>JAREIS010000058.1:2430000-3750000 GCA_030060385.1 Muscicapa striata striata | reverse complement strand
TATTATATCTAGTAGGTTATAAATATAAAACAAACATTTAAAAAGTTTTCTCTTTTTCTTTCTATTCACTTTTTAATGGGCTTCGTAAAAGCCATCAATAATAATAAAGAAGTATAGGATTTGTTTTACAAAGTATTCCTTAAGGTTCAGCTATGAATTCATTGCTCACTATTCTGAAAGTTCTTAAAATTTCATAACTGCAAGTCTTTACATTGGAGCAACATGCATTTATGTATATACATATCTGTGTCTAAATATATGCATATATGAAGCATTCTGAATGTATAGAGAGTCTGTTGCATTCAAAAGACAAAGACAGCAAAGAAAAATATCAGATCTTCAGTCTAATAATTTCTTCCAAAATGTGAAAGTTTCAGCGTTGTCACCTGGAATACATCAGATATTAAAAAGTGATAATTTTAGAAGACAAAGATTAAATAGTGGAGAAATGCAAGATGTCTGTTGTTCTCATCTGTCAGGAAAAAGTAATTTGAAGTATGACAGTGATTGAAATTTTAATATGAGCTTAATTCAATAAATTGTGTTAATATGTCCAAAATGCATGTCAGACAAGGCAACAAGTATGATTATATCAAATTTGGTTACAATAAATATTTCCCAGCACCCTAATACAACTGGCATTACGTAAGCCTGCTTCTTCTGAAACTCCTGCTGTTAGAACTGAAAATGTCTTTTCACATAAGATAACTGCACATGGAGTTGCTTACCTGAGATTTTGACAGCAATTTTACATCAGACTTTCGGGGGCAGATTTTCTGTTTTTAAAGTCATTGTTTGGCTTAATATCTTAATAGTAAATGTCTGTGAGTTTTACTTTATTTCTGTAAAGTGGTCAAAAAAAACCTGTGTCTAAAGCATGATCCCCTACCTCTCCCTTTCTCAAAGCTGGTGTTTTGCTTTCCAGCTATTTCAGCAGTTTAGGGTCATCGTTACCATATTACCAGGTCAACAAAATATCTGGTGTTATAGGGTTTTTGGTTTTTTTCCCCAATTTATTCTTCTATTTGCAAATTAAATTTCATTTGCAGGCATGAAAATTACCACATCATCTAACCCTGTCTTGAGGCAAGTCATTATTTGTTGATGATGTCCAGTTGTTTAGTACTAGAGCTGGAAATGTCAGTTTTTCCTTCCATCAGCACAAACCCTATTTTTTAATTAATAAGCAAGGTGTGTTTAAGACACAACGTTAATTTAATTGCCTTTTCCAATTTTGGTCACTTAACACAGGGAGAGCAATCTCACATACAGGCCAGTGCTGAATGCCAGGGCTGCTCCTTTGGTAGGGAATGGAGACCTGATTTTCTCTCACTGCACTTGTAGAGGAAGGCTGAGTGTTTGCCCAATTCCTTTGCCCCTCGTTATGTTTTCCTTTGTCAGTGGGAAAAATGGATCTGCTCCAAGAAAATTATTTTCCCCAACTTAGATGAGGAAAACAAAGAGCTATGATTCATTCCTCCAGGGGTTCGTTAAAATGGATTTTATATAACTGAGGTGGTTAAATATTCCTATTTCAGTTAGTGAAAGTTCATACTGGCTTTGGAAACTTTCAGGTAATAAAAATTTCTACTCTGAAAAATCCTTCTTCAGTTCCAAGTATGAAGTTCAAAGTCTTTTATTACAAGCATAGTGCTCCTGAAGGGAATTTGTTAGAGCTCAGAAGCAGGCTGCTGAAGAATCCAAAACTCCTTTTGTTTGGTGGGCAAATAACAAGTGGGCATCTTGTGTGACCCCTCAGCCCAAGCCTGGCCTGGTCTCCATATCCTGGCTGACATAAAGCAAGCAGAAAATTAAAAAAAAAAAAAAAAAAAAAAAAAAAAATATATATATATATATATATATATACTACTTGCTATTTTAAGCTTGCTATGAGGAGTTAGTTTGCAGGAGAAAACATAAAATTAATACCCAAACTAGGTTTTATAGCTTCCCTCTAGCTTCTGAAGTGTTTGCATGTAGATGAGAGTGAGATATACATTTTCAGCAGTTGGCTTCCTGTCACTCATAAATTTTTTTTTTTTTCCTCAGGGTATTCTCAATCAGTGTATCTTTTCATTGAAAAGTTTGCTTTGGATGTCTGAGCAGGAATGTCAGGCTTAGTCAGAAAAATCTGATGCCTGTTGATTTTGATGTCAGAAGGAAAAAGCAAACTTATCTGTGGATGCTCTTAACAAGTCCATCTGATAGTTTTGGATTCAGAGTTCCTGAGCTAATGCAGTATGAAAACAGAGACCTATCATATTGGGTCTTTGGTGGAAATGGATTTTATTTCATGAAATATAATTTGATTTCCTGGTGTCAGCCATAGATTACAGTGCCAGTGCAAATTAGAGTTTCAATTTCCTTGACTAAGATTGTGAGACTGTCAGTAGTTAACTCTGTTTTGTTTTTTTCTCACAAATATTTTTTAACACTTAACAGAAATATATTTTTTAAAAACATGTTCCTTGCAAACTGATTTAGGTCATGACAGTAATAGTATTTTCAGGACTATCTTACAGAATGGACTCTCAGGTGACTAGAGCTCTTATATCAGTATTCAATTTACTGAGAAAAAAAATCAGATAATTGACAGTATACCATAATATTGCAATCTTTATATCCTGTGTTTATTCTGTGCAAATAGTTGTCAAAGATTTTGTATTATTAAAATCTGCTTTGAATCTAAGTGTCTTTCAGGAAAGAAAAGTTCAATTTTATAGTCTATGTAAGAATCCTTGCTAGAATCTATTTAATATCACCTTTTGACTACCTTTGAGCTTTGTATGTATTTTATACTCAGTGAAATTCTTCTGGCTTGTTGCTGATGGTGCTTCAGAAGTACAAGTGGAGAAAAATCTCTCTTTTGTTATCAGACCTTCAATAACAAGAATCAGCAACAAAAAGTTTTGGTAACCAGGCATTGGTTGCTGAAAAATATATCATGTTTATATTATATATAAATATATAAATATATTATTAGGTGTCATAAAGGTTTGGTTTAATGGAATAATGAAAGGTCTGTATGCAAGGTGGTGCCAAGGGACAGGAGTACTGGTGTAGGCACAAATGGATAACACTGAAGAAATGGAATCTCTTAGGTAAGAGATACTGGGAAGAGTTGAGCAAACAGCTGAAATCAAAAGCATAATTCTGTGACATATTGAATAATGATATAGACAGCCTAAGAATGAGATTAAGATGAGAATATGTTATGATTAGAATTGATTTCATGCACCTGGAAGGAGGCTTTGCCCTCAAGGGAGAGGGAAGTTTCTGTATTAAAGCGTGGTGCAAGCAGAGTTACAGGTATTGCCATTAGAATAAGATCATTCTTTCTGGTTTCCTCATGTCAGTGACTGGCAAAGCAAAGAGCAGAATTAATATTGTGAGCCCAAGAGTCTTTATGGAGCAGATTGGTGTCACATCTCTTTCCACTGATCAGATGGCTTTTCTGAAGTGGTGAACTACTGCTACCTTATATTTCTGTTATATCCTCATCTTCCTCCTCTTTACATTGTATGAGTAAGAGCAAAGCCAATAAGTAATTTGATCTATTACGTTCAATTTGTGCTTCAGTATCTTTTGCCTCATTTCCAGTAATTAATATTTTTGAGACTTAATTTTACCATACTAAACATTCCAAAAAAATGCACACTGTGGCTTCCCCATTCAGAATTTTTGAGATGGAATTATGACAGATTACTTATTATTTGTTCTACAAAAGAGAAATCCTCCTACCATAGTCTGTTCCCTTGGTAAATTTTACCCAATGAAATCTCTTTCCAAGCCATTAATTTAGTTGCTGTCTTTTATTATTAGAGAAGTTTTACCAGGGCCTAGCTGTTTTAAAGCTCTAATATTTTATCAGTTTCAGTAATTCCTAGTTCAATTTATCTTTTTTTCTTAAAAAAAAAAAAAAAAAAAAAAAATATATATATATATATGTGTGTGTATAATTTGGCTGTAGATAGACCTTTCACTGGCTCTTCCTGGTGTGGAGTTAATTTTCTTCATAGTAGCCTGTGTGGTGCTGTGCCTTTGACTTGTGACTGAAACATTTTGTTGGCTCCTACTAAGCAGTACCTGGTTTGCAGTTTTGTCACTTTTCTCCAATTATTTTGGAGTTTGGTTTGTTCATTTGTTTTCTTTCCTAAAATCTCTTTATCTCAGCTCACATTTCTTTTCTTGCTTTTGTCCATCCTTTTCTCTCCCCTGTCCTGCTGGGGAAGAGTGAGCTGGATGGAGGCTTAGGTGGTTTGGGGTCAACACATCTCACCATTCTTCAGACACCAGGTATAAACTGTGATTATGGTGTCAGAATCTGGAAAATCCATCCATTTGTCTTTTCCTTGGAGAACAGTTTATCCTGCAATCATATTTAAGAACAAAGCATATCTTTGGTTATTTGGTGGTGTCCTTCATCTTATTCGTTAAGGTGGCTAATACATTTGCCTTGTATTATGGTCATTTGTTTGAATAAATGTCATCATTATACTGAATAATGTCCTGCCTTTCATAAAACCCATAAAATTTCCTGTCTAAAATCTCAGTGTCCTATCTTCAGTGATGCAGAGCTACTATTTTTCATATTTAACACACCGAAAATCAGCTCAGGGAAAGGACTAAAAGAAGAGAGCAAAACTTTTTAAAAATTGTTTTATTTTTTCTTAGGAGATATTGAAATAAGGCTAAAAGCTTGTGCAAGAATCTAGGCAGCTGCTTAAAACTGGGCATCAGAAATTTTCCTCTGTTTGAATGGTGGAATCATGATGGGATGCCTACAAACTCCCAGCAGGTGGAAGTGCCCTGTTTTCAGCAGACCTGAGCTAGGCTGCAGATTTGGGCACAGTGATTGATGTCAAATTGGCATCTAGTTGTTCATGCTGCCCTATTTTGCTGTCTGTGATATTATTCTCCACAGAGCATATGTGACCAGAGACATAAAATCTAATGTGTCATTTCATTCCATCCCACTGGCCCTTCTGCACTAAAGGCAGCTCTAGAGTTCAGTGTCAGTAGGACCAAGAGTACCATAATCTAGCAAGAGAGGAGTATAAAACAACTCCAAGCCTGTCTTTGAAATGCTTTTAACAAAGGGGATAAACTGTTTACATCTTTTTATACAAGCATGTATTTTCAGATCATCTGGATGACATGATAGATTATGACAGTTTCAGCAAACAAAATTTTCCTTGATCAATTTTCCTTTATCAATTTGTTGTTTTCTGCAGAGGATAAGATTTTAATGTTTCTGCCTCTTCTCAAGGACTTCTGCTAAGGACTGAGCCTTGAGTCCTTTGTATCTCATGCCCTACTTTCTAGTGTCCAAATATATAAATGAAGAGAGAGTTTCAGATGACATCTGAACTGTTTTAACTTCGGTGGATCCTTAATGGTCTAAAGTTCTCTGTGAGTCTTTGTTCTTAACCAGTCCTTTGAGCTTTGTTTGCTTTTGTAGCACAGTGGGACAAGTGGGTCTCATGACTTACAGATGGCAGCAGCAAATGGTTTTCCTGCTTCAGGGAATGGCTGCTGACCATTTCTCCTGGGTCAGCTGCTAAGTCCAATAGCTTCTCTCAGCAGCTTCTCCTCTTTGGGCTGAGCTCCTCCTGCCAGTGCTTTGTCAGCACAGGCTAGAAGCTGCTCTGCAGAGGTGTCAGTCACATTTTCATGGCAGTTCTTGCTGCCCTTTTCTCCTGGCTCAGTGCATAGCCCAGGTGCAGTCAGTGCTGTTTAAAGCACTGCTGGTTGAGCTCCACTGTCTGTCAGAAGGGCAGGACACCCACTCCCACCCCTCTGGAATATGTCCATGCTGTTATCTTTGAAAGCTGCCCCCCAGTCTCCACCTAGCTGTGGGCTTCCACCTCTAACACTAATTAGCCCTTTCTCTGTGCTTTGCTTGTCCTCCCACTATTGTTTTAAGGCTGGTGGCTCTTGCACTGCAAGAACCTACCACTAAAACTACTGTTTTATTTTTTTCTCATTGCTTCTCCATAATGTGCCTCCCTTATAATGTCTGCCTACATTTTTCTGATGGAATTGGAACTCTTTTTCAGACAGGGATATATAACAAAATGATGGAGTTGGGTGTTTATTGTGATCATAGCTACTAAATAAATTCTTTTGCATTTTTCTTTCATGAAAAGCCCTCCAATTCAGAATATGATTTCAGAAATATTGCTGCCTGTAGTTATTCTGAGGATAATACATTTTCCACCTATTTATTGAAACAGAAAGGTATCCTTGTTTTCTCCTTTAAGAATGGTGAAAATGTATTCTAGATTATATGGCCATAAGAAAGTAAGAATAACTTGAAATTTCTAAACTTCTGAGTTTGAAAATGAATAGTCCTATGATGGATTTCTTTTCCTAAGTAGATAACTTGTTAGTCTTTTTGTTACTGGCCCTTAATTTGTGCCACTTGTACCTGTTAGTTGTTTTATGTCTATCAGTGAGAGTGTGTATGAATATGCACTTTTTCCCTCAGATTCAACAGCTTTGAATATTCTGTTTTTGTTAGCTAATATCTTTGTTGTTGTAGTTTGCAATCAGTTTAGTGCAGTTGACAAATTCAGGATGCCATTTTTGCATCTTGCATTGAGTTTTGTCTCATAAGAATTAGTTGGCTGAGTGCAGATATTAAATAATTCCTCAAAATATCATGAATAATTACTGCTGCATATGGGGACCATTTAGGGATGTTCATACATGAAATAGTGACTTTCATAAAAGTATATCATAAATAAATAATTGCACTACTAGCAAGTCCATATGAAGAAATATCAATCACGGTCAATGTTATTGCAGTGTGTTGTGTTTGTGCAAGTGGCAGAAATGCATTGCAAATGCTGATTAAGCTGGGAAGTGAGCTAATAGGAAAGCACAAAGCTGAATGCCACTGCAAGCATATTTATGGGAGCTTTTGATTGAATGTTGCCCACTAAGTGCTGCAGGTGAAGGGAGAGGAGCTTCCACCTGTAAAGCTATAGTGATTACTTAAGGAATACATTGGTGGTTTAGTCACTGGGGGTCCAATGAATTTCAGTGTGTTCATCTTCTTTATAAAGCAGAGCTTCCAGATGTCTCCATGTTGTAGGCCTTGCAAAGCAGTCATTGAAAGGCTCTTTAAAAAAATGCAAAATATTCAAGGGTGATTTTAAATACATTTTTAATTTCATACACCTTTTTTTTTTCCTACACATAAATTTTATTTTCCTTCTTGTGGATAGTTAAAATATCAGATTTGGCAAATTATGTTTTTCTAAGTGCAACAGCTTGTTTTAGAGAGATCCATTATATAACACATCTTCCTCTGTGCTACAAATAATGTTTGTAAATAGACAGCATTCTTCAACCTGCTGCCACTGTAAGTGGTATAGCTGGCTTCAGCTTCCAGTGAATTTTATTTTTGTCAGATAAGAGTAAAAGAATAGCCCTTTGTTATAAACATTTTATTCCCTGTGCATATCTGATGGACATATGCAGACAGGCTGACAACAGATTTGTTATCTACAGGCCAGCAGAAAAATTAAATAATATGAGTAGGAGTCTAAAGAAGAGTGAGTGTACAATAAAAAACTGACAAGCCCTTAAAAAAGAGCTGAAAGAAGAGGGGAGCTCTTTGATAATCCTGGCCTTTGTTTGCCTACATTTTCTTTTTTTGATAGAACAAATATTTAAATTAAAAATCCATATGTGTTGTATTTCTAAAACAAGTCTACTTTTTTCTTTTCTCCATCTTATGAGCTATTTGAAAAAACCTAAAGTTTTATTGATGCATTTATATATTTTTAACCTCTGGGCTTGCTGTGCAGCACAGGAAATATGGCCAACAAAATGGGGATGTGCTTATATTCAATTGTTGTTAATCCTGGGACTAGTGACCTTTATCTGGTAAAATGGTCAGTCCATCTGTGTAGATCTTTGCAAGGAAGCTTCCTAACTTGACAGAAGGCTAATCTGTCCTTAGAGTGCTGTACTTGTAGTGATTATTGCACAATTTCATTACATTATTTCTTAATTAATATAATATTTTTCTTGGAATAGTAGCTGTTTAAAGCAGTCTTATAGAAAACAATTTGTTATCTGAGACAGCACATCTACAGAGGCAAAAATATATATATATATTTTTTTTTTTTTTTTAATATATATTTTTTATTCCTGAGGTTTTTCCTGGTTTCTGCTCAACATTTCTTTTCCAGGTATAGGGGGGGAAAAAAAAAAAAAAGAAATGGCAGTGAGTACAGAGATGAATTTGTGTCTGTTGCTTTTGATAATTTTGTATTAGCAGCCTAAGCAAATACATGCTGGCTGTGGTTTTTAAGCTTAACACATGGGTTGGTTGAAAACTGATTTAGAAAATATGGAATCACCATCACTTACATTCGTATTTATTATTTTTGTGCAATTTTCCCAGAAGTTTCAAGAATGTCATGGCCCCTCTTCAGTAAGTTAATTTGTACAGTATATCCAAATCACTGCAACAACACACAGAAAAGGCCATGTTTGAACATATGATCTGTGTTTTCATGCTTTGATACTGCCCTGGCTTCCTTTGATAAGAAATGAAAATATTTTCAGGAATCTAAAAAAAACCTGTGTTGAAAAGTTTTTCATGTTCAGACCTCTGTTTTCTACCTTGCTCAACCTTATTCTTCCCAAGAAGAATAAAGAGAAAACACTGAGAGTGACTCAAGAGAGGCTTAGACTTCTCAGAAACATGGTTAGGGGGTGAGTTTCTGGAGCCACCTTCCAGGCATTGTTCAGTCTAATCTGAGTGCAGGATTGCTTTAGGGTTTTTTATTAACTCTCATTTGTTTGGTCACTGTTGAATCTGAATGCTACTGAGTAATTTTTTTCCCCTAGTCCATTTACCAGAATATCCTCAGCCATATTTATCCTGCTCATTTTCTCTCTCTCCTCTTGTGTTCTTCTCTGCTTTGCTTTATGGTAATCCTCTGCTGTTTTCCAGTGGGTTTTTTTTTTTTTTTTTTTTTTGTTTTGGGGTTTGTTTTGTTTTGTTTTTGTTGTTGTTGTTGTTGTTGTTGTTTTGGTCCCCCTTCTCATTGCCTCAGTCATACATCCTGCTCCTTTCTTGTAAATAAAACATGTGCTAAGGACCTACAGAACTTTCTTGATGACTTGGTTCTCTTGTGCAGTGTTAACAGTTCTTAACAAGGATTAACACTTCTATGGACATGGATTTTATGCCCTGATGTTTGTATAGTGCTCAGTGTAATAAGATTTGTAACCATAGTGAGTTCTTCACCCTCTGCTGTTTTGCACATGGAAGTGAGCATCCAAATTCCAGTTGACAGTCCAGCCATTTGTTGCTGTTTTAAAGACAATTAAGAAATTGCATCCTGTTTTAACAGATTAGCACTTTAGCTGCATGCATGCATTGAAGTTTGATGTGGAGACCATGTGACAGGCATTTTTGCAACTTCTTTCTTTTTTCCTATAAATTGGTATTGAATGGTCCGAAAAAAATAAATTAAACAAAGAAAAAAAAAAAAAAAAAAACCAATTTTAATGCCATAAGCACATTTGAGGAAATATCCATGTCACCTCCCTACAAGAACAAGTTTTAAGAGAACCTTTAATAGACTGAGAAAGAGCTTCTCAAGCTGAAAAGGAAGCCTAAACTAAGACTGTTTTACCACTAAGTAGGACTTTTTTTTTTTTTTTTTTTTGAGGGTTTGTTTGCTTGAGATTGTTTGTTTATTTTGTGTTTTGAAAGTCAGGCATCTCAGTGAGGTGACGAGTTTGAGTGGCATAAATGCACAACGCTCCCCTTTCCACATCTTTCCATCCTGCTCACCCAAAAGTTTCCAAGCCTGGCCCCCCATTCCAAAACAGCCAGAATTGCACTGAATGAGGATGAGTAAGAAGCAGGGCAAGGATGAAGCACAACCATAAAGACACACAGGGTGTGCTCAGTGCTGGGAGCCTGCCTTTACACCCAGCAGTGCAATTCCCCAGTCTGCACAGAAAATTAGCAGATTCATCTTGCATCAATTTCTACAGTCAGGAGACTTTTCTGTCAGGTTCCAATATATTCCAGGTGCTTAATCAGTATCTGTGTTAAACTGCCACCCATAACCATTTCCAGGGATATTTTTCTTTGCTTTTCTGACTTACTCACATAATGCCAGATGTGTCTTAGTGGATTAAAAATTGGAAGAATACATGTGTAGAAGTTTTTTTTTGTTTGTTTTTTTTTGTTTTTTTGTTTGTTTTTTTTTTTTTTTTTTAATAGGATCTTTAGTAGAAATTTAATAACCTCAAACGTAAAATATTGATCTTGTTCTTGCTCTTATAATTTCCTTTAAAACTAAGGTTTTTGGGGTGGTTTTGTTGGTTTTGTTTTGTTGCTTTTGTTTTGTCTTTTTTTGTTTTTTAGGTTTTTTTTCAGTTGCAATTACTTAGGAAGACAAATACAGTCTTACTACCTGTAATCTAACATGTGGCTTGATGTTATGCACTTTTTGCAGCCCTGAAGGTCAGCAACTTGAATGTTATTATTAAGGAGAGAGAGTGTGTCAGGAGGGTGTATTTTTAGAGAGGAATGGAACAACAGGGAGAGAATTCATGACATTTTCAATACCATAGACCTTGTTAAGAGGCTATGAAAATTAAGTACTTTGAATTTTAGTTAAAGCAGTGACAGAAACATTAAAAAATAGTTGAGTAGTATGTGTCATGTATACTATGGAAGCATTTCATGATAACATAATCTCTTATAAAATTGCTAATAAAAGGCACTGTTAAGCAATGCTGTGTTCTGGGCTGCTGCTGGTCCTGATGTGGGATGAGAAGAGTGTCTGGGTGTCTCTGAGGTGGATCAAGTCAGCCTTTGAAACAGTGGAGAGTACATTCAGTTTTTGCCATTAAATCAAGAGGAGTAGGTAAACTCTGCTGGAGTTTGCTTTTTTTGTTATTTACTACCCCATGGAATGTAACTTTCAGGCCTCTGTAGCTGTAGAGCTTTCCTGGCTGAGTCTTACAATCTTTCTAGCAGAATTCTCCACTACCAGTGCCCCAAGTGGTTTGTTAGCATCCACTTTATACTTGGCTACTCTGAGGAGCAGTGTGATAGTAAAGGTACTACAGACTGTTCAGTCTCTTGGGTCTTCAGATTGCCAAACTCTTGGGTTTGAGATGCCTCAGTGTTTGCTTAGTACTGCAAATCACCCTTAATATAAACTAGTTCACAATTTTGTGTAAAATGAATGAGTGATTTGAAAGTTCTAACCCTGGAGAACATAGTTACAATTTAATGGAGCAAATACTGTTCTTATCTCTTTCTAATCTACTGAAACTGTATCATCTGTCTAATGATCTGTTTGTAAATCAAGAGAAAAGGCTGCTTCTTATAAAAATTCTGCCACCAGAAGGGGGGAAAATTCATTTTATATGCAACCCACCTGAGGTTCTGTGCCTATTCAAATCTTAATTCTATCAAGAATAATATCTCTATATCCTAATAAAATTCAAGAATGGCATTTTTTTTTCATCCTGAATTTTCACAAATCATGACAATTAGTAAATATTAGAACTGTAATTGTATAGGGAGAGAAAGTATGTTTTTTTCTACTGTGATCAAAAGTCCTATTAGTGTTTCAATGTACCTGATATATAATTTATTAATAAAACGCCCAAGGTGAAGTTGAGAAGTGGAGAGTGGAAGATGGTTTCATTGCATCTAAAATGGAGTGTCTCCAAAAAACTGATATTCTTGAGCTCCTCTTGCACCCTGTCCAAGTTTTCAACTGCCCTCATAAAGAAATTTTTCCATCTGCTGCAAGAACCTATGATAATTATATTTTCTGAGGTGAGGATTGCCTGGAGTACCCAGATTCTCTCTCACCCAAGGATTCCATGATAGTACATGTGTTAAATTTATTAAAAAAAAACCAAGGAGCAGTGCTGGTTCCAGTGCCCTCAGCCAGTGAGTATCTTCCCTTTGCTGGGTGCTGCTGTACCAGGCTTGAAGCTGGAACACTTAATGTGAGAAAGAAATAATGCTTAGATTTTGGAAAGGGTTATAAAACCCAGGAGAAGATTAATGGATGACAGTGTTTTCTGATGAGCCACAGCACAGCCTGGGTATTCTAGCACACTCTGCTGACTGCACACTGATTATTTTTTTTACAGCCCTCACAGCCTTTGAACCAGCAAGACTGAAAACTCTGAACTAGCCCCACTTTACTGATCCACTTTTATTTCCTTTTTTTTTTTTTTTTTCCATTAATGGTAAATTCATGTTGGTTTTTTTTCCATTACTACAAACTGATTTAAAAATATTTTTTCCCTCTACTTACAATTTAGAGGGAGTTCCTCTTGCATTGTAACTTCATCAGAGTCACAGAACAGTTTAAGTTGGGATAGACCTCAGGACTCATCTGGTCTAACTCCTGGTCAAAACATTTTCAGCTGTGCAGCTGTTGTCTGTCTGTATTTATTTGAAATAAAAATAATTTAAAATCTCTTAAATAAAATTCAGTAATCAGTTGCTATAACAGAAAATGTTTGGACCAAGTTCCTGAATTTCAGTCAGGTGAATGGAGTGACCAAAGCTGTGAATCTGGATACCTACTGAAAACTGTCTTTTATATAGATCTGTTAATAATTCTGAAGGTCACTCTTAAGCCCAAATAGATGGGATAACTATTAATCTGTTAGAATTAAGCTTATCATTATCGCTTTCAACAATAAGAGGGAGATGGGATTTTAGGTTTTTTATTGTTATTGTAGATAACTGCTTTTAATTCTTGAGTAAAAGAATAGAAGGAATTGTTTCAGAAAAGCTCTTGGTTTAGTTTTCGGATTTTGTTGTGTTTCTATAGTTGATTTGAAAATTCCTCAGGAAGAAAGTCAGTTCCTATGTTCTTTTGGTTTTATTTTAGTTTTGTTTGGTGGGAGGTTTTTTAAATTTGTTTGTTCTTTTTACTTTATGAACTCTGAATACAGCTATAACTTATAGAGTACAGAAACTGCAGACAGTAACTGAGGCACATTGTGCTGATGTGGCTGCAGATGGCAACTTCTGAAAGCCTTGGGGGCATGGGAGAATATTGAATCTAACTTGAAATGCATTTACTCAGGCCCTATTTGTAGGGCTTCTGCAAACTGTTTGTAGTCAGTGGAGCTGCTGTCACTTGTTTGTGAGAGCAGACAGTGCCAGGGGTTGAGGAAGCACATGGCCTTGCTCTGAGTGAGCAGCTCTCTGCTGGCTCCTCTGTGCAGTAATTGGAAAGAAAGCAGGAATGTGCCTGTTCTGAGCAGCCTCACTGACACAGTCCTGTGGCATCTCAGGAGTCAGGGATTTTCAGCTTTGACTCCTTAATGATGAATGTCTTTCCAGTGGTGATGAGGGAGAATCGATAATGCAGCCACCTGGATTTCAGGTGTGGGTCAGCTGCCAGTGGGTTGCAGCTCTTTTTCAGGTTGTCCTTGGAATGATTGCATTGCAAAGTATGAAAAATTGTTATGCTGAAGTATGGCATTGACTTCACCTACTTTATTTGCTTTGTGCTGTTTCACTCAAGATTTCCTTTAGGGAGTGGTGTTTGCGACCTTTGGAAATGTATACTTCTAGTATTTAGTGGTTTCAAGCAATATTATTAAACTGCTTTTGCTATTTTAATTTTAGTGTGTTTATTCAAGAAAATAGATGCCTAAAAGTGATTAGGATTTGACTTTTTTTTTTTTTTTTTAAATGAAACTCTGAAGTTCTACAATTATTTATAAATACAAGATGCTAATAACTTTGTGGATTTTTCTTGTCTTTGTAAGAGACTTACTGTGTAGTATTATAAGATGTGTTGTCTGGGCTCGTTAAATTTTTCTGCTAAGTTTGTGGACAGTGAAAGGACAGTCAAATTTTGTACAATTTTATGACTTTCCACATTATGTGTCCTTCCTTCTACTTTACCTCCTTTTTATTCACATTTTCTAAATTTTTCATTTATTGAAGTGTTTTAGCACAGGGGAAGACATAGAAATATTACAGCAGGAAATAATTCATACATGTTACACTGCCAGTGCCTAAATATATTCTTGAAAATGGAAACACTGCTACTTCCATGCTGAGTTAACCCTTGGATTTCTCTTGGCAGTGGCTAACAGGTTAAAAGGTGGCCAATTAACACAGTTGATGTAAGAATTTACCTTTGTGGGTTGAAGAAAATGCTATTAGTAATAGTTCATGCTGGATTTGGGGCAAAGGGATTCTATTTTGTACCCTGAAGCATGAGATTTAATTATTCTTACTAATCATTGTCTTTGCTTACAAAGCTGCCACTGTTGTTTATCATCAGAAAATTATCCAACCCTTTTAAAAAACAGCTTTAGTATTTGTCTCAATGAACTTTCACAGCAGTAACTCCATAAATTAATTAAACACTGCCTGGAAATTGGCTCCTTTTTGCAGTCGAAAATTTAGCCTGATTTCATAGAAGCAGATTTTTCACACTCAGGGAATAAAGTTCAAAAGAATCTGGATAGTTTAAGTATGCTCTTCATTATTTTATTATACTTTTTTCTCAGTTGATAAATTAATTGACCAATTTCATGCATTAAATGGGCTTCATCCTCCCTTACCCTTCCCCCCCAGCCCCTCAGCTTCTTTTTGGTCCAGTTCAGTCCAAATATGCAAAAAGTTTATAAATTATAGTAATCTTGTAAGCTGTCTTGAGTTGCCATATTACTGATATCATATTTATGATCTGTCAAAAGTATGTTCTTCTAAAGTTAGAACTTGAAAGTTAACCTTCAATCAAATTCAGCAAATTCACTGAGTTAATTAACATCATCCTAAACATCTGTTTGCGGATGCTGGAAGTTTCAAGTGCTATTTTTGTTTGTTTTTATCATATTAGCATCAGTTTCTATTTATGAGTAAAGTGTAGGTTATATCTGAGAGCTATTCAGTGTTCCTGATATTAACTGTAATGCATTTTATAAAATATTTTCGGATTAAAGATGTGAGGAGAGGTTAGTATGTGTTTTTGTGAGAGTGAAGTACATCACAGTTATAGTTAAGCACAATGAAGGAATTTAGGTGCTGATTAAATTCAAAAACAGAACTGAAGCCACAATAGAAATGCAAAGAAGTGGGTTTCAGCTGCATTAGTTCATTAAATTCTCCACATAGTTTGGAATATACTTGCATAAAAGGGGAGGGGGAGTCCCAAGTGCTTGGGGGCTGGACAGAGCAAAGGAACATTCACTCAGATTTATGGGCACTTAATTTGAAATGGTTGCAATGTAAAAAATGTTAAAAGTATGATGTAAAGATGATTATCTTCTGGTATTTAATGCTCCTTATTACTATTATACTTTTATGTCTTTAATGTCTTCTCTGGTGCTTTGAGCTTTATGTTTTTAAATTACCTGGGATTATTGTTAATATAGATTTTCATGGAATTTTGATGACTGTGCACTCATCGTGGCAGTAAGCTTGAAGAGGACCTTCATCTGTCTTTCTTACACATAATTAAATATGTATAAAAGACCCTGTGTTCCTCTCAAGCTGGTGCTTTAACCCTTCTCAAAATCTAGCACAGCAAAGAGTTTTCTGCACTTGAATGAACTATGCAGCTTTTAGAAGCTTAATTCCCTGCTAAAACTGCATGCCACTCCTCATTCCTGGATTTTAGAGTGAAAGTATGAAATGGCCTTTGGGGGATGAAATCATGGCCTGGACAGCCAGTGATCACCTTCCTGGAGATTCCCTTTTAGCTGGACTGATGTGAGCAACAGCTCAACCCCAAGTGATATCTGCCAAGACAGACAATCTCATGGCTGCTTGCTCTGTTTCTTAGAGATTCCATTTTATTGTTTTTCTTCTATTAACTTGGTGAGGTGGCTGCTTGCTGTGACAGTGCTGGCTGTCTATTGATTCCCAGCTCTTACTGTGTGAGTCCTCACCTGGTCTGGTCAGCAAGTCTTTGAAGAAATTTGGTTTATTTGTCATGAATATTCTCTCTGATAACGTTTCTCAGTTAATTTATTTTATCAGTAGTCTATAATGTGCAATAATCATCCATCTTGGCCACTGAGTATATAATAATATGTGCATGTGACTGCTGATAATTGCAGCATTACAGGATGCTGAAAAATGCAATTTCACCTAGCCAAGGTTGATATCAGATTATAAGGGTTATTCTAGGGCTATTTCCTTTTTTTCATTTATTTTTCCTAATTCACTGTTATT
Organism: Muscicapa striata striata; assembly: GCA_030060385.1. Classification (NCBI taxonomy): domain Eukaryota; kingdom Metazoa; phylum Chordata; class Aves; order Passeriformes; family Muscicapidae; genus Muscicapa; species Muscicapa striata. Next base: position 3,733,778 of record JAREIS010000058.1, on the reverse strand, counting down.
TTTCTTTCAGTGATCTAATTGTATAATTATTGCTTGATTCATAGTTTACTGAAGTCAATAGAAATATCCCTGTCATATTCAGTGGGCATTAGACTTTTTTAGTCTGGATTTGCTTTGTACATGCATATTTTTTGTTAAAATAATTTTTCATTTTTCATGCTGCACGGGACAATTTTTTTTCATTTTTTACCCTTTCTCTTTTAATGGCAGATTACAGTTCTGATTGAAAACCATATTCAATCAATTGAAAGGGTGGTTTGATTTTTTTTTTTTTTTATTTGGAAGACAAAACAAAAAGGAATAGAAAACTTCTGTTGTTAAAGGAAATAAAATGCTAGAATCATAGAAGGAAAACCTGTGTTAACTAAAAATGTTCATTTTCAACAAACAAATGTATATATTCATATGAGTCATTTTAGAGGGATTTTTTACATGGCTTCCAACAAATTTTCTGATCAACTGTCATTGAGATGTACTTTATCCTTATGTTACATATTTCAGCTTATGTAGAGTAATACTTGGTAGTGAAAATATCTCTGGAATTGTTTGCCATATGATGAAATATGGAAGGTCATGCAATGTGCCTCTGTGCAAGCAATATTTCTGTTCCTACTTAGAGTTTTAGAAATGTGGAATAAAAAAAAAAAAACTGAGTCTGATATGGATTTAGCACTTGCATGTTTGCCATAAGTGTTGTTTTAGAGACAAAATATTTATACTTGTGTTACTTTCTGATTGACAGCTTCTCACAGAACTGGTACCAGTATTTTACCTTGAGTGACATTTTTTTGTCAGCATTCTTTTTGTTTCTTTGAAGGGAATCTAATTTGAAACTGCATTTTTAAACAATATTCAGCTTGGAGTACTTGGTTCTCAGTGTTGCTTGGTAGACAGTGTTCTGACTGTAGAAGCTGTTTTGTTTGTCTTCTTGAAAGTATTGTTATGAACTGAAACTTGTCAAAATAATGGTTAAGCAAAGAAGATACCATGGTAATATCTCTTTTTTGAATGTGTACTTCAACTGTGGGTTAAAGCAAAGAAAGAAAGTGGAATAAAACAGTTTTCAGCTGATGTTTATGTAGGTTTCAGAAATTGTACTTTGAACTTTTTCCGTATTATTCTTTTATCCTAGAGCTACTTTTTTCCTTACTGGGAATCAGTACTAAAATACATGAGAATGCATTTTACTGTTATGTGCTGCCTGACAGTTTAACCAAGTATTTATGCAGTCTTTATAGTGATATGAGGGGAGAAATTAGAAATATTTATCTTTCATGTGTTAACAGGCAGGGTGTCAAGTTGCTGTGTCCATCTTGATCCATTGCCTGGTTTCAGAACATCATCAAACTTAGTTTAGCTATTTAGTTTTTGTCAATCTGTTCCTAGGCAGACCTGATGCACATATTTAGAGCACCAGTGTTTGGTGTTCACCTTGTTATTTTTTCCCTGCTTTCAGAACATCACTTACCAGTTGTACTAAGGTGATCATCACAAACTAAATTGGACAAAAGAATATTTCTAAAAGTGTATTTTTAACTGTAAGGATTCCTGGTTAACTGGAAAGATGTAAGGCTGGGATTTGCCTGAACAACACAGTCATATTCTCCTCCTTTACAAAACAAACAAGAGTCAAAAAACCTTTAGTGTATGCAGAACAACTTATGGCACTACAGTGTTTGCTTTGCCTTTTTTACTTTTATATGTAAAATTTGATCATGTGTTTCACAAAGTTCAGTTTTGTAACTCTTAATAAATTATTCAGTCATTCTGACTAAACTTCCAGTCAGCCACTATATTTGCTTTGCCAATGGTATTTGGTGTATTCATTTGATAACCTAATTGTGCTTTTTCTTTGCTTTTCCAATTATAATCATACTCTTAAATTATAAAATAGTGAAAAAACATAAGAGAATTTGCTAAAGGAAATCTTAATGAATATGAATAGAAATATCAGAAGGTAGCACCTTTTCTGGTGCTAAAGAATTTTTCTCATTCAAATGATATGTTGGTCTTGTGACAAGACAGCATTTGTTTTATTTCAAAAGTGATGAAGGAATGGGAAAGTTCTCTGAAACAGAACTGGACAAAATAATGCTGTAAAAGTTCATTTCACAATGCTCTTGGAGCTCATCAATCCAAAGTATTGTTTTCCTTTGAATAATTCTAACTTACAGGTTCTTTGCCCTGTGTAGTTGTAAATCTAATAACATGATTGAAATTGCTCGATAATCTTCTGTCTCGAGCTTTTCTTCATTTCAGATTCATTGTGTCTATTATTAAACCCAGCTGTTGATGCTTTTGAACAAACTGATTTCTGAATTAACTCTGTTTTGTGTTCAATAATAATGCCACTTCTGAATTATCATGGGCTGCTCCCAATTTGCTTTTAGATAACTAAAGGATGTCTTTTTCTGTCCAAGTTGCCTGTTTTATTTCCCAGAACACAGGGATGTGATTTCATTCATGCTGCTCTTGGGGGTCTAAAGTTGATAATCATTTTCCTACATCTGCCCCCATCAGTGTCATCTTCCAATATCTGATGTTCCTGCATTTTCCTTGGCTTTGCTCATTGGCATTCACACAGTTGGTGCTATGGTTGTGCTAGTCTGCCACAAACCGTTCCCCAATATTTTCCTGAGAAGTTTGTAGAGGACCTGTGGAATAGTCTCATTCCTAGAGTACATTCCTTTTCTTTCTATTACTTTTTGTTCACATAAACTCTTCCTTTCAATATTAGTGTTACCTTAAAATCATGCACTACTTAAGTATTTAAATAGATTGTGTAGCAATTAGTATGAGCATCATTGGAATATTTTTAGTGTGTCTCATGTATGATGCATATATTAATTATTAAGTTAAATTTAAGGACTTTAAAGACCTCAATGTAATATATTTTGGATAACTGATTTATGTGCTCCTCATATCTGCAAATAATTTTTTTTTCTTATTTTCCAAAAAAAAAAAAAAAAAAAAAAAAAAAAATCAATAAAGCCAACAAAAACCTCCAAACAAGATGGACTTCAGGTAAAAATACTGACCTGTAACATGTTTCAACATGAGGTCATGCACAATGTTTTGCTTCTTGCTTTCATCAAAATATGTCATTGTTAAATACAATAGGAAGAATCTCTCACAAAAATTAGGGGGAAAAAAAAGGGAAAATGTAAAGGCTTTACAGTAAAACCCCATGACAGTTCAAAAGATTTATCTTGTTTATCCCCACTAAGGTTCATTTCAGGACATTCAAGGCTCTTAATAGTCTTTTTAAAATTAGTATTGACCTCAATTTATGAGAACTGTATATATATTTCCCCTTGGCAAGAGCAATAATTTTAATCTGATCCTACAGCTTTTTCCCTTGCTGACGTAAAAGTATTCTCCATTTGCTAATTGAGATCTTTGTGGACTTTTTTCACCTTTTTTTACTCTTTTGAATCATTCTTGTGGTAGTTTTCAGTGTAGTAGCAAACCTGCGTGACGGACCTGGCAAAAAGGGATCCTCACTATACTAATTAATAGGATTAATTAAAGAGGATAAAAATTTGGTGTCCAAGGTGTACCTATTTGCTTAAAAAAGTAGTGGCAAGATCTTTCATGTTAGTGTTGCCTTCACAGAGCAACTGATTTTACCTACTTGATTTTGAAATTTGAGCTCAATGATCTCAGAGGTCTTTTCCAACCTGAATGGTTCTGTGATTTCACCTAGCTGCACATGAGCAAGTTAAACCTTTGCACTAATTACCAGTGGGTTTTCTGTTTACTTCCTTCCTTTTTATACAGGATTTTCCTTTCTGCAGCACAGTTTGGATGCTGTGTAAAATTTTCAGACAAGTGCTGAGGCCCGCTCAACAAAAGCGTGCGTCTTATTGATGATGTGTCAAATTACTGTTCTGAGAGTAGACCTTTTAGGTTGCATTCAGCCTTTAATTTGAGTGAATTTAAATAGCATAAAACGCCTCTTAGTTGGGACTTGGCTTGCATATTACGTCTCTCATTTCAATGAAAAACATTCAGATGCAAATACGGTTTGTTTGGACTGAGTACAAATGCCACTATCATGACTGATGAAGGCTTTTGATCACACATCTACAAACTGAAACCTTAGAAAGGGAGAGGCTATTTGGACTGGCATCTGCAGTGCCATGAATTATTTAGTTCCCATTATTCATAAATCTCTTTGAAGAGAAGGCATACGAGGTTTTTAAGGAGGAGTAGTCATAGTTGTGCTGCCAGTTTCTATTTATGCTATGACTGACTGCATGTGCAAACTTCTTCTAAACTGCAAGGATTGTGCTGAATGGGAAAGAGTTGTGTGGCTGAAATGATCAGGAATGTCCCTGAAAGTCTTCTTTAGTTCCCTGGGATAACAGTGGGGTGTTCTGTCATTCCTGTCTGCTTTGGTGGGCTCCAAGAGGTGTGTAAGGCAAGAACATGCCTGTAATATTTGGTGAGCTATGCATTTAGTTGTTCAGGACATGGTTGACTCTTGCAGGGCACTTGTTAACAGCTGGAGTTTGTTCTGTACTCATTCATTGAACTACAAATGTCTTTGGGCTGTGCCCTGCCAGCCAGGCAAAAATAGCAACATCACCCTCCTTTTCACATTCTTTCGCTCAGTATCTTTTATTGTGCAATGTTTGTACTACAAACAGGTGGCATTCCAAAATATCTCCCTTTCCAGTGGTGATGGAGACTAAACACTGTGTGTAAACACTGTTCTGCTCTGAAGGGAGTCTGTGTGCTTGTTTAGCTCAGCCTAATTGTGTAATAATGTTGTCTAGAAGATGCATGGTGGCAGAGATGTCAAGGAACGAGTTAGAAATCCCCAATAGTGTCTTGTTTATTTGCTTTGCAGACTAGTTTGGTATCTGGGGGAGTAAGGGATATGGAGGATGTGTGTATATCCAGTTTTGGGATTTGTTTGTTTGTTTTTCAGTAGGATTTCAGTCTACATTGCTGAGGAATACCTTGAGTAATGATTTGCCTGGCATATGTCCTTCCAGGGCATTATAAAACTCACACTGGGAGTCAAAGTACTGTGAAGACTCAACATGGACCTGCTGTACAGTTCAGAAATGTTCAGAGTTCACAAATCCTTTCTTTACCATAACACATTCATCATTGTAGGAGCAGTAAGAATAGTTTGCTTCCTAAGTCTTAACTCAGAGGATTACCCAAAGAATCACATAATTTTCTGTAAATAATCACTCTGACTATACTTAGTCTTTGATTTCCTATTTTTTTTTTTCTGATTTTATTCAAAATTTTCTCAAAAGTATTCCATCTTATCATCTTTCCACATTACCATGTTTCATTTTTAATTGACTGTACACATTTCTTTTTCACCTCCCTGCTTTTTAATATGGCTTGTTGGCTTTGAATAACTTTTTTTGGTCATCTATAATTTTCAACTTAGCTTAGTATATTAACTAGCCACTTGTCCTAGACTCAGTTTTTAAAGATCCTCTGCTATGTACAAACCAAAATCCTTCAGTCTTTTGTTTTCATTCCACCAGCAGCAGCAGAACTTGCAAAATGTCACTTTTCTCCTTCATTTATTTCCAGCAGTATCTCAGAATCTCTTTTTTGGTGCTTATCTACAGTGGTCCATGGATCATTGCTGATGTGTCTGTTTGCCAGCTGCTTGTGCTGACTACACTTTCACTGTGGATACACACCCTGCTAAAGATCTTCTCTAATAAATCCTTATTTTGATGACTCTCTGGCAAAACTGAGCTGGTCATGAAATGGATCTGGTCTGGTTTTGAGCTATGGCCAATGTGTACATCTGCTGTAAACATAGATGAGTTCTTAAATGATTCTTGCCTACAAACAATTTCAGTACAGTGGACACATATTTCAAGGAGGAATAGAAATGTATTTAATGGTCAGAGCAAATCAAAATAGGGCTCTTGTCAACATTAAAAGTATAATATTTGGAACAATTATAGCTTTTTCATTTCTAAGCTTTGTAAACAATATTTGAAATTCTCAATTAATATTGCTTTTTTGCTGTCTGTAAAACATAATAGCTGTTTTATAAGTTCTCATATTCTGAATATGCAAGTACATGCTTGTGGATTCTGGTATTCATTCCTCCATCTCATTGTAATTATTGGCTTGTGTTTCTTTATATAAAAAACTGTAGGGGTGGGCAGGAAATCTTAAGTCTGGACTTCTGAACTGCTTTGATTTGTTATAGAAGTATTTAGATTTAGGTCACAGATTTAGGTCCATTTACACCTGGGAAAATCCAATTGTTTGAGCCCTGCACTGATTTTATTATGGTATTTTTTTCATCAATCTTGTCAGTTATCTAAGTTTGTTTCTTACTATCTGGAAAAGTCTAAATGGATAATATTTAGGGAATTAAAAAATAAATTTTATTTTTCTGTTTGAAGTATTGATTGTCTGCCCTTTAAGACATGTGTTTATTTCTACATGCTTCAAACATTGTCCTGGGCTCCTTAATACATAGATTAACCTTATTAAAAAAGCAATTCTCACAGATGATCTGTGTAGCTGTGATGTAACACTTCTTATCCAGAGATACCAAGTGCTATAATTTAAAATAAATAAATAAATAGGGAAAGTAACCATGCAAAAACCATCAGCTGCCTTTTGATAACTTTCTTAGAGCTTCCAGTAGATGATTCAGAGATAAGTGGGTAATAAGTAAGCAGAGGTAATATAAGGAGAACCCCAGCTGCTTGCCTGCATTGCTCCTTACTCTGGATTATATGGGAGGGTGGTGATTTTATGTTTGGTTGGGGTTTTTTTCTGTTGGTTTTTTTTTGCTTTTGTTTTTATTTGTTTTGTTGATTTTGTTCATTTCTGTTTATTTGTTTGGGTTCTTTGTGCATTTGTTCGTTTGTTTTATTTTCATGCAAGTGGCATAAGAGCTTATTTTCAATACAAGAACCCTTAAACTTTTGTGGGTTGTCAGACCTGTGGGCTGTGACCAGAAAGGAATGCATATGAGAATAGTAGACCCAGGAAATTTATATTTTTAATAATGTAGGACAGCATATACTTTATCAAAACCCAAACCTACATGAGATGTTAATGTTACAGGTTGCTCTTGGATTGAGAAAAATGGACAAGGCATTGTTTGAGGTGTTTAGCATGTATTGATCTGCAGATGTGAAAAGAAACAGAAGCTCACTGCTTACTGCTGCTTGTGCCCAGTCACAGTTACCTGATGACAGACAATTAAGTGCTTTGCTAAATGTTTCCAAGTGGGATCTTTTCCTTTTTCTTTATTCTGGAGACCTGACAAAAACACAGAAGCTGGGCAAGTTTGTGTGTATGCACATTCTGTATGACTAACAATTTTGGTAGCTTTTTTGAGGGGATGAATGAATATCAAAGCTCTTCAAATATTTGTTTTAAGTTTTGAAATAACTGTGAAAGAGATCTGAGAGCAGAACTGAGGACTTGTATCTCTGTCTGACACAACCCTGCTTACAGTCTATCACAGTGCTTAATTATACTACTCCAGAATTGTCTTTATGCATACTTCTTAAAACATTGTTACCTTGGTAAAATGAAATATAAAAATTGTATTTACTCTTCTTCATGAACTAAATTACTGATTTGCAAGTGAAATTTCTCTGATGTTTTATTGAAAGCCAGCTTACAATAAAATTGCTTAGTTCTAACTTGCATTGCTTGTAGAAGTTACCTTTCCAGCTGCATTAAAACATGCATAAAGTTGGCGTTTTGGGATGGGCAAATAGTCTTATCTCAATGCTTTTAAGAAGACCCTTTAGGGCATGATTATATTCATCTTCTATTTTCACTATACTGTAATATACTGTGCTATGTATTTCCAGCTGCTAATGTGAATCATCTGCAGCTGGAATCCTGAACTCTGGTGATGTTTAGATTATAAGATGCTTCTGCTGATCTCCATCATGCCAGTCATAATGAGCATTGAGAACAAAATTACTATATTTATGCCCTACTTTTCAGAAGGAAAATGGAGATACATGTTTTTTTCAATGTTTTGTGATTAGTATTGCATAATAAATGTTGTTGCATGTGATAATCTAGTCACAGTTTTAAAACTGAGGAAGGCAATAAAGTGCAAGCTGGAAAACTTACATTGAGAAGGTTTAGATTATTTTTAAGCATACAAGAAGAATAATAAATCTTCAGTTTTGCAAAGAGTTACATTAAAGAAGTGTGCATTCTGTAATTTGAACTCCTGGAAGGTATGAGGAGGGTGAAGGAACTGCACCAGTGTCCTACATATAATGGTTAAGTTATATATCAGCAAAACAATCTAATATTGAGAGAGCTGTACATTGAAAGAGGTGATCAGGAGAGCTTTTGAAGTCCCCATCACCAAAAGTTTTAACAATATATTAGGCAATCTGTTAGGAGAGGTCTGAATATAACTCATGATGCTTCAAACCTACAGGATGCAGTGGCTGACATCCTCACAGTCCTTCCAATTTGCATTTTTTTGTCCCTCTTTCAGCTATATCTTCAAGATTATTTTATGCTTCTGAGGGAAATTATCTGATGTTATTTTAGGAACTTGTGCTGTAGACACAATGATGTAGAGATAGAACACAAAATAAATAGAATAAAAGAAGGTCATGTGTTTGAATTCCCTTTAGTTACATGTGACTGCACAGATTTTTAATGGTTATATACACAAAGAGAGGAAGGCTTATCTAGGAATTTATGCATTCAGATTATATTTGTAAATGCTACTATCTGATGTTATAGGAATCTCCATGAGAAGAGTGTGCAAAACTTATGTATAAAAATGATATTCACTATAAAATGCAAGGGATAGCAATAAAAGAAATAAAGGGAAAGATCAGAAAACCAGAAGCAAACAAATTTGTCTATGCCAGTGTATCTAGGATTTTTTAAACTACATCCAACACTAAAAGAACTCCCAAGATCCCATGTCTTTGTGTCATCTATTGGCCATTCTTCAAGTCTAAGCAGCAGTGTCTTCCTGAATTCAAGAGTCTCAAATTCCCACTATGAATTTCAGGTGATGGTGGTGGTTTGTTTCTCCTTCAGTGGCTTTTGGAAAATGCTGGTTTTGAAAAGGAGGGTGGGAAGGATTCTGCATTGCAGCACATGTGGTTTGAATGGGTCTCTAGTCTGTGATAATCTAATAATTTGCATTATTTTCTGGAGGAAATGTTTCTGCTAAGGCTTTCTGTCACAGAGGAGCTTTTCCAGTGAGAGATTCAGAGCTGGCATTTAGGTGACCTAAATGATCAGTGATAATCTGTCAGTTTATCCAAAGGGAAAAAATGTAGTTGTTGTCATTATGTCATCATCATCACCCTTAAAAGAAAAAGAAAATTCTAAATGTAGGCAGTGTAAAAATAAGTATTCTTTTTTTTTTTTTTTTTTTTTTTTTTTTTAACTGGAAATCTGAATTAAATGTTGGATGTATTGGAAAGCAAAGCTGTGTGATTGCTGCTGTTTGTTTCCTCCTACATTGTGGGGTGGGGATATTTGTTTATTCTGCTTCTCTGATCATTTTTCATAGTCTATCCTAAAAGATTTTAAGGCTGGAGTGAAAGATACAGATGAATAAATTTGCCCATATGACTGGTGATGTGTTAATTTTTTTATTGAAGATTAGAGGACCTCCAGAAATGCTGGAACTGTAGGTTACTGTATTTGGGAGAATGGGAGAAAAATCAATGCAATGTTCTTTATGAATGTGACTTTCATTTTTTTTTTTTTTTTTTTTTTTTCTTGAATAGAGTATTTAGTCATTATAAAGTTTAAATATTTTACTGTTTGTTCCTCTATCTGTAATCTTAGAACATGCAATAGGTGAAATGAGAACAAGACTGACCTCAAACCTTTCACTTTCCTTTTTCTTTCCCCTTATTTTTTGAAATAAAAAGCTAGGTTAGCTGGATATCTGGGGGAAATGTTTTCCTTTTTTCTATTTTTATTGAGCTATTGAAGTAATTGTATGGATGTGGTTTTCTCCAAAGACAAAAGACAAAACTCCAAATCGAATAATAAATCACATATAAGAGAAAAATAAAATAAAAGCTATATCAAATCTGTCTAAAAGTGTCTACAAAATTGAACAGTGTAGAGACGACTGAGTGTGGAGAAAATATTGAACAACTTGTAGCTACCATTTATCAAAGAATGTAATTTAACAATTGTTGGCATACAAAAAGCAAGAAGTCAGAAAGATGTATCACAGAAAATAAAGCACAATATATTACTGATATTTGAGAGCAAGGGTATATTAGTGTTTTTGAAATTTGAATCTAGGCTTTTACATGCAGGCAATGATTTTTAAAAAGATTGTTTCAGCAGCACAGCTATGGCAGGATTACTTTTCTGATTTAAAAATGCCCTAAAAACATTAGTTCTGTGAAATTTACCTGCACCTGGCACAGTTTTCCTCCCATTTTCAGATCTCTCATAGTGGGACTCCCCTGAGATCACTGACCTTGTGTTCTTGCTGTTCTGTGATCCCCTCCCTCACAGACCTTTCCCTGGTGGCCAACCCTTTTGTTTTACATATGCTGTGACCACAAGAGCCTTCAGAAAGCACAATACTGTTTAGCCTTCCTGGAGAAAATAGAAGAGATTTATTTCTCTGCCTCACGTAGAAATCTAGTAGCTCTGTCATGCCTTTCAACCTGACTTCTGAAAATATAGTCTTTCTTCCTACTTTGTTTTTCTTTCCTCTCTGGTCTTTACATTTTTTCCTTGAGTTCCAAAATGGTTACTGTTCACACTTTTCTGTAATATGCTTCCCTGTCCAGAATGATTTTTCTAAGACAAAACAGGGTCGCTAAAGAAAAATGTCCTTATAAATGTTCTTTTTTTACAGATATCCCTGAACACAGGGAAATTTTTTTTTTTTTTTTTTTTGACAGATTGGCTTCTTAATTTAGACAAAGAAAGCATACCAGCCACATAAAGCAAATTCCAGATTTTAGGTTATATTGTGCCCAAAACTTATTATTGGCCAGTCCTAAACCATTTTATTTGTATTAGAGAAGTTTCAAATCCTGATATAGTAGTATATACATATAGTACTTTGAGGTGGTAGACTCACTGTCTTGGAGGGTTGCTTTCTTTTGTCAGCAAGAAAGGAAGTCTAGGTGGGAAAAAAGGGAATGTATTATGTGAAACGTGGATAAATCAACTGACTTGCTGAAGACTTAAAGCAGAAATGGGTTCTTTGACTGTAATGTTTGCTGAAACATATGGTCTTTTGTCACTGACATCAGTGGCATAAAAAGCTGAGTTTTCCCATATCTGTTGCTCCAACCAGAACCTCAGCTTCCCTCTGCTAAATTTCAGTCTTGATGCTCATTCAAAACATTTGTCTGTGCTTGTCTTCTATGGCTTTTCATGTAATAATAAGAGGTGGGTGAAATTTTTCAAACAAAATGGATATAGGTTGAAAATTGTCTTCTCTTTACAGACTGAAAAGGAGAGTAAAGAAGGAAGGGAGTTCTTTTAACTTTGAAAAAAATAAAATCTTACCACAATGATAGCAATGAAAAGGAATTTTCCCTCATGCTAAGTATCAGAAAGATGGAAACAGCTGCAGCTAGTTGCCTTCTGTAGGCAGATTTTTATTTTGAAATACCATTTTCAACTAATTTGACTGTTGTGCAGTTTGAACTTTATGAATTGACTTGTAATTGGACCATGCTGTCAATGGGAAAACTTACAAGTATGGAACATGACATTTTTAAGAAGGTTACTGTCATCTAGTCCTCTATTAGTGGATTTGCAGAGAGTTATAATTGGCCTAACAAGCCTAGTAACCTGTCCTACTTCCAATTATAATGTACAACCTCATTGATATCTTTTCTTTATTTACTGATAGGCAATAATTCTCTGTCTAGTGTACATGCTTCAAAATAAAGCTGTCTCATCATAGAATGTGCAGGTTCTTATAATATACATTCACATATGTGCCCATGCACGTAAATTATATCACTTACATATGCATATAATTGTGTGTATATAAATCCTGAAAAGTACAAGTACATATATTTTTTAAATACGTGTATTTATACACACACCTATATCTTTTTTTATTCTGTTTAATGAAATACAAAGTCTCCTGTTGATTTTAAATTTCTGGTGGGGACAGGGAGATGGTGTTTTCTCCAGACCTTTGTTAAGTTTATATGATTAATCTGGCAAGAAGTGATAATATATTCATGTAGATGTAATACTCGTGACTAAAAAAAAAAAAAAAGGCTTGTAAGAAAAAGAACAGGCTGATGAACTCAGTGCATGCATTTTCAACTTAGATTTGCATGAAGGAGAAACTGTTCACTTCTTATAAAATTAGAATAGCATCATTAATTTTGTTTACTACACAAGCAATTTTTAGTGCGTGTAAGATTTACGGGCAGTTTGCAGGTGAATACGTCGTGTTAAACAGCCCCATGGAAAGAGCTCTTCAGAAGCTTCTGCACTCCTTGTACCTCCCCAAAGCAGAATTTATGTGTTGTTTTCACTGGAGGGAGGATGGTGACAAGTCACAATGATGAACCTGGAAGTTAATGAGGGATTAGTGAAGAAATTTAAAAAAAAAAAACAAAACCAAAAACAAACATACAAACAAAAAACACCACAAAACAAAACAAAAAGCAGCTAGGGAACTGATACTTTGATGCATTCATAAAGTTAAAATTTCAGGTTTTCAACAGTTTTGTCATGTATGGCAACTTTACTGCTTTGCACTCCTTGATTGTTTTAGTAAAGCTTGACTGGTGTGACACCAGACAAAAAAAAACCCAAACCAACCATACAAAACTTTTAGATATGAGCAAGAGAAGAAAAGACATCAGAAAAGGATTTGGTTTTTCTCCTTTCCTTTTATATCTTTGGTCTCTAGCATAGCTGCCTTTGTATTATTAGTGTAGTTCTGCCCTACAAGAAGGGCCAGCAGAAGAGGAATTGCATTTCTGGGTTTTTTTCCCAAGGAGATGCTCTTGAATGGATGTCTTCTCAGAGTGTACTTGAGAATTTAGAAAGGTATGGATAGCATCTTTTTGAGTAAGTTAATTAATTTCATTTGCAGAGTAATTCCAATAAGAGAGATTCCTTTCTAACTTTGGGTTCTGAGTAGTATTTTATTTCAACAACATTATCATATGAACAGAAAACAATGGTTCTTTTCATTTTGGTGATAGAGTGGTTGTTACTGGAAAATTTTAAACTACAGCCTTTGTTTTTGTTACCCTGTTGGGCATGAAGGACTACCAGCATGAAACTACTGGGTTCATGATACTCAATGAAGGCTGTAGTGTCTGTCCCTGTTTCTCTGAGTTTGAACTTTGGTTACTGTTGGTTAAAATATCATCTGTTCCTTTTTGGTTTGCATGCTCCATTAGAACAATTTGAAGATGTAGGCTTCAATGAAGAAAAATAGTGATTGTATAGCAGATTATAAATCATTGGGGTATCTGCAAATTACCTGATGCTTATTGCATCAGCTTCACAGATGAATGGTGTTTCAAGAAATAGGAGGAGGGGATGATATAAGATTTAGGCTCTTCAGGACATACTTTTGGCAAGGCAAATTGTGCTTTAAGTTTTAGAATTCACTAATGTGTGTGCATGTGTTCTCACCTACTTGTAACTAATGATTCCTGATTTTTCTGCACTTCTCAACATGCTTTTTTGAGTGTGTATTCTGGTGCATTTTCCAACTTCTCAACACAGGGTTTCTGACAGAATCATAGATCTGAACTCTCTCACAGCACAGCAGTGTCTCTAATAAATAGGTCAAATAATCTTAGAAACGGTGTTTGTTAACTTTGAATCGATAGTGATGAAGATTCTCTGTGTTCTTGCTTGCTCAAACTTCTGTCTAATCTATCTTTGTTCTCTTCTTCTTGTGCAATCTTTTCCTTGCTTCCAGTGGCTGCTACAAAGAACAAAGCTAGAGGTGAGTTTCTGCCTGCACCCTTCCATTTGCATTGCATGGTTCTGCAGCCCACGCATTTTCTCCCAAGGTTGTTTCTGCCTCTCCAAACAAAGAAAAATATCTTTAGGTTCTGTGGTATGATAGATTAGTTCTTTACAATTTTGTAATTTCACCTCAGTGCATTGTTTATCAATCAGCACTGCTCATGCTGTATTTTGTTAATTGCTTTAATTTGGGAACTTTTTAGGGGAAAGATAAAACTAAGTGCTTTATAGTTAGATTTCTGACTTGCATTATAGTAATGTAGGGATATTGATGGCATTTTAATCGAAATGAAGATATTGCATAAAAATGCTCATAAATATGTAAATGTAATTTATACTTTTTATCTCTAGTCATAGTCATAAATATCTGAACAGAGAACAATGAACTCCTAAGTGTCTCCTATGCATTCCCTGTCTTTTCACACTAGTATAAATGATCATCACTGTCCCTGATAGCATACCAATATATAGAAGGGCATACTATGATATCTGCAGAGATTTATGGCTTCAGAGCAGCAAGGTGATTGCCACAAATCAGTGTTACAAAGAAGTAAACCTTTCAGAACTAATCATGGAAGGTCAGCAGTGCTGTAAACCATTTCCTGAATTTCAACGAAGCAGTGATGTAGCAAATGTAACCTGAGGGGTGTATTTTGACTTACAGATAAACATAAATGGATGCATAGGTGTTTATATATACAGATGCATGTGCATTTATATGTATGAACATATATTTTCATAGAAAATAATGAAAATATGTGTTTTGCTATTATTTTTATATTATTTCTGGTTGATACATTTGAGTTGTTTGAAAATTATACATCAGATTTTAAGGCAAAAATCTGTGCTAGTTTATATGCATTTAGGAAGTTAAGATTAACAATGTTAAAAAGTTCAATTCCATACCGTGCTTAGCTTGAGGTTGTTGAATGATAATAATAATCAAAGAAAAAGCAGCCAGCTGAAGGTGTGTATGTAGTAGAATAATTAAACCAATAATTAAAATACAGCCCAGATTTTTTGTTTTTTAAAAAAATCTTTGCATGGCTTTTTGTAAAATCTTTTTCTCAGAAACTTTGCATGCATTGGGTGACATGAATGAGGGGAGAACAAAGTCAAATTCATCTATTTGCCTATGCATGCTTTAAAATTTGCTTTACTCCTTTCTGTACTGTTATGTATTCAGCTGTGATGCTGTGTAACAGTGGTCAAGTCTTTGAGACCTTCATAATTAGTGAGATGAGCCCAAACCAAAACATCCACAGAAGCGACTTTTCAGCACAAATAAGCACAATCTCATCAGCATTCAGTGATTAGCTGATATTCCCATATATTGCCATTGAAACAGAAACTGCCCTGGGGGCACAGGAGTTGTGGGATGAGTCAGAATTAGTCACAGGTGCCACTCATCTGTGAGCATGAGCACACCCTGACTCCAGAAGTGCACATGCAGATTGAATGCACAGCTGAAGCTTTATATGCTGAATGAGGTTTGACATTGTGATCTGAGTTATCTTTGGGCATCTCTTGCTCAGCTGCACAGTGCCTTCAAGAAGTCCTAAACTTTTCCTTTGGATCTGAGCAGCCCTGTGATGAAAGCACCCAATATCCACAAGGAATTCAGTCTTGCAATAGTTCAGTCTTTCACCAAAGGCTTAGGACTTATTTTGTCATCTCCTGTGGTGGAAGACATGAAGTAGATGATGCTTTACTGCTTTTCTCATTACTCTGTCTAAGCAGTAAAGAAAGGTCTGTTCCTCCTTTTCAGGTCTAACACTTAACTGGCAAATAGTTCTCTAACATGGCACTGGAAACATCAATTCACAACCGAGAGGATTCTCTTCTGGAGGAGTTTCTCTTTTGGCACTTAAAATATGAAATCCAGCAGTCCTTTATGTCTTTGCTCTTATGTATGGACCTTCATCTTTCCTTTCTGAAAGCCTGGAATTTGTGCTGCCATTTTCATCGAGGCACAGTTGACCTCATGCCTGCCCTGAGATCTGAGGGTTCCAGAGCACATTATTAAGTGATATTCTGTGGGATCACCTGTCTTTTGTTTGTGCATTGTTAGCATGGGAAAACTCCTGCTGTTCTCCACTTCCCTCCCCCTCCTTGTGGGATTGTCTGTAAGCTGAACGCCAGAGCCTTTGCTCTCAAACATTGCATTCAGTGCTATTTCCCGAAGTATTTTCTCAGTCTTTGTTGAAGACTGCTTGTATTAAGTGCTGTAAAGCAGCTGTTGAACTGTCTACTTTAGCCTTGCTTTGAGGCACTTAGATTCAATTTAGGTTGAAAGGTCATCTGGTCTGCAGGTCATTTGGACTGAGCTGCCACGTAAGTAAAACCCACTGAAATCTCTTTGCTCACAGCCTTCCAGTAAAATCGAACCATCTCAAGGATTTCACAGCTCCAGGATGGATTTGCACTATGATTGCTTGATTTTACCATGGGTTTCTTTCTTAGACTTTTGATTACCTAGAAGAAGCAGCATGAAGTTCTTTTGTGGTCTCTGGAGAGAGTAAATATTTGGATTTTGCACACAAGGACAGATCTTCCTTTAGACTCCTGGGCAGAAGCTGCCACAGGATGCTTATGGGGAGAATGCTTGGGACATTTCCAAGAAGTCTAGTTCAGAAAGATTTGAAGAGGATTGGGAGGGGGGGCAGGGAATGAAACATGATAATGTTTCATTTATGGCACTTAATTTGATGAAGCACAAACTGAAAATGTGACTATCAGAGTTTTTTTTGCAGTGCATGAATATTTTAAGGACCATTTCTTAATGTACCAGATGAGATTTGTTTAACTTGATCTCTATAAATGAACATTTCCTCTGGCAGAACACCTGTGTGAAGACTTTTTGACCTCTTAAGAAGCGCTATTGTGACAATTTTGGGACAATATTTTTGCAGATATCTTCTGGCAGCAGTTAACAATGGTTTCCAGCCTCAATGGTCTTACCAGATCTGCTAATGATGTGTCAATTTTCAGCCAGCAAGTGGAAGAGAGGTCCAAGTGTCTTCATTCAAATGTAATTAGTTGAGGAATGGAGTTCTGTGCTCCTCATTTTCACTTCTTTGATACACCCAGGGTCATCTTCTATTAAAAAGTTACTGCCAGAGCTGTCCCAAATCTCCTGTAGTTAGGTGATTGGTGTTTTTATCCTTCAAAGTATAAATTGGAGTTTCTGATAATTTTGATTGTGGCATTTGTTGTTTTTTTGTTTGATGGCACGTCTTGTTGTCATCACTTTTTTTTTTTTTTTTTTTTTTTTTGTTGTTGTTGGGAATACTGAGGATGGCTATGGCAACTTCTTATAAAGAAAAAAAAGAATATAAAGGTCAACTTTTATTGCAGGAGAGGAAAGCAAGCCCTCCAGAAAGTCCTCTTATCACCTGCTTGTTGAGAAGTACAACATTCCTTCCTGTTCCTAAGACTCCTGTAGGCTACAGATTAGAAATGGTGACATTTCCAAGAAGATTCCTAAGTCCCCAAGAAGAGATTTTTGCAGAGGGGAAGATGTGACTGCTTTAATATTACAGGATTCATACTATCCAATCTTTATAAAAACCTGTTGGCTTGGTAGCTACTTCTGCTATCCTTCTTTCCCCCATTTTAGCTATGTATGAAGCTATATTTTAAATTTTTTTCTCAGGGGAAATACCATTTGAATCATAGTGCCACTGCTTCTCACAGCAAAGTACTGCTGTAGTACCCACATAATGCTGTATTCTCTGTCAAAAACTGGCATAAAAGCTCTGCTTCTGATGGTTCTAGGGGATGTCCTTTTAATGGGAGATAATATCAAACTTTTTTTCTAGTTTAGTATTACAATTTTAAGTACTGTAAGTGCCTTGAACACTATTTCACTTGCCTCACAAGTTGGATATAGTAGGACTAATTTTTGTATCCTGGTGGATATCCAGGGAATTTTTGGATTGTGTCTTTTTCTTGACTTCCACTGCATCTGTATCCCGAAGAAACTCTTTTTCGAGTATCATGGAAAAACATTTTTTTTTTCTTTCAGTCATTTCTTCTGCAAAGGCAGAAATATATTGTTTCTGCCTTACTTTTAAAAGGGGAGACTGATTCTTCTTCAGAAACATAAGATTAAATTTAGCTTTAACAATGCTACTTAAGGCTTACATCTCAGTCTGTAATACAAATCATCATAGCAGTTGATGCACTGTCCAAAAGCATCTTATCCAGGAGGCAAAGGTCACTCTGGACTTTATTCACTTGATTTATTTTGTTTGTTCTCATTATGTCAGTGAAATTGGTATCAGCTTATTTGAAGCTGGAGTCAGGAGGGACCATGTGAAGAGTGTTGTATCATCATACTCTGTTATTGTCTGGATACTGCAATATAGTAGTGCAATTACTTTATCTTTTAGTTAAGAATCAATTTTTTTTTTTTTCAGGACTTCACCAGATCTTCATCATTGGTCATTTTCTACTCAGCCATCTCTTTGAGTTTCTTTCAAAGAAATTTTCTTGCAGCACATAATAAAGTTTATTGTGTATATTCTACATAAGTATATTTTAAAATATATAAGCAAAGAACAGGTTTCATTCGTACCAGAGTTTTGACTGAAAACCATACAAACAGGGAGAAATTGTGTTGGCCAGAGCATGTCAACACAATTACAAGACCTACAGAGTCTAAACTTAATATTTAAGTCCTCTCTTCAGTACATGTAGTTAGCCAAGCCCATTTCTCATTCAGAAAATGATTGTAGAATTAAGTCAGTAACCCAGCAGCTGTCCTTGTAAGGAGCAGGATGAAATAAATGTACACACAGGTTACCCAAACACTACTATTTGTCTTATTTGCATCGTCTTCACAAAGTTCTCATCTATTCAGTTACTGGCATGAGTCAGGCATTAGCTTTGCTGTTGCTTTTTTTTTCTTTTTTTGCTTTTTTCTTGTTGAAGAATAGGTAGCTCAGGGTATCAATTGCAAAAATGACACTGCAACAGATTACGGCAAAAAGTTGCGAACAAGTGGAAGTGTACAGATGTTGAAAGTGTGAATCCAATACAGAGCCTAGGGAAACTCCATAAATCAGTAGTTTGGAAGAGCATTTATTTATGGTTATAAGCTTTCACCCCTGAGACATGTAGAAATAAAAACCTGTCATATTCCACCTTTACTACAAGGTCATTACAAAAAGCTTGCCAAGACCGTTGTAGTAGCATAGCAGGATCTGAAGCCCGATTGAAATTTTTCAGATATTTTAGTGCCATTGAAGTAGAGGAGCTCTGCTTTGTGAAATCTTATGATGTTTTTATCCAAAATGCAGTTTCAACTTCTAAAGGTATAATTTTCATATGTCACTTTAAGGTATTAAAAGCACCTTTAGTATTTATAAGTGATTGTACTTTCAGAGAGAATAACACAGCCAATGCAACAAAGCCTTAATAACCATTCCTTTACTGTCTCTTTGGTATTTCCTCTCCTGAAGTTTAGTCACTGCTGCCAGTATATAAAGCCTGTGCTTTCCTCCAAGGATTAAATTTTCTCCACTGGTTAAACTTGTGAGGCTGAAGCATATGGATTTCAGTTTTCCTCCGTGATTTCTCATGGACGTTAAGGGTCAGAGTTTTCTCGTATTCAGCATTTCTGATGAGGAAGAAAGTGGTGATATAGAACCAAATTTCATGCTTATCTGTGAAACAAAAAAAAAAAAAAAAAAAAAAAAAAAAAAAAAAAGAAAGACAGAAAAATTTGGAAGTGAAAAAGTTTTGAAAATTACCATGTTAAGAATGCAGAAGGACTGTGAAGGTTTAAATTCAAAATTGTGTTAGGTCATTCTTGATTTTTTTAATGTCCTGTTAAATGCAACAGTTCACATTAGATCAAGACACTAGATTATTTCATGGTTTAGTTTTCCATTAGGTAATGTAAGACATGATAATTATGTCTCAAAAAAATCACATATATCTACTTAAGTATATTATAATTATGCCACTTGTACTAAGAGATTTGGGACCAAAAGCAGTTGCCTGAGTTCTAGAGGGTTTTTTTAGAAAAATCACAAGATATGTTCCTGTCCTTTTTTTTCTTCCTTACAAACTCCAGCTGTGCTCCTCAGAGGGAAAATATGGAATCATAATTATGATAATGGTTCTTAACAAAGTTTTTAACTGCTCTTTACTCTTTGTAATCATACTTGGGAAATTCTTGCCCCTAACATCTGTAAGATCTTTCCAATATTGAGAGAGCTGAGATTTCTACATTATGTGATGTGTACACAATCAAAATGCTCACTACTGTGGTTCCTGCCAGAATTCTTCAGCCATTCAAGGTCCCATAATAACATAATACATAATAAGGAGACCAAAAAACATGAGTCAGCTGTTCATTTTTAGGTGGAGCAGTGCTGGAAGCAGTTTGACAAGCCTGTGTGTCCTCTTTACTGCTTTTAATGCATTTTATTCTGTTTTCCAGAAGAGATTAAAAAAACAAAACAGTATTAACAGTTCTGATCATATAACACACTAGCTAAAGCTGCAGCTTATTATGGAATAGAGCTGCTCTGACATCACAGAAATAGCAAAGGAAGGTACAAAGCCCACCTGAAATGAGATCTGTAGGGGCAGGCTATTGCTGTCAACATGTCCTTTTTATTTGAGAGGCATCTGCACTGAGCCAATGTGTCAGTCATTTATTGACTAAATGTTTTTTTCAACCAGTGCAGAAGAATTTGGATGGTGTAAGGACAGTGTCTGTTTCATGCTTGTGAGGTGCAGCACAGCTGTGGGAGGGGGACTCTGGGGAGGATGTTCCATTCTGAGGTGGACCTGCTTATCAATGACAGAAATATTTTGTCAGTTCTTATTCCCCAACTTTGAGAGGCCACTCTTCCCTCTACAATGGTTAGTACAAATTCTGATTGCCTTTCTTTAATTTTTTCTGTGCTCATTTGAGTGTTAAGCATGTGAGACTGTCAAAAGCAGTGTATTAGGAGAGCTTGCCATACTTGAATAGAACTCTGCTGGAAATGTACTTGCTTTATTTGCTATTTGGATGGATGTATTGCAGTAAATCTGGTCATGGTTTTGAGCCTTGAGCCCTTATGAGCTTCTGTAAAGAATTTCCAAAGGCAGTGCATTGCATTTCAGACACATATTGCTGTGTGCTGGCTCAGTTAAGTAATTTGTCAGGTTCCAGTCAGACAAAACACTTTGCTTCAGTCTAGACTGTTGATTTAGGCACAATCAAAAGGATACAGTGAGTTCCCAAGATGTGTTCATCATATATTCTATGTCCTGTAGAATTGTTGGGCATGAGTGCCTAATATCTGGCAGTTGGATGAGGCTGCTGCTCTGAGGCAGCCACAACTTCTTTGTCCTAAATATCTAAATTTCCCAACTGCTATTGAAGTTTGGGATTGTTGCTTTTTGTTGTTGTTGTTGTTTTTTTGTGGTTTTTTTGAGGTTTTTTTTTTTGTTTGTTTTTTGTTGTTGTTGGTTTTTTTTGGTGGTGTTTTTTTGTTTGTTTTGGTTTTTTTGGTTTTTTGTTCTTTTGTTTTCTTGTTCTTTCCCAAAATTTTTTAGAAAAGGGAATTGCCAATAATACTTAAATATGGGAGAAAAGGTAATAGTTGGTGTACAGGTTAAACCCATGGTCACTGATTTTTGTATTTCTGAAGATACAGACACTTTTAAGTATACAGGCTTTTCTTTCAGGCTCGGTTTTGTTCTAGTGTGCTTTTATAACAAAAGGAAGTGGAAAAAGTGTTTTAAGCATAAGATTTTTTTTTTTTTTTTTTTTTTCTCAAATGCTCTTTTGAAAACCAGAGGGCTTATAATGATTCTCCACATTAGGTCAGATCTCAAGATTTTTTCCTTAAATCTCTGTATGAGATCAGATCATCAGAGAATCTATTTTACTTTAGTGGTCAGTGAAACACACAGTGTTTAAATGGCTGAGGATTCACCATCATTGCTGCCATTTGTGGCTTTATGTTAATTCTAACTTGGTTTCTTGGTTGAAGCATAAAGGCCTAAATCAGCTAAGACCTTTTCATGTGTGCTATTATAGTTTCATAGGGATCTCTAGTTCTTTTTAAGTGAGCATTATGCTCAGCTTGCCTCTGGGATTTTTTCAAGGGCTAATACCTTCAAGATCTCATATTTTAATTATGGGCTGCATACAGAGGAAAGGTAGTAGAAAACACTTGAGAAGAGTACTTTGTTCCTATGCTGTTTATACACTACTATTTTTAAAAAAACTGCTGTGATTAGAGATGGTCATGGGATGATTTATGTTGATGTGTTGACCACAAGGTCTGAGGGATCATTAGAGATAAAATAGAGAGAAATACTCAGTGTTCCTTCACCTGCACCTTAAATTGTTGATTTTGAATTAACATCCTCAATCACTACTCACCTGGTTGCAGAACACCCAACTCCTTCTCTGTTAAGCTGATAAAGTGAAGTTCATCTCATATAAAACTAGCTGGAAGCATCACATTGTCTTTATGGAGCTTCTCATCTCTAGAACCAGAGCTCTGTTTGGAGCATCACAAATAATTGCAAATTTCAGAAAGAGCCTCTGCCATTTATGTTTTGGGAGCTGTTGTTGGATCCCAGGAAGCTAAACAGATGAAAGAATCTTTTCCTGTTTTTCACAGATTGCTGCAACTCAATATGTGTCTGTACCAACATCCCAGGAAAAAAAAATGACTCATGTTTTCCTTTCTGAGATCCTATGATTCTATGAAAACAGATCTGGAAGCTAAATAGAATAATAACATATATTAATTAAAAAAAAAAACAAACAAAGACACCCCAAACACTATATTAGTGTTGTATTAGATATATTATTATATTATATATATTATTTATTCATATATATAACATAATATGTATATATTATATTATTATATATTATTATATTATTATATTATTATATTATTATATTATTATATTATTATATTATTATATTATATTAGTTCTTTTCATTTGTTGTTTTTAGATTCTATTAAAGGGCTCCCTAGAGACCTACTAGCTAAAAGTCATCATTCCAACTTAGTCTTCTAAGTTTAAAGAATATGATACAAATCTTGACAAAGCTGTAACTTGACAGAAATCATTCTAAGGGAAATGAGCAAAAGAATTAAGGAGTTAGAAATAAAATTGAGTGCTGCTGTCAGGAGGGAGGGAAGCACTGGAAAGAAGCCATGGAAAGGAATAGTGCAGTTGGCCTTTGCAGCAGCAGACAGCAGTGGAGGTTCTTCCTAGGCTTTGCAGGTCCCCATGTGTCTTATTCAAGTCACTGTCAGTTTGCCAAAATCTGGTTTACAGCAAGAAAAGATAAGACTATAAACTCCTGAGTTATGTTAGTACCTGTGCACACAGAATGCATCCAGCTCCTTTCCCACAGAGTCACTCTTCTTTTGTTAGCTGGTGCTGAGAATAATGCAGCCCTTTTTCTTTTGTGAAGGGTGACTCTCCCATTTTTTGGAAAGCCATTTCTCCTATTTTTTTTTTTTTTTTTTCCCTCATAGTTATTCTTCTATATGCATACATTATATCTGCTGTGTGGTGTAGCAGGAGAAAAAGGATTTATTTTAGTTGATGAAGAAACTGTTCTACACAACTAAGTTTTTCAAGGTAGAATTTTTTATGCTTTTTTGTGTAGTTTCCCTTTTCATTCAAAAGGCCTATCATTGGAAATCACTTTGTTTCATTACTTGATTTCCTTAAGAAGTAGCTGTTTTCATTTGTTTTGGGGAGCAGTATTTATTTTGTTTATTCATCATTGATTTCTGGAAATGTAAAGTGTGTCAGCTAATGCTTTCCAAACAGAAGCTCAGAAATGAAGGGAGAATATCAATCCCTACATTAATGTCCATTTGCATTTTGGGAATTTGCAAGTGTGTAACACTGATGAGCTAATAATTCAGTGTTCTTTTCAGATAATTTTATGTACAGAAATGAATAGAACGAATGGGCTTCCCTACCATGGTTGGGCTTCTCTTACAGAATTTAATTTTTGTAATGATTATCATAATGGACTACCCATTCCACTCCAACAATAAATATTCCCCAGAAGGCAGAGTATAAAAATGCTTTTCCTGAGCAGACAGTACAATTCCCTTGATCTTTGGCTTTTCCTCTCATCAAAAGCCCAGGAGGCAAAGTGGGCCTTGGAGTTCTGCTGAGCTAAGTTTACAGGATTTGGGACTCCAGCAGTGAGCAAGGTCCAGTATTTCTCCCTAATATCTGATCTAAACCTACTCCTTCAATCTGAAGCCATTCTCCCTTGTCCTGTCTCTACATGTTCTTGTCAATAGTCTTCCTTTATTCAGCTGGCATCTTTATCTGATCTAAATATTTTCCAAAATATATCCAGTCATTTGTGTAGGTTATTGACAACTATTTTAAGAACTTCACATTTTAAAAAATAAATTCTAATTTCTTTAGTGCTTCTGTGAAGAGCAAAGTGTTATTTCCTGTGATAATTACTCTAAGATGTCATATCAGTGATTTTGTCTATAAAACTGTCAGTCTTACCTGGAAAGCATTAGCATGTTTCCCAAAATATGTGAATTTGGTTGAGTTCTTGAAGGACATTATTTAAGCTCTTTGGCTGTTTTTAAAATGCAGGTTGAACATGAAGAGCTATGAGAGGTATTCTTGATCATCAAGACCAGTCTCTAGAGGTATCCCATATTTCCTCCTCTGTCTTCATTCTTCTAAAAAGCTGTGACATTTAATTATTTGTTTGTGGATTTGTTAGTTTTTCTTTGGTGTTGGTTGGTTTGGTTTTGGTTTTGTCTTCATCCTCATCTGGTTATTTCATTAGGGAAACTCTGAAGCCTTCCCTTACAATTGGCAGGTGTGCTCTTCTAATTTCTAGAAGCAGTGTATTCACATAAGTTTTCTTTTTCAAGATTATCTTTAATTATAAACATCTTCTCCCATGTGATTTTTTATATCTGTGAATAATACACACAACTCCAATTTTTCCCCAGTTTTCATTTTGGCAGACAGATATTTTTCAGGCTTTTCTGTTTCCAGAATGATATTTTTCCAGTGTTTCATGGTGTCAATTGGCTGCTGTTGACAGAAGTGAGTAGAAAAGTCTCCAGTATTTTACCAGGGATTCAGCCCATCTTTTCTATCCAGCCTTCCTACATCTACCAGAAATGCTTCAACTGTCTTATAACTTCCCTTATAGTTTCCCTTGAAGCTGCTCCATACTAGTCATTCATACTCATCAGTGATAAATTAGAAAAGGTGTCTTCTTCCTGCTCAGTTGTTCTCAGCTAATGAGATTCTAAGACCTAGCTGAAGTTTCAATTTTTAATCTCCAAGTGCATGGGAATTTTTTCTCATTTCTATTACTTCAGTCCTAAAGGTTGTGCAGCACTTTCTATGAGATTCCTCAGCCCTCTTCTCTGTGAATGATACTTCTAGATTTCACCTCTTCCTGGTCATTTGCAGTGAACAAATTCACTTATCCTTCTCAATCTACAAGGTGACTTGATGATGGATTTGTTAACTGGGGTTTTTTGGTCAAGACACTGATATTTACCAAGTTTAATACCACTAAGTGGTGGTAAAAAGGCAAATAGTGAGATAGAAAAAAAATCTAATCTCACATAAGTTATTCATCTCACATAAGTTATACCTGTGCTACATAGATAATAATTTCCTGATAGTTTTTTTTTTTTTCCATTTTTCTTACCATAATTTTCTGCTGGCCATTTTCTTCATTAATTTTGTAGTCAAGTTGTTATTTCATCAGTATCCTAAGTACATAAAATAACTGTGCTCTGTACCAGCAGAATTGTATTTGGCCTAGCTATGTATCCTTAAAATACTTTATTGGACATTTCCTGGTGTTTGCACCATTTTGTATTTAATTCCTGGAGTGTCTTATGTCTGTCTTCCAGAGCCTTCCAATCTGCCACAGATATTGTAAATCCTATTCCATAATTCCTGTTTGCTTGTTGGTCATACTCTCTAGCTTATCAGTACCTCACTTGGTGATGGACTTTAAAATTATTGTATATTTATAATATTATTATATATTTATAATATTATTATATATTTTTCTTTTTTTTTCTCTCTTTTTTTTCTTTTTTCCCGCCTTCCTCCTTCCCCAGGTATTCATGGCATTATTTGACATTATAAAAGCTTTCCTTTGGGAATTCTTGGTATTCGGGCATGCTCCTTGTTTTTCCAGTGATCCATAACAGTAATGGAATTATTTTTTTTTTTTTTTTTTTTTTTTTTTTCTTTGAATATGTGCAGCATCACTCAGTACGAGACTTGCTGCTCCTGTAGAGGCACAACTTGTTTCTCTGTCAGCAGCTTGGTGTAGTGTCATGGGGAGCTCAACATCTGCTCCAGTGACCAGCAGAGATTAACATTTTGTGTGTCAGGTCATTTACTTGGCTTGTCAGAGTGCAAGATTATGGCTGAAAGGGTATATTGACTTGAAAACATAACTTTTGGAATTTATGGAACAAAGTTGCAAAAGCATAAAGCATAATATAGTTTGGAGTTACAGCATAAATGTAACAGAGTCTATCTGCCTCCCTCATTGGCAATAAAGGAATCTGTAATGGTCTTGACATAGGGTTTCTTCTGATTAGACTGGCTTTGAGATGCTTTCTCCATGCTTGAGGGAGAAAAGAGGCCTTTTAATGTCTTAAAATTTCACTAGTTGGATGTTTCCTTTCTGATATCTCAAGTTACTTCCTAGGAAAATAGATTCTGTATCTTCCTGGTTTTAATCATGGGACAGGGTTGTCCAAACTCTTTCCCTGGATTTTGGTCAAAGTCTGTTACAGAAAAGAAGGCAAAGCAATAGTTTTATATACTTGAGAGCTGTGCAAAGGGTGATGGCAGAAAGGAACTCCTGAAAGGAGGAAGATAGCACTGAACTAAGTGGGAAAGTATTTTAATTATATGATAGCAGAAATTTCACATATCAGTTAAACTAAACTGTATTTCTAGTGCCCAGCTTCCATAGTGATTTGAGTTTCAGATTTTTTTCTGGTAAGACATCCCCTGGCCTCTTGCTGCCAGGGATTTTTTTGTGGGCTTTTTTTCCATTTTCAGTGCTCTATCACTAGTGTTATTCAAGCATTAAGGCTTTGTGGCTGAAGGGGTGTCTATAATGGAACTTGCTGGGTTGTTTATGGCAAATTATTTTACAAACAGGATGTTTCCCTGTTTCTCTCTGCTTTGTTTCCTTGAGTGTGCCATGTGAGCTTTTATTAGACACAAATTGGGTGTCCTGGGGGAGCATTAAAAAAAACAAAAACAAAAACAAAAAAACCCAAAAAAAAAACCCCCACCAGTCAGTGTGGAACATTTTGCAGCCATGCTTATTTTGTGCATGGGAGAAGTGGGGTTTCTTAGAGGAGGAGCTGCTGTGCTGGAGGAGAGATCTGGGCTCCTGACAGGAGGATGCCAAGGGAAGGACAGAAAAGGCTTCTCCACTAGTGGCTTGTGATTGAAATTAGCCATTTAGGCTTAAAACCTTTGTGTTTGAGCTTTGTGTTTCAGCCCTTCCCTTATCTACAGCATGGCAGTGATTAGGCTTTGTGTGCCTGTTGGATGTGTTACAATGTGAAGTTAGATTGCAGCATGGAAGTTCACTAAAATAAGTTTGCTTTGTCTCTAAATCAGTGTGAAACTAAGCAGAATTTTTATATATATCTTGAACTCTGTGAGTCTCTAAAATGCACAGATGCTGCCTTAGATACCTTTAGATTCTTGAACAGAAGAGACTGGCAGCAGAGAGATACTTGGGCAGCTCAGGAAGCCTAGAAAATTGATATGAAACAGAAGCTGAAGGGAAGCAGTACCTCCAACTTATTTTATTTTCCATTGATTTAAATTTTCTATCAAAAAGTAATGATCACAGTGTTTTCTAGTGGGGATTGACATCTATTTTCCTAAGCATAAAGGGCAAAAATGACATTTGGATTCCAGAAGAAATGTCATTTAGCTGTGTCAAAGAAAGTATCTGGGACTCTAATGACCTACTTTCCTGTTAAGTCTCTAGGCCATTGCTGAAGTTAGGAGCATGGGGAAAATACATTTCATCTTCAAAGACTTCAAGATGAGGTTTATAACTTTCTTAAAGAGGAAAAAAAAAAAAAAAAAAAAAATCCTCTCTCCTGAATTGAGACACATAAAGTTTCAGCCCAAGATGGATATTTTTCCCTGAAGATTTGAAAATTCAGCCACCTGTTTTAAATGAGAAGTTAGAAAAAAAATACACCTGTTAAACCAGTGTATTCAGCTTGAAAAGAAGGTGAAAATTATATACTTTTACTTCTCTATAGGTCTAAATAAATAGAAAAGGCTTTGGATAACACAAATTGCACAAAGACTGAAAAATACTTTCATATATCCATGGGTCCTAAGGGTACTGACAGATGAAGTGGCTAAGTCATTTTATTTTAGAAGTTGTGGCAAGGTGGTGAATTTCCCACTGGCTGCAAAAAAAAAAAAAAAAAAAGAAATATAACCCTCATTTTTAGAAAAAAAGGAAAGACCTATTAGGCTTTAATCTAAAAGAAGGTAGTTTTAGATTAGATTTTAGGAGGAAAATCTTTACTGTGAGACAGAAGCTGTGGATGTTCTGTCCTTGGAAGTGTTCAAGCCCAAGGTGGATGGGGATTTGAGCAACCTGGTCTGGTGGAAGGTGTCCTGCCTGTGGCAGGGTGGTTGGAACCAGATGATCCTTGAGGTCCTTTCCAACCCAAAACATTCTAGGGTATTATTCTATATTTTAATAGGCATCAGAACCACTATTGAGTATTTGGGGGAAAATTGCACATTGCATTTTCCTGATATATCATATTAAGGCAGGTTGAATATCAGTGTATTTCACCATATTTTTGGCTGAATCTGATAGCTTCCCTGCAGACTTTCATCCCTGTGTTTTAGGAAATAATCAAGTGCTCACAACCACAAATCCACACGTGTCAGGTAACCAAGCAGGCTCCCAATGATTCTGCATATGGGGGTTTCAGATTGGTTTTCCAGGCTCCTAGAATGAGCCAGATGACAGACTGCTATCTCTTTATATGCTTCCAATTTGGATGGGAAAACCTGCACTTGATTTTGACTGTGCCTGCTAAAAATCCCTTCTCTCAGTGCAGTTTGTGGAGTTCAGTGAGACAACCAGAGAGAGATGCTAACTTAGGTGTTGAATCAGAAATAGTACAGCTAGGGCATGGAAGTGGAGCAGATGGCCTCAGTGCTGGGAAGAGCTGTTGCACTGTGCCTCATTGGGCCACACAGATATTCCCCACACTTCACTACTATTTCAGATTCTTTGGAGCCTTTACTAGAAATGAACCTGTACTGAAATCATCCTTATTTCAAAAGAAGCAAAAGGTTGTTTTTTGTTTTGTTTTTTTTTGTTTTTTTAATTAAC
This sequence comes from Muscicapa striata striata, assembly GCA_030060385.1. Lineage (NCBI taxonomy): Eukaryota > Metazoa > Chordata > Aves > Passeriformes > Muscicapidae > Muscicapa > Muscicapa striata. The sequence continues at coordinate 3,704,401 of JAREIS010000058.1, read as the reverse complement.
TGTTCATGATGGAGGAAATATTCAAATTGACATATCACGCTGGATCTTGAATTCTCAAATGCCTTTTTTTGTTCATGAAATTTAGTGCATCACTGCAATCAGTGGTTCAAAGCTTTAGGTAGCTGCATCATTTAAGGAGGGGATATGTGGTGGGGGGAGGTAGGTGAGAAGGAAAAAATGATGGAAGGAGGTGGAGAAGACTATAATTTTATCTGACTTTTTCAGTATATTCATTTTTGTGTTAGTGGTAGTTACTCTGCAGAGAATGTTGGACCTGAGTAAAAGGAAAAAAGGTAATATTTTTGTCTCCCACTTATTCAATGGCTTTCAAGCCCTCCTGTACATGAACTCCAGCACCTTAGCATAGTTGTGTTGGAGCTTCCTGCATAATTCATCATAAAAGAACATGAGGCATTCAGCAGTCAGTGCTCATTCAGAGATGTTCTGCATTACTAGCAGCACTGGTAAATATGCCTGCTCCATACATAATTTATGGTTCTCAGCACAGATAGTTTTGTGCTTCATAATAGGCTAGCTTTGATCCCTTAAAATTTGTTTGTTCAACTTAGGGGTTGGGTGCAAAACAAAGACTTTAAAATCTCTTTTTTGCAGTGCTTGTTTCAACAGTCATCATTTCCCCATCCCGTTAACAAGGTTGGAATTGTTTCTGACCCACTTTTGGGGAAATGAGCCTTCCTGTAATGGATTTTGTGTGTAAGACTTTTTATTAGCCAATTCCCTCCACACACAACTTGAAGTAGAATGAAAATTGGTTTAGAAATCTTAGTATAGTCTATTCTGTTCTTCTGCTTAAAGAATTTATTTTTATTTCTTGTGACCTGTAGGAGGAAAATGTAGATAGACCTTGTGTTCTGTGAATCCCTCTGTTAATGCTGTGATGCAGCTAGAGACTATACATAAATGTGCAAATGAATGTGTTGGAACTCATTGAGATGATTCCATTCTTCAAATTCAGTAAGTACTTAAGAAAAAAAAAAAAAGCAGTTTTAAATTATTTCATTTCCAACAATATTTCGAAACAAAATAGCAATCAACTATTCATTTCTAAATGAAAATTCTCATTGTTCCTCTCAGCATTTTAAAGACTGTAAAGTTTGGGGATTTTTGAAAATAGAATATCATTAGAATTGATACATTTCTGTGACATGTATCAATTTGTCATTTAAGCATTTTCTGATGGAGTTCTTTCATCTTTCTCTTGCTTGATGCAATTTTCCCTGTCCTGTTCTCTGTTTTGTTTGGTTGGTTTTTTCCCCAGTGATTGCTATACTTTAACCTATTATCATTCTTTGTTTTTAAAAGCCTTTTTGGCACCCAAGCTGTTTCAGCTATAAAATTTTGGAATTGCTAAGTGGTTTTCATTTCTTCAGCAAATACTAGACCTGCCCTTTGGAAACTTGAAAACTAGGTCCCTTTTTACACATGCCAGGTTAGGCATCTTAAAGACTGACTAAAAGTTGCTTATCACTGTTCATTATCTTCCTGTCATAAATTCTTTCCCTCCAGTTTCAGTTCTCTGCAGGTAGTTTGCCCAAAGGAATGATTTAAATATTCTGTCTGCAGTTTCATTTGTTTTTTCTGGTTTTCTCCCCACTAGTCCAGTATTTTTACCCTTGTTGCATCAGATTCCAGTTGTATAGTGTCATCTGCAAGGCATATATTTTAGTCCCTCCTTCCTTTCTGCTGTTACACTTTAGTGTTTTAAATGTTTGGGTTTTTTTAACATAATGTGGATTCTTGGCTATTCTTAATGATATTAAATGAAGCCTACATATACACTATAAATTCAAGATGGAGAATGGGGTAGAACAAGCTTTTTTACCATCCTTTTGACTTTTCATCTGCAGTCATGAATCTGTGTGTGATCACACACCAGCAAAGCTTTTTTTTCTGACTTTTTAAGAGTGTGTTTGCTTAGAGAATGGGCACAGCTTTTCTACCTCATCTTTAATAGCACAGTCACACTAGGAAAGCTACCTTCTACTTTTTACCTCCATTTGCTATTTTAATACTTTTGGCTGAGCAATCTGTAAGTATATGAGGGAGAACAAATAAGAAATTTACTTTCTTGTCTGGCAGAGCTAGCAAGTGTCTCTTGTAGCAGTGAGGGGGGGAGTAGTCAGCTTCTCATTGTGTTGGAAAAGATGTTGTGATCTGTTTCATTAAATATCTACAGTTTCTGTAATTTTGGAGCAAAAAATCTGATTTAATCTCTCTCTTGCAATAGTACCTGTGTTTGCATTTATTCATGCAGAGCTGCATGGGCTCTGAGGGTTTTCTGCAAGCACTGGATTTGCCATATATTTTGTTCCAATCTATTGGAGCAGGACTTCCCATATCCAAACAAATGTGATATTGCTTTGGGGAGTCAGAGGGGTTGCTGGTTTTGTTGATTTTTTTTTTTTTTTAATTTGTTTTCCTTCTTCCCCATGATGCTGGCCTTCTGTATATGAAGCCTGAAGCAAGAGTATTTGTAGCATCAGTAGTTAGAGCAGTCAAAAGCAAAGATTTCTGTATCATTGTAATAGTTCTCAAATATAGACTGGAATAGAACTTTTGGACTTTTCCTTGCCCTTGTACCAGCATCTTAGTGTGTTTGATGTGGCTTTTGGAAAAGAAGAATGAGATTGCAGCAACATTACAACATAGAATTATTTCTTCCCCTTTTTCATTTGTATCTGAAAAAGAAAGTTCCTATCTCTTGCTGCACTGGGACAAATTTCATGTTGTTTGGTGTTACATTTGTTTTCTTAATTGAATCTCCAGGTCTCAGAATTGCTGGATCATGTTTTGTTTTTTTTTTGTTTTTTTTTTTTTTTTTGTTTTTTTTTTTTTTTTGTTTTTTTGTTTTTGTTTTTGTTTTTTTTTTTTTGTTGTTGTTGTTGTTGTTTTTTTTCTCCCCAAATGGCACTGCATAAAAGATGGAAATATTTATGCAAATCAAAAATAATAATTTAGTGGTTGATTATTTCACCTTATTTTCATCCTTTCTTGGGGCAGATTAATTTGGGTATTTTGTTTTGTTTTTTTTTCCTTGATAGTATTTTTGGATGGAGCAGTTCTACCTGTTTTAAAGTAAAGTGAATAAAAAGAAAAATACTTTTTATGGTCTAGTGCAGGTCTATAAGAACTGTATATAAATGGTTCTTGCTGAAAGCATAAGGAGGGTCTAGTTTTGTTTTGTTTTTTTTTTATTCCCCATGTTATCCCAGCACAAAACCATTAAAAGCTATTTTTACAGAGGACATATTCTAGCAACCTGTATATATATTTAAAGAAAAGAAGGGTTTTATGTATGGGGAATGTGATGCTCTAGCTACAGTGAATTTATTATTTTGAAATAATTCCCCAGGAGCACCGCAATGTTGGCTTTTTTGGAGATCGTAACAGTTACCTTGTTTTGTTTTGTTTTGTTTTGTTTTTTTTCCTTGAAATCACAGAGACAGAATTATGTTTAACTAAAAACCAACCAATTATTCTTGGCCTTTTAAATATGCAAACCTCCTTGTTGAAATGTAAATGAAATGCAAGTTGTTTCTGTAAGTGAGCTTAGTGTAATATTTAAAAGAACTCTGTCCAAGTTTTGACTCATCTTTTTTAATCCTACTGCACTCTTATCCAGCCCCATGCATCTGCTTGCATGTAAGTATTTCTTGCACACAAGAAATCACAGATATGTGGCTCAGTAATGAATTTCTTTCTCACAAGCTGGAGTCAGAGTAGTTCTTCCCAGCCTGGGTTGCACTGATTCAGCTGTTTGCCATCCAGGCTGGGACAGCAGAAACCCAACCATTGCACAGATTCAGCTCAGGGACTGGCCAGCCTGACAGCTGAAGTGGCTCAGGAGCACACAGGGTGAGGGAAGCAGCATCTGGCAAGGGAAATAAACACCTAGAGGAGAGCAGCAGAGATACTCTAGACTCTGCTGCCAGTGACAAAGGTAGACTTGCCAATCCAAATCTCTCATACTTGACAAAAAGCTTCAAGGCAACTGCTTTCCATGGCAGAAAGTATAAGACCTAAACAGGAGGATTTCTAAATCAGACATGATTTAATTATACATCAAATTATTTGAGAAGATCAACTTCTCTTTTATGCCCTTGATTTTTTTAGAAGTGGTTTATTTTATGGCAAGCTACACTTCTAACTTTTGTCTCAGATTGGCATTACTGTGCTGATAAATCCATTTTCATCATTCTGGGAGAACTGAAGAATGGAAAGTCCAGCAAATGCTATAAGAAAGATTTATAAGTGCATGTAATAGCCTGTAATTCCATGGTGCTCAGGAGAACTTGTTCAGGCTTTTTATAGAGTGCATGATGGTAAAAGATGTCTTCACTGCTATCATTTTTCTGTTCCTTTGATTCTCAGAGTCAAGCAGAAGGAGCAACATCTAAAAGTGAGTAAAACAGCACTTGAAAGCTAGGTTTTTACTAAGAGTTTGGAAAGAATTTGTTATGGATTTTCTGTACCTTCTCGAAGAGGGGATACTAACTATGAAATTAAGATTAAAAAAACAATATAATGATGTTTCAGAGGATAGTGATCTCCATTCCACATCTGCCTGGCCCAAAGCAGAGATATGGAAGATACATACTGGTGATAGAATCTAACTTACCTCAGTCATTTAGTTGATATGATTTTTTTTTTTTTCTTGTGATTCTGTGAAAGAAGCTCAGGAAGATCAATAAAAGTGATGCTTACACTGTGAATGTGGGTATAGTGTGGAGATAGCTGTGCTTGCTCTGTGTCAGAAATGGAGAAACAGTCTAAATGAACCCTTGTAGGACTTGTCCTGTGGCCACTTTCCACTGCCTGTTTTGAAGAGAAAGCACTAAGCACTGGACTATAGGGCTGAAAACAAAAAAGGAAAAAAAAAAAAATAGTCCAAGTGTGACAGATGCCTCAAGCCTGAGTATTGGCTGGGAAGAGATTTGAATCATGGGCAAAGTCACCTGTTCTGCTGTTTTGTGTGCTCTGTGCTCAGAGATGTAGAATTTTGTGCACTCTATTTAAGCTGTATGGCTTCATCACAGAAGATCCCATCAGCAGCTTCCCTTTCCAAATAAAACATTTTTCAAATCTTTATAATCTTAGCTAACTACTCCATGACAAAAGCAGTTGCTCTACAATGGCTGCAAAGAAGTCTGCATCTACAAACATTTAGATTTGTGTGGGAATAAAATCTGCAGGAGCAGTGTTCATAAAGCACATTGTGTTCTAAGCACTTGCTCATTTGCTTTGTCAGTGTTCATAAACAAGTGCATGGTCTTGAAAATACAGAAATCTTGATACTCAAAACAAAGGCACTTGGTGAATGGGATCAGTTCTCCTCTTGCCTTCCTCTCATATATGGTGTTTCAAACAGGGATTCTGATAGCTCTGTGGAAGAATGCCAAGAATGAGATGCTTTGTGCAAACTGAAAGGAAAAAGATTAGTTGAATGTAAGCAGGCAACAAGACATAGAAATATGCATGCTGTATTTCTTCTCTGTAGGCTTAAAAACTAACAAAGACCAGCTAGGGGAAAAAAATTAAAAATTAAAGACTTGTTTTACTTGAATATAGGATAGGGCTGTGATTGAAAGTTACTAAAATTATCATGCTCATTCTGAAGACCTAAACTCAAGAGCTGTTGTATGTTTTGTATTTTCAAAACTTACCTTAAAATTCCTAAGTTCAGAAACTCCCATATAACTTACATTATCCCTTTGAAACACATTAATTCACTGTAATGCTCTTTCATTTCTTCACCTGAGAAATGAACTCTGCTGTGTGGAAAAACTCTTGTTATCTCAATCTGTTCAACAGATGTTAGTCATTGTGTCTCTTCCTCCCCTCTCCTGCCTTCCCCTGATATGCAAATATGGTCTTTGACATTTATATTTCCCTAATGGGAAAATATATTTCCCTGTTTAGGGTAGATGTTGTAACTGTTTTAAAAAAATTAAAATCTCTACACTGAAGCTAGTATATCCGTTTTGTAAATTTTATCAGACTTCCTCCTCTGCCACATAATTAATTCTTTACTGAGTAGGAGATTTATGTTTTGTAAGCCCCTACATTTTAAAAATGAATTTGTAGTGTAAGGCATTTTAATTCGTGCTTGCTCTGTTTGCATTCTTCTTCTTATGAATAAACCCATCACCACTCAATTCTAATGCAATTAACACTGGCTAGAACAGGCTGCAGAAAGAATCCCATGAACATTGCATGCTTTGTAGGGCTCACTGCAAACTGACAGCTATCCAGTAAGAGACTAAATTGAGAAAACCTCCTTTTCTTTGCATTTCCTAATTGCAGGATGTCTTGTTTTGAAGGACAGGTGTCTGCCAATAAAGGCAGAAGCTTCTTTTTGAAATGGAGAATGTAAACTCCTTTCTTCCAAATTATTATTATAATTTTGAAATTAAGGGGCTCTCAGGCAAAGATATGGGAATTAGGAATAACAGTTCTTTACTAGGAAAATTAAAATAGAAATGCAGTATTATAAAGAACAATTCCAACGCTGACAGAGTCAGAATACAACCTGACACCCTGTCAGTCAGTCAGGGTGTTGGCACAGTCCCATTAAATGGTGGCTGCATCCTCCTGCAGTGGCAGATGTGGCTCAGCTGGAGCAGTGCTCCTGGAGAAGGTGCAGCCTTCCTCTGAAGGTCCAGGGATGATGTGGAAAGGTCTGGCTTTCCTCTGGAATCCAGTGGAAAGAAGGTACCTTGCTGCCCAAAATCTCAGTTTTTATCTAGGTAGGAAAGGCTTGGCTCCTCCCACTGGCTGGAGCATCTCCCAGTGGGATGATGGAATTTTATCAGTCATGCACTGGGACTGAATGGGCCAGCAGCAGATGATATCTTCCTGGAGGGAGGATGGGTTGTGGAAAAGATAAATGTGGTTGCCCCATCTTGTCTTAAAGCTGGCCCATTAGCAGATAATGTGTGCCACGGAGATCAGGGTCACTGCCCCACCTGGCTTCAACAGGTGGTGACAGAATACACATTTCTGGCCACATCAACCCAACACACAGGGCAGCGTTTTTGTGAGTTTTTGGAATATTTCATCCCTTGGGGTGATCAAGAAAAGTCAGAGCTGTGACTGTCCCATGTGTTCCTTCCAACTCCTCACTGCTCAGAGCTGCTCACCCTCTCTGCCTGAATCTTTTTCCTTCCTGCACCCCGTTGCAGCAGATTTTAGTGAGCTCAGAGTTCCATTTTGGCCTGGGCAGGTGAGTGTGGCTGTGATTCAGACAATAACCCTGCATGGATGTGTCAGCTGAGTTTCAGGCTTGTTCCAGAGATTTGTGTCACCCACCCTCAGCTGCACTGTGCCTTTTTTTTATCTTCTGCACCATCATTGCACAGCTGGGAGTCACCTTACAGGGCTGTAAAAATAGCAAGTTACCACTCCTGCCTGTTGGCTGTGACAAAATAATGATGGGATTTAATCCTGAAAAATAGCATTTTTGTACCAATTTGTTATGTAAAATGCAGAGGTGAGTTAATGTTGTGAGCAGCAACAGAATTTTTGTCTATCCTACAAATTTGATCAGAAAAAACATTTTCTCAAGCACAAAGGGAGTTAAGTGATTTTTTTTTTCTGTTTTCTACAAGACAACATTATGTTAGGTTCTAAATAATCTTTATCATAATTCAATAAATTATAAAATAAAAGGCTTCAACTACAATATTCTTGCAACCAAGTAAGGAATCTAGTCAACCATTACTGACGTTAATTCACTGACCTAGAAAATTACTTTAATGCACATATCAATTTACTTGCTGATTTCTTACATTTCAGTGGATTAAAAAAAAAAAAAGTTGCAAAAACTGTTATTGCTGAGAGTCCTTGTGGACCATGTATTATAAAATTCACTAAAATTTTCTGTACTAAATCAATTATAGAGTTATTGTAGCCTCTTAGGTTAACATTTTTAATTTTTTTTTTTTTTTTTTTAAGTTGAACTTAGCTAATTTATGAGGGTATTTTTATGGAGCTGATTAATTTGATTCTTTGCCTTTTGAATACAGTTAATTTAACTGTGATTCTCATTTCAGCTTTGTAAGGGATTCTTTGTGCAAGAGGACATACCTAAATATGATTTTGAGGAAGACAAAAAAATTTCCTAAGAAAGATGCAATTTGCTAATTGAAAGTAATTAATGAATAAAGGTATCCTGTCAGCCTGTTGGACAGAAATTAGGCTTCTTTGTTAAAAAGAGACAAAGACTGCAGAGCAGATGACACTGAAGCTAATGCTAATACCACTTGTGGAAATTCAGAAGTCACTTCTGAGTTCCTGGTTCTGCCACTGGCTTCCCACAAGTGCCCCTGTCCTGTCCCTTTTTGTCCTTTCTAAAGAGTCAGAATTTAATTGGCTCATGAGAGAGGAATTATGAATGCCTGTATCTAAAAATATGTTTCATGAATGCATAAAGTACAGAAATTTGGAAAATGTTTTTTGGTTGATCCCTACTGTAAAACCAAATTATTGCCTTTAAGGGCAGTAAGGGCAAGAATTTGAGGCAAATATGATATTTGTTTTGAAGCATTTTATTCATAAACAACTGGAAATGACAGACTCCATGTTGAATTCTCCCAAATAAAAGGGATCTAAAGGTCACAATAAAAAAAGAAACACATTCTAGAATAAGAGCTTAGAGATTTTGAATAAGAGACTGTTCCTACCACCCAGCACTAAAGTGAGGTCAAGTGATGAAAAAATAAGGTTTCAAAAAGCAGTTTTTGAGGACATCTAGAGAATTCAAGAATACAATTTCCTTTAAATTAGCAGAGAATCATAGAAACAGAATGGTTTCAATTTGAAGGGGCCTTAAAGTTCATCCAGTTCCAACCCCCTGCCATGGACAGGGATGTTTTTCACCAGACCAGATTGCTCAGAGCCCCACCCAACCTGGTCCTGAATCCCACCAGGAACAGGGCATCCACAGCTTCCCTGGGCTGTAAATTGAGTTTTAAAAATTTAAATTGTTCATATCCTAAATCCCCTTAACAGTTTCCATTGTCACAGTTTGTACAATCTGTTAGGGGCATGATGCTGAATGCAACTTGCATTTTGGCCTTTCTAGATTTATATTAGCAGGGAAATAGGAGACCAACATATTAAATTATCTTTCTCATTTATATGTGTGTATTAACCTGAGGTTCAGTAGCACAACAGGAGAAGTTTAGGGTATGTTTTAAAGAGCACAGGTTTGTGTTTAGCTACATGTGAGGAGCATGACATTTGTAAATAACTCTCTTAGAGAGGACTGGAAAAAAAAAATACAATTGTTACACATGCGATGCTCAGCAGCTTTTTCCTGTCTCTGCTGCTGCATGGCAAACATCCAGATATCTGCTGTACTAACATTTGCTCCTGGGAGGAGATGAGGGAAAAAGGATCCATAAGGTTTCCATTGGCCTAGACAACTGAAACATCTGCTAGATTCATGAGCAGCTTGCTGGCCTAAGTCATCAGGGAGAACTGCTGCAGATGAGCACTGCCATATCAATGGATATTTCATAGACCACAGGGAGGAAAGGAGAAAGTCAGGAGAGTAAGTGATTTTATTTCAAAGTACACCAAAGTCTAATGCAGTTTTGCATAGTGTCATATCTAAATTGCACAAAATTAGAGCCACGTTATAACTGATCTGCATGCAAGACTCATTAGGGGAACAGGTACATGAAAGAATAGCAGGATCCAATCCTGATCTTCTGCTGATAGAAACAATTCACCTGGTCCCCAGATGAAACTTGACAAAAAAGCAACCACCTGAGAAAACATTCTCTTCACTCAGAAGGTTGCACAGGAAGAAGTCTCCTCTGTCTTTCTGAAATACAAATAGTGCTGTTGGAAGGGAAAGGGCCATTCCTTGTTGGGACACACAGCAAAGGGAAAGAGCAAGTGTTGAAGCAACAAGGGGAGAGGGCAGAGTGGAAAACACATCCTTTTTGGTGTAAACTGCCTTTCATTTCTGTAGGTCAAACCTGGCTTCTGATGCCTGAAAGTGTAGTCTGGCTTAAGTAATTTTGTTGTTTATAGTTTGGTGCTGCTTAGGCTCAAAAAAGCTGCTAGAATTGTATAAAGCATTTACTCTCCAGACCAATTCCTGGCCTTATTTTATTGTGTAAACCAAAAGGGAATGCAACCCATCAAGTACAAAGTCAGTTTTAAAATGTTGTTTTGTACTTGAACTTTCATGAGCTTAAACAGAGCTGTGATCTCCTCTGCACAAGAAAAAGACTCAAACATCAAAGCAGGTAGATATCGACAGGGTGGGTGAAATCATCAGCAGCAAAAACACTTTGTGAATATACAGATGATCACAAGTGGAAAACACTTTATTAATCATTCTGACTTTTCCTTTGTGAGAATCAGAACTGCTTTCTTCAGGGAACATTCCCAGCTGGCCAGGCTGTGTTTAGGTATTGATCAACACAAGGTCATTAAGGGAAGTGCCTGCTCAGATCAAACCTCCCGCATGCACCATATTTTCCACCTCTAAGACAGCATTTCTTTTGTGTGTCAAAACACAACTCTTTGCAATAGTTTTCATATTTATGAAAGTGATTTTTTTTCAAAAGTATATTTAGCTTGTCCATGTTTTGTTCCATTGACAGAATTCAAAGATCTGACTCCTGTATATTGATCCCCATTTACTGCTAGGATGGTTTTATCAGTGCTATTTACAATTACAGAGTATTTCACTGGAAAACACCAATTATGTGGTAATCAGAACAGATAAGTCTCTGATCAAAATCTGTTTTTTCTACCTTTTCTATTTTCCTCATTTACCTTTGAGGATGACATGTCACCTGAAGCAAACTGAGCAGTGAAAGTGTTGGAAGTCCAAGTAGCAAAGATTTATTCAGTGTGCTGGTGCAATAACAGGTGATTCTTATTCAGACTTGTTTCCAAACCACAGGTGGCAAGATCAGTGTTTAAATGTGCTGTTCTAGTCTAATTATATTATACTGAAGTAAAAAGAAGTTAAATGCACAGGAACAAGCTGAGCTTTATTAGCAATTTTATCACTGTTTTCATTCCCCTCTCCTGTGTGGGCATATATGTGTAAGTATGTACAAGACACATGTTTGATTCTATGCTTTTTTAACAAGAGTAAACTACAGTGTCAGCAAATCCTAAGGCAAACCTGGAACTATTTTTAGTTTTCACTTTTGCTCAGCTGTTCAATAGGGTGAAAAGTTCAGGGCTCCATTTAAACACAGGAGGTTCCATTTGGTGAGTGAGTTCTTGCCATGCATGTTTATAACTAACAGTGAGCAGTGCAGTTATGGTGCATTTTAAGGGATTTCTGAATGCTTTCAGAGACCACAAACATTCCAACAGCAGCACTACTTGGGGCTGACTTGTATAGCTGCCTCTTCTCTGTTTTTTAACTTCTCTTTGAATGACATTTCAGAAGTTCGTGAGACAAAGTTAAAAGTGGAAGGATTTTAAACCTTGGTTGTGTTTTGCTCAGATAGAAAAAGTGGTCCAACAGAGAACAAAGATAAATAGGTATAGAATAAGAAAGTCCTTTCCAGGTGGGTTAACTGCATGTTGGACTTCAAATAGCATGATTTGTTTTTAAAGATGAAGGAAGGAGGAAAAGTGTATTCTTGGAGAGATGCAAGTATATTTTCTTTTTTAGAACTCAATAGCTGGAAAGCCTGAGAGATCATTTTTTTTCCAATAGATTGGAAATTTTTCACAAATGAGAGAAAAGAAGTCATGAAAGGGATTGTAGCAGAATGAGGAGGGAAAAAATGAATCAAATCTACTGATACATTTTTTTCTTCTTCATGTAATTACCTTTCAGTGGAATGTTTGATTTCAAAAACTGAAAACCAAAGTATTTTTTATTTTTTCTGAAGAATTTTTTTAATACTGTGTGCAAAGTTAATGTTTTTAATGCTATCAGTCCATCTTCTAGACATAATTTTTTAAATTATTTGGAATTTCTAGTAATTTCCATTTTTTTTTGCACATTACTTATTTTCAATAAAAGTATTATTTTTCAAAATATTTTCCCTCAGTATCAATGTTAAATGCTTTTACATATGCCCAGAGTATTTCAAACCAGGATTAAAATAGAGGAGAATTGTGGGAAAGGCTCTCGTTGGGCTTCTGAATAACTGGGAGATTAGCAAAGACATCTTTGTTGTATTTTACAGATTAAGAATAGAAATATGGTGACAATGAGGCCCAGATCCCCAAAGAAATTAAAGTGTCCAGTTCCTTACTGTTCATGTTAGGACTGGATGCTGCCCTGCTTTTAGAGAAGAAGGATTTTCAGTTTGTCAAGGCACGAAGAATCGAGTATAATTCTTTAAAGTGACAAGTGACACAAAGCTCTGAGCCATATTTATTTATATATATATATTTTTATTTATTATGAGAACTGAAAATTCATCCATTTGTTGCAGCTTTTGCAGGAAGATGGGGTTCACTTCAATTATTTTTGGATTTGTAACTTTCTCAGGAATTCAGAGTGGTGGAAGAGAATGCCCTTCAATAAATAATAACGGAATAAAATCACTGGATACTTTTCTCCACTTGCACGCAAGAAATACCATGGTGATAGCCAAGAGTAAAAAAATAGTAACCTATGCAAGTTCCTAGGAAACAGCACTGTTTGTGCCTCTTTTTTTTTTTTTTTTTTTTTTTTTTTTTTTCTCCCACCTATTGTCTCTCTCATACTTTTTCTTGTTTATCATTGTGGAATAATTTTACTTCAATATTTTTTTGGGTTTTTTCCCAGTTTATGTAGAAATCCTTTCACTATAACATAGTCCAAAATAATTATATTTTGAGTTAGCTGTTGGTTTGGAAACATACACCTGAAACATATGGAGTGAAGGAAGGAAGAGGAGGCTCCTTCCTTTTCTATTTTTGCTGTCAGATATAAATTCCATAGTCTGATATCAGAGGCTGTACTGGTGCACTTTTGTCCTTTGCCTTTACATTATTTTAGCATTGCTGAAATATTTAAAAAGGCTCAGTGACCTTGAATGCACAGTCTGGGGTTAACAGTTATTCTCTGCATTATCTCTCCTCTCTCTCCCAAACCTGTCATTCTGTAGTAAGTTTCTGCACTGTTCTCATTATTTCCAGTGTTTTCTGCAAGAGGTTTTGCTCCTGGAATATGTAGCAGTTATTAGAGGACACAATTTTTTTGGTCTGTTTGTTTCCTTTTTTTTGAATGATGTTTCTTCAGTGAATTTGCAGTGAATTTCAGTCAATTTGCAGCATAAACTCAAAAATTATTTTCAATCCAGATATGGGAGTAAATTACTCCTATTTAAAATATCAAGTTCAGAAAGATGAATCCATCCAGGCAAGGACTCTGTGTATCAAATAATGCTCAGGCAATTTTTTTTTTTGTTCTTTAAAAATGCTGTGTGAATGCAGTTTAACATGCAAACACATTACTGCATTTTCTTTTAGAATAAAGCAAAGCAGGCACTTATGCATCAAGGCTTGAACTGTCTTTTTTTTTCATCTGTCATCAATATTACTACCACATTCTTAAGACTGTTTTAAAAAATTTAAAAATAGAAAGGCAACAACTTGCATGGTTTCTTCCTTCAGAATTCCCAGGACACTAACCTTCAATCTGGTATCCATGCTGACAAAATAAAGCAGATTCATCCCCATTGCAAAGTCAGAAGAAGCACAGTAATGCAGATCTGTTTATGCCTGCTGAAATGCAGTTCACAGTATCATTGCTCTTTAAATTAGGTAAAGACAAGCTAATAAGACTTTGTCTCCTTGGAGAGGTGTTTGCATTATTTCATATATAAATTAAGTGAGAAAGCCATAAAATGATTTAGTATATTAGATATTTCATCATAATGACTTTTTTCCCACCTAGTATTTTAGTTTCTTTATGAAGAAAGAAGCCAAAATTAATGTGGTCTCCCTACAGATATCTGCAAGCTTGCCCCCTCACCCAAATATATATTTTTTTTTTTTTTTTAGAGCCTGGTCCTGTTAAAACCAATATTAAAAATCAGACTGTTTTGAAAAATAATTTGCTCAATTTTTTTTGTTTGTTTGTTTGTTTGTTTGTTTGGTTTTTTTGGGTTTTTTTAGGTTTTGTTTTGTTTTGTTGTTTTTGCTTTATTTATTTATTTATTTTTTATTTCTTCTGCTAAACCTTTGCATTTTTATGGGCTCTGGTTTTGGCTGACACCATGCTATGGAGGTATCAAATAAAAAGCCCATGGCTTTGTGGTTCCATGCAAGACTGAAAAGGATAAATCTCTGCTGTAGAACTGTAGACTCTACGTTTTCCCTCTGACATGCTGATAAACTTAATTTACCTCATGGGGACACTGGTCTTCCAGGCTCTCAAAAGTAGAGCCAATGTGGCAAAACATTGATAATTCACTGCTGTCTCACTCACCTCTTTTCCAGGCCATCCTCTCTACCCAAAATAATTTCTTTTTGTGGCTTTCTGATACAGAGTGATGTTAGTAGGCAAAGCTTGCTGCACTGATTCTGTGAAATGCTCTTAATTTGTGACATAGCTGTTCACTTTACAAAAAGAGGCCTTTGCAGAAAGAAAAGTAGAGAAGATTATGTTTTCTCAGTGCTTACAGCCACCTAATCACATTTATAATTAGCCTGGTAAATTGATTCAAATGTATCACCTAAGCATCAAGTGGAAGTGTTGAACTCATTAAAGAGTTTTCATTGTAATTGCAAAAAGTAAAAAAACACAAAAAACCCAAACTAGAACAAAACAAACAAACAAAAAAAAAAAAAAAAAAAACCAAACAAAATGAGAACATGACCAAACAAAAACAAACAAACGTACCCTACCAAAAGCAAAGCCACAAATCAAGCAAAAAACCTAACCCAAATATAAACAAAAAACCATGAGATGAACTCACATGATTAACGTTTACAAACTAGACCAAAGAATGAAAATTATTCTACATAGACTTGTCACATACTGAGATAAAAATCAGTGTTAAATGTAAAAGCAGTTTAGCCATGATTTCTGTGTGGGAAAAAGGAAAAAAAGAAGAACCTTTCTTGACAGGAAACAGTTGTGGCCAATGAAATAAGAGTATTGGTGCTCCACAAGGCATTGCAGAAACATCTTGTGGCAGAATATACTTAACCACAGTTCCATCTAGTCCAAAAAGTTGAAATAATGTTGCTGAAAAAGCTGCTAAAATAAGTAGAGATACTGAGGTGCAAAATTATGATGTCTTGATGCAGCTGCCTTTCTGCAGTAATATAATTGCTTGTTGTAATTTACCTTTGTATAACCTTGTAGGGTTTTCCTTTTCAGATGCAAGGGAATTAATAATGTGGGCCATCAGTATTTTTTTTTAACTCTTTATTATTATATTCCATACAACAGGCAGTAAAATTGTTTGTCCTCCCTTTAGATTTGATTTTGGAACAGAATGTAATTTTATATATTGTAGTGGACATATATATATCTATATCTATATATATATATATATATATATGTATGTATATGAATATATATATATGTGTGTGTGTGTTTGACCTTCTGGTGGAGATTAGAAATGCCATTAATTCCCAGTCATTTGTTGGGAGGAAAGCAAGTAAGCTGGATGGGTCACCCTGCCTTAAGGATGGTCATCATCCAAGTCTTATTCATTATCTCAATTATACCTGTCAATCACCTCAGTTAATAGAAAAATAGGAAATAAATTGTACTTACCTAAAAAGCTGTGTTCAGTGCAGTGAGACATAGGGATATGATGTATAAATAGGAGCTCCAGGAGGAGAACTGGAAGGGTATCTGAGGAAAAATACCAGCCCCATGCTAAACCTTAAGTGTGCAAACAATACCAAAAACTGGCACAGAAGTGGCATCACCTTTGCATAGTGGGTCTGGGCTGCACACTTCAGAAAGGACACATGGAAGAGGGCACAGAGAAGAGCCACAGGCTAATTAAAGGATTAGAAAAATGTGATTTCTGCAGAAAGTCTTAGGAGTTCAATTTATTTAGATTATCAAAAAGAAGGTTAATGGGTGATATGATCACAGTCTCTAAGTGCCTACAAGAGAAATTTGAAAAGAGAGGGCTCTTCAGAGCAGGGGAAAGGATACAAGAGCTGGGTGCTACAGCAAGACAAATTCAGAGCAGGAGTAAATTTTGTGGTTTTGTTTGAACAGTGATGACTGTTGCTCTCTGAAATAAGTTACTGAAGGAGGCATTAAATTTTCCATTACTGTACTTGTTAAGTCAAATGGAATGCTTTTTTTAGAGGACATAACAGAAACAAGGTCTTTCCCACAAAATATTGTCAGATCCTCAAGAACCAGGAGGCATCTTTAGTAGCATAAACCACATCTTTGACACTTTTAGTGCAATGAAAGGGCAGGATCCTGATGCTTTCTTCAGTGTTCACCTGTTTCATAAAGGGGTTTGCAACCTTCTCCTGTCCTTTCAGCCCTACTTCAGTATCCCAAATTAGATGCAAACAGTAAAGTAAATCCCATAAGGTTTTTTTTTTTTTTTTTGTCTTAGTTTTCCCACCACATGCTAATAATTTTTGTCTTGATTAAAAGGTGTGCAGTACCCATTCATATGGACTTGGTTTTACTCTCTGAAGGGAGCAAAGGCTCCCTTCTTTCTACTCAGGCTACTTTCTATATTAAATTTTCTCTTATTTTTTCTGTACCTCCTCCTCATGTCCAAACTTCCCATGAAGCTCTGTGCATCTTCTCCAGAACCATACAGACTCTCTGTTGGCAAGAGACAAGACAAATGTTTTATAGTCTAAAGTGTTTCCAAATCATCAGCTATCACTAGAGTGGCCAGAGAAAAGAAAATTCTTGTGACCTATTAAGGTTATGGCATCTATTGTTACTATTTATATGGTTGATCAGAATAGTTTACTTCCTGACCAGAGATGAATCTGTGACTTGGCAGTGGTTAGAAAATGATAGAGTGCACGTACACTGACACCTTCATGATAAGAGCTGTAATATCAGACAGGGAATAAAGGGTAATTATGGGGAGATCTCCTAAACTGTGTTAAAAAGGTCCTGAATCACTGCAGCAGGTTCTTTATTAAACTACCTCCCATTCCAGTTCTTTAATGCAAGTGACAGATTTCACTGTGCTAATCTCTGGCACTAGGTTCTGTTCAATGCCTCTTGTAGGCAAAAAGTGGTTTAGCCCACATAGCCTCCTAGTCACAGCTCATACTTTAGAAGGTTATTTCTTTGGTAAGTTGCCTGTAATTCAGTGGAAGTAATAACAGACTGTGTGCATTTTTCTGGATTAAAAAAATTCTAATTTAAATGATAAGCAATTTATGCAGTATCTTGAGGTTCCTTGACATATTGGAATTGAAAGAGGAGAAATGGAAGGAAATTGCAAGTCTTTTCTGTTTTTGGTTTTTTGTTTTTTTTTTTTTCCCATCCTTATTTATGATTTTTCTCTTGTCATATATTTCTCAATGTGTGGTTTTCAAGAAGCAGGCTTTGATTAATGAAGTGTCAGATACAGAGGGTGTAATGAGAATTTTGGCATTTATTATTTGCAGCATTTAAATTAGCTATGGTATTTTTAGTATCCCTTGTTTTTTTTATTTACTATATCTGTTATCTTGTTGATAGTAAATACCCTCAGACTAAATCTTGATCTTTAGACAGCTGTAGTTGTTATTTATAGAAAAATTGTACCAGTTATTCAGATCTGCATTTTGATGGAAATACTTTATTTATTTCACTGGTGTGGCTGATTTTGATCCATGTCTAAGGCCATTGGGATTATTTTACACAGGGAAATAAAGGTCTGGCTAGAATTATGTTTTTGGCAATATCAGTAGGCCAAATAGAAGTTCTGTTGTTAATCTTTTATTTAGTACTTCTTTACTCTAGTCATCTGAAAATCTGTATCATATGTAAAGGATTTTCGTATTATCATGCTTTTGTATAGAAGACATGCCTCAGTTTAACTTAGTTGGGAACAAGTCTGATGAAAGCCACTAAAATAGGATGTTTCTCTGAAGGTTTTCTGCTGGGTTTGTGATTTTGTGTGGTATGATTAATGGATATTGTATATATGATTTCCTTGATGAGCTTGTGACACCTCTATGAGCTTGTTCCCTCCTGTAGGACTGTAGAGAGGTTTTTAATTTCTGACACATCCCACTTGAGTGTCAATCTTGGCATTGTACTTCTTATGCAAGCATCTCTACCTACTCTTCAGTGTTCCTTTTAATAGAACCTGTATAAAAGGAGGAGAAGAAAGAAGCATATATTTCATTTGGAGTATTAGGTTTTCTTTCTTTTGGATTGTACCCTTAAATAAATAATATATCTCCTAGATAACAACTGTATGTTCAATGATTTGCCTTGCTTATTACTGAAGGTTTTTTCCTTTCCCCACCCATGTTAAAAAAAAACTTGCATCTTTTTTCTGTGCTCCCTTCTTGCAGTCCTGTTTGTCAGAATGTTCTGTGCTGTTTGACAAGGGGTGTGCTATCCTCACACTGCAAAAGCACTTTAGCCTAACTATGCCATTGGAAATGTTTGTGATTCAGGAACCTGACTGATAATACTCCTGCATTGTGTAGAGGCATTTGGAAATCTTCCCAGTGACTTTTCAGCAAGCACTTAATGCAATTCATAATGCTCTGGGATAGAATCACAGATGTGAAAGAGACCTGCTACATCATCTCTTCCATTTTCATATGAGAACAGGTTATATTCCCCCAACAGAGTATGCATCAAGTGTTAGATTCACACTACGTTTGCTCTCCGACAGCTTTCTAAACCTGACACAGAAAGCATCCTCCTGAGAGGCCTTGAAAATGTATTAAAAAGAAAGAGGGAGTCAAGGTTGCCCCATCCCTCTGTGTTAAAAAACTCTGTGGATTTTTATGTTATGCTTTCAGTGATGTTCTCAACAATGTTTTAACTGTATTGCTTGCATTGAGTTGTCTTTAGTATGTCTGAGGAGGCAAAACTGCAGAGTATTTCTTTGGAACTAAATAGTGTGATTTACTGGAGGGGGAAATGGGGGGGAACCCTTATTTCTTAATTCATCATGTTTCTCAGATACAGAGAATATGTTGTAACTGCAATTTTTAAAATGTATTGTACTACCTTTCTTTGGTCAGACTAGATCACATTGTACTCTGGGTCTATCGTCTGTGGGAAGCTGCTGCAATAAATTCAACCCTGCAACTTAAATATTTTCTTTTTTTTTTTTTTTTTTTTTTTTTCCCTCTTATTCTCTTCCTTTCTGCATCCCTTCCCTCCCTCCCCAGGCAGCCAAGGGCAGTTCCCACTGACACAGAACGTCACAGTTGTTGAAGGAGGAACGGCAAATTTGACCTGCAGGGTCGATCAAAATGATAACACCTCCCTCCAGTGGTCAAATCCAGCTCAACAGACACTGTACTTCGATGACAAGAAAGGTAAATTGTTTCCTGAACTCATGTTTCTGCACTGGTTTTTATAAGAAAGAAATGTTTAAAACAATTTCTCTTTAATACTCTGATGTAAATATATTTCCAATATATTCCAGGAAAAGGTGTGTTCCATTATAATTATTTTATGCATTTTTTTTTTTTTTTCCAACTGGAGTTCACTGAAATACTCTCTTGCACGTTATATTATATTTAAATTATTAAAGAAAAAGAATAGGATTCGAAAAGCTGTTTGTAAGAATTTGGAAAACATTGTTGCAAAATATCTTGTAAGAGAATTTATGAATGGCAAGAGGAGTAGTAGCTCATAAAACTTGTGCCTCATTTTTATTAGTGTGTATGCATAAATATATATTCTATATATTTGTTTAATTTATGTATATAATCCCACAGTTTGCCTCTAATGTACAGCAGTCTGTTTGCTGGTGCAATGCACAGTTGCCCTGGTAGCTGTTCTTAACAGCTAATTAAAATGCTTGGATTTTGTGTCCTGATATTTCCAATGTATCCATGCACAGATTTTTTTACATTTTAGTTAAATTAAATAAGAAAAAAATACCCAAAAACATCCATTCCTTACAAAAACAAGGACACTGTTTTGCAGTGGTATATATTTGTAGACATTGATTTGAACTGAAAAAGCATTGGATTTTACATAATAGAATGTTAACATAAAGATTGTAGTAGATTCTGTTAAGAAATTAAACTTAGGAGTAATAAATTCATCACTTGGCTTTAAAAAATGTAAAAGTTTTGGTATTGATTTCAGTAGTACTAAAGTTCAACAGTTCTATTTAATTCTGGTGCTTGAATTTATTTTGAAAGGCGCTACATACTCCAGAATATATTTTAACAAGTGCAGTTATTACTCTGCTCAAAATTGAAGAACTGCTGTCCAAATGCTGTGCTGAATGATTACAAGAGTTTAAAACACCTTCTAGGACTGAAAATGCTTTTTGGATCTGTGCACTTCAATAAAAGAGAATATAAAACCTGTCATTTTATACCTGCAGAAGCTGCAATCAAAATATGTTTTTTTACTATTAATATAATAGCTGAATAGAATCTCTTGATGGTGCTGAAGTGGTTCCTTTCTCTTTTATCTAATTTCCTGTAGAGTGTAATCATTTGATTTGCAATTTCTTTGAAATCATAAGTACCTTTTGAATGTAGGATTTGAGATGAGAGGTTTTTAAGGTGCAAACTTTCCAGCTCTAAGTCCTGTGCTGTCACCTTTGCCCACATGCACCCCTTCATTTTAGCTGTAATCGTTAGTGATTTGGGGTGGGTAAGTAATGGCTGCAAAACTAAAAGCAGAGAAACTTTGGCTGCTAATAGGGCACATCAATACTCAGAAAATCTATATATTTTCTAAAATAAGTGACATTTTAAAGGATGCTGAGAAAGACTTGTGAGGACTGCAAATATATTAATTTGAGCACTGTAGCCATTTTGATGTGAACTGAATTTTCTGTGTGCTTTAGCAAAATCTCTACTTTTAAAACAAATCATTGAAGTTTGTATTACTTTTTAATATAATGAAATAAATCAAAGAATTTGAATGGCATGTAGAGTAGTAAGTACTAGAAGCAATTTATATTCCCCACAGGAAATGTGCAGAGCTCAAGTGTGTAAATTTAAGGGACTGCAATCTTTATTGAACTTTTAGCTTGTCCCAAGACTTGAAGGAATATTTGATGATTAATTTTATGGAAGAATTACTGTGCATCTACTGCACATGAAAATGTCTTCATGTGGTGAAGAAAAATTTCAGATCCTTTAGTTGAAGATATTAGGTCTTATGTTAGCAGCAGTTTGTAGTCTGGGTGATATTTCCAGTCTCAAGTATACTGAGAGGGGTGAGCAGTGCATCTAATTCCTGCATGGAAAACATTCTGCCACTTCTGAAAGTGAAGTTACAGCTTGCACTGGCAATTTTTCCTGTTTGTATGTGTATGGGTTCCTATAAGTAAGAAAGACATTTCCTTCACATGCTTTTGATGGTTGCTTTATTGAGCCAAAGTGGAGAGAGATATTTATTAGTGGTTTTGTCAGGAAATGATGGTAAGTGAAACTATAAAGGCTTCCCCTTTTTTTCTCTCCTCATTTCCCACTTCTCCCAGCCAGGCATACAATTTGGCTATAAAAAAGCAGCTTTCTACTAGAGCCAGTCATTGCATTTGATTTATGGACAGCAGTGCCTCTGCCAGAGTCTATTCAAACCTGTATCTTATTGTTAGCCAAAACCAACCTCCAGGTCTTACTCATCCTTTCAACACCATGAACATTGCTTTTTAATAGCTGTGTTTCTCAAACCCTGAAAATTAATGGGAGCTTGAATAGCTATGGAGTTATGTTCTGTGTAGGAAACAGAAGCTTAGACAAGCAGCTTCACCAGCAGCCTTTATATCCATCTGAGCTGAGTAACTCTGGCTGTTGCCATGTTCAGAAATAAATCAAATTTGCTTACTTTGAACTTTACTTCCCTTCAACAGGTTATTTTCTATTTATATGAATGGCACACACAGGAGTGAGAGTGTATTTCTTTCATGTCTGGAAGCATAAAACAAATTCAAGAAACCTTTCTTTTGATAGCTATATAGTTTAATAATTATGAGAAAGTCAAATAGTAAAATGAAGGAACACATGTAAGTGTCAAAAGGGTTAAGAGTAGAAGAGCAGAATATGAAGGAGCTGTCAATATATTTAATAACTAAGGTTAGAAGAGACTTTTAAGATCATCAAGTCCAGCCATCAACCTTAGGGTCACCAGCAAATGGCAGAAAAGGTGCCAAAAACAGAGGAAATTGTCCATGCAGTGAAAAGCTCTCCCCTGCTGGATTGTCCTTGGCAAGATCCCTTCTGTGCTCATGCTGCTTTCTCAAGCAAGTTGGTTCCCCTGTCTTGCAAAGCTGCTTTCTGACCAAAATAGAACTTTTGAAAAAGTAAAAAAGAGTCAGTACCAAGAAGGAATGTGCCCTTCAAATTCCCGTGCCTTTCCACAAGGGGTTAATTATTAGTCTTCAGTTTATTAAAAATGGATGACATGTATTATTAAAATCACATTAATGTAACTTTGCATTCTTCTGAGCCATGGTGTAATCATTGACATTGAAGTTAGGAGTCATTCTTCCTTTTCTGTTCTAGATATTCTACAGTACAGAAGTGCAATGAGCCAAACACACTAATACAAAAACCACATTATTAAAATTATTCTTCTGCTTCTCCTCACTTACTGCTTTGGCCACCTCTTTCTAAGGACAGATTTTTCTCATTTAAGAGGATTGTGTGGCTCCATCCCCAGCCTTCACATCATTTTAATATCTATTTATTATTTGTGAAGGAGACAAGAATTGTTTTTAACTTTGGACATTTCTGGCACTTGGCCTACACAGCCTTAAAATGATACAGACCAAAATTCAGGAGATCCCTGTTTCAGAAGAGGCAACACTGAATTTAGTGAATGTGAAATCACAGTTCAGATGTTGTTTCCAGATCTTTATCACTTCATCTACTTTGTTTTTGTTGTAAATTAAGGCCTAAAATGTGTTTGACTCATTGTGGTGATGGAAATTGGGAGGAGAAAGAAATCTTATTTTTCTACAGGAAATTAAGTTATAACTTTATTATCTAACCAAGGTGAAACTGTAGCTTCCCTCCAACTCTTTCTTTGACACTCTAAAATATTTTAAGATCCGATACAATTTTGTATTCATTATTATTCTAACACAGAGTAGCTAAAATGCATGAAGATATAAATGTTTCATCTGGTGGACTTGGTCTCACTGATGAATTGTCTCCTTTAGTAAGTTTTGATACTTCTGTCCTTCTCTGGTTCCTCTACTTCAGAGATTCAAGAGCACTTTGTATCAATAATATTTTTAATCCTTTCTCATTCATTTAAAACATCAAACCTTTACCAGACAGTAAAAAATACTGTACTAAATAAGTGGATACATGCTCCTAAATGTTAATAAGCTTAACATGCTTACCTTGGTCTCCCACCCCCATCTCCTCCAAAAGAATTTTAAAGACTGTGTCTTCCCAAAAAATAAGAATTCACAACTCACCCTAAAGAAGTTCACATTCCCTGGAAACAAATGCAAATTGCATGCTGCATTTGAAATGAGTTTTCCCTACACAATTTTCAATTAAAATGAATAATTGCCATAGAAACCTCCATATCACTTTATGCACCCAAGTACCTATAATTGCAAAGCTGCCTTTGGAAGAAGCACAATGTGCAACAATGTAGAACTGGAAGATATTACTTTAAATTAATACAGGTTATTTTAGTTTATCTTCACTGGTGTCACTTCTTAAGGATTTTGAGAGGGCAATAAACGTGGAGAGACATAAATGTGAATGCAGAGCTATAAGAAAAAGGCCTCAGCATGGAAACACAGAGATATTTGATAAAGAGAAGACTGAAAAGAACCTTTATGCAACTTACTATAGCAGCCATCTTCTCATATTCCCATTCAGCAGGGACTATAGATAAATATGGAGCAGGATATTGAGTTATAAAGGAGGAGTGTACAAGTGAACAATGGCTGTTGATATCAAAGGTGTTTAATCTTCTCAATATAAAAATGTGTAATTGGACTATCAAAAGAAAGAGAATCTGTGCCTGGTGTGTACATAGCTGACAGTTTTGCTCAGTCAGACAAGTGTAAAACACCTGTTCTCCACCTTAACAGGGAAGTTTGCAGGACTGGTGATAGTAAAACAAGGGTGTGTTGACATTGACCATGATAAGTTTGCCACACAGATTTTGATGAAACATGTGCCTGATGCTAATCAAAGGTAGGTACGTGTCCCCTGTGCTTTCATCAAGTAGTAGCACTTTCATGTCTTACTGAAAAATTAGAAAGGATATTCCAGCCTCAGAATTATTCATCCCTCAGCAGCAGAATAAGTTTCTTTAGATGACCTTTGATTTTTCACATGTAAGTGTACTTGGCATTTAGCTCCCTATCATCTCAAGCTTTCAGAGATAGTGGTGCACTAGGCAAGGGCTGTGAGAGGGCACTGTTCTTGCAAAGCTCTCCAGAGCTTCCCTGATAGGCACAGTGCCTCAGGTGATCTGGTGGGAACATGTTTGGGAGCAGCAGCAGCAACCCATGAGGTTCAGATTTGCTCCCTCTCAGGGGTGGCAATATTGTGTTGAAACTTGCATGTGAGTTTAGAGAGTTTAGGCTGAGTCTCTGGTCAAACCATCTTGACTGTTGGGATGCCCAGCTGTGCTATCAGCTCCATGAAAACAACTCCTGACCTTTTTCTTTCTCAGTAGAAAGATTTTTTTTTTTTTTTAATTATTATTATTTTTTTATTTTCAATAGAAAGAGGGAAATGGAAATTCACTGTGTGCAAGATATGATATTTTAATTCCAGTGCCATGTATGACAGTTCAGAAGGATTCATTAGTGAAGAGAATTTTTTTACTCTAATACGAAAATGGTGATTGAATTGCCATCCAAAAAGCTGGTCCTTTCAGGAATGAAAATCCTGTCTTTTTCATATTGTAGATACAGAACTCCACCCTAGCTAGCTGTATTTATCCTTTGACTTGTTTTGTGACAGCCAGGCTCTGACTGTTGAATTTAAGCATAAACCAAATCTATGCCATTCTCTGGTGGTTCAGCCTCAGATTCTAATCTGCATAAACAAGCAGAGGTACTTGTGAGTTACAAAAATAATTTGAGGACATTTCTGACTGGGGAAATGGTGAACTTACCTCTTGTAGACATTTAATGATTCTAGTAAGCAGTGGAATTTAAGATGTAGGTGAGCATGAAGACAAAAGTAATTGGCTTGTACAGAAAATGAGTCAGAGAAGCGAAGAAAATAATGTTTCTTTTTGCAGTAGAAAGGAAAGTAGAACATACAAAGTTTAAATTAGTTATGCAAGCCAGGAAGGCAGACAGGCTGTACTGGTGGGAGGATGGAGAGCATTAGCATTTAGGTAATGTGAAATCGAGTAGCAATGATGAATGGACTTATGTCTCCACCTTCACATGCTCTGTTTCCTGTTCCATAATTGAGTGGAGATGGTATCAGACAGCAGATGATCACCAAGTTAACCTCATCCTAGGGCACACATATAAATTAGGGATTCACTGTTTTTAGAGTTTAATAGACCCTTTCAAGGAGAGAATACCATGTAGTCAAACTATGAAGTAGCATGAAAAGCAATGGGAAAATGCAAGAAAACTATACAGATAATTACTGAAGGATTACTTTCCAGCCAGATAAGTTTGGGAGAGGTTATACAGATGGACAGAATTTTATTTTATCTTTTTTTTCCCCTGACCTGAATAGCAATAGTTGGTAAATGCTTTATGATATTTATGAAGTTTCTAGCACTTAAAAAAAAAATAAATTGCATGAGGTAGAAATATGATTTTCACAACAAACTTTCCATAAAGATCTTTTAGGAGTAGTTGTTCCAAGGTATGTAGTTGGGTTCATTTTTTGGTCGGTCAGATCTGTTGATTTCACAACTATTCCAGACAAATATCAGAAACTGTTTGGCCAGATCTTATCTTTCCTTGAGACCTACAGTATGAAATATAGAGGGACTGATAACCTGGGTTAAGTTATTCAGCTGCAATTTTGTTTCTTGCTATTGGGTCCTTGCTCTCATTCACTCCCCTGCAAGGGGGTAGGGGAGAGCATTAGAAGGGCAAAACCAATAAAAACTTACAGATCAAGGTTAAGAGAGTTTAATAAGTGAAGGAAATAGGAATAAAAATTTCCAAGTAATGGAAAGGCAGTCTCTCACTCCATCCCAGCAGCAGTGTGATGCACCAGCCAGTCTCCAAGCAATTCCTACTAGAGGAAAACAACTCCCAAATTTTTATTGCTGTATTTTATGGAATATTCCATGGTCAGATTGGGTCAGCAGTCCTGGCTGTACCTTCCCAACCTCTTGGCTGCCCCCAGCCTTGTTGCTGTGGGTGCAGAGTGAGAAACAGGGAAGGCCTTGACACCACTCAGTGATATTTAGTGCATGGTTTGTTTTCCACACTGCTTTGGTCATGAACCCAAAACACAGCACAGTATGGGCTGCTATGAAAATAATTAATTCCTTCCCTACCAAACTCCATACAGCTTCCCTCTGGGTTATGGATAGGAAACAAGCTTAAATAATTTTGGATGGTATTTCCTTAGTGCTCTGGAGAAGGAAAGAAGCTGTCTTAGAGCTTTTGAAATCAAGTGTCTCAGTTTGTCCTCAAACCCCATGGTTTCAAAACAGGTTGCCACTTTTGAAACCTGGAATGCTTGTATTCATGCATCTTAAAAAAGATAACATGATAAAAGGGACCAGGAGTCTGTTAAAATATCTTGACAGTTATTGTCTGCATGAGTATGAAAATTACATTTTAAAAATGTATTACAGTGCATTAGAATATTATTTCATTGCAATAAATTAGTAGAACTACTCCCACTTACAGCATTTACTTTTCTATTTCTTAGCAGAATTAAGGGAGTAAATGGCCATATTGTAGAGATTGTTAGAAAGTGTAGGAGTTTGCATTATATTGTGCTGAAGTGTGGGTATGTGCAAAAATTGAGTTTACCAGCACTCAGGCTAAATGGAGAATGAAGCTGATACATTGGAATATGATGAATTGAAGCAGTAGTTGTGATGACACTGCTAAGATTACTCTGTAATGAAGTTTCATGATGCTCAGGCTGCTGGCTATTTTTGTTTTAAATGACAAAGAATCTTTTACAAGTGAGAATTCCTTTCTAGGGGTGGGGGGAGGCCAACGTTGAAAAGAAGTGCAAACAGAAATTTCATATATCTGCCCTCTCTGCACTAGTTGTTTACATGGATGAGCCAAACTTCCTAGGATTTCTGAAGAAAATGGGCCTGTTACATTAAATTCTGAACCTGTTGGGGTTTTTTCAGGCAGCTCTTAGAGCAAATGATAGCGAGGAGCAATTTGAGTGCAGAGAAGGGCAAATGGGACAATACACTTGTGATGATGAGAGGTGGATCCCAGAGCAGAGGAGCTCAGCATTGTACATCACAAGAAAGGTGAAGGCAGGCAGAAAAAAAGACATTTTGTTTTTAATCAGGAACACAGCTAACAGTGTTCCTTAGGGAAGGTGAAGGTTATTTTTTTGGAGAAACAAGGTGACAGGCGAGAGTGCTGATTGTTATATCACAGTGTATTCAGTACAACAGAGTCACAGGAGTGAGGGAGTCACCAGACAGGCCAGAACCTGAATGTTTTGTCATATAAGTGATTGTTAAATCCAAGAGAACTCAGCTATGGAGAATACAAAGAACTGACTTCGCTGGGGATAACTGATACTTGCAGCTCTGGTGAAAATTATGCTTCTCAGAGGAAAACAACAGAATTGGAAAACGTTGCAGTGCAAATATTTAGAAATGTTATATCAGTATATAAATGAATAGCTTAATATATGTATATTAATATATATATAAATGAAAAAACATAAGAGCATTTATGATTAAAAGGGAAATACAATCATGGAACATTCAGATATTCCCCAGACAGAAATGTGTGATGTTGGATATAGAAATAAGAAAAAATCCAAGCATAGTTATGACTTTGCATCTGGAGGGCAAAACTCTTCCAAGGGCAAAGCAGAAACCCCTGAAAACATGACAGTATCTGTGTGGCACAGTGCCATGAAGAGACATCTGAGCTAGCTAAGATGTTGCAGACAGGTCTGCCCAGATCCAGGGTTTCTCCAAGCAAATTAGATCAGCTGAAAAGAACATTTTTAGGGTGGGTTACAGACATGGATGTAACTTAACACATTTAAAATTTAAGATTCTGCATCACTCTGGGTAGTGGTACTGGAAGCAGTCAGTCAAAAAAATGGAATGCAATATAATGTCAGCAGCCCTACACTAACAGCAGGTGGTACAGTCACTGCCATTCCAGCTGCTTTTAGAAGGGTTAACATGGAGATTAACTATCAGTCAGTAAATGCTGGAGGAATAAAAACACAGCAGGTCAAGGAGAAATGTAGTTCAGAAAAACATTCAACAACATATTTTTAGAGAATTACCCAAGTGGATGGAAAAGATCTCTAAAGGATATGACTGAAGGACAGTGACTGCCAGGTAGGAAAATAGTAATGGAATAGGAACAGCCTGTTCTATCAGCATGATTCAGAATTCCCACTCTGCCTTAGCTAGGCCTGAGACAGCTGGATGGATTCCAAACCCACCCCAAGCACAGTTTGGTAACAGAGCTGTACCTGTGTGCTCCAGCCCTGTGCCCTCTGAAATCACAGCCTCTCTGAGGAGATGGAGGCTTGCCAGATGGTGGAAACATTTCCATCTTGATCAGGCAGGTAGGGTAGAGAAGTCCCAGAGATGCTCTGTCCCCACAGGGTTGAATTAGCAGGGTTTGGGAGCCTCTTGGCTGAGGGAGATAAATCCTCTCTGAGATAGAGCTGGCTGGAACACACTGAGGATGAACATCTCTAGCAGACTTGTCTCTGCACACTTAGCAAGGGTGAGGACAACTTGGGTGTCTTTTCACTGGGTATGTTAAATATATGTGTAATTAATCCACTAGAACAAATTTGTAAAAGATGTGTTCTAAATCTAAGTGAAATTTTTGAATGCTTCCTGTGTATTAGATTCACACCTTATCATTTGAATAGAAATTCTGCTCTATTACCAAAACATATTTAAATTTCCATCAGAAGTGGGAAATAAATTAAAGGCAATTTTTATCAAATCTAACATCAGATGTTATGAAGTCAGTCCAAAAGCCAGATGAGTAGCCTATAGGAAGATTGCAGTATTAAGGTCAGGCAAACTGAGGATTTTAATCCAAAGATTTAAATAAAGGCAGTAAATATATGCTTTCATAGTGCCTGGATGTGCCTAAAAATAATACTGTTTTCAATTTCTGAGGTGGAAGCATGGGATCTACCATTATTAGAAGTGCTCATCTTTCCTCTCCCTTTCTGGTAGAAACTTATTTAAGGAACATGATTGTTTCAGCACAGAAATTGTAACAAATCATCGTGTCCTGGATCTTTAGGATCTGTGTGCAGAAAAGTAATTGCTGATGAGCTGCTGATATGGGGTGAAAATCCTCAATGCCTCAGTGAGAGACTCTGCAATGTTCTGCTGTGAGCCAAAGAAAATAACTTTAAATTTAACTGAAACGAGAAGTGAATCAACCTGAATGAGATTACTTTCAGAGGCATGTTCTCTGGGTAAAAGGAGCTTGAGGAAACACAAAAACCAAAAGGCAGTTGTGTAAATGAAGTGAAAGAAACAAACCAACAAATTAGTAGCACAGAGAGTTTAATCTTGTTAATAGATGTAAAATAAAAAAATAATTAAAATGCCCGTAACAGTTAATCTGCAGTAGCTAATAGGTTATTATTGATATTTGTATATTCATTGTCAAATATCAGTAAGTTTTCAATATGCTGTTTAGATAATATAAAATAATTACAAAACTTGTAGAAAAATTAAGCTTCTGAAATCTAAAACAAAACCAAGGTGTAATATAAGTGGAGAGACAGTAACAAAAGTATTTTTTGAAAGAAAAAATGCAGATGAGAATTTCCATCATGGAGTCTGAGATGGCAAAAAACATTTCTTGTATGTGACAGCTGCATTAAGTCTTGAGCAGCATCCCAAATGCCTGCTAATTCACTGAGATACATCCAAAGTGCTGGAACAACCATTATCTTTTCCTTCCTTGAACCTCAGCTTAGCTTCAGAAGGAAAGGCCCATTGATCAGTCTGATCAAACATTTTAAATGTAACCTGTCACAAGCTATTACTATTTTATTTCTGTCTGTACCTCTATTGTCCAGCAGCAGCCTAAGAGAATAATAATGCCATGCAATTGCACTGACAGCTCAAGTGTATGTTAGATGGAAGCAAAGTAACTTAAATGGAATTTTTCATTATATAAAATAACATTTAGAAGCAAAAAATACAAAACCATCTTACTAGGTGGGCCTTCCTATAAGGGTTAGTTACCTGGTCATGATGTAGTTTATTTCAGTAAACAAAAGCTTATTTTATAAAATGTACAATACAATGTACTTTCTCAGCACATGTATATTTATTTATTTTTCTTCATACAGGATGTGTTTCCTCTCCTGACATTCTTCCAATTTTTTCAGGGTTGTTGTTTTATTTTTTTTGGTGTTTTTTTGGTCATTTGTACCTTCCCCATCCTGAATGAAATTATCATTAGTCTCAGTGTAAGTCTCATTCTTTTCTGTTTTAATACCATGGTTGTACTGCTTATTAGCACAGAGGAGAAAGCTTGCATTGAACTATGTACAGAAAATACATCAAACTTGATCAGACTTACCTGATATGGGTGCAGAAAATTAGTACTTACATTAATTGTAAATAGTAAGTGCAGCAAGACTTAAAATCTGCCTCATTCAAAGGAAGAAAAAAATCCAATGACTTGCAAATCCTTTTTACCTCAGTCTTACAGAGACAGTAAGTTGTGTCAGCCACTACAACAGCAGAAAAGAAACAGTGGCACTGTTTGTACTGGAATCAAACAGTTTTGGGTTTGCATGCTGTTTGAGCAATTGAGTGCTAAGCAAGCTTTAAAATGTTATTATATTATTAAAAATACATATGAATAATTCAATCTCTTAATTGTCAAAGGTTGCTAAGGAAAATCAGAACAGTCACATTCCATTTCTTCTAACAGCATGATAGAAAGTTTTTGTACACAATTAATGTAATGCTTATCTAAAAATGAGAGATATGGTCTGAGAAGTAAAGAATTGCCTCTGTTGAGTTGAACCATGGGGAATTTCTGGAAGATTTACAATTGTATTGGCTCATTGCATAATTGGAGGCAGAAAGATGTTCTCAGTATGTATTCCTTTCTTTAATGAAAGAGGTGATTAACCCATGCCAAATGCTATCTTAAAGACTTTTTTTTTTTCTCCAGCTACCTAACAAAATTATATTTAATCCATCTACAGATGCCCAGTATGTTCTGCTGATGTGGCCAATAAAATACATTTTTGATCATTTTTAACTTTTGACGGATAAATGTTTATCACAGTCACATCTTGTGAGAAAAGCAGAAGAGACATGAAGGACTCTGTACAGCTGAGCTCTTGGCAGGTCTAGTAGCAGCACTTTAAAATGCTCCTGTCTCCAGTTGTCTGGCCTGCCCCACTGCCAGATGTTATTTAATGGCATTGTGAAAGCAGCAGCAGAAGGGAATTTGCTCTTTGCCAGCTCGTTTCTATCTGATTTTGTTCCTTTGTTCTGATTCTGTTATGGGAGTGGTAATTGCTAGTGCTGGGAATAGAATCCAAGGCTGTTTCTTAAACTACCATTACTAATTCCATCAAAGCACTTACGCCACAACTCAGACTGCTGCAGAATAACTCTGCTCTGCAATCCTCTGCTCTGCCTGGGGAACTCTCCTGACAGTTCTGATCCACTGCAAAAGTAGAAATGTCAACTTAAAAAGTCAGTCTTGTATCTGCATTAGTCAGAGCTTTCTTAGCAACTGACTCACAGATGTGGAATTTTCTCTCTGTGCAGATAAGCCAGGATTGTGAATGGGTATTTTTTCCGACCTGTTGAAGGCTTCAGTTTCCCCTTATTAGCATAGAAACATTTTCTTATCATTTTCTTCCTCAGTGCCTGGGCAATGTTTTGAATTTTAAGTGTCTGTTTTCCCCCTGCAGGAGCATCTGTCGGTGTGGGCTGGGTGATGGGGCACAGAAAGGGGAGGGCTTGTTCCTTTTTATTTGTTTGTTGCAGTGTACAGTTTCCTACTGGAATTATTCTTACACTCAGCTGGAAGGGTCACCTTAGAGCTAAGGCAAGTAGGAGCCTTGAAATGATGCAAGATGTAATTCCTCTCAGCCAGGAGGCTGAGCAGCACCTGAGGTGTTCTTGTTAAACACCTGTGTCAGCCTCTGCTCACTAGTTCTTGGTGAAGTCTGAGAAACCTCATGGGTGCCAGTTCCTGCCAAGGATAGTTCCTTCCTGTGTGTTTTCCAGGTAAATTGGTTGCTCATCACTTCCAGTAAGAAATTGTTATAAGCAAAAGGTCAAGGCTTCATGTGAATGACACTTGCCTGACCTTTGACCCTGAATTAACTTCTGGAAAAGATTATGAAAAGACAACATTTTTAGCAGTGAAGGACAGAAAATATTTGAAAAAATTATTAGATCACTGTACCCACACTTCTGTTACAGGCATCCTTAGTCATCAAGACACCTTTGTTTGTCTTTCATGCATGGCTGTGGATTGATACTTAACAAGTTTCATTACTGAAGCTTTTGAGTGTTAGTAAGGGAAACTTCATATCTCTTTTAAAGCTATTCTCCTTCAGAACTTAACTGCAGTTAGATCTGGACTTGTAAATTTCTTTCAATATAATTTTACAAAATTATTTTTAAAATAATTTTAAAATGTTTGTTTCAGTTCAGCTTCATAGGTATGGAATGGAAACTTGTTCTGAAATGGAAATCTCAATCTATTATTTATTATCAACCCTGTGTTCAACACAAAACCAAAACACCCTATTCCATCCCGATGAAGAAAGTTAATTCCACCCTGTATAAACCAGTACACAATTCTAGCATCTACAATTTTTTTTTGAAAAATAGAATTAAGTTTTAAAAGAAAGTTTTAAAATAGAAAGTAGAAAGCAAGGCATTAGTGCATCAATTAATTAATGATTTTTTTTTTTTTTTTTTTTTTTTTTTTAATTAATAAGATGGTTTTGTCAATGTGGGATTTTTGGTAGTTTCATGTGAAACACATCAGCCAGATATGCACTGCACAGATCACTGATAAAGCATCATTCCTTTTATTGACTCAAGAGTCTCCAATTGAAAACTAAATGTAATGTAGGGTTTGTTTTTATAGCCTCATCTGTACCAAATGGGGTACATTGGAGCCATGGAAAGGTCCCCTTCAAGAATCAGGTTCATATGTGTAGGAGTTGACCTAAAACTGAATTTCAGTCTCTTGGGAAATAGGAGTAAGGGATAAACCTTGGCACTACAGAGCACCACACCACCAGCACAAACTGCTTCTTGGAATGACTCCTCCCCAGAAGTATTGCCTACTGTAAGAACAGCAGCCTGTTCTCACAGAGGGGAGGTCCTGAGTGTGAAGCTGTGAGCTCATTCCCTGCTCCAACACAGGGCTGAGGCACCTGGGAGTGCCTGGCTGCAGAAAGTGCAGGGGCAGCATTACAAGGCAATGTGCTGCTAAACAGCCTTACTTTGTGTCTACTAGTAGCCTAACTGCATATCTTGGTTTCTTTCTGTGTCAGTTTCTGGTGGAATTTGTTCCTAAGAGAAGCAGAAGCAGAAAAGATGTCTCCTGCTTTCTCTCTGGGGCATCTTGAGGGTTTTTATGCTTATTTTCAGAAAGCAAGCAGCCTCAATGGCAACAAAAGAAAGTTTGTTCAGTTTGTACAGTTTACAGCCCTTTAATTTTTTTTTCCTTGCTTATTGAAAATTGTGCATACCCGTATTCTAAAATAGCAGGGTAAAAAAAAAAAAACAAGATGTATCTTTGTTTTGATGCCCTGCTCTTTTGCTGAACTGTTCTACCCCAACTCCAGAGGAAATGAAAACTATGATATGGAACATGTTGTGGCTTTGTGTAAAATAATCCTCTTCTGTAGTGAGACTTTTCAAATCCAGCTTGGTTTGAGTGTTGAAGTTATCAAGGACATGCATACTTTTACCCATTTATAGATGAAAGTGTTCTAAGCAGAAAGATGTATTTTACCCATTCTTGCCAGCTACATCCTTGCTTTATTACTCACATTATTCTCCATCTGACTGTATTGCCATTAAGGTGATGGAAGAAAAGTTTATTCTGAGCATATTTCTCTCTGTTCTGTCTTTGCTCCTGGAGCCAGAGTTCATCATCCCAGGGTGATGCAGAGCCACATCAGCACACAATGCAGGGCTCCCACTACAGCTGTAAACTCTTTCCTATCATGTTATGTTTGAACCACTTCTTTTGAGAGCCCATAGAGGAATTCAGAAAAGTTAATGCAACTCAGGTCAGCTTGTGCTATTTCCAAGGTTTTTAAGCCTGGATGAGCTTGGACTCATCCTCCAGATCGATGTGTCCTAAAGTGTATATCATTGCTTTTTCAAAAATGAGAGGATTTACTGTCCAAAAAATGTCAGCCTTGCTGCTGAAGGCTTTAAGAGGTGCAGTTCATCCGTGTTTAACAAAATCTGCTGGCAATGATCATGTCAATTTGTAATGAGGTGAGTTAAGGGGCCTGTGTACAATCTATCTGTGCACTGCTGCTTCCTGAGAGGATGGTTTTCACACTGGTCAGTAATAAACTCACTTTGCTGAAAAGAAAACCCAAACTCCACACCCTTATTAATATAGATTTTCTCTTATAGATTGTGACAGAATCACCCCTTTTCTCCTATGACAGTCAAACAGCCTAAATCTGTGTTTATGGTTTCAAACACAGGAGAGAGTAGCAAAGGAAAAGATCAAATGGCAGTGATATGAAAACGTCCTTATTCATTTTATGTGCTTTGTAACAACTTTGAAGAAAGATATTCCAGCAGTCATATTTTGTAGCAAATTCCTTTCCTTCTTTTATCTACAACAATAAATGGGTATTTTTTTTTTTACAAACTGATTAAGGCACAATGGATCAGAGTTGTCCTTCAAGTTGTTACAGAGGTGATAAGGATTAATTTCTTATTTTAAAATGTGCAAATTACTCTCCTTGTCTGAGAGCAGTATGTCACCCAAGCATCTCCCCATTACCAGGGTTTAACTTTTGATAAAAAGGGCCTTGCATCTCCCTGTACGGGCATGACACGAAGGAGACCTATTAGTAAAGATTTAATAGGCCTGGAATAGAGGGTAATAGAAATTGAATTGATGTAATTTATGTGGTACTGAAAACAATATGATCTGAGAATCTTCAAAGGTTTTCCTTTCCTCTGTGGCTAGAAATGATCAGGTATTTTCAAGTCATGTTCCTGCAAGGGGTGTACTGAAAAGTGTGGTTTTCTAAGACATGTTCTGGAATTTTGTGAGAGTGTATTTAATCTGAAGTGCTGGAAAAAAACAAACATTTTTAGCTGGAGTTCCTAGTGAA
This sequence comes from Muscicapa striata striata, assembly GCA_030060385.1. Taxonomy (NCBI): domain Eukaryota; kingdom Metazoa; phylum Chordata; class Aves; order Passeriformes; family Muscicapidae; genus Muscicapa; species Muscicapa striata. Next base: position 3,668,818 of record JAREIS010000058.1, on the reverse strand, counting down.
TTGCACCATATGATTGCACCATCATTTAACTCACATTCTGTTTTTCCAAATGTTCCCTCATTAATATGTTGTCCAGTTCCAATGTGTTTTAAAGAATGTAGTATGAGTATCAAATATCTATAAATTTGTGGGTACTTGAAGCATGAAAAAAAGTGATCTAAATATGTTCTTCCACTCTAAGAAAGGCAGGTAAAGTGTTTTTATCTTCTTCACTTGAAGAGGCAGAGACTGACTAGGCAGCTGAGAGAAGAGAATGAGGCAGCTCTAGACCAGGAGGGTGAGACCCAATTCTTTCTTACCCAACAGGAAAAGATGGAGAAAAAAGCTGAGAATATTTTGTAAAAGGGGCAAATTAATACAAACAGGACAGGTGTGAATTCTTGGGATTTCATGTTTCAGAAGCTCTTTGCTGAAGAATTGACTAAAAAGAAAACAAAAAGAGCTAGGTTTTGTTTTTTTTTTTTTTTTTTTTAATTAACTTTCTGTGTTCAAGAAATTAAAATATAATTTATCACTCCCAACAGTTGCCTTATATGCAAGTTTTGTCTGTGACAGACCAAATGATGACACAGAGTAGCTGATATAACTCTGTCCTCTGCAGTGACTGTAACTTGATTATGTAAGGAGTTAATTTTAAGTGTAAAGAAGTTCTGCACCAGGCTGCTGAAGTCTACACAAACATGAAAATGTTCTCTTTGCTGGAGCTCTAACCATATTCATCCTCTGTTGAAGTGAATATAAACATGTGCTCTCTATAAGATAAAGACGAGTTTAACATTTTGACTTTCATTCTGAAATTTTAAGCAATTTCAGAACAGACTAGGAAAAAAGGAGCCATTAAATACACAGGTTAATGGTATAAACTGTGTCTGAAAGTAAAATGGATATTTTGACAATGTAAGGCTGAGCATTCTTATAAAAAAAGAAGTAGTTGAAAGATTGTGTAAGTAGTGAAGATTTCACCCGCTGCTAAAAATTCCTTGAGGGTAAAAGAGGAAATCAGAACCATTGAACTGACTAACTTACTATTTTATGCTTTAAAAAAAATGGAAGCCTACCTTAGCCATGTCACTAACACCAGATTGCAGCTCTTTGGAATTGAATACCAGGCTTCAGACATGGCTTTTCCTTATGCCCTACCAGAAACAAATAGATTTATTGTTGTTGTGGTTGTTGTTGTTATTATTATTGTTGTTGTTGTTGGTTTTGTTTTTTAATTAGCATAGGAAATGGGAACTTAAAAATATTAAATGAATTATGGGAAACTTAATTTCCTAGCTGAGGATACTATCTTTATGGGATTAAAATAACAAACCAGGTCTGATAGTTTGCTTTGGAGCTGTGCTACACTTGGCTGTGATATCATGTTTTACAAGACAGACTTTTATTTGATCATTGCATGAATGGGAGCCTTGTGATAGTTTTTAGGAGAAGAATTATGATGATAATGTTGGAGATTTACTAGGAAGAATTTTGAAAGCCTATAGGGCTAAACCAATTTAAAACTCAATTTGATTTTAAATGCTTATTCCAGAATGAAGGTGCTGGAAGTTGAGTATTTTGGATGAGAATGACATTACTGGGACCCTGACTATGACCCTTCCTACAGCACTTACAAGGTGCAATTTTAGTTAAACAGAAAGCTTTTAACATACTTTAGAATCTGTGAACACCTATTTTTGTCTGAATCTTTTTTTTTTTTTTTTTTTTTTTATAAATCTGAGACCATGATACAAAAGATGTACAATTGCATTGGGAAACTTGAGGTGTCTGGCTCTCACTGCAGACAGACCCACTTCACTATTCACTTGAAGGCCACCAAGACCCTCTATAAGAAAAGAATTTCTGGCACTTAGCTATGCTTTAAATGGTGCTTGACATCAGGAATTGAGTTTTGCATCCTAATTCTAAAACAAATGGACTCCTAGATGATAATTACTTGCCCCAGGCGCTGAGGCAATGAGTTTCAAAATAGGATGAAAAACCAGGAGGCCCTCCCTTGTAAGAACCCTGTTACACAAGGTATTCTCATAAATATTTGTCAAATATTAGTTTATAGAAGTAATTGATATAACAATAGAAGTTCATTGTTTTTGATAGATGAAACATATTTGTTTATATGCAAGACCTAGGAATTACTTATAAAGTTTCTGTATTAAGGCCTTTTTTCACAGACAGTTTAACACAGCATGTCAGTCCTTTTGTCTTTTGAGGTAATGACTTGAATCTTATTCTGTAAGTGTCATCCAGAGAATAATTATCTTTGTGTAACTATTCAAAAACAGAGTTTGGTTGATTTCTTTTAACTTGACAGCCATGTTTCTTTAGTTCAATAAATGTTATCAGGCATTCTTTGGCTGCTCCTATTGCATCAACTTTAATTAGTTTTTGATTGCTGTTAATTTCACAGCTTTTTCTCCTTAATAAATTGCATCAAAAATGCTCTTTGTGTTGAATCAAGTTTAATTAGTTTTGTGCTTTGCTTACTCTATTTTCCTTGCTCTTTTTAAAGAAACTCCCCCACAGCATCTCCCTCTATCTGAGTCACTGATTCTGATGTTGATGATTAAAGGAGGTTTTAGAACCTCTGATAATTGAAGCTGTCTCTCTGCAGAATGTTGGGAACTCTCCTGTCTCACCAGGTTGTTCTGGTGAATGTGGTGCTTTGCACACTGGTGCCATGTACAGTGACATTCTCACAGCAAGCAGAATTCTTGGGTTCTTGGTCTCAACAAAGTTCACCCTGTAAACTTCAAGTTGTTTATTCTAAATAACTCAGAAGGAATGCAATGCCATCAAATTGAAACATGCAAGTGAACTGCTTCACTAACTTGTGCCAGTGATAGGCTCATGCTAAAATCCTTTAAATATAATCAGGTACTTTTGGAAGGCCATGTTTGGTGAAACTGATGGGATATTTCATGAGAGCTGTCAACCCCCACCTTAACCTAGTCCCAAGGAATTTAAGTTAAAATGCATAGACTTAGAATTACTCTTGGCATTCTCTAGTTTTTCTGACTCATCATGTTATGGATAAAGTTTAATTCTCAACAAGCCCCATTTAACCCATTCAGAGACTGTCTTTTTAGTCTCACAGGAATTCTCTGTACTCCTTGTTGCTCTCTTCATTTTTGCACAGTTTCACTGAAGATTTCTGTAGGAATCAAGATTTTAAGTAGTGAGTGTCCAAATGGTCCTCAAAGAGCATCAGGAGGTGATTTCAGTATTCTGCTTCTTCAAGCTGCCTCTTTCTGTAGGAGAAGGTGGGGATTTCAAAGAGAAAAGGGAGTCAGAAGCCATATCTGGGAAGAAATATGGGGAATGAAGAAGAAACATAGATGGCTTCAAAGGAGATCAGATCATCTAAAATAACACTATCAGAAAGAAAAAAACCCCTCATCTTAAATCTCTTTGTGGTACTTTAGATATCAGTAGCAGAATGACTTCTCAGTAAGACACTGTGAGGACAGAAACTGACTGAGGGAAAACTGGTAATTACAGGAAAATTATTTTTATGACTAAAGTACTGGGTTAGGAGTCATAAAATATGGTGTTTAATTCTCTTTCAATCAAAGTTTTCTTATGTAGCCTTTGGTAAATAAGATGGACTATCATCCATCTTAGGATGGATGGATGGAAGTATTCATGTCTCACCTCTTTATTCTCTTTTTAATGAAGGCAATAGTAATGTTTTCTGCAGCATTTCTCTGGTTCAAACATGAATAAGCATTAAAATAAATCCTACTTTGATTATTTAATATTCAATACCATTTTCCATCTAAAAGTTTCCAAATTTACATTTCTAATTAGACAGAAAATATCCTTGACCATCAGATAAAAGATTTTGAGCGCTTTGATCACATCTTTAAGCAAAATGTCTGTTTCCAGTAACAAGTGCTCTTTGCATCTATCCCCTATAAAATTGAAGTCTAGAGAAAAAGAATTCAGGATTTTTTGTAAGGTTTTCTTTTTGTGTGTGGTTTTTTTTTTTTTGTTTGTTTGTTTGTTTTTTGGTTTTTTTTTTTTTGAATGGGGATTTGACAGAGAGTGAGGAGCCCTTGCCTTTCTGGAAGTCTAGGGAGATGGTCAGGTGAGGGTTTTGTTTTGTCAAGTAAGCACTTTTGCAAATATGGCCATCAATCTTTTTCAACTTCTGCATGATGCCTGTGCTTTGGTGGATTTAAATGTCCCTTCTTTCTCTGCTTTGCCTCATGTATTATTGCACCTTTGAGGGCAGGATATCTTCATTTTTGTTAGTGTGCAGTGACTCTAAATTAAACATGTTGGTTTGGGTATTGTATAAAAACCAGAGTAAATTGTAATTGTTATTTTCCTAGCAGCTGGCTTTGAGACTGCTTTGTGTTATTCAGGTGGAAAGGGTATAAATATATTGGGTAACCCACAGCAAATGTGATAATATGGGTTATCTTTCATGTGAAGGTTCTTTGAGAGTTTCTGTCATTTCAGAGAGAATAGATTCTTTACTTCACATATGAGGATTTACAAGTCAGCTTTTCTTCTTGTGAATTCATGAGTTTCCATCTCAGTCTTTCCCTTAGCAGCGTATAAAATTATTGCAAATAATTATTGCTGATTTATAACAGTGTCAATAAGACCCAATATTTAAGGTATAGGACTGGAATTCTGGAAGGCATACTATTATCAAAAAACCTAGTTGTAGTTTCCAGCATCCAGAGTCCAAGAGCATTTTGTTAGAGGCTTCTGTTAGAAATGAATGGGTTGTTCACAAGAGCTTGCAGTATGTGTCTTGTAACACTCCTATGAATCAAGTCAGGGAGTAATCAGATGTGTGGGACTGACCTCCCAGTGCCTGAAAGCAGTGTATGTTCTTCCAGATAGCTGACCAGTAGATGCAGGAGAAAATTCACAATAGATCTGTAAATAACAGAATTGGAAAAAAAAAAAAAAAAAAAAAAAAAATACTCTCTGTTTAAAGTTCCTTCTCAGAATTCTAATTCCAGGCTCTGGCTCTTAATGTGTCCTGATGCCAGAGGACTTGCTTAATGATGGTTTCTCTATCACTATCTCTATCTATTTTTTTAAATGTGATAACTTCCTGTCAGTGAGGTATCCAGGCTCAGCCATGGCACTTTTCATTTACTTTCCATTGTTTTCCCCTCCTGTGTTAAATGAGCTCAATTGCTGTGTGACCAGACTCAGCATGCTGTCTTTTCCTCAGAAGTATTTTGGCTGTGTCACAGAAATTCTCTTTTGTTAATGAAATTGAGTAAATAATTTGTACCAATTTTAATGCAACAGTTTGATAAAGTTGTTAATTGAAATGCTTCCTGTGATTTTGCAGCAGATGTTAAAGGTCACAGCTGCTTCCATAGCAAAGATTTTTCATCTCTCTCTATATATAGGATCAATGTTTCCTTTTCCAAAGACACTGTAGATCTGGCTATAAGCAAATATTTTCACAAGGTAAAAAGAAATTTTCAGGTTACGTGCAAGCAAGGTGGTCATAGGCTAACCTGCTGTTTGATGGAAACAAAGCAAGCAGTAGCTGAATGTTGAAGGTGCATATTTGAATATCTGGGGATTATTATTTATGGTGTTTTACAAAAAAAAAATAATAACCCAAACATAGTAAAAAGTGGGAAAACCAGTGGTCTAGGGAGTTTTCTTTTTTGTTTTATTTGCAAGTTCTGCATGTTTGCATGATGTTCTTAGAAAAACAAAATAGCATTCTTCACAAGTTCTTAATATTGTCATTCCTGAAATACAAACCATAGCTTAAAATTCTAACTCTTTGTGACTTTTTAATTCTAAAATTAAAATTTTAGAGTTTGATATTGTCAGACCATCACCAGGTTTAAAAGCTTTCACATGAAATTTGGACTGAGCACTCAATTCCAAGAATGCATCATTAAGTAATGATAAAAGGCAGGAGGAGAGGAGTAATGCTCATTATATAATTTCTAATGTACTTTTGAAGGAGCTCTTTTGTGGTTGGTTTCCTAGGCAGGTTTTTTTTCCTCTCATGCTTTTGAGATGGGTAATAACTTGAGATAAGAAATGCTCAAAGAAACTGTAAATACTGTGGCAAAAATATTAACACAAACCAAGATGTGCTTATTTTCCTGAAGGCTGTTTCTGGGGTTTATCATGACATCCTTTCTTCCTTTGACCAGTCATAATGTGTGGAGTTTATTTTTCCCCCTCCACTTCTAAGCTTGGGCATTATATACAATTTCTTGTACAAACAGGATCAGATTGATTTTCCTGGTTTATATTTGTAATGGGAAATTTATCCCTTTTTATTACGTTTGCTATTGACTCGTGGTGTGTTCCTGTCTCTACAAATACTGCTGAAATAGCTGTTGTCATCCATTCTGTGATATGTTTTGGCTGGACAGGTGCTTTAGGGTCAAATGATAGCTCATTCAGTCAAAACTGTGGTAGCAACAATTGCCAGCCTCAGGCCAGTTCCTGAAGTTTACATTTTCAGTTTTTACATTACAGTCCATGATCGTTTATAATTCTGAAACTTCCACCAAATGTAACTCTTTGTTAATTTTACATATGTGTGTATATAAAAGAGCTCTGGTGATAACCTTCCATCCATCCTCTAAACCAGAGGTTGAATATCATATGGCAAAAAGCAGCTGTCAGGAACTGATTAAATTTCAGTGACTTCCAGGATCTCAGGGTTCAAACAAACACCTGGTGTTTTCAGCTACTGTTTGTGGGACTAATTCATGGATGAATTCATTCATTCTAGAAGTTAATCCATAGGAGATGACAGTTCCACAAACTCAAACACATGTTGTGTGTTTCCTTCTTATGCTGACAAATTCCCTTCTTCATCAGAATATACTATTTTAAAATTTTAATATTTTAAATTATGTCAAAATCTTTAATACAATTTCCAAAAGTCAAGAGTTGATTTTTTTTTCCTAGAAAATGTGCAGGCCCAAATGAACCTGTATGTACTTGAAAATTTTGTAGTTAAATTCTAATATTAAATAATTATTTGGATAGCTCATCAGGTAGTTCCAAGGGAAGATGTGTCCACAAAAATCAACAGGATTATGTGTTAATACCCTAACACTGAGAACTTAGTTAAAATCCTGGCCCATTTTCTATTGCAGTTTTTGAATTCTGAAATTCCTTGAATTTTCAGCTCAGATAAGGACAGAATATAGTCAAGTGTATGCAATTTTTGCCTCTGAACTTCTTTTTTTAGAAGTGTCAAAAGAAACTTCATCTTATCCTCTTATCCATTTCCCCTTACAAAACACCCATTCAAATTTTGTATCAACAGTGCACAGATGATAAAGCTTTGCTTTTCTACTGATTGAGTCACTGTTCTATTTTTCCACTAAGTCATATAAACAGGATAATATTTTTTTTATATTCAATAACATTTTAATAAAAGCCTCATAATTATATGAGCCATTTTCTTTTCTTGCAATATAAATTTCCTTCAGATTTTTACTGACATTCAAGTAGATAAAAGAAAGTAATGTAACTCACAAAGAATATTTGAGAAGTGTACAACTCAAATTTGAATTTGTTGTCATAATATTGCTTAGCTCACTGAATGTTGTTTACAGTTTGTTCCACCTTCATTTGGTTATTTTTTCATAAATGTGGTTACTGTTGTCACTTTCAAGATTAACACACACTAAAATTAGGCAGTGACAAAAGACCTGCCTGAAGTCTTATGTGGGGCTCTGAAGGATTTTTGTGACTCAGTTATCATCTGGGGTAGGGCTTTTTCTAGAACTTTAATATTTCAAGTTTATGAGCCCATTTTAATGTTCTTACAGTGATAATAAGATCTCATCCATATGAGTAGGTGTTTGCATGATGTGCTTAGAAAAACTGGCACAGCTGGCTTGGACCTTATCCTCTGCCATTAAATAGCATTTAAAACATCTGCTTCCCAGCTGACTCAGATTAAAAGGGAAGACTTTTCCATAGGCTTTTCCCAAAGCTTCATTCTTTCCATTCTCTGAATGTCCTAATGTACTTCAGTTGAAAATATGGATCCCTGAAGCACTCAGGAACAATGACTTTAATTTTTGTGATGAATTTTAAAAATTTTATGTTAAGCATTAATAAAACCTATGTGACTCATTATGACTTTAAAATATAGCAATCATTGTCATAATGGATTTTTTTGCTTCTAAATACAGATAAAATAATAATATTTTATATTGTTCCCTCCATTATTTTAGTACTCTGTACCCTCATTTATCCATTTTTACAGAAATTAAGCATGCTTTTAATATCTGGGTACCCAAAACTTGGATAGACTTACAGTTTTATAGAAAAAAAAAAAAATCCAGTTGGATCATACATAATCTATTAATCTACCTTCTTAGTAAGCACTGAAACAGCCTAGTATTAATGTAAATGCATAAAGAACTCCCCTCTCTCCTTTTCAGAAATAGATCTCTCAATATCTTAACCTTTTTTATCTACTTCTCAAAGCCCTAGAATCACAGGATGGGTCATGTTGGAAGGGACCACAGTGGCTCATCTGGTCCAATGTCCCTGTTCAAGCAGGGTCATCCCAGAGCACAGTGCACAGGATTATGTCCAGAGAATCCTTGAATATCTCCAGTGAGGGAGACTGAATAACAGGAGAGTGAAAAGTAATTTATTCTACAGCAGCAAGATATTGGAATCTCTTACAAATACTTCTAAAATGCATGTCTCAAATCTTTGAGGCATAATTTTAGAATAGCTGGCATCCATAACAAAATTTGGCAAACTCTCTGCTGGCTCAAGGACACATTAAAAGTATTGGGGTTTTTTTTCCACAATCAGAGACTGTAACTTTCAAGAACAAAAAGCTGCTGGCCCCCCTCCATTCCATGATCAGGCACAATCCTTGTGACATGATCCCAGTGCTCTTTGAAGGGTCCTGCAGTCACCTGAGGTCTGCCTGCCTGGAGTTAGAAAGGCAGGATTATGCCCCTTATTCCCTCTTGGGAAGAACAGGTGAGGTTCTTCACAGCAGGTGTTAAACCAAGCAAGATATTAAGGGTTTACTCACCTTTTGTAGGGAAATACTTCTAGATTGTGTCCTGGGGTGACTTTATGATGCTTGTATCCCCAAATTGTCTGTTCTGTTTGTGCTGGATATTAAATTCTGCAACTTAAGACTGGTTCCAGGAGTGAAGGGGGAGAGAAGAGGCACAGAGTTTGTTATCAGAGACTGCCCTTGCTCCCCTGCATCCTTCACACAGACTGGGTTGTCTGCAGTGGGCAGCAGGAGAGAGCTCTCCTTGGCTTTTAGACAGTTTTTGACTTGCTGAGGCAGAGAAGTTCCCTGGATTGGTTTTTTTTTGTTTGTTTTTGGTTTTTTTCTGTTTTTAATTTTTTGGTTTTTTTCCCCTTTCTCTTGGACTTGTTTGAAGCTCCTCTGGACTGGAAAACCCTGAACAGCACCAGGAGCAGCTCTGGGCAGGGGCTGCCATGCCCCTGCATGAGAGGTAGAAAGTATTTGTGTAAAATTTCCTTCTCATTGCCTCAGAGAAATAAACCTTTAAATAATAACCAACTGCAATGGCAATTGATAAACAGTTTAACTGGTGAGCTCTCCTCATCTATGTGAAAAGAAGCAGTATAAAAAACCACATGTCTTTCATTATTTTAGAAGCAAATCTGCAGTAGCTATTTTAATATTTGTAAAGGCTAAGGAGAAAATGATGAGTCCAAATGCTCACATTTTTTCCCCCTTGTAACAATTTTTAATAGCAAAAATATGGGCCAGGGTTGCTATAAATATATAGAAGTCACATGCCCATAGTTTGCAATTCTCAGTGCAGTAAATCAGTACTGTTATACAGATTATGGGACAGTAGCAAGTCTTCAATAGATTTTGCATCAGTGGAGTGCTATGAATTCCTGGGTCTTGGATCATACCTAGGAAAAGGTTTTAAGTTGAGGACCAAGTATCCAAATGACTTGTTGAAGGGAAGCTTCTGCATTGCAATCCTCATGGTATTTCCAAGCAAATCAACTGTTCATTTAGACTACTTGTATGAAAGGAGATTTCCCACATAGGAATTAAATTTAGGGAAAATGAAAAGAATTTATTCTTTCTCTCCCTGACTTTTGGAGCACTTCATACAAAAGAATGAGGAGATGCTAACATATGCATCAAATGTCACCTCTGTTTCAATTCTCCCATCTGCTTAATGCATAATACTTATCATTAGGTAAAGCATTAGGCAAAGGGCTGAATGTATGGAGATGGACCTTTTCATCTTCTTTTATTTGGCAGTGTGAAGCATGAATGCTCGATGCCCAAGTGTGTCATTCATCTGACAGGTTTTGCTGACATGGAATGAATCAAGGCTGGCTCATCACAAAACAATTTTAGAGGACAGCAGTTCATTCAGTGTTCTGCAATTCCAGTGTTTTCTTTAATCACATCTGAGGATGCCCCTCTTTGCTGCTTCTGTTCTTTTTTTTTGATAGATGCTTGTAACAGCCCAAAGCAGTTTGCTGGGACCAAATCCTGTGTGACCTGAGGCAGCTGCATGTCTCATCTGAGAGCATGACAGTCTTATTGTCAGCTTCACCTTATTTCCATGGATTATACTGTTAGCTTGGTGATGTCTTACTGTAAGACCCTTAGGAACAAGGAAAGGTGTCATGTATGGAGTATTTTTTTTTTTTTTTTTTTGGTAATGTGCAGCCAAATGTGGTGTTATCTGAGGCTGGACAAAGAATCATAGAATCATTTAGGTAGGAAAACACCTCCAGGATCATCAAGTCTGACTTTGACCAATCACCATCTTATCAACCAGACCATGGCACTGAGTCAGTGCCAAATGACATCCAGTCATTTCTTGAACACCTCCAGGGATGGTGACTCAGCCTTGGTGAGCCTGAAGACTTTGCCCACAAAAATATGATATTTGGGTATTCATAAAATAGAATGAATCTGTTTCTTCACTGAAGGTTGCCTCCTTTCTGGTTCAAGGTTTTTCTTTTCTTTGGAAATAGTTTCCTAGTGTTTTATTCAGTTTAATTTTGGATTTTACCCACACAACATCATCTGGTGTTTTTCTACAGAGGTATTCTCTTGCCAAACTCTTCTTTTATTTAGGAAACCTTCTATTCTTATTTAGGCTAAAGATGTAGTTCATCCCAGAAAATGGCCCTCATTTTAGCTATGGTTAGCTAAAACAAGGAAGTGAAAGAAATGTTATCAGCTTGTCATTTCATACAATCCCAGTGTCATCAGCCAGAAATAAATCCATTATCACACATCATGTCTTGTATGTTGGGTATTTAGGAGAACAGACCAAAGGATCAGCTGAAAATGCATCACTGAGCCCCTTGATCCTTATACAGTTGCAGATACTAGAAATAGTAAGAGAATGGATAAAAATCAAATGTGCATTTTTATTGTAATATAGGACATTTAATTCATTTCTGATTAAATTGTGCCTGATTGAGTCAATCAGAAAATCCAATATGACTGGCAGGGAACATCTCAGAGATTGTGTGTTGTGATGTAAGATTTTATTTTCATGCACTCAATATCTTCCAGTAAATTGGAGGTCTCATTAATTAGTAAGAGTTTTCTAAACATTAAAAAGAGGAAAAAAAAAAGCTGGCACTTTTTATAAGCCTTTGTTAGAGAGAATGCTTTTTCTGTTATTTTTAACATAGTAAAACTTTATGAAGAAACAAAGAGAAGAATTTGACAGAACATGCTGTTTTCATGGCATAATATAATTGCAGAACAGTCACAGAACAGGAAGAAGTAATTAGATTACTAGTGTAAGCATCATCAAAAATAGGAAACTTGTCAATTTTCATAACATTTTGAGAGTAACTGAAAAGACTGAAGAAGATTATTAAGTGTAAGAGAGACCTGGGACTTTGCCTCCCACAGTTATTTTGCACTCTAATGGAACTATGGATTCACAGCATTAGCAAAATAATTATCATTAGAAAAGGAGGTAAGAGTTGAAAACCTTCAGTCAAAAAATAAAAGGAAATGGTTCAATAAACTGATTAGTAAACTATTTTTTTTTCTCTATCTATTTGGTATATTAAATATGGATTGAAGAATTGTACCTCTGAGATGGTGTTATTGGGAAAAAAAAAATCAGAACAAAGCCCTGCTACTTTATTTATAAGTATGAAATGAGAGCCAGGCAGAAGTGGATTATTTGCCACTCAGTATTCTACTCATGGGGTCAGTTTCATGTACACAAGATTTTTATGTGTAAAAACAGACAGTTTAGAACAGAAATATGTTTGCAGGGGGAAAGAGGGGGAAAAAAAAAACAAACAGATGGGAGAAAAACAGGAGTGAATAAGGATTCTTTAAAATACCTGCCATGAAATTATTTGCACCTGTTCTTTTTGCCAATTAGGAAATTGTTGGCTTTTGCAAATTTCTGAAAATGATGTGGGTTTAGGAAATTAATTTTTTAAGGTATCTAAAGGCCTAAAAAGGAAATTCAGCATTGACACAGGTCTATCAGACACATATTTTTGCATGGAGGAGGAGAGTGGGCATCTTCCCTTGCTGTGCAGTCACTGTGCCTGTACCTCATGCAGGCAGCATTGCTCTCAATCATGCTTCATCTCCTTCCTGTGTCATTCCACAAGAAATTTTGATTGACATCTGAAATATTCCACTTTAAATTCTAGATAGATAGTTGTTAGAGTGTTTTAGCTGTTAAAGGGTATTTCCATGGATTTGTATTTTTAATGTAATTATTGAAATAAGGCTAAAAAGAGCATGCAACAATAGGAGGAGAAAGAGACAGGGAATCTGAGCCATGACAGGTTATGTGCTTTTCAAATGTCTTTAATGCAAGTGTCCCAGAAAACATGCAGTTATTTACTATTTAGTTCCCTTTGTGTTATCTTTTCTCCTAATGTTCTTGTCACTCCAGTGTGATCAAATAGCAGTTTGCAGTGTGTTTAAATTGTATGAAAGCCATGACCATTGTTGTCTCAGCTACCACCATTTTACAAACCTTGCAATGATTATTAAAAGGAAAGGCTAATGTAATAGTAGTGTACTTAAACTGAAAGAACATTTGAGTAATTACCTTGTTACTACAGGAAAAAAAAAAAAAAAAAAAAAAAGAGAGCCCAGATGAGGGCTGAGTCCTTCCTCTTCTAAATTCAGACACCCTCCTTAGAATGCATGCTGGCTTTGCTCCTACTCTCTACTTCAGCACACTGTAACAGTACAGAGAAATTAATGTAGATAAAGGGAAAACAAAAGGAATAAAAGAAGCAGAAGATAATAATAAAAAGTCAGAATAAAAACCAGACTAGCAAAACTCTGTTAAGCAAAGCACATTTATGAAGTACAGTGATATAAGAAAGGGAAAAGAATGAAAAGCATAAGGCAGGAAAATAGCATGTGGAAAGGAGGCTTGAAACAACTGGGATAATCATAAAATTTTTAAGGCTTGATTTATCAAATCTAAAATGGCGTGCCAGCCACAGAGAGCAAAGTAAAAGAAGAGGCATTATTATTCAAGAAGAAAGTACCTCAAAAGCTTTTGAGCAGCATAAATTGCATTGGAATAGAACAGGACTACTATAAGATTATTGATGAAGGATTTTATGTCACTAACTTCCTATTCAATGAAAGTAATATAGTCTAGTATACCCTTGAGATGTGTTTTGAAGAATATTTCTTGCAAAATCAGTGCTACCAATGCTTAATGTGAACTAGGGAAGTCATGATTTTAACTTCAATGGGAAAAAAAGTAGTTTTGAGCACACCTACAAGTACTTGAGGTTTTTTTTTTGTTTTTTTTTTTTTTTTTTTTTTTTTTTTTTTTATGTATTTATCTATCCATCTTAGAGATTGCTTATCTGCTGTGCCTTGGAGTTGGAAAGATAATGTCATGTTTATGATGTTTTTCTCCTGAGCACTGTCTTCCTCAGTAGCCCAGAACATTTGCATCATGCAGGTCTCCATCTTAGATAAAAACTAGGCAGATCTTGCAAATTCTCTTGATCTATCACTTAATCTAATGATAGTTCATTAAAGCTATGCCCTTATCCTAACCCCAGTAAAAATGCTGCAGCCCTCTCAGTATGCTTTTCCCTTCCATTTGCCTCAAAGCAGGAGTACACAATCTTGGCAGTTAAATGAAGAGCTATGTAGGCTCCCACAAATATAATTTCTAAGTAAACATGTCCTGTCTCTGCTTCTCTGGGATACAAAAGGGAAAATCCTGCAAAAAGCTGCCTGCTGTGGGGCTGATATGCCCAAGGATCTGCTGCTTGAGCTGCAAGTCCTTGAGGGAATGTGTTATGCTGAAATTCTCCTTTGGGAGCAGGAGGTGAAGGAAGGTGTCCCTCCCAGTCAAACTGTGACATGCTTGGACCAAAGGCTGCCACAGGCAGGAATTGCCTGGTAATTGATTGCAGCAGGGCTTCCTGCTGATTAAGATGCTTCTTGATGTGAATAATAGTGACAGATTGCCTTTGACTGAAAGTGTGTTTGGTTGTAAATGTTTAATGTCAGTTTTAGAGGGCTTTCATACTGATCTTAGTCTTCCACCAGGTCATAAGACAATAGAAAATCCTGAGTTGGGAAGGACCCATCAGGGTCATCAAGTCCAGCTCCTGGCCTTGCACAGGACATCCCAAAAGTCACCCATGTCCATGGGAACATTGTCCAAGTGCTCCCTGAAGTCAGACAGGCTGATGCTGTGACCCCATCCCTGGTTCAACCTCATTTTCCTGATATCCAGCCTAAACATCCCTGACCCATCTTCATGCCATTCCCTTGGGTCCTGTCACTGGTCACAAGTGAAGAGAGCAGTGCCTGCCCCTCTGCTTCCCCTCATGAGGGTGTTGAAGGCCACAATGAGCTCTCCCCTCAGTCTCCTCCAGGCTGAACAGACCAAGTGACCTCAGCCATTTGTCAGAAGGCTTCCCCTCCAGTCCCTTCACCACCCCTGTGGCCTCCTTTGGGCACTCTCCAATGGCTTCATGCCTTTTTTATATTGTAGCACCCAGAACTGCCCCCAGGACTGGAGGTGAGGCTGCCCCAGGACAATCCCCTCCCTTGCCTGCTGGCAATGCTGACCCTGGTGCCCCCAGGACAGGGATGTCCCTCCTGGCTGCCAGGACACTGCTGACTCAGATCCAATTTACCATCCACCAGGCCCCCCAGGGCCCTTTCCATGGCACTGTTCTCCAGCCTCTCCTTCCCCAGGCTGTCTACACAAGGCTTGTCCTGTCCCAGGTGCACAGTCTGGCACTTGCCATTGTAAATCTTCATACACTTGGTGGTCACCCATCTCTAATTTATCAAGGTCTCTCCTGTCAAGGGAGTTGACAGCTCCTCCCAATTTAGAATTGTTGGCAAACTTGGTATTGCTGAGTCCAGGACATCAATGAAGATTTTGAAGAGAACTTGGCCTGAGCCCTATAGAACCCCCTTGAGCCCAGACCTGTGGAGTAAAAAGTGAAAAGAACACTGGTTCTAGCACTTGCCTGTGCCTGGCAGAACTTTTATGAAATACAACCATGCCTGAGCTGCAGAATAGCAGCAATCAGCTCTGTCTGCTCGTGTCAGGTCAATATGAGACCTGTCTGCTATTTCACAGAGCAGTTTTCTTTCCCCTTTGAAAAGTAATTAAGCTTATCTGTGATGTATATTCTCTGTGCCAAACGATCTGTTATGGCACATTGGCTCAGGTGGTCTGATTAACAAAAACATCACCTTGCAATGAAAAATGGGAAGTAATTTCTGCTTTATCTTTCTGGTTATAGACATAAGAGTCACTTTTTATTCCATGCTGTAAAAACTTATTTGAAGAGCTATTCCCAATATGATTTGCTAAGATAACGAGCATAAGAAAACTACTTAAATCTAAAATAAATATTGAAATAGATGAATAATAGAGACTGATCAAATATTTAGGCAATTAATGGTCCTGTAAATCGTTACTGTGAATTCTGATGCACTCTTGCTAGTCCTGCTGGACAATTATGATCCACTTTGTACTGGCAAAGTACAGTATCTGAAGAATAAAAGGTTTCCTGAACGTGCAGGTTGCACATAATTAGTTACAAGAATAAAACAGTTCTCTGCCTTGTGGGGTTTTTTTTCAGCAATCAATGTGCCAGTAAAATCAGATTCAACTCAGTAAATAGGAAAAAAAACTTAGAAATGTCCCACAGTGAATTACAGCATTGCTGTGTTAGTGAAACAACAGCCTTGCAAAGAGCCTTGGAAAATATCTGTATGCTAGTCAGGAGGCAGAGATACCATCTGAGATATGCAGAAATACCAGCACAGCTCCTTGGTGTGGTATAACCACATCACTGTGCTTACATTGCTGCTGTTGGACTGATGTCAGATCCCTGTGCACTCTGCCATTAGTGGCTTGCTGGGTCTGATATTCCTCTTGTGGCACTGCATTTTTCACTGTAGAACCAGCTTTGATAGGGACTGTAGGGCTGTTCCTTCTTATATCCAATGCATTCTTTGTGGCACCTTTCATTTGAGGCTGTTCCAAAAGTCATTAACTCAACCCATAACCACCAGCAAGTACATTTGTATGCAGAAATACATTTTTATTGTGTATTGAATCCTGACTCCCCTCCACTTCTGCATACAGCTTAGCCTGGCTTTCTTCTTTTTAGTCCAGCCCCAGGCAGTGGCATTCTGCTGTGTCCAGTGATATTCCACTTTTGCAGTGTGTGTTGTTCCTGTGCATCCTCTGACATGGCACCTGCTTTAGCCAGGAAACAAAGACAGGCCACAATAATAAACTGCTTCCCAAGTGCTTCCCTCTCCTCATGTTGGGCATTTCAGATGCCAGGCATGCCCAAAGAAAGAAGGAAACTCTTTGGAATTGTGCAGTAAGATGTTGCATCTGTGGCTGAGGAGCCAAGATTGGCTGGTCCAGAGAGTGGTTCTGGTACAACAACACCAAGCAAATCTGTGGCAATTGCAGTTCATAGTTATATTCAGGCAATATTCATGGAAAAATGGAATATAGTTGTCTAAACTCTCCCCAAGGAGCTCTAGGTTGTGGAAACTGCTCCAAATTTTTATTAGAAAAAATAGAGGTCTAGCAGTCCTTAAAATGTCCTAAATTATGAGGGTTTTTTAAAAAATTCTTATTTGTTGGGGGATTTTGTTTGATTTTTTTGCAGTTGTTGTGGTTTTTACCCTGTGAGATAATAAGTTGTAGAGCTCTGAGATAGTTGTGATGCCATGATTATTTTTTTTCCTACTTTGAGTCTTGTGTTACTAATTTACTTGATTTTAAACACATTCGCAGATGATCTGATTGGCAATAAATTGAATTGATTTCTCCAGGTCAAGCCTATTTTGCCCATGATGGCAATTGCTGAGTCATTTCTCCCTGCCCTTATTCTGAACCCATGAGACTTAGGTCTCATGCCAGGAATAAAATGTCAATTACTTTTTTGATTATTACAAGAAATCATGTTTTCTTTAGCTCTTTCCTCTTTTTTATATTAATAAACTCAGTATCTCTTGGGCTGCTAGTAAACATCATCTGCTTTGCTGAAATAAGAGTAAAAAGTAAAACCCAGATTTGTCAAGACTTAAGAGACTGGTACAAATTCTGAGATAAGAATGTGCAATTCACACCTCCTAGGCATTTTGTTCACATCTCATTTTTCTCAAGTCCTTTAGTCCAGTTTAGAGCTGTTTTCTTCCCAGTGCCAGTGTTTGCATGTTGCACATGGCTGTGAGTGTAATTTCATTTGATATTGTAAAAGTTGTTAATGTTACTTTAGCAAAGCACTTAAAATTTTGAGCTACAAAGCACTTAAAATTTTGAGCTAGAAACCTAACTGATAGTGTCAGAATCTGTTTATGATGAGCAATGTGTTAGAGCAGGAATTACATCTGAGTAGCTCTGACTGATTCCCTTCATTGTTATTTTGGTCCAATCTCATTCTTTCATAGAATAAAGCTACTTTGACAGGAGGCTGACATCAAGGTGTAAAGAACATCATGCTTTCAGGCTATCTTGCAATTTTTTTAGGCTGCCCTTGAAATCACAGGTTTGTTTAAATGCATTAATTTAATTGTTGCTAACTTTCACTGCGGAGTGTAGCAAACAGAGAAAAGTAGAAAAGAAATAAACTGTTTTGTGGCTGTATTTTTAAATTATAATGCATCATGTTACTGCTTTAAATACAGGAGCCTGAAATGTGTTATCAGATTTTTTTTTTTGTTATAGTATTAAAAATAACAAGATGTACATATTTTCTGAAAAAAAAAATGCAGACAAAATAAAGACAGACCTTCATATTAAAAGGCAGAAGTCTATTAAATTTCTGGGGATGTACTTGTAAGAGCTGCTCATCTCTTAAGAAGGTTAATGACTATGCTGCAGTAGGAAGAAGCAGTTCAGCTAATGCACACTTCAGTAAATTAAAAACCCCTCTATTGCACTCAGGTATTTTATTCACATATTTTCCTCTTGCCTTGTCCCAAGGAAGACAAGATGGCTGAAACTTCAGCAGATTCCTGCACCTGAAATAACAGTAAAAAACCTCTGTTGTCACCAGAAACATGTGAGTGGGATGCAGGAAAAAGGGCTGGAGGAGGAGGTGCCTGCTGCCAAATTCAGTGGCTAGACAGGTTTTCTACATTACTGAGGTAATAAGACATGATGGGGTGTGCATGTCTGAGCTTTGGGGGTTTTCAGGTGCTGTGACGTGATGCCAGAGAGAAATAACTTCAACAGCTGCAATAATGTGCCTGTAGCACAGTGGTGCACACTGACACATGTCTCATTAAAATATATATCACTGCATTGTGATGCAGGTGTAGCACAGGGAAGAGAGGGAGGTTTTTTGATTGTCCTTCACTTTACGATTTGTTCTGCTAATGTTGGCCAGTGTTAAGGGTAGTGCTTAAAGCAAAATGATTTGTTGGAGGTTGTAAAATAAGAACATTTTGAGTCAAAATCTCTGAATTAAGGGAGAGGAGGATGCAGTGTTTTGTAGTCAGTGAGGAGAATTGAATCCATCTCAAATGCCACAGTAGCAAGCACATGGACATAAAGCAGTGGGATTTAAAAGTGTTTTCAGATGCCTGTTCAGTTCAGCTGTTCCAGACAAATACTTTGCTCCTGTTCTTGTTGCTGCTGCCCCAGCACCCAGCAACTAGAAGGTGAACAGAGCTGAAAACACTCAGCCAATCTGTGTTTGTGTGTCAATAAAGGAATGCTTTCCAGTCCACACTGGAATGAGAGCTGAATCTCCACCTTTCTTTGGTTACCTTGCCTTTTCCCGAATAACACTTTAAAGCAAATGTGTAGATGGAAGGAAAAGTCACTGTGACTGCATGGGGTTAGAAATCATGGGCTCAGTGAGGTAAAAGTGACTCCAGACAAGGTCAAACCACAAACCAGGAACCAGAGTAGAAGCAGATCTTGTGTTTCTCAGGAGAACATTCAGTGCTTTGGAGGGGAGCATGCCAGCCTCAGTGGGAAATAGATTGCTCACTCCTCAGGATTGTGCCTCTCAGTGTTAATTTCTATATGAAAGGTGGAGTGAATCAGGAATTAAAGGTCTTGTGTATTTGTTCTTAGAAGAGAAAATACCTCTTGCAAGTTTTAAAGGTGTGCCTTGCTAGTATAGGTCTGTGCAAACCCTCAGTGAAAGGAATGAATTGCAGGACATTGTGGCTTTATATGGCCCCTTCTTCAACTGTATGATGTTCTTGAGTAATAAAGAACAGTAATTTGAGTTTCAATGGCATTACATCCATACTTGGAAAAATTTTGCAAATGCTGTCTCCTGAGTTACAAAGACTTACTCCCCCTTGAGTTATTCTGCAGAACTCTGAAATATACTTGGTTCATCCCAGAGTATTTTCTAGATGTTGTTTCTTACAAAGTAAATGGGGCAATAACCAGAAAAGTCACTTTTCTTTTACTGACACTTCACTGTGTAGATTTTCTCCTTGTTCCTCTCTTTGTAGTTTTACCTGCCTTACAAGATTCATGTGCTAAAATTAAATGGTGCTGCTTCAGTGTTGTGCTCTACAGAGACCTGTGTCACTTACCATTTTTAGCAGTTAGGAGCTGATGTGGCAGGATGCATTTAGGCTTTGTTTTCTGAGACAGCTAAAAATAGAATTGTTTGATAATTCACCATGATGCTATCTAAGGAGCTATGCAAAACTTCATTTTGTTTTCAACTAAGTTGGACAACTGTCCATAAGTTGATAACTAATAAATTACTAGGGCATTGCAAAAGCTGCAACTATAACTTCTAAACATGAATTTGAAAGAGCAATGAGAGCTTAAAAAAAAAAAAAAAAAAAAAAGTTCTATCAAAAGTTTGTGGGAGATCACAAAGGTAATGCAGATAAAAGGCAATAACAAGTAAGCCACCCCTAAATCCATCAATACATTTTTCAGAGTGCAAACTGAATGCCTATGACTGTCCCTGTGTCTGTTCTGTCAGTCTCCAACCTCCTTTTATTAGTCTGATATAGACGATAAACAACAAGACTGACAGCTTTGTGTCCTTTGGCATTTTTGTGTCACCATCACACAGTAAGAGGTTATTATGTCATCACTCAAGCCTGTCAGGTTTACTTTAGTCTGCTGTTTGTCTTAACAATTGTTTTCCTCATTTTTTTTCCCCTCAGTTAATACACATACCCTGTATGGATTGTATATTTTTGATGTTACCAGAATCCATTTTTTTCAGAGAAGAAGTGTTTTTAATTTCTGCCACCTTTTTTTGTTTCTTTACACCAAAATAGAAATTAGCAAAAGAAGCATCTTCTGCACTCTGTCAGTTCTGGTCTGTGCAGAACTTTTTCATAACTCACATAGTCAAACATTATTTGTATTAATATTGCAAGCAACAAGGACTCTTAGATTTTTAATTTCTTAAGGCTTTGTTTAGGAAAATTTATTATGTGTAACTACTGTGGAATCTCTGTAGGTTTCAGCACTGTACATTGATAACTACTGCCCAGTATCTATCTTTAATTGTATTATTTATGGATGAAATGAAAGAGAATCTTAGCTGGGCTTTGTCTTTTGAAAACAAATAAGTGTGATGAGAGGCTGAAGAGTCAACACTTGGCTTTTGTTAATGTTTTGTAGCATGTAGAAGGTGCTGGTTTTCATCACAAGTGAAGCCTTAGGCTGCTTCCAAAAAAAAAGAGGTGCCCATAGGAAGTATCTGCCTCAGATTACACATTCCATCTCTCTCAGAAATGTCTGGAAAGAGCAAGAAAAAATTAGGAGCAGACTACTCTAAAGCAAGCTCAAGAAGAAAGCATATAAACTAAACATTGTGAAGTCCTAATGAAGGGGAATAAAACCTGGACTAGCAACTTCAACCTAAAGGATTCTATTCAGTGCTTCTTGTGACTCTCCTCTTTTCTCTAAAAGTGACACCTAAGCCAGGTCAGATCTTGTTCATGCTGAAACAAAGACACAGAGAAGAGGCTGCTCAGTCTAGCTGGTAACAACAGGGCTGCAGCAGTCAGTGTTAAGGGATGAAAAGGAAGGGACACATTTTTAGTCACAGTTCCTAATGCAAGCCAGTAATAAGACCTTTTGTCCACCAGTTTGCTCAGAGAATGTTGTAACCAGCTGGGCCTTGTGCTTTCTTAATGGATTTTGGTCACACCTTTATGAATAAAAGCTATGCCACTGCAAATATTCACAGTAGGAAGCATAAAAAAATTGAGCTAGCAGGTAGGAAACACAAGAAAACGTTTAAATCTTTCCTTCAATTAGTATGTATTTATATTTATATTTATATTTATATTTATATTTATATTTATATTTATATTTATATTTATATTTATATTTATATTTATATTTATATTTATATTTATATTTGAAATGTAAAGTAGGACAGTTTCAAAGGAGGCTTTAAAGGACAGATGCCCCTAAGTCCAGCAGTGATGGCATGCAATAGATGTTCAAGTGAGGTGGAAATTCTGGAATCTGCCCCTTCTGAGCAGGGCTGTCTAACCAGCCCCTTGTGGCACGGTGTATAGGCAGGATTGGGACAATCACAGTTTGCCAGAGATGCAGCAAGTAATTTTGGGGATGTGTGGTGGGTGAGCTCCTGGGTGAATCAGTGGAACAACACTTTCTTTGGGAGTTTCCCTGATGCAGAAACAGGATCTATCCTGCATTCCCAATCCAGTTAAATGACCCAGGAGAATTCAGGCAGCTGCCTGGAGGCATTTATACCTTCTGAGAGGCTTGAGTTCAGCAACTCAGCCAGGTACTTGTCATTGAATAATTGAAGAATTTCAGCAGTGCCCAAAGGTTTTCCTTAGGCAAAAGGATTCATGTTTCTGATGTTTGCTGTAGGGTTGTTGTTTTTTTTTAAAGTTCATCCCTAACTAGAGCTAGGTGCCATTCTTTAATAAATTGGCAGAAATATCAGAGACCAAATAAGGGTTCAGAGTGCCAGTGAGCCTCCTAGGTATTGTAGTGGCTTTTTGACGCGCCTGTCTCTGCTGTCAAATTTATTCCAGTAGAGATCACCTTAAAAGATGATACTTGATTTACATTACCTGATTTGTTCTGTAATGGGGGAGATCAGAGTCGAGTCCTTGATTTCATTTTCACAGGGAACAATATATCTTTAATTTTCAAATGGATGATCAGCGCCTACATTCAGAGGAGTTGGCTGCTGCAATCCCCATTGCAGAGCAGTGTAATCATCATTCCCATCCTGCTTTGTCTCTTGCAGTCAGAAATGTTTCATCTTGGCTTGTTTGGAGCTGTCTGTCTTGGATCTACATAGACACACCTGGGCCAGATCCTCAAATAGTCCCACAGTCTTTCCCCCTCCCTTTCCTTCCTTCTGAATTTAAGCAGTCTCCAAGGAACCTTATCCTCTAAAGTATTCTTGGGGAGACAAAGGCATTTCCCTGCCCCCCCCCCCTTTTTTTTTTTTTTTTTTTTGCTCTAATCCACTTATTGTTTTTTGTCTGCTGGCAGAATTAGGAAAACAGATTTTCACATGAGGATAAAATTTTGTCTTTATCCACTGGAGATGAACCTGGTTGCAGACTAGTCTAATTATTGGTGTAGAGCTCATGATCGAGATTTTACAGAAGGAAGCTCCCCATGGTCTCCTATCCAACTTTACAGTTCCTTTGAGTTTGTGTTAATCCATATGGCTCCAATTACCCTCCACCTGACTGTGAAGTTAAACTGCTGCTATTCTTAAATTTATAGAGTTGTAGTTTTCTGTGTAGGAATGGCCTGATAATTTTTATTTTGTTTTGTTTTATTTTATTTTATTTTATTTTATTTTATTTTATTTTATTTTATTTTATTTTATTTTATTTTATTTTATTTTATTTTATTTTATTTTATTTTATTTTATTTTATTTTATTTTATTTTATTCTATTCTATTCTATTCTATTCTATTCTATTCTATTTTTTTTTCAGCATTGGTGGTGGATTGTTTTTATTCTAATCTATCACTGTTTAGTGATAATTTCTAGGATTCAACTAGATGAAATTTAATCTGCAAAGGAAGTTTAAAATTTAGGAGACACTAGAGAAATTAGCTCTCAGCATTTTTCTACAAAGTTGTTGTTTGATTGTTTGTTTGTTTGAAAAATTTAGCTTTATAAGCAAGGGTTTAGTAAATTCTGTATGATTTAATTTTTCTTTTCCTGGTCTCCAAATGGACCTCTTGGAAATAAGAATACTACATTATGACTCTTGTCTGTTCAAGCATAGAGGGTATACAAAAATGTATTCAGTAAGTCAGAGTTTGTAGATCTAAGTTGCCAGAGCTTCCAAAACTCAGTGGTGGTTGTTATTTCTGTCCATTATGCTATAATTCAGTGTTGATGCAGAAGTTTTTTTTGGGAGGCTCAGGCTTGTTCTATCCTACAAATGGCAAAAGCAGCTCAGACCAGATGACAGCCCCATACAACAGGATCCTGGAGCATGTGAGAGTTCATGTATGTGAACCCAGACAAATATCAGGGTCCCTTCTCTTTACCTTCTCAATTTCTATTTTTCTCTCTGGAAAGATTTTCACTGATTCCATCAAATGTTTTAAAAATTCTTTTTTATTCTGGGAAAAGACACGTCTGTGGGAGGGCCTACCCGGAACAGCACTCGGTTCCAGAGGTGATCAAATTAATCTGTCAACATTTTCCCTGTACCAGGTAAGACATTTCTATGGATGGATAGTCTTCAAACAGTTTTCTTTATTACAGTTCAGCAGAGCACTCCGCAGGGTATCAGGTTTTAATCATACAAAAGTCATTTAAAAGCCAAAAAGGTGGAGAGTAATGCCTGAGAACTTTTTGTTTATTTTACTGTAGTATTGTGACACTACAAAAAAAAAAAAAAAAAAGCTTTATGAATCAGAGAATCCTCAAATAGCTGAGGTTGGAAGGAATCTCTAGAGATCATCAGGGCAGCCCAATTGCTCTGCTCAAGCTGCATCAGCCAGGGCAGGTTGCCCCAGACCATGTCCAGTCAGATTTTGAGTATGTAAAGCTGGATATTTTACATTTTTAAATCTTGTGCAGTAAAATACAGTACCATAGTTCTTTCTGTGATAAGCTGTAAATTCGTGGTGGACTGTCTCTAATGTTGGAGCAGAAGAGTGTGAGGATCCCTCTACACCAAGGAGGAAGCAGCAGCACAAACCCTGAGTGATGAACTGACCACAGCCCCTATTCTGTGTCCCTCTGCACTGCTGGGAAAGAGGAGTTAGGAGAATACTGGGAGTAAAACTAAGCCTGGAAAGAAGGAAGGGTTAGAGGATAAGTGTTTTCATATTTGATTTTATTTCTCACTCTGGTTTGATTGGTAAAAAAATTAATTTTATCAAGTCTTTGTTAAGTTTTGCCCATGACAGTTAACTGTTGAGTAATCTCTCCCTGTCCTTATTCTGACCCATGGGCATTTCATTTTTTTTTTTTTTTTTTTTTCTCTGTCCAGTTGAGGAGGAGAGTGACAGAGCAGCTTTGGTGAGCACCTGGCATTCAGGTCAACCCACCAAAATGACTAAAGTTTCAGTCCCTTGCCTTTATGGTCCTACTCCAGCATGACCCTGGCTCATGCCAGGAAAAGCTAAAGAAGATTAATCTTTGTGAATATCTACCAGAGGGTTTTTTAGTTGGCACTTCAGGACTGGTCACATTTCTGAATTTTGTGATATGCAGGTTCTTTACCCCAAAAACATCCAGAATTAAAAGATCCCAGAATGTTTCACATTGGAAAGGGCCTCTGGAGGTCATCTAGTTCATCTTGGTTCTCTGATTTTATTAGAGCAGCTTCCTGTGAAAATTTGAGCTCTAGATCTGCTGCCAGTTTTGTTTTGTTTTTTTCTTTTGAATTTGGATTAACTTCAGGATTTTCTGCTTCTTCATGCTAAATACCCCAAGTCTCTTAGGCTCAACTTCTATGAGAGAGGCTCCAGTCCTTAAATTATCTGGTTTTGATACCATTAGTCACTAACAGGTTCTTTCACAGCACATCTACATCTGGAAAACTAAAACAAATCCCACAAAAGAGGGAGCATCTGTGGAGGAGAGACAGATTGTCTGCTGCTTGGCTGAATGAGAGATGTCATGAAACTTTAAGGGCTCTATCATAAAAGATGTTGCAGCCATCAAAGAGCTTTTCTGAGAATCCTCCCTGGAATTGCACTAGACTCATCCTGGATCTCTCCTGACACTTTGTTCCATATTTCAATGCCCTCCATAGTGAGATGGGTGAGTCATCCCTAACAGCACTAATATCTTCACTATTGATTTGTACATTAGGTTTTGACTCTCCATTGGTACCAGGATCAATTGCTGGGTTGACTGCAAATACATTCATCAATCGTTGATGATTTCTTGGCTGTTTTGTCCAGGTTCTGTAATATTTTCAAGGCAGTGACCTGTTCCTAATTGGCCTCTGGAGGAAGCTAACTTGTTCCACTGGCTGCAGCAGGAGTTTAGGGAATCTGCCTGCTTAATGTAGTTAGGAAGAGTGAGTATTCCTGTCTTGGCATCTGTAGCCAATACAGCCATCTGCTACAGGAGGGATGATGTTCATTTCTGTATCTATGTGATCAAGAAGTGCAGGAGGAACAGAGGCATCTTATAGTTATTCTCAGGTAGAGAAAAATCTCTTTTAGAACATCAGAAAATTAGAAAGTCTCTCCATATTCTGCTGAAACAATATGTTTGAACAAGACTGTACTTTCTAGAAATTAGAAGACTGACTTCTCAAGGAATATGAAGCAGTACCATAAACATGACTCTACCATGAGTAACACTCATTCATGCCACTAAAAACACTTCCAGTGGCATGGGATCATTAAGCTTGGCTAGTGAATGGGCAGAACTGTAATGTCACCATCTGCAAGGTCAGGGAAATACAGCTCTTCAGCTTCCTTGAGGCACAGTCAGCTGCAGACACACACCAAAAATGTATTGCATTTGGGCAGGCCTGAGTAGAACCTGGTTGTGCAGCAGTGCTAAAAGTGTAAAATCTGGCTTGAGTTATTCTGTTCTCCCTGTCCTTTAGGACTCCTTTCATTCAAAGCTGACTTAAGCCAGTGCATGAAGGTCACCAGCAGTGACTGTAAAGAGCTTTCTTGACAAGGAGGAAGAGTATTATACAACTGATGTTCTTGAAAATACATAGATGGCCTTGGTAAAGCTCTGTGCTGTTTGACCAGACAGTTTTAAATACCTACATAAGCTTAACTCTGCCTTAGTCAGGAATCTTTAAGTAGTGCTAGCACAGTGATTAGTATCAACATCAGCAGCATGAGGAAAATTACCTGGTCTGGTCTTCACAGAAGAACAAACTTGGTAATCTGTGTGACTTTGTTTTGTCTTGCAAGAGGATTAGCATTTATTTCTCTGTTCTACTTCAATAAAGTCATTATCTAACATTTCTCTCTCACAGTGAAGTCCCATTTAACCTGAAACACAGTCTTCTGTTGTTTCAGTATTACCCTCAATATTATAGGAAAAAATTTTCTAATTTCTGTTAGCTTTTCCTTAGGTGCATGTGGACTTATTATAGCTGTCCATTGTATCATTTTCATTTCCTTAGTATTATTTTTGCAGCAGTAGTCCATCAGTAGACCTTCGAAAATTCTCTTCCCAACTGAGAGACTGCTTCTGTCTGTAATTTACAATATATGGCACAGTGTGATGTATGCTATTTTGGGACATTGTAGCATTTTCTTTAACCATAATTGCAAGGATCAGTACAACCCAGAATAGGATTCATCTTTTTAGAGTGGTGCTGCATTTGAACATATAGTTAAATAATTTCCTCAATAATTCTCAGGGCTCCTTTCCTGCATTACTGTTTTCAAAACAATCATCTCCAGCTTGGTACATAAGACTACCAATTACTTTTATCTATTGAATTTCATTTATTTTAAATTATGTGTATCTCTAACCTTGCCAGATCATTTTGCAATTTTAATTTTTGCAGCTGTATATTTGAGAAGTATGATTTTTAAATATTTTCTAGGCAACTGTGCTGTGGCACATGTCCAGTTGCATTAGGATAACAGGAAATCTTGTAATTCCCTGTTGAACAAGGAACCAGATGAACAGACCTTGTAAGTCAATGTTTCATCCTGATTAAGGTGATTTTTGTTTTATTATTTGGAGGTACGGTTAAATATTATTTCAACACAGTAAAACAGTAAAGCATCTTCATAGTTCAAAGCCTGTATGTTTTGCAAAGGTTTGAAACTTAAATTTCTTATGGGAGAGAGAGTCAGGCCTCAGACCTTCTCAGACAATAAATACCATCCCTATGGTTCTCAAAGGACAAGCAGAAAATGAGTTCAATTCTTCTTTAATACAAGAAACAGACATTATGAACAGCCCAGAAGACAGGTTTTTCTTCTCTTTTTGCATATTGCCATGTTTCTTGAGTGCTCTGAAAAAGAAAGAAGCCAATACAGTACATGATTGTGAGAGAAAAGGTAGCTCAGTGCAGAAAATCTGCCATGCAGGAGAGTTTTCTTTATTCCATCCATGAAGGGCATGTAGTCATCCTGGCCTTCATTTGTCACTTGGCAGCAACTGGTGAAACCTCAACTCAGCAACTGTGTTCAAGAGCAGAAGTCATTGTAAGTCCCTTCAAACTCTTTTCATTTTATCCAGATTGCAGGAAATGGAGAATTGTTGTTGTTTCACTGAAAAAATTACCTTTCTGTTTGGGTTCTTCTCATAAACATCTAAGGCTGCACGCCCTGATAAATAATAGATAAGGTTGTACAGACAGGTTCTGAGTCCCCAGTGCTTTGGCCTTTTCAAGGCAAGTGCAGAATAGATGCCTCTCTTATGAGGCTGTCAGCACCTCTCCTGATGAAGGGAATTTGCTGCATGTCTTTGGCAGATGCATTATGCAACATGAAAAAATTCTGAAAAATTTAAAAGGGAGGAAGCAGCTTGCTTTTGAACATTGTTCTCTAAATAAGCTAATCAAAATTTTCAGCACTGAAAACAATCTAGTGTTTTCTTGTTAGACTACAAGCCACAGCATAAAGTAGAAGGCTAGATGATTAGAGGTGGGAGAAGTATATTTCTATTAACCTCATTGTTTTCCTTTTGATCACCACATACTTTAGAAATGCACTGAATGAAAGTAAAACCTATCTCCAAGGATTGTTACATAGTTCTTCCATTTCTAGACCCTTACTTTTACGAAGCTTAGTGATGCCTCAAATTTATTAAGTACATGAATGGGTTTAAAAATTCAGTGACATGGAACTATTCTCAGCACCCAGGTGATGAAAAGAAATATGACTGAAAACTGTGAAAGGCAGTGTTTGGAATGTCTGTTTGAACTCACCTGTGTTACTAACAATTTTCCTAATGGGGAAAATCATTCATCTGCAAATTGGTCAGACTGTTGCACAGCTTTTAAGCCAAAGATCCCCCCACAGCATTGTGATATTGTTTATGTGATTCCTGCTGATTTTACTTATAAATGACCTTTATAACCTATAACCTTTAAAGGACACCAATGGTACATAAGTCAACAAACTTGTTCAGTTTCATAGAAATTCCTAATTCTTTTCCCTCTACATTAGCATTACCTGTGAAGGCAGACTCAGTTTGAGGAGAAAAAAAGTGATAGTTTCACAAATGCAGTGCTGTGGACAGGCAAGAAGTGCCTCCACTGAGAGGTAAGAACAGCATCAGCACATACAGAAGTAGAAATAGAAAACATGGGATTACTGAATATTCACACTGCCACTCTTGTGTACTTGAATGAAACTAATCAACTTGCATGACTGGAAATAAAAGGGGAAGGAAATGGATTTTCTTTCCACATGAAAAACAACAGAGAAGTTTTTAAATTTTGGGACTTCAGATACTGTGCAAGTAGATAGGTTAGGCATGAATAGGATAACTGTGTATCAGTCTTTCTTCTTAAAGGAAATGTGACTGTTTTGTAAAGAAATATGCACGTTTAGAAGACAGAGAATAACAATACTAGTGTGGTTTGTTCTGTTTATTCCTGTTCTGTCTCTCTTTTTTCTTGCTCTGGTGGTGGTGGTTGATGCATCTTAAGCAAATTCTGTAGATCATCCTACAGGGACCTTGCTATGTTGAATTCATTAGGAGCAAAGAAAAAGGGGCTTCTCAAGTATATCCAAAACCACAACATAAATCCCTTTAAATCTGTTTCAGATTATGGTACTGCATTCAGAAAGTTGGAATCTGAAAATCAGAGGGATTGTTTGTTTCATCAGCAATAGAATTCAGGGAGTTTAGCGTGACCTGTAGAGTATCAGCAAATCCTTCTGAATCCAACTAATGGTTATGTTATTCCCATGAGAGAGTGAGGAGCTCCAGCATAAGGAAGAAAATTTTGTTGAGTGAATCCCAGGATGGCAGCATTTGTCAAGTTAGTATTCTCAAAATATCAGCAAATTTCTCTAGAGAATTTGGGGATTTTGTTGTTTGTTTATTCCCCCATTCTTCAAATATATGACTTAAAATACTACAAAGATGTGGTCATTTTAGATGAAATTATATTAAAGATGGCTACTACATCTAACAGGTCCAACTGTCTTTTCTGAAATGTGGATTTTTTTTTTTCCATTTTGGCAAATTTCTAGGGTTCTTTTTTCTCTCCATTATAATTCCTGTTGCAGGATTTCTCTATGATAACATATGATCATTATATATATAAATATATATTTTTTTTTTTTTTTTTAATAAAGTACAGGTTTTTTTGATTGTGAACAGGGAGGCCAGTTTTTTTGTGATGGTCATCAGTCTCAATAATTACTAATTAATGCAGGTGAAATACATGACTGTATCTCTTACTCGTAATTACCTCAACTATACAAATTATCAAGGTTGCTTGTTTCTGTGTCAGAGAACATTCTGAAAGGAAATCTTTTCCACAGGAAAAGAGAATGACAGGTAAAATAAATGGAGTGTGTCTGCTTAGGAACAAGTGTTTTATGCATAATTATTTCATGCCTTGCAAATTAACTACATCATATGTGCCTGGGAATTACAGAAAGCTGAAATAATGTACCTAGGGCATATTGGAATTTACTATGTAATTATATTTCTTGTTGCATTTTGTAATTTCCAAATGGCTTGCAACATGACAGTCCAGCAAAGTGGCATCAGTGTTGGTATTCTGTGTTACTGCTTTTGGCATATGTGTATTTCCCAGAAGTCAAATAAATATTCTGTTTATTTACCCTTTTTCTAGTATCTCTATAGGTATGCAAGCTATGGTAGGGCAATGATTCAGCAATGGAGGATAAAATCCCCAGGAAGAGGCCAGAAGGGGCTGTTTGGCTTCCAACAAAGTGAAATGTTAAAAACAAAGAGTTTCTAAAGAAGGGTCCGAAAGAACAACGTTCTACTCTTTTGTGCTAATTAAATGTGATGGAACATTTTGTATTTTACTTTGTGGAACTTTATTTGAACTACTGTGGTGGAGCTGCTTGCCCCTTGGTACCTTTGAGTAGCTGCCTTCTGTCCAGGCTCTTGGGGCTGCTTTGCTCCATCAGCCAGGCTTGGCAAGGTTCTCTGCCATGAGCAATGCTCCACTCACTCACAATGCCTGGATATCATGAGTTGCTACAATTTCCCCTGGTTTCACCACTGTTGCTGTTGTTTCCATCACCCTTTTATGCAAAATGCACCTAAGGCAGAAATGGAAACAAATCTGTTCTGGCATCCATCACAGCTATAAATTTCATGAAGAAAAGCTGGTGTATTTCTAAACAGATGAAGATATAGAAACAGTTACAGGAATACAATTTGAAAATAAGATTCTAAAAAGTCTCTGTGTAAGTGCTTGTCACAGTGTGACTGGGTTTGCTAATTTTAATATATTTAATTTCTTTTATAGATAGGATTTAGGAGCAGAGACAAGGCAGGCTTAAAACTTGAAAAGGTATAAGAGGAAATTTATTAATAACACAAAACAATTCAGAATAAGATTTTCAGATTATTCCTTCCTCCCCCTTTCCTCATACCAGCAACATACAGAAAAACACTTCAGTCACTTATCTACTTAAATAATCATTTCAGTTTACTGTAGAGAGAAAGTTTTATGTGCTGTTGGCATCATCTGTAGGCCAGTTATGTTGTAGTGGAATTCATTACTATTCTTAGGACATGGAATTCTACACTTTGTGCCATCTGTAGGAACATATTTCAACAGATACATAAATCTTTATCACAGGCAGCAAAATCTGAAAATTAAAACAAAGTAAAATACTATGTAAGATGATATAGTGCATTATTTTTAAAATAATTTCAGATTAAGTGGAGGGAAAAAAATCACTACTTCCAAATTACGAGTGCTGAGAGGCTTTTTGGTTTTGCTTTGTTTGCGTGTTTGTTTGTTTTGTTTTTCTATTTTTTCTGCTGTTTCCAAATTATATAAACTGGTGTGGTGGTGATCATTTGGAAGAACTTGAATAATTTTTGGAAAGTCAATGCTATGAAATAAAATACAATTCTTATATCTGCTCATTTGCATCTGACTAGAATTGACAAGCTGAGAAAGGAATTCTGAGTCCCCATCTACTTGCCCAAAGATAGCAACAGCTTCACTGTTGTGAGGAGTTTTGGCTGCTAAAGCCACAGTGATCAGCTTGGCTGCTGTTGGAGTTGGTAGACACTTGCTTTATGTGGGTTTTTTTTGTTTTCCTGAGCTTGTTTTTCTCAGCTGTTCTGTCAGCTTTGCATTTTGTGGCTTCTGGTTCCCTTGCTTGTTTGCTTTAAGGTTGCTCCTATTTTTATCATTATATGGATTTGTTATTATAAACTAAAGAACTGTGTGTATTTCCTTATTATGGCTGGCCAGATGACATCTCAGTTCTGGTTGGAATGTGTCCATGGCACACAACCTCAGTCCCTTTGATATGCCTTGAAGAAGTTCATGCCATGCCTGTATGTTAGGCCTGCTTAAGCTGCCACCTTTTAGTCCTCAGATCCTGCAGAAGCTGAGCTTTAGCAGCCCTACCCTGAAATAATCAGCAAATTCAGCTGAAACTTTCTGGTGAGAACAAATCTAAATGGCAGCCTTAGAAGAAGACAAATTCAAATTCATGTTTTTGCTGAATCTTCACTGTATCTTCTTATTTTGGTGTAAATCTATCCGGATCAATTTGGACAGTACTTGGGCAGAAACGTCTAGGTTTAGCAGCAAAAAAAAACCACAGTGAAACTTTTTATTTATTTTTGTCATTGGAAGAGATAAACTAGACAAATCCAAGAGTTTTTGGAGATTTTAGAAAGAGGTGAGAGGGAAGAGCATTAGGGACTTGAACACCTTTGCTCTTCTCACAAATGCAAGTGTAACTGTCTTGATAAATATCATGCTCCCATTTTACTTTTGACTTTCAGAGGCTTGCTGTAAAAATAGATTCACTGAAGTTTCACACGCTATCAGGCCTTTCCAATCTAGAGGTATACAGCTAAACTTCCTGAGTTAGAGACTTTTTTATTGTTTGCTTAGGAGAATTACAGTGTTTGCTCACTTATGATATTAGTATTTCTATGCTGTGAAAAAGCTTGGATAATATATACAGATTCTTGAAGCAACTTCAGAAAAATAGGAATTTTTTGTCAGTTTTTCAATAGAAAATTAGGGTTAATCTAAGTATAGATTATAAAATATTTTAAATTTGAAAGCATGAAATAAAGTGATATTTTGAATTTAAGTGAATCTACATGCTCCTTCTCCCTCATTGCCTTCATGGAAACAGAAGACATCGTATTTTTATCCATAATCAAAAAAGGAAAAGAACTATACTCAATTACCTCAAATTTGTTAAATGTACTACATATGCATGTACAAGTGGAACTTAGAGTGTATCAGTAATAAGAAATAATTATTTACAGAATTTGAGAAATCTGATATTCCAGTTCAGTGTTAGTAGTAATGGACATGAGAAAAATCTGTAGGTAAACAGTGCAGGGCTAGATACAGGATTCTCAACATCTGTAAATACGTGAAAAACGGGCTGGTTTTGAGAAGGATTTATTTAGGCACTGAACAAAGCTGTAAGGGGGCAGAAATCAAAGTCAGTGTTGGTATTTTTAGAGGAAGGCCAGTGGTAACTCCTGTAGTTTCTAGGTTTATAAATGCTACAAATCACTCAATACACCACCCAAAAACTTGTTCAACTCTCCTACTTTATTCCACAGAAAACAAACTGCTCAACTGCTCTATGTTGGTTCTGGTTTTTTTTTTTCTTCTCTTTATACATATACATATACATATACATATACATATACATATACATATACATATACATATACATATACATATACATATACATATACATCATATACATACAATGGGATGAGTCTACTAGAGCAGCTGTCTGGAAGCCTTTATTCCATCACAGCCATCAGCCTCAGTTTGCAGGACCAAGCAAGGGAGATGGAAACAGTTTCAGCCACTTACAAGAGTTCTTAGTTACATGGTCTTTTAAAAGTTTTTAGCCAATAAGATAATATTAAAGGCTGACAAGCATTTGCTCTAGCCCATTAATA
This sequence comes from Muscicapa striata striata, assembly GCA_030060385.1. Lineage (NCBI taxonomy): Eukaryota > Metazoa > Chordata > Aves > Passeriformes > Muscicapidae > Muscicapa > Muscicapa striata. The sequence continues at coordinate 3,634,799 of JAREIS010000058.1, read as the reverse complement.
TACTAACACATACCTCTTGCTTCTAACAATTCCTACTTGTAATGGTTTAAAACAATGGATAAAGCTTCATTATTAAGCACATATAATTCTGTCTTGCTTAACATATTTACACATATTTACATATATTTAACATATATACATTGTCATACAGTAACTAGAGATTAGCAGACAATTGCATAAGATTCTGTGAACTCTCTGTATTTTCTTTTCTTACATCTCCTTCTTGAATGAAAAAATCATCTTTGATGGTTTTGTCCATCATCTGTTGTGCACACTGAGATTTGCTTTCCCGCAGTTTTCTGAGAGTCTTGTACCTTTTCTATTTCCCACAGCTTTGCATAGCCAGCTGTGCACATGCTGAAGGCTCGTGGGGAACCAGAGTGTTAACTTTTCTTAGCTCCAGCCAGGATCTTTCCCAGGCTGGAAATCTTTCTCAGAGACAAAACAAGGCAAGGTAGAAAGAAAACACAGATAGACACCTGGTGTTGACCACTGAGCCACGTGAGTGTCTCGTGATATTTTGTAGAGAGCATGTTTCCAAAGAGGTGTTGCCTTCTTTGACCAATGAGTTTTTCTTTGTTTTTCATGATCTCCCTTATATATATGCCATGGCTTTTCAATAAATTGCTCCTCCTTGTTGTTAGGAAGAGGAGTCATGTTACTGTATTATTTCGCCCTTTCCTAACCCCACAGCGACATTGAGCTGTGTCCACACTGTGTTTCTCTAGGAACCTTCGTGGAGCCTCTTGTACAACACCCCATGCTTTGTTCACGTGCTGCATCCAACCTTAACGTGGATTTTGTTGTTGTTTTTCAGCCCTGAGGGACAACAGAATCGAGCTGGTGCGAGCGTCGTGGCACGAGCTGAGCATCAGCGTCAGTGACGTGTCCCTGTCAGATGAGGGGCAGTACACCTGCTCCTTATTCACCATGCCTGTCAAAACTTCCAAGGCTTTCCTCACCGTCCTCGGTAAGCACAAAGAAAGAAGCAAGTGTTAAACTCCTCAGGCTCCTGGCAAATTATGATAAGAATGAACTTTTCTAAGGCTTGGCAGAAGATAAATGTAAGCGTCTGATCTGGTTTCCCCTGATGTTTATTGTTTCATATTGCTGTGCTGAAGAATAACATGACTCTCAGTGTTTGCACTGTAGCAGGATAATGAGTAGGGGAGCACACAAACACCTTGGAAGGAGCGCTCCATAAAATGGACACAACCTCTACATCCCGAGCACCACGAGGCCAAAGGAGGTGCATGTGTTCATCTCCTGACAATCTATTGGATAGGGCAAAGGGGAGAAAATCAGAAAGCATGAAATCAAAATGGGCTTTAGAGCTTTTTCCTGAGCTGTGCATTTTTTTTTGGCTCATTCTGCTTTTTTTTTTTTTTTTTTTTTTTTTTTTTTTTTTTTTTTTTTTTTTTTTTTCTGGGTTTGCCACTTCTTTTATGCTTTATCCTCTAAGTGCTCTGCTGTTTCCCCCAGAGGTTATAGATACACACAGAAACACAATACATTTCAAGAGATGCCCAGGAAATAAAGTTTCTGCTCAAAGCTTTATATGATTCTATGAATGTCAGTAGCTCAATCAGCCAAAATTGCTACAGTTCATTGAAACACACCTGCGAACCTAAGAGGTTATATGATTTTAGAGATTGATTTTTATTCTTTTTCCCTTTCTTCTGTCCCTGAACATGACTCTTTCTTTCTTTTTGTTTTGTTTCATATGTGGATGGGCAGACAGTTGAATTTAATAGGACTAATGTAAGATATTTTCTGTGGCAGTAATATTAACATTAATCCAGACAGGGAATTGGTTTTGTGCTTAGGATATGAAATACATCTCCCTTTCAGTCCCTATGAGACATTTTACAAAAATCTTCACAAGTTTGCCATTAATGACAAAAAGCACTCACTCAAAGCAGAATATTCTGGAATACCAACTGCCTATGCTTTGTCTTCTTTCTGTGGAGAGGCATTTCATGATCTAAACAATTGAGGAGTGTGCCTGTTTGACCTTTTAAATGGCAGAAAGACATAGAAAGGTGTTACAAGACTAGAAAAACCCCAAAATATCTAGCCAATATTTATTAATAGAAGTAACTTGATCTTTAACGATCCTTTAAGCTTTACCTTCATTTTGAGGGAGGGTTTAATGAAGTTTTCCCAACATCATTTACTTACCTTCCAAGAGAGAAAGCTGCAGTTTACGATTCCTGCCTTTTTTCATTTTGTATTTGTAATTTCCCATTTCAAAGTAACATTTTAAACTCTTAAAACATTTTCTACTGGAGAATGAGATCTTTGCAACTGAAATATATTGCATCTTTTAATAAGATAAACTATCCTTGTATGTACTAATAATCTCTTTATTGACTGCTCTGCTTTCGATTAGAAAATGTAAGTGTCAGGGTATTGTAGTAGACACCATTTTCTGTCCTGAAAGAGAGGAGTAGATCTATTAAAGAGATGTACTATGCAGTAGGTGATGCTGCTTTGCTTTTTGTGTACATAATCTGTCTTTTTGGAAAAGAGATGTAGAAAAACTGAATTATTAAATAGGATCAATTACTGGGACGGAGCCCTTTATCTTGCCACAAATGTGAATGCACCAAAGCACTGTAGCTGCAAGTTAGAACTGACATTTTTTGAGATTTTTAAATTACTGACATCAGTATTACTTTAAAATAAGTTACTCCTGTGTCTTCATAAGTTAAAAGGATTTATGTGTGCAGTGATCAAAACTTTCCCAATTTTCTTCATGTTTTGTTTTTTTGTTTCTGTTTTTTATTAAATCTTCCATGGTTCATTGAAAAACAACAATTTCCACATTTAATATTATGAGTATGGCGTGTCCAAATCATGATCTCCTCTGAAGAACTTATATTCAGCTGAAGAACTCTCCATAGTCAATGGAGCTGTGATTTCACCTCTCAGGGTTTTAGTTTTGCTTTCTCTGAAGATAAAGTGACTCCATTATTTATTTTCACTCTCCCTTTTCCCTGGATTTCTTATTAAAATCTTCATTATTTAGGTGTAAATATCTGTTCTGAACTTGGGTCAGTTCAGCTTTTTGTTGCCAGTTATGTTTAATTTTCACAACTGTGCTTCTAAAGTGCTTTGTCATCCTGCTTGCTGTGCTGAGCAGTTGAAATATTATAACAAGCCAGACCAGACCTGCATGCAGAATATACAGAGATAAGTATTTATTAAAATCCTATCCATTTCTCTCAGAAAATTAGGTAATTCCTGGTTTCTTTATTCATTTAGAATCAACTACAGTTCAGATTGATGGTTAATTTGCAATAGAAAAAAGGTTTAACTGACAAGGCACAAGGAATTAATTATCCTGTTTCCAGAATTTAGAGCATATGAAGAAGTAATCTTTAAGTTGGTTGTGCATTTGTGGCAGCAGCTGACACTATCAGAGACATTTTGCTTGTTTATTTGTTAGGTGTTCCTGAGAAGCCACAAATTACTGGATTTACCTCACCAGTTATGGAGGGAGAGAGGATGCAGCTCACTTGCAAGACATCTGGTAGCAAGCCAGCAGCTGATATCAGATGGTTCAAGAATGACAAAGAAGTTAAAGGTATTTAAAAGGATTTTGGTGTCATTTCATCCAATTGTCAAAACTATACACTCTGTAGAATTTTGTTTTTTAACCTGTATATAAAATTGCTCCTATTGGGTCATGAAAGGAGTAGGGGATTGTACACAGATGAAGAATTGATTGTAATTTGCTCTAGTGGTCATATAACTATCTTTTTTATTATTTCTTCAAATGGTAAAAAATGATGTTTTGGATTGCTCAGAACTCTGAGCAGCATACTAAACTCAACTGTGAGGTTTCATATAGAAATGTGTTCTGGATTATTATCACAGCCAGACCACTCATCCCTGGTATTTTCCCTTTCCATTTCTCTTGTGCCATTCCTAAATGGAGTATGTCTGATTTAGTTAATTCCAAGATTTAGCTTGCACTCCCCTAAAAAATGTGACCAGGTAAAGCAGAACCATCTGGAGGAGACAAGAGAATGTACTCCCATAGGAGAGCTATGGAGCTGCTCTGATGAGGAAGAGTCAAAGGGAATCAGGAAAACTTCACAGGAGCTGGGGGGAGTTGGACAAAGTCTGCTGTAACTGAAAATCCATTGAGTGACTGGAACCAAAGCTGACAGCAAGGATTTGCCTTCAAGGATGCAGCGAGCTAGAAAAGAGCTGCATTTAAAAAGCTGTTTATCTCCTTCCCATCTTCTCTTTCACTTGGTATGTTCTTTGCTTAGAACTTAGTTTTCTACTCCATATTATTAAAAATGCTGGAATAGTTTTAAATCCTCGTTGGTGAATGAGTGAGTGAAGAGAATTTCCTGATGCAGAAGGCTGTCACAGCTCCAAGCCAGCTGAGGTGTCCATTATAAAGTAAAAGGATGAAAAGGATAAGGTATTGGTATTTATTCATGCCACCTCTATTCATTCTCCTATAAGACCAGATGAATAAATGATTCAAAATCCACATTTTCTGTGAAGCTTTAAAAACCAAACAAACACACACCCTTCATTTATCTGATTTGTCTAATATTTTGGATTTCATTATCTCAATAAACTGCCTCAAGCAAAGTTACAGAGCTAATTACAGAACCATTTATCTTCCTTTACTATTCTCTACCACAGCTCAATGTGCAAAAGCAGAGTTGTGGTATAAAATTGGTAAATAAAGAGATTGCAGATGATTGCCTAAAGAATTCTGTCCATTCTAGAGGTGGCCTTATATTTCTAATGAAAATGAGAATAGCATTGAAAGGAACAAGAATTTTAGACTGGAATAATTTATAATGTGTAAAAAGGATAGAAAATGTGGAAACAGAATAATTATTTTCATTGCTGGGAATTCTGAGGAAATTGATGAAAGATATGCAGCATCTTACCAAATGTAATTAAGAAGAAGAATGAAACAGCACAGCTAACACACATGGCACAGCATAGGTTGTGTCCTCCAGAAAAGATGTTAGGATGAATATACATATCCAAGGCATGCTAAGATTGGAAATAACTCCAAGCTATGTCAATACTATAAGAGAAAAAGTGATGCAGTTGGCCAAACAGCAAGGCAACACATATTTGAAAATATCTGATTTTAAAAATTATGTTTTAAAATCTGGTGTAATACATTTGCCTTTGCTTCAGCTGGCATGTAATTGAAGCCAGCAAGCAATTTGGTGATTTGACTCTTTAACTAATTTGTTCTTCTCAAGAGTTCCAAAAGGGATTTTAAAAAAATTATCAAAATGGGATGGGAAAAGAAAGGAGCAGGAAAGGAGTGTGAAAAAGAACAGTAAACCCAAAATAGGAGGAAAGTACTGAGCACATTCATTTCAGTTTAGTTTTTGAGGTCTTCTGAAGAGCACATTGCCATTTCTCAAAGGTTAGAAATAAAATAACCTAACCAGTCTGCAGTGGCATCAGCAGAAGTTACATTAGCTTTGTGCAGTGTAAAAGGTGAAATGATAAATCTGAGAAAATAGATATGAAATGATATGCTAATGCAGCTGACATTAAAGGTTAGAAGTTCGTCTGTCTAGCACCAGTAAATCCAATTGTGTTACACTGTATTATGCATGTTGCAAACGAATATAAATGATGCACTGAGATCAGAGTTGCACCAAAGGGGAAAAAGGCACTCTAAAATTGTAGCTCCATTGCTATTACTCAAAAAAGGAATCATCATCTGGTAAGGAATAGTGTTTGATAAAGTAAGTGTTAGTAATGAGAGAGACTGAATGTGAAGCACTGGGTGCCACACCTTTTACTTTAGTGCTCTGTCACTCATATATGCACCAGCTTAACAAAGGGATCTGCAGTTTAGCATTCTTGTGACATTTCTGGAAGATTATTAAGAACAAAAGTACTGGAGAAGCTAAATGCAAATTTTTCTTTTTGAAATTGCCTATTTTTTCCAACAAAAGTTGTTACGTGCTCTTTCAACAAAATTATACTAAGATTTTTTTTAGGCTTCTGGAATATTTTGAATGGATTTTTTTTATTTTTTATTTTCCTATGTAGATTGGATTTTAAAACTAAATAAGTTCATTTTGTTGCAACAGGTTAAGATACTTTGAGTAAGTTTCTGTAATTTGAGTATATACAATGTTTCAGAGGCACTGATCATTTTGTCTTGATAAACCTCTAAAGCAAAGAAGATTTTTTTTTTTTTTAGATAATAAGGCCATTTCATGTCTGAATTTGAGTTTAAATGTAAGCAAAAATTATATCTGTCATGTAAAACCAGAAAAACTATATTTTTAAAATACTAGTATTTCTGTGTATTACAGGTATGTGCTTTCATAAATTGTTTTCAATGAGCAATGGATTATGGATGTTCCATCATTTCCATTTATTGTATTCCCTATCAAACATGTATATAAATCTATATTACTTGATACAGGCATTTCTGTGTGTGCATCTGTCATGGAAGTGGCCTGAAGCTGATCCCCAGGTTTCATTTGGCCCAGCATCTGTTCCAAGGTTAAATCAACTTGCTAAAGGTCTTCTCCAATTCAGGTTTGAAAATCTCCCAGGACAGAGATTCCATTGAAAGATTTCTGTCTGGAGTAGATTCTTCAGCATTCTAAAGCCCTCCTGTGAAGTGTTTTCATTATTTGTAGAAATTTTATGATACATAATCCAAATTTATCTTGGTATAACTTGTGTTTGTTGCCCAGAGATCTTTACTGTACACCTCTGAGGTGATTCTGGCTTTTTTCCTCTATGACCATAATTTATGTACTTTAAGGCAACAGTTTGATCTTGTTTTAGTCTTTTCTTCCTTGGGTTAGATAATATCAACTTTCTTGAGATGTCCTTGTACAGCTCCACTGACCACAATGTTTTTCAACAGGTTGATTTTACATTTTTACTTCAGAAAGCCCAAAACTGGGCTTGATACTCTCAGTGTGGCCATGCCCATGCCAAAAAGAGAAGGATCACTTCCCTTGGCTTTCTGGCTGTTCTTTTACTAATGCAGAGCACTGGGTTTTAGCTTTCAGCCCTGTTGATTAATGTTCAAAATGTCCTACACCCCCAGGTCCTCCCCTGTAAAGGTGTATCCCTCCAGCCTGTTCCATCACAGTGCTTCCCACACAAATGCTTATGTAATGGATTTCTTTTCAACCTTTTCTTCAAGGGACTATTTAAAAGAGAGAGGAGCAGCAAGAAAACAAATGAAGCAGTAGGCTACAACTGACATATTTAAAAATTCTGTAAAATCTCCTGAGTGATGGTGGGTACCCAGTACCTGATCACCACCATTCTCACATCCAGATGGGTTTGCACTCAATTAGCACGCTGCAATCACACCTTCATTGTGCCATGAAGAAACATCTAAGAAAATGCAGCTGATAAGGAAGACAAGCTAAAAATTTCTGTTGGTGAGGATGCCAGCAGTTTGTAGAATCTTATCACTGTCCTTTTTGCAGAGGAAGTTAATTCTAAGAGTTGAACACTTTCACACAATAGATACCCAGAGTGAGAGACTTCTAAACATCGATTTAGGAAATTAACTGCTTTTGTTTTTCTAAAGGATTAAGAATCCACAACCTCTCAATAAAATTAAAGTTGTTGATATTTTCAGGAGTCTTCTGTCCCCCACCTGAAGTCAGTAAGCAAAGGGATGTGCACATTACTTATAAGCAGAATATTACCTATATAGTTGCTTATTATTAAATTTGGAAACCTAACTCCAGGAAAAAAATCACATGTGTTTGCTTTAAATATTAGTGAAGACATTTGTTGTTTGATTATAATAACTTTGCCTTAGTTCTGGTCAATATTTCTCTCACCTACTAATCCCTAAATATTAATAGTGACCATGGCAGAAATTGAAATCTTTTAAAGCTTAGCAGCAAACAGGCAGAAAAAAATCTTGTATGCAAGAAATAATTATTTTTTTTCGGGAAAAATGGAAACTGTATGACTACATGGTGTCCTTGTCTGTCTGGAGACAATGATAAAGACCACCTCTCTGATGTCAGAGGTATTTTTAATCTAAAAAGACGTAGCTTAAGCCATTGAAGATTTGCTTTCTAAAATTGATATTTCATGGAAATTTTATTTAGGTCATTCTGTTCTCTAATGGGATTTAGTATAATTTGTAAAACTGAAACCTCTCACTTTTTTAGGGCACAGAGGACATATGAAATCTCAGTGTAATTTAATATATATGTTTAAGTATTTATAGATGTCTTTTCAAGCTTTCATTGCAATAAATCATTATAACAAGCTTACCATTTTTCTGAAAGAAACTAAAATCAATAAGTATCACAAGTAGCTGGAAACCAAGTAAAACAATTCTAAGTATGTTTAAGAAGATCTCATGTTCCAGTTAATACATTCAAACATTTTAAGTCAAATGCTCAGTTTTTTGGATCTTCATTTCTAGCATGGATTTCTTACAACAAAATGTTCTGAATGTGAATCTTAACCTTGAGCTGAGATGATGTTTCCTAAGTGTAGCTGAAAGCTCCCTTCACTGCAATATCTGTGCTGAAAACTCTGATTTTTAACTGGATCTGTAAAAAAGTATCAGGTCAATTTTGAATGATGTAAAGCAGTGAGTGGAAATTTTCTGCAGTAATCTTATTTCTGGTCTTCTTGGAACTCATCTGTTTATTATAGTAAATACCATGATGTGCAATATTTTCAGTTGTTTATTACAACTGGGTTTAATTTTATTAGTAAATTAACATAATTCTAACCAAACAACATAATAGAAATGAATAAAGTAAGTACAGGATTAATCTGACTATGTGCACATGGCTTCAGTAATATCCATATAATGCATTACTGTGAGAGGCTATAAGAATGAACTTGGAAAATTTAATATTTAGTGACACTGTGAATATGTAAGTTAATAAGGGTGGGACAAGATCACAATCTTTATCTGATGACCTACAGAGAAAGATTATATCAAATATGGACCTAAACATTCAACAGGTAACAATGAATGGAATTTCTGTTTGAACTCAGTATCATGGAACAAGTCTTAAAATTTTCTCTTTCAATATGTATCTCCTATTCTGACAATGACAGCAAATTGAGGAATAACTGCAGTCTAATTACTTTTATATTAAAGAGACCAATGCAGATACGAAAGATGTGTTTTTCCCAACAACTGTGATAGAAAATCTAGCTGTCTAATGGTGGACCACTTTTTTTCCCAAAATTTGGGAAGATAACTAACTGTTTGTTCTTTCTTTCAGATGTTAAATACTTAAAAGAAGAAGACACAGCTCGTAAAACATTCACAGTCAGCAGCACGCTGGATTTCCTAGCAGATCGCAGTGATGATGGTGCAGTTGTAAGTTGCAGAGTAGATCATGAGTCCCTAAACTCTACACCTCAGATAGCAATGCAGGTTCTAGAAATACACTGTAAGTAATACACCTTATACATGTTTGTTTTTTTTTAGTTTTGCTTTGTTTCAGAATGTCTGTTGGAGAAAAAAATCTCTGGTATTGTGCAGATAGCTTTCTTTTAGCCAGCTTCTGTTGTTTGTATCTGGTTGGCTGGGTGTGGTTTTTATTTTAATTTTACAGGAGTGACTCAAAAAAGTTTAATGGAAGCTTTGCCATTGAGAGCACTCTGAGACTAAATTCTTGGTTTTCTTTGAGAAGTGGTGGAGTGAAAATGCATTTGTCTTTTTTGGTTGTCACTGAAGCAATGTAGATGTGTTATTAAACATCAAGAATATCCTAATTCACAGTTTTTCTTGAAAGTTTCTAGAAACTCAAAACAAGGGTCTAAATAAGCAAAGTTGTAGCAGATTGCCTCAATGCTGAATCCTGCTAATGAAACTTAGTAGTGTTATTAATAGCTCAAACTCAGGAAGAAACACTCTTTAGGATTTATTTTTAGGCTTGGCCTACACAAATTGTTAGTCTAGCTAGTCCAAACTTCAATTATTTTGCATCTTTATATAGTTGCTATTTTTTTTCTTTCAAATAGCATTTCTGGACATGATGTTTTCCACGGTGCATTGTTACAAAGTTGAATGAATTTGGTTTTCTATCTGTGTGCCCTACTCTGAAGTCAGGTTGTCCTTTGAGTCAGTGGTTTTTTTGTCACTTAGAAACTGTGAGATGACAAGAGAACACCTTTTCACCATCAGCTGCCATCTTCATATTCACTTCTATTCTATCCACTGTTTTCCAGGGTCCAGCTGTTAGATTTTCTGGAGAACACTTTTGCAACTCATTGTCCAGCTAGCAACAACAGGCGTGAGGTTACGACTTCTGGTGCTCTAGGCACCAACTTTGTTGAGTTATGTTTTAAAATGAGCAAAGCAGCTAATAGTTGTTAAAAGGTTATTTATTACAGAAGCACTTTAGTCTCAAAAGGCACAGTCACAGACATCTAAGTCCATGCTAAGTTTTGGTATAAAGTTTCAAACAGAAGTAGAAGCTGTTCTTTTCAAAGGTCCTGGGAAGCTGATGTTGTTGTAGCAGCTTCTATTTTCTTCTTGGGTGTTGACTGATGATGGTGAGCAACACCAAAAAGAAAAATAATGGCAGGAAAAGCAGAAAAGAGCACTATTTTCAATACATACTCTTATATAGGATCTTAGCAAGCTAAGACAAAAACTTGGACCATTACTTTCTAACTTACTAGAATTTTAGTTTCTTAATATACCAGGTTACTTACAGACTACGTATACAACTTATCTTGTTTTATTTGAAAAATGTAAACAATATTCTTACTTTAGCCCTATTATGTCTAAGCACTGTCTACAGCTACAGTCCTAGAGCCTCTACTGAAAACATTAGCATGTTCTTCACCTTTACTAGAACTCACACTTCTACTTTGGTATCTAAACTTTTTACTTACTAAAAGCATTAGAGCTCATACTAAAACTTACTGACTTACTTACTTATTCTAGAACTTAAACTTACACTAAAACTTATACTTAAGCTTATACTTTATGTGTGAGTAGCTTAATATACTTCAATTTATCCACAGACTTTAAATTAATCTCTGCACTCTGATTTTTTTTCTTGAAAAAACCCCCAACTCACTCTAACAGGCATCTGCAAAATGTCATACCTGGGAAAGGGAAAAGAACTTTCATGAATCTCTTGCTAGACCAGGTGCAATCAACCTATTATAAACCAGACAAGCTTGTCCCTGGAACAGGCAAGCATTCAGTGACTGCAACAAGTTCCTAAGGATCCATGTCAAGGACTGCTGCCATATGTAACTTGTTTCTAAACAGGGATATTTCTACAAGCATCTAAGACTTGCAGCACATGTAAAATGCAGGAAAGGCAAAAGCAATCTGTGCACAAAAGCTGACAACTTTGCTAAAAATGCCATCTGCAAAAGTCTGAAAATGAAGAGAATGTGGATTAGCATATGTACTAAAAATGTTTTCTGAAACATTCTAGCCATCATTTTACTGAGGCAGATCAGGGCCTTTCTTCACCAAATGGCCATTAAACACCTCTCCTAATATATTCAAATGCATCTGTGCTGGAGACATAAATCCCTAAAAACTTTATTTCCTTGAATTCTGAATTGCATAACCATAAACCATTGAACTTGCCCATGCCTTCACTCCCAAATCCTTTGCTCTTTCTTCAGTGCCTTGCTCAAGATATTGGCGCTACAGGAGATCACCCAAATTGAATGGAATTGTAGTTACAGAAATTAGACATCTTAAAAAGGTTTAAAATGGCTGCAATGTAATTTAATGGGGTTGAAAGTAAAGGCAGGGCTCTGGTTTGCATGAGCATCATAAGGCAGAAAAGCCTTTTTGTGGCTTTCTGTATATAGGACCTCCTAAATATTTGTTGCTTCCTTCCAGTTTTCAGCCTTGTAGCAAGGCACTACTTTGCTAAATAGCAGTGAGATGCACCTTCCTCTTCCTTGCTTGTTTCTCCAAGTTTTAACAAGACTCTTCTGCCTCTTCTCTGGCCTCACTGAGGTTCTCTAACAAGGTCAGACTGCACTGGGCATTTCCTTTATTGGTGTGCTTTATGTTAGTGCTCCTCAGACTCAGCTTATCAAAAGCCAGAATGCAGAAGAAATTGTTCTCTGTCATTCCTGCTTGCTCCATTAATTTTCCACCAATCAATTTAATACTCTCCAGCATTGGTACAGAGTCGTTATACCTGGAAAGAGAAGGGATAAATGTGCCAAAAGAAGCTGAAGTTTAGGGCAGAGAGTGAAAGTACCATTTAAAGCTATGGAGAAAGAAGTGTTATATTTTATGGTGATGAGAAGACTAAGACAACTTTTGTTGTCCTTGTTCTTGCTGCCTACATTTCTGTGGTCAGCATACTCAGAAGTCTTAATGCTGATCAAATTTTGAAAGGAAACATAAAAAGAAGAGAAGATTCAAGGAATGATGATATGGGTCCTCAGCCTTAAAGGAAAAAGGAGAGTGAAATGGTTCACAATCCCAAATAGTCCAAATGGAGTCCATTACACTGGAACTGGGCTCCTTGATTTTATTTTCTTTGTGTTGCTCACCATTGCTGTGGATATTACTGCAGTCACTGGAAGCTGCTTTTTTTTTTTCCATCAGTCCATAAGATTTCAAACATATAAAAGACATCCTGTTTGTATTAACAAGAATCATGCTCACAGGACCCTGTGGAAGCTGATGCAACATATATCCTCAATGCTACCTTGCAATAGGGCAAAAATGGTGCTGAAAAAATTGATGAATTTTGGGACCTCAAAGTCAGGAGAATTTGTTAATCTGACAGCCTCTAGGCTCCAGCCAAGTCTGTGTGGCATTGCCACACACTCTTAATGTCCCAGAGAACTAAAAAATTAGCAGACAATTGTGGGAGAATGATAAGCAAGTCTCTTAAAATGGTCAAACAGAACAGCATGAGTGAGCATCAGTTTGGCAGAGAATAAATGTACAAAGATGAGGCATCACTGTCTAGAACTGCACTTGAGTTTTAAACATGTTCTTAAAATCTGAAAAGTTTTATCTGTGGTACATAGATGGTCCTCATGAATTATCAGTGTATCATCACTAGCTAGAAGAAAAGGGCAATAAGAACTTGTCTAGGCATTTCTGCCCTGAATAATTATGGTTGGAAGTTGAAAAGCCTTCTTTGTTTCAAGCAACTGGCCCCTGAAAATGGGCAAAACATTGTGGCTCCATGAAAACAAACAAACAAACAAACAAACAACCCAAAAAGCAAAGAAAAGTAGAAGAGACTAGTAGGAATTACAGGGTTGTGTTTGCATCCAGGGGATGATAGGTAGAGAAAAAGGAAAGCAAAATAATGGAATGAAATGACAGTTTTTAATATATGCCCACTGAAAGATAGAATAAAATTAAATCTGCCTTAGATGCTGGGGCTGTATGAAACAGATATTTGTAATTAGTCCATGGAGACATGTAGATAGAAGTGCTTATGAGTCCACACAGCTGCTTTTATCACCACCTTTAGTAGGAAGTAAACTTAACAAAATGAAAACCATCAGATATAGAATATGTTTATTCCCTCTTCTTCCCCTTATGCAAAACTTATGTTTTATTATTGTGACAGAGAAATCAAATAAGCTTTCCCAGTAGTGCTACAGTGTATGAAATGAAGCTGAGGACTAAACTTTTACACTCAAAGTATTTTTATTTTCTATTTTTTGTATTTATGTGTATGTGATAGAAATAGTGCCTAAGTTCTTCTGCTGCCCTTTCCTTTCCCTTTCCCTTTCCCTTTCCCTTTCCCTTTCCCTTTCCCTTTCCCTTTCCCTTTCCCTTTCCCTTTCCCTTTCCCTTTCCCTTTCCCTTTCCCTTTCCCTTTCCCTTTCCCTTTCCCTTTCCCTTTCCCTTTCCCTTTCCCTTTCCCTTTCCCTTTCCTTCTCTTCTCCCTTGAAACTTCCCTCCCCTTTCCCTTCCTTTTTCCTTCTTATATTTCAGTCAGGGAGTTGAGATTACCTTTATTATTATTTTGAGGGAGACTGTGCTCAATCCTTGTTTTCACAGATTAACTTTGCAAACTGGAAATATTAAAATAATAGGGCAAAGCATAACATACCCCCACTCTAGACTGTGGGATAATTAGCTCCTCCAATCTTTTGATTTATTTGTCTGTAATTTATATCATGTCTCACTTGTGCTTAATCCTTCATCTGTATGTTTTGCTCTGTGCACTGCAGGGCAGCCCAATTGCCCAAGTCTCTCTGCTGTGCTGAAAGGTTTGTCTGTAATTTAGTTTCTGCTTGGCCAGCAGAGGTTTGTGGTAGCATGACACTGCTTGCTGAGTTTATTTTCCTCTGACCCCTACTGTCAATAGCAAAGCTAAAATAGACTTGTATCCCCTCTGGCTTTGCTCTGAAGTTTGCTTGTCAGCCTAGCTGCCACTGATTATTAGGAAGTGCTTCTTGCAAGTGATAAATACAAATCTCAAAGGGATATTTAATTTCATTGTTTACTTCTGTGTTCAGACTAAACAAAGAATGCATTCTTTGTTCCTGTATTAAGGAATCATGGGTACAGTGCTTCAATTTTGAAAGCTTCTCAGAACGATGTTCAAGAGATTGTCTAAATCCTGAAAAGACATTTTGAGGGCAAATATAACTTATGGTCCACATCTGGGAAGTCAGTGAATTCCTCTCATCCCTCCTCAGTGTCACAGATATGTTGTGATTCCCAAAAGCAGCATGTCCTCTTCTTCCAGGTCTTATCTGAGCAGAAACCAGCCAACATGCTCCATACTGAACAGAGTGCCATAAAATTACCCAGTGGTAATTACCTTACCTTAGAGAAGATTCTCTGACTACAGCAAATTACCCAGCAGACCTCAGTAAAAATTAATTGTGTAAATCTACCCAAGAGGCTGCTTTTGAAGCCTTAAAGTGAAATCAAATAATTTGAACTTCAAACCTAATCATTCAAACTAAAATGGCTGCTGCAATTGGGATCCGTGCTAATGGACTCAGTGAGATTTTGCTCAAAAGCTGACCACACTCCCAAATGACAGCACTAATAAGCTAAATATGTGTTATGTAAAGAAGTGTCTAGAGAGGCAATTTTGAGTAAATCCTATATTGGCAGACACAAATGTGCAGGGAATTGTCAACCTGACAAATCTATAGCTGTCAGCTAACTTGCTTCCACAGGCTATTCCAACATGTTTGTGTGATAGGCACACTTCTTTTGTGGGCATGTTATTAGATTCTTTTGCAATGAACATCTGGACTTGACTTTAGAATTAGGCAGCTATTCCATGAGAATGTTGGAATCATTGTCCTGGAAATAAAGGTATTGATTTTGCATTAAGCAAACAAAGCCCTGGGAGTGCAGCAGGCTGCAGGTCGGAGCAGCCACGCCGTGTAGGACACGGGGTGTCTGTGTGTGCACGTGTGTCTGACAACACTGTGCCCCTCTCACTCCTCATGTACCAGCAAATGGAGGCTTCCCTGGTGACCAGATGGGCCCAGAATTTCTGCTGGTGTAAGCAGAGTCATTTCATCAAAGAGCTACTTTCCCTGATGCTCACTAGGAGGGTTTGGCTCGTTTTTTATTGCATGGCTGCTTTCAAGTTTTTGTTGGAACAGAGTTTCTAACATGCACATTCTGAACAAAAGCTAGTAAAAAATGCATGTGAACATATAAAATATATTAAATATAGTGCATAATGTACTACACCCTCATATTAGAATTCATAAAATAAGGCATTCTAAAAAAGAAAAGGCAAGAAAAGGGTCGTGCATTGGGTACTAAACTCTGTGTCTGTGATGAATGTCTAAAAAACTCAGAGCTGCCTATCAGAACAATATATAGAGACAAAAACCCTGTCTTCCTTAAGCCTTAATGTTCAATTCTGATGAATTTGTCACATGTTAAATATGTTAGTGGCTGTTCAAGGAGTCTGTGTCTACCCAGACTTGCTGACTTTTTGGAGCTCAGAAAAGGTAGATGTGTGTCCATGCAAAAGCACACAAAATGGGACACTTCTTAGCTATGGTAAAATAGGAGAGGAAAGGAAAAATTTTCCCTGCTGCCTACATATGGTCCTTCTGTACTGTAAATGAGTAAAAGACATGTCACACATTTTGTTTAAGCTGTGTGGCCATTTGTCTTTTTGAAGCTGATTCTAATTTTCTCTTCATGTGCTCCTTTCTTTTTACTTAGTTTAGTTGTTTCGTCCAATTTTGTGCTTAAAAAGCATCTTTGCTTTTGCACTTTGGCATATATCCTTTTCTCATTTGCTTTGAAGTTATTTAGTTAAGTGGCACCTATGCTTTAGGAGCAAGGGCATCCCTTTTTTGGAAGTAGCTTTTACTTTCTAGGGAGAAAATACATTTTTCTGAAGTGAAGAAAATATGAGAGTTAAAAGAAATTTTGTTCACTGATGCTGATCTCTTTGGTTTTTGATCAGTCAACAGAGTTGTTGGTCATTCTCATTTGCTTGTGACCATCTTTTCATTACACTGTGTGACACCCTGACAGACACACTGGCTAGAAGTAAAATCTGGTAACATTTGGTGTGATTACACACTGCCACAATCTTTGTATGGACAATCTGTCAAGAGGTGTTGGGGAAGATGGAACACTTAGTAACCCACAGAGGTGTACATCCCCAGAGTTAGAAAATGCTTTGTAAACTAGGATAATAAGGTGTCATAGCACAGCCTTCCAATTTTTCTTTGATTTATTTTTTTTTTTTTTTTTTTTTTTTTTTTTAACAGGGCCCAAAATACTAGGAATTCAAACAAATAGCCTGTGTATTGAGTCAGGAGTGAAAATAGTTGCAATTCTTGTGAGAATTGAAACTTGTTTTGATGTTGCCAAGAGAGAAAATGTCTGTGTAATGATAACTTCAATCAGTGAGTTTAACCACACAATTCTCCTGTAACTTCTGATACGGTGAAAAGATCTGGATTTTCCAGGGGTGTAATTCCCTAGAGTCACCAAAAAAAAAAAAAAAAAAAAAAAAAAAAACCTGAGATTTGCTCATCCAGGCATCCAGGGCTTTGTAGTTCTCTATTCAAAGCATGATTTGCTCTCCTCCTAGAACTATTTTATCATGGTATAATTTGAGTGTTTTGGAACTGTGATGGCTCAGAGACCTTTGGAATTTGTGGAAGGACGCCAATATTTGCAGCTTGGTCTTATTGATTAAAGCCATCTTTTGTTTCAGCTTAAGAAGCAAGAGGGGGCTGGATTTTCTGTCTGATGTGCAGACAGGACCCTGGTCTCTCACAAAGCCTGTGCCTCTGTAAGCCCAAGAGGGGTGTCCTTCAGTTCAGTGAAAAGCTGTGAGCTGTTCAGGGGCTGTAGAAGCTCTGAGGAAAAGCTGGATGTTTCCATAAATGGCTCCCTGACTCGGAAAGGGAGGCAAACTGATGCTCCCATCCTGTAGAGATCAACTCCTTGAGCACTGCTCCTGTTTTCTCTTTCATTCAAGATGTTCTGTGGATTGCTGAGACCTGGAGAAGGAGAGAATTCCAGTGTCTTCCAGCTGTCTTATCTAAGTTCATCATTTTTACACATTCAGGTTCCCGTGTAAGACTCACCCATGTTGTGACACTCAACCAACCCAAATAGGTTTGGGTTTTGTTTTTTCTTCCTGAATTCATCCTGTGAATGCTAATATGGAAAATAAATATATCTCAATACAATACTTTGAGGACCAGCTTTCCATTCTGTATGAGGGATGTTTCTGTACTTACCAGTGTAAGATGCAGATAAAAAGAGTAATAATAGGAATGCAGTTTAAAAGCTACAGTTTCAGTACTCTACATCTCTTCATATCGAATGAAAATTAAGTAAGAAGTTAATTATATAGCTCAATAATTATGTAAGCACTGTGTAAATTAGTGCACTTATATTTTTAAGCTTTTCATATTGGTGAATGATTGAAACAAATGAAACTTAAAGGATAGTTACTGTAAACAGTAAAGGATGATATCTGTGAACAGGAAAGTTCACAGCTACAATTTGCATGTTTAAATGAGATCAATTAGGTTAATGATGGATGAAAATAAGAAATCCATTATTTAAATGCAAAATAATTCATAAACTTGTAAGCCCATTTAGTGCCAAACTTTCATCTTTCAAAGGGGATATCCAGTTCAAAGGGTTAATGTGCAATCCTGACCTTTACCATCTGGAGGCTTATGTTCAAATACAGTTTACAAGTGAGATATAACCTAATTTATTTCTCTGTAAAATCTTATGTAGAAAATCCACAGGGTGGCTTGTCTACTCCGCATAAAAACTTTGAA
Organism: Muscicapa striata striata; assembly: GCA_030060385.1. Classification (NCBI taxonomy): domain Eukaryota; kingdom Metazoa; phylum Chordata; class Aves; order Passeriformes; family Muscicapidae; genus Muscicapa; species Muscicapa striata. The sequence goes on along the minus strand of JAREIS010000058.1, from coordinate 3,616,553 downwards.
ATCTGGTGTGGGCAGGATATTCTATGTTGCTAGTTGTGTGATTAAGACAGGGCTCCAGAAGGTTTCAAAGGAAGTTTGGGAGGGAGGATTCAATAACATTAAAAGTAGCAAAGACTAGCAAGCAGGTGAGGCAGTCTGGAGGAAAAGATAAAAAAGCATATGTAGAGATCATTACCAGAACCTCCCAAGGAAGAGAAGTTTGCCATTCATGAGGGTGGGATGTATATTTTTCAAGAAGCAAATCAAATTTTAATTCCTGATGCTACTGCTTAGTTATTTTTATATAGACTAAACTTTTATAGTGTCCAAGATCTGATAAGAAAATCAGAGAAAGGACTGGACAGATATTTGGGAATGCTGAGCATCCAGAGCTCTCATTTAACTCCTTCAACAGTTATGGATGTGCTGCATTTCTTAGCCATATTCAAGATAATTTAAGTCAGACACAACAGAACAATGAAGCTTTAAACAAAAGAATCTGAGAAAGCAGAAGATAAAGTTATACTGAAAGGTCATGTGCTCTCTCAAAGTTCAGCATTTCTTTATAATGTGGTTTAGGCAGAAGACTTTGTCTTTTTTTTCCTTCTCTTAACAGCAAAAGTGAGATAAAACATAAGTAAGTTGGAGAGAACACAGTGTAAGGCAGTGGAGATGCTAAATGGAACAGATTGTTTACTCTGAAGAAGTGGCATGACAAAAATAATTAAGCAAGATGAAAGTTGTAAAACTAAGCTTCATCGCTTGCATCCACTGGCAAAAACAGAACTGATTTGCAAAGAAAATATTGTTTCTACCATATCATTCATGTGTGTATGGGACTTAATGCATAATTCAGAAGCCAGTGACCCGTTCTGCAAAGCCATGTAAAGGGAGTGGCTGTGACCTGGTGCTGTCTCCACGGAGTGGCACACACTCAGAACTGGGGTGACAGTGCCACTCTGTCCTCTGCTTAATTCAGCAGGGGCTGCTGATGTGCTGAAATTTATCTCTGCCTGTTTTAAGCACAAAGTAGGTAAGAATTGTCAACATTAGATGACAAAGGCAAGGGAAGGTTGTAAACATTTGAAATGGAGCAGGGGGAGCTGTGGAGTTTGGTGTTGCACTTCCATCTTCTTTTTCACCCTCCCAAAACCCCAAGCCACATGTTGTGTACTAGCACACTTTACTTGCTTTATTGTGTTTCAGTAATTGTGGTGAAGGAGCCTGGCATGACCAGCAGGTGAGGTGCTGAAAAAAGTCCAATGGATATCTTTAACAAAGTACCACACAATCAATGCCCACACAATTAGTAACCTAAATGGTTTCCTGCCAGGTTGGTGCTCAAATTGAGGCACTCATGTAATATGAGTGTCAGGAGGGAATATTTGACTGATCAATCTTTCTTTTCCTCACATTGACATTCACTTTCTTGTTTTGCATCCAGGAGAGTGTTTTTACACTCTTCTTTTAAAAGCTGTCATTACTACTTTCTACACAAATATCATTTTAAAATAAAGCAGATGAGATTAGGGATGACACAATAGTCATCAAAGAATCTCAGATTGCAAAGGGACCATATGCTGTTTCTGGTCCTGCTCAACTATAAAGCAGTTTTAAAGGGGTATAAAAAAGAAGACATTGGAATATCCAGGTGGATATGGTAGCAAGTATTCACTTCTATCAAACCTAAGTATTTAAGTACTATCATAAAGCTTAATGTCACAGTGTTGTTGAATACTTTTATTGAAATGAAACACAATTGTCATGGAACAATTGCTTGACCTAGATTGACTTACCCACAAATATTACTAATTAAATAATTGTTTAGGTACATAATATTGATATTTTTATCTCATCCATTTATGCAATGAGTTCTTCATTCTTTTCTGAAGCAGAGCATCAAATTTACTGTATCTGCCAGGCTACTTTGGTGAAGTTACCAAGGCTTGCAACTAAGTGCTTATTCAAGGCAGCAGTGCACAGACAGAAGCCATGCTGCTTGCCATTTACAGAATAAGCCAAATTTGGGGAAATGCTGATTCACAGCTGTAGGATGCACAGCTGGTAAGTGTAAAAGCTATCAAAAATGGTGAGCACTTGCACAGAGCTGATTAAAGTGCTCCTCTCTCCTTTTCTCGTCTCATTTGGGATATCCAATCTGATGTTTATTTTTGTGTATACTAAAGTGGTTTGTCCTTGGAATTTACTTTTAAAGTCTCTTCTTTCCTAAGCTTATTTTCTTACATTTTTCAGAAATATGAATAAAATTATGTAGGACTACAGAATTTTCAGTGAGCTGTAATTGCTGTCCATGTATGAAAATTATAATCTCATGGTTTCTGGAAAAAAAAAAAAAAAAAGTTCCTGAAACTGTCCTGTGCTTATTCCAGTGCTAATTAATTTAGAAAGTAGATACATCATCATTTTCAGAGGTATCTGCTTATTTTATCTTTGCATCTGGAAATGATGGAAAGCTTCCAAGGAAATGAGAGAGAGAAAAAGTGTAATGAAAAATGTAGAAGGCTGTGACATAAATAGATTTCACAAACATGCATTTTGAAAAAGCAGACAAAAATGGGTGGAAAATAAATGAATTAGTCTCTCAGGAAAAACTTTTAAAATCTTATCATCTGGCAGCCATTTATTACCAGGTATCAATAATCTTTTATTATCAGACTGTTAGATTTTTATAACATTTTTTAAAATGATAGCACCAGAACTGTTGTTGTTCACTGCCACACTAAAATATCTGAGAAATTTATGAAAGCTTTTCAGCATTCGTAAGGCTTGTGGTCATAAAATAAAACCATGAAGTAAAGACATGCAGTTGGTAGCTCATAATTTAGCTAAACCTGTAAGAAGTAAAATGTGTTTTAATGAACCAGTTATAGTAATTTGCACTCTGGTACAAAAAGGAAATGGTGGTTTGTGTTCAAAGAGGAAAAAAAAAGCCAAGCCAAGTAAATATATTTATTAATAATGGCAGATTATTAAATCTGAGTATTATAGATCCAGGCAGGAGGTGCTGCTACCCAAGATTAAAGTGATTAATTCAGAATTTGGGGTAGTCTGGAAACAGTCAATGGGTAATGGCAGGAAGGTGGGGGTTATCCTTTTCCTTGCCAGATGATCTGGCAGCCATGCCATGGATGTTACACCTTAGAAAAGGTCTGTGTGTTTTATCTGGGCTGCCTGGAGCTCAACTGAGTGTATTCCAAACTGGCAAGTAATTAACAAGACATGTTCCCTGTGTTGCTTAGGGTGCAGGAAGGTAAAACCTGGCATCCATGGGATGCTCACTGATCACAGCTCTGTCAGACAACCCAGCCCTCTTCCTGAATGGATCCTTTATCATATTCCATACTGCTGGATCCAATGCTCAGCTGGCTTGTTAAACAAAGCCTTTTCTTACCAGCAGTACTTTTAGGGCTTTTAAAATCATTAAGTATAGGTGAAAATTTCTAGTGAAAAAAAGGTAATTAAAGCCATCTACTCATCATGCTGAAGGATTAAATAAGGAGGTAGTATCAATGCTTTTAGCAGGAGGGATTCAGGTATCATTTGTAGCACATCCTGGTGTATTGTGAGCTCTTGCTTCTCCTGACAAACAGAGCCAGGAAAGTGTTTGCCCCTCCCTGGATCTTCCCCACATCTTTCCTTTCACTGTTAACACAATTTGCACTCAAACAGCAAGTCCAGCAAGGATCACAGCTTTCATTACAACAAACTCAGCTTCTTGCTGCAGCTGGAGAGATGTTTGTAATACAAACTACAGAGAGAATCTCTTTCAAAGGAAAGATGCATCAGAACCAAAGTATTCCAGCAGAGGCCTAGGGTCAAACTATTTTAATCAGCTGCTTTCAATTATGTATGACACAATTAGGGACAGGATTGTTTCTGCCCTCATTTTGAGATAGGCACCTGACAATTTGGTTGCATGGAAACTAATTGGTTAGGAATTTTAATATATTTGTTGTAGTGATATATTGTGTAGAGCTCTAGGTTTTTATTCATCACATGTTTTACCAGCTGTACCTCTTTTTTTTCCTACCATTTTCACAAGGTTTAGGTCTTTTTACTGGTTTGAACTTTCAAGACTAAGTAGGGCATTGTGGAAAAAAAAAAAGAAGTACAGAATCCCTCGTGTTTTAAGAAAGAGAAATTTAGGCAACATATATCACAGTGATGTGTGTCATGCATACAGGAAAGAATCTGACCAATGGATTTTTCCTTTTAAACTCCAAAGACTCTTAAACAAAAATAATTTGAATTTATCTTTCTCAATGCACCTTGTATATATTGAACATTATATGTTACTGTCACCAAATGGGACACTTTTTCTGTGCCAGGTTTCTTAGTACTCTACAAACCAGAAAAAAATGCTTTCTTTGGTGAAGGAAGAACAGAGAAAGTCAGGAGAAATGTGATTTCTGCTTGGCCCTATCACCCATTTCCTTAAAATTATGTGAACCAACCTAACCAAAACAAAAATTGAGACCAATATTACTTTATGAATTGATGATTACTTAAACAGTAAATAACCTATTTGTTTTAAAATATTAATTTTTGGATTGCTTTGATCATGAGAAAATCATGCTAAACATGTACAAAAAGAAGATCCAAACATTTGGCAAAATCAATGTATAGCATGTGAAACCTGAAATGGGTAACACCACAGGAGATTTTTATTGAAATGTGGTAGAACCCACATCTTCTGTGATGCCATTTTGCTTTGGAAGGTAGGAATCACAGACTTCATGCAATAAAGGAGTTTAAAAAGCCAAAGACTTGAAGAGGCATTGTGCTGTATATGAAATAATAGTGTGGAAACATAATTGCTTTAGCTGAGTATATATTTGTTACCAGTTTGGACAAGTTTTTCTTAAGTTTGTGTTGGTATTAGTAAAATATCTAAGATCTGCTTATGGCATTGTGTTTAATTTTTTTTTTTTTTAATTATTATTTTAACATTCAAAAATATTGCCATCTTTGACATGTAAGAAGGCTACTCTGAGGCCAGCACAAAAAGTACTTAAAAAAAAAAAAATAAGTCAAGTCTTTGCATGTGGAGCCTAAGAAGGGATGTACCAAAACCACTTGATGCTAAGGATTGACACATTCCTAGGAAATAAGTGGGGCTTTTCAAAATTTTATGAGTTTTTCTTTCTATGAATATATTCATCTGGCTCTAGAAAACTTTCCTAGATGTAAAATGAAGAATATATTCTGAATTATGTTGGCACTGAATGTAAATAGAGACAATTTGCCCAGTACTGAATTGCTTGAGGAATTCTAAATTATGATGTGAATTGGGCTAAGAATTTTCTAATACCTGGGGTTTTTTTAGTGTGTCAGAATATTCTGATTTATCCAAACTAAGAAAAAAAAAAAAAAAAAAAAAAAAAAAAAAAAAAAAAAAAACCTCAGATTCAAAGTGAAATCTTAGCTCAAAATCTGTCTGGAAAGGAAACCTTGGCATTCCTCTGCTATTGCATGAGAAGTCTTGAACCAGACCAAACCCTTGATCCATGAACTCCAGAGGCTGAATGTTCTAATCCCTATATTATTGCCAAATAAGTATTTTGCTGGGTCTGATCAACATAATGTGAATACTTCAGTACTCAGTGGAGTAAGTAACCTTTTTCTCATAAATCACTGCATGGGGTCTAATAACTGATCTTGATGGATTGATTACCACTTCTCACAAAATTCAAATTCTGTCTAAGTGAGGGAGAGTAGAAGTGGCTTCCTGAGGCATGGAGGTAGAGCAGCCTCTAAAATGTAGATTGCTGAAGTACAGGACCCTTGGGATTAGTAATTCTATCCTTGTAAGGGAAAAGGAGGAGTTGTCCTTGTTCTGTTCTGCTTTCTGAAGATTCAGCCACATTGAAAGATATTTGGGGTGCTAAGTTTAATTTTCATAGTAAGTCATTGCAGGTTTTCTTTTTTGTTTTTTTTTTTTTTTTTTTGTTTTTTTTTCTTAAATCTATAATTCAGCAGAAAATTTGGATCTGTACATCTGATGTAATATTCCTATGCAAATTTCTGCAGAGGAAAACCACTAAGGTTTTTTCTCTTAATCCTCCTTTCACTGAAACGCCAATGAAGGCTGAGATTTACCTTTTAACAAAATATGAAGAAAAATCGAGAGGCAAGTTTATATTACAGCTAAAGTAATACATAAAATTACCTGGAGGAAAGACTGCTGCATGGTTCTTTGCATAGGCACATTTTCAGCACTCTTGGAATTCTAATGACTACAAGATCATGAATACTCCTCCTCCTGAATAGTTTACTGCTTCCAATTTTTTTTTTTTTATTATCAATTAAATATATGTGCTCCACCCACCCTAACATCTGCCCAAGAAGAAAGGTGGTCTTATTTTCTGTTTCTGGGACTGTAATTACATTGACTGAAGATGATTACATTAGGGAGGAATTATTTGATAAAACAGTGTGTTCCTATCATAACCTCATGATAATTCTACCTCTTTGTCTCGCAAAATAATTTTTCATGTGCTTATTCCTACATATCTGTTGCTGATTAATGCCCTAGGATAAAAAGGGTTATATTTGATTTAGTGACTCAGCCAGAGCTGTGAGTTCCATGAAAGATATTGCTTAGAACTGATGGGACCAAGGACTTCTGAAGATACATATAAAAAATAGGGCAAATTACACTTTTACTGTCTTGGCACTAAGAAGAAAGTAGTAGAGATTCATTGTCTGATTCTGTTGTTGACCTGTTTCATGATCTTAGCAAATTTGTTTGCTTTTATGAATTGAGTTTTCCATTTTTACACTATGTTTGTTGAGAGCTTGCACATTAAGTATAACATAACTTGTCATGCAGGATTTTTCCAGCAGCTTTTGTATGATTACTTTATGTGAGTAAATTTATGAGAAGGAATTTAATCCTGCATGTAACCTTATAAAGGCTTGATGATAACATAATATAAATATATACTGAAGTCTATTTACTTCAAGCAATGTATAAACAACAGTACATTCTGAAAGCAAACACACTCACCTTTAAGCATAGAATATCTGAATAAGAGCAAAGGTCTAGTGACTGATAAGATCAACATTTATTCTGAAAATGGCTTCAAAGAGATTAAACCAATCAGTAATGCAGTTCCACAAGGTATGAATGTTGCCATTAGTGGCTGCTAAAAGTACAACAAAAGTCAAATGCTTAAGTGTTTAATTTCTTCATGCATCAGATCAGATTTTTTTACCACTGGAAGCTGGTATCAATTTTCCACATGTGTTTACTGATTTTGAGTGTTGCTGAAGATGACATAGCCTGATCAAAAATAGATAAATCTTCCCAAAGCTTTAGAATGGGTTTCCTAGGCTTGTGAGATGAGATGAACCCAAATCCTAGAAAGATTGATGAAGCAGAATCACTCAGTGGAACTTTCGTCTTTGGTCTGCTGAATCATGAAAAGTTATATAAAAGAAAAGGCCCCAAGCCATAATTCTTACCTGTAGCTGATATGTCCAGAAACAAACAAGCAGATTCTGTGCTCATAGAGAATAGGAGAAGTGTAAAGACATGCTTGAACCTCAGTTCAGATTGGTGGTAGCAATCAGTTGCAGCTCACAAGTTCCTCATTACTCAAACTGAAGACTGGAGGGCCAAAGAAGCTCTTGCTGCTGGAGATGGATGCAACTAAAAAAGTCACTGGGTACTGAAAGCAGTGTGTGTTACTGAGAAAACTGCTGTGGTGCTTACACTCACATAAACTACTGTTTTTTAATAGAATTGGACTTTCCCAAAGCTTATTCTTTTTGGAATTTTTGGAATTCTTGGAATTCTTTTTATCTCCTCCATAATGCTTTTAAAACTCAGGAAAAGGACATATTTGTAGATATTGTAAAGAAATTGTAGTCACCATTCCCTTCTTCAGAAGAATTCTGCTTTGAATATTGATCTATGATATTTTATTGTCATGAAATTTCTGGGCTAAATACTAAAAGATATACAAATTATTAAAGTTCTAGTAAGTTCAACTGGTACACTGGTATATTTCTACTGACTCTGGATGGAGGAGGAAAATATCTGACCTACATTAAAACCATTGACTCTATTCCTTTTGTTTGTTTTGGTCATAGAAAGAGATTTAATTTTTTTTTAATTTTATTTCTTTTTTAAATTTTACATATCTATGTTACTTATAGCAAGCTGATAATCATATCTAAAAAGAAATCAACCTCTTACTATATTATAGTTCTTGATTTTCTTTCTTTAGGCTGTTCCCTAATGTTGGTGCTTGCTGGAGATCATGTGATGTTCCAGTTGTTGTAATTAATTCTTTTAAATGTGAAAGGTCAAAACTCCAAGTATTGATAGAGTAGATTTATACTTTTCAAATTCTTCTAAAATGAGCAGTCACAGTGGGAGGTAATATTTTGTAATATTTTGTGTTCTGGAAAAGTACCAGTCAGCAGGGTTCTATCATCTTTGCTAAAATAAGATATTTGTGTTAGTTTTTATTCAATTCAATTATTCTGAGGATTTCTTCTCTTTTAAATTATTGATGTGAATGTGAAAATAGAGGGCAGGTTTATCTTCAAAGTTCTCCCTTTTTAAATGTGTGCTTTAATTCTGGAGAGAAATCAAGCATGGCCTAAAAAGAAAAAATGGAAACAGTAGTACTGCCAATAAAGCACTCAGAGTATCTAGTTTTTGAAAAAAAAATCATTAATAAAATGCAAAAATGTTTCATTGTTAGCTTCCCTAAAAATTATATATTTGAATTAAACCATGTGTTTCCTGCTTTAGAGAAACAAGTAATTACTGTTTAAGTCAATTAGCAGGGAAAACCACTAGGGAATGTATTTCCTACTCCACTTTGTTGTGCCTTAGAGAGTAAAACATAAATATAAGACCTTTCTTATTCTGTGTTAGTAAGCTCTGTTTAGAAGAGGATGAAGAACAGAGAGCTGCCTGGTGTATTAAAGTGGGAATGGGAACTCCAACTTGGGGGAAACAGCACTGCATTGATCTGTGCAAATGAAAGCTTGTCTGGAATCCTCTCTTCAATTTTATTGGGGTCATTTACAGTATTGCATAAAATGCTGATAATTTTTTAAAATATTTAAACCAGGAATAATAGCTAGATGAGCCTTTAATTTCTTCCTTCACCTGTGGCTGTCAGGATTACTTCCATCCAAGTTTTGCTCCTTTTCGTATTTCTCTGGAAACCTCTTGATCTCATTGCATTAGTTGTCTCCCTCCCTCAGTTAAATTCTTCATGTATTCCTATCTGATACTAATTTGCTCCTCTGGTTCAATGTATAGTCAAGAGAGTAATTTATTCACCTTCAACAGCACCACTGAAATCACAGAAGTACTTGATGCCCTGATTTATTAAGGCACTTGAGGTCAGTGCCTTAAGCATGTGTTAAAAATGAAGCAAATGCCACCCTGGCCTCCAAAGGATTAGTCACCTGCATAATGGTTTGCAGGGTCCTTAAAAATATGAACTTGTGGAACAGATTTGCTTCTGGTGTAAGGTTAGTGAAGCTGTCCTGGAAAGCTGATTGATGCTGAAAATACTTTCAGTGGAATTACAGAGTCTGCACTAAGCCTTTCCCTCTTTTTGTCTTGTTCCATGCTCTTACTCTGTGGTGTGTAAAAAACAAAAAAGTCAAAAGTTAGAAAAAATGTTTTCATAATTTTAATTGTTCAGATGCCATTTAGGGTTCAACAGAACTATTGGCACCTCAATTAGAAATTATATTGTTACAGCATTTTTTTGTTTGTTTGACTTTGTGGGGTCACATTGTCATGGTCTTTCACATTTGCTTGATAAGAGGACATCTGTGGTGTCACTGCTGAGGAAAACAGCAAATGCAAACTGAATGAGACAAAACTTAGGTACCCCAGATTTGCAAGATAAAGTGGTTTGTATTAGGAAGATACAGAGATAGAAACTGTGAGGAAAAATAGAATTTTTTCTACTCAATCTGATTTTTCTTTTTCACTGTAACAATGAACTTTGTTTTTCTTCTTCCTAAGGAAAAAATGTGCTACATTTCTTTCTTTATCATCTTTTTCTGTTCCTTATAAAGGCGCCCCTCTAAGTCATTTGTTGACAATGAAAATATCTTCTTGCAAGCCAGGTGGCAAAATTTTTTAAAAGTTAAAGATTTACTTCAAATGTTCTATTCAGCATGAATTCACAGTAGTGCTATTGAGTATCTTTTTGCAATTAAAACTAATCCAATCACATTGGACAGATTGCAGATTCTTCTGTAGTGCTTTTTGCAGATACTTGAAACATTCTCTTTGCAAATTCAGCTTAAGATTGTTATGGTTTAGGGGCAGCTTTATTGCATTTCAGAAATAATATCCTGTAAAATGTCTGTAACAAGGTATTTTATCTGAAAGCCTATTGTAGCTTTCTTATTATGAGTTTCAAGCTTCTGCAACAACAAAAGGGTTCTTATTCAAATGTACACTATTGCATTCATTCCTCTAATGGCAGCATTCCATCATATCAGCCTAAAAATAGGCAAACAATTGCATGGAGTACTTGTTATTCATCCTTTATGGTTTTTGGGGTTTTTTTATTATTTTGTTGTTAGATATCAGAGTTTTGGATAGTCATATGGAGTATTTGCATCAAATACAGAAATAAAGAATTGTTTTCTCTTAGTATACACATGCTTTCTATCTGTGTCTTCTAGGGATATAAAGAGTTACTGGTTTAGTTGCATTGGTCATTTTTATTGCCTTCCTGAAGACAATGGACACAAGGCTCCATATGAAACTGTCTCCAAGTGTAAATTAAATCTGTGGTTTAATCTGTTGTAAATAGAGAAGAATGTACTCTTAGATAATAAATCTTTTTTGTGTATATCAACAAGTTGTCTATTTTTTTCTTCCTAGATACACCTTTAGTTAAAATCATTTCTTCCAATTCATGGCCTGAAGAAGGACAATCTATAATTTTGACTTGTGAATCCAAAGGAAAACCAGTGTAAGTGATTTAACAAGTAATATGTTTTTTGTTATTTTATTTATTCTGCTGTGACTGCAATCCTCAGCTGCAGAAATCTACTGGCTTTGTCTCCTCCTGGGGTGGAAAGTACTCTCTGGTATAGAAAACCCCTTGAAGCCTATCTTCATCAAGTGTCTGTAGAAGACTAGTCCTTTACTTTGTCATCTATTTTAGTTTTCAGGAGGAATTCCAGCTGTGAGATTTTTAATTTTTTTTTTTTTTCCAGTCAGACATATTAACCTGAAAGGTATGCAGGTTTAATCTATGTCTGTTAACATCATTGAATTGATGATAGAGGAGAAAACATCTCATGAAAATCTTCCTACACCAACCAGCCTCAGAAAAAATTATGTTGAGCTTTGGCTGCCATTTACAGGGGAATTTGAAGTTTAATTATATGTGCAAGTTGGCTGCCTGTTCCTACCAGGATTTGGAAAGGTGTAGCCTGCTATAAAAATATAAATTGCTTTCCTTGGGTATTAACATCTTTGCTATAAATGTCTTTAAAGACAAATCTGCAGAGGTTAACCCTTGCACAGAATCTACTACTTAAATAGACTTGACTCTTGAAAACAGTAACTTCTCAGAAGAGCTGTTATGTATTTACTCATAAATATATATATATATAAATCATCCAATTGCTTAATATTAAGTTATTATGAATCAAGTTCCTTAAATATTGACCTTCTGCTCAAAAGATCAATATACAGTATAGTGATGACACACAGATTTAGAATAGTCTTGAAAATGCTAATGGAATAATATTTTGAATCTAGAAAGAGTGCAAATTGCATAACAAATACCATGTCACTTATGGCTAAATTTCTCCCTGGTGTAACTTTTGTGACTTCATGGAATTTCTTTATGTAGGAGCCTGAAGTCAGAATTAGGTCAAGTAAGGCATTTAAGTCCAAAATTTCTGTTTTGAAAAGCTCTTCTGAGTTATGCCAGGCATAATTTAAACTCCATTGGTATTTTTTTTTTTTTTAATATTATGTGTCTGCATTATTTTAAAGCAACTCCTCCATCCAGATCTAGACTGTGTGAGCACCTAGATAATGCTTCTTCTCTGCTTGAGACCAAAACACTGGAAGTCCATCTAGTCTGACCTGTGTGCTTCTGATGTGTGTGTGTTTCTAAGAAAAATACTTCTGTAGGTAACACAGAAATCCATTGTGAACCATCTCTTGCTTTTATAATGTACCTGAAGGAGAAGGAATTATCCTTTTATCTCATATCCCTTCAGCATTCCTCTGAGTATGAAGAGGTAGAGTCTGTTTCCCCTCTATTTTCAAAATCTGCTGAAGATGTACAAGTGCTTAATTTTAGGAAAGAGGTCAGCCCTAGTTGCCTTGAGTGCACATTGGCTAGGTGAAATTTAGCATTTTCCTTATTTCAGTGCTTTCCTCATGACTTAGCAGGAGACAGCTACATGTGGGGTGCTCTCTAATAGACTTAAGGCATTCTAGCCCCACTCAGCTCCTCACTCACCAGCAGGATCAGGGAAAGAATCAGAGGAGTAAAAGTGAGATACCTTGACATACACAATATTTTCTATTTGGTGTACATAATATTCTGGACATACTTTACACCATTAGGAGGTGCTAGTTAAAGCTTAGTAATTAAAAGACAGCTTCAGTTAAGGTGTTTACTTATTTATTTTAAGTAAAGCTGTGTTCTCTATTTAAAGGATTCAAATGCAAAACCTATATGTGGTTTTGAAAGGGGAAAAAAATCCTCACACTACAGAATTATCAAGACAGGAGATCTGTATGTAGTAGCCTTTGGGGCACAAATATTTTGCCAATAAATGCTCCTCTAATTGTCCAGGCCACGGCACTGCCAACATCAGCTGCTCTGTATTGCTCCATTAGGTCAGTTTTTCAGGGCACAGGGCCAGTAATAAACAGGCATCCTCCTGGGAGCAGTCTGCAGTGGCTTAGCATGAGAAACAGGAATTTCATGCTCCCAAGCAGAATTATGAGTACCTCTGGCTGGGAGAGAGAGAGGAATTGGAGAGGTCCACAGAGCCCAGATATGTCAGTGTCACAAGGTAAGTGATGAACTGTGGGCTCCATGGAGAGCTCAGGGCCAGCCATGGTCCTTCACAGCACACTATGGGTTAATTTCTGTGTGCTTGGTGTCACAACAGTCTCTCCTGGTTCCTGTGGGCAACAGTAAATGCACACTTACTCACAGGTGTGTTTCTCTTGCATCCCTGAGTAATTTTCACAAGCTTCAAAGTGACATTTGAGGTGAAAACTGGGAAGGGTGAAGCCAGGTGATGGCATTGATAACACTGATAGCTGCTGCTGAGTAATTATTTCCCAACAGGGAAAAGCAGGATGAGGCTAAAGCTAGAATGTATTTACAGCATCTTGCAGCTCATCACCAAGCCCTTCCTTGAAGGGACTGTCCCTCAAACCATGTGCATTGTCCTTACTCTGGTTTTACCCTGATTTTTCCTTACCCTGTATGTTTCCAATCTACAAGACAGTCCTGGGGAAAAGCTCCTCCTAACCTACAGTCCTGTAGTAGGAAAAGGGAGGGAAGACTTGCTGAAACCAGCACCTCTGGGAATTCAACTGCACTCTGCATCTCCTGCTGAAAAGAGCATCCTCCAGAGATACAGCAGAGGGGCAAAGAATAACTGCAAAGAACTGTACAGGGATTACATCTAGGGCCCTGCTGAGGTTTCACAATTTAGGGTATAAGATTTCTTTTGAGCAGTCATTAGCCATGACTTTAGACAGGAGAAAAAATGCCCACATTGGATGTGAGCAGCATCAGGTGTCACAGCCTGTGATTTGGGCTGGGATTATCCCAGCCTCTGAGGTTTCCAGTTGCTGTGGATGGGTTCATGTCACATTTGTGGTCTTGGGACAGAGATCCCAGTGTTGGAACAGGGCTAAGGGACAGGGAGTGGAGAGGAAGATGGAAATGTGATTCAGAGGGTGTAAAGCAGACTGCACTAATTCTGTAACTGTGCTGTTTTACCTCTCTGCTCATCACTGGGAGGATGAGGATGACTCTGGCTCCAGCCAGACCCTGTGCTAATTTCTGTTACTTTGAGGCAGGAGCTGGAAATGAGCCTCTTAGGGGTAACCACTGTGTTACTGCTGTGGAAGTGGGACAATACCAGTAAAAAGAGCAGGCCAGGATTTCTGCCTGTTCTGTGATGGTTCTGCAGAGGCAGGCCACGTGGATTTGATATGTTCTGACCCAATTGTGTAGCACTTCAGGCACCACCTCTAAGAAACAGCAGAAGAAGGCTACTGTTTGGAGTACTGTATGAATAAATCTATGACATTTTCAATTAAAATTGTCTGTTGATGCAAAGGAAAAAAAGAAATATATTCATCAGTTCACCACAGATAAACATGGCTCGCTCCAGGAATGTACCCTATTATGTGCAATATTCTAAGGGAACTTGAGCTATACCATTTATGAGGATTTTGTCCAATTTACAAATGCCCAGCTGGTAGAAGAAATTTAAGAGTTTTCTTTTGGAAAACTTTGAATAGGTGTATTTGTGTTAGAGTGGTCTTTCCTTCTGCAAGAATCAGTAGCTGCTTTCTTCAGCCTGTTGACAATTTTGGTAATATTGATATCCAGGATTCGTGTGTTTTGGGTTTTTTTTTTCACCCTCCAAATTGCTGGTAAAAATGTATTTAGCCAATTCTCTGCATAACTGAGGTCAAGACACTCTGTACTTGTTATCATTATTCAGTATCACTCCTTTTTTGGAGGTACAGTTGGATAGTTTCAAACCAAATTGAATCTCTTCTCTTTCCAATTCTTAGCACTGTTTTCTTTTCCAATGTTTTTGACTGGATCCCTGGAGAGTTGTCAGTCTGTAACATTTTAATCAATGAGCTTGCCTAATATATCTGCAAAGTGTTGTTGAATCTTCTTAATTTATTTCTTCTTTTAGCATACTATAGTTTTACCAAGACTTTGTTTATTTTCCAAAGAAGGAAATGTAATTAAACTTCAGAAAACATAGACATCCTTTTTATGTAATGTCTAGACTTTTCTGAAATCATATTGCCTGACAGTATTTTGAGTATTTTAAAATAAGCATGAGGTAGTTGTAAAAAATATAAAAGGTAAAGAACAAAATGATAATTTACAGTCATCCATGCTTACAAAATTTTTTAAAAGCCATTGCTTTCTTATTGCCAGCTGTAACTTCTACACACTATTGTGTCTTAATAATACAGTCTAACGATTCAAAACTGCCCCAAAAGTAAATTCAAAAACTGACCCATAATGAAAGCAAGGTTCAAGATTTAATATTCTTAGTCAGTACTCTCATCAAAGCATGCATGAAATATGTGAGTTTTTTAAGTCAGTGTCATTTCAGGAGAAAAGACATCAAAATATAATGGAATAATTAGGACACAGGAAACAATGAGAGAGTTAGCTGTCTCCTGTGTGCTTTAGAGAAATGTCTTTCCATTCCATGCAGCTCAGGGGAATCATAGTAGCATTGGTTGACTAATATAAAGTGAGTATTTGGCCTTGTTTGAGGTAAATAGGGAAGATTTTTATTTCAGAAAGCTCAGATGAGTATCCTTAATTAGAATAATATTATTTGTGAGCTCATGAAAGTTATAGAGAACACCACAACCAAAAATGTACAGAGTAGTATCAAGTATGGACAAATAAACATTTTAATGTAAGAAAAGGTGTTCAATTTTAATAATGAGTACACATCAAAGAGCCAGGTTTAGGCTATAAAGTAATTGTAAATTATGTATGTGATGTGTCCATACAGCATCCTGTCCTCTCTAGCATCTGTTTAAAGAAGACTCCCTTGAGTGAGACATTTTGCAAAGGCTGGTGGAAGCAAATACTAATGATAAGAAACAAAAACTACCCAGGGAGGCCAGAGAGTGGCTGATCCATTTGGGAAGGACCTGGCAGGGCTCTAGGTGAGACAGAGGAAAGCCAGTGAAGGGTTAACTCATATCCAGCCGCCTGAGAGCAGCAGAGCCTGGTGTCAAGCTGGCTCTAGTTAAACCTGCTGTTAGCCACAACTCAGGTTCTTCTCAGCTTAGGTGTTGGATTTTATGTCCTTGCTGAAGGTATCAGTGCAGCCAGATTAATGAACACATCCAACCTCCACCAGCTCTGGGGTATTAACAAATTAAACAGGACCCAGGATAAACTCCTGAGGAAATCTGCTTTTAACCATCCCCTGAGTGGAGTGTTCCTCCAGCTCCATCAATGCTCCAGGCAGTTTTTCACCCATGGATTGGTACAAACCTCCAGGGGACAGTGGCATCCCAGCCTAGGTACAACGAGTGCCATTGGAGACAGTCAGAGTAGACAACATGTACTGTCTTCTTCACCTACAGATTCTGCCACCTCTGCAGAGTTTTCACATGTTTGGTAGTTGAAAAAATTATAGGAACATTTATCTCATGAATAATTTTGTCACAGGCTTAAGGATGAAAGTTATTGTAAAGAAAAGAGCAGAAAATCTCTTCCTTTTTCTGAACACTTGCCTTAGTTGAAATTAATTCAAGGTGGAAAGGTATCTGAACCTAAGGAAGGTATTTTGAGAAATACTAGGAGGGACACATTTGAATTTCCTGATTTTTTTTCATGATGAGAAATTTCTCCCTGAAAACTGTGGCAGGATATAACCTTTGAAGAGGATTCTTGACTCTTTCAGTGGAACAGCAATTATGAATGGTAGCTATGAATGATCTGCATTCCTTATTTGTTGCATACACACAGAAGAGAGAATTAGAGTTCTTTCACATCGTTCATATGGGATTTTTGGTTGGTTTTTTTTTGGTTTTTTTTTTTTTTTTTTTTTTTTTTTTTTTAATTTTTTTGGTTTTTTTTTTTTAATTTCCCATAGTATCTGAGAACTTAGAAAATATTTAAATGTTTATTTTACCACACCTTTGTATGATTAGGTTATTCATTTGCCTCAAATTTACAGCTGGGAACTGAAGCAGCAAAAAGTCCTGAGTTTAGAATTGACAAATAGGTGGTGTGTATTTATGTCTAACCTTGATCACAGTCCCTATTTTCCCAAGAGCATTTTGGAGTGACACAGCATCCCACTCAGGAGATAGCTCACCCTTGGTTTGAGTTGTAACAGTGAGTTCTTAGCACCCCCACAAACCTGTGCTCAAGAGTGAAATCAGAATCTAAAGCAGAAAATTGTGGAAACCCACTTGACATTCAGCCATTCATGTTTTGAAAGCAGTTTGTAAACAGTTTGCCAATATTGCTTTCAAACTTCATCCTAATGGCAGGTTTAGCCCTGAGTCATTAGTCTAATGGCCAGCCTTTTGTCTATGGGCAATTTTTTCTGTCCTGCTTTGTTATGATGCATTTCCTGGCTTCTCTGGCAGGTGAGATGGAGGTTCTGTATGCAATTATCTCCTTTTCTACATAGATTTTATTCTCTGCTATCTGGGTTTGTGTCATGACTACCTAGCAGCCTAGAAAGGATTGCTGGTATCAATTCTGCCTATATGAATTATCATAAAGAATTTGAAAAACATCTATGTTTCTGTGTTTATAAATTATCATGCAGAATGAACTCACAGCTCAAACTGAAAGCTCAGGGAATATCAATAAATATTAATGATTTGGAAAATTGGATTGATTTGTCCATATCCATGATGAAATATTAGTCTTGCAAAACATGGATGTGGTATCAAAGTATTTCTCCCTTAAGCTTCATATACACCTGTACATAAGAAATTCTGAATTATTAGAGCCTCTGATTTCCCTGGGAAGGACCATCTACAGGTGAAATCAAGTAAGTGGAGAAAAAAAAAAAAAAAAAAAAAAAAAAAAGGGGGTGGAATTTAGGTACTAGGTACTGGAGTTTCACTGCTTTATGTTTAGATCTTTGTCTTAGCAGAAAGGTGAATAGTTTTGAACAAAACTGCTGTGCATGTAACTAACCAGGAGCCTCCCTGGTGCTCTTTGCCTTCATCCCAGAACTAGTATTAGCTGAAATATCTTTATCTGATTTATGCCTCTGAATGCTCTGAGTTTACAGTGAGTTTCCAGGGACACATGTCACACACAGCTTTGGGCAAGGTTCTGTAAATATATGCTTGAATAAATGCTTACATGTATAGAGCAGGATATTGTGATTGTGGATATAGACTTGGAGAAGGGTAAGAAACCCTCCTCACTGTTCTCTACCCTGTGTTCCTTGTCACTGGGAACAGCTCTCAGGATAGCTCAGGCTCTCCTAATCCTGTCTTTTGTCTTGCTCCCTGTCCATTCCAGGTTGTCTTTCTTTGAATTTGGCTTGTTCAGCAGTTAGATAGAGCCTGTCTTCTGCAAATACCACTGGTATCTCTGTCCTGCCTGTCTCTTAGCCCTTGTTATAGTTTCTTGAAATGTTCTTACTGTCTTTTTTTTTTTAAAAAACATCTCTTTATCCCATTTAGGCTATCTGTAAGTTGTTTTTTTTTTTTTCTGTTTGAAGAAGGGTGAGTTTCTATTTCTCCAAAAGGAACTTACCCTGTTTGACCAAGTGATTGTTAACTCAAACCCATCCTCCTGTTAATTTGATCTGATGTGATATATCCCACATCAGCTGATGTTTTTCACTCTCTTTCCTGTGGTTATTGTCAACCACAGAGAAATGCTGACCAATTTTTAAAATTATTTTAATTTTGAAGTTCATGCTAATGATATCTTCTCCCTTGATTTAGTGTGCATCTGTTATAGTTAATGAGTGCTTATTTTCAGTAAAATGTTCTAAAATCTTATGAAGAATATCATATGAATTGTAGGAAAAGATCTGCCTGGTGAAACTTTCCAGAAAAGTAGTTTGTCTTTGCAGGTAAAAGCCAATTATTTTAAAGGATTGTGTAAATATTCAGCTTAAGATTTTCTACACCAGTATTTCATTGACATTATACCTCCACTGCAGAATTATGCCATGATATAGTAGATGACATACTATGAAGCAGGTAACATTTTTGCTGAGATACAGGATGTATATTCAATAGATTAAATTTCAGTTTGTATTAAACATCCTGTCCTTCTGCAAGCTTGTATCTTCTTTTCACAGCTGGGACATTCTACCCTTTTTTGTAATTTTTCTTTCCCCAAGTATTTTGCAGAAAGCAGGGAAATTGGTGTTATAAAAAAGTGTGACACAGAAAGAGGCAGGTGGGAGCATTAGTGGCTGTCTGAAAATTACACTTTACAATAAAGCCTCCTGCAGTGCTTAAGAACTTCCCCTTTAGTGTTCTGTAAAATGATCACATTGCCTAATAGGCTCAATTCAATAATTGCTTTTCCTCTTTTTTAAGCATCCCTGTTTTGCAGTGTTTACCCATAAAAGTGCAGAAAGTACAGTATGAAAAACAACTGCACACAGCATTTTTAGTGCTCATTAAATCCATTTTGCATGTGTATGGCTTTTGAAATAATTCTTTTCCTTGCTCTCAGGTGGAAACACATGCTGAAATAAAAAAGGCCTGTGGAATAGAATAATAGATAAAATTGAAATATGGAGAAGGCAATTCTAGACAGCAAGTTAAAACATGAGAAAAGTTTTGGGAGAGGATGTGAAGTTTGGCCTTTTAGATACTTCAGTTTCTGTAGACAAGTGGTTGGCTGCAGTTACACCTAAAATTACAGAGCTTTTGAATCAACTGCTAGCAGCACAGCACAGAAAGGCACATTAGGAAAAATTAAATTTACACATCAGTGTAAATCATGCTGATTATGCTGCTCATGTTTCACAATTCAGGAATATGTTATGTGAAACACCCAGTGTCATGGGGAGCAGCAGCTCATTGAATATCTGCATTTTTGCCCCACATTTACACCAGCAGAACATGTATGTGGTGTAAGCAGGGTAAAACACCATCCTAGAGGAGTTTAACACTGCTCTGTGGGTGAGCATCACCTCAGAAAAAAATGGGGCTGTGGTTCTGACAGGCATGACAGTAAACAGGTAAGAAAAGTAATAGATTTATATTAATTTATTATTAGTGTAAAAAATTATTCACTGTTTGGCTGAGGTAGTCTTTGCCTTGGCATTGGAAAGAAGATTTTGGAGATTTCTCAGACCTAAGTTTGGCTGGTTAAAAATGATATTTCCATATCCATACTATATTCTAAGCACCACAGTAAACCATTTCCAAAATTTATATTATTTAAGAGCTGAGGAAAGACTGAGTCTGAGATTTGCAGTCTTGTACAGGACAATGCTCCAGAGCATTTTCCTGCAGGGGCTGCAGGACAACCCCTGCTCCTGCACCCAGATCACCTCTTCCCATTGTTTTGGTTTATTCCTGCCTAGGAACACTGGATTGGTCACTTTTTAGATGGAATTGTAAAGATTTACCAAGTGTTAAGAAGTGCTGGTGTCTCTGGGGGAGTGTGGGAGGGAGGTAAGGGGGAGACAGATCAGTGTTTCTACTTACTGTTGCATTTTGATTAGGATTTTTGTTGGGGTTTTTTGGGTTTGTTGGATTTTTTTTTTTGGGGGAGAGGTATTTTGTTTTTCCTTTCTGTTGCTCTCAAATATCCCTAATCTACCTTTCTACCTCATACACACAATTTCTAGAATCTTCCAAAGGGTGTCACAGACTGAGGGAGCTCTCAGCACCATCTTCATTCAGCTCATTCTTTAAAAAGTATTTATTTGCTGTTTGCCCCTAGAGGCAAAAAAATCAAGTCTGGGCAATTACATGGTAATCAACATCAAAAAGGGAAACTACATAAAAATGAAGAATCTTGTTAAAAAAGGAGTTATAAGGGGAAACTAAGAGAATTAAATCTTTCCAGGCAGCCTGAGGACTATGTCAGAAAAATAAAAAAAAGAGAACCACAGGGTCAATACATATCACCTAGCAGAATCCCTTGAGAAGAAGTTGGTGAGGCTAAACAGAAGAAAATAATCAAAGTAATAAAAAGGGTAAAAGTATAATTTGAAAAGCTGGAGTTGTTTTCCAAAGGAAAGAGAAGATCTTGGCAGATTAAATATAAAAATTCAGTAAGCCAAACCAACAAGAAAAGCAGGAAGAAAAAAGGAAAAAATATTTAAGGAATAGCTAGAAAAGAAACTTAAAAATAGAAGGGTTTTTAAATTAAATAGTGGAAATTTTTTAAGATCAACTGAGAATCAAGGTTTAAAGGAATCCAGATGAATTTCCTAAATGTTCCTGAATGTTCCTGGGTACATTCCAGACTGATTCCCTCTTTTCTCAGGTGCTCACCAGCAAGATTTAAATGGACTGGGGAGGTGGTTGTGGAACAAACAGGCAAAATGAGCAGTAGGGAGTCAGCAGGACCAGAAGGTTTTACTCCAGCATTCAAAGGGAATTCAAGGATGAGATCAGTGAATTATAAACTTGAATTATAAACTGTGACAGGAAATGCTTAACACCACCTGCTTAGGTCAGGACAACAGAGCTTCAGGAGAGATCCCAGAATCTCTACAACAGACATCTCAAATGCTAAAATATAACAAAAAAGGACTAGAATTAGCAGACATCTGAATAAAGGCAAAGTTTCATGGGTTGGAATTCCTTTTGCAGGGGGAAAAGCCTATTTTATGAACATTTTTTAAACAATCCTTGAAGGATACAGAAAATCCACTTTGTGGTTGCCTATTTGGTAGAGAAGATAAATATCAGAGCTGTTTCCAAAATTGTAAATGGTACAAAGGTAGTTGTTGAGGTCTGCTAGTTCATTCTTTCTACAAATAGAAATGTTTGACAGCAAGTTAAACTAATAAGAACCAGCTTTGTTGCCAAGCAAGGACATAATTTTTCATAAAATGACTGGTAAACTTTGGGAATTTGTTGTCGATGAATATGACAGATGGTGAAAACTCGCAGTAATTCAAGGGAAAACTGCCTAAGTTCATGAAAAGGCAAGTCCTTAAGGTTTACAGAGTATTTTTAAACTGTGCTTGGTATCAGAAATGCCTGAGATCTGTGCTTGGGCTGTTCCCTAGACATCTGCTTATCCCTGGTGCTGGAGATAAGGGACTGGGCTAGCTGAACTTTTTGTCTGGCTCAGTACTGCTGTTCCTTTGCTGCTAAGCATTGAACAGAGGCTGCTGTGGCTTGCTGGGACTAGATGCTAATGGAGCTGGATCCCATGGAGAGCTTGAGGATATCTCCTTTACAGTGCTAAAATTATTACCATGAAGGTACTAATGAATAATTTTCTGTGTGAGAGAAGTTTGTGGGAACTAAAGCACTCCCCTGTCTGGAGATAATAACACATTTGGGAAAAGAAAACAAACTTCTCTAAGTAAATAACGTTTGTCTCTTTTTCCCTTTATTGTATTACCATTTCAGAAGTTATTTTTAGATGTAAAAGAAATTGACACAAACCATGGTATAGAACTTAGTTCTGAAATAAAAATACCTATAAGTTCACAGTGTATTATTGTTATATTATCTTGAAAGCATAAAAATTTTTTATTATTAATTATGATTCAATACAGTGTGCTTCAACTTACTAAAAAAATCGGTTTTTTTTGACACTGATGAAAAAATAACAGAGGTACAAAAATTTTGTGGTGTATTTTCATTCCCTAGGTGCTTCTATTAACTGTTGTATATAGCAACATATATTTACTTCTCGAGAAGACACAATTCAACAGAAGATCTTAGAAATGTCAGTTATTAATGGTTTCTTATCTGGTGAAAAGAGGATACTTTGCTTCATCTCCCAAACTTCACGATGTTCTTACACGCATTAAAAGTCAAGAAGTGCATACCTTGGTTAATGAGGGTTGGTACTGAATTCCTTGCTTGTCATCCAAGAGGTAGCACTGGTGCTTTTATCAGCTCTCTGGGTGTTGTCACTGCACCTCAAATGCAGGAAGGAATTTTAGTTTAATGAGGCTTCTCCTTGGCTGTCTTACATCAACAGCAAATGATTTCAAACAAGTGGTATTTGGACAAGCAAATAAACTGTGAATGAGATTTTCAACTGTTTACTTAATGGAAGAAGTGGAAATGAATCAGACACTAGTCATTTTCCTCTTTGATTTTCATGCCAGCAAGCATTTGACCTTAACTCAGAAAACTCAGCTGGCATTTCTTAGATGGGATTTCTCAGCTTATTGTAATAACAGAGACAAAGTTTCTTGTGAATGTTGGGACACAGTGTAGGCAAGTTCAAAACAGTGAGAATTAGGCATGTGAACATCCATCAGTGTAGCAGCCTGAAATATCTAAGCAGCTGAAAATCAGGATTTATCAAAGGGGAAAAAAAACCCCTCATAATAGTATTTGCTCATTAATTCCATGATATACCCTCAACTGGAATTGAGGATATGACCAACAGACATAATGGAAAAGGAACTGAAAATGTGGTGTGACAGCAGTTACTGCCTGCTTCTTTGTTTCTTGCAGTCCCAACCATTATCTCTGTGTGACACTTCAGCATGTCCTATGTCTATCCCAAGAAAATGCACTTTTCCTAATCCTGTAACATGAAAATGTGAAGCATTTAAAATCAGTGGTGCTCTTTCTGCTATTTTTTCTCTCTTATTTCTGATAAATCAGTATTTTCCTCAGTGCTTGCTCTCCTGGCTGGGGATGCAGCATGCTTGTAAACTGGTGTGAAGAAACAGGTTTGAAGATGTGCCAGATGAGATGTTATTTTCCTCTGTTCTATGACATGCATAGTAACTAAGGTGTGCACATCCTATCATTATGCTTTACTGCAGCTTTCCTATCCCCAGCAGTACTTCATTAACATTAAGAACATAGTTCCTGGTTAATCCCAGTAATTTTCAACAGCCATTCTGATGCAACCACTTGAGCACCATATTATCTTAATACTGCTAGCATTTTCATGTCTCTGAAATGCATTTTTTACAGATATTGTCCATTTATTCCATGGCAGTTTCCATCATCCTTTGTTCTTATAGTCGTGCTTTACTTACAACTGATGGAAAAGAATAATATGCTAATTTCTCAGTAGCTCTTAAAGCTTAAGAAGGAATCAACAAGGTGTAAACTGCAGCATAGGAAGCCCAAAGATTTAGCTGTTTGAATACTGACTACATAATTAGAAACATATGGAGCTAGAATTAGAGTGAAACCAGGCCATTAAGATTTCAATATTTTATCAACAATTTTTCATGTGAATGAAATTGTTACATGCCATTTGTCATTTCAGCTGTACTCTGACAGGAAAGAAAAAGCCTTTAGGAACAGCAGTAAAATATTTAAGGAAGGTGTGGCAATGATTCTTTAATATTCACTTATCTATATAGTTTCTCCTCTCTTCTTGTCCCTGCCCTTACCTGAGAGTGTAGGTCTTAGTTTATGAGACTGAAAGGGATTTGTCTTTGGAGTTTGCACATCAATATATGGCATCCATCCCAGGCAGAACAGGGCTTGTATTATCAACCTGCTCCAGTGCTGATCCAAAGTACTTTCAGCTCCAGAATTTCAAGGAAGTTTTCGGGGCATCATTGTTTTTCTGTCAGTGGACCTCACTTCTTTCCCTGTGTGAGGTTGCCTGGCCATCAGTTTGGTGCTTGGCTCTGCTGGATTCCCATTCCCAATGGATTCCCATTCCCTGGAGGAGGGAGCAGCTTCACAGCTCTGCTGCTGCCTTCCCCTTCTGCAGCAATAAGGGAGACACACCTTCCACACCTTCTAGATTTCTCTATCCCCTTGCTTTCTTGCACAGCCTCCTAAAAAAATGTCTGTTGCTTTTCTCTGATTGCTGGTATGTCTTTAGGTGTGTCTTACCCACTGCCTGTGAAAGCTGCTGCAGGGCAGATAATGCATTGTGCATCCCCCTGAACAGCTGCACCACTGTGCAATCTGCCCATATCAGGCCTTCAGTACAAGGATTCTGATACAAAGCCAGAGTCCTTGCTACTTTATAGGAATTGGAAAACACCTTATCTAATCTGTGGCCAACCTGCAGATGTTTCCTGTGAAGTGTTGCCTACTGCTTTGTCCTTGAGCTATTGCCAATTAGCTCACAGTGGCTTTCACTCTTGTGAGGTCTCTGTTCCCCAGCAAGTGAGGCAGGATTTATGACATAAGATTGTTTAATGTGGTTTGGGTTTTTTTTTTGCTTTTTGTGGTGGTGGTGTTGTTTTTTTCCTCTTTCCTGCTGCTGTATAGGTTTGTACCTCTCCTCCTGCCTTTTTAGCCTCAGGAATCTTTTTGAAAGGCATGCTATACTTCTGTGGAGGACTTTTCTTTTTTCCTGGTTAAAATTTAAAAGGAATATAAATTATTTATAAACTGGTGACATGAAATGAACAGTATAGCCCTACATGCCATTGTTTTTTAAAGACAAGGTTTTAAAGCAAACTTCTGTTGGTAAACTGTAGAGGTTATAGTGTTTCCTCTGAACTTAAGATGTTTCGAGCCTCAGACTTCAAAATACATATGAAAAAGTGTGGTTATTAGCTGGCTACTAAAAGTGTTCCAAAATATTTGGCATTTTTATTTGAACTACTAAAAATGCATTAAAATGTCCAGGTTTTTTCCAGATTTATTGAAAAAAAAAAAAAAAAAAAAAAAAAAAAAAGTCAGTGGCTATTCCCTGACCTGATGGTGTATTTAAAGGAGGTTTACCTGTCTTCTTTATGCAATACATAAGTTTAACAGTATTCTTCAGTTCTATTTGCTCCTAAGTGGTGACCTAGCCTTGAAAATTTGGAAATATGACAACCTCTTCCTCCTCCATTTTTTTGCTTCTGAATTCATAAGTGGTGTGAGGCATAAATTAATTAGTTCAGCAAATTTTCCCTTTCATGGATACAACTGACTGCTTGGTACAGAAATGTCTGGAGAAGTAATAAAGAAGTAGAAATGCCCAATCTGTTGTCTGGGAAGTTGGTCAGATTCAGAGAAGGGGAAAAAAATGGAGGGGGAAGAAATGAGATACCAGAAGTTGGAAAGCAGGTGTAGTGTATGACAAATGTGGGAGAGATTTGTGTGAAATGGGATACCAGGACCAGTTTAGAATGTCACCTCCTCCCTATGTCATCTCCTTCACAAACTTTTTCTGGTTTTTTTTTTTGTTTGTTTGTTTGTTTGTTTTGTTTTTTTTTTTTTTTAGACAATCTTTTTGTCCATTTCTAGCCTCCCTGCTGCTTACAATAGTAGAATACAAGGGATATTTCTGATGCAATTCACTGATAAGTTTTCTTCTGATTTCACATAAATTCTCTTGTTGAACTGTCTCATGACTATGGGAAAGCCATTCCCCAAAATGTTATTCACAGCAGGGTTTTTATACTTCTCTGAGAAGATTGTGAATAATACTGGAATTAGGTAAGAAGCTTCACATATATATACATACACACACACATATATATGTGGATTAGACACTTTTCAGAATATTAGTCTGATATTGCCTTGCTTTCTTGAAAATTACTCACAAAGGAAATGGGGTTTTTTTTTGGGGGGAGGGGTACATGATATGCACAAAGGGGAAAACTAGAGATAAGTAGTTTCAAAGAAGTTACATTTATAATAGTTTGATGATCAGTTGGGAAAATCTCTCCAGACAGAGCAGCAGCATTGCACAGTTGTGTTAAAGCCTTAGGTGAAAGGTCCTCCTAGACTCTAAGGGTACTAAAATAGACAAGGAAATGGATTATCAGCCTGATGAGAGGAAATTAAAAACAAAAAAAAA
Source organism: Muscicapa striata striata (assembly GCA_030060385.1). Classification (NCBI taxonomy): domain Eukaryota; kingdom Metazoa; phylum Chordata; class Aves; order Passeriformes; family Muscicapidae; genus Muscicapa; species Muscicapa striata. The sequence continues at coordinate 3,589,917 of JAREIS010000058.1, read as the reverse complement.
AAAAACAAAAAAAAAAAAAACAAAAAACAACAACAACAAAAAAAAAAAAGCAGAAACAGAGCAGTCAAGTTCCCACAGGCAAAGGTTTTAGACCTAAAAGGAACCTTAATACCAGTTGCAAGGAAATATTAGAGTGTAGATAGGAGGAAATATGAAAAAATTCTCTTTTACCCCCTAACAAGATTTATTTTGTATCTTTGGGTAAAAGAATAAATATCTTTGCCTTGGAAAGACTCTTGATTCACTTTAGTCATTTGGTATCACAGTCTGCTGAGGATAAGGACTTTCAGCTGTAAGTTTAGTCTGTCATATCAGCATGGTTAGCACCTGTAATCCAGCCAGGGTGAGAGGATTGCCAGATTTATCCAAAGAAAGATACAGGCAGAGAGGTCTGTCACCTAAGTGTGGTTGTGATGAACAAAGCAAAAGCTTTTTCTGTCTAGGACAAAAGGTAAGGAATGAAGGGTGTTTGCTTTTTAGCTGGTTTGTTTTCTTTGCTCTCTTCCTTGCTTTCCTTCTCTGCTATTTTTTTTTTCTATTTTTTAGTGTTCTTTCCTATAAATGATTAATATTAGCACCATTTGAGGTTTTTTTTTTTTTTTTTTTTACCTCTTTGTTTATTATTTATGTTCCTTTTACAAAGACATAATACACTGCAGCTCTATTCAACACTTTTTGTTGTTCCTGTTGTCTTTATAGCTGTAAATTCTTGTCAAATTTTTATGGTATAAAAAGTTGAAATCTATATTTAGTAGACATCTCATTTTTTAACATAGTTTAGTAATTTGATTCTTGATCATTTAAAAACAGTATAGAAAATTATAAATATTTTTAGGCTGCATTATGTCTGCTGAGGTGCTTAAAAGAGAAAAGTAGAAGCAAATATAATAATAGTAGACTCAAATGTTTAAAGTTTCTTAAAGAATAAGAGATCTTTGTGAAAGCTACTTTGGACATTCTTTACTAATTCTTCTGGGGAGAAAAAGACTGTGAAGGTTACTCAGGTTTTGCAGAACTAGAAAATCAGAGAGAGTTTTTATAAAATAAAATCCATTTATCCAAGCCTTTTATGAAAGGCTAGAGACTGTGGATATTGATGTTTTTGATAGATGAAATGCTCCCAAACCAGCTCATCCCAATATGACTCCTCAGACTGAGACTTTATATAAACAAGAGGTTCCCCCAGGGTTTGGACTTTCAAGTGGATGATTAACTGATAAAGCTAAAAATCCAGTTTCTTGATACAAAGGAACTATAAATTTCAAATTAATGAAGCAATCATTCCCTTAGATTGCTTTTAACATTGCACCAGGTTTTCAACAAGAAACATTCTGATAAATCTTGTGATGCCTTTTCCATTACTCATTTGAGCATATCCACTAGATTATGTTTTTTATGGACTTCAGGGAATACAAGTGTACCCCTTTTTGGACAAGCAAAAGGTATTGTTGGAGAGGACCTTAATCAAAATAATTAATTAACTTCTATCTTGTTAGTGTTCCTCAAATTCTTATTCTTCTTCCATCTTTAATTTTACTCACAAAATTTTGAAAGAATGCTTAGATACCCTGTTGGATGACAATATTCCTAGTGAGACTGGGCATGTAAAATGGTGGCATTGGGGTTTTTTTTGTTGCTGTTTTTCATTAGTCAGGGGGTTTTTTGAATGTGATTTTATGGAAATGAAAAAGTTATTCTGTGCTATTATAATGGGTCAATAAATTTTCCAAGTGTTGTTTATTAAGGAGTCAGTGAAGAATGCTTTGTAAATGACCTTAATGTACACAAAAATTAGAAAAGGGCAATGAAAATGCATAGAGCCTAGAAGTTTCAAATGAAAATGGATTGCATTGCCTAAATTCACTTTGTTCATAAAGAAAATATAATGTAATAGATATATGTATAATTTTTAAATGAAGAGTAAATTAACTATTATATTTAAATATAAAGATATCGCTAGAGAGGCAGATTATAAGAAAGCACTGACACATCACTGTCCTTGGGTTAAGGGTGGAGGAAGGGACAGAAAATTGCCAGTCTTGTCTTAAAATAAAATTTCAAAAGTCTCAACTAAAAAAAAAAATTAAATTAATGTAGACAAATATAATTATTGACTTTCATGTTATGTAAACACTGGTTGAAAAGGTAAGGCAGTGCCTAGATGTTCTTTTCTAATCAAGCATGTGGTCTTCAATTTATTTTTTTCCCAATATATTTCAGTTTGCCTTCATCTTACCATGCCCTGCAATATTCATTGCCACTTTTAGGAGACTAATGAAAGACAGCTAAAAGTAAATACTAAAAAAGGGAAAAAACAAACCCCAAAACAAAATAACAAACAAAAAAACAAAAAGAACTAAAAAAACCCACCCAGAACACCTCCATTTTATTCCATAGTTATTACTATATCCTAAAATCCTAATTCCAAACTCTTTGCTATATAAGATTATACACTTCTAATCAAACTACACACCAATAATTCTAACTCTACTACTCAAATTTTAAAACCTTCTCCAAAACCTCAAATCAAAACCAATACTCTTTTAAAAGTCAATATCAAAAAACTCAAAAAATTTCTAAATTCCTAAACTTCAAAATTCCAACCCGTGGCAGGTAAGGAACTTCCAGAATTAGTTGCTACAGGAGGTTGAGTTGATGGGCATCATAAGCTAATTCCAAAAGATATTAGAGACATTCACAGGCACAGGTCTAAATAATAAGTGGGTATAAAGGAGGAGAAAAGATGTGGCCTGCAGCACCCCTGACAGGATGATTGTGGCTGCTGGCAGAGTGCAGGAGGAATGGACAGCAGAAAATGGATGTACTCCCATGTTTTTCTAAAACAGCCACCCCCTGTTGCTGACCACAGCAGTGATGGGTGCACAGGCATGTCTCCTGCTCTTAGCTCACTTCTGCCTAACCAGTGGATTGTTTTGACCAAGTGTCTCAAAGCTTCCCAGCAGTGCAGGCAGGATTTAATTCTGTGGCTGTGACAGAGTTGCTGCTTTAGGCACCACCATGCCCAAAGGTGGAGGGAGAGCTGTGCCCAGGATGTGTTGGCAATGGCTCTGCTGCCTCTGCTGCTGCCAAAATACAGCACAGGATGGCTGAATAGCCACTCTTGATTAGCAGCTTCTCCAACACCCAGAGAATGCAGATCTGCCCCTCTCTAAGCCCTGGCTTTTCTGCACACATCATTTTGCAACCACAGCAGAGTGCTCTGTGTAAGTCTAGAGTTGGTGTATTACAATGTGACAGAGCTCCCTGAATAATTTATATCTACGGCTCCATTTCATACTTATTTGTTATCCTATAGGTTTTCCCCTAGGATATGCCATCTAGTTTCAATTTAAAACCTAAGTTCCATAAATTACCACTGCTCAGAAGCTGCTTTAACACGCCGTTTATGCAGGTAATGGTGCACAGTGTAGCAGAAGTGTTTTAGAGTCTCCACTCCTGGGATTACAGATCCACGGTAAACTGGTAAATGGGAAACAATGCAGAGTTGGCCAGAAAATTGAACAAATCCACCTTAACATATCAGGCAAATCACACCTTAATGCTGGGAGCTCTGTAGGGCAATGTTTTTACAGCAGCGTGCACATCTGGATTCCCTGCTTGCATTAAACAGAAAAGAAAGTGTGTGCATTGTGTATCATGTGTGAGTGGATACCAGTTCATGGAAATAAACTTAGGAAGAGCATTAGACATATTTATGGTAAGGCATAAATAAGGCCCATCACACCATCAGTTCTTAATCCTTGCTTTTATTCTCTGAGCATATGATTTTCTGGAAAAAATGAAAACTTCAGAGAATAGCCAGTATTAAGTTCAACAACATTTTAACAGGGTGTCAGCCAAAATATTACTAAAATGTATCTAAATCTATTATATTCCAGAATAAATATTTTTTCTTTAAAGACTAATTTGAATTTTATAGATATGCATTTCAGAAAAATTCCCTCTGTTTGCAGGTGTCGCCTAACTCAAAAGAAAATCATGTCATTACAGCTATTACAGCAATTTTTATGTTTATGAGGCCACATTTTGGCTAAATGTTTTTCCTTAAGTATTTAAGTTTAATTCTTTTTTGGCACTTATTATATCTAATATACTTTAAACACCTGCTTCAAATTAATGAAATTAAGTGTTTCTTGAGTGCAACTAGTGACTAACATGGCAACTGCTAAATTTATAACAGTGTATATTATATTTTGGGTAATTACTGAGTTATACAACTGGCATGTTTGGATAGAGATTGGTATGTGGCTTATACTGCACAAAGCTACAGGCAAGGTAGCATTGAACCCCCAGGCTGTGAATATTCTGCTGAAGTGAGTGGTGTAAAAGAGCCTGAGATGCTCTGTCTGCTCATTATATAGACAAGATTCAGTAAAACCTTTCATTCCCAGTTACAGGCCTTTCTTTTTGGTGATTTCCTTCATGTAAATTTAAAGTATGTAACAAGATATACTAGGGGTTTATCACTGCCAGGGCATTGCCTTTGGCCTCTTTGATGTGAATGCATCAGGCAAAAGAGGAGAGGTTTCACAAAGAGAAGAAAATCCAGGATTTCAAGTTAAATCTTACACTGCTTGCAGTAACATATGAAACAAATAATTATTTAAGGGAAGGATGAAAAAATGGGGAGAAAAAGGATGGGCTGTGACACAATGCAGCAAGAGAAACAAGTTTAGGTTGTGTGTAATACTTGCTACTTTGGGGCTGATACAACGTGTTCAGGAAAAATACCCAGTGCATTCAAGTTCACTCGAGAATAAGAAGTATTCTGAAGTATTCTAAAATTTTAAAAACTCCATTTACAAGCCACTTATACCCACACCATCCTATTTGCACTTAGCTTGCCAAGCATCTGTGGGCTCTGAAACCTCATGAGAACTATTTTTTTAACTTAAGAAAGTTCTTGGCCTATTGCAGCACCATTCTGCTCCCTTTTTTATTTTATATCCTTTCTTATTTCTCTGCTTGTTCCTTTATTTTCTTTACATCCAGGATGGCAAGGTTGTAACAGTGACAGTTCATTAGATCCAGTAATTCAAATATTCTTGGGGTGGTAGGTGACTATTCATAAGTTGCTGATGCTGCTATTTCTGATGTACATGTTGCATGTAAGTGTTTCACCTGTCTAAATAAATGCCTTTCTTTGACCCAACAGGCCAGAACCAGTACTGTGGACAAAGGATGGTGGAGAACTACCAGATCCAGAGAGAATGGTTGTCAATGGCAGGGTTCTAAGCATCAGCTTCCTAAACAAAACAGACAATGGCACGTACAGATGTGAAGCAAAAAATCCCATTGGCCGAAACAGCACAGAATATGTCCTGATAGTACATGGTGAGTGTGCTCTCCTACTGCAATCTGTGCATATTTGACTTTTCTGGCTGATGTAATCAGGTGCTTGTGGTCATTATGAAAAGAACAGCAAGAACATTTAGAAGTGTAGTTGCACTTTTATTGATGCTGTCGTCTAGCTGGGGGGAGTATGTTGTCTTTTTTTTTTTTGGCATGGCTCTCTTCTTACAGTTTAAACAAAATATATTCACTTATACTCTGAACTTTTTGTTAAGTAAGCACCTGTAAAATGTTTTGCAGTGTGTGGGTTTCATAAATACTTGCCTCAGGCCCAGCTGTTCAGAAAAAGCTGGTTACAAAAGGATATATGAAGAGAAATATCAGACAGATGCATACTTGAGGTTTTCTGCTTAGCTTTTTATAGACCACCAAAGACAGGACATTGGATACTTCACACAAGTTACAGCCTGCTACTGAGAAAATTCAGCTCATATAAGTTAGCTGATATCACCTGGATCATCCATTACAGTCAGGCCTCAAAACTGTGTCATGTCCTGAATGCATTCTATTACTTCCAATAAAATGGAAAAATAGGAAGGCTCACATTAAATTGCAGTTGTTGGGGTTTTTTTTCCGTAATAAATTAGGCAACAATACGTGTCATGTGAAAAAACCAGCTGCCTTCTACATTGATCATTAAATAGATTGATATAACTCAGTTGTAGGGGAAACTATAATATAAAATTAGAATTTTCCTTTAATGCAGCCTGGCAATTTGGATCTAGGAGTCTCAAAATATGATGTACCTGTAATGTTATCACAGGAATTCCTGGAAGGTTATGATTTCCATAATTTGAATTTTAATATAAGAGAACATAGAGGCAGAACTTCCACTTTAATTCATGATGGTACTTTTTCCCCCTCTATTTTTTTTAAATGCAATTGCTTATAAATATGACAAAATAAAATGAAAAAAATCTAATGCAAATTTTAGTCTTTAAATGGACAAGAGAGTTATGTAGATTTTATTTGCTCATGATGAACTCAGTTACAAGAAGTATACATTTCCTCAGTGGTTGTAAGGTATCAGAAACAATTTTCACTACAAGTTTACTTGCCTCTAGGTATTTGGCATAAAACTTCTAGTAAGTGCTGCTTTCAGTAATGAGCTATTTATTGGCACTGTTGATGAAATGTCATTTATCAAAAGAAACACTTAGGTTACTTTTCATTTTTCTTCAAGTTCTCCATTAGTTTATGTAGGATTAGTGGCACAAATAAGGAGGAGATCTTTGCATGAGGAACACAGAGCCTGTACTGCTATGTGAGTATTTCTGTGTTAAAGGCAAGCAGCAAACTAAACCCTCCAACCTCTATTTACATTGGCTGCTGCAAGAAGAGGAAAATAAAAAATGTCTTTTGCATCCCAGGGGCGATGGTGTGGTGGTTGTTGGCTGCAGGCACAAAGTGCTCTGCCTTTGATGAGGTAACAGCTTCTGCACTTACCATATGCTGAAACTTCTGTCATTTGTGTTTTCTGCCCAATTTATTTGTGTGATTACTTCTGAAAATATGGCCTTTTATCATGGGGGATCTTTTTTCCATCAGCAGTGACTTTGCAATAGAACTCTATCAAAGAATATTTCACTATTCCCACTCTTGCACAGTGGTGTGTCCCATGTTGATCTGATTATCTTGCATCAACTTCCTGGCAGTCTGTAAAATCACTCATTATCAGGGAGGCATTCTGTTATGTTTGGCAGCACATTAGGCATGTTATCAGCTTTAGCTTGCTCATGGCTGACCTTTCCTGTTATGACTGCCTGAGTTTTCCTAATTGCATTTCTGCAATTCCAGTGCTGGAACTAGAGAAGGTAAATGTCAGGTGCTTCCCAGGTTTCTGAAACAATCAGAGTTATGTGACAGAGCATGAGATGATGTTTAGTACTTAACAACTTACTGGGGTTCAGAGTTGTAAGGTTTATTTTAAGTACAAAGGAGACTGACACAATTATTTTATCAAGTGTAGCACAATCAGTTGTATAGATAAAATTGAGCAGTCTTACCCATTCTTTAGCTCATTACATTCATGAATGTCTCTAGTGAACCATAATCCTCCTAAAATTATACATTATTTTTTCTCTCTCTCTGGGGGCTAGAAAACCTACTTTTTATCATTTTCTGAGATGCATCCTTCTATTTAATAGAGGTGTATATTTTTTTTTTATCTTCCTAAATATATCTGGAAGTATTCTTTGATTTCTCATCCCTTCCCCTGTGCTTAATGTGTTGATGTGATTTTTTGCCCTACTCCTGTGTTAGAGCTCATTAATCATATGACTTCTTACCTTGAATATCAGGTTTCTAAGACAAGGTACATGCCAGATTTCCCACATGAGCTTGTGTAAGGAAACAGGGGACATCAGTGGAAGGCATCCTCTCCAGGGGCAGAGAAGGGCAACATGATTCACAGCTTTCTTTTTCTAATATGCACTATCATTTCCATACATTTTCTTCTTTTCTTTTTTCACTTCAACAGATTTTATCTCTTTCTGTGTTAATAGTGTAAGAGCTTTTTCTGGTTTTCTCCTTCCCCCCACCCCACTAAGAATTCCCCCTCTCAGTGATACTGAATCTACTAATTCTCCCAATTTTTAAGTTATCTTCCTAATTTAGAGAAGATTTAGGTAGCTTTAGTGTACAGAGAAGATTGGCTAAAAGTGGAAAATATAGCTTATCATAATTAGAGATTAGGTGCAAGCAAAGCATTTATACATATTAATTATACAAACCAAGCAAAGAGTGTCTCATGCCTTTAACTGGACCAACCTAAACACAAAATTACACAGAAGGGTAGTGTTTTTTTTCTACTGTGAGTGGTGATGATGAGGTAATACTGTTTTGATGTTAAGTGATGGCAGAGAAAATAAATATTGCTGTAAGCAGATGAATGGAAATCTGTCCAATACAATTAGTATGTGACAACATAAAAATTATTTTAAGATTTTTTTTTTTTTTTTTTTTTTTTTTTTTTTTTGCTATAATTAAAGAAACATGACTTCAGAGACATTGGATCTATTTCAATAAGGTTAAATTCTTGGGCTATTAAATATGCTCATGCTGCTTTGCCAAATCAATGTGACTGCTAATTTCATTTTTCTTAACATTTATTGTTAATAATAAATGTCAAAAAGTACTCTGGAAAGCAGGAAGGTGGATACAAAGTCAGAGTTTATAGGAAGAGCACAAAGGCAAGACATGCAGTTTGCTCAAACATTTGTTTCATGCAGTAACAAAGGCACAGGCTTTAATGCCTGTAGCTGTTGTCATTTCTATATTCTAATTGGCAAGCTTAGTGCTTTAGAAGTGCACATTCTGGCTAGATATATTACACCCTTTCTTTGGTAATGGGCCCCAGGCAATTTTCACTCTCTTCCAATTTATTAAGAATTTTTGTTTACCTTTGTCCAAATACTAGTCATTAATCACCAGCAAACAGAGGAAACTGTCAAACTCGTGTTGCTCAACTCAAGAAAACACAGACTCTGCTTGCAGAGCTCTGGTAATCACTGCAGTGATTTAGCTGGAGCTCAGGAAGGAGCTGTTCCATCATAATCAACCTGAAGACACAGCTGCTGTGTTTGGAGGAGTGGTTCCCAACCTCTGGGTGTCACTGCCATAGATTCAGTTCAACACTGCCTTGGAGTGAGTGACACAAGTCAACATCATTAATGGAAGCAGCAGCAGTTCATAATTTGCAGAGTATTTGAAACAGAGTACCTTGGTGAGATATCCTGATATGCCAATCTACAGCCAGGCATTACAATAATTTAAATATTCAGAGCTATGTTTAATGTGTATGCAGCAATTATCTGGAAGAGCAGTATGGAAATGAACATCAATCAGCAGCTGTGAATGGCCAAGGCAGTTCTTATTGCCCAGATTTTAACTAGGAAAGCATTTGAGCCAGTTACTTAGGATCTCTGGAGAATAAAAAGTGGCAAGACATATTCCTTTGTCTTCAGCCCCTTTCTTTTTTTTTTTTTTTTTCTTTTTGTCCTAGGGCAAGCAAGTAAAGGCAACTGAAAGACCGAGTTACAACCTCATTAGTGTTTTGAAATGTGCTTTTGAACAGATCTCCTACCTTGTGTAAGACCAGAAGTCCCACTGCACCTTTCCTAACTATAGCATTATTTATATTCCACCTGCTTGTCCAGTCCCATTTCAAAACATTTATCATCTTAGCTTCCACAGTAACCTGTGGCAACAGGATTCTGAATTTAGTTATGTGTTTTGAGGGAAAAGTATTCTCTTTTGTTTGTTCAAGCCTGGTGCTTGATCTCTTCACTTTCCAACCTTGCAAGCTATTTGGCCTCTTCTGCTGTTTGTCCTGGAAGTTTGCATTTAAAATTATATTTGCTGCTTTCCTTCAATAGATTCTCAAGTATTTCCTCATTCGTCTCTACTTCTCATTGATTGTGATCTTAAATTCTGCATTTTCTGAAATTCTCTCCTATGTATCTATTCTCCTTCTTCCATGGTCTTCCCCCTCTCCCCACCCCCCTTTTTTCCTCATTTTCTGGTCTAGTTTTAAGTCTCTGTAACTGACTCCTCTCAATATCTGAAACAGCACTATGCCAAATCTGTACCAGACACCTTAGTTTATTAAATCCTACTTCTAAATATATTTATAGAGATTCACCTTCTGTGCCCAGCAATAATCATCATGCACTTGAACATCTGCAAAAAGTTGTTTTTTTTTTTGTTTGTTTGTTTTTTTTTTTAATTGGTGGAAACTCTGTGGAATCCATAACACATGAAATTTAACAAATTCTTCTACCTTTATCTGTTACAGATTATTTTATCTTTGTCAGTTTATTTGCCTGCAAATTTTTTATTATACTTCATTTCTATTTTGATATCCTCATAGGGGCCTTCTCTTTCCTTTATTTCTCTAACTCACTTGTGCACCATTCTCTATCAAGGTAGAAACTGAATAGAGCAGAAAATTGAAAAAAAACCTGAGGAGATGAGGTTGCATTCAGCTTTCTTTCAAAATTAAGCTTGATGAATAGCAATAGATCTTTCAGTTTGCAAATATTTTCACTACAGATCATCAGTAAATTGTGCAGTGATTTTGGACACCTTATCTTTATAAACACATAACAAAAACCACATAAAAATTTTGGGAAAGAAAGAAAGCAGCATCCTTGGGGAGCAGTACACTTATCAGTAATCTTGGCTGCTCCTACAGGTTGAGGTGACTGGACTTTTCAAAAATTTCCTCCTTTAAAATTTTCTGAGTTGAAGTGTCTCATTTGCACACACACCCTCAGAGTAAAGGCTTTCTTTGCCTATGGGAACATCTTGCCTTTCTGTGAACAAAGCTTGAGCTTTGCAAAAACAGAATTGAGCAGAGCCATGGTGTGATGTAACAATAATATTTATAGCTGCAATAATGGCTGGATTTGGTAAATAACCCCAACATTGCCCTTACAGCAATGAAGGCATATCAAGAATATGAGGCTCAAAACATTTCTTAGGACTTAATTAGAAATTCACTGTATGTGGCTACCTGTGCCTTTTAGTTTTGAGATTTTTCTTTTTTGCATCTTTGTTTGAATTAAAAGAAAGAAGTCTCAGTATAGAGTCCTCAAAACAAAGGTGAAAAGCTTTTCCTATTCCCATTTTATATGAAGTAAAGATAAATTAAAAAGTACAGAAGATAATTTGCAGAAAAAAAGGAACCTGGGCTTTCAGTTGGAAAACAAATAAATAAAAGCATGCTCATGAGTACTTGCTCAGTCTCAAAAGCCTTTCTTCCTCCAAGCTATCTTCTTCAAAGCACAGCCCTTCAAATTGTGCTGAAATACTCTAATTTTACATCAGTGTTGTAAAATGGCATTAAGGCATTTAATCATTACCACAGCATTAAAGCTGACTTCTCCAGAAGACTTTTGGTTGGGCTGGAAGAGGTGGTTCACACTTTAAAGCACAATGCAGATGCATTTCCTGCAGCCAGATGAATTAAGAAATTGTGCAGCAGACCTTTTGTTTCTGGGCTGAAAAAGAATAGTGTTTAGTTGATATTTTCAGGTGTGAGAAGACTGTCAAGAAACTTGTGGTGGAGTTGTTGGCTTAATTTTATGGATGAATTGTCCAGCTATTATCCCTGAACACTCTCAAGGCAGCTATTTTGAAATTGCTTTTTGTTGATAAATACTTGAATAGTGGGCTGTATAGTTGAGCTGTATGAACTGATCTTTCTTCATTTATGGTGACTTTAGAAAAATAAGATACAAATTTTTTTTCCAGATAAGCTTAAAAGTATTTTGGAAAGGTCAAGAAAATACCATTCCAAACCACACTAAAACTTCTGGGGAATATGTTTGGCACTTCTGCATTTTTACATTAAAATACTGTTTCTCATTAAAGAAAACTTCTAAAATGAAGTGATTGTGGTTTTGGATAATGTCTTTAATAATGCACAACTCTTGAAAATATTTTATTTTCTTTGTGCTAATGATAGTTCTAACAGGATTTCTGAAAAGGAAAAGATTGTGTGGATATACCAAATACATTGCTCTTGTTTTTTGACTGCTTTAACTGACCTTCACCATTGTTGAATTTATTATCACTGATTTGCTCTAGCAGCAAAGATTGCTCTCTAATTTTTCCCCTTTTTCTATTGATTATATCCCAAATTTTCCTGAACTTTACTTCAATTTATCCTTTTTTTTTTTTTTTTTGAGATGCCAGCTTGTAAAATTTCCATGACTATTAATATCAATGTAATATTAATGAAGAAAATATTAACTCACTAATTTGACTTGAGACGGACGATGAAGTTATAGTCTAAAAGTTGTTAATGATCTTTTGTTTCCAGCTAGATAATTTATTATTCAGCAAACCCAAACCATAAGGACAATATTAAAGTGACTTAGTGATTTTTCTAAATTGAAGCCTTTCTTGTACCATGAGGTGTTGGAATGCAGATAAGGGTGTCCTGTCTCTGTCATTCCCATATGGTGCTTCCATAACTTAATTTTCTTTTGAGAGTAGGTTCTTCAGTGTTTCACTCCATTCAGGAAAGAAAATAGAACATTATCCAAGTGATATTGTTTAAAATGACCACTGGTCATACCAGGTGATACATCAGAACTGTGCTTTGCTCCAGCTGTGATGGTGAGTCCTCTTGGAGATAGATGTGAATGCCTTAGAGGCTCAGAGGGGAGGAGAAAAGCTTCTGTAAAGAATTTGCATCTCTCTTAGAGGGCTTTGAGAACTTTTGTATCTGAGGCCTCTGATCCCATATGAGGATGAGCATGGAGGCTCAGAGAGAAGTAGATAATTAGCTTTTCTCAAACTATTAATATTTCTAACATCCATAACTTTATATTAATATCTGTTAGTACTTAATATTCTATTTTTACTATTTAAGTTTTTAATCATTAATTGTTTGGTGAATTTTTCTGGAGTTTATCTTAGCCTGCATTTCTCTGTTATATAAAGGAGAAATATTCAATAAAATGTTTCTTAAATTAATTGACATTTTTCTTAGAGCAAATAAGGTATTTCTCCACTTGTTTTCAGCATTTTATTCTTTCATTATTCAAACTGACAATAATCTGAATTATTCCTAAACAAAATTCAAAAATCTTCCTAACATCACTCTACCCAGCATAGGTTCAATATAAATATGTGGTGGGACCTAGCTTGTCTTTAGCCACTCCTCCAAAATGGAATCCTCTCTGCTGCAATCACAAACTATTTCTCTTCCAGCTGAAACTGCCCCTATTAATCCTCATGGCAAGTGTAGAAACAAAACACAACAAAAAAATCAAAGGAAGAGGAAGGACAGAAGAAAGTTTGGCAGAGGAAAAACTTGAGGAGTTGACAAAGTGTTTATTCTTCAGATATTGCTGGGGGTTGCTGCACCAGTGGGTTTCTTTTTCCCCCATTGGTTTGGTAGTTTATATTTTCTGCAGGTTTCCCAACCCTTGATGGGTTGGAAGGGAAGCAAGGAGGATAGAGGGATGCTGGCATGTTGAAGTGCTTGATGGAGGAGAGCTCTGGTTGGTTTTCATCATTTTGGAGCAGGAGCTGAAATCTCTTCGCACTGCTTTGTGCATCACTTAGTTTAAAATAAATTAGCAGATATGACCAAGCATTATTTATTAAAAAAACCCTGTGATTTCCACTGGTGAACTATCCTGCTTGATGGCATAATAGGTAAGGTACTAAATATCTGCCAGCCTGAAGGGAAGCTGGGAAATTTTAGCAAAATTCAGTCTCAGCAATACTGCATGGATCCCACTATTCATAGTTATGCATTTTTCAAAGACAAAGAATCATGGAAGGAATTCAACTGCATGTATAGATTTCTTTTTGAGGACAAAAAACCCCAAAAGCCCCAAAAAACAGAGCATAAAAGGTTGGACAGCTGGAAAGATAGGGTCTTATTTTCTCAGGTAGAGTATTTGGTGATAAGAATGTGAGAATTCAGTGTATTAGTCAGAGATGGTGCAATGAAGTGCAAAAATCTCTGTTTTAGGTTCCACAGTGCCAGTCACTTTCACAAGGTGATTTTCAATAAGATACAGCAATCCCACTGTGATAAAGTGTTTCAGATTAGTGTTGAAACCTTTTGATTTTATTTTGAAATAAACTTATTTAGAATAAATGACAGTCCCTGTTATCTCTCTTTACTAACCTTAGAATTATTGCCGTGAGTTTGGAGTTGTTTAAGCAACTTCATTGATTTGCCCTGAATTTCTCAGAGAAACAAAAGTAGCAACTGTAATAAAATAGAGATCAACAATCTGTTTAACTCCATTTAGTTTCAACACATGTCCTTAAATAAGGAAATTTTGGAAAATTCTCTTTACTTTCTTTTTTCTCAGTGCAATTTGGGCTGAGTTTTTTGTATTTTTTTTTTTTTGTATGTGTGTACAGAAAGAGTGAAGTGTCATTCTGAGAAGGCTGTCATCTTTGTTCAAGGCTGCTGGTGTCTGAATTTGTATTGTGCATTAGCTTTTCCTTATAGGTTTTCAAGGGCCAGCTGCTGGTACTTTATTTCATTTAATTTTGAATGCTCCTATTTTATGGCTTGGAAAAACAAAGAAATATGGCTTGTCTGCTTACTTAAAAAGAGTAAAAATGAACATCACAGCCTTAATGTGATTTTTAAGCAGTGGCAATGGTCCTAGAACACCATATTAATATTGATAGAATGGTGTGTTTCCTGGGAAAATTATGCTGGCTTTATTCATACAAGATGTTTGGTGGCTTTTGTGGTAACATTTTGTCCTGAGTGCAGTGAAATTGGCACTGCAGGTATAAGGACAACTGCTTTTTTAAATGCAATTTTGAGGGGTTTTGATTTTGGGATTTTTTTTAGCAGAGTATTAAAATGAGCCTCAGGAGATCTGTTCTGAACTCCCCTGTCAGGCTCACAAGTCTGTAAAATGTAAGACATTCCACTTAATTCTCTGTGTTCATTTCCCCAGCTGTGAAATGGGAATAATACTGTCTCTTTTTTCTCTAAAGTTTGGTCTGTACTGCCCAAAAAACGACCTTACAGATCTTCAAGGCAGAGGTCCATTTTTTGCTGTTTCTGTATTTTTTAATGTAGAGCTGTGAACAAAATCAAATCTGTGTATATATAATATATATGTCTTTTTATAAGCAAGATGCCTTCATTTGAGGCTGTGGTCTCAAACAGTGCTCTGACACTTTTCCTTTTTTTTAATTTAAAATGTTGAATTACCAAATTATTTTTCTTAGCCTGTTGCATGCCCTGAAAATTTCACTTAGTATCTTTCATGCAAGTTGCATAAGATTCAGTGCAGAATTTGTAGCTAATTTAATAAGAAAGGTGAGCTTTTATAGAACACAGATTGACTCCTTTAAAACAATGGGTTTTGTTATTAATACTGCTATTGAATTGGAAAGGACATTTTGTAACTGCTGGCAAAACTTGTGCTAAGTTTGAGGGGAAAAAAATTGGGTCTTACAGTACTTCTGGAGTAAATTGAAATATGTATTATATTAACAAAACTCCAGAATACTGAAGCTTGATCTTTCTGTTTAATGCTTGGTTTGATTTGTCCTTAGAGGTGAATCTTGCACTAATAACCATTAATAAAGTAAAACTTAGAGGGCTTGAAAAGAGAATCTTTAGAATTAAATAATTGTCGTACTTGAGAATTTCAGTTTTTCTTACACTAAAATAATTTTCAATATCTAATTACCTGGTCAAGTTACCATTTTGTTATTCTTTTTAGGAGATCTGTGTGTGTCACTTGGCTTTAGCACAAATAGAGATTAAGCAATAAGGCATTACAGTCTATTAGCTTCCTACAGTCCAAATGCTGCAGAGAACACAATCTTCCCCACCAAAACTGAGCAGCAATAGGTAAATAGATTGTGAGACAGTACATGATGTCACCTTTTATTCTTCTGCTTCACTGGGAGCAGGGGCAGGGAGCTTTGTTAATGGCTGGGCTGGTGACAAACAGCGAGTGTGACGGGCGGAGAAATGGGAGCGTGCTCCAGCATCTCCAGACCTTCATTGCAAACCTCCCTCTGCTCCAAGGGAGCTGCAGCCAGAGTGCTTTTGCTGATAGCAAATTCAGTGGAGTGCTGTGGGGAGCAAAACCATCCCTGAAGTAAGCACTGAGGGCTCCCAAGGCCAAACCCGACATTTGGAGAGCTGGGAGCCACCAGGGCAGTGCTCAAATGTTCCTGTCAGATGCTTTCCTGTGAAATGCTGGATTCAGGATTCCTGGGGTCCCTCTGTGCAGCTCCACCAACTGAGAGTGCAGCAGACTGCTCCAGTCTCCAGGTGACAAAGCCAAATTTGTGGCAACCTCTGGTGCTGTGCAGAAAGGTCATGGTTTATATCCTTTAAAAAAAACCCAAAAAACTTTCATTTGCTTTATTGCTACTCTTAAATTTTTTAGCAACTTCACATTAAAAAGCACATAGTTCCAGGGTCTACTAAATCCTAGATTCTGATCTGTGCAAGCAAAGGGTGGGTGCTGCCTCTACTCAGCATATTCTGCTTGTTAGGGTGCCCACAGAAGAAGTGGATTTTACCTAAATACCCTGAATACCCCTCCTGCCTTCCAGCTCTGTTGAGGATCTGGGCAGAAGCAGTTTGAGGGAGAAGTCAGAGCCAGTCACTGCTCTCAGCCCTGCAAACTTCTCCTCCCTTGCTGTGTCTTCCTGCCACACTGAGGTACTTCCCTCCCACTGCTTCTTCCTTCTCACCTTTCTGACATCCACAGCTGCTTGTTTTCTGGCAGCACTTACATCTGTCCTGAGCCTGACCTGGCTCTGCTCGTGGAAAATCAGCCTTTCACACACCTGTGGTCTTTGTGAGCCCTGCTGTTGCTCTGGTGCACAAAATAAATGAGGTACTCACTACAGGAGTTCTTTCTAGACAATTCAGGGAAGTGAACTTCTTCATATTTCAGTGTCAAATGAGATGGCATAATCAGAAATAACTTGCTACTACACCTTGTTTTTTCATATTCATCACATTTTTTGTTTTGTCATAGGCAATTCTGGTCAGAGTGTGTGTTGTAAAATGTGCCACAATGTGATATCAGGCCCTTATTTTAAGTGATTTGGGATGACAGCATACTGGCAGTACTAAATACTAATATTGAAATGGGATTTGTTCTTTTGAGTTATATTTTTAACTTTCTAAGAACAGAATTTGGGCCAGGGATGTGCAGATTCCAAGGTTTTGCTTGGCTCTTTGAGAACAGAAGGAAACAGGCTTTTTTTGCTTTAACTTTTAAAACTTTATCCTCCTTCATTTGCTACTGAAACCTATTGCTTTTGAAATAGGGGAATAAAATGAAGAAACAAACCACAAATGAACCAGCAAGCTATAAAACTTTCTATAAGGAGAGAAACTATTGTTTTTTTCCAGTTCCTGATTTGTTCTTTCCTATTCCTAATTTCTAGCCATTTCAATCCAACTGTATATCTTGCAATATGAATTCATCCACTAGAAGACCTTATTGGTATAACTAAAGATATAGATCTACATGGAGCTTTTGTTAAAAGGGTTTGGATATTTTTAATGACATCTGATTTGCTAGCCCAAATGTCAAGCACATAATTGCCATTTCAGAGTTTCATAAATCTGAATCAATTAGTAAAAGGAACCCCTTGACCTTGTGTGCATGAGCATTCATGATCATTCAGTCTAAGTGCTAAGGAGCTATTGGCACATGATGTTCAAGCTGAGTGATCCTTTTGTTCAATCTCATTTTCTTGGAGCAAGGTAAATGCAACTCCCTTTGAGTTTAAAACCTTGCTAAATTATTTAGTGCTACATACCACAGACTGATTAAATTTTTCACAGAGTAGTGAGATTGTTTCCCAGGTAGGTCATCACTCAGTTCAGTTTACCACTTAAAATTTCTTTCATTCTCAGTCAAAATACAGCAAGGACCATCCATCATTATCACTCTGTCCTTTAATTTTTCTGTCAGCCTTTGTCAGGCTTGAAACAAAAGCCTTTACATTTTTATCAACTGCAGCTATTGTTGTCTGATTTGTGCTCAGTCATGTCAAAATATCGGTTGTGTTTTTACCAAAAAAGTCAAATATTTTCAATAGGTCAGATCTATCTTTCACATAAGCCCACTAAACCAAACAGAACCATTTCTCATTTCTTTGGAAATGGAGAGTAAAAATGCTCAGGGCCAAATTGGCAGGAAGAGTAAATTATCCAGGCTCCCTGCACTTAAATGGATGGATGTCTTCTGCCTTAGCATGGAGAGCACAGCATCAATTCAGGGAAGAAGGAGAAGCAAACAGGAGATTCTGAGCAGGTGGGGCTGGAGCTGCTTTGAGCTGATCTTGTGCAACACTGCTCTGGTGCTCTGCTGAAGAGCAGCTTCCCCACCAAGCCCAGCTTGCCTGTTCCTCCTTTTTCCACCATCCACTGGGAATCAGCCTTCAGTTTGCCTGCTGGCTGCTGTGCCCTGGCTTGTGGCACAGGGAGCTCCTTTTCAGAGCCCTCCTCAGTCTCCTGTCTGCAGCACCAAGCTCTGACATTATGCCAGGTGCTCACTCAAGTGAGGGCTCTGGGCTGAGCGTTTGCAGCTCAGCTCAAAGCTCCCTGTGCCACTGGAGAGAGGTCAGAGCCCATCTCTCTCACCAAACTCCAGTTCAAGCCTCACCTGTATAACCTGTGGAACAGAAGTGTCAAAGGGTCCATGGGAATCCCTTGGTCTGAAGGTCAACCTCTTTTCTATTTCCAACAGCTTTTATGGAAACAATTAGTTCTCCATGAGCTGTTTGCATTTCAAAGCTAGCAGGATGATGAAGCTAATACCAACTTAATTACAGTATTGAATTTTTGACTGAATATCTATCTGTCAACAAACATCCAGTGTAGAAGTGAGGTTTTAAAATTAATGGAGACAATTATTGCTTGACTTCTAGATCTCCTGAGCATGGCTTTTCTATTCTCTTTGGTTCCCCATCTGCAAAATATAGCTATTTTCTGCTTCACAGGAGGCTAAGGATTAATACCTTAGTATTATTGAAATAGTAATCTGGTGCAGTGATTTGGGTATGGCTACTTGAATTAAAAAGCTGTGCTCTGCAAGGTCTCTTGGTCATAATGATCCTTGGTACTTAGTGGCACGAGAGTCATAAACAAAAATTCATTTTCAGCTGAACATTGTGTACAACTAGATTCAGAAATTACAAGACAAGGAAGTGGAATTTAGTTTCACTCCAGCACAGATTTCTTGGGCAGAAATCTGCAGATCCATTCTGTTAAGATCCTCCCTGACAGAAAGCTCAAGAGGACAAATCCACGTTGTCCCTTTGACAGGATGTTCTGAGCAGCTGCCAGCAGGGAGCTCTGGATGACAACCTGTGCCTCGCTAGTGAAATAAGATAAGTTTGGAAAAAAAGACCAAAACTCCTGCAGGACTAGAAACAGGTCAAATTGTAATTCCCTTTTCTGGCAAGAAATGGAGCAGCACACCCTCCGTGAGGACAGTGATCCGTATGGTTTAAGCAGAAGCCTGTGCTGCTAAGTATAATTTTTAATTTTTTTTTTATCCATAGTCCATGTGCTTTTGGGGCTTCCAAACCCATTTACCTCCTACACTTGCAATGCATGATAGACTGAGGAGCACTGGACATTACTTCTAGTTTATTTCTTGAACTGCATAGTCTGTATTCTCTTATGTAAAAGCCTTTTCAAGGCAAAGTTTTCATGAGAATCCATAAATCTTGGAAGGACTGATAGGAGTGTTTCCATCAGAGTCAGCAGGCACCATGCACACAAGTCTTCTCAACATGGGGATAATTTCAGAATGCTGTGCTTGGATCTGGGCTGTCCAGAGTAGGATTTAAGGATGAGATATGGTCCAGGCATTCCAAAATTGTTGTCTGGAGAGCTCTGAGCTATTTGGTTACTTTGCACATTCCTGTGGCAGACTCTCATGTTGTTGATGAGGTGATTCCACTGGGCAGAGCCTCGAACCTCAGCTGGTACCAACCAAACCTTTCCAGAGTCCAGAACAGACTCAGGTTTTCATTGCCTGGGCAATGCAGTGCTCCTCAGGCTGCTGATTCCTGCTTTCTCTTGTGCTGTGGTCTTTGGATAAAGTAATCAGATGAAATCTTTTGCATGGTGAATTTCACCTCACTTTGTAAAGAAAGAAACCAAATGCTATTCCTTGTTTTTGCATCCCTTTTGAGAAGAGATGCTTTCTTTGAGGCTTCTGCCAGACTTCCATTTCGATGTTTTGCATCAGAGTTTATGATTTGCATCAGGAAACTAATTCCTGCACAAGTTTTCATTATTCTTAATTGGATGAGATCACATCTGTATTAAAACACTGACATATGCTAGCTCATGTTAGCTAGAATACTTTCTAGATAGCCTTTCATTTTAAATAAGAAATCTTGTTTGAAATGCTTCGGTCAGAAGAGAAACCAGAAAGTTCTAAGTTCAGCAGTGACTCATGTAAGTTATTATTTAGTAAAATAGGTAAACAGTGTGCTTGCAAATTGGATAACACTGTCATAAAACCATAACTTGTCACTTCAGTCTTAAGTAATTGGTGTTTAAGAAAGATAATGAATGGAACCATGAGTCACATTAATTAGTTTCACGTACAAGAATGATGTATAAAGCTTTTCTAATAAACAAGGTTTTGCTCTCCTTATGAAGTAGGTGTTTTGTTTTTTTTTTCTCTTTGATTTAAGTTTTAGCAGATACTTATCAGGGAAGGAGTTTCCCTTTATGAGAAGAAATTGCATAGATCAGTACATGTGACATGTATCTTTTTAACATATTAATTTATTTCTAATGCTTGTTATACTCAGTTCTATTTCATTATTGTGGGATTCACATTCCAGGTAATATTATCATTATTCCTGCTGATTAATATGGCTACAACTGGGAGGGTTTTTAAAAGCCTGTTCTAATTTTTCTGTCTTGAGAATATTTTATGCTGGGAATTTGATTAAATATCAGTGTACATTAGATTAAAAATCAGTGTACAGATGAAAGATGACTCTTACACTGTTTTCTGATGGCTTTGGAAGTAGAACATCACACAAGTATAGATTCCAGAGAGCATAGTGATGCTTTTTATCAAAACTAGATGAATACAGAAATAGTAGGTGACATAGATATTAACTAGCAAGGAGACTTTTAAACTTGGGAAATAATCTATCATCCAGCATGGAAATAAGGTAAGTGTGCTACTTTGAAGCCTTAAGAGGATAATTATGCAATGCTGAGCTCAAGGACCTTGTGTCTGAAGTGTGTTCTGTAGGGCCCAATACTGAAAAGCTCTGAGCTACTTCAGCTTCCATTGATTTCAGTCAGAATTGATGGTACTCAGGGGCCAATTGCATTTCTTTCCACAGCAAGGGAAGACAGATTGTGGGTCAGATTTTTGCTCTTTTATTGCACTAAATAGCGCCCTTCAGAAATATTTTCAGTGAAATCAGTATGGAATGGGTTACTCACCATCAGCTGCTGAGAAATGAGTCCTTCCCTTTCAAACCTGCAATATAAATAATCTGAAAAATGCCAGATGCTTTTTATGTCTTCTCAGAAGTGCTTTTCTCTAGTTCTCTTCAGAGCTCTTGTTTGTTTGTTCTTTAAAACCTGCAATCACCTTATAAGCAAAGTCCTATTGGTCTTTATTGCTTTTGGCAGTGTAATCAAAGTATTTTCTATGTGTACATCTGGTTATGTTCTGCTCTGTACTGGAGTGTTCTGCATCAGGAGTTGTTGGTTCCTCTGCAGAGAAGCAGTCGTGCTCCCAATCCTGGCATACCTGCACTTGCTGGAGCAAAGCCTGAAGGGTTTTATAGGATGCTGTCATCATTTTATGTATGGATTTTTTCTGACTTGCATGCTTTTTTATCAGTAATGTTATTATCATTTCTGATTTTTGGTTTGAAGGTGTTTTAGAAAAATACTGATGTGTGCTAACAATAAATTGTGAGCATTAAGGATGACTGAAAGATGACTGTGCCTGCAAATTAGGGTAAAGATTTTGAAATATACTCTGCTCTGGATCTTAGCAGACAACTGTGTCTTAAGCAAATGTGTGGGAAGAAGAAAAGCAATCCGGGAAAAGCAGCTCTTATAGTTAGTAGCATTTTCTCCCCTTTTTCCCTCATTGAGTCTGTCTGAAAGTGGGTGTTTTAACATACAGCCATTTCTCGTTAACATGTGTGTGTTTATTTTAGCATGATGGTGTTGTTTTTTCATCTCCCACTCTGACACAGCATGTTTCATCTGTATATGGTTTCTACTACATGAGACATTTAAAATGGCTCAGCGAAGCAATGGATTCTTGTCACTTAAATTGTCACTCTCTCTTTCTGTGGAAATGTGGTCATTTTAACAGAGTTTTAAATTCCGTGTAATCAAAGATTGACTATAAAAATTGAGAGTGATAAATGTCAAGAATTTAAAGGTACTCTGCTGTACCTGTAATAATTTATGTTAATCATGTTTTAATTTAGTCATGTTCAACATGCTTGTATTTACAAATTAAACCACTGTTATGGTTCTCCTTTGTTTGCATGATATGATTTTATTTTTTTTTTTTTTTTTCCACTCACCAGATGTTTTCAACACTTTGCTTCCCACTACTGTCATCCCCTCCCTTACCACTGCAACAGTCACAACCAATGTAGCCTTAAAAGCCAGCACAACCACATCTGCAACAGCCACCAGCATCAGAGGTACAGTATCCTTCTTTGTTATGGCCTGGGAAGCACATGATAAATAGGAAGTTGGAGCTTTGATTTTTTTTTTTTTAATTTTATTTTTTTTTAACAAGGATGGAAATTGCTAAAGAGAGGGTTCAAACGTTTCACTTCACTATATATTTAACAGAATAATCCACAGGGTGATATGTGGGTTAAGAAAGATATCGCATGACCTTGAATGTTGTCATTGCCCCAGCAGAGTGCATGTGAACTTTGACAGGATGCTTAAATTATTTGTATACATTTGCATTTAATTTTTTGAAGTTAGTAAATTAGCTCTGATGTAAAATGCAAGCAAGCTATTTTTAAATAAACATGACCTTTTAAGACTGGTTATTTTGGGTGCTACCGTTTGAAACGAGCTAGGTGTCTCAGCACTGGAATTTCTGTTGGTGAAGTCTTGCTTGATAACAAAGAGGCATTGCATTGCATCACCCTTGTTAGCCTTTTACAGTTTAAGGCATCCCTAATTTAGGGGTGTTTTTATCTCACCAGAGCTAAAGTCTATGAGCTAAAAGTTCTCTCTCCCCTCCCTGACCCCCATCTGTTGGGGTTTTTTTCTCTTACAGCTTTTTAAATGTTTCTAGTAATGCTTCATTTCTTTATAAGCAAAATATAAAGGTTATTTTACTCTTTTATTCAGTGGCTGATCAGATAACTGTTAAATAGGGAAGATGCCTGCAGAAAGTTTTGCAGATTATCATCTTCTGGGCAGCTACAAATCCCTTGTGGTAAATGAAGTGGCAGAAGGTTCCTGTGTGGTCTCTTGAAAGCTTTCCTTGCACAAGAAGAGAGGAAATTATATTCTTTCACCACACTGCTGGTGTTGACATGATGAGGTGTACTTAGGCCAGGAAAGTTAAGTCAGTTATGAAATCCTTTTTTTTCTGGAAGTGTTGTTATTGGTCAGTTGTAGTGACCTACCTAACTTTCAAGAATAAAGATTGTGATGGTGTCAGATGACCTAAATTCTTCCTCCACACGGCACAGATATTTTAATAATGTGGCCTTCATATGATAAACTGAATCAGACCTAAAATTACATTTTTGATATTACTTTTAATGTGAAAATGCTATTATTTTAATGAGGAGAGGAAGTGTTGTATTAGTCTTTTTCCTTCAGAAAAAGAGAAAGCTAGACCATGGAAAACAACCCTGTGTTTGTGGGTCTCAGAGGTTGCAAGAAGAACTTTCCTGAAAAGGAGCAGAATGACAGGAATTGTCTTTACAAAAGGGAGTTTTGTGTAAAGCACAGAAGCTTCCAACTTTCTGAGGGCTCACATCCTGGAAGGACAATGCTCTTGGTGTGCTGTGCTGAAGTTTTCTGCCCTTCATGAATTGTTTTCTTTTGTTTGTTATGTGGTCATAACTATGTCATTGTTATGATTGTACTGATGTTTTTAGTGCATTGTCTCACCTCCTAAGTGTGTTTAGGGCCTCATTTGCTTTCCTATGGAGTGTTCATTTTCACTATTTATGTGTCCAGCATCAATAGAAAGGTCTGAAACAGGAGAACTCTCTTCTAAATTTCAGCTCTAGTACATGGGGAAATGCATGCAATTGATGCTACGTTTACAGAGATGCTGCTTTAATAGAAAGTAAAAGAAGGAAAATTGGGTGATCAATTGCTGAAACATGAGCACTCACTTTTCCCAGAAAGAAAGAAGTGAATGCAGAAAAATGGCTGAAAAGATGAGACCACTTCAACCTCAAGGAAGTGGTAGATAGAGTTTGTTGGGGAGATAATTGAAGGGACAAATGAGTGTGGGAAGTCCATTTCCTCAAAATCTTGTATTGAAAGGAAAATGATAGTTTATCCCAATGCAGAGAAAATGTAGGACTCATGAGATACTAATGAAATTGGTTTTTTAACAATCTAAGATATCAAACCTTTCTAAAACACAAAATCAAGAGGTTACTATAAACATAAATCATTGAAGAAGAAACAGGACAACGGGAAAGAAACAGCATGCAAAATGAAATTAGCAAGTTGTGAGAAATTTAACAAAAGTGTTTAGAAATACACTAGATGAATTACAAAAACAAAGAAATTAATTGTGAATAATGAGGACAAGGTAATTGGTATTTTAGCCAACAGTGGAAGACAACTGGAGTGCTGTTTCTGATGGGGGGTGAGGGGAGGTGTCACAGTGAAAATTGACCACAAATGGAGACAGATCAAAGAAAAGGACAGAAAACTTATAGATATGCTCTGCAGAGAAGCTAAAGGCTTTAGCTAAAGCTAAAGAAGCTGGTTTTGCTTTCTAAACAGAAGTCAATATGACTCTGATGAAGAGTTAATTTCCAGGTTCAATGGGGAAAATGATTACCTGAATTAGTGGCAAAGACATCTAATGTAGGCACTTTGTAAATGCATGGGAGACAGTGACTTGAGATATTCAGCTGTTTAAGTTCTATGATTTCCTTCATCCTGCCTTTCTTTCAGGGTGCTTGATTCCCATGGCAGAGGGAAATGAACAAGGTGCATTTCCTTGGGTCTCCTCATCCCCTCTCTTTCTTGGACCCGTAAACAAGTAATGTTCACAGACTTCCAGTGCCTGCAGTGGAGTCCTGACATCCTAAAATACAAGACTGAGCCTCATATCCAATGTCAGAGCACCCACCCCACAGAGAATGAATGGCATAAGGGCCATTTCAGAGGAGGTCAGGTTTTTCACTGCTATCTGTTGCTAGCTGAGCAAAAAGTACCACATAAACATATTTTCCTTTGACACCTCTGCTTCATATTAGAGTAAGATTTTTGACATGAAAGAATTTATAAAGACATTAAGTTGAGAAGCTGTCCATATATTCTCAAATATCAGTTTTTGTTTTTTTCTTTGTCTTGCTTTGATGGATTGTGCCTTAAAGAAACAGTTTTCCCCCAGATTGTAGGGCAGTGAATGCTGTTTAATAATATCTTTTAACTGGGTTCCCCATAGCTGGCATAATAAACTTTCTAGACAGATTTCAGATTTAGATTTTGTTCTAAAATTAGTGCTTAATGTTCAAGAATCTCCTTGGGTGAGTTTTGCAAGGCATTCCTCTCTTCTGCATGACTTTGACATAGTCCAT
Source organism: Muscicapa striata striata (assembly GCA_030060385.1). Lineage (NCBI taxonomy): Eukaryota > Metazoa > Chordata > Aves > Passeriformes > Muscicapidae > Muscicapa > Muscicapa striata. The sequence goes on along the minus strand of JAREIS010000058.1, from coordinate 3,564,243 downwards.
TTTGAGTATGTGTTGCTTCACATCCAGCCACAGGAAATGTCTTTTCAGGCATAAGATACAGGGTATAAAAAACCAATGGAATCTGTGAATCCAAGGCATTTTGCATTCTGATTATTGTACCTTTTGTTACCAAAAACCTTAATTCGTGAGGGGAAAAAAATCTCCAAAAATCATCAGTTAATTTTGGAACCATGTGATTCATTGCTGTCCTAATTTGCCTGGCATTTAGTAAACAACATGAAAAAGGCAACTGATCCAGTTGGATGACAGCATGATAATTCATAAACTTTCTGTTTAGTCAAACTTTTCACTTTTTCAGACAAATTTATGCTTGTTTTTGTGCTCAGTCCTTCAGGAAATAATTATTCTTTTACTGGTACATTACCTACTAACACAAACAACCCTAAACATAATTTGATGCCAGTGAGGAATATTGCCCTTTATATATTTGTCAAGGGTATCTTAAAGCCTAATAACCGTGATGAGGAATGTATGACAAAATGAGAATAAAATGTATGAGAAGAAACAAATCTGGAGGACTACTGAAGGAATAATTATACACTGTATGAGTAGATGTCCTTCTATCAAATTTATGTAATGTTATTTGTGAAATCTGTGCATGGATCCATGCAATTTTTCCCTTTTATGATTGGGAAGAGGCACAAGAGGATTGTGGATTTGTCCCAACAGTGAAACAAAGGATGCTTCCATTGGAGAAATTCTTTGTTAGTGTAAAGTTAATTTAGGTGGTGCTGTGCAAATCTTTGCAAGTCCTGTAGGTGGAGAGGGAGTGTGATTAACAGTCTAGGAAAAGCCACCTCAAGTAAGAGCAGCTCTGTGTTTCTGGATTAACAGGGGAAAAAAGGTTGTGCACACAAATGTAAAACCTTCCCTTGGGCTGTCATTTTGTTAATCATCCCCCCCACACACACACACAAACAGAACATTTCTTTTGTTTTGTTTTATTTACATCCTATTATTATCAAGGAACACAAAAAAGTCAAAGAGGTTATAAAACTTGTGTATTTTGAGTTATTACTGAAGACTGAATCTCACCTCCACCACCCAAGCAGGTGGAAATGTAACAATGCCAGAGCATCCCAATCTCAGCAGACAGATCCATTCAGTTTGATCACACACATCAGAGTGATTCAGGCTCAGCTGACTCACTTGGATGATGACTCTACCAGAATGTTCAAATCTTTATATAGCAATGCCTAAAAACATGTCCAGAAGTTGTTGTGTGCAGCACAGACATGATGCTGCTCCCAGGCAGCTGCACTGGGGACATCAGGAGTTTATTTGTCAGGGTGACCACAAAGCCAAAAAATGCACACATTTATATAGCAGTGAAATCCCTGCCTTGTTATAATCCACTGTGCTTCTATAGGGTTTGGCTCTGGTAGAAAATATAGATTTCTTAAAGGAAATCTCTGGAGATAAACTTAGGAGCTTACAGTGGCATAAGAAGGTATTTGAGGATGTAATAATTTTGGGAAAAAAAAAAAACCAAAATTAAAAAAAAAAAAAAAAAAAACCAAAAAAACCACCCAACCCTACTAGAATAACTGTATCATTATAGATATCTTAAATGTAGAAACTACTTGTGCAGTACTTGTAGTCTTCTTACCTTTTCCTGTCAAAAAATGTTAAACATTGCCAGTTCTTTTCTTGTGATTTTACTTTTCTTTCCCATAAACTGATTAATATAGCTTGGCAGGTTGAGATATTGGCACAGAAAGAAACAATAAAGCAAGGAAAAGCTATAGAATATGTGAGGGGCAAAGGAGATAAGGGTAGGCTAACACTTTAAATATAATGTCTGTATTTACTTGCATTCAGCTCATAATAAAAATGATCGTTGTCTAGCATTAAAAGCAGTTTCCTATGACAGCCAGCTAAAAACCAGTTCATTTATATACTACTTTATAGCTGTAGCTGTATCATAAAATCTAATTTTTGGCTGGGTTTACTCAAACTGTGTAGGAAAATTAGAACTTTCTAGGTTTTGTTTCTTCTTTCTCCCTACTTTTACACTACTCTACTGCTGGCTTACCTAAGGTCTAGATTTTTCAGAAGGCTGAATAATTTGAGTTTCAAACAACAGTGCCTTTGATTTTTTTTTTTTTTTTTCCATTAGACATTCAAGTCTTCATCATCCTTCTTTCAAGAACAGCCATCTCTTGATTTTATACTGATTTCTTTTATTACCATTATTTTTACCATCTACTTTTTCCTCAGCTGTATAGATATTGTGTTTAAAAATAGTGATAAACCCATGTTAGACCATTATGAGATCTCAAACTTATTTTCCAGGCCTCTTTTTCAAAATCTCTGAACAGGACTGTCTTGGTCAGAGCTGTTACCCTGGTGAAACATCCACAAGCTACAGCTGAGTAATAGCTGGAAAACCTTCCCTGGCATCTGCAACCAGCTGGTAGACTAAACTGTTGGTTTTTTTGTTTTCTTTTGGTTTTTTTTTAATATCAAAATATACCTTTTGTGAACAGAACTTGGAGTTTCTTAAGTTCTACAACCATATTTATGTGGACTTAGTCGTCCACAGTGCCCATTTTAGGGGTTACACAGTATTTGTTCTCTGCTGAAACACCATTTAATTAGGGTTTCGTTCCACTAGTCAGGCTTGGTGGTGCAATTAATGCTGTGAATTCTCAAAGCTCACATATTTAAGATCAACAGAGGAGATTGTAGCATCTGTTCTAACTCAAAGAGCTCTTTGGTTTTCAGGTCTGATAGATACAGAGCCAGGAAAACTTTCTTTTAATATAATCTGAAAAAGAAAAAAAAAAAAATTAAACCACACCCTTCAACACCCCTTCCCCCAAAAAACAACACAAAACAAACAACAAGTTTAAAAAAAAAAAAAAAAAAAAAAAAAAAAAAAAACCAATCTCAAGCAGTTGCATACTTTTTTGGCTGGATTTCTTCAGGTTTCTATGTCCCCATAGAATTAGAACAATGGCAAACAGGATGTGTTCATGTGCATAGTGATCACAGACCAAAACCACACCAGCTCCAAGCAACAAGCTGTAAAAACATAGTATGAAAATAACTTTTTTAAAAAATTAATTTAAGGCTAGGAATTTTGGGTGTTGGTGCATCCACACAAGACACCTTCCTGTGTCTCAAAGGCAACAGGGCCATAAGTAGCAGCAGAATGAGGTTATGGAAGGAGGAAATTTTTCATGCAGTGTGAAACTAAATATAAAACTGCATTATCACTACATGCTAAAAAAAAATGGAAATGATGTCTGGTGTCAGTTGTGAGCAGACCAAAATCAAACCCAAATGCTTCTGTGTGGAACTTCCACTTCTCAGATACTTTTAAAAGATGTTTTATAGTTGTAATATCAATCCAAGACTAATTCTCAAGGCAACATCACTAATACAGTCTAACCACCAAAAAAAAATTCTGGCAGTGTGACCCACGTGAGGTTAGTTACCTCCATTGCCCTGAAAAGTACTTGTGCTTTACAATTTTTACCTTACAAACTAAAGCAGAAACCTGTGCCATTTGTAAAATGGCAATTTTCTCTGCTTAACAGCCATTATGATGTAAGATGAAGATCGTCATCATTATAGCACATTATGTGGTCATATTATTCATGAAGTGAAGCTGTAGCATTCTGGAACAAATAAAGATAGATTTCATGATCTGAATAGTTTGCCAAGTAAATGAATATCATAAATGAGACATAGATTAAACCACAGGCATGCTGAATACATGAAAGAAAATATCATAATATCATATATTAGGAACCTGCTCTTTGTGTCTGGGACAAATATTTCTAGTGCTAACAAATCCATTCAGCTGTCAGCTTGCAGTAATGAAGTAGGCAACTTAAAAAGTACACAATGATTTCCAGCCTTGATGGATTATCACTTAACCCAAAATGCAATGCTGTGCAGATAAGTATCACAATTGGTTGATGGTCTGATAAAGATTCCATTATATGGCTGAGCTCCACAGAGGCTTCAGCAATGTGTCAGGAATTCAAGTATTTCCAGCCCTAAGCTCTGATCACACTGGGGGGTTTTGGCTTTTTTTTTTTTTTTTTTTTCCCTAATGCATATGAATTATGAAGTCTGACAGTCTCTCTTGTAAACTGGCAGTGCAAGAGGTTTTCCAAATGAAGAGTCCCTTCTGCTGGAAGCATTTTTACTGCCTGCCACAGGCATCCTTTGCTCTGAGCTCAGCCTCAGGCCTCCCCTCAGGTGTCACAGGCTATAAGGTGTTGACTCTCCACGTGCAGCTAGCAAGGAAGCACAGGCACTTCCAAAAAAAGTCCCTGGGAAGAAGAACTGAAGTCACCAGTGTCACTACCTCTATGTAAAGTGCTGCACCAGAGTCAGTGTGTACTGCTGTCACACTGACCATTTTCATCTGACCTCTAGCTGTGTGCTGACCTCAAGTTTGTGGTTTTCAACATTCAGCTGTAAACAAGATATGAAAACTCTGTTATTTATACTAACTTCCTGCTCTGTTCAGGCTTAAAATGTCATTTTCAAATTAGTAACTTTTTAAAAAGTAGGTTTTTCTACCTCCCGCTTTAAAAGCCAGAATTCTACTGATTTCAAGAGATTTTGGTGGCATATATTTACATCTCTACAAGCAGTTTGGTTAAATGAATTTATCCCATTTCACTCACAGGTAGTTCTGAAGTGGATTCATCTGGATTTTCCAGTCCAAAGAGAGACTGGCTGTTTTTGGTGTATTGTCAGTGCTGCCCCAAAAGCTTGACAATAGCCTGCAGATATTCAAAGTATTTCCTCTACAAAAACCAGGCTGTACTTTCTTTCCTTTCTCCCAAGTAAAACTTTGCATATAGATTAGCTCATTAATTTTTAGTGGGGCTGTGTGTAGTTTGGTGTGCTGTTCCCAGATAAAGTCTGTGATATCCTCAATCTGGAGGGACCTGCCAGGTGAGTTATCCTAAATCCTTGTGCAATTTCCAGTCTCACAGATTTACTATGAGACACAGAAACCTTTATTTTATTAAAGAGCATCCACCAGAACATATGTAGACTTTATTTAGGACCTAAGGAAACAGAAAATGCACAATTCCCCTTGGTGCTTCTCTTACTTAGTTATCCTCACTGTTGCAAACTTGAGCCTTGCTTCCCACTTCAATGTCTTTGAGGTTAACAACCATAGATTGATTCTTGAAGGCTTCACATTCCATATGCATTTTCTACTCCAAAGTGAATACTTATTGTAAAGAAGACTGTAAATATGCTTTGAAATTGATTCTTGAATTTCATTTGAGAGAATTGAATCTATGATCTTTAGGGTCTTATTAAGACTTTGATTTGGTTTGTTTTAAAGGCATTGTCAAGCATATCTTTAATGGTGAGTTTTAAGGGCAATATCTTGGATTTCTTACAGCAGGGAGAAAGATTAAGCAAATTGTTGCCCTTGAATGTCCTTTACTGTTGCTGTGTTTGTATGGAATGACAAAGCTTAGTTTTACTTTATTTAGAGAGGTGTTTATGATATTTAAAGGCACTACCTGCAAAATCTAATATCTTTTTTTTTTAATGCTTATTCCTGGGTAAGGCAGATTTTGGCAAGTTCTGTGCTGTCAGGGTATTGATGAAGTGCTTCACTGTTGCAAGCAAAAGTATGCAACTAAATATTGTTATAGCTAACAACAAGGACATCTAAAGCAACTGTTCCAGTGCCATGTGGGATGTTAAAAAAAGACTGAAGTGGTGCCAAGTTCTAAAAATGAGGAAAGGGAAGAAAAAAGAAAGAAAATGCTTATAGTTTCAAATGTATTGCTAGCACCTTTAATAAAAAATGCACGTCTTTCTCACTAACCAGTGAACTAAAGTCATCAACTGTGCCTTTGAAGCTGAAAAGATTACTCTCTATGCCTTTCGTTTCTCTGACATTCCACTTGAAACACAGTTAATAACTTCCAGTGTGAGCCTCACAAAATGCAGAATTGATATTAATTATATTAACTTTTTTGGATGAAGGATGACCTTGGTGAAACTTGAAGCAATAGCATTCCCCAGAAAAAAAAAAAAAAAAAAAAAAAAAAAAAAAAAAAAAAACAAAAACCCAGCAAAATCGACAGAGTGACTTTGGAGATTATTTAACCCGACCTATTAATTTGTGCATGTGAAGTCATTCAGACTGTGAATACAAAAAAGGATATTCTTATTTTTTTTTTTTTTAGCATTTTTCAGAGCATTGAAATAAATTGCTGAAACACACCCCTGGGTTTTTTTCTCTGTTAGGCATTTGGGATGTCTTTTCTGTGACAGATTCAGCAAGTGCACTGTGGAGAAAAGGGGGTGCCACAGTGCTTGGAGGGTCTGGCACGTGTGTGTGTCAGCAGCCAGCAAAGGCAAACAGGTGAACAAAAATCAAATACCAGTGTTTTAAAAGATTAGCTTCAAACACACCTTGAAAGGAAAGAAGTGGAAGAGAAGTCTAGTTTGAAGTCCACGGTCTCGTAATCACAGCTGAGTTCATTTTTTTGTTGCTGCAAAATTGAGAAAAAAGAGAGAATTACAAACTCATCTACTCTGAGAAATACAGGGTGGAAAACCTTTTTCAATAACACTTGACTCACTCTTTGGCTGACTATAAAAGACCAAACAGGGAAGCAGAACTGGAATTGATTGAAAAAATGAAATTCAGAACCAACACAAGGATGTACTTTTCACTCAAAAAGAAATACAATTTTTCAATAGCCAACTGAGCCAACTTTGGAATTGGAGGCTCTGGGGTCATTAGAGAAGAAGGGAGATACTATTCTGAAAGAACTGTGTTAACCAGGATGACTTGCAATGGGCTGAATGGCCTTTTCCCCAAATTTATGTTCTTTTTGGAAAACTTTGATTACAAGTCATCCTGCTGTGATTTAGATAGCATGAATTTGAAAAGAATGTATCAAATCTTTTCAATCAAGGTGCTTGGGTTTCTTTCCAGTCTGAATTCTTGCAAGCCTGTAATAGAAAACCATCAGTCAAGGGAAAGAAATATCAGGAGTAGCAATTTACCTTAATGTACAATTTCCTTTTCTAGCATAAAGGGTAAGAGACAAGGATTCCAGACACAAAGGCCAGAATATAAATATTTATGGGAATGTATCACAAAAAAAATAAAAGAGAAAAGGAAAAGAAAATAAATCCCCCAGACTGACAATTTGAGGAAGACATTTTATTTCTTTTGTACATTTCTTTTCTTGTGGCTAACAAGTCTCTACTGTATACACATCAGGTCATGAAGTGCATTCAGCACCCAACAGAGAAGACAAAAGTTTCATTTTAATTAATTCAAAGTGCCATAATGGACTTTGACTTTGGACCAGGTCCCTGGACATCTGGACATACGTGAAAGACACTGGCTTTTAAAACTATATTAATTTGTTAGAGAGTGGGAATATCACACAAAATTAACATGTAAAGCTTTGTGGGTTTGTGGGGTTTTTTGTTTGTTTTTGGTTTTTTTTTTTTTTTTTTTTTTTTTTTTTTTTTTCTGTACAAAGGAGCCTTTCTAATGTTTAGGTTTGAGTTTCACTCAATTACTATATGCAGTGCAGGAATCCCCTCTGTCACTGGGCTGCATTGCAAATATTGGGCACACTTTGAGATTCTTTGGCACCATTTCTGCCATCAATCCTGAACTCGTTTATCACCTACAATGCAGTTTTGTTGGTGTGAATGCTGGATTTCTCTTGTGTGTGTGGACATCTAATTGTCAGACTGTTGTTTTGGGGGTTTGGGGGAAACTGTGGTTTTGAAAACAGTAGTAGCCCTGGGTTATTTAAGTTTTTAAGGGTTGCCTGATTCCAGAGTCCTATCCCTTCAGTTCATCTCAAAAGATGATATTTTTGGAGTTAGTAACACCAAGAAGAAATTAATATTTTATTGCATTCATGTTGGCTCTTCTCCACCACAAGACCTTGTGCCAAGTAATTGGTGAGTGGTTTTATAGATTCCCAGTCCTTATGGGTTTGTTTTTTTGTGTTGTTGTTGTTATTGTTTTTATTGTGTGCCCCTGTATTATAGCATGACAGTGGAAAAACATGTTAATTGTTTTTGTCTGATGAAAATCTTCACCTTTTTACTTCCTGGTGCTTTTGAGTAGTATTCACTAATTCTCATCAAATAATTTCTGTGGAAAAAATTTACTTCAAATTACTACTATGACAGTCAGAGATTTCAGTCTTGTTTTCCCATGCAGAATGTGCTTTAAATTTATTAAGAAATGTGAGTGGACTGTAGGGTTTCTGCATAATTCTACTCAACCAAATAAACATTCAGGGGAATAATTCATACACAACAGAAATTCACAGTGTGGGCTTGCCTTCAACCCTGTAATAAAATAGATGGCTTGTATGCAGTCTGAAGCATCTTGCTCCTGTTATATTTGCAGTGTTATGGAGAAATTAAGAACATCAGGAAAGTTCAAGGGCAGGAAACTTTTTCTTCTGGCCTTCATGCACTTGTATATAATAATAGAAAAAAAATGTTCATAATATGAACAATACGTGGGTCAGTCTAAGACACATTTTCAAATGTGTCTGTTTTATTAAAAAAGTGATGAACTGTTAAGCTGCATTCTGAAGAGAGAGCATAAGGAGCAGGGAAGTTAATGCTGCTCAAGTACATTCAGAGGGGTTTTTTGAGTTGTTTTTTACTGTTGGCAATGTGCTGTTTATTTTTATAGACTTCTAAACCTACTAGTAACTCTCCTGCTTTCTAGACAGAACAACTTTCAAAATCCTACCATACTAAACCATTTTGTGAAGAATTCTCTTAATCTATGGTTGGTTGATGCATTGCATGCAGCATTTGACTTTAGTTCAGAACTCAAACACAATCCTATATTACACTTTTGTCTCAATGTAAATGAAATTAAACATCTAGCATTTAAACAGAGATCATATAAAACAGTCTTCATTCCTTTTGCAGTCATCTGATTTAGGATTTGTAGGATTTGGACATGTCTTAAACTCTTCTCTGTCTTTTGTTTGCTACAGAATGATGCTGCTAATTCTTTATGCTTTCACAAACTTTAGTAAAGAACCCAGAGTAAACTCTTGATGAGTATTTAAATTCTTGAGTGTCTGAAATTCCATGGGTCTGTCATTAGCCAAACAGATGGTTGAGGAAGGCAATAGAAAAAACAAAGTTTGATAAAAGAAAATTAGTGGCTTCTGTGCATTGAAACCTCTTCAATTTCACTGTTGTTGCCCATTTCAGCCTCATATTTCTCTATCACACTTTTTCTTATTACCATTCACATTATATTTATCTGCCTTTTACTTATTGATTAACTAACTTTGAAAAGGAATGTACTTAGGGTAATATTGTGGATATGCCATATTTAAATTTCCTTCTTCATTCAGAGTCAGAATTGGCATTAATGCATTGCATTGAACTCTGGGCTTATCTGGTCTGGAGAAAATGAGGGTGATCCTGAGGAGGGGAAGTGGAGAGGGAAATGCTGATCTCTTCCTTGGCAAACAGTGGTAGAATAGTTCAGAGCTGCACCAGGAGAGATTCAGACTGGACATTAGGAAACATTTCTTTACCAAGAGAGTGGTCAAGCACTGAAAGAGCCTTCCTGGAGAGAGAGATGGTAAATTCCCCATCCCTGCCAGTGTTTAGGAGGCTTTGGACAATGCCATCAATGAAGATCTTTGAGTGCCAGGCCTGAAGCAGTCAGGGAGTTGAGCTGGCTGATCCCTGTGGGTCCCTTTCACTGTGGCTTTTCTCTTCTGTTCTGTTCTGCTCCATTGTGTTCTATTCATCCCTAGCATTTATATCATGGCAGCCACAGCCCATGCCTAATGTTGCACTGGAACTCACAAACCTCCAGTTGAGAGAGGTTCCTGAAAAGATCTAAGCTTTACATTTAATATCACACGTGAAAATTTAGGTCATCTTCCCTTCCAAATAAATTATAATCAAAGGATTCAAGTTATGGAATAATATAATTTTTAAAAGGCACACAAACGTTTAGAAGAGTTACAGTCATAAGTTTCCCCATCTGTTGCTGGATCACTTTAATAAATGGCTTTTTAATGCTTGAAAAAGCTATTTTAATTCTTTTTGTAAGGGTTAGAAGAGGGTCTTTTGTACTGTGTTCAAAAGATCAGTGTTGGAAAAGGCAGTTATTTTAGCCATATTAGAAGTATCTTAAAAGGATGGTTTCTGGAAAAGGGAAAAAGGAAAATGGCATTTAAATAATCTCAGACTCTTGGTCAGTCGAGAGTTCCAAGAATCAGCTTCATTAGTCCTGAATATCAACTAAAACTCAACTTCAGGCATCAGATCTAGGTCAAAAATTACTGTGGATGAGTTATTTATTAGCCGATGTAGTAAATGGAATTTTCCAAATGGAATGAACCCTTCTTCTGCCAAAAAAGCACCATTTCTTTATTTAATGAATTGACCTATATCAATAAATTTATTCTTTCCATCAGCATGTTATATCTTAAGATCCCAGTTTTATCTGCTGATATTTCATTAGCATTAACCACTGTTTTTGCATCAGTTGTATTGTAGTGAAAGAAAAATACTGATGAAAACCTTAAAAAAATGAATGTATGTAGGACTGAAAAAAGGGGGGTTTTTAGGACTGTGAGGCAGTAAGTCCCACAAACCACGTGATGGCCACTCAGTGTTGTAGGAATGTGAACTGATCCTGCCTGCATTCCCCAGCTTTTCTCTCAGCAATCAAAAGGAAAATGATGTATCAGCAGCAGAGCTGTGCTGCATTGGCAGCAGCCCTTACATACATAGCAGGGCAAGAGCACAGCAAGGGATGGGACCTGCAATCCAGCCAAGGGTTATTCAGCCACAACTTCACAGGTGGTTCAGTTTTGTCAGGCTTGTGCTAAAATTTAAGAACTTTTTGTCAGGTTTACATGACATTCAGCATGCACTGTGATTACATATTAATTGAATTAGTTTGTGACCACATAAAAATGCAAAATATTCTTAACATTAACACTTTTACAGGTTCCTTCCCATGACCTGATTTCCTGTGTTCTGGACAAGGGACAGTAGTCAGGCTGCAGATACTGCCCTGACCCTGCAAACCCACCCACTTTGTGCTGTATCAGCAATCCCATGCAAAGCAGGGAAGCTACATCTGGTTTTTAATTCAAATTGTCCCTTGACAATCAGGACCCTGATTGACATTAGGGGTAAACCCCATTCTTTGAACTTTACTTAAGAAAGTTTGTTTGCAAGGTTGTATAGAGGGCACCATGGTGTAACCATGCCCAAATAATCCATTAATTTGATTTTTTTTTCACTTACTCATTGCATACTGAGACAAGCAGAACAAAAAGGAGGGTTTTGGTTTGTTCTTTTTTCATGGCACCCAGTCTGTGTTATTATAGACAAAAAATTTTCATGATAAGGCTTAAAGCATTTATATTGTTATGCACTTATCAAGCATTTACTCTATTTGCTCATTTTTTGTAGCACTTCACAACTTTGATAAGGTGTGAATATTAAGATAAGACCCAATTTCTGTCTGAAGTGTCCACAGAACCTGCTTCAAAGAAAAAGCAATCAGGCTTCCAATTTTTACTCATTTTTCAAATATATATCTGAGCATCTGCAGTGCCATAGTAGATAATGCTAAATATTACTGCTGCTAGAGAGCAGTTGTACAACTATATTTTTGAGGCAGAAATTTAAAACAAATTAAAACTATTTACTCATATGCTGAACATTCTCCTTTTCTATTGCCCAGATTTTTTTTTATGTAGTGGGAGTATTTAGCAGAAAGGCATGGTCACCTTGCAGTTCATGTAACATTTGAAATCATTTTTATGATTAAATTAGGAAAGGTTCATAATTTTCAGTATTGAGTCAAAGTATTTATAGAAGTCTATCAGAGATTATGCATAATTTTCCTTCACATACTAAGGGGGATAACCCCCCCTTATGCCTCCTGCCCTGTAGAGCTATTTTCACAAGACACTTGTAAAATAACGCAATAAATTATTGTGAAATAATTTCAGGACTGTGAAGAGCACAAAAATCTTTTATTTGTTACCTGAAGTGGAAATAATTTTGTTTTACTACCAGGAAACAAGTGATAGAGCCCTGTGGTGTCATTGCCACTGTCACCTGACCCCTCTTGTCTTTTGCTGGAGAGAAAGAATGATTTTCAAGCAAGGAGAGGGGCAGAAATCCAAACAGAAATCCTTGTTTTGACTCTTTATCAATGTAGGGTGGAGCTTAAGGATCCTTAGGGTGTGGCTTCCATGCTTTGGAAATACTGCACCCCTGCTTTGGAAATGCAGCAAAATGCAGGGGAAAAAAAAAAAAAAAAAAAAAAGAGAGAGAGAGAAAAGTGATAGAAATCAGAAGGGGGGAAAAGCAAGTGAGAAGGATGGCTGATCTTTGAAAATGGTGTCTGTCCTAAGAGAGATTAAACACACTAGCACTCTTCACCTTGGAAAAGAGCTGGAGAGAGAGGTGGCAGCAGTTAAATTAAATTAGAAATGACATGAAAAAAAGTGAGTGATGTGAATAGAGTCACCAATGCAGAAAGTTTCTGGACTCTTGAGTCAAAAAATGGGTAAGTGAGCAAGGGAAACTTTATGTATTCCATTTTTCATTTAGTTGTTAATTAAATTGGACTAGTTGGTGGCGTTTTCTCATCTAGTACAGACATTCTTATTTTCTCAGATTTGTCTGCACAGGAAAAAAAAATTAAATGTTCTGTTTGTCAGCATTTAAATGAAGAAAAACATAACAACCTGAGTCAAACCTATATCAAAATGTGCCTTTCCAAAAGTTGACTAAAATAACTAGACTATAAAGCTGTTTTTGTTGCAATGTTTTGAAAAATAAATTTAATTCTATTAATTTAATAACCACACATAAAAATGCTAAAAAATGCAAGATGACTATATCACAACTTTAATATACCTCTATATTCATCCAGTTTACTTAAATCTTTTAACAGTATAAATATACTATACTATACTATATTATGCTATGCTATGCTGTGCTATGCTATGCTATAATAATAATATAATTTATTATTAAAGCATGTTTGATGCACACATAATGTATATATGCTGCTATCCATAGCAGAGTTCACATACCACAGAAAAACATAGGTAAATACCAATTGATACAGGTCTTAGAAAAATCAGGCTAAGTAAGTGATCATTACACAAATCATCAGCATTTTTAAACACTACTGTGTCCTTTTTCTCATGAACTTGCCCTTTAGAAATTTCTGTTGGCTTTGGATATTTTTTCAAAAGGCTTCCACCCTTTTTTGGCAAAGTGAGGTTTAGCAGGGAGAGACAAAGAAATTGAGAGAGAGATGATAGAGAAACATCTTCATGCAACATGAGAACATTTTTGTCATCCTGCCCACTCTGTCTCTGGCACTACCTGGAAAATGTGGTCTCAGTACATTGTTTACAACTCTAAACTAAAACCATTTCTCTCCTAATTGTCTGATGAAAAGGAAAAAAGGTCTTTTGCAGTCTCAATTGGAGACTGTCTTGTTATAAACCAATAAAGCTAGGTTTTTTAAGTAGTCTGTAGTATTTTGAAAGATTATTTGTTCAAAGTTACATTTATTTGCTTGTGTAAAATTTAAAGGCTAGGACATGGCTAAGATTGAAAAATAACAAATGCTGGAACTTTTTGAGAATAATTTCTCGAAAGTGCCATGGCCTATTTTAATTAGGGTTCAACCCTGAAAACATAAAAGTACACAGGCAACTGATTATGCATGTAGTCGTAAAAGTCTTTTGTGCTTTCCTAAAGGATGTTTTTGAATTAAGTATGTTTTCTTTTGCTGCTACAGAATTTGCAACTTTTCCCCCTAATTTTAAGATTGTATTTGTAAGCTAAATAAAAGTTTAATGGTTGTGAAGGAGATAGAGATTCTTGAGAGTGCAGCTTAATCCCCCCATTACTGCCATAAATAATAGTGGTGTTACACATTTCAACAAAATTAATGACTAATTTGGATTCTTTATTGCCAAGTCACTCAGTTTCAAAGACATTATAATATCATAAAACCAAGTTATGGATTTCCCTCCTTCAAAATAATGCAAATAAAAATTAAAGACAAAAAAGGCATTTGCTCATCCTACAGTATAATTCACTTTATCAGGAAAAAAAGATATCATCTGATGAGAATGCTCATAAAATGTGAGTCTTATTGCTATAAGGAAAAAATAATTTCCCTCTATGGCCAGCTACTCTGTGAGTTCAGTGATAAAATGATTATCAAACTATTTGGCAATTGCACTGGTGGTGTGTCCAAAGAAATACTGTCTGGGTAGCTCAAGGTTGTAATAGCAGTAATGGCTCCACAATTAACAGAAGTGATAGGGGAGACCCAAAGAGCATCTGTTACAATAATGGCAGGAATGAGGAACATAAAGCAGAGAGAGGAGTAATACAAATTCAGATTTTATAACCACAGATAAAAATAGGGGAAACTGCAAGATGATTAAATCACAACTGCTACAACCCTCCACCTTAATCCAGCATAGTTAACCTAATTCTTCTAGCAGTATAATTTACTGCTAAAATCTTCCTGATGTACAAACCATGTAAACATGCTGCTCTGCAAGTCACAGTCCATTTGCCACAGCAAACACAGGTAAAACTTTGGGTACAGTTTTTACACAATCAGATTAAGTTAGTGAATATTAGCCAAATCTAAATCTAAGCCTAGTACCAATGAAGAAATATTTATATGATCATGAAGTACATAGTGAATAATTTATATATATGCATTGTTTTTCCTGCCAAAAACCCCCACATTTTTCAACATTGAGAAGTTACAAAATCCATGAATGGAGCCATAAAAACAAGAATTTTATATAGTGGGTTAAAGGAAGAAATTAATACTGTAATTTTTTGTTGGATTTTGGTTTTGGTTTTTCTTTGGGAAAACATGCTGTCACTAGAGACTTTTTATTGGTCTTTTTTCTCTCTGGTGATGCACATAAAATTCAAGCTGTTTTTTGTGTTCAGGAAAGTCATGGAGCACACATGAAGCTGTGCTCTTGTTCTTTGGCCAGAGAAAGGAGAGCCATGCTGCTGGGCAGGTACTTCTTCTGGAGAACAGCACTGATGCTGCTGTGGTTCT
The DNA here is from genome assembly GCA_030060385.1 of Muscicapa striata striata. NCBI lineage: Eukaryota > Metazoa > Chordata > Aves > Passeriformes > Muscicapidae > Muscicapa > Muscicapa striata. The sequence continues at coordinate 3,549,107 of JAREIS010000058.1, read as the reverse complement.
CTCCTCTTGGTAGAATGTCATTTCTGATCCTGCAATTCCTGAAATGCCTGGTGTGGAACTCCAGCTGCCAGGAGGATCCATATCCTAGTCAGTGACACCTCTCCCTCTGGTACACAGGCAGGAGAAAGCATGGCCAGTCATGAATCAGAAACAATTGCTTTTGGCCCAGAAAATCTAGAAGTGTGTGGATTTTACTCTTGTTCCTTGTCAACACTCACCCATTTAAGAGTGAGAGAAAAGTGACAGGAGACAACTGCAGAGTTGTCAATGGGTAGAAGTTCATGATCTGTGGAAATATTTTCATCCAAATTGGTTTTGCATACCCTGAACAGGCTCTCAGCTTCTCTCAGTGAAGGCTGGTCAAGCCCTGTGACTCTAACCTAGTAAATCCATGTATAAAATATTTCATGTATGAAGTTGTGCACATTACACTAAATATATGAAGGGAATATTCAGGTTTGGATAGTTTGGGGGAGTTGGGGTGGGTGGTTGAAGAAGGTATTGAGTTGATTTTAGGCCCATGCATTAAATGTGTCCCAGTTGCATCTCCTGGTGCTAAAGAAAAAAACAAAAGTGATAGCTTAATGCAGTGCTACAGCTGTACTAATGCACAGGGTGCTTGAGGTATGTTAAAGGATACACAGCCAACATTTATCAGCACTTCTGCTCTGGGTGATGCAGAGAAGGCTCTGCCCCTGTGTGTGTTCAGGCAATTGAGCTGAGCACACACTCTCAAAGGCACATTTCTGTTTGCAATAGGGATGTTAAAGTTTCATTTCAGCAGAGTCTCTTGCCTGCTTCAGGCAAAAATTGGAATCCTGGCTTGGTCCCAGCAACTTGAAAAGAGCCTGATGCCTATACAAATATACATAATGGCAGTCTTAATCATTAGGAATTATGTTATTTTTCTGTTTCTCCAGTAGTGTTTCATAATGAATCAAAATGAGCTGGATGGCTTGCTATCAGTTTGAATGCTAATTAAATGAAGACCTTCAGCAGTTTGTGACCACTTTAATGCTTCTAATTTCTGTTTGTTTATATTTCTGTTTATCACTGAGACTTGTGTTGCAGAAAACCCCAGCATAACAGAAGAATCTTAATTTCTTGCTTTTTTTTTTTTTTTTTTTTTTTTTTTTTTTAAGAAGAAAAGCTTCCAAACCTACAGTAAACTCTTCCTACTCAGAGATCAGTCCAACTCAGACTGCCAACAGGGCTTTTTATCTCCCTGAAGTAGGGATTTAGAATATTAAGCAGTTTGGAGTAGGATTTACAAGGATTTTACCTGCCTAGTCGCCCCATCATTTTCTCACTTCTTTTCTCCAGTTTTGCTTCAGTGGACAGAAAATGAAATTCCTTGAAAACAAAAGAAATTTAACAATAGTAAAGCAACCAACTAATCAGGGAAAAGAGAGAAGGAAAAAAGGGAAAACATCCTAAAATATGTATTGTTTGCCCTCATGGTTTCTGCTAATACTGCAACAGTGACTAGACTGGTATTCTGCCTTGAAATCTGGTTTTGCTGGTTGAAGTTTGTTGCTGACCTAATAGGGGATGAGTTTGACTATTGGAGCTGTTCCTGTCTTCCCTCTTCTCAGAGAGGATTTTATTCCACATTTCAGCATCCTCTCCTTGATAATACTGAATACTTGGGCACACAAATCCAGAGCAGAGCCTCTGTTCTTCCTTGTATTTTATTTCTTTGTTAACATTTTCTGTCTTTAAATGCATTAAGGATAGAAAGGAGAAGTGATGAAATCCAGGGAAAGATATAGATTTTATTTCCTATCACTATTTAAAGAACCCCTCATAGTTTATTTTAAATGGTGGGCAAAGGGACAGCATTTAGAGGAAGCAAACACAAGGCCAGTTTATAACACTAATTCCAATTTTCCCAAATGGTAAAGAGAGCTATATATGTTAAATAAAACTGGTACTTCTACTCCTGCTACTAATAATAACAGCAATAACTAAGATAAGAGCATGCTGATTTTAATTCATTAATCTAAGGAACCTCTAAAAATCTTTTTCCTTTCTCCAACTCTGCAAAATAGAGAGAACAAATGTACCCAGTACTTTTTCTTGGTCCTGGCTGGTTTCACCTACAAAGGTGACATCACTGTGATTCAACAATGTTTATGAACTAAAGTGAAGAAAAATGGGCAGAAAGGTTTTCATTCTTAGGGCAGATTCTTTTCCCCTGTTCAACAGTCATTCCAGCCTCTTCTATTTCTTTAAAATCTCTTAAAATATTTTGTTTATGTTCTTGTATCAAAAATGTTAATAAGCCCAAAATGCTGGGAAGAAAACATTACTTTGCTTTTTCCAAATTTTCCCCAACCAGTGTAACATTTCTTTTGTTATAATTGATTTTTTGTTTAAATGTTTAAAATGTTTCACAAGGTGTAATGTACTGAAATGAGTCATCCAGTTTTCAGGGTGTTCTTGGAATAAAAGGTTCCTGTACAATGTAGGTGTAAAAACACTATTAAAATGTTAGCAGTAGAATAACTCTCCCTAAACATGTTGAGAATGGTTTGATTTTTTTTTTTTTTTTTAAGTTGAAAGAACAGTTCAACTCCCCATCAATTACACTCAGAGCTCATTATGTTTGTGCTGTTATAATTATCAGTCCTTTTATGTCTTGGGCCTTTCTTGTAACTCCTTGGAAGAATATTTTGGTTTTGATTCACAGCTGCTTGTTTCACACAGGCCCTGCCTCAAAAAGCCAGATCTGATATCAAATGCTGCTGTAAGTGACAAAAAGCAATCACAGCCAGTATTTTTTGTGTTTCCTCAGAAGGCACATATGAGACATTTCAAAGTGTTGTATTGGAGTGCTTCACAACATTTTTTTCTCTTTAAGCAACCCACTGAACATGTATTTTTGTAGTGTCATGGATCCCCTACACACTGTTGCTCCTTTAAAGGACAATATTCTGGAGTTCTTTCAGTAACCCTACCCATCCTTTTGGCACATGAAGAGATGGAATAATTTAAAGTCACATTCTGAGAACTGATAATTAAGAGGAGAGATTTTTTTCTGTCACTTCCCTCAGTATTTGTATCTCTGAGTGAGTCTATGAACTAAAAACTTAATATTTCTTTTAAATTTTCTTTCATGTATCAGCATTTTCAACAAGGATTTCTGCAATAGGTGATTAAAATCTTCCCTCTTAAAAAAAAAAAAAAAAAAAAAGAGAGAGAGAGAGAAATCAATCATCCACAAAAAGGAGTTATGCCAAAATATGTGATTTGAAATGGTCAATATAATCTCTTCTGAAGTTCTACTGCCTAGACTTGGGGGTTTACAAGGTGGTTCTTTCCCACCAGGCTGGAGGCAATTCAGGAGCTTGTTCTCTGTTCTGACAAGGCAGGCTTCCATTAAAAATCACATATCTGGTTCAAGAAGCTTTCTCAGTGATACTGTGTTTATACACATGCCAGGCCACCAAATAAATATGTGCATGAGAAAAAACACCTCTCCAGTGCTTTGCAGAATGGGGTTTGTATTCTCCATGCAAAGAAACACATCTCTGAGCACTTCACACTAAGAAGGTCCCAGTTTGGATTGGATGAAAACTCTGTCAGCCAACAGCTCTTAGTGGTAGTTTTAAGTTTTTTAAATATTTAAAAGCTTGAAATGTATATTGAGTCATATGGGACAAGACTGCATCCTTAGATACTGGAATTAAAGCAAGCATGAAGCTTATACAATGTTAAACTGTGCAGTGCTAAGCCTCTGATGAGGGACTCAGTCATGACAGTATTTGTTTAAAGGGTTGGCTGGTGTAGTTCCTTTTGGATGTGAAGGAAAACGAAGCTATTTGCTTTGTTTGGGCAAGGTTTTTTGGGATTTTTTTTTTTCTCCAGCATATTTCAGAAAAAGGGAAGTCAACTTCTTTTCGTTGCATCTGTTCTGTGAAATGACAGACATCTCTTCAGGCAAAAAATATTGCTGTAATTTCTCTGACTCTCAGCAGACAGGTAAATACAGCTTGAAAAGCAGATGTTTCAAAGAACAAATTTAAGCAACACTAGAGAATGTGACTTACATTGTGCATCTTAGCTTCTGCAGATTTCCTGTTAATAGCTGGAAGATAAATTCTGTGAAAAAGCAGTGCTTAGAAGAAAACTTTCCAAGGTTTCACATACACTGGTTTTTTTTGTATTCTCATAAAAATATTAAGATGTTAATAACATAGAAAATTAGTCAACTATGAATTCCTGTCATAAGATGCTAAAAGGGAATTGTTTAAACTAAATAGTGGTGAATGCAAATGAGTGATATACCCTTCAACTAAATATACATGTGCTTAAAGCATCATGTTTTAAATCAACAGCTGTGACAGAAATGCACACCCCTGAAGAGATGTAAGATGGAGAGAGGGGAAGCCTTTTAACTGAATGTATTTTCCTAAATGTACAGTGAAGCATCAAACTAATCATTACAGAAAGGAGAGGAATATGTTAATGATGCTATTATTGATATCTTCAAATACTGCTCCTTGTTCCACTTTATTCACATATGAACTGTTGTCAAGGAACCATTCTGCTGGCTGTAGTTGATATCTTGTTAAGAGTTCTGGAATATTTTGGTCATGGGCAGGACTAAATCATGCCATTGCTGGTCAGTGTGCACTTGCTCATGCACAGAAGGGAGATGAGATAGGAGATGTGTCACTGCATCCATCTTCTGAGTCATTTTCCCAGGAGGAATTTGCCTCTCTAGGTGCAGCCAGACAAAAGAGGACAAAGCCAAGGAGTGTGATATTCAGTTCCTGATGCTGGGCACAGCTAGAGAAGGGGAGGTCAGTGCTGAATGAGGCATTTCAGAGTGGTCTTTAGGTACAGTAACTCCTGTGTTTATCCAATGCTCCAAGACAATTCTACTCAAAAGAGGTGTTTTTTAAAATCAAAGTCACAAGCCCTACCTTTCCCAATACATCACTGTCCACTTCCGGGGACTTCATTTAATTTCTGTCTCTTAGTGCAAAGTCATGGCCTTGACATGTAATTTTATTGTGGTGATTCCCTTACTATTTCAGGGAGTTTCATCCTCTTTTATGCATGGAGGAATTTTACTTATTTTAGTATTCTTTGTTAACTTCTACATTCCTAGTGAAACATAATGATTCTGTTCCCTTTCATGTTGCATCTTGAATTAAATAACTGAGGTTAGGACATTTTGGTTTGAATTCAGTGTTTTCAAGTGTATGTTAAACACTCTTGAGGTAAAACAAATTGCTTGTGGCCTCAGGCAACATAGAGCTAGAGACACCTACATTGTGAATTTAAAACAACTTTTTGGGGCAGGCAAGTCCACAGATGTAAAAAAAAGGCATGCTGCCTCTAGGCATGTGCAGTACAGCATATCACTTATCCAAGGATGTATTTTAAGGGATGTATCTGTCTTGCTGTCCTTTAATTGGCTTAAGCCACTCTTCTGTAACACTACTCATAACTTTGCTGTCCAAATTTATCTTAAGATGTACCAAAGATACTTGAACGTTCATTTGGTTCTCATCTTGAGTACACATTCACAATGAATAGAACAAAAAATTTCCAGAGGTCTCATGGAGCCTACTTTTGTGGGACAAGGAAAAGTTGTTCATTTCCAAAGTAATAGCAGAAAGTAACAGAAACAAAAAGGGAATAACAGGATTTGTGGAGATGCTTGTGACACTTTTGAAGTATTTTAAATGGCAACTTTCTGAAGCTGTATAAGCATCTTTAGTGGAAAAGTAGCAAAGGAAAAGGAAAGGAGGAGACACAGAAAACTGTGTGTAAGCACCCTCCTAGATAGAGTTTGGAACTAATATCTTAACAGATGTTCTGAGAAATTTTCCTCTCCTTGAAGTTATGTCACCAGAGAGGAAGGGATATGGGAAATTGGAAGGAAGAGAGAGATGGCTGATGCTGTCCAGAAAGTTTTCCCACGGGAAACTCAGGGCAGAGAGAAATTCCAGGCCAGAATCTTTTGCAGCAGGATTTTAATCTCCTCAGGTTTGGGGAGAAGATTTGGACCATGTATTTGGGTGTCAGATTGTTGGATGAGGGTTTCCATGTGGTAGTTCCATCGGAGCCCCCGCTGTGTTTGGAGTCTGCAGTGTACTTTGAAAAATGTGTGCTCACTGTTATTATGTGGAGATAAGATTCTGTATATTTTTATCTACAAAATGTTTTGTGCATTAAATATCAACTCTGACAGGCAGAGAAGCAATTTCTGTGGTTGCTGGTTCTTACTCCCTACTATTACAGAGAAACACCACCATCCTGAGTTTTACTTGCATGACAATTTCTCTACTGAGTAAAGAGATAGAAGATATTTGAAATGAGTTGACCTTGCTATAAATAAACCTAGCTATACTTCAAGAAAACAGAATTACACTAGTTTTGTCAAGCTGGCCATAAAACTGAAATCCTCACTGAAAATATTGCAATTGCCACAGAATGCTGAAATGTCAGCTCATTTCTTTGCAAACCTAACCTCTCAGTAATTGTAAACATAATTTGATGGAAAGTCCATTGGAACAATTTGCTGATCTTTGACATTCTCATTAGGTATAATGCTTTGTAAAACATTCTCTGAAGTAATCTAGTGTAAAATTTGCAGTTTTGTTTCATGTTTTTCTAGAATTCTGAGACCCTGTTTCTGAGATTAAAAACAGATTATTTTGAGGAAAAAATTTATGACAGGAAGACAAAGCCCTTTATATCACATAGTTTTCCTTTACTAACATACACCTGCTTTCTGTGATGTAATTTCTAAGGTTTTATGGAATGCTTCCTGATTCATGTCACTAGAAGGTAGGAGAAAGGTAATTGTGGAGCCTTTTGAATTTTTGCACTGTGGATATGACAGTGATGGCAGCCATGTATGACAGCACAGTAAGAACAGCATGACCTAAAGCAATGGCAGGATCTTGGCATCCTCCTGGATGCTGGTTTATTAACTGTTCATTTTAAGATGCAGAAAACTGCAATTTTTTTTTTTTTTTTCTTCATGTATTCTTCATTTTGGTGGCTTATGGCCCATTTCCTAGAACTGTAGAATGATAAAAGCTTTAACACACCTCTGTAGATCAGCTGGTCGAAGCCCAGCTTAGAGCGGGTCCACGATTCCCCAGATTGCTCAGGGCCTCGTTCAGGTGAATTTTTTCATATATTCATGCATGGAAAACCCACAGCATTTATGGGTAACTTGTTCCAGTGTTTGGTCATCCTTGAGGCGAATAAGAATTTCTTGATAGCTAATTTGAACTTTTTATGTCCCAGCTTGTGCCCATTGCCTCTCTTTCACACCTTCTAATGAAAGCCTGGTTCCATCATCTCTTCTTCAGTAATTCTCCCAGCATCTCCTCATTCATTGTGTGAAATACATTGTGTTATGGCTTATGCCTGTAGAGCCATGGTGGGTTTTAGAGCAATAGGAGTTTATGAAGATTATCCATGAAGATTTAACTGTGTGGCAGCAATGAAAGGCACAGTGGTCCCTATAAATACCTTACTTGTTTATGCCAGAACAGTTACTTATTAAGAGAAATTACTCTACCTGTACACACATTGTTCTGTAACATTAGCATTTAATGGTTCTTTTTTTGAGACTGCTGTGGTTGCTTTTGTTGCTGAATGGTGACAAAAATGGTAAGATTACCTTATTGTTCCCTGAAATCATGACCACTAGATGCAGGTTTGATTGCTTCATGTAATTTTAAAGTTACAACCTCTGTTGTTGCATTTCATTAGCATACAAATAAAGCATTTAATATTTAATTGTGCCCCTGAGATTTTTGGTAACTTTGTGTAACTAAATATAAAGATGTTTTAATCATTATTTTCTAAGTTTAATTGTAATGCATAAAATATTAGCACTTGTGGGAAAGTAGATGAAACTGGGATGGAAAAGAAAGCTGAAGCCAGGAGAATATAGCTGTTCATTTTTTAAACATTAATTCTACAGTATCTTCATGAATCAGCTGACATACATCTTCAACGATTTTATTATTAAAATGGAACATCCTTTCCTATTAAATTCAAGGTTGTATATGAACCCAAGGGTTCATGTTGACCTGTTTAACAATGTTAACAGCATCCCTGATACTTCTCTGTTTGTTTCCATAATCTGGAGTAGAGTCATCCTATTTCTGGCTTATTCCCATATTTCTGTTTATTTTTATCTTTATCAATTCCCTGGTGTGAATTACTTCCAGTGGCATAACTGCATAAGGCTGTCTTGTTCAGTCTCACCTCTCTGAAATAAAAGCATTTAGCTTTTAATTTCTTCATTATGCAAATTCATGATAATAGATACTCAGTTTCCTTTTATACAAGAAAAAAATTATACATATATATCCAACAAAAATTAAACCCACAAGTCCATTTCAAATGCTTTAAAATGTTTTTTAAAAAGAATGTTTAAAAAAAGATACTATTATGTAGAATATTGTGTGTAAAGGTAGGTGAAGTGTCTGCCTTCTTAGTACTACTGTAATATCTAAAAATCATTTTTTAGAATTCCTGCTGTGAGTCTAGGTGATACATTGCTCCTGAGCCTCACTTTATTTCAGAGGAACTGAGGCTCAGATAAAGAGAACACTTTGCCAAAGCACACATCAAGGCATTAGTTGAGTGGCAAGGACTTAAATCTGATTTTCCACACTTATTCCCTGGAAAAACGTTGCTCTCAAAAGGTGCCACCAGCATGATGTCCTGGAGGATCATCTCCCCATCCTCTGGGTTTTAGGTGCTGCTGTGAGCAGACCAAGCACAGTGAGTGCAACGTTCCATGGTTTTGCTGGGCTGTGAGGTGCAAAAACCCTTTTCCACCTTAAACTATCAAAGTGGATATGGAAGGAACAGGCCCCATGTTGGCCCAGGTGACAGGAGCAGGGCTTTGATGAGAGGCTGCTCCCAGCCAGGGGGACTCTGATGATTCTCTGTGATGATTCTCTGTGATTATTCTGTGCCCAGCACCACGAGCTCGCTGCTGGCGCCGGACCTGCACACGCTGGTGTCAGGGAGGAGCTGTCACAGTGGGCTCTGGATTCATGAATCTCACCTCCACAGGAGGAGGAGCAGCATGCTAAAGGCTTCCAGAAGGCAAGGAAGGCTAAAAACACTGCCTCTCACAGCTCAAGGATTCCTAGCTGTTTCTTTAACTTGCCTGTGTTGTGTAAACTGGAGCTGGGATCTAACAGCCCAGTTCCAAATCTACAGAAGCACTAAATCCTCATTTAAGTCTTATTTGTTGCATGCTTACATGTTTTTCTGAATTAAGGGCTGGAACACCCATGAAATATCCATACTTGGCTTCATAGCTCTCAGAAAAAATCTCTGTTTTTCGGCTGAATGTAGTGTCTACTACCTGCATGTTGGGAATGGTATTGGTAGAGATGTTGGTTAGGTAGCCATGTCCAAAATTTTGCTGACTAACAAAAGCTTCTCCTCAGGTGTCATCATGTCTTTGAAGGACATCTTTATTTTTAATCAGTTTCAGCATTTAGAATACTTCAGAGAGAAATATCATGTCCCTTACATAGCTATAAAGTGAAGGCAACAGACTTATTAGGAAGGAAAGGATGAAGGAAAGAAGTAAAGTTGCTCAACAGTGACATTTGGAAAAGTTGTCTTAATTCCAGATTTGTTCAGGACATTGTTTTCTATTTTCACAATTTGTCTTCTTGACTTCCTAAAGGGAGGACTAAGTTTTCAGAGGTCTTTTAAGAGGAAATGCCATTTAATGAACCACTTCAGTTATGTAAGAGTGGATGCTAAGTGATGCAGGCTAATCAGACAACTTAAGGTGAAGGGTTTATATGGCAAATCTCATGCAATTAAAACAGACTGAGTGAGGAAAGGAAATAAAAGTTTTTGGAGTGATCACATAGGAGATAAGAAAAATATTTCTAGATTTTTCTTTGGCTCATAATGCTTCCAAGAACTTTTTTCCAGACACAAATCTAGGTGGAAACAAATTTTACCCCCTGCACTACAAAGATGCTCTCATTTAAGAGCTGTAGAACAGGAAGGGTGTTTTCCTCAGCTTTAGAGCAAGAATTTACAAGGCCAAAACTCTTCTTGATTTACACAGAGTGTCCTGGTACACTTTCTGGGCAGAATTAATGTGCAATAAGAACCATGACAATGTAATAGAGTAGGCCAGAAATATCCATCCTTTCACTAGGAGATGATACTTGCCTTTTTTTTTTTTTTTTTTTTTTAATAAGCCTTGTATTCTCAATTTTGAATTAATTTTGTTGATGATCGGTGAGCTATAAAGCTCAAGAAGCTGCAAATCATAAGAAAAGCCCTTCAAACCACAATTAGTTGCTCTGTGAATAGCAACTCCAGACATGTTTAACCAATCTTTCTTTCTTACCATAAGTTTTTAAAAGACCTTCAGTAATGTACTAAATTTTGACTGTCCACATGTTGCAGCCACCACTGCAAGGTGAGCTGTAAAGTAAATCATGAAACGGCAGCATCATTGTCTATTTTTTCCTTGAAATTTGTGTTATTTTATTTTTGAGGTTCCTGGTTGGGATTTTCTTAAATGGAAGGCCCTAAACTACTGATAGTGTATAATTTGAAATTATGGCATATTTTGTAGGATTTTTCTGATTTTTAAAGTTCTCTTCTAGAACTAGATACTTATTTCCCCAGTGTTAGACCTTCTACAGCTTCCCAGCATCTGGAACAAGCTCAGGCTGCTATTAAATTGGGTCTGCCATCTTCAAACAGTGTGAGCACAATCAGCATATAGTAAAATAAACATGGCCTCATTATTTCTTAATGCCTTGCTTAACAACTTTAAGATTAGACCACATCTCCCATGCCCCCAATAGGCAACACTTTACAGTGAGTAATATTTCTCTCTGCCATAGTCAAGTAATCCCAAATGTAAGTAATTTACAGGCTGGCATTAGGGACTGTTACAAGAGACATATTGTAATATGTCACTGAAAATCAGCCTGCCTCTGCACATTTGATCAACAGCCAGATGGAGGCTTTTATCACATTTATTTAATCTGAGATATACATAGTAATTACAGTGGACCTCTGGTTTCTCAGTCCCCATTGCTGTCTCAGGAGAAGGTAGGAAATGAATCTGTCAGTTGCAAACTGGTGAGGATGTGACCCCCTTGCTAGAATCTGGGTGTGTTACAGCTCATGGTGCTGACACTGGAGATCATGCTGCTGGAAATTAATGCATGTTGCCAAGTTAAAAAAAAAAAAAAAAAAAAAGCCCATAAACCAAAAACTGTGTAACTGTATTTTTTTTATGAATACAGAAAGCCTTTAGGGAAGCAAAACCCAACTTTATTCTTAGCAAACCCGTTACCAATCGATGGCTTTAAGAGCAAACAATCTCTTCCTAATAGCTGGATGGTATTTAACTTAAAGGCATCTGAAAACAACAGGCTTAAAGTTCCCAGAGGAGAATTTGGTTAAGATATTGAATTCCATCAAGCATGTCATTATTAAAAGGGGAAAATATTGTTGTTTCCATTAGAACAGGGTTGGCATAAGGAATGAATAGCGTTCAATTAAACCACAGGAAAAAATTCAAACAATTTAAAGGTAGATTTATCTCTTGGTCAGGAACTTCACAAATGGATGTTGCCATTGTCACAAAGAATTTAATAAGATTTTGTGCCCTAATTAGAGCAGCTATAGAAGATGCCTCACATATTAATGGTGGTGCTGACCTTATCAATAATGTTCCCCACATTCCTGTTATTCTGTATATTTCAGCAGGCTAATGTCTCTCACATCTCTCTTTCTGAGATGAGCTGGATCTTTCACATCCTCTTTTGAATCAGTTACTACCCTAACCACAAGGATGCCTGGCTAATCTGGAGATACATTGACAGATAAAATATACTATTAACTGCCAAAGAGGCTCTTTTATTACAGTTGCTCATACTGAGTAGTCCCATGACAGATTAAATTGCTGTTCAGCCTGAATAAGGTGTCAGATTCTGGCTGTAAGTGGCTGGTTTACTGGGGTATTTTGATGTCATTAAAGGCTTATAATTACTCTAATCTGATTTGGTAAGAAAAAAAATTATTATGACAAGCATAAAGAATTCATTTGAACAATAGGTTTTCTTCCACCACGGAACTAAGTTTAATCAGAGCTGTTCTTCAATTAAATTAAATCTACCCTTCTTGGTTTTTAAAACTCTCATGAACATCTTCAATACAATGTACCTTGTACCACTGTGAATCTGTTGCTGCCTCTCAGTGAGGGAATTCATGCAACAGCATGGAAAACAAGGTGGCAAAAAAGCCCACAGTGGAAATATTTATGCCACTTTCCAGTGGAGTTAATATCTTTTTTCTTCTTCCCCCCCCGCTTTTTTTTTAAAGTATCTAATAAGTGAATGTTTTCAAAGTTCAGTCTGTTTTTTGCTGCAATGAAGGCGTTGAGCATTCAGAAACTTCACAAGAAAACGAAAATTTGAATGCTGGAACAGTTGACTCACTCAACTTAACAGGGAAATTTTCATGTCATCTGTGCCAGTTGTCTCTTTCCTTACAGCCTCCTCTTTCAGTAGACAGAAGTTATAGCTGGATGGGCAAGTATTTCTTCAAACCTAGAATTGACTTAATTATCCTCTACAGAAAATAAGATGAAGGCAAAGCGTTGCAGATTTCAGTTCTTTTTTCACAAGACAAAGTCTGAAGCAATTAATGAGTTTATTGACAGCCAAAAATATAATGTTGTCAATAAGAAAAGTCTTTTATGTGCTCTAATTAGAGGAACTGTTCCCTTCAGGAAACTAGAGCTTTTAAAGCAGCATTAAGGAAAAAAAGAAGAGTAAGGGAAAAAAATCTTAGAAAAAATGTGTCAATGACACAGGCACAAAATATGGAACAAGGCTCTAAGGGTCCTGAAAAATATTGTTAAACTTTTCATCTTAATGTTGTAGGTATACAGCTCTCTTCTAAGCATTAAATATATATATATATACATTTACAAAATAAATAGGTATGGGTAATGCTTTTATTCACTTTGACAAGGTCTACCTACTCACAAATCCATATCAAGAGACATTTGCATTTTTTCTCTCCTCTGAAAGAAGTCTTGGCTTCATGAGAACAACACATCCTCTTCAAAAGCAGCCTTAGTTTCAGGTGCTGAAACATTAGTGTGGGACTTTTATCTTTCTGGGATGTAGGCTCTTCTTAATAAGAATTTATATAAAATTCAGTACTGTGAAAAAAACCAAAACACTTAGAGGCAAAATGGGCCAAATATGCTACTGCAGTAACATGGGAAGAAAAGGCTATCAATTCTTTTGAAGGTTTAAAAGTATTTTTTTCTGCCTGTCTTTGCTATGGTTGATGATGTTCTACTATTAAAATAGCAGTTTGTATGTGCTGTATATTAGTACACTGTTTTGTTCTTCTTTGCTTCAGGCACTGAAGGATAAAGAAGCTTGTCACATATTTTAAGTTCAGAATTGGTTAATAACAAAACGCATTTTCAATGAATTTCACAACCAGCCCCTTTGGGCAGCTGCTCTTTGCAATTTAAATGAAGGTGCAGAAAGTTTCTTTTTCCTCTTAACAATAGTTTCACAAGTTTGGCGTACATGGATTTCAGTGGTTAGTAGTATATTACAAAAAGAGATTAAAAACACCTGTTTCAGCCTTCCAGGCCATGCAAGAGAAATTGAACTCTGGGGTGCCCAAATTAAGATGCTAAAAAGGGTAAATTTTACCTACCAGCATTTATCACAGACAGCACTACTGCCACTTTTCCTAAGGCAAGTACCTTGTCAGCTATCACTTCAGTCTAACCTTCTATTCATATTGTGGGACAATTCCCACTTTAGTCTTTTTTCCTACTGATGTAAAACCAGACCTTTGAGGGTCTGTTTTGAGGTTTTGATTTTGAGGTTTTTGGTTTGGGGCTTTTTTAACTTGTTTGTTTTGATTTTTTTTTTTTTTTTTTTAGTTTTACCTTTTTTTTTTCCCCAAACTTGCATTGGTGGGGCAATTAAATATTTTATGAACCCTATGGCTAAATCTTGGCAGTGACATTAATCTGAATATGTTTCAAAACCCAAGCTTGTGCCATAAACTGCAGAGAGAAATCTGCTCTGGTTTCCATGAGATTATGCCTCATGGCTTTTTAATTGAATTATGGAAATACTGCCTTGTGAGCTGAGACAAGGGGAAGTATGAAGGGTAGGCTTTGGGGAAAGGAGAAAAAGGTGAGGAGGCAAGGGTTCAGAGGTTATAAATGCCACCTAACCATGTGAAAAGCTCCAAACAGTATCTGTGCCACTGGACACCAAAGTATTTGCATTGGAGAGACAACTCTAATGAAAAATTGATTTTTGGGCAGAGATTTTGAGGGAAGCTTTTGTCTCTATTAGGGCTTTTATAAAGGCATTCTTCCTACACATTTTCTGGTATTTAATAAGCTCTGAGCCCCTGCTGCAACCTGTCCTCTCAGGTTAGTTATGAGAAAACAAGACTCTAAAGTTCTTTACTGTCTCTTTAAACTTGTTGTAATGGACCCACAGTTCATAAGTAATTTGAACAAAATGAAAGAGAATAATCACACAAGCTCTCATCTCCTTTGGAAATTAAACTGATATGAAGAAAAAGTTCATTGGGGATTATTTCTAATGTAATTTACATTCACTGATGGACTTTTGAAATCCTCAAACTACTCCCTCCCCACACTTGTTGAAGTTTGGTCTCTGCTGGTTAGGACACTTCAAAGCAGTGCAGGTTTAGATATTTCATTATTTGAGGGTCCTTGCTAGATTTTCTCCAGAAATCTTCACAGTTTCCCACCACTCATTTTCACACTCACCTGAACCATTTTGACAGCCTTTCAAATAAGACAGAGCTATTTATTTAATTATTTGTACTTTTTGGGTATTCCCACCCTAAAATGCACATTGCTTTACTGATCTGATTTGACCAAAGCACTTAAAACAATAGATTTTGCAAAAGTATGAAATATTGGTGGGTTGTACTGGGGGTATAACAAGTCCCTGAATACAGGGGAAGAATCAGGAGTCATTCGAAGAGATTTTTCTGCCATATAAATTTTAACACAGAGACATGCCCCAGGATTCCTTATTGAAACAAGTCTACTTTGCCACAGCATTTGATTATTTACCAAATCAATGAAAGTGACTGTAGGCTGGTGGCTTCAGTACTTTTGTAAGAAATGGGACAGCCCTTTCTTTTCCCAAGGAACAGTAATTTATGAATAATACATGTACTTAATAACTTCATTTTGTGAATGCTATTTAAGCTCCACAGCAAATTAGGATGTTTCCAATTTTTTTGTATAGTAGAAATAATCAAAACAAGTTATTATTTTAGATGCCTCAAAACCTAGGTCATCTCATGCTCAGAGTAAATTTTTTAACTTCAGCATATGAGCCAAAAATACATATTGATAAAATTCTGCAAAAAGAGAGGGCTACTTGAGCACATATTACCCAAAATATGCCATTTCAGCATTAACAAATGTACTTGTTTTGCCTTTGCTCAGGAAAGGGTTATCTGACCCTTTCCTGCAGCCTGCTCAGACAAGTCAACTCTGCATAAATAAGAAGGAAACTTATGCATGAAGAAACTGAAATTAGGTGAATAATTAACATAAACTTTATGCAAAAGCATGAAGAACTATTCCAAAATTTCTCTGCTTAACTAAAGTGTGAATTCATATTAAAATATCCTTCACTGAAACTTTATCAGCAGGTCATAAAAAGCACATATCTACTTATTTATTAGATCTAAGGTTTATCTGATGTGTTTAAGCTCATAATAAATGAGGCCTTTTTTTCCCCATTAGTCATTTAAAGGATGTTATTTAATATGTGTGTGTTATTTCATTTAAGTGTATTCACAGTTTGTGAAATAGTAACACAGAAATCCCAGAAGTTGAAAATGGGTACATTTTCATGTTATTGGCAATCAGTATTTTGAAGAAGCTTTCTAAATTTAAGGAAGAAAAAAGAGTAAATAAAGGAGAATTATGAGGTTTTGTGTCATTATGTTTTTATAAGATTTTTCTTAGTTTCATCAGAGGATGAAATAAGCAGAAAAAAAGAACTGATCTCTGAAGATCTAGACTGTGCAAAATTGTAATTCCACTGTTTAAGGCCATGACTACTGTAGCTGCCTGTGCTCCTGCAGAAAAAAAAAAAAAAAAAAAAAAAGTATTTATTGAAACAGTAACAGTGTAATCTACTTTTTTTATTATTTTTTTAATGGAAACAACTGAATTATAAGTATCTCACAGTTTCATACCTAAGATTTCATTTGCTGGAGTTGTGTGCATGGCAGGGTAGGATTTACCTGGTAAAGTACATGAAGCTTAAGACACAAACCTAAAAATAATCTGAATAGTTTTCTGCTTTTTTGGAAAGCAAACTGTAGAGTGGTTTCAGGAGCTTTAATGGCAGTTGCTAACACTTGTGCCAGAACACCGGAATGATTATGCATGTTGACTGTATAAATACTTAAAATACAAAAAAAAAAGTAGTTTCCAAATCCCTGTATTTCTGTCTTTCAGACACTGCTCGAGCACATTTTGAAACAGTAATTATTTATACCATGATAGAAAACCCCAGATCTATAATTCAATCATGAGGCTTAGGTCATTTCAT
Source organism: Muscicapa striata striata (assembly GCA_030060385.1). Taxonomy (NCBI): domain Eukaryota; kingdom Metazoa; phylum Chordata; class Aves; order Passeriformes; family Muscicapidae; genus Muscicapa; species Muscicapa striata. Next base: position 3,532,458 of record JAREIS010000058.1, on the reverse strand, counting down.
TAAAGGCAAAAGTATAGTGCATTACTCTCTATGCATAATGTAGAGAATATTTATATTTAATGCTAGTATTATTTTTCTATGAGGAGACTATTCATGAGATATGCTTCCTGTTCAGAATATTGTTTATGTTGTACAGATTTTCATTTTGAGAGGGAAAAAAGGCTTTTTTCCCAAGAAAATGTTGGCCACTTCTAAGAATCTTTATTTCTTTTGCTTCCACCTTTTCCTTTCTCTACTTCCTTTCCTTTTTTCTTTTTAACAAAGGAATTGTTCACTGGTAATATAATAGTAATAGGTTATGTATAAGTTTTTGAGCTTTTTTCTGGACAAACTTCTCTAGCAATACCAACCACTCTAATCTGGCTTTGATAGCAGAGTTGGAATTAGAGCAAAAAAATATGATGTTACTTTTGTGGTCCAATGAATACCTACATTAATTTTAATGTTAAAAAGTTCAGCCTATAGCAGTATCAGAATCTCATTAATCCACACTAATAGGTGGAAACCTTGTATTCAGGCTGGCTTTGGGTCACTTTGTGTAGTCACATCAGGTATGTAAGAGGAGGAGTGAGTCACTCTATGTCAGAAATCATCTGAGGATAAAAACACAGAGATGTATTTATCTCAGTGTATTGTGAGGATTTTTATCTGTAATGTTTATTAAAGCTCACAGAGGACGTGCCTTGTAAGGCTGGGTATTGAGCTAAGGCTGTGCACTTCAATCAGCTTTGCAAAAATGCCCACAGATAAAGTTCTGTGCTAACCCTTCTCTGGATTATGCTCTGCATCAGGAAGTGTATTATCCCTTAAAAGATCTGCTTTTCTGTTGTGTTAGCAGCAGGAGCCAGTTTTTAGTGGGAAAACACGTCCATGCTGCTCCTGTACCAGAGCTGCCAAAGAGCATCTCCTGCAGGTCACACACAGGGCTGTGGCCCTCAGGGTCCAAATGGGTCCTGCCCTTTTGCTGCAGGGAGGAGCTTTCCTCAGCACTGCCACAGAAGGAGGAACTTTCTAGATGGCTCAAGCAGGCTGGTATTCCTGCAGCAAGCTGCCACCTTCCATCTTCTCAAGGGAGCAGCCAGCTCCTCCTTGCTCTGCTCAGAAAACAAAGCCCCTGCAAGGCAAGGGAGAGAGTGGCTGAATGTTCCAAGCTCTTGCTTTGGGAAGGCAATGCTTCAGCACTCTTGCTTTCCTCTGTGAGTCACCTGCTGCACAGGATTTAGGGTCAGATTTAATTGCCAAAATGGAGCCTATGTCCCTCTGGACTGGTGATGTGTACTCAGTGTGGTACCACCCCAGCAGCACAGCATTCCAGGAGGATGTGGAGGTGGAAGAGGATGCAAGGGAGCTGACTTATGAGGTGTTTCTAGCTTTTTAAAGGCCAAATTATTATTATTTGCCATCATGACCACAGAAGTGCTACAACCAGCTTCCCCAAAGTCCTTGTGGCAGCCAGAAGTGAAAGGTGTGGGAGCTCAGAAAGCCAGCAATAAGTGACAAAGTCCTGCCTGATGAGTCCAGTGATTGTTAAGAGCAGAACTGAATCTGTACCAGTGGTCACACCACTCTGTCCTCCAGCAAGCCTGAAAATGTAGCTGCAGGAAGGGAAAACAGGATTCCTTTCTTTCCTCCATGGAACATTATATTTATATACACGTGCATTTGTAGATCTTGAAACCATAGAATGGCTTGAGTTGGTAGGGATCTTGAAGCTCATCCAGTTCCATGGGCAGGGACACCTTCCAACTAAACCAGGGTGCTCAGACCTCCATCCATCCTGGTCTTGAACACTTCCAGGGATGGGACAGCCATGCCTTCTCTGTGCCAGCACCTCACTGCCCCCACACTGAAAGATTTCTTCCTAAAATCTACTGTAAAACCTGCTCTTGGTTTGAAGCTATTTCCCCTTGTCCTATCATTACATACCCTTGTAAATAGTGCCTCTCCATCTTTCTTGCAGGCTCCCTTCAGGTACTGGAAGGCCACAATTAGCTCACCCAAAAGCCCATTCCTTCTCCAGGCTGGACAATTCCAATTCTCTCTGAGGTGCCCCAACCCTCACATCAACTTGGTGGCCTCCTCTGGTTTCACTCCAACAGGTCCCTGTCCTTCCTGTGCTGGAAACCTCAGAACTGGATGCAATTCTCCAGATGGGATCTCAGAAGAGTGGCTCAGTGGGAGACAATCCCCTCTTTCTCCTGCTGCCCACAGTGCTTTGGATGCAGCCCAGGACACATTTGGCTTTCTGGGCTGCAAGAGCACAAGGCCAGCTCATGCCCACCCACCAGCACCCCTAAGTCCTTGTCAGCCACACTGCTCTGGATCTGTTGATCCCCCAGCCTGGACTGAGAGCAGGATTTGCCCTGACCTGGGTGCAGCACCAGCACTTGGCCTTGCTGCAGCTCATGAGACTCCCATACCAGATGTATCCATACATCCTCCTGCCATATAGCAATCCTGGTCAGCAGAATGTAATTATGGCATGATGGAATCACACCTCCTCAGCATTATCAGAGGCTTTTCTCTCATCTTCACAGACTTGCCCTCTTTTCTGTGTAAATATTTTTTCTGCCTTTCCCTTTTGCAAAGCAAAGAAGTTGTTTGCAAACTATTTGAAGAATATAAACATCTCCTACAAGGGAAATGCCCTTGAAGCAGTGAGAGTGGAATGATTGCAGCATATAGTACATGCTACTAACATCTTCAGAGAGTTACTATTACTTGATAGCAGAGGCGTTTTCATTATAATAGGAACCACCATGTCATGATCTTCAGATTAAAATTTTACCTTCTGCATTGATCTGTTGAGTCAGCAGTCACAGGTTACTGGTTCACTGTTAAAAGCTCTGAAAAATTACTCACCCAAAGTAGTGCCATTTCCCATGATTGGAACTTCTGTGACACATCAGGCAACAGAACAGGCAAATGACCAGCACAGAACACTTGAATCTGACAGTGTTCCCAGTGCTCTGCACAGAGCTGGAAAAAGGAACCTGCTGATTCACTCTGCCATTAGCAAATGTGCAGATGACACCAGGCTGTGGGGGAGTGTTGATCTGTTGGAGGGTAGGAGGGCTCTGCAGAGGGACCTGGATCAATGGGCTGAATACAACAGCGTGAGGTTTAACAACACCAAAGTGCAAGCTGTGCCAGAGGAGGTTTAAGCTGGGCATTGGGAAGAAGTTTGTCACAGAAAGAATGATTGGGCATTGGGATGGGGCTGGCAAAGTGAGATTGGAGTCACCATTCCTGGAGGGGTTTAAGAAGAGACTGGATGTGTCATAGACTGGTTGACAAACTGGTGTTACTTCATGGGTTGGGCTTGATGATCTCAAAGATCTTTTCCATCACAGCTGACCCTGTGATTCTGTGATATCTATTGCAGCTTGCTCACACTGGCTGCTAATTGAGCAGCTGTAGTAAGTTCACAAACTGATGCTTGAGTCTGAATGATGAGTTTCAGGCTGCCTGATACCTTTATCTGACCAAATCCATGCAGACTCAGCCATGTGCAGAGGAGCTTGGCACGGCTGTGCCTTATCTGCCTTTTTAGTTCTGGTGCAAGAGGGTAGGAATGAGAGGAAGAGAACATATAAGGGTTCCCCACTGAGAATCAATTCTATAAATTATGTATTATGCAGACACTATTCTGCTGATGCTATCTGATCCCCAATTCTCACTTCCTTGTTTTTCCTTCTATAAATAGCTATGGCCAGTTTTTCAGTCGTAAAATGATGAGGACAAAGCTAGAAACCTTTTCCATTTAATAACCTTTGCCAAAGAAGAATAAGGTAATATTTTTCATAACTGTGATGTCCTCAGGGTTTTAACAATCTGGGAATACAAGCAGCACTGTGTCGTTGATAAGATACTGGAAGTAAAAGTGGGAATAACCATGCTGAATATTAAAGAGGGAAATGCCCTATTTTCAGGATGATCAGTATAAAACTTTGTATTATGAATTTTCCTGTCATTTTTTTTCTCTGTGTAGGACCATTTTTGTTTTTTTGTCTCTCCCTCTAGATCCAAATGCTTTGGCTGGACAGACTGGACCTGACCACGCTCTTATAGGAGGAATAGTGGCTGTAGTTGTCTTTGTAACACTATGTTCTATAATTCTCCTTGGTCGATACCTGGCAAGACATAAAGGTAGGACACTTTTAGTGTAAGTTCAGTTACTCTTGGAAGCAAGGCATGATTTCACCTGGAACTGCTAAATGATTTGAACAAAAAGTAGTTCTCAGTCCAGTTGCAAGTGAATTTTAACCAGTTTTCCAGTGGGCTGGCTAAGTCAAAGAACATGGAGCTAGTGCATGCCCAAGGTTATCTTGTAAGCCAGTGATTTAGAGAGACAAAGGGTAAGATTGCCCCTTTGGTTTTGGATCTTAACTCCTGATACTTGATGACATGTTCTTATCATGTTCTCCTAGTTTTAACTAGCCTATCAATTCAGCAGAATACATGTGTGTTGAATGAATAAGATTTTTCATTTTAATGGATTATGCTAATATTTTAAATATATGTTAAAAAGATAATATTTGAATCCAGTGGTGAATTTGCAAAACAGTTTATCAGTAATCCTGCTGGAATAAGGGGTTCATTCCTGGGGCTAGCTTTACTTTTCCTGTGGTTTTACCTTAATAATTCTGGTCCCTTCATTTTCAGTCCCCTCTGCCACTAAAGATAACAGGAATGGAGTGACACTGACTTCTGACTTCTCTATGATTTGATTTTGACCTAGTTAGTTCTAAAATCATGCCTTGAGATTTAACCTCTGTACAGCTTGGAGGCCTGTTGCTAAAACTCAGAAAACTCAGTTGAATCCCTTTCCACACCCCTCAAAAAAAAAAAAAAAAAAAAAAAAAAAAAAAAAAGAGAAAAGGATGAGTGTTGCTATTAATTCAGTAACTCTCATTTTAGATAGGATAATCATATACAAACATAAATTGATAAATAACATCTTTTCAATTTGATTGGACTACATATGAGAAAATCAGAATTTTTTTTTTTTTAATGAGCCAGTTAAAGTGTGTCTCTTTTGTTTTACTTTTCTGAATGTATATCTTATGCCAGCATAAATAATGCTTTCCACAAAGGAAAAGTTGACTATCGTACACATTTCTTTTTTTCGTTCATATCCAGAGCATAAATATAGCTGTGATAATATGAGTTGGTTCAGTTAATAAAACTGCCTCCATTTTGTAATTCTTGGAACCTACTATGATATAATTCTGTAAAATTAAAGCCTAGATATGATCAAGAAAAAACAGAAATACAAATGATCAGTGGCCATTAAAAATAATAATTTAAAAAGCAAGCATGTTTATGAATATCTAAGTACTCAAAATTGCTTTGTTTTTGATGGATAGCTATTTCATCAAATAACCAAGATTTTATCACATATTCTGTAATTGAAAAATATATTGCATATTACTGCAGTTAGATAAAGTGGAGTTTTATTAAAATATTTCCTCAATTAGTTGTGGATATACTAGAGTTTGTATATGTGTCTTTACCAGTATAAGTATCAGTGTAAATATTTCTTAAGCAAACTACCAAGTTGATCACACTGATGTGATGTATATGTATACATATACATATGTATGATATGTATGTATACTGATTATGATGTAGATCTATGATGTACACTAAAATGATGTATATGATGTATACTAAAAACTATAAGAATATCTTTCATTCATTAAAAAATTGGAGTACATTTATCTTTCTCGATCTTTCGTTCCTTCATTCTTTCTTTTCCTTTCTCATTCTTTCATTCTTTCTTTATTTTCCTTTCTTTCTTGTTCTTTCATTCCTTCATTCATTCTTTTCCTTTCTTCCTCGTTCTTTCATTCTTTCTTTTCCTTTCTTCCTTGTTCTTGTATTCCTTCATTCTTTCTTTTTTTCTTACATTCTCATTCTTTCATTCTTTTATTTCTTTCTTTTCCTTTCTTTCTCATTCTTTTGTTCCTTCATTTTTTCCTTTCTTTCTCATTCTTTCATTCTTTCATTCTTTTCCTTTTTTCTCATTTTTTTCATTCATTCATTCTTTCTTTTCCTTGCGCTTCCTACAATACATTGCAAAAAAAACCCCTAATCCTTTTCTTTCTCTTTTTTTTTTCTCTTGTACTGATTCCTACAGGAACATATTTAACAAATGAAGCAAAAGGAGCTGAAGATGCACCTGATGCCGACACAGCCATTATCAATGCAGAAGGCAGCCAAGTCAATGCAGAGGAGAAAAAAGAGTATTTCATTTAGATGCAGAGCTAGAATCTTGGAGTTTTTCTTATCAGGCTGATTGCTGGAGAAAACTGGCTATCATTTCTCAGAATTCATTTCTGCCATCTTCTGCTATCTTTATTAACTCACATTCCTGCTATAAGTAGCCAGTTTACACCAACAACCAGCTGTTGACATCATCATTCTGTAATTACAGTATCATGCGTAAACCAGGACATTTCTTATTGCCTAAAAATCATATCCACTGCTCTCTTAACATACAGTGCTTGAATATACAGCCTTAACAATGTTAATCATCATCTTAATCCAAGTTTTCTACATATTTAAGTGTTATGCAGCTTTCTTTTCCAGTTTTCTTCTATCATGTCCCTACTAGTATGTCATAGAACAAAATTCATAACAAGTCCTATTAGGTAAGGTCCTAATTTACTTACAGCAAATGTTAAGTCTAAGATTAGAAGTTTACAAAGAATATTTTATACCTGTCTATCTATAATTCAAAAAACAAATTGTTTTTGAAACATATGCCCTTGGAAACACATATTAAAATTTGTTTAGTATAGTTTCCTGTATGTTTGGATTTGGTGGGAAAATAAGACCAGTACAGTGAATTTCTTGTTTTGTTTTCCTTTGTTTTGTTATGATTTAAATGGTACCTTGACAGCAGTGCCATGTTTCAGTGGTGAAAACATGCTGAATAGCTATACAGATTCTGCAAATTTAGGTAATAGAGCTTCTTTTGGAACAGTTTTCCTGCCCTTTCACTGGCTTTTGGGATCACAAAGATTAGAGAACTTTCTGAGTAATTTATGTTTTTATAATTTATTTGCTAAACGTGAATTCACCTGCCTACTCAAATTTGATGTGTTCTTGGGGCACAATTGCAAGGCATTTTAGTGTCTGTATATAGTGCATATAATAAATTCAATTAAACATTACTTGATACATATTCAACTTTTTTGGCAGTAGCTAAGTCAGTCACAAGTAAGCATTTTCTAATGTCCATTATATCCCTTTAGATATGACTCAAAATGAATATTCTGAGTAGATAACATGTGTTAGTATTTTTTTGTCTGTATGTCCTAGCACTGTTCAGCAGCAAAATTTCTAGTTCTTGTTAATTTTTTCTTTGTTATACAATGGAAGCACAATGTTATATGGAAAGGTAGTTTTAAGCTAACAACCAGTGCACAGCCTCAGGTTTTAAATTACAACCACATTTGATTATTATCCTTAAAAAGTACTATTGAGTTGCTAAAATTCTCAATTTTTAATTTGGCAGTTCCAGAGCTGCTTCTCTATGTTGGTTTGCCAAAAAAAAAAAAAAAAAAAACTTAAAAAAAAAAAAAAAAAAAAAAAAAAAAAAAAAAAAATAGAAGTGTTAAAACAAAGGATATATGTTTTGTGTATACAGTAAATGGACTAATTCTTTATATTAAATTCCTGTCTATGCATTTTGTGAGGTACAAACTTATGTCACCGTGAATGATAGAGAATTCCTGCCATGCTTTTAGCTCCACAGTGAAGGTCTCTGTTTGGATTATTTCTGAAATTTTTTTGTGTAATTGACAGCTGAAAAATCACATGCTCTTAAATATGACAACAAAACACTGTAAGCCCATTGGCTTATTTCCTCTTCCAATGAAAAGAAAAGGTTGCCATAAGAGGTCTTGGAAATGATTCTACACTGAAGGATGCAAGTTAGTCTAGTTGGAGCTCGCTTTGCTCCTGTGTTTTGCATCTTTGACAAAAGAAGTATTTCTCTCTGGTTGATGTATTTGTGAAGCATAAAAGCATGATGGTCTGCTGTAAAGGACTTTCTCCTGGGATTTTATTTTTGTGTGGGGAAGGGAGAATTTGGAATATGACATCATGTGGTATGGTAAAATGGAAGATAAAGGTGCTGTGACAGATTATTTATCAGAAGAATATAAACCTTTAAAGGACAATATTAGAGTATTTTAATTGTTTTTGTTGAAGCATTTATCTTGTTAATTTCTAAGAAAAAAGGGTGACGTCAATCAAAGCAGCACTTTTTTTCAAAATATACAGACATAAATAATATGATGTGGTTGAGTGTTAACATAATAAATCATATACAGTATGACATTTTAAAGAAATAAGTCTGCATTGATGTGATTGCATGCTTGTTTTTACAGTTCACTCCATACCCATCTGTGGAAAAATGCAATAATATGTTAATATAATATGGTAGTTTGAGAGAACCAGGTAGGTGCTACTAGACACATTGAAAACTAGTATAGGTTTACAAGATATTCATGTCTTTCAAAACATAAACATGTAGAAGGCTGGCAAAGGAAGTCATTCAGTTTAATACCAAAAATATGGGTTCTTGTCACAGCAGTAAGTTACATTAGCTATAGTACAGTATCAAAGTTTTATTTCAGGACTTGGGGCCCAGTTCAACTAAGCTTTTAAGCACATAGTCAGCTTCAGGCATCAGAGAGGTTCCCTTGGAGTATAAGGCACTGTTCACATGCTTAAAAATGAAGTGCTTCCCTGGATGAGGGCCTTATTTGCTCAAGTGGAATTCCCCACCAGCGTGGTGTTTTCGCCTTCCTTCATCTTTCCTAATTGCAGCTTGCTTGAATAGTAGAGTTGTTACTTGAACCATTACCCAGCCAAGGTCAGGTAGGACCTTCAAAAGCAAGATTGGTCTTGTGGTAACCATTTCAAACCATATTCTTCAGTGGCATAGAAACAGCATTTCAACTTGGCAAAAAAAAAAAACAAACAAAAAAAAAAAAATAGATGTAAATTGTATTGTTAAAACTGCTTTGTTTTATTTTATTTTGTTTTGTTTTCCATTAGCTTTCAATTAAAAGTCCTTCACATGTGCTCATTTTTAACCCATGTGATCTTCCATTGTCTTGCACCTGGTGATGTCCCTTGCAGCTGTGCACAGCAGGTGTGAAAAGCCCCACACAGAGCATTCTACCTGGGTAGCACTTAGCAGGTCTGGTCTTCACGGGTTCAAATTACTACATGGGGTGTAAAGAGGCATCCCTCTTTGCTGTAAGCAGTCATGTCTCAACACTAATGACATTAGGCTAAAAGCCAGTTGTCCATTCCTTTTGCCCAAGTTCCCATTCTGAAAAAAAAAAAAAAAAAAAAAAAATAAAAAAAAAAGTTTTTAAGATGGTGTGAGGCACCCAGTGAGTGTATAAAATGGAGGCTCTGAATGGGAACCACCTTCACTAAAATGTATGTGACATCCTATCCCTCACTCCCTTGCAGAGTAGTTTTCTCCAGACCAGGTAGCTAGTTTCTGCCAGTGTACTGTTTACAGTGTCAATTGCTGATTATTTTTAAACTGTTTGATGTAGACTTTTATGTTTGTGGGTTTTTTTTGTTTTTTGTTTTTTTTTAATGCTTCAAGAACATTCTCATGATTTGAACACAAAAGAGGTGCATCAGAAGACAAGGGGTGCATCATCCCACTCTTTTAGTGTCATCTGACAAACCAAGAGACAGTTTAAGGAACCTGATGTTTAACTTGAGGCTCAGAGTTTATGCTAGAACATCTCAATAAGTTTCCACATCATTAAGGATGGTTCATCTTGCACTGAGACTCCCTCTCTAAAGGAACACATGAAGAAAACCAACTTTTCTAAGTGAGACATGAAAGTTAGCATCTTGTGTGTTTTCATTGCAGTATAATATATATATATATATAAATATAAATATATATATATAGCTATTTCAATGAAAAGGAAGGACAGAATCATCTGTAATTATGTAATCCATGATTGTAACAGCACTGAAGTTACCATGTACGCACATGTACAGTAGCTCTTTCAACAGTTACAGTGTAGTTACATGTAATTCCCTGTAACATAGCAGTTCTAGTGTAATTTAGTGCCACTTATTGTAAAGTGTTACCAAAAGGAAAACGGACTTCTTACCTTTAGAATTCCGTTCGAATTAAAGGTAAGTTTATTAAATTAGCATCATTAAATCTGATATTGCGTTTCTTAATTAAGGAGGTGATTTAAAACTTTCATGTTCACACTGCAGCTTCCCCCACCGCTTACCCAGACTCCTCCAAATGTCTAATCTCTACACTCCTAGGAAATGGTAATCTTTGGTGAACATACCAAAAATCCCAGCTACTCCAACTTTAATTGAACAAGCTGTCTAACAAAGAAAAACAGCAACAACAAAAATGATGAGTAATGCTTTTTATTAAGTGGCACAAAGTACACACTAAAAACTATGCAAAAATATAGGTAAATACAGTGTACTTACATGTAAGTATCTTGTACTTGCTGTGTATGGATATTGGAAAACCATGTAATTATAATATGCATTTTGATTATTTCAAGCAGGGGGTGACCCCTAACAGTCACAAGGGAAAAGTGGAAGGTACATCTACAAACAGTGGATATCCTAATGCAATATGTGTAATTCCTCTACTTGCAATGACAACTAATTTATAAAAAATGCTTATACTGCTCCTCATTCTCACCAGCTTTGCTTTCCATTTCTTGGAGCACCATTAAATACCACTGAAACACCTTTAGGCAAAGTAAGACACTGACTCCTCTAATGGCTTTGCTACCAGCACTCTCAATGTCTGGCAACACTGTTCTGTAATCTTATTTCTGGCTCAACAACACAAGTTTCATCTTTTTTTCTGTCCTCAAGGGAGCCTAGTATGTTAAGATGCTGAAATATGCTGCCATATGCCCTGGTATTTTTAGCATGAACAGAGAAAGAGAGAGCTGCATTCTTCTGACCCCTGTTTTGCTGAATCACCTCACCTGGAATTTCCACTACTTGCTCAGTAACACCAGGTAATCTTAAATTGCAAGTACAGAATGCTTCCATTACAGTACAGAAGATGCCTTTAATGATAAAGCTAATGTTTTTTGTGAACATGAAGTTTTGTATTATAGATCTTTTTACTTCTTGACACTTTTCCATCATGCCCTTCCAGAAGAAATGCACCGAAAGACAGGTAACATAGAATAGCAAAAGACAAGAATTATTTTGGTAAGCTTTCTTGTGATTGCCATTGTTATGACCCTCCTTTGTGTCCTGTGTAACAGGCAAATAAATGTATTTAGCAACTGCCATTAGCATCATTCCACACTATACTATTCCTAGAATATGACATCTACCTCTTAGTCTAAATAATAGCTATGAGATATTTGTATACATTTTAAATACTATTGAATCTTTGCTTTAGTCTTGAAATGAAATCACTGTATTATTATAATTTCTTCTGTTAAAAATAGGTAAAAATATTGCCTGGGTTCATAATTCTTGCCCTGTTCTTATTAATTTTGGTATAGTTTTAGCTTTATAACAGGGCATAAGGACACAGCCTCAGCTGGTATAAATCAGCTTCACTCTGTTGCCTTAAATGTGGGCCAATTTACGCTGGCTGGGGATTCATCCCAAACAGCTTAAAAATAAACTGCTGTAACACATCAATATTTAGTCAGCTCTAGATAATGATTTGCAATCTAACTGCAACACAATTCTTCCTACTAAGGCATGCACGTTTGAAGAGAAACCTTAAAAAGCACATGCAAGCTTTTGAATTAAATATGCAATATCAACACGTGTGAGATATTCTGACTTGTCTCTTACTTATTTAAACATAATATTGCCAGGGCATGTTTACATTAAAAACACTCAATGCATGGGGAGCAGAGAAGGACTATTGGAAACAGCAGGAGAAAATTAAATTAATAGAGAAGTCTTTGATGTCAATAGGACAGAGTAGAAACTCTTTTCAGAGTAGGTTTTCCTACAGGGTTTGTCAGGGTGGACCTAAGGCCTCCAAAACACATGGAAGTTGTTTACTCAGCATTAAGAGAAGCTAGCACAGTTCCTTCTTGCTATCGTGGAATCTTACCCAGCACTCTGCACTTCTTTTAACTCAGGAGAAAATAAGGGTACAAACATGGTTGAACAGCACACTTCTGTATCACCCCACATCCTCAGGATGCTCCAAGCCTCGTGCGCTTCCAGCAGCCCTTAAGGGAATTCTTCCAGCATCTAGGAATCATCCTGTTGCCAAGCTGTGTTCATTTTCTTCAGCAATGTTTAATGTACTCACAACCAGAGAGAGGGTGTGAAGCCAATTTTAATGAGTTTGCAGTTCTAGGGGCTTCCAGACCCTTAGAGTAGATGTGGGGGAAAAAAATTAAAAATGCTTCATGGCTTCTGTGTTTACTGTAGGTCAGCCCTCCACATTCTGTGTCTTAAGTCATTTATTCTCTGCTGGGCTAAAAGCAGCAGTCTAATTGGAAAGGAGGAAGGAAAATTATCTCCTCTAAAAGGAGCAGTGTGTGCTAATATTAAGGAAAAGTTCAAGGGTTTTTTGTTTGTTCCCTTTTTTAAGATTTCAGGTGCAAAGCCAAGCCTGTTTGGGTCAGCACTTTAAGCACTTTCCCTGTGTTCAGGGTCAAGCCAGCAGTGTTTCATGTGTGAGCTCTGATCTCATGTTTCAGCACAAACTACAGACAGCCTTAGCCTGCCCTTATGCATAGTGCTGAAAATCACCAATGCTATTTTCTTCTAAACACGATAATTTTCTCAGTCTTGTTCTAAAATGCAATATTGAAGGGGTTTTATTATAGGTGTAAAGGGAGAGAGTTTAAAGTAATAGCTTGTAAAGAAGATTGTAAGGATGATCATCAGCTCTTTATGTTGATTATAAAGAGGATAGTCTTTAATTGCTGGGCTGATTTCTTTATCATTTCCTCTTTCTCTCCTTTCTATGCATATTGACTAATGCTAGTAAATGTGCAGTTACACGTGTTGTCCTTTTTCAGTGAAGGCAGATTTGCTTATAGCCCTATATAGCTTTCATAGGAATATGCAAATATAACCTCCAGTCATCTGCTTCTGCCAAAACAGTGAGCCAAGAGAGTGAACTCATGGATTCCTGGATTCATATATGTCCTGCTTCCATCAAAATTGAGTACAGTAAGCCTATTGATTTCAAAAGAACAAGGCTCAAATCCTTAATGCACATGTTTGAGTTGCTATTTAACTCTTTTTCAAAAGAATTATAAAGCAATCCTTGTGCATTCTTTACTTTTAGCCTAGATATTTTATAACTACAAAACCCCTTCAGTTCAGCAGGAAGTTTCCTAGAATAAATAATAAGGCATAATTTGTGAAAGGACTATAACAACTTCATCTATTCATGGTCAGTGTAAGTGTATTCTCTTAGGAACCCTGGTGTATTTTGCTCTTACACTGGCAATTTATGGCCCTGAGAAGGATATATTTGAATGGTTCAGAAATACAACCACTAACCTGTAAAATAAATAAATAAATAAATAAAAAATCTATGGGAATTAAACATATTGCACTGATGATAAGACACATCAATTTCATTTTATTTCCTCATTAATAAGTTTAAGCAGACAAAATGCATATTGTAATGTTGGGTACATGACACTTGCATGTTGCTATGCCTATATACTTACAAAGTATTCAATGTGTACTTGGTGGCGCTTAAAAATGTCATGTACAATTCTTCTAAACATTCTTACAGGGTTCCCATTTGCACTTCATCTTTCAGAAAAGTCTTGTCAGAAAATTGTCTGATGAATATTATTGAAAAAAAAAATAAAATTTCAATTTTAGTTATCTGTTGGACATTTCTGAATTGTCTATTCATTTTATGTATTACCTGGTGCTTGCCAGTTTGGCAGTGGAGTTGATTTAGACCAGTGGCTGTACACACAGACTGTTCACTGAGCAGATTTTGCTGTTTCCAGTAGGATTGTTGCAATCATACTCTCTTTGAAATATTAATTCTGAGATTTTAAATAATCTGAATAAGACAGAATTACAAATTCTATTCTTTAATTTCATGTTTATATAATATTTATTGTGTATTGCTCTATAGTTTCTCCTGACTGACAAAGTAACAACTGTCGGATGCCATCCTCACTGTAGGGGAAATTCATCCCTAGGAAGAGGTCAAGTGATGAAAAGCATTTAAGCCTGTGGGACTTAAATGGTGGATTAGCCCTCTTGAAGGAGCTATGGAATCCATGCAAGGTTTTCTGCACCACTTACCATGTTTGAGTTGATGTTGTAAAGGGCAAGAAGGCCACCAGTCTCAAAGGGAGAGGGACAAATGTCAGAGGGAAGAGGAAATTCTGAGTGTGTCTGTGTTTATGAAAAAGAAACCAGTCCCAGACTGGTCCCCTGTGCAGAGGATTTACAGTGCTCTTGCACATCTCAGTTTTCCTGTGACCTAAAGTAAGCACACATTTGACAAATGTAGAGTCCTGTTGGATTCAGTGGATAAGTTCTTATCTTTATTGCTTCTTTTCACTAAACCAAAATATGTCCTCCTCACTGATTTTTGAAGTGCAATAAGAAGCTTTTTAAATATACTTGCAATACAGATTTTCACATTTCCCTCAGTCACATGCCCTCTGATTTTAGGGCAAAGCATGCTGGAAGTCTACAGTGTACCCAAGCAAAATGACATAATCCAGAAAATGTCACAGTCCAGCAAATGATGCAATCCACCTCTGGATTAATAGTTTTCTGCATTCAAGCTGTAATTTTAGTACCGTCCTGGTTTCTGTCACCAGCCAAAAATGTGCCCAGAGGTAACTGCACTTTGCTCTGTGCCTTTCCCTGGTTGGGAGTAGTTTCTTACAGTTATCAACCTGGTACATCCCTCACATGGTTCCCTTAAAAAAAAAAGTCCTGCATTTATAAATACTGCTAACAGATTTTTTTTTTTTTCATCAACAGCCAACAAAATCCCAGCCCTCTTTCCCACTCTCTGTAGTAATGAACAATGAGAGTCCCTTTTTCTATGGGTTTTTGGTTTGATTTGGTTTGGGTTTAGTTTGGTTGGATTTTAGTTTAGAGTTTTGTCTCTTTTCAAAAGGGGAAACAAACAGGCTTTCTTTTAAACTATAAAGACTGCCTGAAATTACACTGAATACTGAGGATAATTTCATTGAATACAGAGTCTCTGAACCAGCCTGCCATGGCATTACACACATTAAACACTGATGTGTAAGAGGGGCTGCTTGCCCCTTTTAACAGTCATCAGGCACCTGCATGAAGATTCACAGAGTTTTTCAAAGGTAATGTCATAGAGGAATGCTTGGCCCAGCCCCTTTGGTAAGTGTAAGATAAAGGTAAGTGCAATTAGTGAAATTCAGAGATAATTAAGTGGGGATAATGAAGATGATTCCTTGCTTGACAAAGAGTCATAGTGTGCTGCCTTCTGGTCCTGCTCCAAGCACTTGGCAACATCCTGAGCCATGGGAGGGCACTTTTGATTATCTCTGGGCTCCTTGCTTGCCCCAGCTCTTCCTCCTGCTGAGTTTGCTGCAATAGCTTCTCTGCTGCTCAGGGCTGGGAGGCTGGGGCCTCATTGATTCTGCAAGCTGCACACAGGAAGAAAAGAAGACAAGAGAGTGTTTTGAAGCAAGCCGGAAAGATTTTTTAGGAAGAGGCCTCTCCTTTATTCTGTGGCAACTTAACAGGAAATTAGCACTGCTGTCAGCTGGTGAGGATAGCAACCATCCCTGCTTGGAGTATTGAGGGGGAGGACATCCTCTGTGCCCTGCCAGATGGGTGGAGGAAGGAGGGAGCAGAGAGAGGAGGAAAGCTGCACATGCCAGGAGCACAGGGGACAGGTTTGTCCCTCTCTAGGTGTTGGACCAAAGGGGGTTGTTTTTCTTTTCAGCCTGTATTCATGGCTGGAGGTGCAAAAAGAAACTGATCCAACCAGGAGGTTTGCAGAGCCACTGAACAGCAAGAAACATCTCAAATGCTGATGCCATCACCTGGCAAGCAAGCAGTGCTGCCCTCTTCAAGGACTCTGAGTGGATTGAACTTAGAGAGAGGTGGGGATTTATGAAAGACAAAAAAAGAAGAAGAGAGAAGAAAATCAGAATTTGAACCTTGACAGATAAGGTTGGACAGAAAGTGCAAGCAACAGAAAAGAAAATAATACCATTTGCAAGGTCTTTTAGTCCTGTACCATGGCATTAGCCAACCCTGTCTCAGGACAAATAAAATATTTTATGTAATTCTGTAATTTTTTCCAGAGCATTTTCTTTTTTTTCTGGGGCATCTAATGGTAACCTCAGAGACAAAAGCACATCTACCATGATGTGATCCAGTTAAAGTACATCATTATATTGCACTCACTCACATGGGATGAGATTACCCTCCAGAACAGCAGTAAGCAGCATCACTAAGAGCTGTCATATCTATTTTCTCATTCACACCCTGCAAAGGAATGTGTGTGCAATGAAGCATTGTGGTTTAGTTTTTTTATTTATCTATTTTCATATTTCCCCAATGTTTATGCAAGAACTTTATATTCTTTTAAAAGAACTTTGTACTTGAAGATGAAACCAATGCAGTTTGTAATCGCTCCTTCTTCCTTTGAGATTCAATGCTCCAGTTTTAGCAAATTCCCCCTGTAAAGCCTTCAGAAGGATAGAGGAAAAATTTTCTTGATGATGAAAAATCTACATTTATGATCTCTAGCAAGACTTCTAACTATATTCAAATCCAGTCTTTAAAGTAAAGTCCAGAACCTTGGAATTAATTCTGAAAAGCTGATGTGGACTTTGGAAGTAGGATGAGCTTGTTTGTTAAGGAGAAGATGCATCCAAGTTTTCCATGTCTTTGAGGGTACATGAGGACATTCCTCATGGCATGGCCAGCCATCCTGAATAGCTCTAACCCACCTGAGAGAGGGGTGGGCTTTTGTGGACAACTTTCCATAACTGGCCCTGAAGGCCTTTATTAAAGATCCCCTTTTGTATTGCCTCCGTACTAAAATTGTCTCAAATTTCATTTCCAGGTTGAGAAAAAGGCAGCAGTGGAAAATATTATGGATTTTCTCACTGTACTCAGTACAGCTAGGCAGTATCCACTGAAGTGGGAGGGAGATTCAGCATCAGTTCCTGCAGGTGCTGGTAGCTGAAGCAAGGATGGGAAGGAAGCTGGTGTGTGGCTGGTTTTTGGCTATCCTGCAGTTTGGGAGTGTGTGTGTGTATGTGTGTGTCAGCAGAAGCACCAGATCAGGGCATTATATGACCACCCAATCCCACATTTTTCTCTGCCAACACCACTCTTTATTTCCTTCAAAGTCGGAGGGAAATAGCAAAGCTTTTTTCAATGCCCCTGTGGCATTGAATCTGTGTTTTCCTTCAGGAAATGAATCATGATCATCGTGCCCTTTTTGTAGAACAAAACCAGACAAAATGGTATTTCCCTTTAATGCTCAAAGCTAACAAATGCAGAACTTGTAAGGAACTAGGAATAGAGGGAAGAGAGTTATATAGGCTGTGTGGGATGGAGAAGAACGAGAAATAGAACAAAAGTGAGAAAGAAAAATATGTTGGCAGGAGGAAATGCTGCAATACCTCTCCCAGCACTGAAAGTCTCACAGTTAAATTGTGAATGTGAGTTCCACAATTAGAGGAGAGGGGCATAGCTAAAGATTCAGATACAACTGTAAAAACTGTTAAGGGCTCAGGGAGGGAATGGAAGAAATATCAAAGCAAAGCTAGAGAGAGAAAAAGGTCTCAGGAAGAGGACGATGGCAGACTGAGAGAGTGTCACTCAGACACTGCTGAGGTGCCCTGAAGTCCCCAGAGATGGGACTGAGGAGGCATCACCAACAGAAAGGACTTCCACTGTCACTCACAGGCAGCCTTGGAGCTGATCAAAGGTGCTGCTAAAAACCCACACTGGACTCAGGAGCCCAAGAGAGAGCAGACTGCCTGCAGGCAACACCATGGGCATCAAATCTGTAGGAGACAATAAGGTAAAAGGGAAGAGCTTGAGGTTCCTGTAGCCACCAGAATCTCTCTCCCCATAACTAATGGGAAATAATGATGTGGTCTAAAGCATTCCTTACTCTTTTAGGGTAAAAGTATACCAGCAGCTTCAACTGAACAGGAATATTTGATATAAATATTTACATGTGCATTACTCCTCTCTCAAAGCTACTCTGGAGACATAAAGGAAGTCAGCAGCAGCTGCTTCAGGCCAAAGCTCTGCTCCAGCTATCACAAGAAAGTGGCAAGTGCAGTCATAGCCCTTGTCACCAGCTGCCACCCACGTACTCGGGTGCTTGCAAAAAGGAATGACAGACAGTTACTCTCTGACAATGGCAGTGGCATTCTTCACAGCTAAAAGGAGCTCTAAAACCCCTCTGTTAAATTCATACTGAAAGAGGCTGAACCTTGATGCACTATTAATAAGCTCAAGAGACAAAACTTGGAAATTTCTCCACTCCTGATATACCTCAGGCAGGAATTTCCTTCCCAGAAACAATCTCTTTTATAGCCAGCCAATGAAATTTGTTACAATTAACCAAAAGAAAGGAATGAACACCATTGACAGAGTTTCATGAGCTGCAGAGTTCATTGTACAAGCCATGAAATTCTCTTGCAAATGGAAATGAAGTACTGTGTAGAAACGGGATCATTATATAAGAAGATAAAGAAAAGCCCTTGCTGCCCTATATCCCTAACGAGCCAGCTAATTTATGGGTTTAGGTTTTCTAATGACCAACAGTGATTTGGCAGACATCACCTATGTGTGAAACAAGGTGAAAATGAGAACCATAGAAATAAGGCTGAGTTATCCCAAAGCTAGTTCAGTTTTAAATCAGCCTAACTCCCCCAGACCTCTGTGAAATTACTCCTGATTCATTTGGATGTACTTAAGCATAGAACCCAATTATTGTTTTTGAAAAGTGTTGAGTGTAATGTCATGCTGGGGCAAGGAATGAAGAAAGGTTTGTTTCAGCCTTTTTTTTTCTTTCCTCATTGCTTTATTTCTTTTTTTTTTTTTTTCCCCTTTGAATGACCTCTTATGCCAAAGTTCTCATTAGGCAGCATCAGAGATGTCCAAAAAAGCTGCATGAAGTGTTAAAGTACTGACTCAAACCTTGCCTCCATAAAAATCAGTAGCATGTTAATGCACTGACCTCTCCCAAGAAGCAGGGACAACTCTACAGCTTGTTTCTAAGCTAATGCATAGAAATTGGAGTGGGAGGATATTGGGAAGGATCAGTGTCTGGCACAGCCATGTACTGGTAGTGAATTGCCCATGTATCAAGTTAGAAAATGTGCAATTACAGCTGGACAGAAAAAAAAATCTGAGAATAATGGAGGGACTTGGTATTTACTTTTTGTTTGTTTTCTCTGAAGGCACATATATTTACTAGAAGTCATGGGAAAGCAGAGTGGGGTATTTTTTTTTTTTTTTTTTTGAAAGGCTACAGAAGGATTTGTCAAATATGACAAGGGAAAACCATGAGCAGATATGCCTAAGAAGTTGTTATGTGAGTGAAATGTGGGCCTGCAGGGAAAGGCCTGGGAATTAAATGTCCTCATAAAATTCACTGGGCACAGCTGCTTTCAGTAGCTGTGCTAAGCTGCAAGAAATGCAAATGACTGATTTCTAAAGAATCAGAGCCCCCCCAGTAGAGCATGACTAACCCACATCCCCTTGCTGTGAAAAACCAACCCCTTGGTACAGAGCTGGCACCAAGAACCAGCCAAAGCTTGTTGTTGGTTTTTTTTGTTTTTTGTTTTTATTTTTTGGGGGTGGTTTTTTTGTTTGGTTGGGTGTTTTTGGTTTTGTTTTTTTTTTTTTTTAGTTGTTGTTTTTGTGGGGTTTTTTGTTTGGTTGTTTTGTTTTCTGGGGATTTTTGGGGTTTTTTTTTGGTTGGTTTTTTGGTTTGTTTTTGTTTGGTTGGTTGGTTGGTTGGTTTTTTTGCTGTTTTTTTGTTTTTTTTTTTTTTTTTTAATGGGCCTGATCCAGCTGTTTCCTCTGGCTGGTACAGGATTACAGCAGTATCTCCTCATTGAAGAGCTGGGCTTTAAACCAAAAGCAGAAATATTTCTGTTAGGCTGCTGTGTAAAAAGTCCCTTTGCAAATTATTTCTCACCAGAAGACTTGCCTTTTCTCATGAACTGATCAAAAAATAGTCATAAAAATTTTTAAAACATTATTGAGACGATCACTTCATTTCTTGAAATTGCCTATTCTTTCCTAAATTTATTTGCACCAGGTAACATTCTTTAGGAAAGTTCTGATAATCAAAAGGAGTAAAAAACAAACCCAAGGGAAAAAAAAAAAAAAAAAAAAAAGGAAAGAAGAGTTTAATCAGTTTTCAAAGTTCAAAGTTTTGTTTTATTTGTTTGTTTTAAACACAGTCTGGAAGTACCTGGGTTTCTTACTGCCTCCTACTGTAATGAATTAGAAAGTTGAAGCATTTCAGCATTTCAGATGGTACTTGATCTGTGATGAGTGGGACCAAGGATTGCCTTTCTTACAGTGTGCCTGTGCCTCTTGTTAACCAAAAGTCCCATAACAACAAAGCTAAGAACACAGATCTGCATCTGACCTGATCTCCAAATATATTTGAGACATATATATCCTGATATCTCTAAATATATTTATTCAAATCCCTAGGCAACTTTTGTGTCTGACTCTGTCTGTGTCAGTACAAATTTATTATGTTGTCAACATGTTTGGGTCAGGAGGAGTTACTTTAGGGGTGTTCTCTTCCCCAAATCCCTTTAGCTGATAGGAGCAAAATCAGTATCAGGTTACCAAGGTTTTACTGCCTCTTGAGCAAGTCTCATATCCATTCCATGTTTTCCATGTATGAAATAAAATTATATTTAAGGCACATTTTAAAAACCCTTCAAGGAATGTCATGTTAAAAATTAGCCTTTGCCTCTCACTAATATGTTAGTTTAACATGTATTAGAAATCCCATTAGATTTGCACTTATGTGGTCTCAGGGGACCAAATGTCTGTGACAGCCACTGATGTAGAAAGAAACTGGATTGAGCAGCACCTACTGAATTTGCTAATAAACCCAGCTCAGAAGGCTGTCAGAGCTGGAATGGCAGCAGCTAGTGTGGAAATGAGCAGGCATCTCTGAGTGCTGCCACGGGAGAAGGGTTTTCTCCACAGGACAGCTCAGCTCCTGCTGCAGCATCCTCAGCAATGCACAGAAAACAGCAAAAAACAGAGCAAAACAGCTCTGCCAACAGATGGGCTGGGTGACAGTCAGATGTGGCAGTCACTCCACTCAAGAGAATAGGAGGTTGTAATTAGGGTTTTGCTTTAGTGCAGGAGTTTTAATAGCATAGATATTTTTCCTGGTGTTTGTTTCAAACAGAAGTCAGTAACTTGCAGGGAGCTGATGGTAGTGACAGGAATTGAAGAGACAAAACCTGCTGGAGACTTTCCTCTAACTTTTGCTGCTTCTATAAAATGTTTGATTTCTATAAATGTTTAGAGCATAAACATTATGCTGTAGCATATACATTACTATAAAATGTATAGCATAATGCAAACCTCTTTGTCCATTCAAGAAAGATAAATTATTGTATGAGTTAATTAATAATAATAATAGTAATAATAATTTAAAGATATTATCTGATACTAAGGTACAACCTGTTGCATAAAGTACAAGTTCCTATACAGACAAATTTCTCTGGTTTTTTGACTTTAGCACTAGAGCACTGTTCTGTGCTTTATTTTAAAATAGCAAAATTATTGTTTTCTACTCTGAGTTCTGATACAGACTAAACAATTTATTAGAAAACATGGGATTATAACAATACATCCTTATCTGAGCTATTGTCAAGTTAGAAACCCTGCATCAACATTTCTATCACACTCTTAAAACTCAATAAGTAGTGCTTCAGCCTGTGTGGTTAGTTCAAAAGATTGCAAATGCAAAGTTTACAGAAGTGTGTGACAATGATATATCTGCCAGCAGCAAATTAGTCCAAGTGAGTTGTAAAGCTTGCTCTGACATATATAATTCTTAGCAGGTTTCAAAATGTCTCCTCCAGGCTGTGATTAATTTCATTAGATATTCTTAAAGTTAAGAAAAAAAGGAAGAATAATAAGGTAGTCTGTCAATCACAAGTTCTAAAACAAGAAAATATATCTCAGATTAAGTAATCTTTCCATTCTGTGGAATTGATTCTCATCTCACTGACATGTAAATGGTTCTGCTACACTCATAACCCACACATTGAAGCAGATGAAGATTTAATTTTAGCACCAAGCACTGATGTCTGATGTGTTTATCTCAAAAGGTCTCCTCCAAAATGGAGATTATGCAACAAAGTGTTTTAAATTTACCTGTCCCCAAATAATGTGAAATGCCATATAAATTATAAAATTATGTGCCCATAGGAAAATGCCATTACATAATTAATATGGAAAACTATTCATATGGTGCAATAAAGAGTGTTTATGCCATAAATGAAAGAGGTAAACTGTAATTTAAAGCTAGAATTATGCCTTATTATGGTCAAGTAATGAAGCAAATTTTGACATTCATCAAAAAGATATTACAATGACAGAAGTTATGTGGGAAGGCAATTTGCAGCCTGAGAACCTAACAATAGGAATCATCATTAAGGTGCTCGTGGCTAATGACAACATGGCTTTTGTTAATCCTTGATGATCAAATATTGATTCCATCACTGATTTGAATTCTCAAATGAAGACTGATCCAATGACAACAGTGTTATTTTTTAAAAAGAGGGACATAATTTCTCTTCTCTCTTCTCTTCTCTTCTCTTCTCTTCTCTTCTCTTCTCTTCTCTTCTCTTCTCTTCTCTTCTCTTCTCTTCTCTTCTCTTCTCTTCTCTTCTCTTCTCTTCTCTTCTCTTCTCTTCTCTTCTCTCCTCTCCTCTCCTCTCCTCTCCTCTCCTCTCCTCTCCTCTCCTCTCCTCTCCTCTCCTCTCCTCTCCTCTCCTCTCCCTCTCTCCTCTCCTCTCCTCTCCTCTCCTCTCCTCTCCTCTCCTCTCCTCTCCTCTCCTCTCCTCTCCTCTCCTCTCCTCTCCTCTCCTCTCCTCTCCTCTCCTCTCCTCTCCTCTCCTCTCCTCTCTTCTCTTCCAGTTCTCTGTCTCTTGCTCACAGGTTTTACTCATCACTTTCTGACAGGGTTGATTTCCTTCCCTGCTCAGGATACACATCTTTGCTTTTACCCTGGCACCTGGCTATCCCTGGCCTCACTTGTGGCCATTTCACTGAGTCTTTAGTGGGTGTGGGAGGAGAGAGGAAATCAGGTTGCCTAGTTCTTACCTCTGCCCAGAACCCACTCTTGCTCAAATGCTGCTCTCCAGCAGCATCTTGTTCACAGCTCCCCCTTCTGAAAGGTGACAACAGCAGTATGGCAGAGAATGCCAATACCCTTTATTCAGCACAGCATCCAAATTTTCTAGGAGATTACTGCTTTTATTCTCCCAAGACACCTGTGATAAAGGGTGGGTAGTGTTTTCATGTCACAGAGAGGAATCTGAGAACAAAGAGGTGGATTGGTAAAGGGGCTTTAAGGATGGAAATTGTGTGTTTTGATACCTAATGTTTAGTGTCACTCTGCTACAGCAGAGTCCAGAGCTGTTTTAAATCTGTGTGGATGCCTAGGGCATGGCTCTGGATGTAGCTCCTTAGCCCACTGAAAAGTGGTACATTTAAAATAGCTGTGGAGAGTTGGATGGCCTGAGATGCTCACAAAAGGAGTATTTCTGAACTTTCACATTTTTTCTGAAGCATTGCCAAGTTAGCTGAGCATATCATAAATCAGATATTCTTTTGGGCTCAGTACTGGAACCTGTTACCTGAACTTTTTCCAGAAACCAGGTCAAACAGCAGACTTACCAGGAAGGGTAATGGGGTTGTGTGGTCCCTGGTGTCAGTGTTTCCAGCTCTGGCATGAGTGCTCTTCTGTAAAGGGATATGGCTGCAGAGATACATTTGCTTCAGGGCTTGTTTGTCACCACTGCTAACTCTCAGAAGAATAAGATCACAACTTTACTGGGTCAATGATGATGAGAATAACTCTTAAGGTTAACAGCTAGGGACCTAAGCCATTCTTTTGAGAAGTCAAATCACCTAAGAAAGAAAGGGAAGAGCACATTTCTCCTCCTCCCCTCCAGCACAGCTTTGTTTCAGCTATGTGGTAGTGGTGCAGGAGCTTGAAGATGCAAGCTGGAATTACCCCAGGCAGGATAATTCCAACTGAGAGGACTGGAATTGGGTTCTTATTGTGTTTGCTATTAATTCCATAGTTTTTTTGTTTGTCTTGTTGCACATACTAGTAAAGAACTGTTATTCTTATCCCCATATCTTTGCCTGAGAGCTCCTTAATTTCAAAATCATAATAATCCAGGGGGAGGGGGCTTACATTCTCTAATCCAAGAGAGGCTCTTGCCTTCCCTAGCAGTCCAAACCAAGACACATGGAAAACACACCAGCCAGCCCAGGAGGGAGTTTTATACACCCAGCTGAGGCAAGCTGCAATTTTCCACTTGGCACTGCTCTCTTGGGAGCTGCCACTGGTGCCAGCATCAACTTGGGGGCTGGCTCAGGAAAGGGGCTCTGCTTTGTACATCCATTTGCACCCCCACTCTCATCACAGCAGAGGCTTTTCAGTCACCCATGGATGCTGTCACATGGGCAACAGCTCAAACTAATTCTTTTAATTTCTGTATAGGCCTAGAGTACAGTGGAAAAAAAAGAGCTGATAGAAATGCTTGAGCAGACAAATGGGAGTTGGGCTTTTTGCCACTTTCTCACTCTAGTTCCTCCCATGCCTCTCACTCCTGCTTTGCAGTAACCCCTGCTTCTCCCATCACGTGTTTCCTGATCAGACTCTGTCAGTCATGGTTTCAGGGTGCCAGATGTGATGTTATTTTATTCCAAGTGTGGCCTGTGCTAGCTGTGACTCATTATCAAACCATTTTCTCCTGTGAGACAAACAAGATTTAATAAATATCTAAAACAACCGCAACCAAAAAAAAAAAAAAAAAAAAAAAAACAAAACAAAAACAAAACAAAACAAAACAAAACAACAAAAAACAAAAAAACAAAACAAAAAAAAAACAAACAAACAAAAACCAAACAAAAAAACCCCCAAAACAAACCAACCAACCAACCAAACAAACAAACAAACAAAAAAAAAAACCAACAGAAAAACACCCAACCAAAAAAAATCCAAACCAAACTCCCCAAAAACCCAAGGAAAATAAAAAAAGGGAGAGGGATGATGATTCTATATGACATGTATATTGGTTGAATCTGTTGGCTTAGCTCCAACACAAGTTAAAAATTAGTGCTTAAATATATATAAATATATAAAATAAATAAATATAAATATAAATATAAATATAAATATAAATATAAATATAAATATAAATATAAATATAAATATATATCAATATATCTAAATATCTAAATATTAAATATTTACTCCCCTTTGTTTTTACACAAGTTAACAGTTAGAGGCCTGAAATAATATGGGTAGAAAATAGCTTGAAATTAGGATTTTTTTTTTATTGTAAAAGCACATGGATTTTTGGGACTGTCTGGAGCGATTTCACAGAAACAAGAGCAGATTAAAGGAGGTAATGACATGTTTGTAATTTCATTCCTAAGGCTCATGGTGTCCTTGCCTCTGTCTATTTTTCAGCCTGGAGATAAATCAAGGGCTTCAATTTCCAAATCTGTCATAGAAGCTTCACAAATAAAAATGCTGACAAAAAAATATCTGCTTTTAAATGGCTACTTGCAAGCACTGACAACTAGCAGTCTATAGATCTTTCACCTTACAGGGAAGAGAAGCAGTGTGCATTGCCAGGAAAAATGAAGAGCAGAAATACACTGTTCCTAAAGTTAAAGTAATCTAAAAGTATGACAATAATAAACCATTTACAGTCATGTTTTGAATGCTGGATGAAAATAGATTTCAGGTGGTATATTAACAAAGCCTCACAGTTGCCTGGTGTGGAAAAAGAATGGATGTGGCACTGGAATAAGAAGTAGAGAGGCCATGTGGACAGGAAAAATTCCTTCCCCACTGCTATGGCTGCTCCACACGTGCTCCTCTGTGCCCACAGAGCACTTGTCAGTGACTGGGGAGGGGTGGGAAACAGGCAACATGAAAACCAGGGAAGATTATGCTGGTTAATGCTGAATAATTTGCTGTATCTGTTAGCTGCAGGCTCTAGCTGTTGCAGGGTAGGAATTCCAATTATAAGCCAGAGCTGGAGCAGTTGATAGTAAGAGGCAAAGTAGGCCAGTTACTTTGCTGAAACTCGGGGTGATGGAGCTGAGGATTGCTTCTCCTGGACACTGCAGAGTCCCTGACCCCACAAAAAGTCCTCACACAAGGATTGGTGCCTGCTGCTCACACCTATAATCTCCTTGGTCTGTGGGATTCAATTCTGTAAACAGAATTGCACAGCCACACTGTGGTTTTGAATACCCCCCCAAACTCTTGGTGATTTTAGAGGCAGAATAGGACGAGTCAGCCCCCTCATGCTGTGGCTTCCTGACACATTGGACCTGCTTCAGCCTAAAGCCAGAGGATAACCTTGGCATGCAGGCTGTGTGGGGCTGTGGTCTGAGTGCAAGATCTGAGCTCCTATGGAGAATAATTACACCCACCCACCTTCTCTTCCCAGGAGAGCTCTCATTCTTTACCCTCTGCTAACATGTACCTGTGTACATGGTTTTTGTCATCTCTTTAAGGCTTCAGCCTGTTACATTCTGAAAAGAAATGTCTGTAAGTTTCCATCTCCTGGGGGTGGAATAGATAAAACATGCTTTAGGCAGCTGAAGTGCCTTAGGTAAATTTATTTCATGCATAAGTATTTGGTCCTTATGCTTTGTGGCCCCCAGGACTGGCTCTGTGGTCACTGCAATCCCTGTTCCAGCAGCAGCAGGGCTCCTGTCCTGCCCAACAGGCAAATGTGCCCCCCCAGGCCTGAAGGTGATCTGTAAGGCAGAAAAAGAGAACAGGCCAAGGGAAATGTGTTTCTAGTGTAGTCCTACAAGTGAGAAAGGACAAGATATGAAAGACAGAGGATCATGTTGTCTAGCTAAAATAAGGATTTTTTGAAATGCATGAGAACTGCCTGTGGGACATAACAGCTTTGTAGAACAGGGAACTTTACACATGCCTCTGCCATCCATCAATGGGGATATAGCATCTGCTCAAGACAGTGATTATCCTCACCACTGCAGCCTTTGTCAGCTGGTTGGATTCAGAATGAATCTGGAGAAGGTGGATGCTCTCATTTTGCTCTTCACAATTTATGCTTCAAGGTCAACTGAGCACTGTGAACATCACTGCTCTGATTTTGCTTCAGGTTTTATCACAGTTGTAAAAGGAAAGGTTAGAAAAAGTTTTTACTTCAAGTTGAGGACTTGCCACCTCAGAGCCACCTAGAGATGAGGCTCAGTAAGTAGCTACCACCGAGGGAAAGCTTTAGAAAAGGAATACTTTAATCTGTTGGTCTGGAAAGTCATCTGTGAATAAGGGCAAAAGGGGTTATTATTTTTAGGACATATTATACGTTCAAAGGGCTGTGCACAGTGCTAATGCACAGCCATTAACAAATTGATCTTGAGCCCCTGTGCACAGTTAAGTAGGAATATTTTACAGATGGGGAGACTGAGACAAAGCATCTTGCTCCAGGCTGCCCAGCAACAGAACTGGCTTTAGAAGTCAGCATCTCCTGTCTCCTCGTGTCATTCCCCCAGACAGCACTGCCAAGCAGCAAAAAGCTGAATCAGAGGCACCTTTCTGTGAGGCTTAAAGAGCATGACCATGAAATAAATATTTAACAGTTAAAGCAAAAGGCAGTCCAAACACTGCTGCTGCATTTTGAGTGTTGGAGCCCGCAGAGCAAAACCATTGATAGCTTGGTAAAACTAACACCAAAGACATCAAATTTTATTATCAATGTCATATCACTGCCCATCTTGGTAATCGCTGGACTCTGTGTTGGATAAAAGAATGTTTGAGAACAGTCAGGGTGTTATTATATGTAATTGCTCTTTTCAATGACTGGGTATCTCTTGTGAAAATGAATCAGTGATCTCCACTGTAGCAGAATCTATTAAATAACTTGAGAGCATTGGTGGTGGTTTGTATAAATCTCCTGAAATAGTTTCCTGTCAGGACCTGGCCAGCCTCCTTAGGACCTGACAGGGACCAATCAGTGACTGATTTTTAATATTGACACAGTGTTACACCAGTGAAGAAGTTCATGCACCTTTGTGAAACACACGTGTAAAGATGAAAAACCCCAGGAATCATTTTTAGTTGTTGTTGTTCCAGATTTTCAGCAGATAACCAGTGCCCAGAAGAGATCACATAACCATCTGCAGGCCTTGGGCAAGAGTTTAACTCTTTCACTGCCCAAAATGAGACTGTCAGACACTTTGTTCTCTGTCCTGAGTGAAAGAAAAGGACTGAGATGAGATAGGCACAGAAACAGCATGAAAACACTGAGCTCAGAGAAAAGGAAGAGTCAGGTTCCAGGTGGAAGGGATTGATGGAGATGCCTCACTCTTGGACTGAAATCCTCTTGTAAAGCTGTGGAGAGAGACTCTTGTTTCCCTGTAACTCAAAGGAATGCATTATGGGTGAATGAATGTTCTAACTGTAGGGATGAGCAAAGGCATTTTTGCTAAAGTGAGCAGATGTTGAAGGGGCTGTGATTCCATGAGACATTTGAACACAGAGGAGAGAGATGAAGACCCCTGCTTCCCCCCAGGGAAGAGAAGAAGAAAGACTTCTGATTTTAAAGACGAGGAGAGCTTTTGTTTGAACTGTTGTTATCCTTAAAGTGTGCACCATAAGTTGACATGGTCCTCAATAACAGTGTTGGAAGACTGTTAATTGAGGAAAGGATTTTTACAGTGATCAGATTTCCATTCTCCCGGGCAGCCAATTCACTGTGACATCAAGGCCATGAGAAAAATGTTCAATGTGAAGAAATCTCCATAGACTGAAGAGAAGTCTCCTCTCCCCATGTAAATTGGTGAAAGATTATTTTTAAAGATGGTAAACTGACTGATTTGTTTCTGTACATCATCAGTGTGAAAGAAAAGAAGTTGTGCAGGGAGGAGGAGTGTTCTGAAAGTTTTATTCTGATTCTTCTTATTATTTTTTTCTTGTAGTTTCTGGTAATAAAGTTTTTCTTTATACCCTTCAAAGTCTGAGCCTGTTTTGCTGTCCTTCTGATCCTATCTCACAGCAGGAAAGGAATAAGTAATTCTAGTGGGTGCACTGGCAATTTAACCAATGCTAAAGTCACCACATAATTTGGTGCATTGGCCGAGAAATCTGAAATTGGCAAATCAAAACCACTACAGCATGGCTGGGATCTTTGATGTGTAAAGGAAGAAATTCAATAAGCAGTCTCGTCAGGCTTTCTAACACAGCAGAAAAAAAGGGCTGCAGGCAGGAATATTCTGACACAACAGGTCAGTGAGGGTTCATGGATTTGTGTGCCTTAGAAAGGAGGCAGAACTTACTGTACAGGACTGTTGAACCATTAGATACCTCAGGGTGTCTGAGTATTTTTGTGTAGCCTTCTAAAAATATAAATGGTAGGGCTAGACATCAAAAAGTCTCTCCCCTGCCCACGTTTTATGAGAATATCATGTGTCCTGAGGAGATGTCAGAACAGTGCTTCAGCTGTTTTGCTATTTGATAGTGGCACATTATCCTTAGAAGATTCATTCTCACATTTATTAACCCATCTCTGCCCCACAGACTCATATCTTTCCATCAAAAAAATGTCTATTTGTCGTTGAATCAATAGCTTACATGTATGTAGTGGTGTTCATTGGAAAAAGAAAAAAAGAAAAAAAAAAAAGCATTCAGCTCCCTCTGCCAAGTGTAAAACAGCTGGCAGGTACTTAGTACATCACCCTGGGAGGAGAGCTGGCTGAAAAAAGCACAAAAAAAGTCCTTATTCTTTTCTAACAAGAGGTACCCAGGGACATTTAATGTGACCATGGGACCAGCTTTTACTGCCTCCTCTGCATACAATGCATCTCATGATGCACTCTTTATCTGCAAGGCTGAAGGAGGGAAAGGGATCAAGGGGCTCTGAGGATCAAATTATACCTCTCTAATGTTCACAGCAGCATTTGGGCTGGCACTAGGCCACAGAAGGGATATTTGGGGAAACAGTTGACAAGATCAGGTTGGTTGGTCATTTCCTCTGTTAAGATGTGCAGTAAAAGAGAGCTGAGCACCCCAGGTGCAGTCAGTTAATGCTTCTGCAATGCACTGGGGGTGGCTGGTGCCAGATTTTGGGACAGTGTCTGTGTCCTGCCACACTGTGGGTGGCCCATTCCTCACCACACCTCATTTCTGCCACCTGAGGATTCAGCCAAGTTGAAGGAAACTGGCCAGTCACTCTGTGGTGACTTCTCAGTCTCAAGGGCAGAAAGCCAACCTCCCTGTGATGCTGGGGACCTGTCTGGGCAGATAGTTTGTAAGGATAGTGCAGAAGGCAATTTCCCTCAATGAATTACAGCTGTACTGATTAGAGGATTGGAAACAGCCTTGCCTGCCCAATGGCAGGGGATGGGGGTTATAAAAGAGTGGATTAGTTGGGTATCTCTAAATTGGAGCTTAAGATCCAGGGTGTGCTGCAGTTTGGGATGGAGTCTGCTGGCTGTGCTGTGAGGAGGAGGGAACATGCAGTTGTGCAAGGGACAGACAAGGTAAGATGATGCTGTGTGAGGGTTGGGGGAATGGGTAAGGAAGAGGTTTGGGTTAGCCAGTTGTGCAGAAGGAAGAAGGAAACTTGCAGAGAGAAAGAGAGGAGTCAATGCTGTGTGGTGCTGTCTATGGAGAAAGGAGTCAGAGCTGCCTGAGAAAAGGCATAAAAAGTTTTTAATAAAGGGCTGGTGACAGTGCCAGTTATGTCTATCTCAATATAATTACTACAGACCTGTGCCTAGGGCTGGAGGTGACACAGTGAGAAATGTGGTGTTGCCAAGGTGTGTGAGAGATTGGAGAGCTGCAGAGGCCTTATATTTAAATGCCTTTATCAATTCCAAAGCTGTGTGGCACAGGCTTGGGTGCAGGTAATTAAATGGGGTCACCCCAGTGCCTTCCTAAGCAGACATCCAAATTCTCTGACCTGCAGGCTGTTTGTGGAGCTGCTGTCTCAATGTGGCATTGAAAATCCTGTGGACAGCATTATGTACTATGCAGCTCTATTATACAGCATTTTTCAGTATCTCTCAAGGAGTCCACATTGTTATTGTTTTATATCTCACATCCATTACCTCTTTGTCTCAAAAGCAGTAAATACATAGCAAATGTTGAGTGTAATAAGGTCTAAATTTGTTATCCTATTCAAAAGGTTTTCATTTCTAGTGAGACACATCTGTACAATGTGGTGATTTAAGTTTAACATTTTTTTTACCTCACTTTATGCTGAACTGTGAGTCTAGAATATTGATTTTTAGTATACGAGTTAATGCCTTTTCAGAAGTCTCAAACAAAGTTGGTTTGCTGTGAAACCATTTTTCTCATAAAAACTTCTTCTTCTTTGTCCACCTTTTCCAAGCTTAAGCAAATTAAATGAAGAATTCATATACAGATCAAAGAGAATGTTTAAGAGTAACTTTCTTGGCTTACTTTCTCTTCTAGGATCAGTAACTTTTTATCTCAGATAAAAAGCTTCTTGATTACCATTTTTTCCCTTGCTGCTGTGCTACAGTATTTCTCTTAAAATGTCTTAGCAGCTTCATAGTTCCCCAATACAACAAGGAGCTGAAACCTCCATGCTGTAGGAGTGAAGCTTTGCTTGGAGTATGTGATTAAAAAGAGTAAATGAGTACAGGAAAGCAAGATAATCATGAGGCCATTGAGCTTCAGACATTGATCCATGCTTTGGGCACTTAATAAGGCATTCTTTGTCTGTAGGAAAAGAGTAACAAGTTTGCATTTTTGGACCAACTTCCAAGATCTCCCTTTCCAGTGCACACTCAGCCACAGCAGGGCTGATAATCTGCGCTGGAGTGTGGCTGTAGATAAATTTGGGATTCAGAGTTTGCTGTTCTTGAGGGTCAGGACTGTAGATCTCCTGTGGGTCTGAGCTGGGCTCAGAGCAGAAAGTGGCCTGTGCATGCCCAGCTGGGCTGGCAATGGGACACTGCAGTGCCCAGTTGCTTTGAGGCATCCCTGCTGTGCACAGCATTCCAGCTACTCTGTCTCTCTAACAGCAAGCCCCCAGTATATTTCTATTTTTTATCACCTCTGCTGTGTCTTTAAACTGAAATAAATTATGGTCTGTAATTTTTAGTTTGTACTTAGACGTGTGTTTTTCCTTTGATGCCAGACAATGGATTCTTTCCTGTCAGTTCCCATTTATGGAAACTAAAAACCAGATTTTGGTTCCCATTTGACCTGTCACCTCAGTGCCATGCAATCCTCACCTCTCTGGCCAGGGATCCTGCCAGGGTGAGACATCAGCCTAGCTGAACTGAGGAGGCTTTGGTGTCCCCTCCCTGTGGGAGGCACTGGGTTAAGAACAGACCAAAGAAAAGGAGCTCTGCCATCCCCCAGTAGGATATTTTGGGAGCCACACTGCTATGACCACTTGCAATGAGCCTGAGTGTCTCATGTTATAATGATGATAACACTGCAGTGCCCAAAAGCTGCTCTGGCTCCCATGTCCCAGCTACAAAAGCAGACCAAGGCCCTTGTGATACCTTGGCTGATGGAGAAAATAAGCCTGTGTAAAATGGCTTTTCTCTCCTTGGCTTAGGAAATCAATAAGCAAAAATTATTTTAATCATTTCTTAGATGTACCTTTTCTAAAAGCTGGTGCTTTCTGTAATTCAGATGTGCTTTTTATCTCATCAGCACTTCAGTACAAAGACCATGAATGTTTTAAATTGTCTCATTTTATGTTTATGAAGGCTTTATGTATTTTTTAAAAAGTCAATTAAAAAGCTCACTGGTATATGCTGCTACTTCAGGAGTAGAGAAAGATATATTTTAGATGGTCAGGACTCCTGGGTTGAGTTGGGTTTAATATTTTGACAGGGAGAATTTCCATTAAATCCATATAATTATCATAAAAAAAGGCTTTTCTCCTTTATTGAAAAGCTTAACATTTTATCACATTTAACATGAAGGTGGATTTTTTTCTGATTACACTCATGTTACACTTAGATAATTGAATGTGTAGTCCTTGCTATACTCTGCTGCTGCAATATTATTGTGCACTCTCAATTTATCAGAGAGTATCTTGTTTTCTGCAATCTCAGTTCACTTGCCTCACTTAGATGCTTTGCTGGTGGGATTTCATGATTCATTTCTACTTTTCAGCTCATTGTATAATTTTAAGGACCTAATAATATGAAAAAAATCGTAATTAAGTCACTTGATTTATTTTTTAATTAGCTTATCAAAAATGAAATTAAATAGATTCACAGCTCTGTCAAGGCATTCTTGAAAATGAGCAGCACCAGCTGACCTTGATGTACATTCCAAATGCCAGGTAGCCTGTTTTTATGTCAGTGACAGTCCATTGATATGGAGAACTGCAATGAAATGTGCTCAGCTGACTCCTAGCTCATGGGTAGAGTAGTGTTGACTTTACTTCTGCTGCCACAAAGCTCCTGCAAATTAACCAGTCTGGGTGGGAAGAGCTTGGCCCTTTGGAATGATTTAAGATAAAGAAAAGTAGAAAGGCGACTTTAAGCCCCAAGCAATTTAGAATCTGATTTAAGAAGAATATGATACACAGGATAAGAGTAAAATTGTAAGATAGGGTGTGATACTGACAGCATTTAGAGCACTACTGTCAATCTCAGTGAAATGTAGGTTATATGGAGAGATTTGAAGGAAGAAAATGAGAGTGCTTTGCTGGCAGGGGAGAAGGGTGTTTTTAAGTAAAAGAATTTTGCTTTGACGAGGACAGCAAGTTTAGAAGAGGAATAGACAGAAAAAAGGAAGCTGTATGAATGGTGGTATTATGATGATGCTAATATCTGTAATGTTGAAGAAATAATGAGCTTAATGGCATATTTGAAAAGTATTGCAGGGAAACATAAAAATATGTTTTAATGGTTAGCAGTTGCTAAATCCTGCTCTCTGCCTCAGATTTCCTTTAAGGGATTACAGAATCCATTGCCCTGAATGTACTTGGAGTTTAAATAATATTTGTTCATTATTTTCCCAGTTCAAGAAGGGAATGACTAAGGAAAAAGTAATTCCTTAGTCATTCTTAGTAACTTTGGAAGTTATTTTAGATTTGTATTTTCAAAGTAGTTAAACACAGGACTGCATAGAAGTGTCATGTGCTTACTCATCTACTTCATTAAATAACCATATTTGCTTGTTTTTCTGATTAAATTTAAACTCAGTATGGACCTCTGAACTGATTAATGAGAGAAGGAAAACAACATTAGTATTATGTTTTTGTATCAGAACACTGAGAAGTTATTTGCTTGCTTCTTTACTTAAAAAACCCTTCCTCAGTTGCATTGTTACCCACAATGATGCAGAAAATGGAAATAGAGTGAGCTAGAAGCATTTTTAACCTTGTTAAACTGGACAGGGAGCCCTGAAGAGTCAGAAAGGTAGGATTGTGGAGAGTCAGCCTTAGAAACCACAGTCAGTCCTAGGCAGCTGTGCAGACTCTTTGTCCTTGTTGTACCTTTCTAGTATGTGATGCCTGGCCCTCTTTCCATTTGTTCAGAGAGAAACTTATTTTTTTTTTCCTGATGCTTTATCTCCTCCAGCACAAGTTTTATGTATTTGTATGTGGATTAATGCTGTAAAACCTTAGTGAAATGTTTTTAGCTGGGAGGTGTCTGAAGATAGTTTGTAAGGATAGTGCAGAAGGCAGTTTTCCTTAATGAATTACAGCTGTACTGATTGCTGAGAAGTGGAGACAGCCTTGCCTGCCCAATGAGGATGGGGATTATAAAAGAGTGGATTAGCTGGTCAAGAGTTGCTTGAAGTTGGAGCTTGAGACCCAGGGTTTGCTGCAGTTTGGGATGGAGTGCTGGGAGGAGGAGGGCACATGTGGTCATGCAAGGCACAGACAAGGTAAGGAGATGCTGTGTGAGGGACAGACAGGGTTAGGGGGGTGGGTAAGGGACAGCTTGGGGTTAGCCAGTCATGCAGAAGGAAACTTGCAGTGAGAAAGAGAGAAGGATGCCTGTAAGAAAAGGAGTCAGAGTTGCCTGGGAGAAGGCACGAAAATATTTTAATAAAGAACTGGTGATGGTGCCAGTTGTGTCCATCCTGACACAAATACTACAGGGAGGCACCTCAGAAAACCAAGAGTGATTTAAGAGGGACCAGCAGACCTATGTGACCTGTGGGAGTTTAGGATTCAAAATTGTGCTGAGGATTTGTGATTGTGCACCAGAGCTGTCCCTGTGAACCTGCTTGACTCTTTCTGGTGCACTGGTGTAATGAAAACAGCAGCAAAAATTTGGCTTCACCACTGAAATGTGTGCTGGTGTCCTGTGCTCGTGGGACAGATATTATGTCTTAATAGCATAAAACAGCCAGAACTATTGTCACTTGTTCAGCTGTTCTTGGTCAGGGTTAGAGGACTGCAGAGTGAGCCCAGGCAGTAGGAAACCTTTTAGGAATATAAATAACTTAATCAAGGCTGCTTCCAGCCTGACAAGTGTAGTGGCCTGTGTGGAACAAATAGCTGGCACAAAACCCCTCAATTCTGCCCAGGCAGTTGCTTCTTGAGGGGGAAATAGGATGTAAACATGGGACAATGAGAAGGTCCTGTTAATTCTGTAGGGATACAAAGGTTCCTCTCTCAAAATAATATCAATCCAAAAAGTAAGAGCTCGGTTAGTTTTGAAGACCCATATTTCAGAGTTGAAGGCAAAAAACACATTGCAGCTTTCTTACAGTGATTTCTGCAAGTGTCTCACACTGATTATTCTGATTTAATAACAACCTGGTGCTCAGTGCTTCAATCCACCTCTGCACAGGTGTGCCAATGCTGAGTTTTTACCCAGTCTTCAGCTGCTGTTGATTTCTCCTTGTCATTTGACACTGGAAAGATCAATCTGCTTTGTGCACCTCTGCATTTCAGGAGATCTCTATTTCTGAGCAGTGTTTTAGATATTGGTAAAGTTTTATACAAGAATAAGCTTGAAGAGCACTCAAAAGGTTTTAAGCAGGATTCTCTTTTCTCCTAAATTGAGTGTAAAAACTCAGCAAAGGAAAAAGTTTGTGTGTAGAACTTCCTTCTTTCTGACCTTTTAAAAGGGAGCAGGACAATTAATCTAGTTCAAAATTTTGTGGCATGTATGCATGGCAATCGAAGCAGTTGAACTATTTGAACAAACACTTTGGTATTTCTATAAAAATTTTCAAATTTTTAAATGGTTAATATTTTGTTGCTTTTTTGGAGACATGTTTTTAAGTGGGTTGATTTTTTTTTTTTTCTAGTCCTAAATGACTTTAAATGTATCATCCTAGTTTTGCCTCTGAGTGTGAGGGAAAATCTACTCTGACCTTGAAACCAGAAAAAGCAGTGGCTATAAGAATTTATTTTAATGTATCAGCTATTTATTTGTATAAATGTGCATATAATGCCTTCCTATATGTTGCCTTTCTAATCTGTAAATTTTCCCTTTTCCATTCTTTGCTTTTGATTTAAATCAATTTTATTCATTTGAGACTACGTTCTCCTCTTGGAGAATTCTGAGTTTGCATTTCCCTCCTAATAAATTTGCCATGCTGCCTAAGTAGTCCTCACTTTTTCAGCAAGGGATGCTGTGTGCCATTAATTACTCCTTTTTGCTCACAAAGAAAATGAGGGCTAAACCAAACAAATAACTGATACCTGAGAATTAAGCATATTCTCTCCTCAACTGTCTAGAATTCCATGTTGGGTGCACAGGCAGGGTTGCCTCCTTTCAAGTTGCACAGGGTGAGGTGTGAATTTTATAGCCACTTAAAACTGTCTTGCTGGGTATCCAGCTGCCTTTTATTAGCAAATGGGAATCTCAGAGGATGTGATCAGCCCATCTATGACTCAGGGAGCAAAAGTGATGGTTTGGATACAAACCACCAAGTCTCATTTCCTACAGCCTTTAGTTTATGGCTCTGGACTAAGGCTGCTCTTTAATAGGCATCTACTGGAGGAGGTGGAGGATATCACTTCCTATTATTTAGTAATTTAGAATGTACTATCATCCTCTGCCTGAGGGGATGAAAATGGGTGCTTACCTTTCACCTGAATGTTGCTCTCCTTTTCTAATTAGTTTTCACACACTTCCAAAATTCTTTGGGACAAGAGGAAAAAAACAAAAAAAACAACTTTGTCACTCTGTGTGAAAATGTTTCCTGGAAGTGGAACTACTGAGGCTTGTGGTCAGCAGCTGTTTGCTTTTTGAGGTGTGTTATACAATGTATTGAACTCTACTGAGAAATTTTTGAAAGAGACAAATTATTCATCTTCCTCTCCCTCTGCTAAGGAGCACAGATGGTCTTCCCCTTGCTCACACGTGTGAATTCATCCCTGAACTTACAGAAGACTGGTTATTTGTAGTTTCTTCCTCTTTACTCCAAGTTTTGGGTGTTTTTTTTTTTTTTTTTTTTTTTTTTTTTTTTTTTTTTTTTTGGAAAAGGTGTGGAACTCTTTAAATGTTTTAGCAACTGGCCTAATGCCTCACTCTCTTTCTCTTGCCTGACCTCTTTTCAGTAAAGAAAATGGAGACTAATGCTTTAGATGATTTTTCAAAGCTGAGTTTCATGCCTGCCATTTGAGTTTGGGGTTTTTTTATGTCCAATTGGCTGATCAGGGCTTTCACTTTCCTGGTAATTAGTTTATGTATGTGTTTATATTTCATGCTTTGAAAGATATATCTGGCCTCAAACTTTTTTTTTTTGCCTTATGAAGATTGCTCCTCTGTGTAACAATTTTTTTTTTAATTTTGAAGCTTCATATATTCATGATGTCTTGAGGATTGTATTTTAAGTGCACAAAAAACCCCACAGTAAGCCAGATGTGAAGTCTTAATAAAAAAAAAAAAATTCCCTTTTAAACTTCTTTTTGAAGTTTAGCTGGTTTTATTTTATAGTAATGGGAAGAAGAACAGGGATTTATTGAGTAAATGTGCTGTTAAGCTCTTACAGCTTAAGAATATTTCTGATGTTTACTGTGTTGACCAATTTGTTCTGGCAGCTCTAATTCCCTGGTCATAAGGTATTTTGGCTTTACCCTTTGGAGAAAAAAGTTAGAGCAGAAAGGCTTATGACTTTTGTATGGTCAGTAAATATAAATTAAAATTATTCTTGAAGATTTTTGACATTTGTTTTAGGCCTTTGACAATCAGGTTGATATGAAGGACTATAATAGCTCCTGAGCAGCTGTTAAATTCCATTGCACTGATGATCTGTGAACTAAACAGAAGTTGACTGATAGATTGTAGCTCAGTTTGAAGGAGCCATCATGGGCCATTGGGTCAAAAATGGTCTGTTAAGAAGGAGCCTAAGTATAAATTCACAACTCCTTCAAAGGAAAATTAGACTGCCTTGGGCCTGTTTGGAATGTGTTTTAAAACTTCAAATGCTTTTCAGAGTGTAAAGCCTTGGAAATGGTACCAGTAAAGCACCAAGCACATCTACAGTGAACAATTATCATCCACCCTGGTGGTGTATGAGTGTGCACACTGCACCTACAGCTCCATGAGGGACTGGTCCCTCACCCCAGGGCTGTGTGGCATCCCCAGTTTCATGGCCAGACTGCATGAGCAGATTAGCCAAATCTGCACTTAGGTGGTCCTTGGACCTGGAGTTCCTCTGGGTCTCCAGGACTGCTTTGTTGTGAAATAGTAAATAGTTTGTGTGGCTTTCTCAGTCTGAAACATCTCCTATCACATCCTTTTGTAGCAATCTGGAAAATTGGTTTTCTTTGTCATGAACCTTCTCACTAATAAATAAGTGTGTAGAGAAAAGGATCCAAGTCCTGTGGGATGCTGTCTTTGTCAACTCTGGAGTGAGCTCCATCCCTGGATGTGCTTGGGTAGCATGGTGGATGTGGATAGTTGAAAAACCAAACCAGACAGGCAAGAGCCAGTCTGGATGATCAGGGTCCTGGGCCCAAACTTGTTTCCTGGCCCTATTTTAGGGAAAGGCAGAGCCACAGCTGTGTGCCACTTTGTGCCACCCCCCCAACCCTGCTATATTGTATGTCAGCAGTACCTTTCTATTCAGAAGTCTGCATTATTGTAGGATTTTCACTTGTTTCTCTACATTACTGAGTAAAGCACTTAGTGCCTGCTATCATTCACTCTCCAACACCTGGCCTATTGCATGTGGAGCCAGCTAATGAAATCCCATTCAGGGCTCTCTGGGGAAGGTGTAGGAAGGAAACAGCTGGCTGTGACAGACAGTGCTTTGTGTGCTTCTGAAAGGTGCTGAGCACTACAGAAGAGCAAGGATTTTATGGGAAAATAAAAATCACAAACCAGATCCTTTGCTAAATGAAGATGGCAAAAGGAGTTTTGCCTTTGGCTTTTGCAGTGTTCCTTTAGATACATGAGCCAAGCCATGGTAAGACTCTTGGAAAACTGGCAGCAGGGCTCTTTGGCAGTCACTGTCATAACACCAGGAGTCCCATGCCTGTTGTAGACCTAAAGGATAGAAGGATAGTATAGTGTGCTTATGTGTCAGATAATACCCTACACCTACAGAATCAGGGAATTCCTCTTTTTACCCTGTTATCTGTCATTTTTGTCTAGCCTGGGATCAGAAGTGTGCATGTGAGGGCAGTGAGGAGGTTCTGCTGACCTGTGGCAGGTGCAGTATAAATCATTTCAGCTGCCTTTTGATGCAAATTCTCAAGTAAGGCTTTGTTCCCCTCTGCTACTTTTGGTTTGTAGTGGCTGTAGAGAATGCACTTTCCACACTTAACTGCCTTTCTGAAAAGGAATAACTTGTTCAAGGCTGGAAGAATTTATTTATTTATTCCTAAGTAAATTGCTGTAAATTAAAAGGGAAAAAGTCACTAAGATTAATAATTACCAACTCTCATTAATAACCACTGGGAAGTTTTTCCCTAGCTACTTACACAAAATTTGTTTCAAAGTACAGAAGATCTCCCCATAATGCTAATTGGTTATGAGTTTATGCATCTAGAGTTGCTTATCCTTGGATGAGGTTGCATCTGTGCATTGAAAAGTGGAGCAAGCACTTCCTTTTTTTAGTGGAACCACATAAAGCTGATGAATGTTGGGTGATTTGCTTATGAAAAACATCCTGAAGTACGATAACTGACAAACAAAACTTTCTCTTCTCAAGTCCTGTGGAGAAATGAGAAGCAATGAATGCATGCTTTTGTTCATGACAATGTATTAAAAAAGGAAGCTGCTGAATACCAAGAACAATTCTCTTCTGAAGACATACAGAGAAAGCTGACAAATGCCAAATGGGTTCTTCTGTTATAATGAGATGAGGAGAAAGCTAACAACTACAGCATAGATGGGTTGCCCTATGCTTATTAAAATTTATGGACGAGCAACTAATTGTTCACTTGCAGAGACTCAGTCAATGGGTCAAAGGTATTTGCATGATTATGAATATTCTTGAGCATGTGGTGTTAGTATACACTCCTTGGTTAGGCTAAGAATCTTGCCTGGCTGTTTGTTTGCCAAAAGAAGGGAGGCAGATGTTTTTGCTCTTGGTTTGCAGAGATGTTCCAAAAGCACCTCACAAATAATTCCTTTTTGCTAATAGATACAACTTGCTGCTTGGCTGAGTTAGAGCAGTATGTTAATAATAATGTTAAAGAGTGTAACAATAATGTTGAAGAGTTACAAGTCTGAATTAGAGGAAACCAGCTGATTTATACTGGGTTTGTGCAGCTTTGTTTAACCAATACTGCTAAGGTAGTTTGATGGGCGTGGAGGGGGATAGAAAAAGATTTTCCAGAAATGGTTAGAATTGTTCATTGCTGTGGGTTTGACAATGAAAAATCCTCCATTAATCTCTGGTATTAAAGTCACTGCAGTCCATAGCACAGATGTGTCAGATGAGAAACAAGGATTGCTGAGGATGAAAGGGCAGGATAGGAAGTTGAGTCCTGCCTGTAGTGCCCCTTCATCCCTTGGAGCAGACTAGATTTAACTTCTCTGGTCCACAGTAGATCTGTGACTTCAGGGAAGGCATTAAGTGATTTAAGAGTTCAGGCTTATCTCTTTCTGGCTAGCATTTACTTCTTGACTCTGGGGTTTCTGCTAGGAGTCTTTTATATTTTGGATGCTTGTGACTTATTTGGGACTATGAGGGAGGATATTGTTTTTACTTTGCTCACTCCTTATTTTGTGTTCTGGGGAGGGGCTGTTGTCACCAGTGTGGATTTTGGAGGGAGGCTGGTTTCACTGCAGTGAGCAGCAGATAGGGACTGCTGCTGCTGCTGCTGAGGAGGGGCAGAGCAAGAGGTGGCTAGAGGAAAAAAGCAGAATAAAGATAAGGACATTAATTAGAGAAGCAGAAACAGTTGTGCCAGTAGCCTAATCCAAGAGGATGTAGAGTGCAGGAGAAGTCATAAAGGAAATTTTTTTTGCTCACCAGTCTCTCACTGGCAGATCTGAGCTGTTAGAGGTAGTGCTTGCTCTGATAAAACATTGTTAGCATTTGCTGTTAAGGAGAAACTTTCATACCTCAACAGTGTTAACTGAGGATAGCAGCACTGTTCTTTCAGGCTGAGAAAAGTCAATTTTTTTTCTTAATTTCTCTCTTGACACATTTATGCTACTATATTAATTTTTGTTTAAGTTAAAGCAAATAGAGAACATTTGGAGCACTCCATAGTTCAGCTACATTTTCCAGGTCATTTCCAAATTATTCAAGACATGCATAAGACTCTAGGAGTGAAAAGGAGAGTGGGAAAGGCCATAATGTTTTCTTCTTAAAGCAAAAGTGAATTTTGTCTCTTGGTCCCCATTCTTGGCTTGTTAACTCAGAAGGATAATATTCCAGAAAAAGCTATCTCCACCATAATCTTTGATCCAGGGCTTGTATCCTCCTTGTTTCAGAGAGCCACTCATGCTGTGCAGCCAGGAAAGAGATGTGCCTTGTGTTGTGGCTCAGCTGTTGGATGATACAGCAGTGTCTATTACTCACATGTAAAATCTGCAAGAACAATAGTTATAAGTGTTTGATCACAATTTGGTCATAAAATATGTATTGCATAACTAAAACAAGTAGATCACAGCTCTTCAGGCTGAGACTCAGCTGCTCTTAAAAGAACAGTGGCTTTAAGTATCTGTGTTTCTTTTTCTTGCTAAAAATGAGATTGTCCTTCACTGGGAGAGGAAGGTGGCCTGGTGCCACTGCACTGCCCTGGTTTGTTTAGAGGAGCTATAGCCCTTGGAGGCTTCAAGATCATGTTTGCCATGTGCAAGAGCCATATTCAACAGACATTTCTCCTAGCACATTCTGGACTGTACTTTCAGTCTCTTCTGTCCTACCACTTTTCAGCTGCAGCACAACAGCCCTGAGTCACAAGCCTGGGAATGTACACTAGGGTGACTTCTTGTAAGAAGAAAAGCAGCAGGCAGCCTCCCATCCTGCAAAATCATGTGCCTCCCTCCCTAACAGTCCCCAGGAGCATCATCTTTTCCTAAAAGCATCTGTTTCACTTCTTGTTTCTCTTTCATAGATACTGAAGAGAGTATTTTTGTGCAAGTTCTTATGCATAATTCAATTTCCAGTGTTGGTTTAGAAGCTGCCTTTAAATCTGAAGGCAAAAGGGTTGCTTTTTCTTTGCCCCACCTGTGAGGAGAATTTAAATTTCCTCTAGAAGAAGCTGCATGCACTGGATTGGGGTCACTCCTGCCTTATTATTCTCCCATCCATGTCTCTGCAAAAGCACGTAGGGAAAGCTGCATTAGGAGAAGCCTGTAATCCAAGTCCCATCACAGAAATCTTCAGCCAGTCAGTCTCATTCTAGGCAGCTCCTGGTATTTGGCCATTTATTTCCTTTCTTCTTCCTCCTCAAATAACACATAATGGATGCACCTGTCCAGTCATGCAGAGAAAATGAGGGCACTGCTTGTAAGTTAAGTAATGATTC
This sequence comes from Muscicapa striata striata, assembly GCA_030060385.1. Classification (NCBI taxonomy): domain Eukaryota; kingdom Metazoa; phylum Chordata; class Aves; order Passeriformes; family Muscicapidae; genus Muscicapa; species Muscicapa striata. The sequence continues at coordinate 3,489,286 of JAREIS010000058.1, read as the reverse complement.
TCTCACCCTAAGTGCTTCCCTCAGTGCTTTGGTCCCCCTGCATGTAGTGGTGTGTGTGTATATATATATAGATTTTTTTTGTCTCTTAAAGCAAGACTCAATTTAATTCTCTCTGAAGTGTCAACTGCTGTGATTGCTTTATTGCACAATCCTATGCCACTCATAGATTATCAGATTTTAAATTACCATATAAATCTACATAGTTTGACTGTACAAGAAACATCTAATCTCATTTTCAAAGTTAGATAAGAAACAATCAACACTTTCATTCTAAAGTGATACCCCTAAGCTAGAAAACAGCAACCTAACACAATTATCTACACTAATCATCATTAACTATAATAATACTTGCAAAACAAAAAGCACTGGTATAATTAATTGCAACACCTAGCGGGCAAAAAGGACCAGACAAAAAACCAAAATCCTTGGATTACATGTTGTTTACTGATTCTACAACATAGTAATAGGAGGGTTTCCTAATTATATATGTTAATGTTGCTGAAGTTTTAGCAGAATATTTTTGGTGTACTGCATGTATTATACTGTAATAGGCACAGCACAGCCTCTGTGAATTTGAACTCCCTGAGTGGAGGGGGAAAAAACCTAAGCCAGCAATGAGGCTTGTCTGAAAATCTGTCTACAATTACCTCGTGGTCAGAGCAAAGCAAGCCTGCTGCAAGACCTGGGAGTAATGCATAATTAATATGTGGGAGGAAGATGGCTTGGAAGAAACTTTTGCCTGCCTTGGGAGGGGAGCTTTGGCAGGAGCTGGACAGGGAATACTGTACCAAAGAAACAAATCAGGAAGCCTTGTTTTGAATGTTATTAGTTGTTTGAAAGCAAGCTCTCAGAAGTCCCATTACTGAGAAAGGAGTTGGTCTGAATGCCCAGCTGAGAGAGGGAGCAGAGATAAACAGGCCTGAGGCAAGAGCAGCCAAAATCCATACAGTAAACATGACTTGGGTCCTGGAAGCAGGGTCTCTGAGGACTGGGAGGGACATAGAGCAAAGCAGTGGTTTCCTGGTGAAACTTGACCCCTGTGCTTCCAGCAGGGCTGTGCAGGTGCAGTTTGTGCAGCACCACCTGCCCAGTGGCATCACTTTTCCACTGCCTTAAGCACTTTCTCATAGCCTTGGTGCTTGGGGAGCATTTCTGGCTCTTTTCTACTAACTCCTGTTCTGAGCACACAGCGAGGAGATTGCTGTGCTTCCTCAGCTGCTTTTAGGGCTTCTCCCACCTTGGTTCTGGTTCTTAAACATTCAGCCTGTGTCTCAGCCTGCAAGACTTTATTTTGTTGAAAGAACTGTTCAGCTGTGTGAATAAAAATTGGCGTGGGTGATTGAAGCTTAAAATAATGTGGCTTGGCCCAATACATATGAAATGAAATATAAGGAAGCTGAAAGGGATGGGACTTCTGAGGAGAGCCAGTAGTGCTGCCCATCAACTGGATGGAAAGTGCTGGGAAAGCCTGTCTTCACCTGCAAATAACTTCTGTTCTTAGGAGTCATACAAAAGGTGTCTAAGACTTGCATCTGCTTTAATGTTATTTGTGTGTGTGACTGTTTTTAAAAGTTTCAGATGGTCTAAATTTTGCCAAAAAAGGAAAAATGTTGTTTTTCTGTATGTAAGTTAAAGATGAGAGGGACTGAGAAGCTGCAAAGCCCTATGATAAAAGGAATAAACCTGCTGGGTTTACTCTGGGGAAATTTCTGAGTTCTGTGGCTGATGCTCCAGACAAGATGGGCTTATGGTCAGATGTCTGCCTCTTGAGCCCTGGGAGCTGAATCTGCAGCAGGTTGCACTGGGGGCTGATTGCTCCCAGCTAACTGCACGGGAGGGAAACTGGAAATGGGAATGCCAGGTTCTCATCCTTCAGGCTTGGCTGATTAGAGTGGCTGTGCTACACAAAATCAACTTGTTCTTTCCATTTTTTCCCACCTCTGCACGTGGGGCATGAAATGTCAGGCAGGCTCTGCCCATGGAGGGAGAGGAAGAGAATGGCCAGTGATGCCTGACAGAAGCTGTCAGCTCTCTGCTCTCCTCCTCTGGCACCTGCAAAGCCTGTGGGCAAAAACTGCTCCCTGCCCTGCTGGCTGCTGCCAGGGAAGGTGGGAGACATCCCTCTGCCATCCCAACATCCCCCTGGCCAAACCCTGTCTGGGGCTGGGGGTTTTGCCAAGCCCTGCTGCAGCCTCTACCCAAACAAAGAAACATCACCAAACAATTCTGGAAAAGTATTCATAAGGGGGGCATGGCCAAGTCTCTAAAGGTAATTGGGGAAAAACACATCTTTTCCTGATGGTCACAGCATGAGGTGAAGTCCCCCAGGGGCTCCAAACTCATTTGGCTCTAGTACTCCATTGGAGATGTGCTGGTTCATCCTGGCAGATGAGCTCATTCAGATGTAGACAGTGTCCAAGCTTCAAATTACTAGGCTTGTAAACCATTGGAAAGCACAGGTACTTAGAGTGGGGAGCAGTTAAAATCAGTGTTAATTGCAAGAACTTGAAACCATGCTCTGCATTTTAGCCATTTGTTTTGTCTGTGGCTTCCCAGCACTTCCAAATCTGTTTTCTTTAGATAAGATGTATTTCATAAAGACAAGCATAGTTGCCCTAAAATCTCAGAGATGAATTCTAGAAGTCATCTGCTTTATTTTTTTTTTTTTTTTTTTTTTATTCTTCAAAAATAAGGAGACCCTGTCCTTCCCCCCCACCCCTTTCTATTTTTTCCCCTTTCTCCTTATAGTGGAAATTCTGTGTATAAATTGCTGTTTTACAAAAGTAATTCTGGCTGACTTCATCCATTTTTTCACTTATGATTATGTGCTGTGTTTGAAAATGCAAACCTACTACAAAGTGAACAGGAAACCAGGCACTTTCTACTTTGATGTTAGTTCTGCTTTTTGGAAGACTTGCAGAACATGAGCTCAATCTGTCTAGAATGCAAAATTCAGTGTGATATGTGTATAAATTTGTATAATGTTTCTAGCAGAACTTATGAACTGCAAACTGGTCAGCCTGGTCTTATATCTTAATGTTGATTTAACATTCTGAGATGAAAAAGTAAAAGCCAGGTATAGAGGAATGTATAATAGACAATAATAAGTTATTAAAGTGATGGTTTCAGGAAAAAAAAGTGGGGTAACGTCCTATTTTGAAACAAGTCTGTGGCATGTCTGCTACTTGGCATCTGATAGATGTTTCATGCTCATCTTGTTCATTATCTCTCTGGTCATCATGAATCATTGGAATTTTTTGTTGTTGTTCTTTTTGGGTTTTTTTTGTGCCCCTTTCTGACTTGCTCAGGTGACCAGCCTTGAAATTCAAGAGAGGAAAAAAAATCAAGGGTATGCATTGCTCCAGTCACTTCTATTCGGTATTGACAGATTTTCTTTCTGATATTCATTTTCTCTCTGACACCATATGAGATTACTGCAACTTATTTTTAGCCTGGGAAATTGAATGAAAAGTTGAGGCCACTGTGTGAAGTAGCCCTTCTTTTTCACTGATAGTAGGTGGAAGAGGCACTTGCTATGATGTAAATAATGTAAGTTGCCTTTACTGCTCAGCCACTTTTCAGCTTGTCAGTCCCCAGGCTTTGCTGCTGACTGGAGTTATTTTCTTCCAGCTGCAGAAGTTCCCTTTTGTCCTTACTAAACTGCCTGAGTTTTCCTGTTGGCCAGTCCCCCTGTTATCCAGCTCATGGGTGAGAATATTTAACACTGTCACCTCAGAAGTCAGCAGAGATGAAAGGATAGCAAAAAGGTCCTTGCAAGCTGGTTCTGAAAGCAAGCCTGTGAAGAACCTTTCTGGGAAAAAAATACTGCTCAGTCTGGTAATACCTGAGCAAAGAAACTGTCCCATTACTTGAGTTGATTTTACTGCTTAGGCAGGGGAACTTCTTGTGTCTCATGTGAAGCACATTCAACTTAAAACCCCAAACAAATCAAGCCCCAATTTCAATAAGCTTTTTTTCCTCCTCAAGTCCCTTCCTGAACTTTATGGGTCTGAATAAGTAATTCTTTAATTTTCCTCCCCACTATTCCTTCTGTACCTTTCCTCCTGCTTCCCTTCTCTTTTTTGTTGTTGATTTTTTTTTCCTTTGAGTCCAATACATGGAGTACATTGTTCTGTGCTCCTCAGGTGAAGTGGGACCAAAGTAGTTTTGTATCAGCCTTCATCTGCATCCCCAGTAGGGAAGATGACTGGATTGCTCTTTTAATGTGTTTTTGCTGTTCTTAGTTACCAAAGAATCTGTTAGGGGTCTTTCACATTTTGGGCACAAACCAGGGCTGTTCCCAGCAACTCTCAACAAGGAAGGGAGAGCAGATGAAAGTAATATCTCAGGTTAGGCTGGTGAAGTGGAACTCATCACTCTCTTGCTGTCTTCCCCCCCTTATTAGTTCATTCTGTTTTAGAAAGTTCTCTCAAATACATAAAGTGAATGTAACTGTGATGCATTTCATACTCAACATAAGCAATAACAAAAACAAAAGTGTATGTTTTGGGTTTTTTTCTGAGGATTCTCTTATTTAGTTTTTTTCCTGGATTTTTTTCTTTTTATTGCATTTTTTTTTTTTTTTTTTTTTGCCTCCAGGTAGTAGGACTTAATTTCATCTCTTGTAAACCTAAAAATGTAACATTTAGAATCATAACAATACACTTAGTTGCAGATTCTTTTCCACAAACTGAGGTTACCAACCTGAATTGTAATTGCAAGTGTAGTGAACCTCCAGAACGCCTGTATAATCAAGAATGAGTTTCAAACTACAGATTACATTTTTCCCACCTTGCCATAGAAGGTTTTGTTTGGAATTGGGCTTGGGTACTTTGCATTATAGTGTGTAGCATAATATATAGTATGAAAAAATATATTTTGATAGGTTTATTTTTTTTGGTGGAATTATGGGTTGGGGAACTCCTGTTTCTAGACTTTTCATCCAACTGCAATTAGTACCAGTTACAATGCTATTTTTTTCCTGCAATATACATTGCTTTAACTATAATTCATTTCCAGACTGCCTTTAGCTCTACAGTTTTTTCTAATTGTGCAGAGATGTTTCAGATTAGTGTGTGCATGCTCGCACCAAGTTCTATCTCCAATATGGTTAAAGCAGGGGGAATCTTGCTTGTGGAGTTCTGTGCTTAATTTCATTAAAAGTTTTGCAGAAAGCAATGCAAATAACCCTGTTGTTCCGTAGGTTTACTTTTTTTTTTCTCTGAGGATATTCTGACTATTGATATTTATACTGTTAAAAGAGATACAATTTCATTTTGATCTGTGAAAAAAACTTTGTCTTGGTTTCTTTGTAGTCAGTTTGTCATGGGGTTTTTTTTGGGGTTTGTTTGTTTGTTTTTATAAACTGTTAGAGATTTGGTTGGTCTTCCAGCACATCATTTTTTGCCTTTGACTTCATGGAATTGTAGAAGGGTTTGGGTTGGAAGGGACCTCCAAGCCAAGTGCCAACGATGGAGGCCTCACATTGACTCCAGCCAACTGTGACTTATTGATTGTTTTTAAAGATTATATGCCATGGCTGTGCAAAAAGCAAGAATGTTTTCATGCTTCTACCCTAACCTCTGTTTCTAGAGGTTGAGGGACAAATCCTTGCTCTTGTTAGCCTGGATGCATGATTGGGATTGTCTTCTTGTTCTGAGGGCTGAATGGAAATGGCAAAGTGGTCTTATTCCTCCACAAAAGAAAATCCCTGACTAATGTTTTGCAGCTTGTCTTTCAGCTGCCAGGCTTTTTTGTCAGAATTAATGCAATGGGAACATCCTTTCCCAGAATAGAAAAGTGAATGGAAATTTAAGCATATATTTCTACTGATTCGGAAGGGGAAGTTCTGTGTGCTGAACCAATTTTTCTCTTTTTGCTTGGTGAGATGACAACTGCCATGTTTGCTGTTGGACGTGATTTTGAATAATTAGACTTCATGCCTTTTTTGCCTGAAGGTTAAATGCAATGTGCTCTGTATGGGACTGTACCTTGAAGTCATCTGTAAGCTGAATACAAGCTCCAAACCTGTTGCTTATTATGAATCACTCTGCCCACATCTAAAGACTTATCAAGAATTATGTCAACTATTTTGATGTTAAGCTAAGCCTCTAAGATTTGATTTAATACAATTTTAGACCTCCCTTTGTATTAAAAGTAGCAGAAAAGAGGAATATCTCAAAAGACCTGTGACATGACAAACAATATCAGTTTTTCCAAAGCCATTATCATTTCTCATGTCACTGCAAAGAAATAGGGAGCCTTTAATCCAAGGACAAATATCATGTAACACTTATCTGTCATCTCAGTATGCATTTTCATATTTAAAAGTATTACTCAGCACTAGCAAATTATTGTACTGCATACTAAAATACTGTCAAAAAGTCATCAGTGCATGCATTAACTGAGGCTTTGAGTTTTAGTTAGTATTTCTAATTGTAGATTTTGATTTCCCTTGTTTTGTTGTTTTAAGGGACATCTACCTGTACAGGTAGCATATAACAGTGCATGTTGTGGAAATTGGGGTGGACAGGGAGGTGGCTCCACCTGCAGATACAGAGAGCTTCTACTTCAAACCCTGGAAGGCACCCAGCTAGGAGAAAGGACATCCTTACATCATGGTGAAAGAATAGAAAGAAAAGTTTTCTCATGGGAACTAATATAATAACCAGTTTGTTATAAATAAGGTGTTGTTTTTCTGGGTTTTGGGGTCTTTGGATGTGTGCCTTCAAGTTGTGTGATTTCTATATTTGTTGTTTTTCTTATGTTAAAAACCTTTGTTTCAAGGCCACTCCATCATTCCCATCTCTCTGTATTTACACCCTGGATTCCTTGGCTGCCCCAGTCCTGTTATAGTCACCTGCAGCAGTGATAGTATGTGATGTAATACAACAGATAAAAAATATAATGCAGATAAACGTAAAAATAAAATGTAAATGTACAGATAAAATGTAATACAGATAAAGCTCCAAGACAAAATGACATGAATTTGAGAAAAACCTTAATCACAGATTGGACAAATTAGGAAAAAAGTGTGTGGGTTTTTTTAGCAGAGATAAAGCTTGGCACTACATTTGGCATCTGTTTCCCCTTACTGTGCAAATAAGCATAAGAAAATTGTTTACTGTTTTCAAAGTAAGGCAAAGATACATGTTCAATAATCTCTTAAACTCCTTTTGTCATCTCACTAATGGCCTCAGGTTCAGAGCTTGTTGAGGGATATGCTGTTTCCTTAAACTAAATAATAGCCTGGGTCAAGAAAAGAAAGAACACATCTGTCCATCTCAGCTCAAGAGAGCAGCACTGGAGTTGATGTTGAGTAAAAAATAGCAACATTTTAGGGATAGCCTAAAATACTGTATGAGTAAGAAAGTTCAGGAGTCACTGTGATCTAGATAATTCTCACAATTGTTGCTCATCCTGCTTGTTTGGAGGGGACAAGAATTTACTCTTACCCTAGTGAAGTAAATTGCAAACTTTTTTCCAGCTCTTGTTTGCTCAGCTGCTTTCATCAGTGAGTTGGAGGAGGGATGCAAAGGGGACAGTCAGCAAGCACTCTTTTCTTTTCTAAAACATGCTGATAAGCCAGGTAGCTTGAGGTTGATTTCCCTTGTGTGACTGTACAGACTGAGACAGAACTGAGTCTGACTAAAGCTGTTCTCAAGAACAGAAATTATTTACTCTGCTTTTTCCCAAAACAAGCAGAGCTGAAAATGCACAGTGGATTATATTTTTCCTACTGGTTTTGTTTGTTGGTTTCTGGGCTTTTTTTACTTGGTTAAAGAGAAAATTCCCTTCTGCATCTATACACTGCTGCTTAGCCTCTAGGAAGTGGAGAATAGAGATATCCATCATAGTACTTTCAACATTTTCAAGTCACTGCTTCAGCCATGTAAATTCCTATCCATTGCATGACTGCAGCTGGGGAGTTGGTGTTTGTGTTCTTGGACCTTAGAATGCAGATAACATCTACTGTCACACAAACCACTTTGTATTAGTAGAGTCATTTTCCACTAAATACCTACAGTTAGTAAAAAGGAAGGCCAAAATGTACATTCCATTAGTTTATTTTTCACTAACTGCTTTAATTTTTTTAAATATTAAAATTTTTAAAAGTTTTTAAAAATATTTAATCCTACTAGTTTTGTTTAACATTGTGGTGTTTAGTTTGTTCCCACTCCATCTCCCAAATGTTTTCTTTTTCTTCCAGTAATAATTTTGTGAAAACCAGGAAAAATGGAATGGAATAAGGAGCAGTCTTTGACAGTCTGAAACATTTTCATGATCTGATTCATTTTCTTCTTCCAAGTCTCACCCTTTTTTCTTCAAAAGCCTTATTCCCAGCCATGTATTCCCCTTATTCTCAGTTTGTCCTTTGCTCTTTCTCGTGGTGTTCTTTTGACTCGCTGTCCTTCCCTTGTCATCAATCTTTTTCACCTTTTCCATGGGATTTTCCTCTTGCTCATGGCAGATTTGCTCCCTGTTCCTGTGTGGGTGATGACCTGTGAGTGAACCTCTAGGCACCAGCCCCACAAGATGTGAGGGCTCAGAGGTGAAGGGAGAGGGGGAGCAAGGACCTGCAGGGCTCTCTGAGTGGGAAGAAAGAGTTGCTTGGTTCATTCCACAGCTTCTACTTCCTTCCCATACTCCTTCTTTTCTCTTCCCAGCCAGCAGGAGTAGGCATTCATGCCCCTGAGGCAGAAAAGGATGTGTGGGCAGAGGAAATTTTTTTTTTCCCTCAACTTGACTCCCTACTATAATATTTAGGCTCTTAATATAATTTTCTCTAATAATCAGTGTGCAATTCCTGGGGAGAGGGAGAAGAACTGTGAAAACAGTTTTTACTTCCCTGGGATGGCATTTGTCATCTATTAGTCTTATACACTAATGTGAATACATGATGCAACATGGGGAATAACACTTCAGACAAACACAAAAATGATTTCTCTTTGTTAGGTTCTTGGCTGAGAACTGGCTGGCTGAGGAGAATGAGCCACTCTTTCACATATAAGTGGGTGCCTCCAGCTGCACAGGAAAAGAACCTGTGCTGTATTAATTCTGCTCAAAGATAAAGGGCCTCACTCTACAAGAGCCTTTATGATTTTTTGAGTGGTTTGGCATTCTGGAAAAAAATAAAGGCAACAAAAAACAAACCCAACCCCCAAAGCAGCAAAAGGTTAAACTAGAAGGAAATAATGGAATGTAAAATGAAGGAAAATAAGAGTTAAGTTTGTCTTGTTGCCAAACTGTGCAGTATGTAGATAGTGTAAGTATTTTTAACATGGAGTTTTGAGTTCCCTGCTCTCCCTATCCCTGGAGAACTGGAGTGTTACTTTCTACTAAAAAGTAAAGTAAAACTAAATGCCAATTCCAATTAACCACTGAGAGTTTTGCTGTTGAATTTCATGGTAGCAGAATGTCACTCCATGTGTTTCATCACAGGAGCAGACCTTCCAGAGCTCTGGAGAGAAGTAGGGTGAAGAGAGATTTTATGGAAGAGAGAAAAAGACAACACAGCTTCTAGTCAAGGTCAGGAATGTTTCTTAGGGGACTTGCCTAGCAGGGAGTGGCACCCAGATATTCCCAGCTCCATCACCTTGGGAAATTCCCTGCTGGGCAATAGGATCAGGAGGATTTAGTCTCTTCCAGGTGACATTTTTTCAGCATCCTCATAGATGTGGGAGTGCCCTACTCTGGGCAAGGCAGGCTCAGAGTTCTAACAAAATACAAGTTTACTTGGAGTGTTTTGTCAAGGGAGGTGTTTTGCAGAAACAGTGATGAGTTGAGTGATGATGGTGGGAGGGTCAGATATCTCACCTGGTACCAAGATCCTCGGTCTGAGATGGTGATGGATCTCACCTGTTCCTGATGAATTCTGCAGGGGGTTGCTTTAAACTGAAAACCCATGAAACAAAAAGTATTATTTGCTGTAGCTGTATGCTACACACTAAGCACTGCACAGTGGAAAAAAGACAACAGCAGAGCCAAGCACCATCTCTGTTAAAATACAGCCTTCTGCAGAAATCTGTGCCCTGTGGTTGACTCAGACTGCACTCCAATAAATCAAATCTGGCTTTTTTTTTTTTTTTTTTTGTAAGAGTTGAATTTTTCTTTGGGAAGGATGAGACTTTTACTTTCTTTGCAACATTCTGTAATGTGTGATTCTTTGAGGGAAGGAGGAGGGAGGGTAAGGGCATCATGCAAACCTCAGTCCTGAAGCTGAGTAATGACATTGAATAAATCCTGGACTCCTTAAAACGATAAATGGATATAAGAATGCTTGGTCTGAAATTACATGCCTAAATGTATGATCCCACCTCTGTGAAAATGGAGGTAGCTAGCTGAATGAAATGTCCTGTCTTGTACCATTTATTTTTTTACTGCCTCAAAAATATACTGAAGTAGAACTCCACAGATGGTGTCCATGTCTTTAATTTCTGTAACAAAAAACCTGATGAAATACAGAAAGAAACAAGATGAAGCAAAGATAAGCATGGTCTTTGTGTTTCACAAATTGTATCTCTCCTGTACCTCTTCTGTTCAATAACTGGACCTAGAACCATCTGCCTTCTGTATTTGAGCAGTTTTAGTCTTTTTAGTCACACTCAGTAACAAAAATCTGAAATACGGGAACCTATTGAAGGTTGAATTAGCCAAACCCTGTTCTCACCAACTTGAGAAACAGAAGCATTTACCAAGGTTTTTCTTGAATTAAGTGGAGCAAAACTAATGTATGACCTTGTGAATTTTCTGTTTCTGTTTGCAGAGTTTCCATGTTTGAGCTCTCAAAACTGTCATAAGAGAGGTTTGCCCCTGTATGAACTTAGCATAGAACACTTCTAAACTCTGGAAAGAAATGCTGTCAGAAAGCACCCTCATTTTTAGCTTTTTTTTTTTTTTTTTTTTTTTTTTTTGGGTGGTTTCATGGGCACTGGCCATAACACTGTTGAATGAAAAAGGGCTGCAATTTGAATTGTTCTCAGTAGCACCTGTGAAGGCTGCTGGCTTCAGAAGCAAGAGCTCAAAGCTCTGAATGAAGTCTTCTCACTGCTAGCTCCTGACTTGTCAACAACTGGTGAAGTGAAAGAGAAAATAACATTTCCATTTTCTCTCTAATTTAATGAGAAATGAAAAGACAAGAAGAGGGAGAGCTTGGTTAATTTTCCATTCAGCATTGACTTCAATGCTTTCACAAGGACAAGCTCAGAAAGGCAGGAAGCTGCAGAGGGTAATAAAGCTAGAGCTGCTTGGGTGTAGCTGGAGAGGATCCTGTGGTGCTGAGTTCTGGGGTTTAATCCTGTAATTCAGTGGCTCCACCCCAGTGAGTGCCACAGTGCTTTCCAAGAAGCTCATTTAGAATCCCAAACAGCTCCTTGCTGTCAGTTCTTATTTGCATTTTCTCCTCACCTCCTTTTTTTTTTTCCCCTTTCTCTATCTCCCCTGTCATATTTCATCTCAGTTCTGATTTCTTGTCATCTTTTCTTGAGCTGTTTCAACTTTTATTCTTTCTGCTATCACCCTCTATTTCCATCATAGAGGGGCTAATAAAGCAAACCACCTTCAGCACAGTCTCCAGCTCAGAGCTTTTATCATTTCTTCTGTCTCAAAGCAAGCACAGGTTCTTTGTGTACTTGCTGTTTCTCATATTCCTAATTTCTGTAGCTAAACCAGAACTTCTGCTTCCTTCTCACATGAAGCTTCCAACAGGAGATTCTCAGTGATGGAATTGTTGTAGGAGTCAGTGGAGCCCCACAGCCAGTAAATGTTCTGGTACTGGCACAACTGGTAGTGGTTTGTACTAAAGATGGATATAAGCTATTTCAGTCTGATATTTCTTGATCTGCCTTCTCTGTTTAATACTTTTACATTCTTGAAGCAGTTAGATTAATCATCTCTCTGTCATCTACAGTTTCTTGAGACTAAACACACATTGCAAATTAATTTTATTCTGAGTGTCTCTGGGTTATTTGGCTTGATCTTCTAAATAAACAAGTAATACATTGTTGGTTGGTGTTTTTCTGAGCCTGCAACTTGAACAGGTGTGTGCCATTGACGAGTGCCATAATTTCCTGCTAGTTTTACACTGTTCCTCTTGAGCAAATTCCATTCCCATCCCTGCATTAGTCATGTGTAATCTTATCTCCATGAAACTTTCCCTTGGTTTGATCAGTGACCCAGCCATCTAATTCTCCTTGGCAATCCTGTCACTCACTGTTCCAACAAGCACACGCTTTCAGATAATATATTCTTCTGTCAGAATTTTCCAGTGTTTTTCCACCATGTCTCACTCAGTAGTTTCACAAATTTTCACATTATCTCATTCCAGTCCAGCTGTCAGCACCTTTGCAGTCCTACTGATCTTTCATGTCTTTGCATTCCAGCAAATTTTGTGGGTTTTTTGTGGGTTTTTTTTGTGGGTTTTTTTTGTGGGTTTTTTGTGGGTTTTTTTGGTGGGTTTTTTTGGTGGGTTTTTTGGTGGGGTTTTTTGTGGGGTTTTTTGTGGGGTTTTTGTGGGGTTTTTGTGGGGTTTTTGTGGGGTTTTGTGGGGTTTTGTGGGGTTTTGTGGGGTTTTGTGGGGTTTTTGTGGGGTTTTTGTGGGGTTTTTGTGGGGTTTTGTGGGGGGTTTTTTGTGGGGTTTTTGTGGGGTTTTGTGGGGTTTTTGTGGGGTTTTTTGTGGGGTTTTTTGTGGGGTTTTTTGTGGGGTTTTTTGTGGGGTTTTTTGTGGGGTTTTTTGTGGGGTTTTTTGTGGGGTTTTTTGTGGGGTTTTGTGGGGTTTTTGTGGGGTTTTTTGTGGGGTTTTGTGGGGTTTTTGTGGGGTTTTTGTGGGGTTTTTGTGGGGTTTTGTGGGTTTTTGTGGGGTTTTGTGGGGTTTTTGTGGGGTTTTTGGGGGTTTTGTGGGTTTTTTGTTTTGTGGGGTTTTTGTTTTTTGTGGGGTTTTTGTGGGGTTTTTGTGGGGTTTTTTTTGGGGGGTTTTGTGGGGTTTTTTTTGGGGTTTTTGTGGGGTTTTTGGGGGGTTTTTGTGGGGTTTTTGTGGGGTTTTTGTGGGGTTTTTGTGGGGTTTTTTGTGGGGTTTTTTGTGGGGTTTTTTTTGTTTTGGTTTTTTTTGGGTTTTTTTTTTCCCCTGATAGAGACATCCTCAGTGCAGTATTGCTATGGGAGTTGATGGGAAGTAGACACAGTCTGAATTTTGATGGTCCTTTTGATCTGGTAGCAGTGACCAGCTGAAGATCTAGTTACAAGGAGTGGAGTTTTAGGAGTACACCATTTTCAGGATCTCTTCCCCAAAAACCTGTATTTCAGTAGTGGGAGGGTAAGAAATTTTCCAGTAGTTAGCATCATCATGCAAACATCTTTTATAACTAACAGTATCATCAGAATAAATTTCATTTCCATTGAACAAAATATTTTGTTACAGTTAAATGGGATTTTTTTGGTTTTCTTCAAGTACTTCTGAAAGTTTTTAGAATTATACTGTTTCAAGTAAATTTTGTGCATAGATTAGTGCAGTGTATTTTTAGGAATGTTGTGTATTTGTAGGTAAACTGAAAGGGTCATTTTTCTATAGTGTTTAGGGAAGGAGGTACTTGGGAAGAGTTTCATGCTGATCTTACTGATTGTGTATTCTCTTCACCTTTTGAGAGAACATTGCATGTGAGAAATTTGTCCCAAACCTTTGAATTGAGGAGTTCTTTAAAAGCATGAGCATGATATCTGGTCTTATATGAAGTTACTCCTTCTTGTGTAGAGAGACAACTCTTTAGTATTTTTTTTTCCTTTCAGGTAAGACTTATTTTGGATAGATGCTTTTGAGATGTTTGCCAAGTGTGTATTGAGACACCCTCCAGGGGAGGGTGGAGGAAATTTAGAGTATTTAGAAACTGTGAAAGCAGCATTTCAAACGAGGAAACATGGTGAGTGCTTCAGTAGCCTGTTTGGCGTGGTGTATGTTCTTTTTTCCATTTCTTGTAAATCTGATTTAGTTTTGTTTGCTAGATCTCTCAGTAGATAGTAGTGGTATGCTCTGGGTGGCCCTGTCTTAAGATTCTGCATATGAATAGCTTTAAAAAACCAACCAAAAAAAAAAAAAATCAAAACCAAACATTTTGGTATTGCTCTAACCTAACTGACAGGAAGGAGAAAACATACTCCCATTTAGGCAATATCTTTGTGACTGCATGAAATATTCAGGACTGTGTGGTGATTACCACAAGGTAGAAATACAAGAGGTTTTAATCAATTAAACAATAAAAATAAGAAATTTTATTGATTATAAGCTATTTCCTGCAACAGATAACTTTGCCTTCTGTCTTTGTAAGAAACCAAAATAATTCTGAGGCCAATATGGCCAATGTTTGAAAAATGCTACTTTTTTTTGTTCTTTTTCTATTAGCATTATTTTTATGAAGTTCTTTTTCTCACCTAGTGAATTCCACAGTAGAAGTGGAAAACCTCATCATAAACAGGCTATGACCCAAATCACTCCAGCAAATCCTGCCTTACTCATATCTGACAACCATACTAATTGGAGCAGTTACCAAAAAATTACAGTCTTTTGGAAAGTATTTCCATCAGTTTTTCAGGATAGCAAAAGAAAATACTGTGAGTTAGTAAATTAATTGAGTAGTCAGAGAACTGACTTCAAATCATAGATTATAGGTTTTAAAGGGATATCAAAATGTCCTGAGGGAACACAATGCAGGAAACAGCAAGACAAAGCTTGTCTACATTTCCTGAAAAATGCTACTCTTGCCTGTTCTTAAAAAATTCTGGTGATGGAAAGTGGATTTCCTTGGCTGCAGTTTCAACTTGTTGTTTCTTGTCTTCTTTTGCTGTGTGGAGATGGAGGATAAATGATTCCCTCTCTCTCTGCAAAAGCCTGTAATTTACTTGAGGACTTTTTCAGATAGCAACCCCAATTTGTTCAGCCTTTCCTTGTAGGTTATGAGTCTCAGACCTCTGATCCTCAGGAATCTCTGCAAGCAACCCACACATTTTTTGTTGGGTGATGCCCAAAGCTGAACCCATTGCTCCAGCAAAACTGGTGAAAGCTGGGGAAGACAAAAGCAGTGTAGTCTGTGCTGTTGTCTCTAATCCTGCTTCTATGTCCACCTTTTTTTGCTAGAGGATGACATTGTTGATTCATGTTCCCTCTGTGATCCATTGTAATACCATGTATTTGTCTGGCTTTTAGCAGGGTGCTCTCTAGGCTGAGCTTGTGCAATTTTTTTTTTTTTTTTTAACTGTGTAGAAAGCCATTCTCAAGGGGGACAAAAAAGGCACTCATATATATATGCAGAATGATTTCTTGATGTTTCCTGTGACTTCCCCTAAGCAGCACAGAGTCAGTGCATGATTCACAAGTCTCCCTGTCACAGAAAAGTTAAGGTCAGAAGACCTGTTATATCACCAGATAAAGATCCTGGACAGATTTGGTAAGAATTGGTCTTCCCAATTTCTCTTGTCCTTGTTTCCTTGCTAGATCTCAAAAGTTGTTTGATTGTCCTGATAGGTTTTGAGGTAGTAGGTTAAAGTGACTGATGTATAATTTCCACCATTTTTCTTTTCCATCTCAGAAATACATTTTATATTTTCTCTCTTCTAATTTTTCTACAGTTGTGCCATTTCCCAAAGATCCTGAAAGAGCAACCATTAATGGGAAAGTTCTTCCAACTTCAAGATGCTTTAAATTCCCCAAAATGAAATTTATCAGGCTCATGAAATGTGAGAACAAATCATAAGTCTTTCTGAGCTGTTTATTCCCTTTTTTAGCTTTTTGCTGCCAACTTCAATTGCACATCATTTTCTGGTGAAGACTGACAGCCAAGAAGGCATGCAGTACTTCAGCTCTGCAGGCAACCTCTCACTCTGAAAAGGGCAATATTTTTATTGTTTTTCAACCTCACATTAGTGTATTCTAGGACGATTTCTTGTTACTTTTTACATTTTTTGCTAGTAAGATGTGCTTCACATTCCCCCAATGTATTAAAGCTCTTTTTTTTTTTTTACCACCTTTAGTAATCTTGTGTAACTTCTTCTAAAATGAAGTCAATGGAAAACTTTTGATTTACACAACAGGGGTCTAATTAAATTTTCCATCCCTCCTTTATGCTGGGTTAGTTTAGTTCTGTGCTTTTGTTATAACTTCTTTAAGGAATTGTTGGCTCTCCAGAATTTCTTGAGGCTTATCCCTCTGAGTGTATGATTTACCAGTTCTGAGTATTTTACCCTTTTTTTTATCAAATTTGCTATGTTGTTTTTTTTTGTTCTTCTCAAAATTTGTTTCTAAGAGCAGTTAATTTTTCAATTTTCAGCCCCAAATTACTCTCTATTTATCTGTTGTTTTCTTCTTGTTGCATAGAGTCGTATTTAAATCACTCAACTTTTCTCTATGTTCTGTAAAGAAAATCAAGAATTCTCAGAAATAACTTTAAGGAGTGTACTGATCTCCCTTAATACTCAGCAGCTCACAGGATTCAGTGTCAAGCTGCTTATACAGTTTCTGCAGGCTTTGATAAACTCCTTGTATCAGGAAGAATACCAAAGACCTGAAGTAAAATATGGTCTTTGGCCTTAAGGGTTTGGCATCATGTTGCCAAGCAGAGATCCTGCAAGATAGTTTTAACAATTATATCTTTTTTCTTTTTCTTTTTTTTTTAATCCATTTTAACACAACCATCTAATATGCTGTTCTTATTTCTCTTCTCTGTATTTTTTTCATATCATGGAATCCCACAATGGTTTGGGTTTAAAGGGACCCTAAAGGTTTATTTATTTCCAGCTCTCCTGCAGTGGGCAGAGACAAATCCCACTAGAGCAATGTTTTCAAATCTCCATCCAGCCTGGCCTGGGAATGTTTCTAGGGATGGGACATCCACAGCTTCTCTGGGCAATCTGTGCCAGTGCCTCACCACCCTCATGGGAAAGAATTTCTTCCTACTATGTAATTTAAATCTACCCTCTTTTAACTTAGGGCCATCCCTACCTTGTCCAACCCCTACCTGCCTTGGGAGAAGCTCCTCTCCAGCTTTGTTGCAAATCCCCTTTAGGCACTGGCAGGCTGCAGTGAGGTCTCCATGAACACTTCTCTTCTCCAGGCTGAGCAGCCCCAAATCTCTCAGCAAATGCTACAGCTTTTTTTTTTTTTTTGCTTTTTTTTTCCCTAATGAAGATGGTGTCTATTCTAGATACTTTTGCTTTGAATGATAGAAATGTTTAGTAGAGCGACATTTCCATAATGATAAAGATCTTCTATTAAAGAATTTTTTTTTGCTTTGCACAAAGAGAGCCTAACATTTCTCAAGTGAAAATAAATTTGAGACAAGAATGAAAATAAAAAATTCTGTAGCAACTAGTGGAAGCTAATTTTTGCTTTATTCACAGTTTCAACCTATTAATGAACATTCTCCACACTGCCTCCCTTCTAAGTGCACTGGTAGTGAAATGCAATTATGAGGATCTGGTGGGCTCCTCACATTTTGTAGGCAGAACTTTTGTAGTTAATCTGTTTTAGCCAGCAGAGATATTAGAACATATCATAGAATCATAGGAATTTCTGAGTTGGATGGGACCCACAAGGATCACTGAGTCCAACCCCTGTCCCTGCACAGGACACCCCAAGCTCTCACCATGTGCCTGAGAGCATTGTCCAAACACTCCTTGAACTCTGTGAGTCTTGGTGCTGTCACCACTGCCCTGGGGACCCTGTTCAGTGCTCAGCCATTTCTGGGTGCCAGTCTTGTTTGATACTCAATTTTGGCATTGAGAAAACTTATTTCAACATTGAATTACTAAAGGTGTTTCTATGCTGACAAAACAAATCCAAGAAACTCAACACACAAAAGTCTCTAATTTCTGTTTGCCTTGCATCAAAAGCAGTGTTTCATTTCCATTTATCCATTTCAGGCTGAAGAGTCTTTCATACACATTTCCTCTTGTGCCATTGTGCATGGATAAGTGCCTACATTTCTAGGCCTGTAAAGATATTAGCAGGACAGCTTGGTGCACTTTTGCATTTTTCACAGAATTTGCTCACAGGGCTACTGCGTTGTTGTTGTTGTTGATGGCCTTATTGTTTTCAGGATTAGTCATGCCAGCACATAAATTGGTGTTGTGGGATGAATGGCTTCATTTGTCCCTTACATTCTTGTAAAACAGAGCCCAGGTTTGGTTCCTATTTAGGGTTGATGCTTAAAATGTGATACTATTTTAAAATAATAGCAATGATTGCTCTAAGTGCTTCTTTGATGAGAAGTGTAATAGGCTAGCACGTGTATTTCCTGCAGGCACTGAGGCACACATTTTCTGACACATCAGGGCTGCAGAGTAGGGAAGCTTCAATACTAAAAAAGGTTTCCAGCAGATGATTTCTGCCTGTGACCCTGGTGCAGTGTGCAGGCACATTCTGTGTCACTTTTTCAAATCCATGTACATCAGCTGGGAAAAGGGGAGAATTTGATGACTTTCCTGGAGGCTCCATCCTGAGGGAGTTCATCTTCTAGTTGATAAGCCTGAGATACAGGATGAGTTTTTAGACAGGTCTTCCAAGTCCTTCAACACAGAGAGCTATATTGGAAGAATGAGATCTACATCCCTCCAATCCTAAAACCAAGAAAATATCATGTTTGTTGTATGAACACTCTTGGTCTCTGCAGTCAGTAACTACTGACTACATGAATGAGGAGTACCCTTTCCAAGCAAATATGAATAAGAGATTTATTTTAACTCTTCATGTCCACTGTCTATGCCAGTATTATTTTTGGTGCAAAGACATCCTATTTATACACATCTGTGCAGTGGCAACAAGGAGTTCCTGGCCAAGGGAACTCCTGGAGAGGTTGTGCCTGGGGAAGATTAATTCCTACCAAACCTCTCTGAGACATCCCCTGGCAGGGTGAGGCTCCACAGTGTCCCACAAACAATTAATTCTGGGTGACCCTGGGCTGTGAAAGGAGGATTTCTTTCTGTACATTCCTCAGCAGAGCCCTACTTCCCTTCTGGGCAGCTGACTTTGCTCTGGGAAGGGAGAGGTGGCAGCTTCAAGGGCTTTGCTGCTGCATTTCTGAGAGTGCAGAGCCTTCAGCTGTGACCCTCTTGCATGGAGGGGATGCAGCAGGGGCTGGTGCCTTTCCCTGCTCCTCTGCCTCCCTTCACCTGAGCCCCAGGACACTCCCTCAAGGGCCACCCAAGCTCTGGGCCCCAGGATTTGCTTCCAGCACTGTTCTCTGAGCACAGAGGTGCTGTATTTGTGCATGCCAAGGAATTATAGTTATGCATTGCAGCAGATGCTTTATGGTAGTTCTGTAATTAGCACTCTGCACTATTATGCCAGAGGCACAGATTTGATCTCTTGCTCTCTGAGCTTAGGCAGTGTGCAAAACCCCAGATGGGCAGGGAAAGGGAATATTTTTCCATTGCTCTGCAGTGGACCTTATAACTAATGATGATGGCATTTTGTGCTCTTATGCCTTTCATTTAAGGATCTCTGAGTGCTGTGCAGGCATTAAGCAAGACATTCTGTTCCCCAGCGTGGGGAAGAGGGGGGATCTCTCCATCAATTACCTCTGGGCCATAACACAGCAGCTGTCCAGCAAGGCACAGCAGAATCAGTCAATACTTTAGGATGGACAGTAAGCAATACAGCTTTCAATTAAAACCACAGGGAAACTCGAGGTGGGAAAACTGCAGTGGAGCTCACGCTTAGCCAGAGCATTTGGGCCAATGTGTCTATTTTGAGGGGAAATTGTTGGGTTTCCTAATCCAAACACACATCTTCCATCAGCAGCAGCCCCTCCCAGCCCCTGACATGACAGTGGGTCTTTGGCTTAGTGACTGAGTGAGGAAAATGCCATTCCCTGCCTGCTCAGAGACCCCCCTGGCAGTGGGTATTTTGAAGGAGCCAAGCAAACACTCTGATATTTCACACTCAGAGCCCAAGACTTGCATCATCAGCAAATATGGATTAAGGCCCTTCTGCTGCAGCCATCTCATCCACCTTCAAGCTCCATTTAGCAGCTTCTCACAGGACTCAGTTTGCATTTTGTTGAATTTTTGTTGGTTTCCTCTATTTCCTTCACACTATTTAGGTCTGTAAGATACTTCTTATGCTCATCTTTGAAGTTTCTTCAACTCAGATGTTCAGCAGTGCTTCTTTGGTAAATTTAGAAAATTTCAAGATGTTCATTAAATTTTCTGAGCTGAAAGATCTGTGTGAGGGTTTTTGATTTACCCTTTCTTTCATTTATCACTCTCTTCTCTCATCAGTTATGTGCCTGTCTTCATTTCTTTCCTTGGTCTTATTTCTTTTTCTTCCATAGGTTATTTTATTGTGATTAGTTATACTCTTATGCTTTAGCCATAGGTCAGAAATAATTATCTAATTCTGTTTTAATCTGGGATCAATGAAGAGACACATTTTATACTTGTTTTTTTCACCTATATAACAGATTTTGTGGCAGTGTTGATGTTGCCATTCATGTTGCACTGTTTATGATTCAGGATTTTTAACTTTTTTTTTTTTTTTTTTTTTTTTATGTAACACTTGGATGTAAGTCTTCACTTTTATGTTTTCACTGTGTGGTTACAAGTGCCAGTGTTGATTCTTTGTTGATCTCTGCTGTTCAACAAGTGCAGCAGCTGCAACACAAAGGTTGATATTTCTATCTCAAATGCTTGCAATCCAATACAAACTGTAGATTGAAAAGCCATTGTATTATCATTTATTTAGCTAAGTTGTTGACTACTTCTCCAGAAACAATCAGCAATCAGAGGACATGGCAGGATTTGAGTCTGGGAACTCTGAATGCTAAATGACAAACGTGTCAGTTCAGCACAGCACATCACAATCATATTACCACTGGCTACCACCAAATTTTCCTCCTGCGTGTCTAAAGCCTGGTGAGGTGATCCAAATTGTCCATGCTTGATTTGTTTTGATTATAATATGAGCTAATATCAGGCTTGCTGCCTTCTGAAATAGCCTTGTTGTCTTCAATGCAAAGTGATGATGCCACAGCATTTCCTTTCTTTGGCGTCTCGCTTGCTGGCTCTGTGGTCTGGTGAAAACAGAACACAGATGCTTTCTTTGCACATGGATGATTTGGGAATAACTCCACTGGAACCTCATGTCAATTGTAGATCAGCAATTGTACCAATAGCAAAAGTGCCTCTGCCAGGTTCCTCTGCAGGAAGAAAAAAAAGAAAAAGACACTGTGACATTTTAACCTTTGCTTTCTGTAGGTTTCCAGTCATCTGGTGAAATCAGAGATATTATTCCGTGTTTCCTTCCACCTCTTCTGCATGTTGTCATGAATGCATTTCTCAGTCAGGGAACATGACATTGTAAAATCACAGTACCAATATATTTTTACTCTGTAGCTCTGCTTTTAGCAATATTGGTGCAATTTCTGGCAAAGTTTTCCTGCCATACTTTCAAGAAAATGTCTACACACCCCTCTGGAGGCAGCCAGCTTTTATTCTCTTGTCTACCTTTTCTTGTTATTTTCCCTGCAAAGTCACAAAAGTGCAGGAAGATCTGAAAGTGCTGCTTGAGATGTTGTGATACAAAATATGCAGAAGACCGTGGTTATTTCTCGTGTTTCCAATTGAAAAATGACAATCTAATAAATACAAAATCTACTACATGTTTATCCATCTCACACATTCAGTTCATGATGTTCCCTGTGCAATGGAAATGAAGTGACTGTACTTGGATCTCCTTTTTCCTTCCTTCATCACCACACATCATGGTTAGATTTGTAATTAAATACTGTATCTAATTGCCACATGTTGTTGTGCACCACTCAAATACCTCTGCACACAAGTCATCTAGGCAAGCTTAAATGTTGCCTTGTTTCCATGGATGGTGGATCACTTCCAAGAGAATTCTTTTACTGCTGTTGAAGATTTATCAATCCAGGAAAATTGCTGACATTTTCTTTGGTGCCTGTTGTGGTTCTGTTAAAAGGGATAAGAAAAGTAACTTTTGGAGAAAGATGTCCCTTATTGTGCTGTGCTATAAGGTTCTGACCCAGCTTTTCAGGGTCCTGGCACTGAGGCACAGCATTTGTAGAGGCTACCAACAGGGACTGACCTGCAGGTTGGCTGGCACCTTGCTCTTATCCTTGTCCTAGAGATCAAGGAGACATTTTGGGTTTCTGGATCCTGTATACAGATACCAAAGGCTGCCATGGTCCCTGGCATGCACAGATGATTCTGTGTCAATACTTTGATAATTTCAGTATATTGATCCACATATTGATTAGGGCTCTCATGGGTTCCTCTGTGTGAAATGGGCCATGCTCCACAGGGAGAAATTGAGCTGCTTTGCTACAGAGTGTGATTGCTATATAAATATATATGAGTTTAATGTTTCATTGGTGCTGCCTTTGACTATTGCAAATATTGCTGACTTGTAATGAAATAACTTCTTTCCCTAAGGCAGCATTGCAAGCTAGATAAGTAAGGGTTAAACAGCATAAATACAGTTTTATCCCTTCTTTCAAGTTACCCATGTATTTGATTTCTTTTGTGTTGTTCTTTCATTTCCTTCCATGATTATTTATATCTGGCTTAGAGGCCAGAGCTTCAGTGTTCTGAGCATTGTACAAATACAGAACAAAGGCAGAGCCCCTGTGACAGAGGCTTTGCTTTTATTTCATCTATTTGTTGTAGCCTCTCATGGAAAGGCTGCCTTTTGACAACTAAAGACAAAGTGTGTGTGCACCTGGAAATTAAATGGAAACTTGCATTCCTCCCACCCCCTATTTCACCCCTCACCAAAGTAATTTGCTTTAACTTTGGCTATAAAGAGAACAAACTTTCTTGGCATTTTTCAAATTCAATTACACAAGATATTTCACTCTCTTGTTTGCTTTTAGAAGGAAATAATTGGAAGACATTTCTGTTTTCCACATGGATCTTAGTATTCTGTAAAGAAGATGACATTATACCTGGGTAAACAGCAAAGTGATTGTCAAAACAAAGTCAAACAAAACAAAGGAGACTTTGCCTTGCTTTCAGAAACTCCAGGTACTCTGCAGCAGCATTTCATGTGTAACTGAATCTTTTCAGATTAATTTCTGTTGTTGTACATGTGGCTAAATATAGAATAATCAAAGTAGTTTTCAGAGTAGTAACTTATTTACAATAATTTTATTTGCCTCAATTCCCTTGTGATAGCATTGGGTTGAAATTGTGCTACAGCAACCTGCATGCAGAAAAATAGCTTTAATGATTTTTCGTTATGGAGCTTTATTTTACAGCCTGCTTTGTTCTTTGGAATTTGGCAACGACTGTTCCTTCTCTTCCTAAGGTCAGAGTGATTTGAGCTTCAACTAGTTACTTAGAGAGATCTGATAAAGAAATTTCATCTCTGTGGGTGCTGGCCAGTGATGAACAGAACCCTGGGTTTCAATAGAGATTAATCTTAACTCAGGAGGGAAAATTGGGGAGGGGAGAAGCAATCTGCTCTTTGGTGACAGATCACTGACAATTTGCTTCCAGTAGCCACCTCTCTCTTCCTGCCTAAACTGTCAGAGTGCCATGGAAGAAAAAGCCCTTTGTGCCTGTCTGCAGAAAGTGACTGTCATCACCATTATGAATGGTATTTTACATAGGGCTTGTAAAGATCAGCAATTACTTCATCCTTCCTGCCTCTTCTCTGTGCCGGTTTCTCTTCGTGCTGTGCCCAGCTGAGGTTCAGCCCAAAGCACATCTGCTTCCCTGCCCAGCCAGTCCCTCCAAGAGCTTGCCTTGTACTCCAGCTCCTGCCTTCTACTCATCTTCCCAGATCTGCAGGAGGGAACAGCTTTCCCTTCTCTCCCAGCGGGCTGGGACCAAGATTTGTACCTCTGCTTTTGGCTTGGAGCCCTAACTCAGGCTGAGCTGCAGTTGTAGCTGCTGCCTGTGGCTGCTTTGACCCCCAGGCATTCCTGCTGGGATGGCAGAGATGACAGGTGGGAGAAGTGACAATGGATGCATTTGGGGAGGAGAAAGGGATGGAAAAAGATGAGTGTGTTAAGGAACATGTTGAATGGCCATAGGGTCATAAAAGTTGGATGGTAGCCAAAGTGATGTGAAGGTGCTTGAAAATCATGATTTCAAAATGTGGTTTCATTTTTTTTTTTTTTTTTCCTGAATTAAGAGGAAAATTAAGATTATTCTTAGAGTGGAAAACTAAAAAACATAACTTTCAGAAGTTTTTAAGCTGGATGTTACACTGCGCCTGCCTGAGTGGGGCCAGCACATTATGAAAACTAAACTCAGCTCCTTGTCTACTCTGGTTCAGATTTGAGTTCAAACTGCATCCTCTTTTAGGCACTGAAGTCTTATGAGTCAGACTGTGATGAAGAGTTTAGTGGGGGGGTGTTTCTGGGGTGTAGAAATGTAGCTGGAGCTCAATAAAGGTGCCTATAGGGAAAAGGGGAGATCCAGAATGAGCAAATTTCTTGGGTGAGGTGTCCTGGCAGCTCTGGGAAAACAGATATTGGTGAATCCAGCCCAAAATGAAGGGGTATGGTTTGGTTTAAAAACACAGCTTTTTGTTTCAGATCAAACTGTCTCCCAAGTCCTCCTTCCTTCCATCCTGAAATAGAAAACATAAAACATTGACATATTAAAGATTTCCCTGTATGAAACATCTGGGTTAGGCAGGACACTTTGGTTTCCATTGAAGAGGCTCGTCACAGTAAAATTCCTAATCCCTGCTAGTCCAGTGAGTCAGACAAATGAGGTGAATAGGGGTGAGTCAGGGGTTTTATGGCACAGCATGAGTGAAGAGTGATGTAATGAAGGTACATCTGGTGTGGGTGAAATGGGTGTTGGAATGACTTTGTGTAGACAAAGCTTCTGAAAGGAATGGTCTGTCCAAGAGACACCAGAAGTGGATTTTTATATAAGAAAGAATAGGCCTTATGAACAGTCAAGGAGGATTTTCACTGCTCACATTTTTCAGTAGTTCCTTCCTACATTTATTTTAAACCTCATGAGTTTTTTACCTTTTCTTGTTTTCAAGAAACCATTTAATTTCTGGATGTTTTTTTAAATTTTAAACATAAGATAGCCAGTATATTTATAGTTATTTGATGGACACCCTCTTAGTTACATGAACAAATTATTTCCCAGGTTCTGTGTACTACAGGGACAAAAAACTCAGATTATTATTATTAAAAACTCAGATAATCATATGAATTTAATAAAAATCTTGCAAATTGGAAAACAGCACAGTAAAAACCCAGAGGATAGGAAATCCTTTGATTGCACCTTTGGGTGCAATTCCTACAGATAAGAAAAGTGTGATCTTATCAGTCAGGCTGTTAACCTGTGAGAATCAGGGTTTCATGATGCTTCATGTTTTTGTGCTATTATAGTAAATGGGGTTTGCATTATTTTTCCCTTATTTAAATTTTTCTCTCTATACTTTCTGTATTGTATTCAGTCCGTGATATTTATCTCATTTCCTTTTTAATTATTTGAATGATTGTCCTTCTAAATATTCTTCCTGTTGTTTTTAATTTCTTTGGAATTGTTTAATGTTGGTGTCACTATTCTTTACTGGTTGTTTCCAAGGAGATAATTAGTTTCAGTCTCCTGTAAATTTTCTGGATTTTTCTTACTAATTTGTAATACAAACATAATTATTTTTAAAGTGTTTCATGAGACTGCTTACTTTTTTTTTTTTTTAATTTGCAAAATAAATTACTGTTCACATTTATAAAGTGCCTTGACAACCTCTCTGAAGTAAGGGTGAACATTTTGTGGAATCTGGAGGAGGAAAGAGGTTTTCTTAAACACTCTCAGAACTGGTAAATTTTGTTTTGAGGGCGGCATCAAAACAAATTTTATTGTGTAGTGTTTTAAATAGAAGGATTTTAGAGTAGCAAAAAAATATTATTTGTATGTACTTAGCATGTGGGGAAATTGCAGTGACACTCTTCAGCCTAAAATAAGATTTTGTTGTGGTGCACAAGCCCTGGTTGTAATGCAGGAGCTGCTGGGTTAAATATTAGTGCCCTCTGAGACAGGAGCCTGAGGACACACCTGTACTGCCACAGGTGAGCTCCAGAGTTCCAGAGGATGGGGATTACTGTGTGTGCTGCCCAGAGCAGAGCAGCTTTGTGCCTGGGGCAATAATTGATGGCCCCTGGCCTGTCCAGCCTGGCTTGTGCCACTTGGGGCTACTGCCACCAGCAGGTGACACCTCCGAGGGCTCCACACCACACCTGGCTGGGGGTGGTCACAGGAGAAGGGTGTGAAGGTCCTTCAGAGCTCTGCAGAGGGGCAGGAACTCAGTCTCTGCTAGGGCAGAGTTCATCCCTTGCCATTTCTCAGTGCTTTGGTATTTCCAGCACCTACAGCTGCCTCCTAAAGCAAGAAACACGGAATTTCCTCAGGGAATATCAACTGCAGGTCTAAGCAAAGTGCAGCATTTTCACTCCCACAAAGCAGGTGATAAACCTAAAGGTCTTTGATTCCATGTGGGTTTGGTTTTGTTTGTTTGTTGGATTGTTTGCTTTTTTTTAATGGACTCCATTATTTTTGGCAAAGCAGTGAGCTCACTATCTTGAGGCTTTAAGTCTGCAAAACTTAGAGGACTAATAACACATTTCCTGAAGCTTGGGGGATTATTCTTTTTGAGGAAAGCATGACTATTTTATGTTGTATCATATTGTCTTGTAAGTTCTTACTGTTTATTGCAGTAACACCAGGTCTCATGATACCTCATATTCCTTTTTCTCTTAACATCCCTGACATAACTGCATAAAAACTTTAGCTGAACTAAGTTTCTAGCTCTTCTGATTGTCATGAAAGAAAAACCTTGATAAAGTCTCTCCCTGAAGACTAAAAGAAAAAACTAGGGCAGGAATGAAGAGGACCCAAACTCTGCTCCTTCTTGGAATTAGTAATGTGTTGGGAGTCTAAGCTGTGGTGGGTGTGTGTCAGGTCTGGCAGTGTTACAAGCAGGAACAGCAAGATGGGACTGTAAATGTTAAATATATGCAGCCAGGCTGATAATTAGAGAGTTCTCAGCAATTTGTCTTCAATTCACAGGAAACATTTCTTGATCAGAGAGTGTAACTGAATAAAGTTCCAGGAAAGGGAAGCAACATAAAGGATGCTTTTCTCCCCTCCTCTGACTCTCTATCCCCTTGGAATATTGTATCAGAGGTTAAGTGCAGCATTTTCTCTCCTTCTTTTTAATGCAGCATTTCATTCTTACTAGGAATTAGAAATTAACAGGCTTAGTTTGCCTTCAGTATTTACATTTTTCTGCATGTTGAGCATTATTTTAAAACTGCGTGTGTGTGACCCTGGTAACCTTGCAAATAGTTAAAAAAACAAAACAAAAACAGTGTATCTTTACTGTGGGTGCCAAAGAAGTAGCTGTAGTAATGTTGGTTGCATTAGCATTGCTTTTTATTTTCCTTCCCCCACCCTCTGTCTGGACTAGATTTCACACATTTTAAATGATAACTCAGAAAAATATCTCTATTCTTGTATGTCCACTAGTCTTTTCATGGTCATGCCATGAACATAATTGGAAAAAATGGAACAAACAGCATCCTGATATTTAACAAAATAATGTTTAAAAAATAATAATCTCCTGCATACATCATTAAAAAGAAAAGGAGTACAAATGACTTTGCAACATTGCCTTTAAAACGTATTAAATTAAAGGGACAAATCCCTGTGTGGAATAAATTGAACATGTACCATTGAAATCAATGGAGCTACACAGATTTAAAGCAATTTGGTATCTGGCTCTCTATTGGAAATGCTAGATTAAGTTGGAAAGACACGTACCTGAAAAAGCATACCTTGCACTTGGGAATCTATAATGATCCTAAAAGAACTGAAATACTCCCCAAAATGTGATTTGCACAAACTCCAACCAACTCTGCTTTATATCTTTGTGCTGCTTTTACCTGGAAAGATATACTTCAAGTAGTTCTCAAAATGACTGAAGCAAATCTGACAATTTATCATTATTGAAAGTGTCTTAGGAAAATGTCTTGGAGGCTCAATTTCCTGCTGAGAAAGGGAATGTCACTGTTGTCACTGACCTGTGGCTGCAAAAGGCACATGATCAAGACTTATTAATTACAACATTAAATGCCAAATATATGAGGCAGCACAGACATTTTGCTGGATGTGGGAACTAATCAACTTGCTACTGAAGTAATTCAATTCTATACAGGTTTATTATTCAAGCACTTTAAAGCTCAAGGAATGACAGCTGATATATATGGAGGAAAACTAAGAGAGACAGCAATAGTTCCTTTTAATTGTATTTATTGTATTGGATAAAAGTGATATACAGCTTTCCTTTCTGGTCATGAAATGATTTGTCTCAAGCTTAATTACCACTTAACTATCAATGACTAGGATGGAGAAAGAAAAGCTGAAAATGCTGAAAACCACAGAGTTCAGGGAGTGGGTTGGAAGGCACAGCTTTAGGTTACCCAGCTCCAGTTCCTACAATTTTTCCAGGGCTCAGCAGGGCAAGGAAGGAGGTGAGGTGTGCTCTCAGTGCCATTTCAGGCAGCACTGCCCATCCCCATGCTGGGCTCTACAGGCAGCAGCTGAGCACTAAATGTTTAATTTAGCTCTGGGAGCCCTGGAAAAAGGGAGTGTGTGCTTTTGCCTCCTCGCACATGGAGAAATTCCTGCAGCCAAACTTGCATTTGGCTATCCAGGGATCAGTGCTGTGTGCTGCTGGGACCAGTCAGCCTGGCAAGCTGGAGCCCTCTTGTCTGCTGAAACAGTGTTTTCCACAGGCTTTGTTTGCTTGAGAAGCAAGTGGGATTTGGGTAGGTACACAAAAGGAAAACCAGCTGAATTATGTACCCCTGCAAGTACAAACATCTCTTGTTTGTGAAGCACAGATGACCATCTCAGTAGGACAGGATTCTTGGTGGTAGATTTTTTTTTTTTTTTGTCCCCCCATGGAAATGTATTACATAGTATATTTGAAAAACTGTGCAACTTAGTGAAAATGGAAAGATGCTCATGTTCTGGAAGGATGAACTAGATGGAGTCATCACAGATGATGCATCTCCTTCAAATGGGAATAATATGACTTTATAATAGACTAAACCAGAGAAACTGATTCTTCCCTAGTCCCCAGGGACTGGATGGTTATGATTTGAATCCATTAAAAACATTTCTTATTTGTACTTTAAGTTTGAAAGCAAGATATGTCCTTGGCTCAGGAGTTAAACTTAGCAGGAGAATATGCATTTACTTAGCCTCTCAGGCTGAAATTTTATGCAAGATTTGTTTTGTGCTTTGCTTTTGATTTTGAGATGCAGACTTCATTTCTGTTTACCCTAAGTTCAGTCATTCATGGTCATATTGATATAAGTACTAAAGCTATGGAAACAGAGCCAGTTTGGGGTCTTTTTTAATGTAACTTGAAAATACCCTGTTGTTTTTTTATCTAGCATGGTAGTAGGAAGTTTTGTTTAGGGGATTTTTTGCTTGGGGTTTTTGGTTTTTTTTGTTTGGTTTGGTTTGGTTGTTTTTTTGGTTTTTTTAAATTTTTTTTTTTTTTTTGGTTGGTTGGCTGGGAATGTTTTGATTGTTGGGTTTTTGCTTTGCATTTTCGTCTTGCTTTTTTTTTTTTTTTTTTTTTTTTTTAAAGGCAGAGAGACCAATAAAACTTCTTGTGGTTTTTTTTTTCCTTTATATTATGACTTCTTATCTCTATTAATATAGAATGTCCATTTGTTTGCTGTCTAAAGATTTTTCTAAAACAAAATAATTATGGTGTTTGTCGATTTATTTTCATTCTTTTCATACTGGTCAGAATATAACATCTCTTTGAAAAATAATCTTTTTTGTGTTTAAATTGGGTCATCAAATTATTCCTTGTGTCAGTACCTGAAGCTTTACCTGTAGATCAGGTAGGAGTTGGGAAACAAGACAAATATTCACAGCAGCATTTAGGGCTGCATAAAATCCTTGTGGCAGTTAAGTCATATGTTTACCCAGATTAGCAGTGTTAAAAATAAACTAGGGAATGATAAGCAAATTATTTTTTAACTTCTTTTTACAGGTGATTTAACCACAGGAAAAGAGGAAGTGCTAGCATAATTAGAAAAGCATTTCACTTGTAGTTAACAGTGGCAAACACAGTGATACCAGCTAAATTTTGAGTTGGAATTTCAGACAGCAAGCTAGCAAGGGGAAGTGTGCCCACAGGGATATTTCTGTTACTCATTCCTAATGGAGCTTGGCTAAGTCAAGGCAGTGGATGTCATCTTTGTGCTGTGCCTCCTGGCCAGAACCAACAATAAAAATACACAATAGATTTAATGCAGCTTGGCTGTCCTGTGACCAGCAAGTTGGCCACAGGCAGGGGCAAAAAGTGCATTGAAATTATTCAGCTTTGGTCTTCAGGCTTTTCTCACCAGAGTCTTGTGCAGTGGACACAAGCTGGGCTGAGAGTGACCCACTGAACACAGGAAAATGCAGAACAGGATAATGGTGAGAGCATGAGCAGTACCAGAAATATAAGCCATCTTACACTGAAATAGAATTAAAAACCACATTTGCTAATTTAATACATTGTTCTTAGGGCTATGATCATCTACTCCCTGACTGTTTGTTTGATAATGTCCCAACTTGGTCTTTTTGAAGAGAGTTGGAGGGCAAAGAGTTTGGAGATATTTAACCAAGGCAGAGATCTTGATGGTATCAGCATGGAACAGTGTTGCTGTAGCCATGAATGGGTGAAGTTGATTATAGGAAAATTTAATAACTAAAGAAATATAGCAATAAATTTTTTAGATTCCAACCATCACTAATAAGGAAATTACAAATGAATTTGAATGAAAAAGTCAGACCCTAGTCATCTACCTGAGGAGTACAATCCAAAATCCGTCTCTAACACCAAAATCAGAACAACCACTCAGACTTCTCTTTCATACAGTGTTAGTTTCTTTTTAAATGGAAATGAGATTATTTCTGATTTATGCTGGGGATGTCTTGAGCAGGTTTGTGCCCATTTGCTTACCTGGTTTACAAGAGGTGTATTTTTCCTCTGGGCCAAATGTACTCCCTGTAAAACAAAGGTTATGGCACTAACACGAGCTATTTCCTTGAGGCCAGATTCTACCACAGCTTCTTGAATGCAAATCACTGGCATTACACATGGGTAACAGAAATCTGAATTTACCCTTGAGTGCTCAGTTCAGTCAAAATTATTTTGCAGCTTCTCTGCTGATGGCTAAGAAATCATCCAGCCCCACTCATATAGCTACCTTTTACTCAGAATTCCCTTCACAAATATAGCATAAGTGTTGCTTATAAATATACATGCTTTTGTTGAAAATTGCTGTTTAAATTCACTGCTTTGCATGCTACAGGTATAATGAAAGAAATGCCTGAAAACTCATAATTAAACATTCCTTTTGTTCAGGCAATGCAAAGTGAGCCAAGTTCTCAGACATTATATGTAGGATCCCATGTCCAAATTGTTCTCAGCTCTTCTTCACACAGTTTTGGTTGGTTTAGGGCAGAGCTGTGCTAGTTAAACATTCCTGGTCATCCTCATCACTGCCAATGCATTGTCGTGTGCTTCAGATCAAATCCTGCCTTGCTCTGAGCACAAATAATTCAACTCCCCACTGTAAATCTTTTCCAATTAGGCTATTTTTGTCTTTTAATCTCTTACTCTGAGAGCCATTTAATGATTTTGAACTGAGACATGTATAATCTGTAACAATTTAGCTTATCTGGCTTTTTAAGACCATTTATTTTGCTTTTAATCTTTAACAACACTGTTTGGATTTAAAACCATGTGCTCTAAATGACAAAAGTAGAAACAGTTTTGGCATCATCATGCAATTCTTAACCTGATGTTGAGGCCTGCAGCTGTAAAGTTTATGGTGCCCTCCATGAATGAATTTTAAAAAATCAACTCCAAGCCAAGAAAAAAGGTTGAAACCTTAGATGATAAAGGTAGTAGTGAGTCATATGTTCATTACTTGTTCTGCTGCTCTATCAAATATGAAACTTAGTGGTTTTCTCTTGCCTTTTTGAACTAGTAGCTTTAGCCTAATTTTCCTTGATGAAATGATGTGGATTATTAGAAAATTTTGGATCTAGCCCTTCAGAGATCCTTATGGACTTCAGGCTAAATCAAACAAACTGCTATTAGTGCACCTTGTTTAATTATCAATGCATAAATTTTAGTGGAAAACAATAGTGAATTACCTCAGTCATATATGAGAATATGATCACTACACTGGACACTAATTGAAAATCAGAGTAGAAAGATCAAAGATTTAATTAATTTTCATGATCCTACCACATTAAGTTGCTAGATGCTCATCTACAATATGGATATGGCAGTCAAATAGAGTTTAGAAGCCCTGGACATATGTCATATGTGCTAAAATGATGGCTAGAATTATTTTGCAATACATTGTGTTACCCTCTAGTGCATCCTCTGGGATGTTACTTTGCCACAAACAGTTCTGAATAATCAATTGCTGTTAAGATGGGATGTTTAGCAAAGATGGGATAAATATGTCAACAGTGGAGGCCCCTTTTCTAAAATGAGCTGTAGAAGTATTTTCACAGATGTATCAGAATCAGTCACCCAGGGATTTTTTTTATTAAAGGCTTGGTTACATGTAAGTGGAGGCTTTTTTTGTGGCAGTGAAATGCAACAAGAGAGAAGAAGTTTTAGGTGAGTTGGGTTTATTTAACCTTCCCACCACTTCTGCTCTGCATAGTCAGACAAATGCATGCTCATGAGACTTTAAGAGCCACGAAGGGTGCCAGTTCACATGAAACAGCACTTAGACATGTGCTCAATCCCACTGGATTTCAAATCAAGCCTGGGAAGGATGAGCAGTTTTCTGTTAGAGTTGCCCCCTGACTTCCTGGAAAGGATAATTTTGCACACCAGTCAAATAGAGTGGATGAATGTAGAGCAACTTGAAAAAAAGGCAGTGTAAGGTATGACATAATGAGTTACTCATGCCCATCTGCGGTAGTTATATTTGAAATCCCAAATAAGTAGGAAAAAAAAAAAAACAAATTTAAGTAAACACATGCAGGTTTAGGTATTTATACTATATGCAAAAAACCAGATTTAACAGTAAAATGAAATAGCTTTTCCCTGAAAAAGATTTTTTTTTTTTTCTTTTGCTGTGGCAAGTCTGTTAAGTGTTAACATAGACTAAATTCCTGTTGTTGGTAATTTCACAATGGCTTTGAACTAACTGGAATTGAGGGTGACAATGCCAGGCACATGGGTGTGGTGAGATCTTCCCCTCACCAGTCCTGTCCTACAGCTCCTGGCAAGGCAAGCTGAATTGCCACTGACCAGAGAGAAGGAAATTGTTAAAATGGCCTTCTGGGCTGGGGAAGACTTGGAGAAAATAGGTTTGTGAGAGGATAAATGGATCTATCTATTACCTTGCTGCTTTGCTCTCAGTGATTATTGCAAAACACAAATTGCCTCTCATCCCAAATCCATGTTATTGCAGGCTTTCACTGGATCAATTCCTTCAAATGCCAAATCTTGTTGGAGTTGTAAGGTGTGAAAAATAGAAGAAAAAAAAAGGCAGAAAACTTTTTGGGTTTGGGATTTTGTTAGGTTTTTTTGGTATTTTCTTCTTCAACAGGGAAGCCTGATGATAGTTCTGGTTCATTGGGGTGCAGAGTTCATTGGGTTATGTGGAAATAACCCCAGCTGAGTACACCAGCACTGAGAACTGCCTTGGACTTAGAGAAAGACCAGGATACATTCTTCATGCTTGACAGCTCAATGAAAATGAGCTGTGCTGGTGACAACACCTGATTTTCTGCCCTTTCAGCACCTCTGCAGGCTCCAGCAGGGCATGATGCTTCCACTGTCACCACACAGGAGATGCTTTCTCTTTCCCTCTCCATCCAATTTTATTTGCCTCTGTGGCAGAGACTTTTCTGAGGACTGAAGTCCTCTTATAAAAGGCAGCTTTTCCCCTGCTTGAAATCCAAAGAAGGAGCTTAACTGCTGCCTTCTGTGCCCAGTCTCTTAACAAAGAAAACAAGCCTTATTCTGAAAATCTCCTTTTTTGTTCAAAGGTCCACACATGTTAAAATCCTCTGATTTAATAATATCTTTGGTCAGAGCTTAGTGTCTAAATTTGCTGGAAATAAGCAGAAAGACCCTTCTTTAAAATGGGAAGAAAGTTGGCTTAAGAAGTAGACCTTAATATTCTAGAGTCCTTTTTTATTAACTTCACATTTGAGGAAAAAAAACCTCTTATGACTTATGTCAGGATCTTTTGTTCACTTAATGAATTTTTCAAGGTATTAAAAATAATTTGTGCAATGTGATGACTATTAAGCTAGTAGGTGAGAATGGGAGTAGAATATAATTTCAATTAATATCCCATCTGAAATAAAAAGAACATTCTTAAAGATTTAAAGAAAAGGGAAATCTTTACTGATGCAGAAAAGAGCCTCATCTTTGTTGGAAGCTAAGCCACAGGGCACAGCAATAACAGCTCCACAGGAAGAGTGGGAAGCATGTTGAAGATCAGTTTTTACATTTAACACTTCAAAAAATGAACCTCAATGAAGACACCAGGCAGTCATGTTCCTCATGCACACTCATATGTGTGAGGATATATATATATATATAGACACACCTCACTCCTCCTCATCTTGCTGATTTCTGTGGGTGTCATGATTACAGACCAGGAAGAGAATAACCCCCAGAGCACAGCCACATGGTGGCTCTAAGCAAGTTTACTTTGGAAGTGTTAAATGGGTGAAGTGATCTCCAATATATGCAAATTAAAACTTCTGGGAGTACTGTGCATGCAATGAAAAGAAAATATAGCCTTCTGCAGATGGAAAAAGCTATCTTATTAGGAATTAATAACTCCCCCAGTCCTAGGGAAATAAGAGAAAATGGTGTTGCTATTTCTCACTGCAGCAAAATGTAATTAACATGAAGGTCAGAGGGCAAGGACATTGCATGCAATTAAGTCTTCCTCAATCTTGCACTACACAGGTAAACACAATATAAGTTTAATAATGAACAAATCCTCTGGTATCTAGCACACATTTTTAGAGCTCTCATTTACATGCACTCTGTGGGGAATCTTGTTTCTTGCTATTGCATATTTTGCAGCTCTATATAGAAAATTTAGGAGGGCTCTAAGGACATTTCCCTCACATCTTTCTCGAGGTTTCCTCTGATCCCCTACCACTGAAGCAGTGCTGTAGCTCATTTTTCTGCATGTTACTTGAGATTTTGTGCTACTGCAGATAAGGCAAAGCTGTAAGAAGGCTACTGCTAACATGTGAAAGCTGTGCTTTGAAGTGACAGTGTAATGAATACCTATGT
The DNA here is from genome assembly GCA_030060385.1 of Muscicapa striata striata. Lineage (NCBI taxonomy): Eukaryota > Metazoa > Chordata > Aves > Passeriformes > Muscicapidae > Muscicapa > Muscicapa striata. The sequence continues at coordinate 3,453,936 of JAREIS010000058.1, read as the reverse complement.
TAGTTACTGCTGGGTGCATCCTCTACCTTGCAGATGTCAAGCTACTTTAGGATGTGATTTTTTTTATTTATTTTTTTCTTGGGCCAGGACACTTGCTTTAGGGTATGATATTCATTACATGCCTGTTCACAAATGCAGAGTGGGAATGGATTCAGCTGTGACTGTGCTTCGAGCCAGAGGTTGGAGCAGATGACCTCCCAAGGTCAATTCCAAGCTGAATTAATCTATAATCCTAAGATTTGCATGCAGGTCTCTGTTAGCTTTCACAGTTCTTTTAGGGAAGAAAAATATTTCTGCTAAATATTGGATTTCACCTGCAGTATATTCAAGTTCTCAGAAGAGGTCTGTTTTTTATTCATGCCCTTCTGCCCCCACTTTACTTTCTGTCGTCTCATTTTCTGCCAAGAGCTTCCAGACTTGCCCTTGATTTCTGCCTCACAGCAAATCTCACTAAGCCCCACTTCCCTTTTGGTTTCTCAGCTCTCTTTTCTCCGTGGCTCTGAGCCCAGGGAGCAAGGTATGAAATGCTGCAAACCATGACACAGAGACCCAGCCCCTCACAGGCACAGAAATGGGATGCAGCTTTATGAAATAACACCAGCAAGAAGGGACTGCTCTATTATGAGCTTACCTTTCTGGGCAGCAGCAGGTAGATTTATGCAAAGGGGCTCTCTGGACTTGGAAACGTCAAGAAACAAATCAAAAAGGCAAATACATACACTAAATCATCTTCTAACCTTTCACACCAGACCTCCCAACCTTATGCTGTGTATAACTGTGAATGGCAAGGTAGAACCTAATCTGAAAACTCTCTAGTCAGATTAAGGAGGAGTGCAAAACTGACCTGATTCATCTTTTTCCCCATTAATGGACAAAGGCCCTTGCCATAAATGCTACAGGACTTTTTTTTTTTTTTTTTTTTTTTTTTTTTTGGACAGGATTCCTTGGGAGAAGACAGGAGACTACAATAGGGTCAATGCCATTCTCCCAGACAATCTGTGAAAATCACTACCTGAAAAAGAAGGGGGGAGGGGGTTAAAAATGAAACAGGGATAAGTACATGGATTGATTAGAAAATTAGTGCAGATAATACGTTTTTTCTCAAAATAGCTCTGGTTTTTGAGCTCTCAACTTTGTAACCTTGGAGTAACAGTAGGTGATCATTTTTGGGGGAATTCCTGTTCAGTCTAAATCCTACTGAGATGAGAATAAAAGCCTCTGCAGAAAACAATTTTGGTCTCAATTAAGATGGAAACACAGGGAGAAGAAGTAAAAAGACTTTTTGTCTCTTTTGAAAAGGACAAACCTGAAATTCAGGTAGTAGGTCCTATTCTGCCAGGTGTATGGGATGTGAGGCAGCAGAAGAATAAGTGCCAGTGTGTGATATGAGCTTATCCCCCTCCTCACTCCCTTTTTCCAAATGATCAGATGTGAACTGAATTTCATGCACTCAGCTGCTAAAAAAGGTGGGGTTTTCTCTCCCAGACAGTCATACTTTTTGCTGCTTCAAAGCAAGAAGAAATGAAGTGCCAAGGTAGCAGCCAGCAAGGAGCAGTGCAGAGGGTGAACTGGGGTTATCCTTTGAGAAAAGGCCACAGCATCCCTGAGCAGCACATCCACCTCTTTCCTGGCCCCATCCTCCCAGCCTTGCACCTGCCTGGGCTGCCTTGCATTTTATGGGGAGCTTTTCTTCTGCTCTGTTGGCTCCAAAAGGGGCCAGTGCTGGAGGCCACCTCCGTCCTGTGCAGGGTGTGCCCTGGCTCACTCCTTTCCCTGGCAAGGCTGCAGGAGCTGGAGAGAGGCAGAGCAGCTTGAAAAATGCATCCCTAAATGAAGCAACAGCTTTGCAGAACCTCTCTTTCTTCTTTAACTTTCAAACTCATTGCTCTTTCCATATATGTCAAAACATGTCAGATATTTTGAGCATGATCTCTTGAGAACATGCTAATTCATGACTCCCTTAATATTCCAGCTCTTTTTATTGAATGATTGTGGTGTATTTTACCCTCATCTTTTGCTCACTTGCTTTCTCTGGTATAAGTTGAGGTTATGTTTGTTTTCAGGGGTATGACTATATTTTGTCTGACAGAAAATGTGTGGTTAGTTTGAAATATCTGTTATTCTGCACATTCCCCTTTTCTCCCAGAGAAAAATAGGGAGGTGGAAGATGATTGCACTGCAGTGCTTGCATTAGCAGGGGCAAGAGTACAGGTACTCTTGGTTTATTGAACACTGCACACAGGAAGGGTAAAAAAACCCCAAATGAATCATAAGTAGTTTACAAACAGAATCAGAGTAAAATTATAATGAGCTTGAGCAATCCTAGAGAAGGTAGCACAGATGGATTCAGTACTTTAAAATTAATGTGAGAAAATGTTTTCTTGAACTTGTGGATTTGGTGAGGAGAATGAGATGCTTTAATATTAATAATCCCCACATAGCTCCATAGAACAAGTGGTGATAGGGGAAATAACCTTACCAATACTCTGTAGTGCATATAATGAGATTGATATTTACAGTTCTTTAGACCTATATTAATTTTACAGAGGAAATCTTGCCTTTTTTTTCCTTTTGTGTTGGTATTTGCAATTTAATACCATCACTAAGAACAAAATGAGACTCCTGCACATATGTTTTTCTTGTTATTCTCCTAGCTGAAGAATGATGGAGATAACCTGACCAAGTTTTTAATTTTTGCATGCAACAAAACTCAGTTTCAGTCATTTTATTTATAAAATGAATGCTGATATTAGGGAATGTATTTTCTTCATTATGGTTCAGACATCATTCTGAGATAGTTGTACAGAAGTGTTCTGCACTTCTTATCTGGATGTGGTGACTCAGAAGAGACACTAATAATAACTGAGCAGTTTTCTTCTTATACTGACCGAGGGACTTGTGCCTGCTTGTTTTATCAGAAAGAAAGGAAAAAAAAAAAAACAAAAAAACCTTGCATCTTACTGGTAGAAATTTTGCCTGAGCAAAAACTCCAGGTTGCAGTCCAAATGGGACTATTTCTTTCAGCACACATTGGTTTCATTTTCTGAAGTTTCTCTATTTTGATATCACCTATGGGAGTGGCTTAAATTTGAGGCTTAAAATTGCTGCTTTAGGAGACCAAGCTGCTGCAGTGATTGTTAAACTCAAGCATTTGTTAAGGGTCTGCTCTGGTACCTACCTGAAATCTTGGACATTGCTAGTGTTTACCCAAAGTCCTGCTGAATAGCTGGGAGGGTTTTATGCAATGCAGAGGAGGGGAAAAGAGCAGCTGATTTCATAGAAACTTTTACTTCATGTAAAGACATTCACCTACAACAGCCTCTCTCCACCCTGACGTGGGACAAAGGTCCTGCTAATGATGCTCCTATCCAGGGTACTGAAGGCTTTGGGCACAACTGCAGGTTGGCAAGGACATGACACTGTTAGCCAGAGCTGTCTCTCACATCTCTGCTGACCTCAATACCAGAGTGGGACTTGCAGAGAGCCCTTGCTCCCTTCAGGCACTGCCCTGGTTCTCTTTAAGTGGGTGGGAATGCAGGGTTTCTTGTAGCACTGTTCACAAAATGTATTACCCCATACAGAGAAACTGAATAAAACTGCATGGAATGCTAGATTTAAGACAAAGAAGTGCTTCATTGCTTAAGTATTTTCTTTTAATCTATATGTTTTCAAATATGTGCATGTAATGCATCTTTCTGTGTACAGATATTTCTGGCATATATATATGTACAACTAGTTCATGCAAATCTCTGCAAAAGATATTAAAAAGGGCTGTTTATAAATATAAATAGCTGAAGCAGGTATTTGCTTTACCATTACTCCACCTACTGGTATTGTGCTAAACTGGCTGAGGTCTCAGAGCTTAATAAAAAGAAAGAAATACATGTATCCCAGAGCATGAGCACTGAGTGATTAATTAAATGGCAGGTTTTGAGAATGATGGTTGTAAGGAACAAATAACGTTTATTTTGGATAGGTGGAGGTTGCACTACACCTTTTTATCCATAAATACATATTAGTAGTTTCCTTGTCATTAAAAATATCTAAAACTTAATTTAAGAAGAGTCAGTATTATAACACATGTATCTGATGATGTATTTATAACAGAAATGTGTGCACATATATTGTTTGAATAATGGTGTAGAATTACCTTAGAACAGTAAAATATAAATTAAAATTAAATCTTCTAAAAACCACAGCAATGTGAATAAATAGAGTATGACAGTGCCTGAAAAATTACAGCAGGGAAAACAAACACTGTCACAAACAGACTGTGAGCAGCTACTTGGGGCTGAAGTTTGCAGGAGATGATTTCTTATCTCAGTGTAATTGCTGGAGGAGCCTGAGCTCCAAGAAGTGTTTCAGACAGCCCATGGAAGCTGCCAGTTCTGTGTGGCACATGGTCTCTGTTCAAGGGCACTGGCTGCTTGTGATGTCTAAATGAAGTCAGGTAAATCAAACACAACTGGGGGGTCACCCTGGGCTCTGCAGCAGAAAAGAAAATGCAGAAGTGTTTTGTTTTCAGAGAGTCTGTAGTGCCAAGGTAGCCTTGCTGTTGCCTGTTTTTTCATTCTTTCCACCTTCCCTGCCCTAAAATAATGCATCCTTTTGCTGGAGCTGTCATAAAGAGCCCACCATGCAGTGAGAGCTCTGGGAACCACCCTCATCAGCAAATTTCCTAGACAACCTTATCTGGTTTTTAATGTTAAAAAAAAAAAAAAAAAAAAAAAATCACTGTTGTTTTGCAACCCTGCCTGTATTTTATGTGCCCATCACAAAATTTACATTATAGATATGCTCATGGCCACTGCCCTTATTTGCTTCATGTTGGTTACCATTTAGATAGTCGCATTTCCTTAATAGGTGCTAAGAAAATTGCTTCTTTTAGCAAATTTTGTAGCAGTGTAAATATGCAAAATAGAAGTTCTTCACTTCTGTGGCTTGGTTTCCTTGCAAAGGCCTGGTAATGAAACTTTTGTTTTTGTAGCTGAAAGGGTGATGAGGGCACAGTCACCTTTTACTCTGCTGTACCTCCTGACACCAACACTAAAAGAATTTCTTACAACTTATTTAAGGACTATTTATTTTCCTTTTCTGCAGAAATCTGCATGCATGCAAGAGCAAAGCAAACCCTGATCTCTTCTCCAAAGGGTCCTGGAATCCATGGTGGATTTCCACTGCAAGGTATAGCCAGGCAGTTCATTAAAACCAGACTTGTCAGGTCAGCCTAAATCAAGGTGAGGGGGAGAGGACATTCTCCCTGGTGTGGCTCTGTGTACATTGCTCTTCTGAGACTGATTGACAGTAGAGAAATGCAAATATCTGGAACAAATGGCAGGCACACTGTGCTCTGCTCAGGTTCTCACCCACATGACACATCCCCAGGACACTGGAATATGCTGTGGTGCTGTACTCTCCTCTTCTTCCCAACTTCTCACACATTTCCTTCAGTTAACTCCTCTGGAGCCTTGGGACAGGAACTGGCACTCAGTTACCCTGGAAAGATGCCCAGGGAGGTCAGGAAGAGAGAGACTTGAGGAGAGGAGTGTGCAATGACTCCTTTGTAGTGGTCAAATGTATGTCCTTCACTGCTAGGTTTTCCTAGGCTGAGTTTTTCCTCTTATTTTGTATTTCCACATATCTATGTACACAAACAGGAATGCTGGAGTAGCTGTCTCAAAGATTTATTCCATCACAATGATCAGTCTCATTCTACAGAACCAAGCAAAGGAGATGGAACAGCTTCAGCTGCCAGCACAGCAGATGAAGTTCTCTTTATTACAGAGTCTTTTGACAACTTTCTAGCCAATAGCATCATATTAAAACCTGACAAGCATTTGCTCAGGCCAATTAATAAAGCTACATGTACATTTTGCTTTGAACAATGATTGCTTGTAATACCTTAAAACAATGGATAAAACTTCATTATTAAGCTTACATATTTCTACTATCTATTTCTACTATTTTCCTGAGGCCTATCTTTACACAGCTCACAGTCCTTTTGTTTCTTGTCCTTGCATCTTCAGCATTCTTGTATTTCTCCATCCTGAGATTTGTTCACATGGCTTTCTGGGAGTTTTATACCTTTTCTATTTCCCACATTCCACCCTGGTAGAGAGACATCAGGCTGAGCCTCAAGGAGGGAGCAGAGCTTTGGGAGATGTCATTACAGGAGGAAGCATGAGGGATTAATTAGGTGGGTCTGAGTGGGCATCCACAATCAGCTCCCATGCAAAGCCAGAGAGCTCACACCTGTGGATTCCTGATGGAAAAACATTCTTGGCTGAGCATGGTCTAAAATGAGATCTTTTTCTGCAGAGCACAGAATGCTGTGTGCTGAATACAAGAGGATCAATGCAGCTGGTTGCTAGCATCGTGATTAGGGATGGATGAACTGGTTGGGATAAAACAGCAACTGGTCTGCCTGTGCACAGAGCTCCAGCTGAGCCTGAATCTGGAAGGGTCAGAGCAATGCAAAGCTCATATTAATATTTTCATTCTCACACATTCCCATTTGTCTGTAGTTCTTGGCTGCAGTAAAACAGCTGAAAGACAGTGGAAGGCTGGCACATTTCTTGGCTGACTGGAAGGAAAGAGGTCACTTGGTCTCCTGTAGGAGAATAGTTCATAAGGATAGTGCAGAAGGCAATTTTCCTCAATGAATTAAAGCTGTACTGATTGCTGAGAAGTGGAGACAGCCTTGCCTGCTCAATGAGGATGGGAGTTTTTATAAAAGAGTGGATTAGCTGGTGAAGAGTAAGTTGGATTTGGAGCTTGAGACCCAGAGTGTGCTGCAGTTTGGGCTGGAGTCTGCTGGCTGTGCTGTGAGGATAAAGGGACATGTGGTTGTGCAAGGCACAGACAAGGTAAGAAGATGCTGTGTGAGGGACAGACAGGGTTAGGGGGATGGGTAAGGGACAGGCTGGGGTTAGCCAGTCATGCAGAAGGAAGAAGGAAACTTGCAGAGAGAAAGAGAGAAGGAGTCAGTGCTGTGTGGAGCTGCCTGTGAGAAGTTCGTTGAGAGAAGGCATGAGAAGTTTTTAATAAAGGACTAGTGATTATGTCAGTCATGTCCATCTTGACATAATTACTGCAATCTCCTATCACCAGGCATGTTTCTAGACAAAAGATGTTTCTCTCTGAACCCAAGCACGCATCAAAAAATGTGAATATTTGCCCATTTCTATTATATTCAACCTGTAGCAGTTAAAAGAAAAGTGCTTATCCCTGATAGGTGTTCTTTGGAAGTGTCTGTGAAGTTTCTGTAGAGGTTTATCAGGGCTGGAGCCCTGAAACGTCCATGTGGACCCTTGCCAGAGGGATCTCAACATGCTCAGGATGCTCAAGGCACTTTGCATGTCCCTGCCAAGGGGAGGTGGAGCCTCTTGCTCAGTGGTGTAAATAAATGCCATCTTGGCAGTGCTCAGGGCTGTGGCTTTCTGGGGGCGCCCTGCAGATGTTTGGATTCTGATTTAAAGTGAGCAGCCACCTGGCAGTTGTGCTGAAACGTGTTTTCTGCAAGTGCATCTCAGTATTTTGTACAATAAAACACCAGTGTTGTCCAAAAGATCCCTTAAAATACAGTAATAAATCAAGTTTGGTATTCTTATTGAATATATTTCTTTTTTCAGAGTCTTTTTTAATGCCATGAGGATAGAACACAGGAAATCCTGTTCTGTAACCCTTCATTTAAACCATGGTTAATCTTTGGAGAACTATATTTTACAGTGAAAGCTGCTATTTAACATGCATAATAAGATTTTTTTCCCCCTTTAATTGTACAGAAGGGATTGTTTCCAGTAAATTAAAATTTCTTTGACACCAATTATTTGGCAATATGAGGATGTAGTATTTTGCTTTCATTTAATTTCCTCTAAATTAATCTAATGATGATTAGATTTAAATAATAAAAATAATGAGTTGTTTCCCTCTCTAAATTACTTCTTTGTCATGTGTCTTTCCCTTTGTATTGAACTTTGTGACTTATTTGCTTTTAGTAGTTCTGAAATATTCTGACACTAATTGCATTTTGAAATATAACCTTCCACTATGCTGCTTCTGTTTTTCACTCATTTCAGATTGGTTTAGAAGCATTGACTTGTTATTTTATTGCTGAATATTGAAGCTGAGAGCCACATTACATATATCAGTGCTTTTTTTTCCATCTTTAGTTTTGTTAATTAAATTCTGTTTTCTCTATATTGCTCATGATTTGTAATGTTTGGTGCCAAAATCCAGGCACTGCAATGTGAAACCTATTCAACATAAATATTTTATTTGTCCAAATGTTTTTTTAAAACTAGTTCAGCCATAATCTCTAGCATTTTCTTTCCTTGCAGTGTACTAGACAACCATCACACTATCTAAAAAATCAAAGGGAAATATTCTGACTACTGCATGCAAAAATAAAAGATTAAGCATATATTTTTTTCCTGCTGCTAGGAAACATGTAGAGAGATGTGTTGTAAGGTTTCTGGGTGGCAGAAATATAGCAGATTACATAAAGCAGCCCAACATATGAGCCCAGTGTTCCTTCTGGTGGATATGGGACAGACACCAGTGCTGAGTGTTAGGGAGTACAAATAACTTCTCATTCTGCACTTGTAATATCTTTAATACACAGAGGAAAATATTAATATGTTTCAGGTTCCATGTCTTGTAGCCTAAAGCCATAAAGATAATCACAGTGGGTCAGACCAAAAGTTCTGTATTCTGACCCTGTAGGAACCTATAAGTGAATGTTTAGGGAAGAGTTAAAGCAGAGTAAAGGTGGGGGATGTTTCCATTCGGTATTTCTTCTGGTCTCCAACTGTTTTCACTCAGAAAATTCTACAAGCCAAGTCTGTTTCCTTCTGCTTGGTAGCTGTGAGTGCATTTCCCTTCTAGGGTCTGTCTCCTCTGGAACCCAGATTTTGCATCTCACAGTACTTGTGAGGAGCCTGTCTCCTGCTACCTTAATTTCATGCCTGCAGTTCTGATTCTGTTGAGAAAAAACTCAACAGTTTATTCCTAGCCACTGTTCTCTTACCAGCAGTGATACTGTAATTTTTTCTCATATCCTCCGTCAGTCAATTCATTTCCATGGCAGAGATTCTTAGCTTAATTGTGCCCTATACAAAAGCTGTCCTACACCTTTTATTTTCCACTTTTTGTTTTTGTTTTGGTTTGGGTTTTTTTTGTTTTTTTGTTTTTTTTTTTTTTTTGCATGTTTCATATTCCTATACTTGTTCTGAGGTTAAGGAATAGCCAACATTCAAGAAACTGCTGTACCATGAGTTTATACAATGGAATAATGGACTTCTCCATTTCATTCCTTCTCCATTTTGAAATAGTTTCTAACTATGATTTGTCTTTTTTGACTATTATTGAGCTCTGAGCAGGCATTTTCAGGGTATTGTCTATCACAATGGAAAGATCACACTCTGAAGTTGCAACGCTCAGCTCAGCAGCCATCACTTTAAATGTGGAGTTGAGATTATTTTTCTTCTGTCTGACTAACTGTACTTTTACCTATATTGAACAGCATCTGACATTTTATTGCTTAGGCTCTTCTCAGCTCAGTCTCATAATATCCTTCTGCAATTTTTCATGAGTCTTGTCCTTCCTACTTTAATAACTCAGTATCGTCAGCAAACTATGTCAGCTCACCACTGGCCCCCTTTGGGAGCCTGTATTTATGTCCATATAGAACAGCAGGGGTCCCAGGGAAATTTCACTGATGATTTTCCTTCACTGCTTGAGACCCAGTCATATTACATCTTCATCCCATTGATAGGCCCATTATCGAGCCAGGAATTCTTCCCTTGCATGTGTCCATCTAGTTTTCCAAAAAGAATTTTGAAAGACTGTTGAAAAAAATTGAAAGGCTAAATAGGTTATATATGATCTTTATCTAGATTTCTGCTGAAATCCAACAAAGAGAACCCAAAAAGGTCTTTAAGGCACTGCCTCTTTGAAAAGACACATTGCTTTTTTCCAAGCAGATCACGTTTGTTCAAGTTTCTATTCATCATGTCTTTCCTTAAGGCTTTTACTAATTGGCCATGTGCAGGTGTCAGACTTTCATCTTATTCCTTTGACATATTTTCCTTGACTTAATTTTATTTTATTTTCTAATGGCACCCTATTTTTGTCTTCACATATTAGCACAGATTTACAACAATTTATAACCCACTGTTTGTCTGCTTCATCTTCAGGTTCCCTTGAAACTCCTGGGTGGACACCATCTGGTCCAGGTGAGCCCCTACTGTTCAAATTGTCCATTTGTGTCTTGACTTTTTCTGCAATGATTTCAATTTCATATGGACCCTCTGACAAGTCTCACAGTCAAAAGGACTTGAATGTGGTGGTCTGGAGTGTTTTCCAGATTAATAGAGGAGTTAAAAGTTAATTTGGTTTCTCTGCTGTTGTTTGCACCATCACTGAGTGTACTTTTTTGTTGCCTTATCATTAATTGGTCATACAATCATTTTGTTCATTTCATGTCCCTGCTGGAGGAAGGATTTATTATTAGTTTTTGTTGCATGTTTATATTGAATCTGTCACTTTGATTTGTGTGAGTATATTGTGTTTTCATTAGTAGGGCTCAGCCTATTTGAAGGGACTCTTATCTCAAACCCTACTGCCTTCTTGCTCTTTTAGAGGTGATTTTAAGAGGGTTTATATGTCCTCTAGAAAACTATATGCATTTGCTGGGATGTTCAGTTTCTTTGAAATGCAGTTGCCATGACTGTTGAGTAATCTGTGACAAAATCTGCACAAGCAGATTCTTTCATCAGGTATACAGAGCAGCCTATAAATGGTGTTTATGTGTTTTTTCAAATTAATCCAATTGTAGTGGAGCTAGTGAGAAGTATCTGAAATTCTAATCAGGTGATTTCTTGTTAATTTGAATCAGTACATAAACAAGCTTTAAATGAAAAGGGATATGGAAATTATTCAGAGAGGGAGATCCACAGAGACTTCTATGAATTCTGAAAACGTGAGGGATTCCAGATGGGGTCCCCCACAGGAGATAATGTATGGAAACCTGAACATTGTGCAGGTTCTGTAAGAATTCAGTAGAGTGAAGATGTTATTTTTTTCTTCTGTTGCTTATCCATCTCACTGCAGCTTAAAAAAAAAAGATGAAAAGAGGATAAATATTGTCAAAGTTAAATTCCTGTCTTGTCACAACTGAAACATTTTTGAACACATTGTCAATTCCACACAATATCTTTTTTTCTAAGGTATATAAAATGAGGTCATACTGTGTAGGCAGCCTTTCCCTCTTTTTTGGGAGGCTATTCTCAATTGGAATTTCACATTACATTGTCAGTTACAGAAATTAGTCATGATTTCTTAGGAATGCAAATGGCATAGTTTTTTTATTTTGATTCCAGGAGAGAGAACAAGAGAAGAGGGATAGGAGGCAGTCCTGGAGTCCAAGGTTATGGGAACAAAGGTTCAGGAAAGGCTCTTGTGTAGGGGATGGGCTAAGAGAAAAATGACTTGGAAAGGGAAGACTGTCCTATCCCACCTGGGAAAAGAGAGACAGAGAACTGGGCCAAGAGTCCTGAAAGCTGCACTGCTAATGAGGAAAGGAATGAGTGTGGATGTGGTCACAGCACCCACCCCATGTCATCTACAGCCACATCTCAGAAAAACACTTCAAAGAGGAGCTGGTTGTTCAGACTTCTTAGCCCTCAAATAAAATTAATGAGTCTTGCCTAATCTGAAATCTAGAGGGTTTTTGCAATCTAGATACAACTGCTTCCACAACCACAATCTGGGTTTTGCTTAGTTTATTCATTCACTTGATTTGTTCTCTTAAACAAAATAAAGATACTTTACAAGACTGTGAACAGAGACATTACTCAATGAGAAGTGAATGCCTAAGAACAATAGCACCAATTACTCATTTTTGGATGTGTTGATTATTGAGCACCCAACTATTAAAAAAATCTTGACTGTAGCATGAGGAGGAGCAGGTCTGCCTTGTAAACAAAATGTCACATTCAAAAATAGACATAATTGTCTTATTTTTTGGCATGCAGTAAGTTAGATTCCATGCTGAATATTGTCAGTGGCTGTCAGGCTCCCTCTGCAACATGGGAAAAGGCTAAAGATCATTAATGCTGCTCTCAGCTGAGGAATATTTAAGAGCCATGATGCTTCATTTTGATCTCTGGTTTGATTTTGTGTTTTGTTTGTGTATAGTTGATACCATAACTGTTATGAGTTTTGTAAATGGAATTGTAGAGGCTTTAATTAGTCTTAACCACATCAAAACTAATTCTTACCAGGGCATTTTTTTCCTTCTCTCTGGAGAAAGAAAAATATTAGTATTAAACTTAGAAATTAGCATGGAAAAAGACCTAAAAAGCATTGATTGAAAAGGGTTTATCTCTTCTCCCAGGTAACAAGGAAGGATGAGGGGAAATGGCCTCAAGTTGCATTAGGGAAGGTTTATATTGGATATTGGGAAAAAAATTCTTCATGGAAAGGGTGGTCAGGCATTGGAATAGGCTGCCTCAGGGAGTGGTTGTCACCAACCTGAAAATGTTGAAGAAATTACTGGACATGGGGACATGGTTTAGTGGCAACTTGGCAGTGCAAGCTGAATAATTGGACTTGATCTTAAAGGTTTTTTACAAGTGTAATGATTCTATGATTTCTGTGAGATAGAATGAGGGAAGCAAGACAAGAAGAGACAAGCAAAATCTTTCTCAAGGCAGTCAGTGAAGTGCTCATTAGTTAAGTGCTAACATGAAACACAATAGAGCATTTAATTGATTTTATTTTATTGGTAAAAGGAAGCCTTGTGTCTGTGTGTAAACTACATTTCTGCAGGTTAAACTTGAGGACATATATTTTTAAGACATAATTAATGGGAGCATCTATGAACTTTAAAAACAGAAGAAATATAGATATTTCATAGAGAATAATTCTCACTCCTCTGCTATTCAAGAGATAAGAGCTGAAATTCAGCTTGGAGAGAGACCCAGGGGAGTAACATGCCTTGGAACTTTATGCACAGGAGCAGGAACAAGTTCCTATTTCAATGGAAAGTCCTCTTGCAAGGTTATGTTAAAGAATGAGGTCATTCCACATATATTCAAGTTAACAGAGCACTCCAAAAGCTCCTGAAGAATATGAAGCATAAGATTAATTAAAATACCAGGGAGAGGTGCTTCTGTCTGGAAGACGAATAGTGCAACTTCTGCAGGGGCAGCAGGAGGCAGACTGTCAGTTTTCTACTAGGAAAAGGAGTTTTCTATGAATTTTCCAACTTTCTTTATAGATAAGAAGTAGCTGCAAAAGAAGGGCAGTGCAATAGCCCTAACAGATCTTGCTTGCAGTGTTGTGTCTGCACACTGAAGACACTTGCACTGTTGCAGTATTGATTTCTAGTTTAAGCTGGCATTAGGCACCATTGGATTTTGTGTGTGGATAATCCAGAGGATTGGCAGATAACACCCCAGCCCCTCTGCAAAGGGCTCTCTTGGCACTGCAGCTTGGCAAGCAGCCCTGCTTTGGTGGAGAAGGGCTGCACAGCTGAGGCATGGCCCCATCTCTCATGCTTTTGGGGTGTCCTGCAACAATGGAAATCAGGTTCTGAGGCTTCACTGGCAGCACTGGCTCAGTGCTCACAGTGGGCTCCTGCCCAGTCTCTTGATAGGCTTCAGAGGAAGCTGCTTACTGGCTCCTCCAGAGGAAAAAAAAAAAAAAAACAGATTTCTTGTTCATGCTAATCTAAATTTTTGGAGATGTGGCAGAGGAAAAGACAGAGATAGTTCTCATGTCACCTTCACACAGGCTGTTGATAAGAAAAGACTGATGGACTAATCATAGCCAAGAAGCCTCGCTGGTCTCTTCTGGAGGATGAGTTGATTAAAACCTTGTGTAATTATATTTCACCTTAAATTCTTTCTCTCTCTGTCTGGTTTTTTTACACCTTCAGTGTCAAATTAGAATTAGAAATTGCTCCTTCTCATACAGGATCAAACCAGTGGCTTGTCTTGTTTTGAACTTCTCTGCATTAAATCTTACTAGGATTAATGTACCTGATACATGGGTCCTGTGAATACTGCTGCTCATAAAATACTAGAATCTTATTTTAAGAAAATTAAAGCCAAGAAATTCACTTACTTCCAAATGTTGAGTTTCAATTGAATAGAGTATTAAAAATTGCTTTTTAAGGTCTTTGACTTTCCCTCTCAATTTTCTTTGTTTTTCTCTACTTCTTTAAGAGGACTTTAGTTTGCCCTCTTTGCCTCTGTATATCATAATTTTTACTTGCTGTCCTGTTTTCCCTTCTAAAAGGATCATTGGACATGGCTGCATTAGCCCCAAAATATTGTCATTCCTTTCCATGTGGAGATTGCACACCCAATCATTGAGTAATAATCCTCTAAGCTTCCTCTAAGTGAGGTGTGGATGAGAATCACTGTGGAGATTGGAATGTGATGAGAGAATAAGTGTTCCTTATCAGCTGCAAAGAGGAGGATAAGAGATTGGAGTGTCTAGACTTGAACTGAGGAAAAGACACATTTCTGCATGTCTAGAAAATCATCCTCAACCTAAGGGACTCTTATAAAATGGAAGGAGAAGCACCTTTTATACAGACAGTGGTTTTAATGGTTTTAAGCTGACAGAGGGCAGGTTTAGATTAAATGTTGGAAAGAAATTCTTTACTCAGAGGTGGAGAGAAGCTGTGGCTGCTCCATCCCTGGAAATGTCCAAGCCAGGTTGGATGGGGCCCTGAGCAGCCTTATCTAGTGGAAGGTGTCCCTGCCCATGGCAGGGGGATTAGAACTGGATGATCTTTGTTGTCCCTTCCAACCAAACTGTTTTGTGATTCTGTGAGCATAGATCTAAAAAAAATAGATTGGGGTATAGTAGTGCTTTTGCTCAGCACTGATTTCAGCTCATATCTCACACATTTGGCTGGAAAATGAATCCAAGAGATTTGTTTTGCTAATCTTAAAAACAGTATTTCAAACCACTGCTGTCATCTCTGAAAACAGGACATACATATTTATGACAGAAATAAACACTGTCTGATTAATGGCATGCCTAATGCTAAAGGGAACTTGTCCATGACTTTGTATGGGCTCCTCCCTTCTAAAAGCTCTTTCTCTTAATGAACAAATAAATGAGTCCCCATCTGTGTAAACTGTATTATAAAGCAATTAATGGTGTTGTACCACTGAGGTCATTCATCAGCCTATGAGCTTCTCAAAAATTTAACATATTGATCCTTCTTTGTTCCATTTTCCTCTGCATCCAATATCTTTCACACAGTTGCTAATTATTTATTTTGGTAAAAACACAAATGCTCCAGTGATCATTGCCAACAGTTCAGCACTAATGAGCAGCTCTCTTGTAACGAACAAACACTGTGTGCATCCAATATGAGAAGTCAAATTGGTAAGGAAAAAGCTTTAAGCCATGTTGTGTTGTTGTAGATAATAGTGAGGAGTAAAATCTTATCTTTGCAATTATTAAAAAGTATCTATCATCCTGAGAACTGAAATTTAATGGACTACAAATATTATCACTACTGTTGCTATTATTACTGGGGCAGCAATCTTTTGTTCATGGTGAAATAATAAAGGCAGTGGAGAAGCACTAACACTGCAGCAGGTGCTTTCTGGCTGAACAGAGAATAAGGAAAGCTTTTATTTCATCTGAAAATGCAGTTCAAGATAGTCTGTAATTCCAACACATTTTCATCTCTGTCAGATATATCTGTCATGTCAGAACTCTGTAGCAAATCTTTGAGGTGTGAGTAGAAATTTGTAGATTTCCAAAAAGTTAATTAATTTCTCAGAGGAGAGATTCTGATAGCAAATGGTTTATTCAGCTTCACTGGAACTTTCTTCTTCAGGGTCTGCACTAGAAGTCAAGACCTCTTTTTATCACTTGTTCTGAATACCTGCATATCCTTTGTGACTTCACTGTTTTAACAATTTGTATTATAAGGGGGTCCTGAGGTAGGAACTCCTGTAAGTTGTTGTGGCTTGAACCCAGGCTTCAGCCTTCAGCAGCAACATCAGAAGGATTGCATTCCTTGCTCCCTTGTTCTCATAGAAATCTCAAGAATTAATCTTTTTGAAATACTTTAGCCAATTAATTTGAAAGATTGTCACAGAACCCACACATCTTCATTTTGAGATCTCCAGCATTCCTGTGTCTGCCATGAAGTGTGCACTAGGACTAGGTGCATGAATTCCAGCAGCTGTCTCATCCATGCTGGGACCACTCATCTTCTCCTGCCTCCAAGGACTTCATTAGGGCTTTTAACAGTAAAACTGTGCTCACTCTTGATGATCAGGCAATCTCTGACCTCATCTTCAACTGACTCATTATTTTCATGGCTCTGATCCCCAAATGTTTAAACTGCATCCTGCAATACACATATCTGGGTATTACTCTGAATTTTTGGCTGACATAAATATACACTAATGGATGACTATTTTTTTAACCAAGAGCTGCATTTCACTCTTTAATACTCTGCTGCATCTCATTGTTACCCATTAATCCTTTTGTGCTCTGCAGATTCTAGTGTTTATACCCTCGTCCACTAATTAGCATGGATGCTTACAATATTTTAAAAGTGTAGCTGTTTAATTTCTTATTGTAATGTAGGAATCCTGTGTATCCCTGTACACCACATTATTTTTTCAAAGTGCTCAAAGTGTTTCAAAGTTGGATGCAACAGCTTCAAAACATAGATCTGAAGGCAAAGTGAGTTCTTTTCCCAAAGGATATCTATTTATTATTAATTTAAATGTTTGTGTTTTACAAAAATGTGGATACTGAGATGCCCCCTTAGCCCAGTTCACTGATGATGAAGATGCCATTCTTCAAGTTTTAATGAAAACAGAGATTGAGATACGTTGTTGTTTTTTGGGTTTGGGTTTTTTTGTTTTGTTTTGTTTTGGTTTTTTTGGGTTTTTTTTTTTGGCAACTTCATCTAATATTGAGATGAATTCCGGGTGAATTTTTATGCATTCTACATTTCAATTGGGTTTTCATTTATTTATTTGGCATCATCTCTGTTTCAAAGTAAGTGTTAATTTCAGTTAAATTAGACTGAATCTTTCATGACTACGCGTTTCGTTTGTGCATAAGTCCCAGCTTTGTTCAGATTTTCTTATTTCATTCAAATTAATGGCGAATGGCAACTCTGAATTTAGTCCCATTTTTTACATGTCATAATGTAAAAATCTTTTCCAGTTATGGTCTTTCCTTCAGCCTGGATGTGAGTGGGTGTGTCTTGTAGTGACTAAGGATGCTGTAGCTGCTCTGCAGAGAGTTCCCTCTGTGCCTGCTGCCCCACCAGTGCCAGCAGCCACCTGTAGCCACAGGAAAGGTTGCCCTGTGTTGAAATTTTCAGTCCCTCTGTGTGCTGTAGCTGCTGTATTCAGAGCTCCCTGCTTTCCTTTATTAGCTGTGGTGTAATGGATGTGTTTGCAGGGGCAGCCCTCACCCCTGCTCAGAGTGAGAGTGCATTGCTGAAGGTATTAGTGGTCAAAACAGAAAGTTTTAGACTTCAAAAAAAATACAGTGATTGTAGAAAGCAGCTTTGCAGATTTGTGCTGACAATGCACAGCTGCTTTGTTGTAAAAAACATTTCCAGAAATAATGCAGAAAGGACTGATTTCCCTCCCTGCCACATACCACCAGAGAACCATGCCCCAATCTCTGGGAAAGCAGTGGGTTTACAGAGTTTAGGATAAAGGATACTTGTTTATTCTGCTGATTTACTGAGTGGCAGAAGTGACTCTCAGCATGATCCAGCCCCTTCCTGGGTATCATCACAGCTGCAAGATGTGCTTTACCCACATAACATCTCTGGGTGGGTCTTGGGCATCATTGTGGTTCAGCTGGGACTCAGCCATGCTCACACAGAGGATGAAGGCAGAAAAATCAGAATGCACCTTGTAAACAATGAATTATAATGGTTTGGGGTGGGCACTGACTTTCTGATTTCTGTCTGCTGTAGTGAATGTCAACGTGGGGAAATAGATTTACACAGTAGTGAATGGATGATGTAATTCAGATAGAAATGAAACTTAAGAATTCTTTGGGAGAGATGGTGCTTACCCCATTTACATCCATACACTTTAGAAAGGTCACTGGGGAAGCCCTAACATAAAGAACTCAGATCAGATTTGGGTTTCCTTTGCAAGATCTACAATGTCAGATAGCACAAACAATGTGTTTAAGCATAACAAATCTTTTTTTTATGATCCAAGCAGCTTTTTATCCACATTCTCTTTGAACAACTTCTTGAATTTTCTAAGAATAATTGATAGATTTTGTTAGGTTTTTTTAAATTGGTGTTTTAATAATTTAAATTGATTAGAGCTTAACCTCAGCTTGTTGAAGTTGTTGCTGTAGAGAATTTGGTATGAAGAGGAATTCTTGCTCACCTTAGGCAAGGAGAAGGAATGTAGGTTTTGGACCCAGCCCAGACCCATCAACTATTAATAGCTCAGATACAGACATTGGTATCTAAAACATATGTTGAAGTAATAAAGCAGACTTAAAAGTTTTTAGATGAAGCAAAGAGAAAAAAAAAAAAAAATCTTTCTCAGGGCCTTTGTCAGGCTTTTATAGTCCATTGGGGCTTTTTAACCAAAACAGCTTCTATATTCTGTTAAGCTTCAGATTAAAATAACCCTGAAGCAAAAGCATTGTAAGGAGAAGATGTCCCTTTGTTAAAGGCAGTTTCTGCTGAGGAGCAGTCTGGCTCTCTTCCTCCACTAACTTCTGAGGGCACACAGAAATGGAAGCATTCCCTGGAGTTTGAATGGATGGAATAAAGCACAATGGGGGGACAGAGAATTCACCTTCCCACCCGCACCAGCCCCTCTCTCTCCACATCCTTACCCACCCACACAGATGGAAGCTCTCTCATTTAACTCATTTAACTGAGCAGATAAGAGAGTTGATTCTCACTGATGAAGCCAGAACCAGGGTTTTCATTCTCAGTCTCTTACCTTTACTCTAATATTTTCTGTCTTTTCAGTATTGTAGTTTTTTTTGTGTCTGTGCTGGGCTGGGGACTGTGGAAGCATCTGCCTGATGCAGAAACTTCCCTTGTGCCTGAAATATCCCTGTTGTACAGGCACATTGTCCTGTCTCTCCTCTGTGTTTTGGAGGGAAGGGTGCCCCTGGAGCAGCTGTGTCTGAGTGGCACTTTTCTTGTTTTCTGGTTGTCTGCTGCTGTGGGCTGCAGCATCACCTCCCTCTGTGGCTTCTCCTACAATGGCTCACAATCACAGAATCATGGAACATCCTCAGCTGGAAGGGACCCATAGGGACCATCAAAGTCCAGCTCCTGGGATCCCTCTCAGGAGATGGATTAGGTGGAGCTGCAGGAGGTGGTGTGAGCTTGGGGCCACAGTTTGGGGTGTAAGAGGAGTCAGGGGGGTTATCCTGGCTGGAAGTGTAAAGAACTGAGGCAGCAAAAAGAGAAGAAAGCAACAAAGATCTCCTCTTTGCCTTTTTGTACATCTACACAGAGCTAGGGGTGAACACTGCCAATGATGGTGTAATGTGCTGCAGCCAGTGATAGCCAAGCAAAGAAAGCTGGGAAACCTCTTTTCAAGCTTTTTTGTAGAATTTAAATTCTGTTTCAGCCTGAACAAATTCAATTCTGTATTTCCCATCTTCTTGAGGAGAGTCAAATACAGGCTGCTCTGGTAAAAAAAAAAAAAAAAATTACACCACACTCTTCATGGTAAAGCTGTTCCAATTTTCAGAAAACATTGTAAGCTTTCTCAGGCCACAGAGAAAAAGTGAATTACATGTGCAGCCTGTTTGTTAGGCATTCCATGACAGAAAAGAGTTAAAAGTTTTGGTTCCTGCTTCACATAATTTCACTGCATTTCCAAGTTCTGTGAAATAGATTAAAAAACAACTCTTCAGTTATTTCTAGTCAAGATAATTAATCTTGAAATTCTGAACCCAATAGTTTACAGGGTTAATTGTTGATGTGTCAAGAGCTGATGAGATTTCATGCTGATATCTTGGGATTGTCTTTAAGTCAGTAACACTTTAAGAGATATGGGGCTAGGGCAAAGGCATAAGAATTCTTTGAAAAATGTTTTCTGAGGAACTTCCTAAGGCTCAGAACTAACAGTGCTCTGTTAGTTTTGCAGTATTTTTTATTTTTGTAATACTTCTTTCTGTAACACTTTTTTCTGTTTTCCTTCCAAACAGATTATTTTCAGTTTTTTTTTTAACTTTTTTCCTTTGGCTTGGATTATTTCCTCCCACAGAAATATTTAACTGTTCTTGGCAATACATGAGCCTAACTTAGAAACTCTTTTAAGATGCATGACTTTTTCTGCTGCCTGTGTAGGAAACTTGGAGAGATTAGGGTTTCACCTCATCAAATTGCAGAATTCTATAGTATCTAGATCTGTGCTGGTTTTCTGGACCCCACTTATCATCAGGGGAGAGAAATGTCAGTATGAGAAGTTATTTGACTCATTCTAAATGACAGAAACTGGGGCAGAGGAGCCACTGCCTGGAAGTAAATGCTTCTCTGCACTGAGTGTGAATATTCCATGTGCATGTAGACCTGTGTCAGGGTGTGCTCCATTGCCAAATACCTGTGCTTGCAGTCAGGGAGAAGGGGAGAGGACAGAATTACTTGCTTAATAAGAACCTCAGCCTTGCACAGGAGCACATGCCAGCTTTTATCAGGAAAGGCAAAAGGTCCCCAGGAACAGGAACTCATCAGGAAGCTCCCAGAGGAGCTCTGGAGACCCCTAATTCTTATCTGCCTGTGTCTGTGCCAGACAATAACTCTTAGTTTCCTCTTCTCAAAATGCAGTGCTCCTGAAGAGTTTAATACTTCTTGTTTGCCTTTTCTTTTTTTTTTTTTTTTTTTTTTAAAGTATGTATCCAGTGCCTCTCTACCTGGTGTGTGTTGAACAAAGTAGAGGTCTGCAAGAGTTGAAGCTGCAGGTGTTATAGGCTCTGATCTGACTTAAAGTCCTGCTGTGCTCTCAAGTGCAGAGTGAGGTCTGGTTGTAAAAGGTTGAGTTCCTTCTGTGTCTGGGCTGAGGACTTACAGAGGGTGTGTTTGAGCTCCTTTGGACATCTCAACAGCCTTGCACTGCACATCCTGAGCAAGATTTTAAAAGCCATCATGTTGGTGGGACCATGCAAAGGTATTAATTAGGTTCCCAAACCCCAAGGGGCTCTAACAGGAACTCTGACTAATAAACTTTTCCAGTTTCATCAGGGATTTTCCATTCTGTTTCCAGTTGCAGACCCTGCAGCAGCCAGTGCAAGCACAGCTGTGTGTGACCTTCTCACAGTAAAGGGCAGAGGGGAGGAAGGCACAATAACTTTGAGGAACATTCAAATATTGCTTTTGAGAGCTTCAGAAAGCACAGAATTCTGTGCAACCAGCCATGCAGTTTTTATATGAGTGTTTCCAGGTCAAAGTGTTGATTGTGAGAATGATCTTAGAAAATTCCAAACAGGAAAGATGCACCACACCCTAAACTCATCTCCACTTGAGAGTAGGGTGAATGGTAGAGTAGCCTAAGAATCTACACTCACACAGGGAAAAGAGAAATTGAATCTTACTGAGTGGCAAATTTAAACATAGATCAAGGGTAAAAATAATGGACTAAAGCCTCCCTAGAGACACATGCTATAAATCATAGAGCCCTTTTGATAGTATCAGTTCAATAAATACAACAACAAAGAAGATTATTTTTTAATAACTTGGCCTCCAAATAGGCCAGTACCTTGTAAAATCAAGAGAACGACTGGCAGACACAACTATCTTGCAAAAGAGAGAGTCACTTTTTAATAATGCAAGTTTAAATTCTAAATCATTTCATGGTCTTTGGGCAGGGAAATCCCATGTCCCAGGCCTCACTGAGAGCAGCCTGTGCTCAAGATCTCTCTGCTACCAACACAGCTGCTCAGATACAGGGTTCCCTTTTCTTTGTGCATGCAATTTCCCCATCATTTTGCCTTCTGTCAATTTGTTTGGAGACCTGATTCCAGATCAGATGGCCCTCATGGAAAAATGCAGAGAAGTGGTGCTGTTACTGCATGGAAGGAAATGATGGGAGCTTCTAGTAGGAATTACTTTTCTTCTTTAGGATCCTTATAAAAGTTTGTCAGATTGCCTTTGGGCATTATGTGCATCCTTTGAGGGAAGTAAACAGGAATGAAAGTAATGTTTACCAGATACTTTGTCCAGGTCAGGGTAGTCACCACCTCTGAGCTTGACAATTCTGAGCTTGGTACTTCCTGCATCCACCCCTGTCCCATTGCCAAAGGATGTTTGTGTTGTTTATGACCTTCATGGATTCTCCATGGTCCCAGAGGACTGGAACAGCAGAGTTTTCCCTCAGCCCACTGTGGATATTCTGCATTTGTTCCCTGTCCATGCCAACACCACCCACAGAGGAACCTCTGCATCCTCTCTTCTTTCAGAAGAGCAGCTCCTGAGGAGCTCACATTTACCCTTCTTCTTTTTGGTTCTGCCTCAAAATGCTGTCTGAGAGCTCAGTATGGAGAGGAGACATTCAGAGGCAGTCCTTCCTGCAAGCCTGCTGCATGATTTGAGGAGAGCAAGGGTGGGAGAGCATTTCCTTGAGTACCATTGCTGGGAAGACAGCAGCATCTGTCAGCTGTGATGTGCTTGAACAAGGACATATGATTTTTTCTTGCCACATGACTACCAGATGAAGGCTTGACAATAGCACAAAGCAGATAATAAATGAGCAATTTCACACACTCCAAACATTAATATATCATAAAGATATCATAAAGCATCAATGATACCTTGAAATTAATACTTTGAGGTGTATGGGGCTTTTTTTCTCTTTGCTCTTTATTTCTATGTTGTTTTTTTGCATGATAATGGTGTTTTTATTCTTGTTCTCAAAAAGTGTAGGCTGGAAATTTGTTTTAAATAGAAATAAAGAGAAAGATATTCTTGCATTCTGATAATGCATACATTCATACATTCTGATAATGCTAGCACTGAGGACTACTTGGAGGAATAAAAACAAAACCAGCCAAAAGAAACAGAACTGTCAGGACTCCATGAGGCAATCAAGTTTCCAAGATTGTCAGTCTTGACTGAGTTCCCCCAGTTTGCATTTCTGGAACATTTTGCTGTCTTAGTGAAAGTGTTGCCCAGCAGTAAAAGAATGACATTCTTTTAGTTAGCAAGTGTTTGAAATAGCATGTCACTAACAAAATCTTTTTTACCACTCTCAGCCAGTCCCTTTTTCCTTGCTCTACTTAATGAGCTTGAGACTTACATAAGTATGTAAGTTCCCTTTCATAAGATGGGGATGCCATGATGAGTAGAAGCACTTTCTGCAAAGGCAAACTTTGATCCAGATTTTGCTGTGCTTCTGAGATTAAATTGTCTATTTTCTGTCCTTAGTTGAGGACTGCAGTAGTTTGATTCCCTAAGTGTCAGTTTATCCAGCAATATTTAAATCCTCTTTGTGCATGCCTGTGTGAATATGAGAATACTGGATTATGCAACTAAAGGGTTTAAAGAAGTTTAAAAAATAAGAAATACATTGAATTTACAAAATGCGTGGTTTTTTTCTCCTGAGGGTGTCTTCAGCCTTTCTGTTTCTGTAAAATATAGTTCTCCTAGAAAACCCCCAAAAAATTAAACATCACTCTGGAAATTTAGAGGTGTTGCTTGTATAGGGGAAAAAAAAGGTATAGTGAGGTGATGTATTTCCTCAGCCAGCACATGTTTCTGAGCTGTTTCTAGTGGGCAGTAGTTTGTTAGTGGGATGATGTATGTTCCCTTGTGGAGACAACAGTGTACTGTCATTTCTGCAGTTTGTCCAGAGAGCTTTTGCCAACCATACTATTTTTCTGAGCAGAGCATAGCTACCCATTCCAGTCTGACAGGGCAGGATATGCTGATACAAAACACAGTGTGGCTCCTGGGCTCCAGTGAATCTCATAAAATGAGAGGATAGTCTGCTGTAATTAAATTGTGGAGCAGTCCCTATAGAAAAACACACTTCCCTTAAGGCATAATATGCTTTTAATAAAAAGGATAGATCTCAATGCATAGTATTCCCACCCAGCTGCCTGGCAGTGTTTAGGTATTCAGGATGTTAAATCAAACCTTTGCAATTGGCAAAATTGGAAGTCTGAGATGCCATATTTCTTTTTGATGAGGAACTAATTGTACCATATCACTGACATGCTGAAAAAATCCTGCTGGATGGTCAAATTCCAGCATCAGTAAGCACTTTTTGAAGTCACACCCTTTCTACTGGGAGAAGAGGACCTGTTTGTGATCAGATTGTTATGTTAGGTAGGGTAGTGATTTTCAAAACTACAGCCAGAAATCTGTAGAGATAACAATTGGTCTTTCTGGTCTGATTGCTTTACTTATTAATTTTTAATTTTAATATGCAATCTACAGAATCATTGAAGATGACTGATATAAAATAGTTCTTATAAAGCAACCTGGCTAATTAAAAGCTGTAAAAATCCTAAAAAGAGCCCAGCCAATATCTATCACCATCAGAGGCCTTAATTTCATAAAAAAGAAGCCCTCCAGTGAAATTCCACTGGTGGCTGGCTAAGTGGACTCTTTAATTTACTTGTCTCCTTTGGGAGTTTTAATAATGAATGCCACTCCAGCACTGGAAATGTTCATTTGTGCACATGTGATTGCACACACACACTCTTGAGAAAGCTCCACACAAGGAAAGACCTGGCCTTTGCAACCTGGAAACAACACATGGCATTATGCACTTAAACATGGCCTTTCTTTATTCTGTAAAGGCCAAAACTAAAGTCATGTGTGCAGCAAGAAAGGAATTTTCCATTTTCAGAAAGGAATTTTCCATTTTCAAGAAGGAATTTTGGTAGTTGGTTGTGTTTTTTTGGTTTTTCTTCCTTCCCAGCAGGGCAGAGTGAAAGGCTGACTCACTCTTATGTAACTTGTCTGAATTGTAAACTGCATCAGGATGCTTCACTCTGGCTTCCTACAAGGTCATGTTTAAGGAACAGCTCTGACTCATCTGGTCTTCAGGTGGCTGCCCTGAGTGCCAATTGGTTATAAAATCACAAACCTGAGGCTGGGGTCTGCCTATTTCCAGTTTTGCAGCCACTTTCTCTGCCTTTCTCATGGATTGTACTTTCTGAGAATTTCTAGTTGGAATAGCAAAGTGAACAGTTAGGAAGAACAACCCCTACATGCTTCCCTATCATTGCTACAGTGTCTGAGCAATTCCTATTCTCTACCACAGTTAACTGCACAAAACTTTGGTGTGGAACATCATTGTTACCTGCATTTTACTGGCTGGAGCTGAGAACCAGGCAATGTCTATGTGCAGATGGACAGATTCCTGTTAGGGCTGCCTTTTATTCAGAAATGTTGTGTTAGAGCACTTAGATGGGAAATTCAGCCTGAAGAGAATGGTTTTTCACCAATCTAGCTCTCCTGGGAGTGCCACAAAGGGAGCACTGGGGTATCTGGGCTGAGACAGGAGCATGGACTTTGTTCTGCAGCAGGTGACACAGGGTGTACCACAAAGTAAAAGATTCAGGATACTGAGAGAACAGTGACCTGACATTACAACCTCTGGTGAGGATTGGTCTCTCTCAGAACTCTGTTTGGGGGTGTGCTCTGTGCCCAGGGACTGCACCAGAATTCCTCAAGCTGAGCATTGCAAGTGAAATGTATGAACTGGTCTGATTGCAGTGCTGAGAAGCAGGGATAGCTCTGCTCAAATCTATTTTAAAGGAGGTTGGGAACAGGCTGACCAAAATCAAAACTGAGCTGAGGGTGTGTTATGATGGACTGAATTCCACTTGGTTTCCTGTCAGGGTTACTCGAGGCCAGGGTTGAAGAAGTGGGTGCTTTCACTTCATCACTGCTGCTGGTTTGTTTTTTGTGGTTTTAAACAGGAATCCACATAGCCTTAAAGACAGAGCTGTAGTGCCAATCAGTGAAGATTAAAAATACCACAAACAGCAAAAGGACAAACCAAATTAGATACAGAGCCAAATCCAGTGGAATTAGTTCTGAGCAATGGTTTGTGAATATCCATCCTGGCTTTGCCCTTTCTGTCCCTGGTTTTCCAGCTGACTGTAAGGACTTTTCTCCAGCACTTCAGGTCCAGAGGGCCACTGAGCAATGCTCTGTTTATCCAGTTATGCAAGGGACATTGTTCCATCAGGACTTGTGATCTAAAGAACCTATTTTTGGGGTTTTTTTTGGGGGGGAGGAAAAAAGGTGAGAGACCAGCTGTTGATGATTGATAAGCATAATTGTTTTGGGGGGGGTTATTATTTACTTTACACCAGAACCAGAGAACTTGTCTGTTACCAAGATGCTGTCTCTCAGATGAGAGAAAAAAACTGTGTTTCAATAAAGAAATACTCAGTCTCATCCTGCTTCTCAAAATATACTCATAGCCACAATATTCTGTGTATTTGATTAGGTTGTTTTTTTTTTTTTTTTTTTTTTACAATCTGCTTAATTTATTATGGATTTTATTTTTTTTTAGTTGTGTGGGGACCTAACTTTTCAGACATGCTGATATGAATTCATAAACCTCGAGGATTAAATCCCTACTGATGCTGAGTCTCTGAAGTTGCCTCTATTCTTCTCCTGTATTGTTGAGCTGTGATCCCCTGTGCTCCTAAACTACTTCCAAAACTCATTGCAGCCATGTCTGTGTTTTAATTGTGGGTGAAATGATCCTTGCCTGCAGTTTGTTAAACACTTTGACTTCCTTTTGATTTTAAGTTGTTATCAAAATGTAAGATTGTTATGTGGCTTTAGATTCCTGAACATCTCCTATAAGTATTTGAATATTGATAAACTCATGGCTTGAAAATGCTGCCACTGCAACTTCAGAAATTTCTTCTGTTCCAGTTTGTTTAACCAAAGCTTGTTTAACATTAAATATTTAGCAAATTTCTTTCTTCAGATCAGCATACTCATTAATAACTTAAAATATAAACTATCATGCATTAAAGATGCAAATCAGACTTTTTATTCAAACTGGATCCTCAGTCTCCTACACATAGTTATGATAAATAGCACCTTCTACAGTGAGTCACAACACTGCTTCTGTCAGAAATTACTCCCTGAGCAAGAAGCAAGGCAGAATAAGACAGCAGTCTGGCTGTACTTATGGCAAGTGCTGACTACCTGTCACAACACACCTTTAAACTTTTGGCCTCTGTTTCCCAGTTACCAGGCTCTGGGAATGTCCTGTATTTAACTCACTTCAGGGTGTCTTTACGTGGGGACAATAATATAATTTTTTTATTGTTATTATGGGTTTTTTTGGCAGCTTGATCTGTGGCATGTTCACCAAATTATTGCTGCAGAAAGGCATGTCCATTCTGGAAATACTGAACCAGCCAAGCTGGTTCAAGCTATAGTTTTGTGAGAGGAGTGGAATATGTAGATGTCTGGGGAAGAGGATTTCATGGTGCTGGCAGAGCTCATGTGGGTACATATAAGACAAACTGATGGCATCTCTCAGTGACTGGCACAGTAAGAGACTCTTGGGCATTCAGAGAAAGTGCCAACCTCACATGGAAATTGGAAGGGTCGTGGAGAAATAAAATCAAAAACAAACTACACAGAGTTTTTCTTTTGAGTGAAGCATTTGTAACAGGTTTTTGAAAAGGGTTCCCAAAGGATTGTGAATGGTTGGTAAAGACTACAGGGGCTGTTCAACCCTTGGGGGACTTAGATATGTGAAAACATCAAATGGTGTTGACTTTGAAACATGTTACTATTTTGTATAAACAAAGTAGATCCTGGAAATAGCAGGTGATGCCATCCAAGCCTATTAAATAAAAATTGATGGATCTTTTTATGGAAAAAGGAATTTCAAAGAGACATTTAATATAACCTGCCAATTCAACTTGTTTTGGCAAAGAGGAAAACCGAGGCAATGCATTTACCCTGTTCTAAAATGAGCAAGCTCCTGGTCTCAGATTGAGGGCATTTGTTGTTTGTCTTACTAAGCCCTATCAAAATGCTGAGTTTTCTAATCACACCACTTCAGGATTTAACAAATATGCTGCTCCTCTGCCTTCAGCATAGCCTCTCTGCCTCTGTGCCCTGCCAACAGGCCAATGGTGAACACTCAATAGCTCCTTGCATTACATGATTTAGAAAATAGTAGTTTCCTGCTGACACCTTTTTGGTTAACAGAAAACAATTATTCTTAGGGATTTTTAGTAAGAATTGTCTTAAAAGACTAAGATTAGTTGAATATGGAGTTATTTCATTCTGAAAATGATAATATTCTGATAGCATTTGTTTTGGTTGAGGCCCTGCTCTTTCACACAATCCTTATTTCCAGCAAAGAATTTCATCAGCTTTAGCCAATGTTGCATTGTATTCTATTACACATTGTGGTTTTGTTTGTATGGCCCAGGCTGTAAAACTAGGAAACAGAGGAAGACTCATACAAGGAACAAAAATATTAGAAGGGCATAGATTGCATTATTCTACCCAGGATTTTAATTCAGATGTATTTTGTGGTAATTGGCTGTCTTAGTTTGACTCTGGCATGATAATGGAAAATAGCACCCTCTAAATTCTGAAAACTCTGCAGTCTGCAACTGGTGGCTTGATTTATATCTGAGCTCTTTGTTTTAAGCTGTATGGGTCTCATCTGGTTATCTTCTTTGTCCTAGGCTTCATACCAGTGTTATTTATTAAAACAGAAAGGATCTGAGCATTGCCCTTCAGCTTTCAGAGCATTTGGCTGAATGGCTATCACACTACAGGCTGCCTTTTCTTCCAAGCTATTTGTATTGCATCTGAGTATAGAAATTGCTTAGTGCACTACAGCCATGTGAAAACTGTTGTTTTCCTTAATTCTTTATTTTCCTTTCATCCTGATTGCCACCTCTGTCAGAATTTATCAGCACAGCTCTGTGCACTGGACTGTGTGACCTAAATTTTATGACCTTGCGTCCAAATCTAATTCTCTGGTACAAACTCATATTTCTTTGTTGATCTTTTAAAGACATTTTCCTCATTAGCATGGCAGGAGAGCATGTGGAAGCCAAGCGAAACAATATGCAATTTTGCATTGCACTCCAATTCCTTGCTGCAGTGCACTCAACTAACCTGCTATTAAAATTGTGTTTTCCCCCCATATCCTTGCTTTCTCTTTTGCCAACAAATAATCTGTCAGTGCTAAAGAGTTATTTATTCTGTTCATCTTTGATTATTCTTGTTGCCTTCCAGCCTTCAATTTGTCCATTTTTCTATGGCTACTCAAGTAATCACAGTGCCATCAAAGCCTTTCCAGGACTTGAAAAATCCCAGCAACTGTGTTTCTACTGCAAGGGTATCTTTATTTAAAATTGCAATATTAACAAGAAATTCTATACAAGAACAAAATAAATCTAACTCTCTGTTTGCAGAAATCTGATAAGTGATTGCAAGTGGCAGATTTTTTTGTCCCTCACAATAATTCTTCAAGAATTGAGATTATTTTAATAAATATGAAACTAAAGACCTCTCTCAGGAATTTATACATCCATTCTTAGGCAAAAAAAAAAGTGTTTGTGTGTAGCTGTCAATGCAATTTTATTTGACCATGTCACATCCTGATGGACACACAAATGTTTATGGGTCACTTGCAAAGATGTATAACAAATATCCCTCCAGAAACAGCCAGGATCATCAGCTGAACAACTTAAGATAAAATGCAAGATGTTCTTTAACATCACAATATCTCCTAGACCACATCCAGTCATGAAAAATACGGTTTGTGCTTCAATTTATGTAGAAAAATCACCCCAGTAAAATTTGGAACTAAACCAAAACAGAATGAAGGGCATCTAAAGGATTTCACTGTGATGCATGGAGTAAACTCAGGCTGATAGGATTTCAGTTTTACTTCTTGGAGAATTTTCTGGTGGTATTTAAATCTTATGTCAGTGTCACACCACATTCAAAAACACTGAATTAGGAAAAAAGTGTTGCTTCCCAATCTTGTGTTCATCTCCAAGGTATTGTCTGGCTCTGGAAAACAGCATTTAAGTGCTATGATCCAAGGTTTTTTCCCTCCTCAATATGATACAATTTACAGGAACAAAACACAGGTGAGGTTTATGCCCTCATTCATATATGAAGACCACTGACTTGTTCTGTGGTACATACAGTATATATTGAGGAACTGGAAAAATTATTGGTATTAGACCTATTTGGGGGAGAGGAACACACTGATGGCAAAAATACTTGATGTTTAGACATTTCCATGCTTTTGTTACAAAGAATTGATGGGTCCTGAGTCTCTCTATAAGATAATGTGCTCATTTTCTGGGCAGTACAAGTTAGAGGGTTAGAGAAGCCTAAAGCACAGTCCCCTTTTGTTTGCTGCCCTTAAAATATGTGCAGCTTTATGACCTTCAGATAAACCTTCCACTGTTCACAGTTTATTCAGTAGATGATAATGCACTTGATTAGGTACTTAAACTCCTGTTAAATTCATTAACTCTTGCTGAGGGAAAGAAGTTTTACTTGTGCACATGCTGGACTGGATACCTTTGTTTTGTGTTTTAGTTATTTTTTGCTAAATAAGTTCTGCATCCCAAGGTTTCCTGCTGTCACTCAGAAGTGATAAAACCTCCTGTCATATTCTTTGTCAAAAGTGCCCTGTGAGGCCCCAGTTCCCATCATCTCTCTCATCTAGAAACCACCCTCCAGTAACTTGCCAACAACAGCATCCCAGGCAAGCTGCAAAACCCTGCAGTGGTCAAATGCAAGCTCTGAATTAGCTGACACACACTGGGTTATGAATTCCAGGATCCACAGCATCATTTCAGTCTCAAGAATGCAAATATTTCTGTTTTGAAATAATTGCCTACAGAAGCCTTCAAAGCATAAATAATAACGAGACAATGCACAGTGTTTGCTATGGCAACATGAGTTCAAAAGTCAGCAGTGCAGTAATGATGCCTCTGAAGAGAAAAATGTGGAATTGCTCTGGAAGGCAAGTGTCTCAGCACTGCTAAAAAGTTGATCCAGACCTCCCCTGGGTCCCTCAGTTGCACCTAAACAAGGTTATTTGTATGTGAGTGGCTTCTTGCCCGATTCAAAATGTTTGAAATATTGTTAAAGACTATAAATGAGGTTTGTTTGATTTTTTCCTAGTGTGAGAACCAAAGGTCTGCACTGTGTGCTTTGGAACACAGCAGGAAGGGCAGATTTTAGGATGCAGTGGATACTGTGATATAGTACTGGAGGACTGCACATAGTGAGCACAGTCTTAGCCACAATGAAATGTAGCTAACTGTCCCTGGAGTAAAATATTTGAAAAACCTGAGTTTTGTTTGGTGGAAACTGGTTGGTTGACTTCAAGAACCTAGAGTTGAATTGATTTGTGCTCAGTTTGGACAAGCAGGGTACTAGATCTGAGGGCTGAGCTATGAAGCTGATCACAAAGACAAATCCTTGGTTATGTTTTCTTCTCTGTTCTGTTGTGGAAAGAAAGCATATAGATGCTTCTATATAAAATTCAGTCCAAGTGTTGCATTCCCAAGAGGAACCATTTGCAAATGTTTTTATAAAAGTTTATGGCTAGAAATTGAAGGCCAAAAGCACATCAGAAGCTTCTGATGTATCTTTCATAACTTCTAGGGCCGTGATGTCTTGAGTGACAATAGAAAATTATTTCAAACCCAGCTACCATCAGATCAGGACTTTGTGCTGCAAAAGAGAGAGTTGAACACGTCAGATTGTTCTGATAGCTGAATGATCACAACCTCACTCGTGTTGACTAGCGTGGCATTTCAGCAAGATTTGAAAAAGTATTGTCAGAACCCATCTGCTTCCACAGATAGTGTGGTTCACGTGTTGACTGCAATTAAAGAGGCAGAGCTGTCCTTTTCTATTAAATGCTTTACATACTCTCTGCTCAATCACTAAAAAGGGTCTAAATATGCACCAGGTGAGCAGTGTTTGCATCATTTATCCAAAGCATGCACACAGCAAGAACTGCTGGAAAAAAAACAAAGCAGCTCCTGCTGGCTGTTTACCAATGTAAATTAATAACAGATGTTCTAACAAAGTTATGACATGTTATCTGGATAGTTAGAGCAACAATCAGCCATTAGTGCTGTCAAAACAGATCAGGAGAAATGGATAAAACCCCATGACTTCTTTGAAGGTGATTTGACGGGAGTTTAAAGTGTCACCAAGATCCTAGAGCCCATCACCACAATTCATGGTGACAAAGGAGTGCCTTGACTTCTGGGGACATTATGGAATGATTTTTATGTCACTGAAAGTCACCAGCCCTGGACTGGCAGCTCATTGGGAACAGCAGTGAATACTTCAGAGTGGTTAAACACCTAGATATTGTGAGCTTTAATTGTTTTGTTTCTCTGGGGACACACACTGAGGGAGGTGGTGGGAAGGAAAAGATGCTCATTTCTTGCAGGGAGCTGTGTACTCAATTCCAGATGCAAGATCTTTTCCCATGAGGAAGCCCAGAAAATTAAGATTCATGGTGGGTCCTGTAATTCTGGGTCTATAATATGGCAGGGACAGAGAGACACACAGGTGGGGGGTAACAGCACTTCTGATAAACCTTTAGAAGGCAAATCCTTGCAATTTACCCCCCACCTGTGAAGTCCTCAAGCACAAGGATTTGAAAATGTGTGCTTGAGAAGATATTAGTAGGTGTTCTGCTATAAATCAGAAGGGTATTAAATATGCTGGTGTATGAGATTACCAGCTGAAAATTGAAGGCAGTAAAATGTGATTCCCCCATGTGGTTGAAGCTGTGCAAAACTAGGTATTCATTACTGTCAGCACTAGCAGAGGAATACCTTACAATACCCAGCAATTTCAAATAGTTAGTGAAAGAATCTGCTCAGCTGCTTGTGATATTATCAGTGCTCAGAAGTCTGCCCCTCTGGGGAGGATGTCAATCAACTCATTATCATTAAAAGAAGAAGTAGAGAGCAAAGCTAGAAATGTGAATTCTGCCACTCTGAATTTACCATGTTTTTGACATTGGCTTTGTTCATGAAAAACAATTAATCTGTTTTTGCTGGAGCCGAGTTAATTCTGAAACTGTTGCAAATGTCTTGTTTCCTATAGAGACACATAGTTTGTTGCAATGGGTGTAATTTTTGGGGGATGCTTTTTTTCCGTTCCAGTTGGCTAATTACCTTAAATAAACCCCAAAATTCACAACAGCGTATGGAGACAGTGATTTTTTAAAATGGGCTATCTGAAGCATAGTTAAGAGATGTGACCTTTGATCAAAAATATCATGGAGAGGAGGAGGCTCATGATTACCAAAAGGAAGAAATCAGAATATGTGGTATACCCAAGAATATGTGTATGTTTCATGAAAGCCTTGTTTGATAAACTTTCAAGAGGAGCTGTAAAACTTCAGGATTAGATACTTCTGAATGTGATAGCTGAGATCAAAGGGAAAATCATAATGTTATATATACAAAAGCACTTCTATCTCTGGAATGCATTACTAAGTCATGGTAAGCAACCCACTTTAGATTCCATGATTACTTGAAAAACACTTTGTGGCTTACACAGAGCAGACATAGCACTTGAGATATGCTGCCATTTATATATTGGAGGAAACAACCTTGGAATTGCATAAAAATCTTGCAACTATTAAATAAGAAATCAGCTAGGAGGCTTAACAGTAGAAATTGCATTAAGATGTCAAAGGCAGCCCTGTTCTAGGATCTTTTAAGGGTTTTAGTTTAAACTTCACAAAATAGAGTTCTGAGACACAGAATGTATGTTCTGCTGGGTTAATGATCTTGGTCAGGGACAGGAGGCATTACAAAGACTTGAATTTACATCCTCACAGCACTTGTTACAACAGCAGATAATGAAAAGTACAGAGAGAGTTCCCATCTTTATCTTTATCCATATGAAGGCATACTTGGAGAATAATAAGAAAGACTGGGAAAAAAAATTCTGTGGCAATTGGAATAGTTTTTATTGATTTAAATATACTAAATAGACATTTTTGATTTCATGGTGATTTTACTTTTGGAGACCATGTCTATACAATTACCTATGCAAGAGGAGAGAGTGGGGAAAAAAAGACACATCATTTTGTATAGTCAGTGTTTAGGCAAAGCTATGCACTGATAGAGAAAGGAGTAGTGGCATAGGTAGAACAACCAGTTATCTATTTTTACCTTTTATAAAGTGCTTTACAGGCTTAAATCACTAAATACTGAACAATCTGTATTAAGGAAAGTGGTTTCAACTCCCCATGGGCCTTCTGGATAGTGCTAATACATGTTATTGCTGTGTTTTGGTGGTGTTGGTTTTTTTGTTTTTTTTTTTGTTTGTTTGTTTGTTTTTTTTTTTTTTTTTTTTTTTTTTTTTTTTGATGGTTTGCTGGGGTTTTTTCCACTTGCAATATTACAACCTTGTAACCTTGTATGATTATCTTGATCCATTTTACCAGAAGTATTTTTTCACTCATGTCTGATTGGTCATTTATAAAAATGTGTTGACTGGTTCTTGTGAATGGGAGGTTCAGTTTGTCAGTTTTTTCTTCTTTTCTGTCTTCTGGGTTCTACCAAAAACTTCTCTTATAGTTTCACACTTCAGTGGTAATTTGTGATGGATTTGGAGCTGCTTGGTGAGAAAGATGTGGTAGATTTGAAGCAAGATTTGGAGATGTTCAGAAATGATGTACTAGTTCAGTGAGGAGAGTAGTACCTCTTCTGCTTGATAAGAAAGTGTAACCTCAGCTTCTCTTCATAGGAGGCACTGTAACACCCTGTGACTTTGAAAATCTTTCCTGTATGGAACTGGCACATCCATTTTCAGTCTGTGATTTCTTCTCATGATCTCAGCACTGAGAGGCTTTCTCAGCAGAGTATGGAAACCACTCTGCTTTTTTCTGCATACCCTATTTATGTTCTTGCAGCTGGGGGAAAAAAAATCCTGGAGAGGGGGTTCTCCCCATTAGGATGTGGGTGTTGGGGCTTTACAGCAATTTTCTCATATTGCAACCTGAAGCCAGTTATCATGCTTTACGTTTCAGCTTTCATATTTTCCAGATTCTGCACTGCATTAGTATATAACTCTGAACTTCATGCAAAGTGGTAGCAAGTTCTCTTCACAGTTTAGTCAGACAAAACAATCCTTTTCCAGCCCCAGAACAAAGGACACCACTGCAGCTTCAGTCCCAAAATGTGCAAAACACAGAAAATTGAGGAGAGCAATTGAGGATAGGACTGCAGAATGTGAAGCTGTAATTAGACAATTAACCCCAATATGGAAATGGATCAAAACTTATAAAAGTGTGAAAACTGGTGACTTGGATTCCATCTTGGGTAGAGCCTCACCTGGGCTCTTGTACTGCCCCAAGGTGCATCCTTTAAAGGTCTTTTTAATAAATCTCTACTTTATTCCTTTAAGTCTGTCTTGCTTCTGTTCTAGGCAGCCTCTCAAGGCATCAGCCTCAAACCATGACTCTGTGCCTTCATTTTGAATGGCATGGTCCTTCAGTTCTCAACTATCTCCCCTGTCTGCAGTGCTGAGGTTGCATAAGCTGCCTAATTTTCAAACAGTTTTGTATTTATGTGGCTAACCAGAGACAAAAAGGATTCCTTGGCAGGTATCTCACCAAAAACTGAGTGTTGCTGCAAACTGCACCAGGACTGAAACCCCAGTACTGTGGGTAATGGAATTTATGCAGTCAGGGTGTTGCAAGTTTGGAAGCTGCTGGGGTTTGCATGTTACAGAGAGAACTTTGAAAAGTCACTGAGCACTGAAATAGCTCAGCTCCCTCCTCTTTTCCATTCATTTGAAGCAATGCTGAGTCAATACAGAGTGCCTTTGAAAGCATCATCCATTACAGATTTACCACCCATTTCACAGCTTCAGAATATCTCCTTTTCCCTTTTTTTTTTTTTTTTTTGGTCGTTGTTTTGTTTTGTTTTTCTTTATACACTGTGTGTGTATTTATCCTCTTTTTTACCTTATTTAATAAAGATATGTTCAAAGTTAGCATCTTATCTAATGATGGCTGGAGTCAGTTTCTCCATACCTGAGGACTTTCTGGTCTGATTTGTTTTACTTGACTGTCTGCTTTGCATTTGCTAGTTTGGAGGGTTTTTTGTTTATTTGTTTTTAAAATGTTTTTGGTTGTTTTTGTGGGTTTGTGGGTTTTTTTGTTTGTTTTTTGGTTTTTTTAGGTGTTTTGTTTGCTTTTTTTGTGGAGAACATTCAGCATTAATATATAATTGCTACTTTGTTTTATGTTTATTTCTGACTTGCTGGTTTTTATTGAACAAGTATCCCTAAAGACATAAACTCACACATAAGGTCTGTGAAAAAACTTGGCGTGTCTCAGAATTTAAAATTCAACAAATTATTTCCATATAATTTTTTTTTTTTTGTATGCATAAAGATACAAAACCTTTTGTGGCAGATTGAGGATAACGAGTTCTCCTATAAGTGTCAGCATGTAATATGGCAGCAAATTACTTTGATTTATTGCAGTCTAATTGTATAGAAAGCCAATGAATTGATATGTCACACACTCAAAGTAATGCAATTTAACTACAACAATTATGCAGTTAAGTAGAATTAGAATTTGATTGCTGGACTATAATAACCTCTCATAACAGAAAAATATCTTATTTATCCATTTTTAAGCAATAATGGAAGTTAAGATGCTTTCTTCACACATCAGGAAGGGAAGACAGAGAGGAAAAAATGAAAGGAAAATGGAGATTTGAATTCAACAAATCTTTTTCTCAGTGCTGTTTACTTTCTCTGTTTACATGGACAGATAAAACCAAAACAATCAAAACTGCAAAAGCAACCCTCAAAATCAATCATAAACCTTCAAAAAACAAACAAACAAACAAAAAGAAATCCAAACAAAAAAAATCCCTCCTAACAAATCCAAAAATGAAAAATTGTGGGGTTTTTTCACAATATTCTAGTTGAAGCCCAAGATGCAACCAAATCCAAAAACCTCATCTGCAATCTGAGTGGATAATTCACCTTTTGTGCCATTTTAATGCAAGTTTGTACTTAACAGGTACTGGCAGTTCTCCTAACTCAGGCTGAAGAATCAAGTGTGTGGTGGTGTGAAAAATGTATTGTGCAAAGCCTGCCACCATTTTACTTAAAACTACAGGTTATTGTTATGCTTTGCACCAGAGGAAAAAAAGGCAAGACAACATGTTAAACTAGATTTTTCCAAGTTATATTATCAAGTTTCAGCAGCAATCAAGCTTGGTCTTTATTGGCAAGTCTGTGTTTTATGTACTGAATTTTAAAGGAAGTGAACCTTGGGAAAAGCACCAGGACTAAAGCAGGAGACTGAAGGACTGGAGTCCATGAGCACCTTTACCTCACATCAAACTCTCTGTGACTTCTGTGACTACACTTCTGAAGCCAAGTTCTGATTTGTGCTGTGCTGCTGTGTTGAGGCAAAACAGGTTGCAATTATTCACAGCTACTCCACAAAATACTCATTTAACAGTTTTTGAAAGGTGTGGGGTCCCTGCTGATGTGTCACATCCATCCCACAGCATCAGTTTTTTGGCTGGTTCTGTGATTTATGCATCCCTCTGCAGGATCCAGGGGAGAAGGGGCTGGATGTGATGCAGTGGAATGCAGTGTCCTTGATTACACATCTTTAGTTACAAAGGTTTCACCCTCTACTTATGGTAGGATGGCAGGGAGGGAGGATTTTTCTGATTATTACACCCAGGTTATTACAACCCCCAAATTCAAGGGTCCAGCATCTTTCTCCATATCAGTAAAATGAACACAAGAGGTGCCTTTTGCCAGCAGATTCCCACTGAGCCAGTGGAGTAGGAAGGAAACAATTAACTGACATGTACTTCCAGTAATAGCTGCTCTAGGCAACACATTAAGCAGTGCATTAATTGATGTATTAATTGATTTATAAACACCAGCTTCCTGATTAGCTTGATTATTGCTATTGTACTGGGATGAGTAGGATGGTGGGGGTCTCAGTAAGCCTTAGTGGCAGTGTAATTAAACATTTCTTTTGTTGCACTCTCTGTGACATTCACTAGAACAGCAGAGGAATGATGCATTTTTCTCTGCTTGGATTCATTTCAGCAAACTTTACAATGCTCAGAATTGCTTAAGGGTTTTCTGAACTGTGACTTCTCTAAAAAAGGTGATGTTTTAGTGAAATGAACAATGAAAAGATGCAGGGGTCAGGGAGGCAGAGAAGGGCTAAGAACCTGATATTTAACTGTAATAAAACATGTAAGGAAAGTTGTTCTGCTCACTGTCACACCTGGGCCTTACAATGTCCTGGTGAGGGGCTTTCCAGATCCCTTTTTTGAGATGAACTTCAAGATTCAGCTGATCACAAGGAGCTAAATTATGGCTTTTTGCAGATAGATTCTGTTTTTGTTTACAGTGCAGGTGCTGCTTTTCCACTCTCTGGCTATTTCCTCTGGCAACAGACAAAGGGAAAACCAAGAGAAACTGATACTCCTGATCAATCCCTTCTCTGATGCTGGGCTCAGGGACAGCTGCAGGAGTGCAAATTGCACCTTCCAAAGGCCTCAGGAGAGAGCATGTGTGAGACAACACAGCTATACAGCTCTCAGCAGGGGTTCTACTTCAAAGTTTGGGCTGAATTCTGCTCTTTCTCTGCAGCATCCTCTGGTCACCTTCCCTCTGCAGCCTGCTCCTCTCTTCCTAGCAGATCAGCAGGAGCTGTGAGTCATTCCCCATCTCACACTATACTCAGAACAATATTTAATCCCTTGACATCCCCCTCAAGTTGTTAATGGACTCTGCTCCTTCTCCTTTTGCCCTCTCATCACGGCAGGGGCAGAGGAGCATCCCCAGGGTCTGTCAGTGCTTTGCTCAGGCACTTGATTGGGCATTGCCTCGGTGGCAGCAGCAGGCATTAGCACAGAATCCTGAGTGGAGGGAGCATTCTATTCCAGCTTTGAAGGGATGCAGTGTAGCAGCTTAAAGCACAGATGCTGCCCAGTGTGTGGATGGGGTGTCATGGAATCACTGATAAGTGGGGGACTAGGGAAATCAGGAAAAAGAAATTGTATATGCACATCCCTCTGCCTCCCACACCACTTCAAACTTCCCATTGATTGTTTTTGAGGTGAAAGTGTTTGTCATTGCCTGAAACACAACAGTGAAAAGAAGCTGGGTTGAAACAGAATAATAATACTCTTGCAGAAAAATTCTTTATTCCAAGATTTTTCTTTCCTTATCTTTTCAGTGAGATGTTTTATACTAATTTTCAGCAGTTCAAGATATGGGAGAGCTTCATGGAAATGAAGTCCCAGTGATCATGCTCTGTATTTTTATGAGCCAGGTGTATTGCCTCTACCAGGGAGGTTTCATTCTCACAGGCATTGGCACATTCCTCCCCCATGGACGAATGCTTGAGGGCAGCTTAGTGTGCAGGGCATGAAACTGCTGCAGCTGGAGTTAATCTCTCCAAGTTTCTGGATTGTATTAGTATTTGGGCAGTGTAGGAAGATACCAAGTCCAATTGTACATTGGGAAATGCTGCAGACATTTGTAATCTAGGTACAAAAACTGTGAAAATAGTATCTTAGATTTAATGAGGAGAGTGGAAAGTAACTAGGAGCAAAAGTCCAGTGGATTTTGTGTTGGTGAAATCTCTTAGAAATTCTTGAAAAGTCCTTTCTAGCTTAACTAAAAATATTGAGAGATGAAATATTAGATATGTTTTTATGCAAAATAACTCTGCAGAATCTATCTTTCCACATTTATTGCAACTGACAATGAGTAGTCTTTTGTTGCTTGGGTCGTTGGCACTGTCTGAATAATTTGGGGCAAGAAGCAGAATAACTTCAGTGATGTTTATCTTTATTTACTTTCTTAGGGTCTGTCCCTATAGGACTGCAAATGGTGTAAGAGTTTGTTTCTTCTGTTACACTACCACCATTAGGAGTCCTCTGGTGGAAGAGGGTTCCTGGATACAGAGGGAATGTGGCTGGAAAGCAAGGTTCACAGGCTAATGCCAGGGTTCAGCTTGAAGTGGAAGCACAGGGATGACTCTCTGCTCTGTTGCCATTTTTCTCACCTTCAAACGTGGGATATTTTTCCTGCATGCTTCATTTTTCTGTTTGAACATTAGTAAGAAAGCAATAGCTTGAGAAATGCAATCATCTGGGCCCTCAGTAAATGCACCATGACCCCTGATACTACAAATGAACAAGACACAGACAAACTGTGTGTAGTTCAATACCTTGCATGAGGCATCTTGTCTCCAGACAGTTCATTTCTAACTCTGTTATTGTTGAGACAGTTCTTCTGGCTCATTCTTTTTTTACAAGAGTCCTTCTCTGTAATAAGTGGTAACTGATCTCCAACTGTTCACAAGATTTGTGGTAGAAAACAAGTTTATTCTTTAAAAATGCTCAGAAGATAATATGAAGTTTAATCCTCTCATTTTGTACCACTTCATTGTTTTTTGTCCTAAATTCTCTAGAGGTACTAAATTTGAACTTTTCAATGCAACTAGAATGGTTTACACTGTATTAACACTAGTCATCTGTTAATACATTGTTTGACTGACAGTGCCACTTTAGAGTGGCAGCTTTCCTGGCTGTGGACAGAACATGAAAAACCTGATCTGAACCCAGGGGCAAGTGTGTGGATCAGCTGTTCTTGCATGGATATCACATAAGTACTGCTGAGCAATGTTCATTTATGTCTCTTAAATTGGATGTTTAATGTATCCACTCTGTATTCCTGTATTCTGTTACCTTGGGACTGACATGCCTGAAGTGGTGCCATTTATTATGTTGGTTGCTCATGTATTCCTGCTAGTCTGCACTTGCCATGCAGGGAGCCAGGCCTGTTCAATCTGGAATAACTCAGGGTCTTTTGAATTTGATGCTACAGTAATCACGCCACCAGTTTTAATCTGCTTAGCAAGTGATCCCATCTGAGGCAACGTGTGGATTCCTCACCTTCAGTGGAGTGAGAATGAGCAGATTAAAGATTGCCAGGGATTTAGGGATGATGGGAATGGGATGTCTCAGGTGGTC
This sequence comes from Muscicapa striata striata, assembly GCA_030060385.1. NCBI lineage: Eukaryota > Metazoa > Chordata > Aves > Passeriformes > Muscicapidae > Muscicapa > Muscicapa striata. The sequence goes on along the minus strand of JAREIS010000058.1, from coordinate 3,412,866 downwards.
CTGGAAAAGTGTAATACATTTCTTGTGTGCTGCTGGGAATTAGCACTAGTGGCCCTCCTTGGCATGCAGTCTGTAATTCCACTTGAGCCCCACAGCAGTGACTGTGATTCTGGCAGGCCAAAGGTGGGGACAGGGTTTGTTGTTGGGGTCCAGTTTCCACCAACAGCTCCTTCCCTTGTAGTGCTCCTTAAAGGTTTTCTGGAATTCTGGATGTTCTGGCATTCATTCTTGGTGTGTGGTAGCACAGTTGCTTACCTGAGCTGTCCTTAATAGACAGCAATGCTGTTGGTACTTCAGGGGAATAAAGTACAATGGTGATTCTTCAGCCCACCAGACACATTAATGTGTTTTCTGATTATTAATTCAGTTTGCTGTAATACCAGCAGTCTCCTCTTGTGACAGCAAAGGCTCTGATTGTGATTACAATTGAAATTGTAAATGAGCTCCTCCAGACAAAATGGGCATTAGATAAGGGACTCTTTGAGAGGTAAACAACAAGCACTGAAGGTCTGATGGATGTCTTGTCAGGTTTTGTCTCATTTGGCTGTCTCTAAATCATTGCCATTGTTATGCTCAGATTTCCCCAGCCATGGAAAGATTTGAAAGCAGGAACATTCTTGAGGGTTCATTGGTATGATCAAAAGTGCAGAAGCATATGCTGGTTAGTTATGTTTTCATTCTCTTGGCTAGTGATGCAGTATTGGAGATTGTAAAAATGTCAGTTTAGGACATATAACTCCAAATAATTACTCTTCTGTAAATCTGGATAAAGCAATATAATGAAATTACTGCTAATACAGTGAATTATGGTTTAGATTAATGTTCACAAGCAATGTGTGTTGGGGTTTTTTTCTTATTTTTTCCCTTGATTTTTTTTTCTTGTTTCCCCTGTAAGCAAGGCATTTTGATTTCAGGTTTAATAATCTCTAATAGCTTCCTTTTTAAGGTCTGCTAAACTAACAGTATGAGGTAACTACCATTGATCTTAGCTTGATTTATGGTCTATAGATGACCAAGCAAAGACTTGAAAAACTACTTTGCACTAAAGAATAGCTATAAACCCCACTTTCCCATCAGAATGAATTTTGTTAGTCTGAAATTCTGGTAGAAAAAAACCTTGGTATCATGCTCACAGATAATAAATTATCTGCAACCTTTCCCAGCCTGCAATCAATATGTTATTTGCTATTTATTTCCCAATTTTAATCAAATCCAGAGACAGAAAACTCAGAAAAGTCAACCCAGGACAAAACTGATGATAACAATGACATTTATTGACATTTCTGAGGCACAAGGAGATTTAAATGAAGCTAAAAAACCTCTCAGCAAATGACAAGGGGTCTAATGAAAACCCAGTGAACACAATAAAATATGCACTGTCAGCTGCATGCAGGTCAAAGATGGAATTTAAATAAAAGTAAGATAACTTTGCTTTTGTGGCAGTTTATCCTGCTGCTGTACAGCTCCTTGGTTGTTGCAAACCACAGCAATAACATTGTGCTGCCCAGGCAGCACAGCCTTACTTCTGATTGTGTGAAAGAGAGGGAAACTGAAAGGAAGTGTTGAGGGGCAGAGAAAATCCAGCAACTGAAACTCAAAGACTTTTAGGTACTCTTTGATTTGTTTATGATATATATATTTAACTGGATTTCTATTTGCTAACAGGTCCCTTTATTTACATCTCTGATTCTGGTGGACATGTGCATTTTAACATCCCACATATTTGGCCTTTGCATTTGTGGTACATTTTATAATGTTCCACCAGGTCTTCTGCATGTACAGCTGTTTCCAAGTCCTCTTTCAACCAAGAAGTATTTTATTACCCCAGTCTCCCCAGAGACATGGCTTCTGACATTCCTCTGCTCAGTATCAAACCCTCAAAATGTCTGAAATATTCCTTCCTGTGTTCTTGTGTTCATTTTGGAGACACAGTCTTGGAGGAAAGTTTTGTGAACATCTGTAGTCTAAAGCACTTGTTGGATTGCTGTTTCAATTAATTTATTAGATGAATTTCATGCTGCTATTTAAAAAATCCTGTGGCTGAAGAGAGAATCAGGCAGTGTGAGGAGACAATGATGAGTATTTTTTTACTGTATGTGGAAGCAGACAAGGTGGCAGTTCACTCATGGAGTAGTTGGGCTGATGAGGTGGAAGAGAATATGTGGGAGAGTAACTTGACAGCACTTTCAGAGGTTTGAGAGACCATTTTCAGAGAGCAGGCTTGTGAGCAAGACATACACTGGACATTTGCAAAACTCAGGTTTCATTTTATGGACTCGTCAGAGCAGGTACTGTTCTAGTTCTCCTTATTAATTCTGGAGCACCAGCAGTAATTTAGCAGTGTGGAGGAGTGGAGAGCTCTTCTTGATTACATCTTATATGAGGGCCTGCCACACAACTGTGGGACTTGCTTGAGGGAAGCAACAGGAGAAACTTCCAAAACTTCAAGCAGAATTTAAATGGAACCGGGTAGGGCCAAATTTGCAACTATATTCAAATACCTCCAGATTGTACATTATAAGGCTCTGTCAAAAATTGCATTGCTATTGAAGTATGGCACAATAGCAAATTTTTTGTTACAATCCCTCCAAACTGCTCTGAAACAGAGCTGTAAGTCTAATAAGAAGTTTTTTTTTTTTTTTAAATTATGTAGCTTCAATTTTCACAGCCCTATCATTGATGATCAGAGAGATTCAGGTTTTATTTAGGAGTGCAGTGGTGTTTAGAAACAAGGTACTGCAATTGCAGACCTGGATTTCTTGCTGCTACACACTAAATAACAACTATAATAAAACCAAATCCTTTTCTCAACTTTAAATTCCAAATGACACAAAGAGATACAATACTATGATATTATATTGGTAGCTGATGCAAAAAGATGCTCAGTAGACTTTTTGAACATTGGATATATACAGCCACTCTATCTTGTTTATCAGTCCTTGTAGCTTCTATAATGAGTCTTATTCTGTTAGTATCCATTTTGTATGAATATGTAAAATGAAATATGTATAATTACTCCTTTGTACACAGAGCAGAAAAAATAGACAATCAAGCAAAATTGCCATTTTATCTTTTTTTTTTTTTCCTAGGCTGGCATAAAATGCATGATTTTGTCATTTCAGAGGTATATGTTTTGATATTCTTCCATACAAATGAGATGAGTTGATGTAATTTAAGTGGCAGATTCTGGAGGGACACCTCCATTTACTTAATTCTGCCTGTTTTTACTCTTTCCTATTTTATAGCTGATGAGTTGCTTTTAAAGCTGTGACACTTTGTATGAATTGTGTAAATACTCTGTGTTCTATGCATCTGCTGAAATATTTTTACAATTAGGCAGCTGAAAGTGTTAGCTTTTCTTTTATTATAGGTCAGGCTTTTGCATTTGCCTCTGCTACTTTGTGCTCACCTGCAATCTCTTTCTGTCCTGATAAGTGAGAAATTGCAATCAAATAACATTTAGATTGATTTTATATTTATACTTCTCATCCTACATCATAGAGCTTGTCAAGAGGGGAGCTGTAGTAAAGCTGCTGCTGTACCTACTGAAGTCATTACACCACAGATCCTTGTGCTCTTTTACGAGCCCATAATCTGCTTCCATATGAGGCAACCAGATTAGTGCCCCATAAAAATGGCAGAAGCACCACTATTACTGTTCTACAAGTTTTTATGCTTTGCTGAATTTTATCATTATTATTATTATTTTACTGGTAGTGTGGTCTAGTGAAGCTGTGGTTGCAAGAGAGAATTGTTTGTCTGAAAAAACTCCAACCCAGTAGGTTGTGAGAAGTTGGACAGAAGCAGGAGTTTTATGGGTAGGTTTGGGATAGGATACCTGCCCAACCTGCAAGTCATGTCCATGATGCTGTTCATTGGGATGGGTGGTTTTTGAGAGCAAATAAATTCCCAAGTCTGAATTTTGAAACGCGGTGAAATAGTTGACATCAAGATGGCTGAAGTGATAAAAGGGAGATAATGTAGTTCCTTATTTAGTTATTCAGATATCTAGAGCAGTATTTGAATACTAAACTTCTGTAACTCTTTCTTGTTCCTTTTGACACCCAAATTTATTGGCATGTACCAGCAGTTTTAAAACTACAACTTGTTTTTAGTATCCCTGTTTCTAGGTAAAAGTCGTGACAACAGAAAACTCATCTTCTGACAAAAGGGGGGCAATTTTCTTCTAGTTGGGGGCAAGCAAGCAGAATTATATCAATTTGGTCCATGGAAATTCTCTAAGAAACTGAGTGAGTTTTATCTGTTTATTTGCATGTGTACTGTATTGCTCTGAAAAAGTCATGAGCAGTCTTTCTTTTCCCTCAAGTGTGTCATCAGCTTTAGAAAAACAGGATTGTCACAAGGACAGTGCTCCAGAAATTTTGATGAGAATTCCAGCAGATGCAGAATGATGGAAATTATATCCCATGTGCCAGAGCAGGAAGAGAAATCCTTGGAATGAGAGAGCAGGCAATTTATCTGTCCCTGCTGCTTTTGAGGCAGAAAGGACATCTTACAGGGTCAGAGAACTGTGGGTTTTGGTGGGCAGCCAGGCAGGGGGAGAGCTGGAACAGAAGAATCTTGGGGGCAGGTGGTGATATCCATGTCCCTTGCTCTGGGCACTTGGCCTTTGCCAGGACACTGAGCTGGGGGCTGACCCCTGCAAAGTGTTTTGGATGCAAGGACCTGGGATGGCCCCAGTAAATCCTTACTGCCACCTGGCTGAGTCAAATCAAAGAAATTTCTTTCTTTGTAGCTGTTTGTTAACTGACAGAACCCTTTAGTTATCCTCTGGTGCTGCTGTTTCTGAATGCCTCATGTTTTAAAGGTCATTTTTCTTCTGTTCTATCTGGTGCTATATATTGAGTATAAATTATAATTGCAAACACAAATAAGGATATTTATCTCGACATCACTTTAAGTGTATTTTAGCAGAGTGAATCCAGATTGCCCATTCAGCAAAATACATCCTTTCAGGTAGGTTCATTTGCTTCTCCTTATCCTGTCAGACAGGAGACTATTTCAGCTTTTGTCTCAATAACTCAGGGCTCTCTTAATTTAAATTTATTGGAAGCCAGGGAAGGTGCCCTGCTGCAGTATAACCTTGGATGTCTTACAGGTTTTTCAGCTGCAGTATAAGGGCAATGCCCTGAGTAGATACAAATTTAACTAGACATGAGAAATTGCAAAATCCTTTTTTTTATCACCAGTTTTCAAGTCCCTTGATTCGACCATCAGAATAAATTTTCTATGATCTCATAACTTCAAAAGCTCTCCTCGCTCCCTTCTTCCCCCATCTGTTTAACCAATAACCTATTCTCACAAACACTGAAAATCACATTATGAGCAAAGTTGTCATGATGGGTCTGGAATGTACTGTGGATCCATGCTAAATTAAGCTATATGCGTGCTGAGACTAGGCAGGATAGAGTAAAAGTGGCTACTTTTTTATTATTATTTTATTTTCCTAAAGGTAGATTTTCAAAAAAACTCCTTTTTTAAACAAAGACAATAATGTATTTGGGGCCAACTAAGAAAAATGGAGATGATTTGTACAGCTGAAATTGAGAGGGTTTTTCTTCAAAAATATTATAAATCATCAAGGAATATAGAAGCACAATTTTTCCCACCCTTTCCTAGTACTACTGACAGGTCAGAATTATCATTTTGGAGTCTTGTTTATATTGTTCCCCTAAATAATTTGAGGTGATGTTGCTGATAATCTCTCTCTTAGTGAATACACATAGAGTATCCAAGATCTGAATCCTCTTGTAGGAAATTAGGTCAGTGTGATGTTGTTAGACATGGTGGTTATCATGAAGAATACCCAAATCCTTATTTATTTTAGGAACTGAAGGTGCCACTGAAAATTTTATTTTTGAAAGATGTTAGACCAAAGCTGCATTTAAAGAATGGATTTTTTGGGGGGAAAGCAATTGTGTCAACAAATCTATTTTAATTCTACAGCTTGCAAGGGAAAAAGCACTAAATCCCTTGTGTTTTGACTTTGGGAAATCTTCTGCCCCTGTCTCTCCTGATATCCTCAAAAGCAAAGAAAGCACAGTCTGCAGAGATCTGTGACAGCATGTGTGTGTGTGAAATTGTTCAAAACTTCTACACAGAAGGCAATTATCAACTTTCCTATCAAAAGAGTGGTGTTGGGGCTGCCCCATTGCTGTTCATTAGTGATCCCCACCCTCAAGGTGTGGGCAGGTTGAGAGGGAGGAAACTGCACGCTGGGCAGCAAGAGCAGAATTCAAAATGATCTTTGCAACTGGGGAATAGGAGCTGAAATGGAAGAGGGGGAAGTGCATGATCCTTCACGTAGGCAAGCTGAGTCAACTGCATAAATAAAGTATGAGGAGCAGCTGGCTGGGAAGCTGTTATACAGAAAAGGGTCAGGGGTTGTGCTGAACCACGAGCAAATATGTCTGAGTCATGAGTTAAAAATGTCACACTGCTGTGGCAAATCCAAATACCATACTGGGAGGCAGCAGGGCACTTGAGGGACTGTTTCCATTCTGCTCAACTTTGATAAAGATCTCTGGGCCTCAAGGCTAAAGGGTTATACTGAATTTGAGGCACTTGCTTAAAGAAAGATCTGGATCAGATGGAGACATTTTAACAGGAAGTTCCAAGAACTATTAGATTCCTAGAAACTCATCTGAGATCTGAGACCGAATTGAAATTGCATAGCCAAAATAAAAATTAAAAAAAGGAAGACGGAGGGAGCACATAGTATTTTTTAAAACTGCAAAAATTTCTGGAATTAAGAAAAATGGATCACTTCTCCCTGTTTATGGGCTAAACCTCCCAGTCTGTAGTGGGCTACAGCCATATCAGAGTAAGCACAATTTAATGGAAGATGCAGAAATATAAGGAGGACTCTGAGTAGGGGAAGTGTTCAGGAGTTTTTTGACTGTATAAATGAGGATTAGGAACTGTTTGGCTTATCAGGGAAAATAATGCCACTGGCAGTCAAATAAGAACTGGTGGGATGGTTAATCTCCATCTTTCCCAGGGGTATAAAAGTTCCAGATAGAGTTCTGCTGATGTGTAGAATATGGGTATAGGCAATTTGGAATGTGACAGAAAGGAAAATGTAAAAAGGAACAACCTGTCTGGTTAAATTAACCTGGAAAACTAGAAAAATAAAGAGTAGATTATTTATAGAGGAAGAAGAAACTCAGCTAAGGAAGGAATATTTGCTATATTGCAAACATGAAAGGTTTATATGAAGGCTTCCTTTGGGCATCTCCCTGTGTTAAAAGACAATGAGTTAATGTGCTGCTTTTGAAATTTTGGGAGCTTGAAAACACTTAGGAGGGACTAGATCAGTCTCTGGCAACTTTTATTCCTATGGAACAAAGTAGTTACTGCACAGCAGTATGTATGTTGACACTTTCTACAATTGCACCTTCGTTCTGCTTTGTAGATGTCCCCAGAGGGGAAGGACAGTCCTGGTGGGCAGAAATGGAGGACCAGGCAAATGTCATCTTTAGTTTATATCCCACTCAAAAATCATAATCTGTGTCTTGGCTTGTATTAGGGCAAATACCAAAGTCAGGAGGTGAAAACAAAACCTCTGGTTACACTGTCAAAGCAAAACAGAAAAATACGAGGGATAAACAAACCCAAAAAACTCAAAAAGCAAATCTGTGTCTGAGTGATGCAACAAAGTATTTCTGATTCTTTGGCTGACTGGAGAGAAGAGAGGTTAAAGAGAATAATTGGGAGGAGAGATTTCTATATCCATCATGAACTTTGGCTGGGATGGTGAGTAAGAGAATTTGGACTGTGGCTGCAACAAGGAGCTCTCTCTTTCTCTTGTGAGATATCTTCATTACCATTTTTATTTTGTAAGGGGAAGGCATTCTTTTTTACTATTTTCAGCCATTGATTATCCAAGTATCAGTCTGGTAGTGTGCTGCTGTTCTGTGTCCCATGCTGCTGTTTCCATGGCTCAGAGAAGGAAAAAAATTACTGTCAAGCCAGGCAAGGATGGGTAAAAACATAAAAATAAAGCACATGGACCCATCACCCTGTGCTTTTTATGTAGACCAGTTCTGACCCAACCAGAATCCCCCTGAATAAATTTTATTTCAGCCCTATAACCATGTAGATTTTGGGATGGACTGTTCTTTCTTTACTTAGGCTTTAAAAAACAGTGTTATTTTTAAAGTGCTTGGACACTGCACATATCCATAAAGATTATGTTCTTGCTGAGATCAACAAAGCTCTACAGTCGTCTAAAATAATGGCTGTATTCTAAGCAAATAAGACAGAGAAAGGAAAAGGGGGAAGAGAACTTTCCTCTTTCTTGAGCTGAAGATTCCATTTGTCACAAAACTATAAAATTGTAAAATGGTTTTTGTGGAAGGGACTATAAATAATATCTACTTCCAAACTCTCATGTTGTGGGCAGGGACACCTTCCACTAGACCAGTTTGCTCAGAGCCCCATCCAACCTGTCCTTGAACACTTCCAGGGATAGAGCATTCACAGCTTTTTTTTTTTTTTTTTTTTTTTGGGGACACCTGTTCCAGTACTTCACTCCCATCACAATAAAGAATTTATTTCTAACAGCTAATCTAAACCTGCATGCTGGTGGAAAAAGCCCCCAGATTTCTTGTAGGCTTTCTTAAGGCATTGGAAGGCCACAATGAGTTCTTCCCTCCAGAGATGTTGAGCTGTTGACCACAACTTTGGGTGCAACAATCCAGCCAATTCCTTCTCCACTGAGTGGCCCATTTGTCAAATCCATGCTTCCACACTTTATAGACAAACATGTCATGTAGGACACTGTCAAATGCTTTGCACACTCCAGGTAAATTATGTCTCTTGTTCTTGTCTCAGTGTTTTTTTAGGCCACTGGATTTGGCAGGTATGATTTGCCCTTAGTGAAACCATGTTGGCAGTTACCAATCACTTCCTTATTTCCCATGTACCTTAGCACAGCTTCCAGAGTGATATCAGTCCATCATTAATCTTCTAGCTCTGAGGAAAGGCTGTGTGAATAGTGGTAGCTCCTCAGCTCTTTCATTATCTCCTCAGCCATGTGTCTTCAGAGAAATTTCAGTGTTTTTCTGATCCAAACATAGGGGTGAGATAACCTCAGCTCTTATTAGTGCTGACAGAGGTGCCTTGTCTCCACAGACCCCACAGTTGCCTCTTCTTTTCAACATTGTACATCACAGAGTCCTTGCATGAACATCTCAAGGATATGCAGCAGCCAGCTTTCAGCTTTAAGGCTTTTCAGTCTTTCATATCACTCCCCCCAACCTTTGGAGATGATGCATTATCCAATTCCTCGCATTAAGGATTTATCATTCCTTGGGATGCCATGCTGGCATCCATCCCCTGTGATGCTTAAAAAGACAGCAGTATTTCATAGCTTTAGACACTGTAAGAGTAACCTAGTTTCACATAATTTTAAATTGGAGAGAGCTTTAAAAATTATTTGAACTCACCTCCTGACCTGAATATTCACATTCTTGTCACATTATTCCATTTTGATATAATGATGTCGTAACAGATTTGGGGAAGACTCAGGCAAATGTCTTTTAGACTTAAGTCTGGAGAATTCTTTCTTCATAAGACCTAAAGCACATTGAGTTGCACAGTGCAGGAGTTGGGCAATGCAACTGTGTGTGCATAAAACAAAAGATTTAGCATTGAAAAAGATCTGGACACAGTGGAAAGGATGAGCTTTGGAAACTGTTATACCTCCTACTGAAGACAAGAAAAGGGTATTCAAGTCTATTATTGGGATAATAGTGTCTCTAGTGATTAAATCCAGATTATTTATCCACTTTTTTTCAACCAAAAATCCTAAGAAATAAAATGTGTCAGGGAGGTGCAGCAAAATAATGGAGTGCAAATAAAGGATAAACATAGTAACTTAATGTTGGTGCTTTTTTTAACCAATATCCTGCCATTTAATTACTCAGTGTCACTGTTCTTCACTGCCATACTAGTAATTTTGTTTTCTTTTGGGGTATTGTACTTTTTGTGGCTTATTGTAGACTGCATTCTGCCATCCATGTCACTACTGTATAACTCACATTCTGCCCTCCCAGTTACAGCAGGAGTACAAAGAGAGTGAGAGACTAATCAGAGTCAGCACAAAAGGAGACAGAATGTGTCCCTGAATGCTTAAACTCATCAAGAGAAGGCCTGCTGCCTTTTCTATTTTGAATGCACAGTTGGTGCCTGATATCAAATACTTTTCTTTTGGTAGTGAGGTCTGTGGTTGCCTGCACAGAAAGCATTATGATCCAAGCACTAATTCCTATTCCCTATTCTATTCCACTAAAAGTTGTCAGTGCTTGCATGCACCCATTGAAGAGGTTTAATCCTACTGCCTTTCTGACACCTGAATGGAACCAGACTCCCTGCATGGCTTAAGGGGCTGAGCAGATGTTTCCATGAGGCAGAAATGAAAACAGGAATATTCAGGTCAATGGCATTGCAGAGACTCTAGTCAAGGGCCATGAAAGACAGGAGGTGTAGCAGCAAGTTAAAGTGAAAGGTCTCTGGCAGGCCTACCAAATATATTTAAAAATAAAGAGGTGAAAAGGGTGTTTCCATATGTTACATATAACTCTGTATACACATATTATATGTATACCTATAATATACATATATACAAATATACATATATTTTCACAAGCAAAAGGAGGAGCACACTTTCTCCAGGACACACCTATAAAAACACCAATGTACCACAAATAGGTAACTTCACCAGAGACCAGAAAAAAGGATATTTACAATGGATCTCTTAGGCACATGCAGTGCTCTGAAATTTAGCAGGATCAGACATAGAGAAGCCAGAAAAAGCCCAATAAAGGAAGAAGTTAAGGTAGAAATAAACCATTTTATTATTTTTCCAAGCAAGAAAAGATTGGAAACACTTTTCAAAAGATAGTATTCACTACATGAACAAAGATATTGGGATAGATTTTGAAAATAACTTTTTCATTTAAAAACCTAGCAATAAAGGAAGAGAATATTAGAGCCATTAATTATGCACCACATCTTAATATCAGTGATAGAATTTCAGCTGTCATAAAGCCACAACATCAGAAAATGAAGATCATGGCAACAAAGGCAAATGTACAGATCTAAGTAATTAAAATAAAACAGGCTGTATTAAGACATGCTTCACAAACAGCAAAGATGATTCAGTCTGAGGTCCCAGATTTAAGAATAATTCTCTTAAAGCAGCCAAACACAGAAAATGTAAAAGTGTAGAAGGGTGTAGTCCCATGTAGAAAAGGAATTATGGCAGTTTCAAATGTCTCCCACATGCACTGTACAGGGTAAAGCAGGAGCTGTAATATCAGTGTACTTGATATGTGCCTTCTGCTTTTTTTTTCTGATGTTATGTCCTGAGGACAACTCAACTTTCTTTGTAAGATAGCTGTGTTCCTGTGTCCAGTTATGTTATTTTTATGCTTCATGTTAAAAACCATCATTTTCCAGGAATCACTCAAAAGCCCTTCCTGAGGTTTCTGGGAAGAAAAGTTTTATTTTCTCCATCCTCTTGCATCCTTCCCTAAGCTCCTATGGGCATTCACACAAATAACAGAGTAGAAGTGAGCCCCTGTGCCTTCCTCAGGCTCTTTTCAACCTCCAGAGCAATGAGTCAGCACATCTGGAGTGATTTAGTGACATCCTCTCCTCTGTCCCCTGCTGATAACCCGAGCCCCCTGGAGAAGTTTTCTTTTCCTCTTTACACTTGGCTTTCCTGTGGGATCACTGTGATGTGACAGGTTCCTGAAGTACATCCCATGAAATGCTTGCTCTTCAAATAATTTGTCAGAAAACACTTTAGGACTTGCTTCCTTTCCACAGAAACCTAAAAATTTGTGTTTTCTCTACCAGGTAGAGCTGGCAGGGGAATAAACTCCACTTTTTTTGGCAGGCTCACTAAGAGCCAGAGCACCTCTGCTGCCCATGGGCTGCTTATGAAAAAGGTTTTTTTTTGCTGGCCTGAGAGGGAAGGATGGCAAGGGACAAAAGCAATGTTGAATTCTTAATCGTTGGATAGTAGCACTGCAGATTGTGAGATAAAATCAGCTAAAGCCATTACCTCACCACTTTTTGTAACCCCTACAATGGCAGGCATGCATGTCCATCATCATTCTCTGTTTCAAATGGATGGCAGTGAAAAACCAGGAAAACTGTGACATTCCCTTTATCCCCAAATCATTTTGTACAAGCACTGTGTGCTCCTCAGTGAGTCATGAGTGACTATCTGCAAAATATATTGCTTTTCTCCTCTTGGTTGTGGAATGCTTGCACCACTTCCTCCTCTAATGCTTGTCTTCAATGAAATACCTAGATTTATTTGCTAAGAAACATATTAGCAGACTGCAGGTGCTCAAACAGCACTCTTCTCTCCCAAACTCTTAATATAATTTGTTTACATGGCAATTATTGGCAATATTCCAGCCATCACACTGTTTAAAAGTGGGCAATTCAGTACCAGATATACTGTTAAAATCTTGTAGGGCCTCTCTGATTTGAGCAGACTTAAGGAATTTTCATAAATGCCCTTGCATCTGGATGTTGAAAATTAACAAAGCAAATTTACTAATTTTAATGTACTTTTAACCTCTGCTGCTAATAGTAACCTCAGCTTAGAGAGATGATTCACTTCACTGTACATAGCAATCAGAAACATTAACTTTGCTAATATAAGTCTGACTCAAGATACATTAAAATATCCTTTCAGAAAGCTAAAAATATATTAAATTTGATCTGTGCATATTCTTGAATCTTTGAATCTTTGTGGTAATGCTCAGATATCTCTTTCGTGGGCCCAAAAAATGAGAGAAGCAAAGAATGAAATTACCCTTGTTATTGTAATTTGGGAAATGTGGAGAGCTTGGGCAAGAAAAAAAAGATCCTCACTTGCATCTTCTGAAAATGAGTTATGTTTCTAGGGATGTAAAGGTGGTGTTAGATTGTTATACACCAATTTTGACCAGCCAGCACAGAGATTCAGTGAAATGTTCCCACTTGAGACAGGTGCTTATGTAACTGAATCAAATTAACAGCTTTCCTGTTTATGTAGTCATAGGAAAAAAAAAAAAAAATCTCATTAGGATACAGGTCCTATCTCAGACTGCACTGCACTTCAGGAAGCTTTTTCCTTCTGACTGTACAGAAAAATGGAAGCACTGGCCATGCAGTGGCACCAAGGTGACACACTGAGGGTCCTTGCTACCTCATGATCAAAGAAATGAAAGGAGCAATTCACACACAAATGCTGTAACAATGGTGTCATAAGGCAGTGGTGGTTTGCTTCTGAAGGGAAAGGAAACAAATGGAAATAGTTCTTAAATGGTAAATGTGAACTTAGTTGAACTTTTAAAAAGTAGAAGAAACATAAATGATGTTTCAGGCCTTTTCTTTTTTTCCTTTTTAAAAAAAATCCTTTTGGAAAGGAAACCATGTACCAGTTATAATCCTTTAAGATAGCAAAATTCTTTAAAATAAATTGTCAGGAGAGATCAAAGAATGAGTTGGGGATGTAGGAAAGGCTATGTCATATCCAATAAATAATGAGTGTTTCTTTTAGCTGTTGCCAAAGGCAGCCAGGATCTGGTCTTTTACATAAAGCACTGGAAGCCTTGGTGTATGTGTTAGGTAAACAGGCTTGAAGAAATGAGGAGGGAAAAGTAAAACCAAGGAAATTTTTAGCATCTTCTTTTGGTCATAGATGATTTTTCATAATCTGTTACTTGATCAGCTGCTGGGACTGCTCAGACCTTATAGCAGATATTAACATGGGTGGAAGAAATGCCACAGATGTGGAAGGAAGGAGAGAGAGCAGTGGCAGCACAAAGATGACTCGTCTATAAACAGGTAGCAGGTACTGCTTGGCTGTACAGCTCAAATTAAAAACATAGAAGTATCAGGAGCAATCCCACCAGACCTTTCCTTTTTTTCTTGCAGCTCAGAATTTTCTAGAGTTTTACAGTTGTTTTTCTGCATCCTGTTACTTTCAGGTGTCCCACCTTTAGCAGGCCAGCTGTTTTTCTGTGTGTTACATCTGACAATGCAGAGCTCTTGTAGTCTTGTGTAACAACGAGTGACCTGGTCTCTGCCTCTTCCAAAACAGACACGTGGCTTGAAATACAAAATTTTCACATACCACCTCCACCCCATCCTCTCCCTTGCAAAAGAATTCAAGTGGCAGCCCTGGAAGAACCTGTGGGCTGAAAAGAGACAGAATTACAGAATTAAGCTGGAAAAGAACTTTGAGATAATCAAGTCCATTGCATCCTTGCAAATTTTTCTCTTTTCCCATGACATATCTGTGCCTGCTGTATTTGCCAGGCACCCAGAGGAGACTCTTTGGAGGCTGCTGGTGGGCTACAGCATCACCACTGTGCTTTGTGCACAGCCAAGAGCTTCTAGAAATCCTTGTTAGTGCTGTCCCTAAAACAGCAAAGCCTAATGTCACCACTGGATGCCCTTCTGGCACCCAAAGACAGAACTGCTGATGTTAAGCCCAGCTTAAGCAGGGTAATATGAAGGGTGCATATACCACAGAGTATACCACAAGGCATTTAGTGCACAAAGATAAGCATGATTTAAATGACATAATGCTCTGCTAAATACAGCTGTGCTCCAGAACCAAGACACATCTAAAGCTTGGCCTTTAATATTTCTTTATGCTCACCTATCACAGGTTTAGGGTTGATTTTGGAATGGGTACCAGCAGAGTTTCTGTGGTTGCTGCATTTCAGGAGTGCAGTGGGTCATTGCAGAGCAGAACAAGTCAGAAATTGTGATCTGTGTATTTGTGGCAGGCTGCAGGGCTGGCAGTCTGCTGGGTGGGTGGGTGAAGAGCCTGGCAAATATAAATTGTGAGGTGGGAGTGAATGTTACCATCTGATGATAGACACATCTAAATGGGGACTTTAATTACCTTAAAATATTAGTTCTTTTAGCACAATAAAAAGCTATATGAGCTGATAAAAGAGAAAAAAGGAGAATTAATGGAACACTTTCCTATGAGTCAGTGGCAATATACAGCTAGGTATAGAGGATTTGGTTTGGTTATTTTTTTCCTTGATGAGATATCAGAAAGCCTTTCCTCACCTGTTTTTCTTGGAAAAAACAGACCTTCCCAGGGTGGGAAAACAGATATTTTGCATATTGTTAAAGTTAGAAAAAAAGAGAAAAATTATTGAAGACATCAATACAGTTATATTTGGCTAAATAGTTCCATTTCAGAATATATCTTTTGCTTAGAGTCTCATAATGTAGTGATTTTCCAGGCAAGCAAGAGTATATGATCCTGTTCTGTCTCAGTGCTGTTTCCACTTATTTCTGAAATTATTACCCAGTTCAGCCAAGACTTAGATGGATTAGAGGATCTCAAAGATGAAAGTCCTGTTTGTAAAAATTCATTCAGGAGCAATACTAGAGTTGTTTCTTCACAGCACCAGGTCAATAGTTGATTGGCCTGATGGCCCCTTCTCAAAATACATCCAGGGCTTAGGAGAAGTGCTAAGGCTGACTTTGCAGAGAAGGAAAATAGTAAGGTCCTGTTGAGACAGGGAACAGGGATTCAGGTCATGTGCAGAATTAGGAGTATGCTGGGAGCAGAGGGATATTGAAACCTGTCTTCAGAAAGATCTGCTCATCATGGAGTTAGTTGTGTCTTCCCTTTCTTTTCAGCCCAGATGGTAAAGCCAGAAATATATTTATGTTTCTTTTTTAGTCTTTTTTTTAAGGGTCTTATTCCTATTTTACTATGGATTCTGTGGTGGTGAATTGAGGTCTGTGCTCCAGAACAATTCCTTCAATTCCCTGTGGAGTTATTTCCTTCTCCAGTGTTTGTGCACCACACTGTGGTAGTGTCATACAAACAATACAATGTTAAGCCTGTGAAGGAGTCTCAGTAGGAAATGATTCATTTATAAGCATGAAAGTTTTTATTTATTTAATAAATTAAATTTTAATTAATAATATTAAAAATTTATTTCCTACCCACCAAAGACAAGATCCCCTTTAATATCCCCTCTTAATTCTCTATGTGAATTTTGTGATACTGGACTGGACTTTTCTGATATTAGCTCCTTCTTAAATGGACAGAATGATTTTTTTGGTTCATCTCACTCCTGTCTTTTCCTGGAAGCAGGAAAAGTGAAAATCCTGAAGGTAGGGGAGTGCAGGGTTGTGTCAGATTCTGTTTTCTCTCACCTGCTCTCCCCATGAGCTGCTCTCACATCCCTGCAGTTGCTGCTGAGCCCTGGCCCAGGGTAGGACCTGCTCTGCCAGAGTTTTGCAGGGACAGCTTGATGAGATCCTTCAGCCACCATGTGCAGAGAGAAACAGGGAGAGGAGCTTTAAAAAATAAAACAAACCAAGCCAAGCCAGGGCTGGCTGCACCTGTTTACAAAAGAGGACAGCAGGAATTTCCCTGCCCTATTAGACCACTGGTCCATTGCATCCCGTGTCCAGCCCCAAATCCCAGCCAAGGCCAGATGCTCCAAAGTGTGGAACAAGGCACAGAGCAGCAGGGAGCCATGCTGGCAGGACCTGTGGCTATTAATACTCACCTGTTTAATTTTTTTCTACTTCTACCCTTAGAGGCTTGGAGGAACTCAATAATTTAATTTTAGCAGATTCTTTTCTCCTAAGTTTGCCTCAAAAAAAGGGTTTGCTTCTCCTACTGTAATGCCAGTTTCCCAGTCATCTTTGCTAAGCAGATGAAGGATTCACTGTGTTCTCTTAATAGTAGTTTAATTCTGTAGGTATTGATAGCTGGGGGAATTTATCTGCACTTAAATCTGCTCTTTGGCTGTGTGTAGTAACTTCTTAGGCAGGTCATGTACTCCATTCCACTGCTATCTCCTGTTCCTCTGTATATTTTTCTGCATTTTGCATTATCATTTGTTAAATACATTCCAACCTGCAATTTATCTTAGTCAGCACTTTTAGGACCTTTGTGTCTCTCTGCACACCCAGGGAATTTAGAAATAAATCACTGCTCTTACTGGTTGCTTTTAATGCAAAAAATGTTTCAGAGAAAGTCAAGAGGGGCTTGGTCAATATTGTCTGGACTCTCCTGTGCAATAAAACGTTTTTCATATGCTTTCCCAAGTGATAGGAGAATACTGATTCAATTCAATTTTCTGTACTTGCTATTTTTAATTTTTAATATGTGTGTTTTTCATTTAATTCAAGCTCTGCTGGTTAAATTTCATGTGTTGGAGGTAATGCAGGCACTAGTCAAAATTATTTTTCTACTACTTATGCATTGATTTTTGTTGGCAGGTTTTACATGAAAAGAATCTTTCTGAAATATTTGGTAGGTTAGATAATGAACAATAAGCTAAGAAAACAAGAACTGCATACAGCACAGCTTTGTTAGGCAGGGTCTCTTAGATAAAGACAGAACCTGTTTTTAATAAGATATTTCCTAAATTACATTATTTTGCTGAGGTGAAAACTGCATTGTTGTAAGACAAACATATCTTCTTTAAAACCTGTCAAAAATAGGGTTCTTTGAAATGAGGAGAAGGATTTGCATAAAGATCTAGGTCTCTATTGAAGAAAAGTGAAACTCTTTGTTCATTCTGTGGTGGTGTGGGGGGGAGATCCTGCTCCCAGTGCTGTGAATTGCCCTTGCTAGGCTTGCCTGCCTCCCCCAGTTATTAGTGGAAGGTGTAAATGGGCTCCTTTCCTGCCTCTGGATCAGCAGCAGAGCCCTTGGCACTGCCAGGGCTGTGCCACACCCCTGTCCCTGGTGTCCCTTGGCTGCTGTGGAAGGTGGTGCAGCACATTTCTGCTCAGCACACAATTCCAGAGC
This sequence comes from Muscicapa striata striata, assembly GCA_030060385.1. Lineage (NCBI taxonomy): Eukaryota > Metazoa > Chordata > Aves > Passeriformes > Muscicapidae > Muscicapa > Muscicapa striata. The sequence continues at coordinate 3,395,030 of JAREIS010000058.1, read as the reverse complement.
CTTAACTGAGATTGTTGAGGCTGTTTGCTCATCAATTAGTCTGTTGCTCTCAGCAGGGCCAGCCCTCCACAGCTCTGGGAGTCACTGAGCACTCAGGTAATAATGGGTAATAAATGATCCTGGAGTAAAAAATTGGTGTGAGGATTGTGTAAAATTGATTCAAATGGTAGGCAATTGTCACAACTTGTTTCAAAAACAAAAGCAGGGCTTTCAACAGAGCTGTGGCTATAATGCTTCATTATCACAATCAAGTTTCTGTCAAGAACTAAGAAAGGTTGGGAGCTCATGGGGACCCCTCTTGATAAAGAAGTAACATTCACTTCTTTGTCTATTATATCAGCCTGAAGGTTTAACAAATTATAAATAATTGCTGAAATTAAAAATTATTGAATAATGCATTCGAGGGACAGTTTTCATATTAGCAAACTGGTCTGGTGTACATTCAGAGGAATTTTCTGCCATGTTATTTAGCAGCAGGGATCAGAAATATTCATTTCCTCACAGTAAGATGCAGCTAACAGTTTCCTTAATTTGGAGACAATTAAGACTGGAATGTGGAGGGACTATTGCAGTGGAGTGACTCATGTCATACCTATTAGGGAACAATAAGATTACTTTACCTTCTGAAGCAAAACTAAATCTCCAAACTACTTATTTTTAAATAACTGCAGACTATATATGAAAAGGGATAATCGGATTCGAGAGATTTTTCTGTTACTGAACCAACAAAGAGCTGACACAACAACACATCTATTTGCTGTGCCTGAACAAAATGAAAAAAAAAAAAAAGTCTAGACAAAATTACTTCAGTTTATAAGTACAACCGATCTTTGCATTTGTGTGTTAATACTTTTGGGATGTTTTTTGAGCATTGGTAGATGAAGTTTTTTCAACTGAGGCAGTGGGCAGAACTTTGCAGAGCTTTGTTTGTTCTTCCTAATCACTTCATGAAAATACAGTCCTGATATGTGCAGGCAAATTCTGAAAGAAGGCAGCTGTTATGCTGCTTACCCTTACCTATTTGGTACGTGGCAAGGCTGCTATAAATGTGAATTTATAATGCACTGCTACCTCTGCCTCCAGCTGGAGGGGTCCTCTCCTCGAGCTTGTTGCCTCTTCAGACAGGCAAAAGACTTTCAAATGGTCATCTTTCTGCCCTATCAATCTCATAGTCATCATTATATAAATATTTTATCAGAAAGTCCATTTGCTCAGAAATCTGTCTAGAGCTGCATTTTGGGTTTTATAGATTTATTGGCAAAAACCTAATTTCAAATAAAATTGTTCATGTGGGCTTCTGGGATAAAAAATTTTTCTAATAAAACTTCTCATGACAAACAGATTTTGGACAGAATTAGGGAGTCACTGAAATATGAAATGCCAGCAAAAATAGGCTTGAAAAAACAGTGTGAGACTGTCCTGTTCACCCTTTGTGGCTTTCTTTGCCCTTCATTGAACTTCAAGTGTAGTAAGAGACTGGAAGGAAAGAAGAGGTGAAGTCTGGACAGAGGAAGAGCTTTATAGAGACGTGAGGTCAGAGTCTATGAGCTGAACAGGTGAGAGGAGAGCATGGAAAAGGGCTATGACCTTGCTGTGGCTACATCCAGAAAGGGATGAACTTGTCCAGGAGGCAGGGAGAGAAGAGGAGCAGGAAAAGTGGGACCAGAGGTTGTAGCCATTGAATAATGCAGAACAGGCTTAGCTGTAGGAATAGTGATGAGTGATCAGGTGTACATCCCAGAGAGCTGCTAGGCACAGGAGGCTGTGCAGAGATAGCTTACAGCAGAAGAAAGATGCAGAGATAATTACAGAGAAGTAAATCACAAAGCAATATGTCTGGATAAAGAATTTAAGTAGGAATGCAGAAAAGAATAAGATTTTTAAGTACATTTCCAGATATATTTCAGATTGGATAGAATTACTTTAGGTATTTCCTTTATTTTAGGTTGAATGAAGAAATTCCTTGCACAATCCTTCTGAAGGAGGAATGTTGTGATGTTTGCTAGGAAGTACAAGGACTTTTACAAGACAGTTTGCCTGTTAATAGTCAAGGTCTCAAGATAATCTGAAAGGTTTTAAGGCATCAACACAGTAGCCAGTAGCATGCTGTTTGAATTCTCTCAAATTCAAGCATCATTTTTTGCAGATGTAATGATTGGACACTGAACAGGTTTTGAAAGTGTGTCCTACAGTAGTCACACGATTCAAAATCAGCTCCTCACCAAAAACCTCCTTCTTTTCTCCTGAGATTTTTTTCTTTTTTTTTTTTTTTTTTTTCTTCAGATTTATTAGAATAGAAGAACCTAAGGAAATAGTTTTCATTTTGCCCAGTGAGTTCAGGCGATAACGCTATCATTAGAGATTATTGGTATATACCCAAAACCACATACCATCAGAAATGGGATGGTAAAAAGTAAATTCAGCATGATCTCATGAAAGTCATCTGAACTGATAAGCTCTGAACACCACAACTGGATTTATTACAATTAGGGATGCTTTGAAATCACAAGAGAGTTTTAAAAGAACCATATCAGCAAAAGAACTTTATAGAACAACAACCACAAAATGCTATGAGTTGCAGGAGCTCTGGAATAACTTAAGATTCCTTTTTACTTGTCTAGCTGTGCTGATCACTGTGATCCTAAATGTAGAAAATTTCAGGAAAAGCAATTTTCTTATCCGATTTGTCAGGGGGAAAAAAAGCACAAGAAAAATCCTAACATTCAAAAACTAAAAATGAAGGGAGCTCATGACTCTGTTTGCATCCAGCTGTGAGCCATTACTCACATGAGTAGTCTCACTGATTGCAGAGGGTCTATTTGTGGATGCTGGAGCTTACACCTGGGAGCAGAGGCAGCAAAGGCACAGGAATCAGGCACCAGTTTGGGGAGGCAAGCTGGAGCAGGAAAAGCTGTTCTGGTTGTGTTGGAGGGTGATCTCCTACAGTCTCAGGCTCTGGTGGCACCAACTTCCACAAGGTTTGAGGGCAACTCGTGCTTTACTACCCTGAAGTTTCTGCTCTGCACCTCCTCACTGGCCCAGAGGTAACAGGAGAAGTAAGCAAGGGATTGTGAGATGGTTATTTGGGGTTTGAGTTAGAACAACAGAACAGAAGGGAGAACAGCAGAAGATGAAGGTGAAATTCCCAAGCTGATCTTTCTTCTCCCCTCACTTACCTGGTTCTTCAACTGATGACCCCCTGTCCCTTTCCTACACCATTCACACTTCTCCACACAGACCCCCAACTCTCCCTTTCCACCTCACCTGCAAATCCCTCTCCTTTATCCAATAACCCTGCAACTCTCTCTCACTCACCCACCTGGAGTCCTTTCTGCCACACTCAAATTTTATTGCATTTCTGTTACCACACAAATATAATTTTCCAGCTCCTTTTGCCCTTCCTGGGCACTGCCCTTCACCTGTCAGCAGGTGACTCCTTCAAATCTGGCCTGTTGCTTCTGCTGCTGAATTGAATTTGCTTGAAGGATCTTTAGAAGGACAGAAATGAATTTGTAGCTGAGGTGCCTTGAGCACTGCCATCTATAAAAGAGGCTGAGGGAAGAATCAAATTCAAAATCCAGCTTTTAGTGATTCATACACAAAATCAGTTTTAGAGAAATGTCTTAAGTGGGATATGTAATAAAACTCAGAGGTCTCAGCTAATAGCTCAGAGCCAAAAAATAAGGCATGATGTGTTAAATCCCCTTGTTAAAATCTACTTACCTATTCTAATTACAGACATGTCTCATCAGGACACTGACATATGATATAGAACCTACTCAATTTCTTTTATTGTGGAAGAAATTTATCATGAGTTCACTGGAGAAGAAATGTGACAGATGAAAAGGAATAAAAATGCCCTTTACCCTTGTTATATTTTATTATCTTCCCTTGGATTTAGGGCTTGGGGTGGGTCTTCTTTTGCTAAATATGCAGAGGATAGTGGGCAGCTACATGAATACCAGCTGACACATGACTCTGGAAAACTGGAAGGATAACTGGCCTAAGGTTATTCTCTTTGACTTTCCTTTTTTTCACCTGGCTACTCTTAATATTTCTTAAACAGCATTTTTTCCCAATATAGAATATAATTGAAAAGATCTAAAAGTGGTATACAACCAAATAGAGTTGGAAGTTTTGGCCAGCTTCAAGGTGTTTCTGGGAAACACATATCCTGTTTTAAGAAAATATCTTCATTCAATACAATATTTACACAAGTACTTAAGTCTATAATTTAGTACTTTCATGGATCAGAGGCCAAGGTCATCATAAGCATCTCATTCCAATTGATTTTTTTTGGTCTTTAAATACTCAAAGTATATCTGCAGGAAATATGGACATTTTGAGACAGTTGTCACTTCATATAAATCATGTGATTTTAAAAATATTTTTTCATATAATCTGAATTGTTCTTGTTTGTTCCTGGAGTTTATTTCTCCATCTACAAAGGTAGACATGATCCATGATTCAGTTGTCTTGTTTAATGGCTATTTTGGCATTCAAGTCAACTGAGCTCAGCCCTCTGTCCCAGCTGTAGAAATTTTCTTTCAGGTGAGTTAATAGAGTCACCAGGATATGTGCATCTCCATTTTCATATTTGTAAGAGAAAGGTGCCTGGAGAGCCCTTCAGAAAGCATTGAATAGCTCATTGAAAGTCTAGATTATTGAAAGTGTGTCTCTCAGAACCTAATCCTGATGAGGATTTGGCTCTGATCAGCTGTGTTGTGATCAACAAAGAAATGTTTCTTCACTGTCCTGCCTTAGTGGCCAAACCCACTGTGTGTCAAAGCAAATCTGCATGAGGCCTTACACAAAAGATGGCAGATCATGACAGACATGCTATTCCTTTTTAATTTTCCTTTACTATCCAGCTAAAAAGTAACAGCCTCTCAGGCTTCCTCCCTCCCTCCCTTTTTCAGACACAATTACTAGTTATTTATTCAATACAAACTGAACTATTTCTAGCAGTGAAAGTGAGTGCCTCTGATCACTCCTGAATACCTGTCACTCACTGTAAGAAAATCTTCCTTGAAGATAGAGAATAGAGGTTTAACCAATCTTAAATGGCATTCCCCCTATTTCTGTTTATAAACTTGAAAATGTCTGCAGACCCACCAGGCTGTGCATCTGCTGAGCCCAGCAATCCCAGAATGTGTCAGATTTAATCTGTGTGGTATCCAGCATGTCTAAGACATGCTGAACTCAGAGCACATTTGCTCCAAGTTGATCCTGAATCTATAGTGGCATTTGTCTGGCACTTTGGGGCATCCAGACTTATTGCTCAGATGTTCAAAACCCTCAGGTTCTGCTGGATGGAAAAATAATTTCTCTGAAAAAAACCTCGAGTTTGACTCTAAAGGAAAATTATTCTTGGCATGCCAAGAGCCTCACTTTGCATATGCAAGGAGTTAAATACATCTAAGACTCTGACAGCCAATGTGGTGGGCTTTGGCAGAGAAATGCAGTCATTAAACACAGGGCAGCCATTGCCACAGCCTCCACCTTGTGACAAACAGCAGATCTGGATACTTGTAATTACAAGATGAGGCAGAGTCTTAATCCCAGGTGGGATTAAGCTCATTATAATGCACCTGCATGTCTTGGAAAGGAAAAATGTGTGTTTTGGGAGGCTTAAGTGACTCCTTCAGCAAACTGAGGTTGGTGAAAACCATATATTTGCATCAATTTCTTCCAGTGTCCTGTATGTACTCCCCACCCTGGGCAAGAGACTGCAGCACAAAGCAAAAATCTAAAGTTTGGGAAATTCAGCCTTAGGTGGGAATTCAAGATCTAACAGGTGGCCGAGTTGATCTTGTGCCTTTCATCCAAAAGGAAGTGAGCTCACTTCTTCCTCCTTCAGACAGAATTTTGATACCTGTCAGATGTTTTTGGAAGTGGTGTTCCACCTTTCATCTCTTGGTGGAAGAGGACTTTGAGAGCAGCTTCACAAAATGTCTTGTGCAGCTCTGCTCTGAGCTTCATACAGCACAAACAGCAAACAGAAATTACTTTTCTTAATGGATGTCCACACTAAAATACAATGAGATGCTCAGTTATTCCAGTAATGTAGATAAGTATTGCAGAAAAAACTGCATGGATTGTTATCTAAGCTAGATAAAGTATTTCAGACTGTGTGTTAGGATTCTGGAATGCAACATCTTTAAATTTTATATTATGTGTTGATCACAGCTGCTGGCAAATGTATGTATTGGCTGAACTGGGTACCCTCAGAAAAGTTGAATATTTTTACACAATTATTGCATGCAGTTGTGTACATCATGCAAATATGAGTAATCCTATATGTGCCCTCACATAGCAGATGGGGCCTTTCACATCTAAAAAGGGCTGTGTTCAAGTCAGATGTGAGTAAGACTTTGCATCACTTTAGATTCCCTACTCTTACTAAGAATATTAAATATGGTATTGGATATCATGCATTAAAATCTGTTATTTAAAATATGATACATGATATACCCAGTGAAACTTATCCTGATGAGGGAAAAAAATTACCAAGAGATGATAAAAACTAAGTCACACATGAATTACCTGGAGAATGAAACTTCCTTCTATTGTATGTAACTTTTATAAAGAAAATGTTCCCACTGAAGATTTCATATTGCTAGTTCTAAAATACAGCTGCTTGCATGAGCTTATGATAATATAAAAATGTTGGAAGGGGAGTTAATTCACTCCTTTATAATGGTGCAGTTATTGAGCTATGATAATAATTTCTGTGGATTATATATCTATTGGGGGAAAAAAACTTGCTCTGGATGGTTGTTCATTGGGCTGAGAGGGATCTGGGTTTATTCATTCTGGCTGTTCTCCCAGAAATAGATGGTTGACCTAGAAGATATTCCAATCCAAGGTTTTTTTGGATGGAAGCCCAGTTCAAGCTGCAGACCTTGCTGGTGTCCTAGAGCTTAGTGAGATGGAAGCCTTGACCAGTTGCCCAAAGTGTGCCACTGCTTGCCATGGGTGTAGGCTGTGTCCTGAGAGTGCAGGGGGACAGAGCACAGCCTGCCCAAGTCTGCTCTGCAGAGCAGATCTGCTCTTTGACTCAGAGCAACCACTTCTTTAATTCTTTGTTATTTTCCTTCTTTCTTCATCATTCATTCTTTCTCATCAGTATTTATGTGACAGCCAGCACAAGAGCACTCATGAAATGACTGCAGCAGATTCCATCTCATTGGAGTCTTCAAGGAACCACTCTTACACAGATAAGTTAAAAATGATGTAAATAACCTCAGAGAGCTCAGGACAAGGAGCTGCAAATTGGTAACCAAAATATCTAACCCCAGGTACCTTCTTGACAGTGGTTTATTTTACCACAGGAACATGAAAGTGCTGTGTCTCTCAAACATCCTTCAGTTTGAGGGCTCTCCTCAGGTAAAAGATAGTCAAAGCCATTACCATTCCACACAACTCAAAAGCTCCTTTTCCTCTCAATTTTCTTGCTGAAATTACCTTTGAGACAGCACTTTACCCCTCATTTCTATTAAATGATTATATAGCAAGAGCTATTTTTTTAAGTGGGATGGAGTCTGTGGATTTGCAGTGTTATTTTGTTCAGTTCTTTATTAATTATTTTAGTAAATATTTGGAGTCCCTCATTTTGGTTCTTTGTTAGACAATATGCAACACACGTGGGCTTTGGCAAGTTGAGGGCAGTGGGAGCAATTCTGATCTGAAACAGCCTGATAAACACAAAAATGAGTGTATACCAATTTTAGAACCTCTCTAGCTTGAATTACCAAAACAAACAGCTTTGAAATTGGAAATGTGTTTACCCTGGCCCTTCAATCTGGCAGAGCAACCTTGGCCCCATGGAAAGGAAGCTATGCATTTGAAACATTTGAAACTGGAAAGATTTGGAGACCAAACATGAAGAAGGCTGTGAGCATTCTGAATTGAAATATCTAAGGAAGGAAGGAAAGAGCTGGCTGGATCCACAACATATTGTGAGACCTTTCTGTTGTACAGGGTTAGCCACAAAGCTCTTTGTTTTTCAGTCCAAACAATCACTGTCACTTCAACGGTCTGGAATTCTTTGAATTCTATAGTAACACTAATTATTTTTAGAGGTATTGCAAATGTTGTAATGGGAGCAATAGTATGATTTTGTCACTCTGTTTATTGGCAATAAAATAAGCAATGAGTTTTATTTTTAACTCTACTGTTATCAATCTTGGAACTTTTTGACAAAAACTAATCTGCCATGCTTTATAATTCAGATTATTAAAATGCATGTTAGAATTGCCAAGTTTGCAAATTTAGTGAACACAGAGAAAAGCATCAGGACCATTGATTTTAATGACAATGATAATTTTATTAGATCTTCTGAAAAGATTATGGAAAATAGATATAATCTGCAATAGGTTGCATTAAGAATTTTTCTACATGGTTAAAACACATGCACTTGGCATAAATTTTAAATGTTGTGGAGCTGTCAGGGCTAACAACTATTTTACATCCATAATGGGCCAGAGCTGACTGAAAATAGTTTATCTTGATATTATCTGTGGACTAAGTGCTTAAACATATTGTAGCTAAATTCATGTATTTATGGGGATCCTAAGAAGCAGGTAATTAGTGTATTGCAATTTTATTTCCAACATCAACCAGCAATACGAGTCTGTGAGCCAGCTTCACAGATGGCATAGTCAACTTTAACTCCATTTATTTCATTGTGATGTCCTTATTTAGTCCCCCAATTATTTCAGAATCAAACAATATTTCGGAATCAAGTCTATCATTTCATCTTTTTCCTTGATGAACCTGAACCCTTTTAGCAGTCTGGTTTCAAGTCAGAATCTACAGCCTAACCTTTATATATGAGAGGTGACCCATGTCAGGGTTCTGGAATTCCTTCTAAAATGCTCCCACGTCTTCCCTCTTTTTTTGTTTTACAGTGTCCTGCCATTCTTCCCTTTAGAGAAGGAAAGATGTACTGATTTGAGGTTTTCTTTTCTATAATACTGTCAAAAAAAGACTAAGATATGAATGTAATTTACTCCAAAAATCCAGTGCACTGAAGGAAAGAAAAGCAATGAATCTTCCAAAGACGTGATAATGCTATGGAAGAAAAATTAGATGGAAGAGAAAGTAAGAACTTCTTCACCTGAGATATTACAATGTGGAGGAATCAATGGAGTATGGGATTTTTCTGTTTGTGATGATATCCAAGCTGCAATAACTGTGTATGTCTGCTGAGATGAGTTTGTAAGAAAAGCTTAGCTAGTCCTTGTCTTTGCATTAATTGCAGTGTTAATGAACAAGTCTTCATGCATCTCATACGAACATTTTAGCCTGATATATCCCAAACCTCTGAAAGGCTTTATTTTGTTGCAGCCAATTGAGCACTTTAATAAAATATTGCCCATACTCCTTCATTAAACCAGCTATGAGAGCTTCAGTGATTTAAGGGGCACCAATCTGGTTGATGCAGTGAAGAGCTGAATTTTTATCATGGACAAATGGTGTCAAGTCCCTGACTCAGGGTTTTTAGGTGAATAACTGAAAAGCTCCAGTATTCTTCCTTGTATGTTCTATCATGGCAGTTCCCTTACCAGTGAAGGTAGGTGTCCCATTTGAGCATACACTGCCAAATCCAGCCTACCATTTCCAATAGCTCTTGGACTTCTAGGATATTTTTTCAACTCTGAAAAACCTCTGGACAGTGCTGGTAGAAGAAAGTAAGCAAAGCCAGTTCTTCAGCTGTAGTAAAGTTCCCATGCATACAGCAGGCAAAACCACTCAGCTCTATGGTAACAATAGATTTGCAAATCTCATAACTTGTAATGGGGCAATTATTTATATACAGTTGCTTGAAAAGTAATTTAAGTTAATATTATAATTTGACACCTTGTGAAATCCTGTCCACCATTATGTTATGTGAAAGTGCAGTCCCATCAATTACTATCTGCTTTTTCTTGGTCACTGCAATGTACATCATTCATGTAATCTTCATCATGTGGATCTATATATAGAGAGAGAATCTGTATTTGTGTCTGTGTACAGAGTGAATGAACCTCAGATTAATGTTTCATGGTGTGGTTGTTGTTCTTTCTGGCACAAGGGATGATCATATAACACATTTACTGAGATGCTGTGGAATAATTTCTTTGTGGTTTCTATGAAATGCTTCCCTGTATTAAACCTCTTTGTGAGTATATTCTTACAAACCAAACAGGCTGAAAAACACTAAATAAGACATGGCTTAGACATGGCTTTCACATACTGTAATAATTTTACCTTTTTTTTTTTTTTTTTTTTTTTTGATGTTTTGGTCTTTCTGTTCATGGTTACAATATAGACACTTCTAACAAAACTTAAAGTAACTTTTGGACTTATTTCATATCCTTAGGAAGGTGAGACCCTGGCTATACTCTCCAAGGGTTTTTTGCCCTTTATAATTTTCTGCAGCATCATCAGTCACAGATGAGCTGAACCTTGCACTCTGCAGTGCCAGGCCTGCAGGCAGCTGTAAAGGATTTCTGCTGCTGTGACTACATGCAGAACTTTTCATCACTGGATCTCTCCCTGACTGCAAATTGGTAATTTTTAGTTTCATTTCTCTACTTGGATTCTATTGCTTTACAGGTTTGTTTTGTGGTTTATAATTCTCTCTTTGAGACATGAGCTCTGTCACAGCTCAGCATGTGTAGCATCTCTTGTAGTGTGTGAGACACAGAATGGTCACTTCTGCTTTAAACTTAGAGAACTGAAATAAATCCTCTGTCACTTTGTGCCTCTCTTTGGTTTCTTTGCAGAGGAACAGCATTGAGAGGAAAACTGCAGACCATGACTGAAAACTACAGTAAAACCTGTGATAAAACAAAATGAACTCAAATACTTCAGGCTTACATATGACCAAGCTGTAGGAGTCCTCATCCATTATCTTTATAATTATGCCTGCTAATGAGTTCTGTGACTTGTTCCTGGACCAAAATGCAACTTATCAATGTTTATGAACCTTTATTGCTTTTCCCTTAAAAAGTCTGTGATCTGAGCCTTTGGACTGGAGGAGTGTTAATAAAATAGGTACTTTATAAAGAGCTGTTAGTCTTGTGCAGCCAAAGGTTTGAGAACTGAAGGGGTTACTGTGACCATTTTCTGGTATCATTTCACATTCCTTAGGCATGTCCTTCAGGCAAAAGGAAAGATATAATGCCCAGCCTAGTTTTCTCACAAATCTCTGAGACATTATAGAAAAGTATTTATTTTATTAGAGGCCAAAACAGGACATTTAATCTAAATGTTTTTTTAGAAATAATTTTTATACTCTTGCATCTCAAGGCCAGCAAATATATCAGTATATGAATATGAATGGTAGTTGACATAAAAATGCCTGCATTTGTGTTTCTTAGACAAGCTACCTAATCAGTTTAAGAAGTTATTTATTCAAACACTTATTCAGAAGCTGAAAAAATTTCATGCTTGGAGATGCATTATTCTATGAATTGAATTTAAAACTGCAGCTGACTTCACACTGACATATAGGGCCTGGTTTAAAGAATGAGAGGTGGACTATATTTTTTCCAGACAATTTTGATTGGATTAACTTTGGGTACAAATAAGACTATTCTGTATCTCTGAACACAGACATTTTTCAGCAGGACAAAAATGCATGCTGTTTAAATATTAGATATCCATGTCAAATGTTCCTTTTGTACATATTCTTCCAGTATATTGGCATTACTCAGGTTTAACTTACTGGAGTTTTCCACTTGAGGAATCTGAAAACCATTATTTGCCGGCTTCAGTTTTTTCAATATTGATAGTTTTGTCACGTCATTCATTACAGCCTTCTGCTCTTTGGAAAGCATTACTCCACTGGAAAGGAGCAATAGGATTTCATGACAGCAGCACGTTGGCCAAGACAATCGATTACAATTGTAATTTCTCACAGATGTTTTAACCCGGTGGGTTTAAATTGATATCCAAGGAAGTTTTAAGAGACTTCACAGAATGGATGTGCATCTCCACTCTACATGCAGTTGTCTTCCTGACAGTACCACGTATTATCTGTAAGGAAACACCATATGGCTTCAACTCAGATGAGACAGCACCACTGTGTACTAGATGAATTTCTCTAAAGCTGAACAGCAAAACTATAATGCACCATGCTAAAGTGGATAAGAGGAAACCAAGAGTGTTATAAACACAGGTGACAGCCTGGCAGGCTTTTCTGGAGACATCACCTGTCCTCTCAAGATGATGCATGATGAATAGATATTGGCTGTGCACCTTCTTCATCTTTACTAAATGCTTTGGTTGTGTTTATGCTACTTATGCACTTGGGTTCTTTTGCAATACAATTAATTATGTTGACCTCTAAAGACCTCTGCAGTAAGTTACATTCCTTTATTTCAGTTATTAGACTCTAAATCTGTGAGAAATGCATGTATTTAGGGAAGGTTTCCTAAAAGCAGTGTTTCCCACTGGGCTGTAATAGCAGTTGACATATGGTCTCATGTTATGTGTAAAAGTTAGCACTGCACAGAACTCACTCCAACTCACAAGAAATCTATTAACAACTGGCTTAAATAGGAAATCTCACAAAGAAATTCAAGTACAGGCATTTTTCCTGGGGTCATGGAAAGATTTGGGTTTTGCTAATGTTATTCAGTAAGTTGCTTGTGCCTTGGCTTTTGCAAACTGATGTCTTGCCACTTTTCACCAAAATATCCTGGTGTTTGATATTTTGCTGAAATATCTGTGGATAAAATTTTGTCAAAGTGGGTTATGATGTAATGCTTCCACTGGGGAAGTAAAGTTTAAGAGAAGGAAGACAATAGGTTTCTTACATGAGACAACTTTTCCTTTTAAAATGTAAATACCAAGTTCACTAGAGGTAAGTTTAACACTTATTTCTTATGAGCCTAGATGGTGACACTTTTGAAATGGGATGGGTGTCCTGGTGAGACACATTTGTCTTTGCAAAAAAAAATATGAGGTACTCAATGAGGTACTATTGAAAATATGCTGTCTCTTTAAACCACCTGTTGGCTGTTGATTGATTTTGACTACTGATGTCTTTTTTTCCCCTTCATTTTTTAATGTACACTAGAAGTGTTTGGTTTGTTGTTGTTGGGGTTTTATTTAATCCTATTTAAACTGTGATTTCTCAACTTCTAGGGAAACATTTTCCAATAGATTGAACTCAAAATTTTACAACTGGAGGTGAAAGCTGATCTAGTACCCAGGCTGTAAATGACCCAGGCCCAACATAACACGCTGTCAAATAACTCTAATTTATGCAACCTTTGTGTGATATGATGGAAAAAATATCACTCGACACTTCTTTTACCATCATTCTCCTTCCATCACTGATATCACCTCTGAAAACATAGTCCAGAACTTCATTGCTCCCACCTTCTGCAGAGAACTGATGCTAATTCAAAGAACAGGGAGAGATGGAGAAAAAAAAAACCTGAAAGTGGTGAGGCTGGGTGCTATCCTATTCTTTGCTGGAGTATTTCTTGAGAAAATGATGTCATTATCTAGTATGTTAAAGCAGAAGTGTAACTTAATGTTGTTAACAATAAGGAACTGAAAATTAAGGTTCTGAAGACCTGTCCTTGACAGGTGTGACACAGCTGTCCTGAAGTTCTGGTCATGTTCTCTGATGAACATCCTAATATGGTCAAGAATCTTTTCAGTTTTCTTGTTGCCCTTCAGTCACTGAAGCAAGATGTTCAGTTCTCTTCTGAACATCTCAAACGTAGGAAGGCTTAGGCAGTATGAGAAAGAAAAACAGATCTGTTAAAAGAAAAAAATGTTTTATGCCCTTAGTAAATGCTGGCTATTCACCTCAAATGTTGTGTAGTTCTCATGCTACCTATTAAAAAACACCTGTAGAAAAAAACTAAGTTCATTGGGGAATAAACAAAAGTCACACAGAGTAAAGTAGACTTACGAGATATAATTTCATAAAAATTGATACATGTTTGGGGTTTTTTTATCATAGTGCTAAACTTGGTTTTCATTGTCAGAGGATGAATAAACAGATATTGATGTAGAAGCAAGTATAAAAAGATACATGAAGTTCTCCTCTAGTGTAGATGGCATATTGCTGTTTTCTGCTTATAGTAGCATAAATTCCCATGAAGACTCTCTGCTTCATGCTTCAAGAGAGGAAAAAAAATTATGTCTCTGTTTAAAATACTTGATATGCAGAAAAAAAACTAGACCATTGATTTGGTCCATGACATGATTGTGTTTTACTCTAAACATTATTGTACTAAGAATTCTATAATCTTTGAAATGCCTCATTCAGGTTAGATGGGTTTTGTTTTAATTGCATAGAATAATAAGAATGTATTAATCATCATTTAATGTCAAAAATGAAGTAAAATGAAAATGACTTAATGTATAGCACTGAAGCTTTGTGATATCAGGACATATTAGTATATTTTCCTTCTCTTCTTCTCTGTTTGTTGGAGGTCAGAACTAACAGACACTAAATTTGAAATTGTGTCCACAGTCCTGAAAAAAACATTAAACAATATTTTCTTTTTCATAAAAATTCACTAATTCCCCAGCACTGAAGGTTAGAAGAAAAGAACAGAACCGTCTGTCACAATAATTCCCACACAAACAACAGTAAGGAGCCAGAACTCTTCCTGTAGTTATGTATTTTTATGGCCATCTTTTGTGAAATGTTTCATTATCCAAGATAATACATCTTGGATGTGCACAGTGACTAATAACTGCATTTTTGGACATTTTTTTATTTATTTTGACTCATTTTGAAAGTTGTTATACAGTGCTTAATTTTAATATTTTGGGTTTTCATCACAGGCTTGGCATTTGCTCATTTGGCTTTTCCTTTTCTAAGAATTTTTTTTTTTATGCAGCTTCTTTCAATTGATTTCCAAAAGATTAACATTTATATTGGATATTTAAAGTGATGAGAAGTCTTCGGTATTAATGCATTGATTGCCATGACAATTGCAGAAATTGACCACAAGGTCTGTAAACTGAGAGATTTTATTAGTGGTACTCATTTCCTTTGGCTTTTAAACTCAAGAAGATGAGTAAATTTCTCCACTGAGTTCCAAAGAACAATATCTGCCTGCACTCTTGAGAAGTAACAGTCTCAGCAAGCAGCAGTGCTCATGTATACAGTTCCCCTGGTCTTCCAAGCTGACAGAATTTTTTTCTGCCTGATATTTGTTTATCCATACACTCATGGCATGGGTGAGTGAAATTTCTTTTAAATTATGCAGTTTTCTTGAGTGTGGAAAAAGAATAGAAAATACAACTAATGTATTTGTTAGTGATTAAAAAAAACTCCTAATCAGCCTTATTAGGCCAAATATTACAGGTAAATTGGTTAATTTGCCCCTATCACTGTGAGCAAAGTTGAATAATTTAAAGAGAGCTTAGATGGGCTGACAAAAGAAACAGTATAAAATAAATAATTGCACAGATTTCTTTAATCTGTTTCCCCTTCCTGCTGCCCCTCTCCTTCCAGTTTCTTGAGGTTCATTTCTTCATTTCTTTTTTCCTTACATTTATTTGTGTTTTTTCCACCAGTCTCCCTTCTCCTTTACATCTCTCAGGTCTCCTCCAAGGACAGCCTTCCTATGTTTAATCATCATTTTTTCAAGGCACATGCTCTCAACATATACATCAAGAAAGAGAAGAGCATAATTTACCATCACTCTGCAGGCTATATGAGTTCCATTTTCACATTGTCATTTATGTTTTAAAACCCCTCAGATTCTTCTTCACCCAGGTGTGCTTCCTTTTAGGATCCCTGGTACAGCAGAAGAATGTGATGACTCAAGGAACTGGAACCCAGGTTAAAAGTGGAGATAAACATAAGATTTCTGTTGAGGGCTGAGAAAGTATAGAGAAGAGAAGTTTAAAGCAGGGAGTCAAGATGAGGAGGCAAACACCAAGAATCAACCAAAAGCTTGTAAATGGTTTGAGAGTTTCCTGCATCATGCCTGTGGCTGCATTTCCAGATGGTTCACTAACACATACATCCCATCTGGAGTGGGAGCTTGTTCTCACCAACATCTTTAACCTTTTTCACACCAACTTTTCACAAGCAATATACTTTTTGTGCTTCCTCATCCATGATGCAGTAAAAAGCAACTGGTAAATAGAGCTTGCCACACAGTCCAATATAGTTTCCAATGAAGCATTTTTAAACTACAGAGGGTTAAAATATCCCATTTCTACACCACTGTCCCAACTAGCACTATATGTCTTTCTTTTTTATGTATTCTTTCTTTTTATTACTCTGCCTTATTTAGGTTTCCAGTCTTATTCAAGGTGGAAACCACTCCTAACTGGGAAACTGATAAGAAGAGACATTTAGGTGTCAGGACTATATAGGAGAAAAGAGCTGTAGCAGGTAGGAAAAACAAAGTGTAATATAATGCTAAAAAATGTATTTTTCTCAGAATGTCCACACAGTTTACAACACAATGAAATCAGTTTCATATAGCAATTTTATAGAAAAATCACCTATAACTACCATTCTGTTTTACAGTGTTTTTCAGTATTTTTTTACTTACCTGAAGGGGGATTGCAATCTTCTTCTGACCATTGAAAAGTATTTCCATTCTACTCTTGTTCACTTTAAATACATTTCACTGTTCAGGCCCTTCACTAGCTCAGTAAAATGTTTCAGATCTGAACTCTATCACTCCATTGGATGAACTTTGCAATTTAAAACTAATGTGCTGTTGCACTGTCTACAGGCACTCCTAATGGACAACTTTAACATTGTTTAGATGCCAGGTAATTTGTTACAACCCGAATTTCCTCTTCTACTTAATGGCTGAAGGTTTAATGTTTGCCATCAAAACCAGTGGTCTGTTGAACATTGATCCATGTGAGAACAGTGAACCTATGTCTCTGCAAATTTGTAAGTCATCCAAGAGGCAAAGCAAAGCTGACCTCGTAATGTCAGATCCCATTTAGAGCTGGTGAATAGGTTGGAAAGAAGGTACTTGACATCTTTTGAGCAGTATTAAAAATACACTACTGTGCAGAAGGATGAAAGCCTCAGTAAATTAATGTAGGGAGTCTGGCCTTTCCAAATAATTTATAGTTGAATTTTGTCTTTTAAGAGGAATTGGATGTAGTTAATAAGTGTGGTGACTTCAGTAAACAACTTCTGAGCATACAGGCTTCCAGATAAGTGTTAGAAGCTGTAGCTTTGCCCTTCTGTGTGCACAGTTTTATTTTAAATTGTCTTTCCTTAAACCTCATTAGTAATTGCACTTTCCAACTTCACTCAAAAGTGGTAACTCATATCACTTAGCTAAAGCATCCATTTGGAGTTGAAATATAAATCTAACTGCATTTTACTAAAATATGAAGTTTTTATTTAGTTGATATTTTACCTAAATTATTCACTGACTACAGGAGCACCTAGGCATAGAGTCATGAGGCTGGCACCACTCAAGACTGGTGGTTCAATGTCTCTTCCAGGTGTCTGTGTTGTCCTCACTTGATAAATTCACTCCCCTGGATGTCAACTATGAAACTTTTGGAGCTTCCAGAATTGAACTTTTAAGATCTGACTCACACAACTTGCAATTTGCTGCATAATTTATTTGGCTAAACTACTAGGCATTGGTGCTGTTGAAATTATTTTTTGCATAATGGAAATTTTTAAGGACTTTATTTAAAAAAAAAAAAAAAAAGTTAAATAAATGAAAATGTTTAAGTACTAAAGCTTTTACCTGTAGGTCTCACAAAAGCTCTGAGCAAATGCAAGAGAGATCTTCATCCACTCTCTTTCCAGAGTGTCACTGCACTGTTTTAAACATATATATAATGGCAACACCCAGGGCAGGATTTGCAATGGAAATCAAAAGTTCTTTTGAAGGGCAGTAGCAATTTATCAGAATTGTCAGAGCCCACTGAAGAGGATGGTTGCTGGATATAAAAACAAGATGTGACTCTGATGGTTGTGTGTGCTAATATATTTATGAATTTGGGCAGAAAGATGATCGGACACATCATCTGTGCCTAATGCAATTTCATGCAGATTCTCACCAGTTGTGACCTCTTTGCATTGCTCCAGAATGTTATGCCTGAAATAGCTTGCCCTCTTCATCCCAATATTTTTTATTAGGCTTCTGCTGTGGCCAAAACCTACAAAATCTAACTATGCAGCCTGTGGAGTGCAATGTTTTCTGAGGAATTTAAGTGGAGCCAAAAACCAGGCTCCAATTAGACAGCTTGCTCCATTCTCAGCACGGAGAGGAGACAGCATGTAAACTACCCATATGCATTAATTATAATCTCCTCCCCTGCTTTCCATTTTTCAGCTTGCCAACTCTCTCTCCCCAAAATGAATTCTCCTGCCCTTCCTTTGTGGCTCAGATTAGGAGGTTTTTGCCCCCTGAAATTAAAAGGAGATGGGCATAGCCAAAAAAAAGTTGGTCTGTGAGGACTCAATCAGGCTGGTGTAAGTGTTTTTTTGTTTTCCTTTTTCACTGAGTCATCATTGGTTAAGAGTGGCAGTAGGGAACAATTAGTGTTTTCATAAAACTTAGACCTAGGGCTGAGGATAGAGCAGGAAGCAATATATCTGTGGTGAGTAAGCCTTAAGAGCCATAATTTCCCTGTTTGTTTCAGTTCAGATGAGTGCCACCCTGTTGTTTGTTTTATAAACTGTTTAATAAACTGTAATATTTATTAACAGCAATCCATTAAGATAACGTCCTTTGAGACCTTTCCTGTACAGTCAGTGCTCTGCACTTCAATGAGGAACCCAGTTTTACTTTCCTCTTGTTTCTTGTTTTGCACCAATTCAGAAACTCTAATGATTCTATCTGAACTTTTATAGCATGCTGCATAGAGAAGGAGAGCTTAAAGCTGTTTAAACAACCTCTGTCAGCTTCATATGGGTCATACAGAAAAATAATGAAGTCTAAAATATTTGTATGTGAGTCCTATTGTCTGAAATTGTAACAACTCAATTTCCTTGCTAGGATGTGGGAAAATTTGCTGTGCTGTGTCATGTAGTAGATAGAGGTGGGAGGTAGCACAGGTGGTCATAACAACTGCAAAGGTTTTATTACAGAAGGCTCTGCTCATTTTTAATAAAATTGTCCTTGAAACCCAGCTAGCCAGAAATTAATAGGAAGCTTTTTTTTCTCAGGAAAGCACTCTGAAATTTCACATAGCGAAAATCACTTATCAGTGCATCTAAACTGAGTTTTATTTTAAAATACAGTTTTTAATTAAAGTTTGCAATTCTGAGCCTGCTGCTAGTACTTGATATCTTGCTAAAAGGTCACAGCACTGGTGGCATTAATGGAATGAGAACCTGATACAGGAGATTATGAATGTTCAAATTGGGTTTCAGTGCAGGTTTATCATTAGGAGGGGTCACAGCCATTCCTGGATGAGGGCAGGTTCAGTGATGGAAGTGCTTGTTCTTAGGCCTTTTCCTAGAGTGGGTGTGAGCAGGGAAGGGGCAAATGCTTGTCCTTGGTCTCACCTCCCTCCTTTGAGGAGGATGCTGCTCCAGCAGCCCCAGCAGGGGTGTGGTGGGCAGGGTGGGGATAGTGACTGGGGTGCAGTCACCCCTGGAGATAACAGGGACAAAAAACACCACCTCCCTGCCCAAGCTCACCCCTCACCTGACAAAAGTGACTTTGCCTGTACTGCTGGAAGGCTTTGAACTGGTTCCAGTATCTGGAGATGTAAACAGAAGGTCCTTGAGCTGCTTTCCTGCAGCTGACAGCGATACAGGGGGGCTGTGGAGCTTTGGGTTCTTGCCAGAGGAGAGAGGAGATGCAGCTACTCTCAGAGTGGCATTGCAGAGAGCTAAAGAGAAGCAGATTTAATTTGGAGGTTGTGAAAGGAGTTTATGAAGAGAGGTAGATGTTTTTTTCTGGGGGGCTGGCATTGCTGTATTCTCCTGAGACAGCCCAGTGTCACCTCCCACCTCTGGAGGGCATCTGAGGACGTAAAGCAGAATGATGAACTTTGCACAGAACTTGAGTAACTTTGGTGCTGCCTGAGCCAGCAACCTGAAGCTGCTGCTGTGCAGGGCAGGCAAAGGACAAGGCTTGAAAATGCTCCAATCTGGCATGGAGGAAGATGCTAAGGAGGCCTTAGAGCTGATGCTCTCCAGCAGTGAGCACAAGGCTAAGCCATCTGCAAACAACCCCAAGGATAGATTGGGCACAGCCTTATTACTCTGGTCATAACTCTGAATTGCTATTACTTTAAAAATATATTGGTCTAGTGAAAGCTGAAATTAAGTGGAACATATTGCCACTGCCCTCAGGGATCTGGCATGGAACCACCACTGAAAGCAGAAACGATCATTTGCAAACAGAACAGAAAACAGAGTTCTGAGAGCAAGAGGCACTCACTTCAGAACATCTGCCAGATGAGCCATGGCATAAGCTGCAGCATCAGATTATGTGTGTTGGGCTGTTGGGTTTTGTTGCTATTTTCTTTTAAAATTGCTGTTTGGTCTCATATAAAGCCACAAATCTTTGCCAAAGACAGTGCTGAGGGTGAGGATCCAGATGAAATAATTATGTCTAGCACAGGTCTCTAAGAGAATATTTTTGCAAACTTGTGTTATCAATATGAAAGTGAGTTAGCTATAGCAGCTTGTTCTAAAAAGTACAAAGGTGGTCAGAATGCTTCAGAAGATAGATAAATAAATAAATAAATAAATAAAAGGCTACATTTTAAAGGTTTTTGTTAGGAATGCAAAATCTGAGCCATGGCTTCAGATATACTGAGGAAGCCAACATGCCAAAAAATGCTACCTTCAATAGCTAAAAGTAGCTATAGAGTGAGATTTTAAAAATAATCTCCCTGTTTAATTTTCTTGTGTAGAGAAAAAACTGCTTATTATAAACAATTATTCTTATTTTTATGAAGTATCTTTTCTGTAAAAAGATAAACCAAGTAAACTTTCTAATTTGGAGTCTTGGGAACCGCAACAGTTTCCAAAGAAGAAATCTGTGTAAATTGGTGGTGACCAACAGAGGCCTTAGGTAGGTTATAGTGATATCAAAAAGGAGCTTTTGTCATTGCAGAGAAACTCTTGCTAAGGCAGAAGAGGTTATGTCAGTGCGAGGCAAAATGGGAGGGGAGCAAAGGTCTTTGTGCCCAAGACAGTTTTATATGGGCAATAACCTCCCCTTGATGAGCTGGCAGAGCCAGGGGAGTGATTCATTTGGTGCTAATGAGCTTTCTGCTGCCTCCAAACAGGTGAGACAACACAGGGTGTCTCAGAGATTAGCTGACTAGAGATAGGAACTTGCTTTCTTGTGCTGGAGACTTTTTATTATGCTGACTGCTATTAGGGCTGTGTTTGGTTGAGGAAGGTGGAGGAAGTGGAAAACTGTTATTCTAAGAAGATCTTTGTGCAGAGGTCTGTGTTAGAGGTTCAAGGCCAAGCAATAGATCTTAGAAACTGAATGAGTTCCTCAACATTGCTTTTGTGCTGCTCAGCAGCCAGGAAAACAACCTAAGGATAATGGCTTTTGAGAAAGGTAAAGACTAAATAACTTCCAGTTTTCTCATTAAAATCTGCTCATTATTTAAAAAGATATTCACCTAAGACAGCAAGCTGCTTTTTTGTATTTCAGACTTCCTCTGAACTTGGGCTTCTGAAAAGTTTATGCTGTTAAGCAGCCAAAAAGAGCAAAGAAATGGAAGGAACTGCTTGCTCAAGGTAACAAAGCACACCCAGGAATTAAATCCAGGCTGGGCTATTCTCCCACCCTACATGCAGCCTAAGATGCTGGTTTGGCCAGCATCAGGCTACTCTGTATTGGTGAGTGACACACAGTCTTCATACTTCTGAAAAAAAGTACAGTCACTGATAAGAGTCTTGATATGCCTTGTCCTTTTAACAACAAAGCTAACCAGTGGAGCAGGCTTTGCATGTAAATGAGATTCTCTTTCTCCAGGTTTCAAATCTAATCAAACTGGAATTCAACTTTCTTCTAAAGGATATGCAAACTAGCAGGTCAAACATCCTTCAGCCTCTAAGTTTATCACCAGCCTGACGTAAGTCTGGAAATCCCAACTTTCTTAAGAGATGATAAATTTTATCTGCCAATCTCTTCCACTGAATAAACTCTGTTTGATCTGCATTAATCACACTTGGCAGAAGCTGTTCAAGCCTGCTAGCAGCAATCCTAGTGAACAGCTTGGCATCATTGCTTAATAATGAAGTGGAACAGTATGAAAAAAAAACCATGAAGGAGCCTCGTTTTCATTGCCACCCCAAAGTTAATGAAACACACATTAAAATGTATGGTTTGAAATATTCAGTAGATCTGAAACTGTCTTCTTGTAATCATATTATTGCTCTCAAGGGCAAAACATATCCCTTTCTTTTTCACTTTTCTGCTATAATGCTATGTGTCAGAAGTGCACAGAAAGAGAAATACCAGCTACTTCTGTAATTTTTTATATGCTATGTAATTTCAATAAATGAGTGCTCCACGTCCTGAATTAATCTTCACAAATTTTTCCCAAGAATGTTTGAATCATTACCACTTTCACTCCAATATGATCAAGCACAGTTCAGAGATCAGCAATTCCTGCCATTTTCCTTAGTAAGGAGAGAGGGCCTGGGACAGGTCTGTGAATCACTTCAAACCCTATTTTTGGGGGCCTGTCTGGATATTAGAGCAGTGATTGGAACACATGCTGAGAATTTCCTCCAAAATGCTCTGTCTGGGTGCTCTCATCCAACAAATGCTTCAAAACCTTTTTCAATTGCTTCACTTGAGTGTTGGCTGCACTAAACTCAGTGGGATTGTTGACACTGGGAAAGTTGAGTACAGAAATAAGGAATTGATAGAAACATCTATTAGAGTACTCAGGGAAAATGAGAAATGTGCTCCTGGGGGTTTACATAGCACCTGCCTTGGTTTTGAATAAATGGGAAGAGGGAGTAATAAAGAAAGTGAGTAGAGAGGGAAGTACAGAAAGTGGAGTCACTGAAAAATGAGAATGGAAAAGAACAGATGAGACAAAGTGAAAACACTGAAAATATTTAGTTAGCTCGTGGCTAGGTGGGGAAAATAATGTTTTCTAAGAAGGGAAAGATCTTTTCCAAAACCTCCCATACAGTTTCTGGGTGTGCAGGGCCTCACTCAGCAATGACTCTCAATGTTCTACTGAGGAATCTCTCTTGTGAAAAGAACTGGTAAAACTAGCATGATTGATAAAGGAAAAAACACCAATTAACT
Organism: Muscicapa striata striata; assembly: GCA_030060385.1. NCBI lineage: Eukaryota > Metazoa > Chordata > Aves > Passeriformes > Muscicapidae > Muscicapa > Muscicapa striata. Next base: position 3,371,814 of record JAREIS010000058.1, on the reverse strand, counting down.
TTTCCCCTCTAAAATGATAGTATACTTCTCTGGAGAAAATATAAATATTTACATGTTAGGAATGTTCAGAGATGAAAGGATCTTCTTTATAAATGTTCATTCATCTCACCTTACGCCTCGATTTTTTGAGAAAGCCAAATTAAACAGGTTTTTTTTTGAAGCATCATAATCATTTTGTGATCCTCTGGGCCTTTTCCTAAACTTTTATTTCTGAAGGTTGAAGTTGCTTTAAGAACATATTAATAAGTTAAAAAAGCATATTCCATCCTAGTATTCCAACAGTCAGTGAATTCATCCTGTTAAAATATTCCCCTTCCTCTAACCTATAATATACACTACTACTGGGTTTTTTCTAATTAAAAACTGTGTAATTTGAATCCTGAGAGACTCCCTATGAAATAATGTAATATTGGAGTTAACAATTAACCTTTCTCTATTTTTCTCAGAAATCTATTGCATGTACAAAAGTTTATTACAAAAGGGTAACGCTCAGTATGAAAATAAAAATTAAGAAATTAGTGCATAAACAAGACATTAGCATGATGTATGAATTTTTTTTTCTGAAGTTTGTATAATCAGACAAGGAAATCAAGAAGGAATTAATTAAGTTATCACGTTTTGGAAGTCTAAATACTTCAGTTTAGTGCTGACCACAGAAGCTGCTTTCATTCTTAAAACAGTCCAACAAATTAATTACTGAAATTTCACTTGGATACTTAAACTTTCACATTATACACTTGGAAGTTTATGAAAATATTTAATTAATTACTAGTGAGCCAAAATATTTCCTGTTTTTGATAAAACTAGTAACTAGAAAACTGGAGTTTTCTTTCTTGCAGACACCTACACTGATGCCCCATTAATTTACAGGGATTTGCTACATATTTATCTCCCTGAAAATGCACTTTTGGCTATGCCTACAAATAACTTACATTTTTAATTCTATTTCATTAAAGCATTGCAGTATCCATATGGCAATATCTATGTAATGCATACTATATTAATTCAAATTACTCTCTCCTCTCTAAGAAACTGTCAGTTTAATGAGATATCACAAATAAAGTGCAATCTGAAAAAAACCCCTCTCACCTATAATTGCTCAAAGCATGCATTCTCTCTCCAAGCTTCATTTTCACTGCATATGTAATGTTTTTAAAGTGGTGTTGAATGTAATGCTTTTTTACTCTGAACACTCTTCACTTTCTGGCTTGAGTTTCCTTCTTGATATAAGAGGGAAAAGTTGAAATTGCTTCTAGAATTGTAGGAAAAGCACTAGAATACAGATTAAATTCTTAACAGGGTTTTGATAAGTCAGGAGTCCACTATCTTAGAAGCAGTAAGACTAATCAATAATGAGGTAATGTTAATTAATTCATGTGCTTGTACTGGATCATCCTTTTACAAAATTGTGTAGAAAAATGTGTGTATATATATATAAATATATGGAGTGACTAAGGCCACATTATTTTTTCTCTGTTATTCAAAGGAGCATTTTCTAAAGCCTCTACTGAAAACCAAATCTGACCACAAAAAACCTGGAAGAATATAATAAAAGGAAAGAATGTATATGATGAGAAAGAAATGTATGAAAGAAGACCTATCAAAAAAGTATGGACCCAGAATAAGGGCTGGTGTGAAAACAAAAAATTATGAATAAAAATTTTAAAAGCATTTTATTCCCAGGTTCCAAAATGGTAGATTACACTGAATTGAATTTTACATCCATCTCCTGGAATATCTGCTCTTAGGCACATTTTAAACCCAGGAGTCTAAAAGCAACTGTTGCCCAAGTGTATTTTTGTTAGGAACTTTTGTATCTAAATGTAGACAGTGAGACAAAGAGTAATTTATAACAGCATGATATATACTTATTGGCAACCACAGCATCTCAAAATTTTTTTAATGTTTTTTTGGGGGCTTGTGTAAATGGCAAGGTTCCTTCAATTTCTGTTCTCCTAAAACAACTGTATGGTTGGAAAAGGATCATTTATGAGGAGTGGTGCCACTTTGGAAACATGCAGCTTTTAGTATCAATCTGAATTTTTCAGATAAAGGGTAAAAATTGTATTGGGTAATATAGAACACAGAAGACCTTTTCAAAGGTTAATGTAAATAGCAGGAAACCATTTAGACTATTCTTTTTTATTATTATTTTGTTTATTAAGATTAAAGGAATTATTGCTATAGTGAAGTGAAACTTCAGTACCCTGGGGAAGGAAAAAACTTTGCTTAGGAATCCAGATAATGCTTAGAGACACATGCTCTGTGGTGTAAAATATCTGAGGATATTGCTACATAGGATGCTTAAAAACTTGGAAGATGATTGGCAAGTTGGAAATCTTTCATTGCTCCAACATAGGTTTTATTAGCCATGTACTTATACCTTAAAGAAAATGGTTATTATCCATTAATAAATTCACTAAGCAAATCAAAATTAAAATGGTAAGTACTCTGTTGTGTTTTTTTCAAAACATCTTATCATTGCAGGATAGCCAGGACTGTGAAAGACCTGGTGATTAGGAGGTGATCTCAGGATAATGAACAATTAATGCATGTGCATGCTGACTAGATGGACTTGATCAAGTTAACATAAATATCATTGTCAAGGAGATGTAAAGTGGTGGAAACAAACCCTTAAAGGTGGCTTGTCAGGATTTCTGGTAAGCACAATTTTTGGTTCCATTTTTTGTTGTAATCTTTGGTGTGGACAACCAAATTTTTCCCCAAATGTTAACTTAGCAGCTGGAATGTTGAGGTAAATGTATTTATCTTTCCAAGGGAAGGAACCAGACATTGCCAATGAGAGCTCAAGGGCTTCCAGTCTGAATTTTCCTCCTTACATGGATTTGTCTCTCTGAGTAACCTGCCAGGTCTCTCTTCTCACCTCTTTTTCTCAAGTCTCAAGTTTGCTGTTGGTGTTCCCTTGTGCTTGTTAAAACCCTGTCCCTGCTGGTGACCACGGTGTTTTTACTGTAAATTTATCTAGAAATTCTGACAGAACTTGAAGTATAAACAAGTAAACAAATAAATAAATCTGGTCAGTGATGGCAGATTCGTACTTGTCTTCCAGGTAGCTGAAGTGACTCATTTCTTTCCAGATTTCTTTGAGCAAAATCATATTAAAGTAGGTAAAGACATGAGAACCATTAAAAAAAAAAAAAATGCATTGCCACTTAAAAATCCCAATTAAAAACTGAAAAGAAGCAGACATAGTATACCTGAAGTATTGGATCACACGTGCTGTAGATAAAACTAACAAAGCTCGACTTGTGGAACAGAAAATAAACCTTGTTTGAACATAGACAATAGAAATTAATCTTACAGGATTATTTTTTGCCTGTTTTTAGAGAAACAGAAATGGAGACAGCTGACTGCAACAAGTGCATTCAGAATCAATGGTTAGAGTTATCACTCTAAATAATTAGAAACAATTGCAACATTTTTCAATATTGAGATAAAATGACAAACACCCAGAAGTATTGTCTCCCCTTCTTTGACATATGGGAAATTTTTAACTTAATTTTAACAGTGAGACTTATACTATGGAATCTAGAACTTAGAAGAACACAGATTTGAACGAGTGCAGGTGCAGTTTTATTACTTCTTTTAATACAAGTAGCCAAGATTCTTTTACCTCTTGATTTAACACTTACATATGGTCATGGGTCTTCCTTGCAATTATTTTGTACCTTTATTACTGAGGAGAAAAAAATATAAAAATATGAATGTGTCAGTGCTCTGATGATGACTACAGGGACATGTATTGGCAGTGTTATGTCTTTGTAAAAATGCCTGCCAAAAAGATGTGATAATATTGTTACACAACATCTCTCAGTCAACACAGATTCCCTTGGCTATTATTTCTTCTGGGAGTTGATTTGATTGTTTATAGACCCAGGAGCTCACACAGCAGATCTTCCTCTGTTTTTATTCATGGAATTTTCAAACACTCCCCAGTTTTCTGGAGATAAACTAGACAGATATACATAAGCTAATTTGATTATTTGTTATGACAAGGTTAATTTGATTATTATGGCTTTGAGGTTTTGAGCTCCAACTCTGTCATCATTTATCTTGCCAGGTGTTTTTTTCCTAAGAATTTCAAAAATAGAAGCAGTCCAGGGTTAACTGCATGCTTGACAGTGTTTATTCCAAGGTATCTCACTTTGGCTTCTGACCACCAGCAATCTCCTTTATCCCTGTGGTCTTCATCCCCTGCTGTGAAGATTGTGAATCTGAATTATGAATTATGAAGGGATTTATGAATTAAGCCCCTTGCCATAATCAGCTTAACAGCTCTGAATTTAAGTTACTGTTTGCAGTTGCTGTTGTCTCTCAGGGCTGACAGAGTTAATGGCAGCCTTCATAAAACACATCAGCATTTTTTCTGTAACCAAAATAACTGCAAGGAAAAAAAACTTGTTTAAACAAGCATCTTTAAACAAGGCATGATACATAGCAGGTAATAGCTGTGAAACAATTGAGACGTTGTCTGATAAAAATATATTCCTGCTTTGTCTTCAGATCCATGTCCTGCTGTGAGCTCATGGCTAATTGTTTAAAATATTTCCCTTTAACCTCTTCCTTTATTTTATTTTATTCCTTCTATATTCATGACCAGTAACAGCTACTGCTTCACACTGGTACAAGCAGTCAAGTCTGAACCAGACTGATCCATTCCTTGCAGTCCTTACCCTTAAAGGGACATAGAGAAGTTTCATCTTTAATTGAAAATGTGGAAAAGAGAACCAAATTTTCTGTGATGTAATTGCACCTGAGCTTTTTAATAGAGAGAATGAAAGGAGCATACATTTGTTATTGACTGGGGACTAAAGCTAAATGCTCTGCCATCTGGGGATTTTATTGACCAGCACTCTGAAATATTCTAAACTGAAAGGGAGCAGCCTGATCCATGGGTTGGCAAAGGAGAGAATGATTTGAATTAAATTTGCTACTCTGGGTTCTAAGACAGTATTGGTCATCATAACCTTGGAGGTAAAAGAGGTATAATTGTTTCCTGCAATTATAGGTGGAGTTCATATAGGGATAGTCCCTAAAAAGGTGAGGGAAGTATCCACCAAAGCCAACTATTGCAAGCCAAATTATCTGCCCATGGAAATAGATACAACCCCATTGACACTAGAGGAGTTTTATCCACTTACAATAGCAAAGATCTGCCTTCTTACTGAGGTTTGTTGTTGTACACATCTGCCCCAGGGTCATTCTGTAATTACTGTAGAAAATAGTGTCCTTACTTGATAACTTCTTCGAGCAGAAAAGTAATTAGCCTGCCAAGTGACTTGATGTTCCTAAGAAGGCACTGGGAGTTTTGGAGGCTGGAGGTTTTAGCAGAAATAAGTAGACGTGAAAGAGGGGAAAGTCTGGCTGGCAGAGTACAAAGGAGAGGTCTGACTAGGAAGATAGAGATGGCCACTTTAGGAAATAAAGTTCCCAACAAAAACTCAAAGATTTGATGTAATACCAAACTCAGGAAAATACTTTGCTGCCAGTTAATGGTACAGGGTCCTTGCAATAGTGAGAAAAACAACTGGAATTTTGCCTGAACAATTTGCTCAGGCTATTCTAGGCTGGTGAGCAGTAGCTGCATTCTACAAGACCAGTTGTCACATCTTTCTGATCTAAAATATTATTGGTGCAAAACAGAAAGAGATCCTTCTTTACAGAAGTAATATTACCTTATGAATATCACTGCTAATGTGTAAAATGCTGCTTTGACCAGTGCTTCAGCCAAAGTTTACTGGATTAGGATGGTGCTGGTGAAATCTCAGTTTATTGGGCACCAAGGCAGAGATGCAAATGTTGGTGGATATCTCAGATTGTTGCAGTATTGTTATCAAAATAGCACAAAGTGTTATTATTTTGTTATGGAAATCAAGACAAATTTCTCTCAAACAGAAAATAGATGCAACACATGAAGGACTGTGCAACATCTGAAAAAACTGCTTAGGCAGTGGGAAATTGAAGAATAAATTAAAGTGCAGAAACCCTAAGGTATAATAACCATTTTTTGACTCTATTAGAGGGGAAAATGATTTTGCAAAGTGTGATTTACCTGGTTCCATAGAGCAGGCTGTATTGCAAGACTCTGTTGCATTTTCTTTTCTCTTTATAACTCTCAAAGAACAATTTTGAATCAATATGATGTGGAATATTAGAATGTCAATATCTATTGAAAAATTAACTGTTTTATGCTGATCTGATCTAATTAAAATCAATGCAGATAACTTTAGAAAGATGTTTTCTTTTGGGGATGAAGTAATGCAGGGTTATTGGGTAAATAAAATGCTACCAATTATCTGCTTTTCTAGAGAAGATGTTTATGTGATTGAAGCTCTGTTTATCAAAAACTAATGTTCTTTTTTATTTCATGCAAACTAGATTGAAAATGAAAATACTCATAATTCACAGTAAAATTTATTTTAAGGAATGGGACATTATATAAATATGTAAAATAATTTTTTTCAAACTGGCATTAGTTGAAAAAAATAGAATGTTAAGTCTACATGTATCTAAAAACTTTATGTATTTAAATGCAGGGGAAATAATAAAATCTACTTTCAAAAATGAAAAAAACCCCAGCCACTTCATAACACAAACTCATTCTAAAATCCCATTCAAGTTTCTAGGAGGCTCCTGGCAGCCTGATTTGAGTTTTGTAAGTCACAGTAAATTCAAAAGAAAGCCAGTCTGTGCAATGAAATGCCTCTGAGGAGACAAAGAATGCAGACTATATCTAAGGAAAAGGAGGGTTAATTTTTTTTCTTCAGACTATAATTATCTAAGTTTATAAATTCTTCTTGAAATCTTCACTTTTTAAGGTAAAAAAAAAGGGAAGGGGTGAAAACAGTTACAAGTGGTTTTTTTTTTTTAAGAGAAACTTTTAAAATTTGTTTTCACTTTCATTTTAAAAGGAAAAATATACTTCCTGAGTTCAAGAGAGTAAATTCTAGTTAAATTTAAGTGGCCATCAAGCTCTGTGTTGACAGTAACCCCAGTAAAAGCAGTTTCAAGACACAATTAACTTCATGCATCATCTCAGGGGATGTATGACAAGAGGCTTCCTGAGGGTGCAAAAGAAACAGGAGCACAAGAAATGCAGAATGTCTCATAAGCACCAATGATTTTATCCTTTCCTATTTTCTACCTTTTGTTGGGACAAAATCCTGCAGATCCGTTTGCAGGGATCCTACAGATCTCACCTAAAAGAGTGAAACCCCCAAGGTAAGGAAAACACTCACAGGTGAAGTTTTATAATAGATGCATATTTTTGAGCATGTATCACTTTTCAGGGATATTAGATGCAAGAACAAATGTAATGAGCTGGTTAAGTTCAAGTGTAAGCCTGTCACTGCTGCAAGCTGGGAGTAAGAGTTGTAGTCAGCAGAGTTCAGTCTGCAAGTGTTTGACATCCATATGCAATGTCAAATAATTTTCTAGGGCCAGATAGTCATGAATAAAAGTTCATAGATTAATTCCACAGTTTTCTCTCCTACAATTTTTAATGAGTTCTCTCACTTAGAGATTTACATAAGGCAGCCTGTTAAAAATTAAATTGAAACACTTCCACCATAAATCTGAACATACTGTAACATCAAACTCTACTGGGGCACAGTAAACTTTTTGAGATTTTTTTTTTTTTAGGAACATTTAATTTTTGCATTGGTTTTGGAATGCAATTTAATGACAGCTTTTTGATCTTGTAAAGATTCTTTAGATACCTTGAAGAAAACATTGCTTTCAGTCTACACTGTGCTGTAATAACTTTCTATTTGTCCCACATATTTCCTTCAGCAAGGTGGGCTGTGTACATTCACAGGTATAAACAGTTTTAATGTAATTAAGTCAAGAACTGAGAGAGCACAACTTGGAGTAATGCTTGTTCTGTCACTACAGAAAACTGTACCCAAGGGGAAAATGCCATGGGATTATCAGAGGTGACTCCTGGTACAAGGTGTCTTGTCTACTTTAGTCATTCCCAGCTATGGGAGTTTCACAAACTCACCCTCTTGTAAATCACTGTGCTTGCTTTGAAGCACCCCCTGCTTTTGATTGCCTTCAGAGCAGATTTTCTTCTCTCATTCCACATGCACTCCCAAATTACCCATTCTGGCAGCTTTCTGCAGTAAACCAGCATCACAGTTATAATGAGCTGGTTTGTGGATATTTTCTCTTTTTTTCTCTGAAGACATATCAGGCATTGCAGACCTCTAATTAGTGGTACTTATAGTTAAAGTTCAATAGTCAAGTCTTTTGAGGCATTAAGAGATTATATTCTTTAATAGCTCTGAAATTAATGAAAAACATCTTTTTTGCTTCTCATTTCTCAGCTTTACCAATATCAGGATATAATTTGGTGTCATGGAATGTGTGCATTATATCTTCAATGGGCTACACTGGTGCTTTGGCATGTCACCAGAACAGGGAGAAAGCTCTTGTCTATCAAAGAACAATGAAACCCAAAAAATGGAGTGTATCAAAATGAGTGTTTGTGTGTGTTTGTTTCTGTCAGGGAGAACTTCTACTTTTTTATCCTTGGCTATGATCTTGCAATAGATCAAGTTGTCCCTTCTCTTTCATTTGACTGACAGCAGAGCCAACACTTGCTGAAACTTTTTTTTTCATTTCTCACGTTTCCTTTCACCTTTTTTTTAAACTTCATTATTCTCTCTTCCTCTCCAGAGATCCATCACTCCAGCATGCAGCTCCCAAGTGTAATCTTTGATTTGTTTGGCAGTGTATGTCTAAATCAAAGAGAAGGGGCAGAAAGTATCCTGACTGATGTGCAACCTTATAATGATTTTCTTCCATAATCCCTCACAGAGTTTCTTTCAAGGAAAGCTAAATAATTACTTTAAAACAAGACCTCAGAGTTTCATGATGATGCTCTGCATGTCAAAAGCTCATTCTGTATCTCAGTTGCAAGAAATAGTCTATCTTGTCAAACAGTCAATTAAAGAAAAAACAAACTACCAAAAAACTTAAAATCCAAAACAAGAAGGAGCCAAAAACTTGAAATATTCCCTAACAAATCAGTGATCCCAGCTAGTTGGAGGAGTCATAAAAATTGATTCCAGATGCCCCAATTTTTTCTTTCTGTGATTAATGTGTTAGAGCAAAAGTCAATGAAGACTGCCTTGAGTTACTTTCCCACCAAATTAAGGGTATTGAGTTGTCAATACATCTCAGGCTTTACAGATTTTTTCAGATGTAGCTAAAATCTGCAGTGTAAGAGCATTTTTTTCTCCTGTAGTGTTCAATTGAAGAGCAATTTTAAGTGTTTGTTGTCAACATCAAAAACATTCAGCAAATTTTAAACTTTTTTTTTTAAAGGAATTACTTATGTTTTTTAATTATGGAGTACATTTATTTATCTGTAAGGTTTGCAATTCTACTTCCAACACATCTTTTTGCTAGATATATCACTTTTCTTACCCTATTGCAGCATATTTTGGCACTTTTAGAGAAGATCCACTGGATCCTTGAGTGCAGCTCTCAGGTTTCAAGCCAGAGTAAAGGAAACATCCCAGTGCTTCTGCATGAGCTGCACCCTTGTGATAAACTCGAGGCAGAAGAAAAGGTGTCAACATGTGCATTCCTTCAAAGGTGAATTCATTTTTTCTGTCTCTCGAGTTCTTCACAATTTTCTTTAGATACTTTTGGCTTTGGTCATGTCCCCTCAAGTGCTGCATGAGAAGAACCCTTGCAAGTGACATCCTGAGCCCTAAATCCCCAAATATCCATTTCAGTCTGGAGACCCCCATGGCACCCACATTTTTATCTTCTAAGATGTTTGAGTTCTGTGCATACCCAGCAGCACAGCCATCACTCCTGAGCTAATGGCAACCATTTCACACCTTAAGACCATTTTCTATGCTTTGAGAAGTTTGTTCTGCTGGGCAAATTCAGTGTATTGCCTTTCCAATTACAGCAGTGATGGGCTCTTCAGAACTGTAACCAGAGGAAAAGATATCAGTCTCTAATTTTTTAACAACTTAATAACACATCTCCCATGTAAGAAATGAAAGACTTCCTTTCTTAAATATCACCTTATATTACTTTCCTACCAGATAATCATCCTCATTAATAATTAGAATCACAGTTGTTTTTATTTTCCCTTTATTGTCTGTTTGGCCCTCTGAATTTTGGATATTTTTCTAGTTTCTTTGCCTCAGACTAGTGAACACCTGCCTGCATAGAACATCACACAGAAAAAAAAGCTATGAACTTAAAACTACTTCTGACCAAGGAAGATCAAAAATTTTACTTCTACTCTCAGGTAATTTTATCTTTTATCTTTATAATTGTAGGGTAGCCATAATAAGTCACATTGTTATCCTATTGTCCTAAAACTCAGTCATCCTCCTCAAAAATTCACTTTGTGTCCTTGTGCAGGAATGCATTTCCTAGATAGATTATATAGACTACAACTCTGAGTCAACATTTCAAATGCACATTTCTTTTGGGAACATTTGTGCTGTTTGGGATGTTGTGAATCTTGCTGTTAGTTGGAAATCTCATTGCCTTCATTCATTTAGGAGAGAATTTTGGTCCTAAGGTGAATTTATGAACAGGGAATTTGGCACTAGATTGCTCTGGCTTTTTATTTGGCAATCAGAAACCCAGAAAACCCAGACTGCTGAACTATGGACATGGCCATCATTTCTGCCAGACTGGATTGTGCTGTATTAAATAATTATACAAGCATGGAAAAAAATAACCATAGAGACAACAGTGAAAGACCTTAAAGTACCAAAGGAATGAAAGTTAATTTCATTCCATTTTCTATTAGAATATTCAGAAATATTCTGAGATAATTGATGGAATCCTTAAAATACAGGCTTATTTTATGTCTACATACCATTTAAAATGATACAATAACATAACTATCAGTTATTATTAAGTTTTTTCATGGTGTGTATATGTGAGCTAGACTTTGCTCTTATTAGTAATCAGCTGGTGTTTAAAATACTACAAGACTGCATAAAAATAGAATCCAGCTTATTGTAATGTTTTTTGTATTCAAATCATCCTAAAGCATTATATAGAATATGTTGGGTATCATTAAAGACCTTCCTTCATTAACTAGGAAAAGCTGTTTCATGGCTTCAAAGATAATTGAGAAGAAGTTTTTCAACATAAGACTAAAAAGAAAAAGCACTCTCAAACAAATTTATCCTACAGAGCAAAAGCTGGGGAGAGAACTGACTTTTGTCCTCTCTTGGTCAATAGATGCTATTAAATCTCTAAAATCATATTAAGCAATATTTTAAGGAACTGACTTAAATCCACAGGGGGAATAAAAAAGAATGAAGGCAGATATTTATTCTGAAATTTCATATTGTTGCAACTGTATTTCAGGGGCTGATGACATACCATGATCCTGTTATTATTCACTTTGGTCAGACAGCAAGGGTTAAGATAGGAATATCATTCCAGGCATTAGCCATTAATCTGGGTATCTCATTGCTTTACTGAGGTTTAGGTTGTACAGATAATAACTCCAGGCCATATTCTGACACCTTTATTCATGCTGAATGGCATCTGAGGCAGCATCAGGTCCCACAAAATCAGAGGGTTATTTACAGGGAAATGCATTAGTCAATGTAGCAGAATATTGTCCTTTGGCAACATCTGCAGATGGAATTGTGCTGTAAAACATTACTGCACCAGCCAGAGTGTCATAATGGCTTTGTACACAAGTTTGAAACAGATTCTGAGATAGTGGCTCCTGATAATGTCATTTCTCTCTCTCTTTCAATGCGTGATTCCTTGCCACAGAGGTGTAATGACAGCACAACACTAACATTTTATCAAAGAATGACAGTCAAGGCATGGATAGGAGTTATCAAAGTTATAACACTGAGACATGCTTGGGACTCAAAGTCAGGAAGAAATTTAGTGTGTTGATCTTAAAAGCTGTTTTAGTTTAATGTAGACTGCTTTGTGATTCTGTGTCTTCTTTTCATAGTTGTATGGTTTTATTGCTATATTCTGCAAGCAAAATCACAGACAAATCTTTTAAAACGTACTTTAAGCTTCTTTTGAAAGTAAATTAGACTATTTTAGAGCCATTTCAGTTTACTTGAGTTTGTGTGAAAGCCATAATATTGGAAAATATTATTGTAATGCTTCTAACTGAAATATTTGCAAAGGGTGAGTCCCACTTTAATAACCTCAAAGAGCTACACTTACAAGAAAATGGCTTTTGGGGAAATTAAAATAGCAGAGAAAAGAAATGGCAAAAATTAGTGATGGAAAACCTGCATTTAAAGAGACAACAGGAAGAACAGGAAGAAAGTTAGTCCCTACATTGTCACTTCTGCTAACACAGGGCAAAAAGCTTGTATTTCTTGTAGAAGCTGGGAAAGACCTTTCTGGAGATTTTCCAAAGTTTTTTTTTAAGGGGTCAGACCTCTTGCCTGAGTGTATTGAACCCTGTTAGGATGTATGAAAGCTCTCTGGACAGAAGTTCACAGCCCAAAAAGTGAGGTGTTTGAGCTGCCCCCAGCTCCTTTTCAGGAGCTCCCAGTCCCTCTGTCTGGAGTAAAGGTGGGTCCATGCTTCACAGAGAGGTATAGTGGGCATGGGGATTTACCAAGCATGCTTAGGAGAGTATCAGGCACTGAAACACTCCAGAGGATGTCTCCCATCCACTCAGACAAGTTTGGGTTTTGATAATGTGTTTCAGGAGAGTTGCTTTTTCTCATGCTGAGAACTTCTGCACCATTTAGTTTATCAGTCATGGGCAAAGCAGTTGTGGCTGTAAAACATGATCTCATTCACACCTTCCTCCACCAGACAGCTCACCCAGCAGAAGCTTTCATGATTCACCTCCCTGGTTGTCTCATTCACATTATCTGTGAAGGGGATTTTAAGGGAAACCATTAATGATCCTCAGGATGTCTATATGTGCTCCTTTGCTGGGCTGATATCCTGCTGTCACCTCTGTCACTGTCTTCTGCTCTTACCCAACAACTGCTGTCTCCCTGAAGGTCTTTTGTGCTTTCTGTCTCTATTGCTGCCTTCTTTTCCTTGTCTCCCCTTAAAAACTGCTCATTTAGCATATGAAAATGAGATTTTTCAGAAGTTAAATCTTGCCTGGGTGTGAATCCTTTAATGGAATAACATTGAAGTGTCCATTACATGAAGGTGACTGTCTCTCTGGTCCCACTCTGTACCATCTGCTACTCCTGTCACTTTGCCAACTTTTTGCAGAGCAAATAAAAGTTAGAACTTTTTAACCCAAAAATGGGAAAGCGTTTTCCTGCCCCTCAAAACAGCTAAAAACAATTTGCCTGAAAATCCCTTCTCCCTTATCCCAAAGATGCCAATCCACATCAAAAATTAGTCCAAAGGAGACACAAACATCTCAAAAAATTTCATCTTAAGTGATAGGATGACAACAACATCCAAAAATGAGAAGAGATTTGCAGCTTTAGGACTGGCTGAAACTGAGGGCAGAACTTTTAATTAGAATCTAGACAGCACAGCTACTGATACCAGAGCTAAAATCTACTCCTGGATAACTATTTTGTAAGAAGTTCCTTCAATTTTCAGCAGAAACATTTGCACAGATCCAGCTTTGAGTTTCAGCCTGGATTTGCAGGAAGCCAAGTTTGATTTTGATGCTGGCATCATTATCACTTAGAACTGCCACAATTTCTATATTCCATGTTGTTATATATTCCATGCTATGAGGAAAACAGGTATCAGCAGCATTTAGGATGGTAAAAAAGATGGAAAGTTTTAAGTATAATTACTTTACAATATATTGGGTATTATAATACTTCAGGACATGCATAGTGCCACAGATGGAAATTTTAATTTTTGCTATTGATAAATTAATATAATTTTATTCCTTGAAATTTTTCAGTCTCCTTATGGGAGAGTTCCAGGGAAACAAATGTGAAATGAAAGGAGTTGAAATGTTCAGCGTGGGTGGTGAAATGGCCAAGTTGATCACTTTTTTTCTGCGTTTAGTAATTGGAGGCAATTCTTTTTGATTTATTAAAAGTTAAGACTGTGCATTAAAATAATTGAGACTCCAGTAAGTACAAGGAACAAAATATAGGACTTCCTTTGGTAGACACAGAGGTACAAATATAATATTAATGCTTAGCACAGGTAAAGTAAAAAATTGTCTGCTAAACAAACCTGACTGCACTGGGAATCTGAGCCTTTCCAGGAATTGATACTAATGCCAAATCAACTTGTGTTCTATACATATAAGTAATAGGAGAGAAAAACAAATTGAACACTTCTATTGTGGCTTAGTAATTAAATTTTGTGTCGTAAGACATTGTCCCACCACAAAAATATTTTCAAATAAATGAGTGGCCTGTAAGTGCAGCTTTAATAACATTGACTTGGATACATTCCAGACTACTACCATATACCCATGCTTCTAAAATTTAAAGCAATGTTTCTAGTTAATCCTCTTTCAGACAATTGAAATTTCTAAAACATTTGCTCTGAGATTCTACATTAAAGTTTAGTTGTTGAACTTTTGTCTGGCAATCAAAGAACCACTGCATCATATTGATTGCTGCTGCCAAGTACCTCTCAGTCTGTTGGACTGAGCAATTTTCTTGGGGAATATGAGCTAAGTAGGGCCAGTACCAGCTCACCTCTGTCTCAGGCTCTGGCTGTTTGTAAAATAAACTTCTCCAATGATTTGAAGTCGTTGACCTGCAGACTGATCCTCACAGCAAGGAGTAATTTAAGGGTTAATCTGCCTTATCTATTGCCTCTCTTTAAGATGATCTCCAAATTCAGCTCACAGATTTAAGTCTAAGACTTCTTTGACTGCAAGGTTATTCCACAATCTTAACCCTACTTTGCCCCCTGGATTCTTCCAACAAATCTACAGTGATTTGATTACAGGATGTTTTAATAGGACCATCTCCATCCTGAGTGCAGTCCTATATGCTGTGATTTTGTAAACACCTGTGATCTTTGCCTGAAGACACAAGAAGTGTCTGTTCTCATCAGAGCAGGAGAGCTTATGCACTTCAAAATCTGATCACTTTTATGCTACAACACTTTCCCCAATAAAACACATCCCCTGTCCCATAAGATCCTGCCAAGTTAAGGGTATTCTGGGCAAAATAACTTGCTACAGCAAGACTTGTTCCTGTGATGATTGATGTGAGAGAGATGACAGAATGGCTAGCAAGGAGAAGTTATATTCTCTACAGTGCAGAGGCAAATTTAATTTTAGGAGGTGCAGGCATCAACCTTAAGATGCCAGGTTGAAAGCAATAATAACAATTTAGTCAACAGATCGAACAAACATATTTATGAAGTCTTGGCTCCGTTGAAGCCAATGGCAAAGCTTCTATTAATTTTGGAGTATTCTCTTTTCAAATGCTGTGAAGTAGAGAAAAAGGGGCCTGACAAATAGCTGCACCACCCAGACACAAAAGACCAGCTGCTCCATTCCCCTCTAAGGGCAGTTTCTTGCATCCATCAGCTCTGCCATCAACCTTCCAACTTAGAAGCTGTGCCTAAGATCACACATAACATTACAAATGGTATTATGTTTTCCTTCTGTTAAAACTGTCTGCTTATGAACTGCCTGCCCAGCCTGAACCAACCTAGGACAGAATAAAGCAAATGCTCCAAAGGTACCCCCCAATCTCCAGTGATGAGGTGAAATAGGGATTGATTCTTTCCATACACATCACTATCACTGCACATTATTTCTTGTTGTTCTCTGAGGCCAAGCCTCCTTAGCTTTTGGGGTAGACATTTGCAAACAGCACATGGTCCCTCCAACTGAATCCCTGTTCTTTAGCAGTGCTGTAAATTGTACTTTTGCTGGAGTTTTGGTTGGTTGGATTATTTGTATGTTTTATCTTTCTTTGTGGCTTGTTATTTTTAAATCATATATCTGCTTGATTTTTTTCTCCTTTTAAATAAATAGCAGTGGCACTTGGGCACTAAAGCCTTTCTTTTTGTCATCATGTCAACCCTACTACATGACAGGGGATAAGGTTTAGATGAAACAGCAGGACTGATCCGACATCAAAATAAGGAATGAACTCTTCTGCTTAAAACTGTGCTTATATGAATGCAACCATCTAATGGTAAGTGGATCTTTGAAGCTGAAAGCTTAAAAGTAAGATTTCAGACATTTAAAAATACACACACACACACAGTCTTTCTGAGAACTTGACACTTTATCCCTACTGCATGGTTGGTGACAATTGGATGGCGAACCAAGTGCTCCAAGCACAAACATCCAAAGCAGTAAATCCATAAATAACTGAGTCAAACAGTGCAGAGAGGACATGGGAGTTCTCTTCTCTGCAGTCATCTCTAGTAGTTTAAAATAAACAAAAACCAAAAAATATCCCCTACTGCAATTGAGAAGAAAAGAGGATACATAAAACAATAAAAACTCAAGAGAAGTATCTGAGTGAAATTTTGTAAGAACTTTTTGGCCATGAGTGCTGATTACTCCATTCTGTGACTTTCCTTAGAAGCTTCTCATTGCATTTGGCTTGTTTATGTATTTAGTGCAACACGTTTTCGTACAAAACTTGCCTGTTTTGTTTGGCATCTGAATCCTTTTTGTTAAGTGTGTAGCATGGCAGTAAAGCAACAGATGTAATGTTTATTGTAAGTTCTACAATGAGGCAAATATAAGTGTTTTAATCAAATGCATGGCTGAAGTGATAAGAAGCCAGTGTTCCCAAAATATCCAGTACAGGGCTTAATGTCTTTGTATCAGTTCTTAATCTCTGAACATGAAAAAAAAAAAAAAAAAAAAAAAAAAAAAAAAAAAAAAAAAAAAAAGAGAGACACTAGAAGGAGCAGAGTGAGGTGAAAGTTGTGTGAATTTGAAAGGATACCCAAAAAAAACCACTATAAGAGTTTGTGCCATTGTTAAAATTTCCATTCTCATCTCTGTTTCTTTCCTGTTGCACTAGACTGGTTACTGACTGACAATATGATTAGGCTGTTGGTCTTTTGATTTCACAGCAGAAAATGTAAAGTTATTTCAGTGCTTCTCATTTCCCACCTTGCTCACTTCACAACTTTACAAGTTTGGGATTGTTTCGCTTCCTTCCCTTCTTTATCATACCTTTCTCCATTAACAACATTTTGCATACTGCAGTTCTGTGCCCCACTGAGGTGCAATTTGCAATAATATACAATTAGGTGACCTTTTCCTCTTTTATTTGGAAGTAAGACATCTGTCTTATGATGATTTTCATCTACTGCCACTGCAAGCATCCATGTTTGTTAAGATATATCTTTTATAATAATAAGAAGAAATAACTGAAATCAGATTCAAAATGAGGACATGTTAGATACAACTGGGTCTCTTACATTCCTTACAAGTTTTATCCATCTTTACCGTGGTTCAAGAAATTTTTCTTCAAAGATATATGATTCTGTAAATCAAAATTATTTAAACTTCAAGCTGGAAAAAGAAATCAAAAAGAAAGAAATTAACTAAAATGAGAATTCATCTATTTTTTCAAAAGATTATTTTATATAACTCCCAGCAATTTGTCACTGTGCCACCTTCCACTTTCATGTCCTTATAAGATTATTACTTAACTTATTCATTGAAATTTTTGATACAGCATAAAGATGAGACAAGTAAAGCCCAAGGGACCAAGCACTTGATATATGTATCATTCTCTTGTGTGTGACAAAAAACAAACAAACAAACAAAAAAAGCAAAAGCATTTCACCACTAGATGTATGAAAGTAAACACAGAGGAAGAAGTTTCAGAGGGGAACAGCATTAATGGCAAGTTAAACATAACCAAACAGTCAAAGGAATCTCTGGTGCAGTATTTCTTTAACAAGAATAGTGAAGAACTTGCCACAAAAACACCCAACTTCTTGTCACTGTGAAATGATGACAGAGCCTGCAGAGCATGCTAAAAGCAGCAAACTAAACATGGTAATTAGGCTTTTTTGCTTGTCATTGCAGCCTCTGAAGACTTAAGCAGGCAGAGCTAAAATATCAAACTAGAGGAGAAATTGCCTGCAACAACTATGATGGCAGAATGTCATTGAAATATGTTCAGGATTTAAGTTTTTGTGGGTTTCTTCCTATTTTTTACCACAATCCCAAGAGTTTATCTCTGTCCCCTGCTGCCATTGCCAGTATTTTGGGACATTCTGGCTCCATGAAGAGTGGCCCACACAAGCACAGCCCCCAATGCTGGGGACTGCCTGTGGAAATGTCACCATGTCACTGTTGTTTCCAACTGGTGGCCAGAGCAAACAGCTCATTGCACACCTTTAAACAAGAGTTCTGTGTTTTACTACCACAGGGGCAGCCATCTGGAACTCTGCTCAACTTTGTATTCCACTGGAATAACTCTCCTGGCATCGTTGGAAAGGTGACACCAAGTTTCTCAATTATGTTTCCAGTTTAATGATCAAATCAAGGAGCCAGTGTAACTTGCAGAAGCATATCTAAACTGGATCTTGAAAGTTCATTTATTCTGAGAGTCACTTCCCACTTCCTAGTCATGGTGATTTTGTCACAGAGGCAGCTGATTTTGTGATGGGAGAGTGAATCCCAAAGAGTTTAGTGGCAGCATTGATGCTCACCCTGGACAGCACAGGTGCTCTGTGCATAGAGCCCTTCACCAGCTTGGAATGAATTCTGGAGAAGTAATTTATGCTATGAATTGCAAGAATGCTGAAAACATCTCTTAAATTTGCCAGGTTCCTTGCTGCCAAGAGGATTTCTTATGTCAAGGACTCATTGTGCACTCTGGCACATCTCTGTGAGAGGTTGATATTTCTGCAGCAGCCCCAGAGCTACAATAGAGTAACTCCACAGTGCAGACACCTTCAGCCCAAGTGACTCAGCCACAGAGGGGTACTGCCCTATATTGCAGAGAATTCAGGTGACCAAGTACATTTTAAATATATTTTTCCTCTGCTGTCCCTGATATCCATTGAGGCAGCTTTTCTCTCAGGATTTCTCTGGGATGCCCTGTGGTATCAGCAGCTTTTCACCATTAGCAGCCATGGCAGCTGCCTTCTTTGGAAGTCCTGGGCATGCAGCCCTGTGGCCTCCTCTCATCCCTCCTGCCAAGCCTGCCCTGCTCTCTCAGCCATCTTTTGGATAGCAAAAATCAAGTGGAATTAAAGCTCTATAGACCCTGCTTTATATTTCATGAGGTCCTTTTATTCCTTCATACATTTCATACATGTCTCCTGACTCTTCACCCAACCACTCCATTTTTTTTTTTTTTTTTTTTTTTTTTTTTTTTAATCTATTCCCTTCTGTAATTGTAAGTCCCCACAGTGCTGCTCCTCCTCAACACAGATTTTTTACACACGTGTGTGTCACTTCATCTGATGCTCTCAGGTCATATCAACTATGAAAACAGCTCCTGTTCCCTTTCCAGCTCTCAGGCAGCAGAAGTTTCTCCAGAGAGATCTGAAAAACTCCCTCCCTTGACTTTAAATAGGTTTTGCACATCTTGTTTTCAGTGAAGAACTTGGAAAAGCAGATGAAAATAAGAAGTGTTAGCATTAAGGGACTTTACTGCTGTTGATACTGGCCATAGAAATCCTGAGATTAGTCCTCAGACTACAGATTGCAAGCCACTATTTTACTGTTTAGAAAATAAAAGTAAAGTATGAATAAGTGCAGCAATCCATCGAAACATAGTTAAGTACAAAAGAAAGGCCACAATTATAGCAGAGTGAGGTTTTTTCCTATCTCATCACATCTGTCACACTCAAGAAGTTAATGAATTCTGAAGAAGCCTTCTCATTTAAAATAGAGGGAATACCTCCTATATACTGAGACATTATTTTTAAGGACAGAGCTTACATGGGGACTGCTGTACATCTGTAATGAAAAAAAAATATATCACATATTTCAAAAGAATGACTTTTGGAATTAACCAAATCTGAAAAATTAAATAAAAGGATTTTATACAAGATCAAGGTATGTGGTCATGCCCCCAGTTGCTTTTCTTGGGGATTACAGTAACACATCAGTTTCTGCATTTGTTTCTGCAAATTTGCAACTGCTGCTTCTGATTTGTTCCACCTTGATATAATCAATCTGAATTCATGGTCTCACCCTATGCTGCCACAGAGATGATTTGTGGGAAACAGAGGGAAATGCAACAGATCCTGCCACTGTGCTAATGGCTGTGACACTGCCTCCACTACAAGGTCAGTTAGTTAAGAGCTGAGTGCCTCTGACCTTCCTTTGCTTGTAAATTTAATTGCTTTGGTTGTTAGCTAATATCCTGAAGAAAAAATAATGGAAAGGATGTGACCAGCTGATTTATATTTATTTATTCTATATTCGAATGTTTTACCTATTAAGAAAGTCATTGCCTGAAATTGTGAGTGCTGCCCAAACAGGAATATTTGCAGTGCTGACACACCAGATTAGCTGAGTGTAATATTGCATTCCAGTGGATTGTCTATGCATGTCCTAATTCAAGAACACACCAAACATTGCTGTCCTGACTGCCCATATATTTGGATGTCATTTTAAGCATACTGTCCAGTGATGGGATGAGTCCCTAAAAACCTCCCTTATAAACAAATCAGAGACTGAGAGGCTTTAAAATTCAAATTATGGGATTCACATGGATTCAGTTGCACTGGTGTGAAACTGTGTAGTTATGCATACTTTTTCTGCCTCTTATGCAGATGGGCAGGAGGGCAAGGGAAGCACTGAGACTGTGATTTTTAAACAGATTTAATCTTTGGGCTTTATCTTATTTCCTTTAAATTAGAAAAAAAGAAATTAAAAAGTAGCGTGTGCTTCTCCTGTCCCGATTTATTCAGTCACTTGGAGTGAAACCAAGCACTAAGCAAGGTCTGGCCTGAAAATTGAACAATGAGATGATTTAAATGCAACAGGAGATGGTCCAGAACTGTGTATTGGCTCTGTTTGCAAATTTCTCTCTGTTGTCATGTTCACCTTGTTGAATAGTCTTGTACCTAGGCAGGAATGTTACTGCCTTGACAATTGCTGAAGCCAGATTCCCAGAAACCTCTTCCAGCCACTTTTAGGAAAAAAAAAAAAAAAAAAAAAAGAAAGAAAGAAAGAAAAAAATAGTCATTCCAGAGACACCCCAGTATATAGGAACTTAGGAAGGCATTAGGTTTTTTTTTTTTTTTACTTGGATATTAAAGCCATAAAGTCTTAATATGTTAATTTGTTGGATCTGAATATTCTTAGGCTCTGTGATGACAATGTTTTGACATTGGATGATGGGGATGTTTTGATAGTGCATTTCTAAGGTTGTGCTGTTTTGACATAAAAGGCTTTGACAAGATGTTTGTAAGGTCACTGTGACCTACCACTGTGGAAGTGGTGGAAATGTAAATGCACTGATGCCTAATCAATGGAATGAAGCACTGTGGGATATATGTAAATAGGGATGTAAATCAGCTGGTTTGGGTTATAAATGAGCCTGTTAGAAAAATGCTTCATGGGAGCTTTCTTGGCCATCTTGGTTTTCCAGTCCTGTGGGTTGAGGAATATTTAACTTTAAAACCTGATAATGCCTTTTGGCATTCCAGTACTTAACAGGAGTATACAGGAAAGTTGGGGAAGGATGTTTTATCAGGAAATCTGCTGATAGGAGAAGAGTCGTCAGGTTTAAATTGAAATAGGTAGATTTAGATACTGTATCATAAAGAAAAAAATGTTCTGAGGCTGTTGAGGCATTGGAAGAAATTGACCAAAGAAGCTGTGGCTGCTCCATCCCTGGAAGTGTTCAAGGCCAGGTTGGATGGGGCTTTGAGCAACCTGGTCAAGTGGAAAGTGTCCCTGCCCATGGCAGGGGGGTTAGAACTGAATGGTTTCTAAAGACCCCTCTAAACCAAAACTTTCTTTGATCCTATGATAGAAATAAATGCTTGGTTTTTCATAGCTTGCCTCTTTTCACTGATTAAGACAGAAAAAATATGCACATTTTTATTTCTATTTAAGAAAACTTGCAACTGTAATAACCTAACAACAAATCTGAATTGAAAAAACAACCAACTTTAAATGGTCCTTGCATAATCTCAGCCTAACTTCTGGTCAGCCCCCCCCAGAAATGAGAAAGCTGGTTAGTGATGTAGAATCCACATCACAAAATTCATTTTCCCTCTCATAGAAAAAGGCTGCTGTGACTTCTGCTCCTGAGATGACACCTGGATGCAGCAGGCAGAGCCAGCAATACAAACTGCTGGGCTGGCAAAGCAGAGGGAGGCAGAGGCAGCCCTGGGCTGTGGGATGCTTATGACTGTCTTTTACTCTTTTTGTGCCAGGCCAGACAACTATTGGAGAATTAACAAGGGGATGCCACACAAATAGAGAAGCCTGTTGTATCATTTGTTATGGAATTTAATGCCTTAACAGGAGATGGATCAATACCATAGCAAGGAGAGGTAAGGAATCCAAGAATAGTCACAAAAGATGAAGAGAGAGAAGAGGCTAGAAGAGGAATGAAGCAAAGTTCCTCCTTTCCTTCAGAAATAGTACTATTCCTCTTTTTTTTTTTCTTTTCAGTTTGGTCTGCGTGCCTCTATATACTTGGGATTATCTGAAGGGGTTTTGCCAATGTATTTGTTTGTTTGTTTATTTTTGTGATTGTGTGTCTGCTTTATTGCTCTAAGACCTGCCAGAGCTTGATGTCAGAGCATTGCTGCCCGAAGAGCTTGTAGTGGCCTCTATTTCCAATCCTGTATAATCTCACTTTAATCACTATGGCAGTCAGCTCAGAAGTGCCTCTAGGTGGAAAACATCACTGTAACATGATGCAGTTGATTTTACTTCAGCGTGGCCTTGAGATAAGCCACACTGGCCCATGGAATGTGTGTAGTAACTCTTCTTTCTCTGCACCAATTCAAACACTTAGAGATACAAATTTGGCCTTTCTGAAAGAAGTTTTAGAAAATGTGCAGTAAGCCACCATTTTTAAAGGATAAGAGCAAATATTAAACAGATTGTAAACAAGCCTGACAGACAAACTTAAGATATCCCATTAAGCAAACAGGTTATTCCTTGCTCCTTTCTGTGCCCTTTCACCAATCTTATAATTTCCATCAATTTTCAATCACTCCAATCACCTCTTTCTAACCTCTGCAACCTGCAAAGGGTTTAAAAAGGGCCTGTGCTTGCTCTGTTGTTTCATTTATCTTCTCTTTGCTCCCAGCAACACAAATAAGTGATTTCACAACCACTGGGAAGCAAGAGCAGAGGGAAAAAGAGATTTAACCTACCTCATCTAATCAGAAGCTCCTAACAGATGGAGGCAAACTGCTCCTTGAGCCCAACAAGGAACTGAGCCAGGGCTCTTCCCTCATCACCAACTGCTGCCAGCTAAACATCTGAATTCCCTCTCTTCTGGAAGCTTATAAAAGCTCTAATCCAAGAAATGGCACCTCATTCTCTCCTCTTCCCTCCCTCATGCCATCTCCTTCTCTCCACAGCACATGGTGTTGCACCCTTCCAGACAGATGAGTTTCAACATTGTGACAATATCTGAGTCATCATTTTTCCACCCACTGTCAAATCCACTGAAAAAAGAAAAAACACCCAAAAAATCAAAACAAAACAAAACCAGCTCCACAGAAAAAAAAAAATAAGAAAACCAGCAAAATCTGTTGAGAGTTTCTGTTTCTACATGTCTTCTCAAAGTGTTTTTTTTCTGTCCAAAAGGTTCAGAACAACTGAGGACCATAGTTTCTGAAATATCATGAAGAACCACATTTTACATCAGGAGGGTAAAATTCAAGTGTCTCTCTGGCATAAAGTAACATCTATTAGCCAGCCTCTTGCATTTTTGTGGGCTTGCCTTTCCTTTTTGGAGCAGGAATTTTATCCTGCATCTGACTAACCTCCAAAGTGAAGGTGGTACCAACTTTAGTTGCCAAAATTAAATGGCCCATTACCCCAGTTACCCATTTCCAGCTCTGTGCTGTGTCTGGGCTGAGCTGAAGGTGCACATGTTGGCATATTCCAAAGTCCAGCTCCTGCCTGGTCATCCAGATGGGAAACACAGCCAGTACTTCTGGATTCCTTTCCTACAAAGCAGCACTGTGTGTAGAGAATGGGGCTGTTGGATCACCCAGATGAGGGGCTGGGAGCAGCCAGCCCCAAAGGCTGGAAAGGCTGAGTGACTCATTGTAGACAATGGAAGACAATATCATCATTATTCAGTCCCAGGGAGGCCAGTGAGTTGTTAACTCATGTCCACCTTAAGCATAAAAACCAACTTTTTCTTCTAGGTAGGATCTCTGGGCCTTTATTTCAGAAGATCTGCTTAATGCAATCTACCTGCTGAAGTTAAACAGAATGACCCTTGATAAAAATTCAGGTACAAGTTGCTTCTTTGGACAGATGGCAAGTATTTTGTATTTCATCTTCATTAAATGAAGGAAAGCTCCTTTGAATACAAGTTAAAGGAAGAAGAACCCCTTGAATACCAGGTAAATGGTCTGCTAAGCCCCAAGGATTTTCTGAGAGAGAGACCTGAAGCAGTGGGTGTGAAAGCATGGAGGTTCACCCAGTATTAGTTTTGCAATTATTTGAGTATGATAATATCTTGGTAGTTGACAAAATGCTCTTGTTCAAATGCTGTATCAGAGTCTCTTCCTGTGTTCTCCCATGTTCAGTTTTGAGACTCAAACACAAATTTCTTCTAAATTTCAGCCAAGTTTCCTCCAGAGATGTAATGTGCATGCAGCTATGCACACATGCATCTGCACCTCTCACTGAAAAGGAATCTAAGAGTAGGAACCAAACAAGTAAATTCTCCTAAAGTTTTAGAAGAGGGCATAAGAACAATACTATAATTTATTTTTAATATCCACAATAATATATATCAATAAATTATTCTGTGGCTTTTTTCCCATCCTTCACTGGCAAATAATTCCTTTATTTCTGTGTAAAGGCAGTGTATTTGTCATATGCATTGAAGTGAATAAAACTTGTTTCATAAGGATTTTGATATGACCAGTAGTACAAATATCTAGGTTGGTGTTACAAATGCACTTCATCACCTTCTGCAGAAAAACAGGTGCACTTTTTGTAGCTGATTTATTTATCCTGCAGAATATACCTCGACAAGAAATCTGTTTTGTGAGTGTAATGAGATGTGACTTTCAAAACTAGAAAATGGGCACAAACTGAAATATAAAACATTCTTTTTAAACAAAGAGAAAGTCACTTTGGGGATTTTTTTTTCCCACTGTGAGAGTGCTTGCACACTGTCACAGGTTGCCCAGAGAGGCTGCTCAGTCTCTGTCACTGGAGATGTTCAAACCCCAACTGGGCACAGCCCTGAGCAATGTGTCTGTAGGTGACACTGCTTTGAGCAGAGGGTTGGACTTGACAGTTTCCAGAGATGCCTTCCAGCCTCAGCCACTCTGTGAATCTAAATAGCTGTGTTTTCTGTACAGTCACCAAGGGGTAGTTTCTTTTTGGATAGTTGTATAAATTCCTCTCATTGCCAGATTCAATAGCATCAGTCATCTCTCTGTTGTTGTGATAACTGAAGTGTTTCAGAAATAAGAGGGACAATTCACAGGTGATTTCTACCTTTCCAAGAGAGAAGGCTGAAAAAAAGATTAGCTGTGAATCCATTGCAAATAATGGATGCTGGGTTAGAGGTAACAGAGTACATCTCCTTTAGGTGGGAATTATTTACAATCTTTCACGTTAATAGTTCTTCTTATTACTGTTTAAAGACTCTCCATCCTTTGAATGCAAAAATCTTGCAGGCAAATTAGAAATAGGGAGAGTTAATGCACTAAATGATTGAGACAAAATAGCCAAAATGAAGAATTGTGTTCCTCAAACTGCATCCTAATCTGATATTCAAAGGGATGAAACTAAAAAGAGAGGATAAAATGTGCTTGGATCAAACGTTTAACTCCTGTGTCAAATGTGTTCAATAAGCCAGTGAAAGAGAACATGACACACAGTGAAGGTTAATTATTAATGAAAAAAATAAACATATAAAAAGGGGGGGATAGAAAGGGGAACTCTGGAGTTTGTAATGATTGAATGCAGCTTGCTTAGGGGATTATTACCAAACATCTGCTTTGTGACAAGTACAGTAAAATTAGTTATGGATCATCAAAGAGATTTCTAACACTTAACAAAATGAGACCAAAAGTGCCTTTTTCCCCAGGTTCAGACATCTGGGAAAACATTAATCAAACATACAGATTCAGTGGGAGGGAAAATTTGGAAAGCAGCAATGTTGAAAAAGACTGAGTGAATAATATTGGCAGAAATTAGATGTGAATCTGCAATACAGCATCACAGCAAAACAGCCATTTTTGCATTTTATTTTTTTTTTTTCAGTCTGCCAATGAAGAATTATCATACTCCTACTCAGGAAGGAACAATAGTGCTGTTCTGTTCAAGAATGGTGAAGTGGAAAATCTTGGTTGATTCTGCAAGATGTTTAATGTTTCTGCTAAATGCCCTTGGGTCCCTCTGGTGCAGAAGGGAGCTGGCCCTTAGAACACAGAGCATGGGGCTGGACAAACCCTCACCTTGATGTTGCAGAGCAGTTGGAAAAGAAATCAAAGAAATGCAATGCTGGTGATTGCTGAGGGGACTGGTTTACAAGAAAAGATTAAAACTTGTCTGATTACATCTGTGCCTGGTAGGAGGCAGTGAGGATCTTCCTAAGAACCAGACAGGAAAAAAGAAATTCTGTGATATTGGCCACTGCATCAGAGCTGATTCCTCATTTGGGGAAGAGAGTCGGCTCTCATTTCTCTGGTGCCTAGAGGCAATCTCTTGGGCAGAGATTTCATCTTGGTTTTCATCTAATTTGCTTTTAGCTTATCTTGAACATTTCTTATTAATCTAATTTAAATTGGCAAATTTTAGAGTCTGGATTTTTAAAAAAATCTATTTATTCAATTTATTATTATTTCTAGCAGTAGCTGACAATATCTAACAATAAACAACTGCAGATAAAAATCATGGGAGAAGAGTCACTGTGCAAATGGGTATAAGGAAGAGCAAGGGAATAATGCTCTAAAAAGGACAGTTGGCTTTGAGTCTCAGCAGAAATAACTTCTCTCAGGCCTGCCTACAGGACCTGCTTGGTTTGCACAAAAGTGTGACCCCCTTTAGCAGTTGCATATCCAGTACTGCACTATATCTGTCTCAGTGCACTTGCTTCCACCTCCCCACCCACTCTAATCTATTTTTTGTCTGTAGAAGATAAGCATTGTGATTTTTTTTTTTTTTTTTTTTCTTTTGGTGTGCTATGAATCCTCCTCCCTGAAACTGCAATTCTGGGACAAGATTTGCACATACCCATTCCTAGATCTGCCCATTTGGTGTTCTTTGCAAGCTATTTTCAATAAGAAGTGTCCAGAATTGTACTGCTGGCCTCTACCAATGCATGCCAGACAGGGAGGAGGGGATGTATTTGTCATCTTGCCATCTCTGCAATTCAGAGCTCAGAGTCAGAGCAGTTTGAGTAAGAACTTTGGCCATGTGCTTTATCTTGGCCTTGCACTTGCTCACAAGCAGGGTGGGATGATTAGCAGGAGCACAAGATGCACTTGCTAAGCCAGACCTGTTTCTTCTAGTGAAGCAGAGAGCAGCTCCCTGCCACCACGATCACATTAATAGAGATGACTGAATTTTTATCCTGGGACACTGCTGACTCACTCATGCCTTTTTCTAAATAATGAAAATCACAAGCAAGAGCAATTTAACTATCACCTAAAGTAGTAAGCAGTAGGAAGGTTTTGGAAGCTGAGGGCAGGTGACATGGTAAGAAGTTACCAGCTGCTGGGCAGTACCTGCTCTTCTCACATAATTGCATCCTATCTTTTGAACAGCTACGAGAGAAGAGAAATTAAGATAAACTCCCTCCTCAAAATCACATTTTACCTGAACACTTAATCAGGGAATACTCTTGTGGTCTATTTGGAGCATGATAAAAAATTCAGAGCATTATGATTTCCACTCCTTTTCTTTTTATTTCCTTTTGGATGTGTAGCATTTTCTTGTGAATTTCATCAAACTTTAGTACATTATTTCTTAAGGACTTCACAGGCTGTTTTGTGAATGTTGCAGGGGTACTGAAAAAAGATTTTTTTAAATTGGGGAATACTGCTTTCATTGTGTGTGGTGTGGCTTTGTTCCCACTGTTATCCCATTTTGTTTCAATATTAGCTTATTGAACCATGAAAAAATCTAAAGTGTGAGAAATGCACTTTCTTTTATGTAGCTAGTAATATGAGCCTCGTAAAGAACATATCTCAGATGACTAAGCAAAATATTTATTTTTGCAAAACACAATTAGGAAGCTATAACTATTTAGAATATATAACAACTTCAAGAAACTGTGCAAAATGATACAGGTTGCAACCACGGTACTGTTCCATATCCATGGGTAGAAAGGAGTGTGGGGTTTCCCAAGGATCTGTGCACAAATGCTGAACCACCCTGTCCTTCAGCATGTTTCAGTCTTCCACCAGCTCTGCATTTTCCCAAAGCTTCTGCATTTTTGAAACCTCATGTACTTCATCAAATTTGGCTGCAGTGCTGCTGTCAGTTCAAAGGTTGTGGAAAAGGAAGGAGGAGAGACAGACTTGAAGGTGGAAAGAAAATTTCCTGGTATGAGCCTCCTTTCCAAAGGAAACCACTGAAGGTAAAAAAGGGTCACAGGGGCCATAAAGGTACAGCATTTCAAAATTATCAATTCACAAAGAAAAGAGAAAAAAGGTGCAGCCTTTACACCTCCTGCAGTCATGGACCCTTGTCCTTCTCACCTTGGATTTGCAGTCCAAGACAGTTCGTGCCACACCTCTCAAGGACAGGCACAGAGGGCACAGAGTCAGCCACTGTGCTTTGAAATAACTGTCAGAACACCAGGGGTTAATGATGCCCAGAGCCTCCAGCCTCACTGCTCCCTAAGTCTGTACATTTCTTATGCAGAGCTGATTTGCAGCTGCACTAAGTTTTATCCTGGGGAAAAAAGCCTCAAAAATATGTTTCTGCAACAGCAATTCTGCCCTTTGTAATTGGGGAAGGAAATGCCTGTGAAATATGCCATAGAGCTCTATGGTGCTGCATTCTTAAATGCACTTCATTGCATACCATGAAAGCTGGAGCTTCAAAACCCATTGATTAAAATGAGAGCATTACTGTACTCTGCTAATTAGGATATAGTATTTAACACTATTCTTAGTTTGAGCTGTGCACAGTAAGTACACTTCTGTTAATAGATTTTGGGGAGTAGGGAGACAGTGTTTAACTTTTTTTTTTTTTTTTTTCCCCTTAATTGCATGAAAAGACAGGAGGCAGCACTCACATTTTAAGAATGCTCTGGTAAGAGAAGATTTCCTGCTGGGAGAAGCCAAAGGAGTGGAAGGAGAAAATATATGTCAGATGGCAGAGGGGGGGAACAGACCAGTGGAGGGATGGATAGCTGAGATACAGTGAACTACTATATTTTTAACCAGTATTTCTGGATTTGAACAGGGAAAATACTTACCCTTTTGAACATTTAGGGGAAAGGGTCATCATCATTCATGGAATCAAATAGGGCTTGTGCAAATCCAAGCAAACACCCATTTGATAATCAGAGTGGGAGCAGGAAATTTTAAATGCACACAACAAGCAGCAAGTCTAAGTAGTGTTTTCTTTGCCACAGTCACTGAGGAAAGGTTAAAACTTCAAACAGCTACAAGTCTCCAGCAGATACATGGAGAAACAGGTCCTGGAGGTGTGTCAAAATATTTAGTATTTGCTACATCTAATAGAAGCATAAGGAAAGTTGAAAGTAAGAAAAGCAAAAGAAAAAATAGCCACAAGCCCAGATCAACTTCTCTGTATAAACAAGCTGCCTATGCAAAGTGCTGACAGGTTTTTTACCATTGGTGTAAAAAGATTCATGCTGGGCTCTCACTTGAGTGCAGAAGAGCAGAAAAACCCCTCACTGACCCTTCAGCAAATCAGCCAATGAAGAAGAGAGTGTGGCAGCCACATTTCCTCTCCCAGAATTCTGAACCTGCTATAATTCTATAATTACAGTGTCTCTTTCCTATCTATCTAAGAAGAAACAGGTGACTAGCATGGAACAGACAGGGACTAAAAGAGGCTCTTTGCTGGTTCTTAGGGTCGTAGTTTATTCCATAGTGGTTTCAAGGCAAAGAGGGGGAGGCCCCCAGATACCACAGTATTTCTAGGAGAAGGGGGCAAGGAAAGATTTTGGCTATTAGCCAATGGGACTAAGACATGGAGGACAAAGAAACAAGGAAGGGGAAGGGTCAAGAAGAGGCTTCTCTGGCTTTCTGCTAATAGGATAGAGACTCAGAATTTATAAAGATAAGTTATACATTTTTTTTTTATTATTCTTTTAGTATTGAATGACAACATGAACCTTCACTTTTTCTACTCTGGGGTGGCTGTTCCAGTGCAGACAGTGCCAAAGCACAGCCACATTGCCCCTGGGCTGTGTTTCCCTGGCCACTTCCAAGATTCCAAAGGGAGCAGCTCCTGGTGGTGACACACAGGCAGGAGCTGCACCCAAGGAATATTAACATGCTTTCACCTCATGCACTCTGAATCTACCCCAGCTCCAAAAGAAGCATAGAATATATTTTTCTCTGCAGTTGATGCATGCTGAGATTTGTGCTGTGTGGAAGCAGGTCAGGTTTCTGCATTTTGTGCAGAAACCAAAATGGGGAGAATGTGAAGGTTGTCCCTGCTTCCCTATGTAAACAAGTTCTTTTTCTTTCTAGGCCCTCCCTGAGAAAGGATTTGGGATGCTGATCCTCAGTTTTTTCTGTCTACTGCATCATCTGTGGGTGTTTACTGAAGCACCAGGCTGGTTACATAATTTTTCACATTATTCTCACAGGCTGTCCAATGTATGAAGTCAGTCTTTAATTGAAGTTTCCATTTGCATGCTTCACAACCCTTAAAATATTGTGCTTGGAATGTCAGATGAGGTTAATTGAGGACCCTCTTGATGATGGTATTATTGCAATATGAACTTGGAGAATCCAATATTAATTCTAGGAGGACTCTGTAAGATTTATTTTTCCTCTTTAGGTTTTATCTTCACATTGAGAATTAGTTTGCAGTTTAAATTCAAAACGATTTTCAATACAGTGAAATTCATAATGTTATAATGAACTCTAGAAATTATTCTATTCCTAGAAATAGATAGTAACATTGCATTTAAATATTACTATTTGGATTCTAACACATAAGAGACTGCATTATACCCTTTCTTGGCTAGTGTGATTTGAGGAATTTTTTTTTCTTCTTGACTATGTGCAAGAAACTATTTCTCTAATTTGGCTGAGTTCAGTTGTAATTACTGTTCTAGGCTGATGCCTTCCTGTGCCTGGAATTGTGTATCACTTTTGGAAAACTGACTGTAAAAGTAGTTTTTTACCTAACAATAATGTTGTTTAGGACTAGCCTGTTTTCACTTTTCCTTGCTATTTTTTAGCATACAGGATATTCCATGAGGAAAAGTGTTTGCCCCAGTTTAAAAGACAGAGAAACATGATAACAACCTCAGTGAAGGGCAACTTTGTCAAAGAACTGAGGCATCCATTCAGATCTGTAAATGCAAATTTTATCACTCAAAAGTTATGGAAATTTCTTTCCCCCAAGCATATCTTGGCATTAATTTTTCTGTCATCAGTAGTAAGCTCATGCCCTGTTGAAGCATTTTTACCTTCTGTTGGCAATATTTCCCATGTTCACACTGAGTACAGTTGCACAAATTCTGTAACACAGGGAAGCAACAGCACACCATATAAATCTAAATTCCTTATCCTATTTAAAACAAAAACTTACAATTATTTCAAAGAATATGTAACACTTTATTCCAGAGTTCTCTGAGACCATTTAAAGCCTGGTACAAAGGATAATTTAACAAATACTTTAAATAAGTCACCACTAACTTAATATCAACATATTCACATCAGAGTTTCAGAATCCTGTGATATAATTCTCAATCATTTTTTTTTTTTTTAAGGGAAACTGAATATTTGTTTCCTAGCATATCACACCCTGCTTCCATAGAACTGAAATGGAATTTGGATACAGCTATTCTTTCACTGAGTCATTAGACAGTGTTTAAAAATCGATACTTCAGGCAATAATCTACACAGATTTGTTATTTCAAGTTCTGTGTCTGATCCCCCAGAAAGAGGCAGATTTTTACCTCCACATGGAGTCAATGGCTGTTTTTTAAGGGTCATCTGCAGGGGATTGTCTCAAAACACCAATTTCATGGTCACATTCTTATCAGTTCTTGAACCAACATTCACGTTCATATCAATTTTATACAGTATGGCTTTTCTTTGCTCTGCTGGACTGTTCAACAAACTACCTTTCTTTGGTTTTTAACTTAATATTTGGGTCTTTCAGTTTTACTCCCCTGCACACCTGGATTTGAGTCATGAGCTGAGAAGAAATGAGACAATATTTTATTGTAGCAGCATCCAGAAAGAGTTCTCCTGCTGCCCAGCCATTCCTGTTGTTCCTGTGCAGAGGATACTAATTATCCAGTATGTGAAATTACAATGGCAGAAAATAGTGAACATCTCAAGCAGAGAAGTAATTACAGTGTAAGACAAATTATATAGTTCTGTTTGTTTGCGAAAAAATGTTATGAAAAGTTTGGTTTTTTGGTTTTTTTTTTTTTTAATTTCTTTCCTTTTCTCCTAAAAGCTCTGTGCTCACCTCACTGGGAACAGCAAGCTGGGAATGCTCAGATCCCCAGTCTTGTTGATATTAAGTACAGATCAGTGTGGAACATGTCTAGCCAGGAGCAAGAGGAGCTGTGCTGAGGGGCAGGTGTCCATATGGATCTCTCTGCTCTTCATGCATATGCATAAAGGGCATTTCCCTGCAGATTTCCTAGCTGCTTCTTATCCTTTTCCCTTTATATGGGAACTTACATTTGTTGTCCTCTGCTGGCCCTCTCCCTGAGGTGTTACAGCAGAGGGAGGTGATTTGTCCACAGGTTATTAGAGCAGACACCACATACACTAGGAATTCCCAGTGCATAAATAATGTCCTTGCTAATTAATTTATTTTTGTTTGAGCTTCTCGTCCTGTCCTGTTACTGGCACTTGTGATTATTAGAACAGAAAGCCCAAGTCCTTTCCCAGTCCTTTGTCAGATGGCTGCCTCTTGTGTTAACTAGTGGGTTGCTCTGTACACCATCCTTGGAATGAAAATTAGCTGCTCTGCAAAAAGGCAACAGCAGGGGAAGAATAGAAATTATGGAGTTTGAAACCATAAAAATTAAAACCAAAAAATTATTGTTGTCATGGTAAACCTGGAGATAAACAAGGAAGTCATACAAAACACCAAAAAAGGTGTCCCCTTGTCCTTGGCCAGCCCCTTCCCAGCCAGGTCTGAGACAAGACCTTCACTCTGCAGTGGGATATAGAAACAGGACACTAAGGAATGGTGATGCTTGTCTGACCACTGCTATCACTGCCACTATTTGGATTTCCAGCAGCTACAAGAAATGCAACTAGATCTGGTCTGGCAGGTGTTCCAAGCACTGTAGCAGAGCCTTGTCCAGGTGAAAAAGACAAAAAAAAATGTTTATCAAAGAGTTCTGATTGCTAGAGAATTGTCCCCCCAGCTCCTAATGGAAAGTTACATTTTGCAGAACAATCTATAGATTCTATCTCACAGCTGTCACAGTGAAATTACCTTCAGCAAAGTGAGCCAGGAGCCTGGTAGGAGTCACAGGATGTGCAAATGTCCTGAATCCGAGTCCCTCAGTGGTGCAGATATATCTCACCTTCATTAAAAAAATGCAGTGAGGAAAGATTTCACATCATTCTTTAAAAAAACATGAAAACTACATCAATTCTGGACTGTCACATTCTTATTCTACCCAAAAGTAATTTATTTCTTATGCATAAGTAGAGCTGCTATTTCCTTTTGTGCATCCCCTGAAGTATGCATGTTGTTTCCTGCTCAACAGAGACTCTGAGTGAAAGCAAATATATAAAATACCTCTACCTCTGTAAAGTAACTATTCAGAGTCCCTGACTTACAGTTCAGAAGCCTGAGATAAAGTGCTCTTTGTTTTATATTTGGGGTTTGAGTTGGGTTTTGTCTGCTTGTTTGTTTTTTCTGAGCAGTGTCTATCATGAGAGGTATGGAAATAATCAATAAAACGAAGAGACAAACAACAATAACCACTACAGGGAAGCTCAGAAAAAAAAGTAACTGATGAAAAAGTTTAGCAAACAGTCTGGAAGAAAACACAAGGAAGATGGTGAGTGGTTTTTTTCCTCTTTATTTTCTTTGAGTGATAAGTAGAATGATGCAAAAATATGTGACTTGGGAGTTTTTAATTCCCAGGGGATGGACATGTACAAGAAGTAAAAATGGCCTAAAATAAGGGTGAAAATTTAGACTGTCTAGTGAAAACATTTCGTATCAGTGAAAACTGTTAGGAAAGTAAAAAAACAAACTCTAGCTACTGAATGTAAAAATGCACACAAACTTCCATTAGGAAGAAAACACTGATGATTTTTTTTCCCCACTTATCTAACAATACATGGGTTAAACTGGCATTCACTCTATCATATACTCTAAAAGACTTTCCCAAATGGGAAGATAAGTAGACATATATATATATATATATATATATATATATATATATATATATATATATATATATATATATATGTGTGTGTGTGTGTGTATATATATATATATATATATGCTGTATATAATGTATATTCCTGAAAAGTCCAGATCTGGAGAAGGACACTTTTACTTGGGGGTCAGATGTGAAAGAATGATTCTTCTCCTTGGTTTAAGACCAAAACTGCAACATTTAAAGTTGTTTTAGTAAGATGTGGAGACAGAGAAGACTGTGGACTAAGGCAATGGCTGAAGTTGCTGTACCTTAATGAAGAGCTGTCAGTACCAGGTTATTACTCAATTTTCTGCTGCTTTAGGGAGAATATTCAAAAGATAGACAAGTTCTGACAGGCAGTAATCCTGTTCTTATACCCCAAGTATTTAAATGCTTCAGGACATTTATCACAGCTGCCAAAACTGGATTCACAACCTGTGGGTTTCAAAGAGAGAGGGTGATTTTGCCTCTTCTTGCTTTGGGAAAAAGGTAAAATATTCTCATTCCTTCTTCCCTTTCTTTGCCTACATCTTTTTCACTTACTCCTGGCTGGACTCAGCTTAGTGATAAACCATCCACAGGAGCAGCCAAGGCTCCTTGTGGCTCTCTCCTAGTGAGGAATCTGTGCTGAAGACACACCTCCTGTAAAATGCACTCAGCAGCTGAGCTTTTCTGTCAGCCACCCACATCTCAGCCATTCCTGGGAAATGACAGACTGAGTGACTGGGGGAGGAGGGGACACAGTGCTTTGTTTAATCATCCCACTTCAGCCTGATTCCTGCAGTGTTCTCTCAAAAGTGAAAAGATCTGGGAAATAGATTTCTGGTAATTAGCATTCAGAATATTGTGATGCCAGCATCAGCATCTTTCACTGAGGATTTACTCACACTGGGATGAAACAGGCAGGTTCTCACATCCTGAGGTCTCTCACACATTCTGGCTGACAGGAGCTCTGGGCAGACAGCAAAGAGGGGACTCTGTGTCTTTGGGGCTGGAGAAGATCCATCTCCTCCTTCAGGGGACTCTGTGTCTTTGGG
Organism: Muscicapa striata striata; assembly: GCA_030060385.1. Classification (NCBI taxonomy): domain Eukaryota; kingdom Metazoa; phylum Chordata; class Aves; order Passeriformes; family Muscicapidae; genus Muscicapa; species Muscicapa striata. The sequence goes on along the minus strand of JAREIS010000058.1, from coordinate 3,336,128 downwards.
GCTGGAGAAGATCCATCTCCTCCTTCAGGAGGAAGCCCACTCTGCCTGTGCTGCACCAGAGTGTTTGCAGGCACTGCTGTCACCACATCCTGCTGCCAGGTGAAACTCTGCTGTCATTCACTGAGGCTGGAGTCCAGCACACAGAGCAAAAAGGAGCTTTAAGCAGGTAGTGAAGAATGAAGGGAGTGTGAGTGTCAGATATTGATGATGCAGTGTGTCCATCAGCTGCACTACAGGGGGGAACTAAAACCAAGTATCACAAAAGCAATAGGCATCACAGATTGCCTCTCACAGTGGGTGGTGAGCAGCACTCTCACCTGAACAAAAGATGTATTTAGATAATAATTCACCAAGAATTAGACTGTATGAACTCGCTTGAGGCACTGTGCATGCAACACAGTTAATGGTAAAATATCAGCAAAAGCTGCAACTACCTCAGGCAGCACACACAGTCTGAGACAGAGCAGAACAAACCACTTGGATCCCCAAAATGACTGCCCACATGAGACCTAGTTTTGTACCCATGTGTTGGAGTATATGCTGGCACAAGCAAGCATATGCATCAAAACCAAGGAGGTTGCCAAAGAGAAATAGAGGGAGCTTGCTGCCCACCAGCTGTGACCCTGGCCAGGAGCTTGGGCAATGCCACATAAACACCTGTTTTCATTTGCTGAGTGTGCTGTGACACTGGGGTGAGTGGTGACAAGAGGCTTTTCACATGGCCTGATCTGCTTTCAAAGCTCTGTAAACAGCTCTTAGCTGAAAATATCATGTAACATTTTTTTTTCCCCTTTGTTGCACACAGTTCATGCTCAGAGGAAGAAGAGCCCTTGTGCTCATCTGGGCTTGGGAGCAGCAGCTCCCTTGAACACAGCAGGCATTCAACCTGAGGCTGAGCAGGTTCAGGCACTGAGCCACGAAGCTTAAAGTGTGCAGGCTTGCCTTGCAGAAAGAGGGAATGATGAGTTGTGAGCAGGGGGAGATAGCTGCTAGTTGGAAATAAGATGCATTCACAGAAATTCAATTTAAGCTTTAAAAAAAAAAAAAAAAAGGAGAACAACCTAGTTAATTTCATAAGGGTTAAGGAGCCAAAATGTAACACCTTTAGTTAGGAAATAATTGCACACTTATGACCTGAGGCAACAGTCAGAACTTTCTGGGGGAAAAAAAAATGGTACATGTCATTAAATTTAATAATGTTTAATTATAGAATCATAAATATTTGAGATTGGAAAGGCCCAGCAAGTCACTTAAGTCCCCCTCCTTATCAATTCAAGACTGTTGCCTATTGCATATATGCTGGTATGCTTTCTGCAGACTGTTAGAACTCATTGTCAGGAGGATTTGCCTTAAATTCCTCAATTTTTTATTTCTTAATTTCACCCCATTAGTCCCTGATATACCTGCTTGTTTCCTGGTAAGCAATTCCTTTCTTTCCCTGGTGTGTGTGTCAGTCAAATATTTGTAGACTGTTGGAATGCCCATCTTAGTTATCACTTAGCCAAACCAGACATATTTATTTAGTCCTTTTAATATTCCTCATAGGTAAATCCCTCTAGTCCCTTAATTATTTTGTTGCTCTTTTCTGAACTCTCTCTTTGCAAACCTTGCTTGTAGTCATATTAAATGCAATATCCTCATTCTTGTCATCCAGATCCTGATAAAATTAGGGGTACTGTTGCATCTCTGCTGCAATGTGCTGTGTTTTTGTGTCTGACCCACTATAATATTTTTTTCCCTGATCTATCATGCTGAGCACCATGCAAGGCTGGAGAGAGGTCAAGACAACTTCTGTTTTTAAAATTCTGCCCTGCAGCTACTCTTACGGTGCTGTCAGCAGGGAAGTCATTTCGTCTTCTAAAACCTTACTTCTGATATTTTTTTCCATCTGAAGATGTTGTAACTTGAGCCTTCTTCTGCATTGGGCAATAACTTCACTTACACTTCCCTCTCTCTGTGCTTTTTTATTGTTCTCTGCCCCATGTGTTTCAGAGGAGATCAGTAAGAATGGCAGAACAGACAGAGCAAGAACAAAAAAACCCAAAATGTAGCTTACTGCACAAAAAGCTTTGTCTCCTGGGTTTATCATCCCACAGATTAGTAGCCCAGGATGAGGAATAGGCTCTAGGGAGACACTGTGATGAAAATTCAAGAATGAAGACTGAAGTAAAAGACAGAGTAGTACAGAAATAACTTAGAGGGCCAAGCTGACAGGGGAGATGAAAACAGGAAAGACAGAGCATGTGTTATCTCCCTAAGCAGCACCAAGCAGCAAATTCTGCTCCTGAATAATTGGTGCTACATTGATTGCTTTGGAGGGCTCCTTTTTGACTTTTCCTTGTCAGTTTTGATATTCCCATTTGCACTGAAACAGTTCCTTCCTCCTCAGACCTTGGTTCCACAGAGTTGAAAGGTGAGCACTGCATGCAGCCCCTGACTTTGCTTTCCTGGCAGGTCCTCTGCCCTTGCCACAAGGTCCCCAGATAGTGACATCCATCTCTTTAGTGTGCACACAAGAGGGAGTGGTTTCCAATGGCACATTGCAGAAAATTTAAAGGCTTTAGGATAACCTGGTTGATGCCCAAGGATAGAAAGAGAATAGTCAGCATCTATTCTCTTGAGACCTTACCTGGTTAAATGAAACCAAATATTAAATATTAAATAAAAAATATTAAATAGTAAGTAAATATTGCCTGAGAAGTGCTAGATTAAAATAATAATCAGTTGTATTGGTGTTCAAGCCAAGGGATTTTGTAGTGTTTGCTTTATCCTTATCTTCTACAATTTTCATTTTGTCTTGTAAAATCATGGCAATTGGCAGAGCTGTGCAGGAATGCAAAAAGTAAATGTGAAAATCTGCAAATGTAAATATTCCAACAAAGGAATAAGTGTCTACATAAAAGACAACATATTGCTTCTTCTCTTCTGGAAGTTCTCATCTAGTTTGTTTTGTTGTGGTTTCTGTTTCCTTGAAAATAATGAAATTGTTGTGTCTCATACTTTTTAAACAACTTTTCATACAACAGTTGCCATGATATTTGTTAAAATGGATAGGAAATACCTTAACCTTTTTAAAATTATTTTTCATGTAGCTGCCAATGATCTCTGTTGCATACATGTATCTGCTAGATAAATCATTATCAGAGTAACTGTCTGAAATTATTCCATGGGAAGAAACTGATCCTTGAGAGAAACTTAGAGGACAAACATGAACAAGGAGCATTTCCATCTTTAATACAATAGTTTCCAACCCAGCCATCGGTTTTTTTGTGCATCCAGCCTACACAAAAGGGTGCCTGTGTGCAGGTTCAGAGGAGTAATGAGTGCCTGAAGCTGACAGGACTCATGGAAGTCATCACCTGCCTGTGGAAATCATGGTGCTTAAACAAAGGGCTCCTGAAGAGCTCTCCTCATCAAAACATTTTACAGCTGCACATGTACAAGCAGTAGCCACACTGCCACAGAGGCAAGGAGAGCAGGATATTGTGGGACCATGTTTTCCAGCATGAACTTGGCTCTTGCTGTCCACAGCCCCACGAGGATTCCCCTCCTGTTCTTTCTGGATGCTACAGGAAACTAAATCAAGTTGAAAATTGAAGTCTTGAGGCAAATTCAGATGATGGATCCTGAAAGCTTTTGCCTTTCTCTGACTTATCTAATATGTCAGACAGTCAGCATGACACAGAAAGAGGGGTGTTTATGCAGCATTTTTTCCAACTTACATCATTTTCTATGTCTAGAACACTCTGACGCTTTTCTTCTCCCCTTAAAAAGGTTTTGAAACATTTTTGGGAAAAAAGAAAGGATGTAAAACATGCAGCAATTAAACTCCAGTCTTCAAATCTCCTTATTTTAGTTCTTTGTTTTGGTGGCTCAGAAAATGAAGGCTATTGGCTCTTGGATTATGTAAACTGACACAGTACATTTCATTTCATTTTCTACAGAGTGCATGCATCAAATTATCCATAAACTATTGATTGCAGGGGGTTGAAACTGTCTGCAAGTGCTGTCTGATTTTAGAAGGAATTTTACTTGCAATTCTGCCTCAAAAGCAAGGTGTTGCTGTTACTTATAATAGCAAGTGCATGGTGTTGAAGCCATGCAGGTGTCTGTGGGAGAGGGGCTTGCACTCCAATGCCCAAGTTTGTGTCTTTATGCACAGCATTTCTGAAAACATGAGGAAGTCATCATCACACTTGAGTCATCCTTCTGAGGCAAATTGCCTTCAAAGCTTTGTTTTCCCTGCTGCATCTGCTATCCTGCTTGCTCCCTCTGTTTTCCACACATCTATATCTGCAAGGGATTTCCCAGGCAGAAGCATGTAGTTATATGCCAAACCCTTGTTCTGTGCACAGACAGAAAAGACAATGTTCCAGGGATGGATCACACACTGAGCTCACTCTCAGCAGATCCAGCAACCTGGAAACCTCAGCTTTGGTGGGCAGAGTTCTTTGGCACAACCACACAAACCCTGAGCAGGGACCTGTGAGCAGAGCTTGCACACAGAGCTCAGAAACCTCAGATTTCTGGGGAAACCTGCAAAGTCTTTGGTGGAAGCTGAACAAAACTTCTTCAGACAAAAGGCTATTTCTGAGAGATGCACAGTCACCAAGTGGATCTGGATACAAGAGCCACTGAAGGGATTGGTCCCATCCTATCTCTCCCTTGAGAAGAGGGCCAGCAATGCTGCCTCCAACCCTTGCTTTAGGGTCACAGGCAGTGTATACACAGGAATATGTTTTATTTTTGATCTGATCCAGGGTTCTTGAGCATCAGGTGGCCTGACAGCCGTGCTGGCATGAGCTGGCAGAGCTGGTCCCTGCTCTCTGCATCCTGTTTGAAATGTTTGCTTGGCCAGCTGCCCTTGTCACCTCAGCTGTGGGAGGCAGGAGCGCAGAGCATCTCCAGGGATGTGTCTGCATCCAGCAGTGGTGCTGGGGCTGCAGTACCAGGGATGTCCTGCCGCTGAAGGATGCTCACCCTGCAGCTCTCAAACAGCTTCTAATATCCCAAACAGGCTTTCAAACCCCAGCGTGATTCCCTGCTTGCATTCAGGACAGCTCAGTCTTTTCCCTACTGAGACAAACACTCTTTTGCCTGACTTCCAAAAGGCGCTAAGCTTTTGGAAAATTTCCCTAGGGCTCCGGGAGGTTGTGTCGGAGGCGGAGTGGCCGTGGCTGAGCTGGAATTTCCCCGTTCCGAGCGCTTTTGCTGCCCTGTGGCTCCTCGGAGCGGCGGGCGGCGGCAGCGCCGGAGCGCGGTGCCAAAAAAGAGACAGCGCCCATCGCTCCTGATGGAGCGACAAACTGTGCAGGGAAGCATCCTGCGGGTTTTTCTGGGTCTCTCTGGTCTGGTTCTGTGCTTTGCGGCTTGCACTTTCTTTCTTTCATACCATTTTATTTTCTGCATCTTATTTTGTCACACCCGTGTGTCGCTTTTTTAAAAACGGATTTCTCCAAACCAGAGTGGTCCAGGTGATTAATGAAACTCACAGATTCTTTCATAAACGTGTATTTCAGGATTCAATAACACCACATTGCAACAGCTTCTTGTGCTCCTGTTTTAGGGAATCAATGTTCACACCACGAAGGACAGCACCAGTCACTTTCTCAGATTTTTAGCCCATCTGCCCTGCACTGGAGATCCCTGGAGGTGTCATTACTGAAGTGATGAGACATTCTGCTTTAAGTGCTCGTGGTCCCTGCAGAGCAGAGTTGGGAATTAAGCATGCATCTTATGAACAGTAGTGCAGAACAGCATCAATAAATGACTATTTTCCTCCTTAAAGTTTACTTTTAGATTCAGGGGGACTAGAAGCATCTACTGCCAGGCCAGAACTCCTGATTTTTATTTCCTGGATTGGTACTACTGAACTCCATTGTGCCTCTGGGAAATAGACACAATACTTGCAACTTATCATTGAGCTGTTGTGCTGACCAGGGACTGCCCAGGAAATTCTTTGAGTGTAGAAGTGGTATATGGGAAGAAAGGTTTGTGGTTGTAATGTAACAGGATTTCAGTAATGATTCTTGGCTAAGGTGAGACAACCAGCCCTGTCCACTGAAAGCTTGGATAGTTTGTCTTTTGTCTCAGATGGAGAGTTATTCTATTTTTCATGTTATTTCTTCCACTGCAAATATTTCTATTTTTTCTACCAATATATGGCAAGTAAACGTGTGTGTGTGCTCTGCAACAGGTTTTATGATTTGGGCTTTTTTGGTTTGGGTCACATATTAAAACACAGAGGAGTAATCTAATGGCAAGGTAAGCTTTGTGTTGAGGTTAGCACTAATATATAGCAAGAACTCCTTGTGCTAAAAACACAGCTATGGCAGCTGAATTATTGTCCCTGTGCAGTTTTCACAGTTATTACTTGGTAGGTTGCCTCTTCAGTGTCAAATTAGAAGTCATTCGGCCAGAACCATTGCAGTGGTGCCTCTTGAGGTTTGTAGGTCCACATACTCCAAGTATATTACATATTTTTCTGAACAGTTGTGTGCTTTCACAGGGGTCTGTATTAGAACAGCATGAAATCTGCTGCTGTTTACACAGGTTTCATCTAAACCTCACTGGTGGGTTCACTTTGTGCAGTGTCAGCAGCACTGAGAGTCAAACTCTGTTTCAGACAAACTTGAAACTTAAAAGAAAACTTGAACTCAGCTGCCTGAATCTCTTCCAATAACTTTCTCCTTTCCATTCTTCTTTTCAAGGGCAAATTTGCTTTTAGCTTTCTGATACTGTGTGAACACCAAGCAGCTCCTTTTCCTACTTTTCAAGAGCCATTTCCTTTTGCAGTTTTGTTTGCACACGCTCATCTGCATCACACACTTGCTGGGGTGTACAGAAAGAAGGATGGGAAGCAAGTATAGATTTAATTCACCTTTTATTTTTCTTTTTTTTTTTTTTTTTTTTTTTTTTTTACATATTTAATGCTGGCTGTGGGAATCATAAAAAAGAGGACAGAATAGAAGGGTTGATGAAAACATTCAAGGAACCAGCTGCTTTATTCAGGTGAAGAAATGTTTACACATTATACTGGGCAAAAAGTTATAAAGTCTTTCTGTCCCTTAGTAATTAATATTTGGAGTGGTTGGTGAAGCAGAGAGCTGTTCTGGTCCTCATTTCACTGTTAAGGAATCCACAGCTGCAAAATTGAAGGCATATATGAGAGAGATATCTAACCAGTTTTAATCTGTTTAGAAACATGAAAAAAAGGTTAGGCACCAAAATAAACGTGGAATTAAGCAAAATAGTGATGAATTTTATTTTCTTCAAATACTTTGCTTTTGTCAATTGCATTTGGTCTCACCCATTTTTTAAAAAAATACTTTTTAATAAATAAGGCAAGTAATGTCTTGTCCTTTATAGTTGACTGAAAACCACCCTTCTTTTTCATGTAGTGCTTCTACCTGAAAATTGTCACTACCATATCTTCTGGCAAATGAGAGAGAGATTTGAGTATGAAAAAAGACAAATCTGTGTATGGATTAAAACACAAATTTCCAGTTTCCCCATAAGATTCTTATCCTTAGAAAGTAAAATCCAGATGAGATTAAAAGGAATTATATAGCAAATAGAGTTAATGCTTTTATCTAATACAAAAGGAAGGGAAAATTTTAAATCCAGATAATTAGTTTTACTTAAAATTATTAAAACTAAGAATTTTATATATACACATGTATGTTTTATATTCTACAATGCATGTTTAAATGGAGTCTCCAGGAAACTTCTTAAAGTTCAAGATTCAAAGTCAAGAACTGACTGAAAATGCAGCCTTGATTGTGGTTATTAAAACAGCTATCATGAACCTGAATTGGTCCTAGTACAGTTTAATTCCTTTGTCTTTGTGAAAGAAGATGAACTATCATAAATTTTGGTTTGATGCTTCTTTATCTTTTCTGGAGAAAAGATGATAACACTTCCCTCTACTGCAGATTGTATTTGCGAGGAACTATGGATAAGTGGGTTCAAAGTGACCAAAATCCACTTAAATACTTCCATTATATGTTAGGTGTAAATTTTTACGTGAAATCATGACAGATTGTAACAATCTGGAGAGAATCCTTATAACCCCTTTTCCATGAGAAGGAGAGGCATAAATGTGGCAGTTGTGGCAGACACAAGAATTTATAAAAAGCAGCATCTCCTCTAATTCCTTTCTCTATGCAACAGCAGCCATACACATGCAGGTACACACATCACATTTTTCTTCAAAAAGCCCTTCTTCAGTCTTGCCCAAAATTTTTCCTTGTATATATTTCAATGAATTTGCTTAATTTTGCTGTCAGGAAGTAATATTCCTTCTGGATTATAAACAGATCTATCCAGAGTAGGGATGGAGTTGTATTGTCTAAGAGGGAGTTGTGATGGATAAGACTGATTAATATTGGATGAGACTCTTGGGATAATCCCTTCAGAGCTTCTCTTTGGGTATAGCCACACACCAGTGCACCAAACAGAAAGAAGAGGGTCCATGGAGCATCATTCTGCTGCTGGAGCTTGAAATGCTGGGTAAGGAAAGTCTGGAGTTTCCTCAAGCCCCAGCACAGATCCAGCAGGGATTACAGGGGACTGGGCACTGTCCAAAAGGCTTTGGCACACCCTCAGTGGGAGCCTGTGGCTGCAGCTACACATCTGAAACCTGCCCAGAGACATTTTCTTCCATAACACATGATGTGCTGGCTCAAATCTTGGAAGTTTTACCAAGCATCTGCTCAGGCTTCCCAACAGGGAAGTCGTGCTTACACGGGAAGGTGCTGGGCAGACTCTGCTGTGAGATTAATGAGGGTAAGTGGAGGTTTCACAGAAATGACAAAAATAGGTATCAAATGAAATCTTCTCCTGGCCTCTCCTGTCTGCAGAGCCTAGCTCAAACCCCTCAGCCACATAAAAAATAAAAATAAATTCTTTCTAGGTAATTTTATTGTTGAAGATTAACTTGAGACCAGAGACTCACATCACGCTGTGCCGATGCCTCTGTATTTTGCAATATAGTTATTGGTACAGATTTTTAAGGACTAAATCGTCAAAATAGCTCAGTAGTTGTGTGAAATCTAATAATTTTGTACAGATTATAGTACCTCTGTGTTTGAAATGGATTTTTAAATTCCAGTTGCTGAGACTGCACCTTTAGCTGTTCCCTGATTGTTTGTAGATATTGTTAATGCCTTTGGACCATGCCAGAGTGATAATGACTCTGAGCATAGAAATGGACTTGCAGCTGGATTCCCAGGAGAGCTCTCTGCACAGGGTAATAGCTCACACAGTGAAATGTGCTCACTAAAGAGGTGTTAGGGAAGCAGTAAGAGAACCCAGATTTGCCTGCAAAATGGGGATTAGAAACAACAGCAGGTAAAATTAATCTAATTTCTCCTAGGAGTTCTGGTAAAAATCAAACCCCGTTATTTTCATCACTAATTATAGGCCAGGATCTGCAACCATTGCTGAAGGTACCCATTACCTTGTTCCCAGTGCAATTCTATTTATTACAGTACGTATCAAAGAAACATTGAAAATTATTCTTCTGAGGCTAAGCTGCTGCTTAACACGAGTGTCAAAAGTGTTGAGCCTTTATCAATTAAGATTCCAAGTTCTTTATATGATATAACTAGCCTAAGCAGAAATAGCCAATGTGCTGAAAGGCAGTAGATTTTATTTGCAAAAAGAACAGCGTGAAAGGATCTGTGCTGCAGTGATGTCTTGTTTTCTTTACTGTTGCTGTGGAGTTGAAAGCCCATCTGTCCTCCTTATTATGTTAAATTCATTCTGGAGTCACTTAACTGAAGTATCCTTAACCTAGTGCTTCTGCAAAATAGTACATCCACATAGAAAATAGTTATTAAATTAAACATCTAATTATCAGCATCTTAATGTGGTACCATTGTGAGTAATCAATGAAGTCTCTGGCAATCATGGGAATTATACAATATAATTGAGTTATTTATGATAAAATTGCTGAAGAGTTGCTGAATTTCCCAGTTAAACATTTTTTCTTTCTTTCATACAGCTTGCTGATCTTGCTCTGAGTTTTCAACATATTATGCTTTTTTTTTTTTGTCCTGTCATAACTTTAGAATAGAAATCTATTAAGCTAAGCACAGGTTTATAAAAGATCATGAAGTGATCTGTGATAACAGAATCACACTGTGTTCCTTCAGCTTTAAAAACATCACTTCAAGTAAGAATTTTATGCTATGTTCCAAAATGAAATAGAAGCTGAAAAGATACAGTATGAAATTCTTTTATGTGTTGCTTCCACCTCGTGCTGACAGTTTATATTTTGCCCCTCCTGCTTTAGTCTCTTAGTCAGCCATGCAGGAAAATGGGTTTGAATCCCCTGCACAACCATTACAGAGAGCATGTAAGAGTCAAGGTAATGCTGAAGCCTCAGCTCTGAGTAAATAAATATAGGAATAAGAAGCCTTCAAAAGATGCCATAAAGGCATACTAATGCCTTTGCTTTGCAAGCTTGTGCCCCACTCCCTGTTTTCCCTTCTCTTCCACTGGTCATTGCCCACAGAGAGAAGTCCTGGCAGAAAGTGGCTACTCTTCCTCTCAAATATTTCCACCTTGGCATAAACTGGTGTTGAGGGTGATGTAAAATAACCTTGCAGATTTTATCCAAAAATGAATGAAAGAACATTCACGTTCTTCAGTTACAGTGTGATCTCTACCAGGTGGGTGTTGGAAATCATCTGGAAGTATTAAAATTATTAACCACATCCAGCACTGGGTGTTTGCTCACTCCTACCTGGAAAGGGAAGGGATACACAGAACATGAATGCCCTGGATATCTTTGCATTTATCACAAATATTTTCTTCTCTCCATCAGATGCTCTTGCAAATATTTTGACCCTCAGAATAAGGTCATTAAGATTCATAGTCCACGTTTGCATCAGCACAAGTCAGTTGTGAGATCATTTATGTCAGGGCATTTCTTTAGGAGAAAATAAGCTTGTCCCCTTTCCTATGAGATTTGCAATTCTGTGCTCTAGTTCAAGATTGAGAGGTGAAAGGGCACACAAGCCACCAGTGTGAAAATGAAAGGAAACAAATTCAGAGATCCTATGCTGTGCCAAGAAAAATATCCAGAGGGTAGCAGTTTTAGCTTCAACTGTGTGTTTGTCAGGGAGAAGAATTTGTAGGTGAGCTGACTCCAAGCTGCACAGAAGCTGGGGAGCTTTCCTGTTGACTGACAGCAGTGAGCTGAGGATACCTCAGAAGTCAGGTGGGAAAAAGCTGCTCTCTGCAGGCTCTGTAGTCCTTCCAAACAGAGGACACCCTGTGTCTGTGGGAGGGATGGGAGAGTTAAAACATGGTCATGACTGCTATAAAACAAAAATTAGACCTGGATTTCCCCAGGTCTCCACCCAGCCTGACACATAGACAAGGACAAATCACATGAAGGCTTGCAGGAGATGCTGCCTTGCACCTTTTTTAATGCACAGGAGTGATGATGGAGGAAAGGGTCTTGCCAGCTTTTTCCCCCTAATTCTAAAAGCTGTACTGCTGTGTTTCATTTTACTTAATGCAAAAGTGGCAGAAGGCATGAGGCAGAAGAAAAGCATCTCTAACAGACACAACAGAAGGAAATATGGGAGGAGGGTGGGGAGGTGGGCTGGTGGTGTCTGCTTTATGGCCCTTCTGTGCCATCTAAATGGTACAAAAGGCTAAAAAACAGCCTGAGCATCTGTGTTACTCTCTGCACCACTATAATAATGAAAATCCACACATGCTTAGAGGAATAAACAACATTTCAAGTTTCCCAAGGTTATATAAAAGAAATATTTATTCTATCTGAAAAAGACTATGCAGAGAAGTATTGGAGTTAAGGAAAAAAAAAAAAATTAAAGTCATAATGTGTTCACAATGTGAGGGAGAAGAGCAACACAGCAAGCAACCTTAACTAGGCTGTTTCCAAACTTTTGACTGCCTAACCATGCAGCCTTAATGCTCTGCTACCATATTTGTCATACACACAGTATTATATAGATATATAATACCAACTGCCTGGCTAGATATAGATATCTTATTTTTATTGGAATTTTATCCTCAGTCTCCTCTCTGCTTCTCTTTTCACAGTTTTTTCTTAGGCAGAATGTGAAACTAATACTTTCAAATTTCAGCTGCACTTTTGAACTCGTGATATTTGAAAGCAATTTTTTTCTCATCACAACCTGAAACTGATATGTTGTTACACAGGAAATGTTGCACATCTCAAAACTCTCCACTCACAGAAGAGGCAGAATGTATCCTTTTGAAGGTGTGGGATGCATGTGAAAAAAGTATCAAGATTACTGGGCTCCTAGGAAATTATCCCTGCAACTCCTTTCCCTGCCTCTCTTTTTCTTTACACAAGTGCCAAAGTTGTCTCCTAAAAATGCTTAAAATTCATCTTCTGTCATGTAGATGCTGGAGTTTATTTTGAAATGCAAGTTTGTCTGAGAAAGCTGTATTATGCATGTGTTTATGCTGTACAAAGTAAATCCAAACTCGGGTCCATAATTAGATCTAAGAAATGAATTATTAAAGCACTTAAATTACCCCCAAGGTTAAAATCTACCTTCTCAATGAAAGCCAGTGACACTGGAGCCCTCCAAGGTCTGTGATAATCAAAGGATCTTAGCCCACAAGTTGTCCCAAAGATTTAGGTACCTAAATCAGCCATCTATAGATGGAAAAATTCTTCCTATTTTATTACAAAGGGATTTGATTTTGGCAACAAAGAGAAGGGACAGAAAATGGAGTGCAGTCCTCCAGCCCAGCGAGATCTGTGTCTTGAATTTGTGGCAGTTAAATGGAACTGCAAATCTTCAAAGCAAGGAGACTCCTCATATGGAAGGGAATATCAGGAGAGAGATTGGTTTTTGTCACTTCTGAGCAGGATCAGATGCAAGACAGGAACACCAGGGAACTTTCTGGTGAAAATCCAAGTATTTTTATCCTTTTGGAGGCCAGTGAGGTTAGAAAAGGGTTTTGTGGATTATGTTTTTGGATTTAATGTCTAAATCTCACATAAAACCTACCCAGGATATCTAACTGCCTCTGCTGAATTGATTTTGTTTCCTACTGTTTTTCCCTGATTACTTATAGTAGATATTCCCTACACAAATGCATTTTAACCCCAAAACTGCTGCTGTGTTATGTGACAAATAAAATTTTGATAAAGGTGAGACCAAACTCTTAATTTCTCTTCACTCCTAGAGTTCAGTAACTCTGGATAGGAAACATTTGTCACACATAAAAGTGTTGATTCCATCTCCAGTAATCACCCACCATCTAATCCATCATACTCCACCAGATTATATGTAAATCTGATTAGCTCACATAAGAATGTAAAGGGGTTTCTTACTTCCTTTGGTAAACACATCAGTCCAAGAACCTGGACATCAACAGAAACAAGCTTTGCACTTTAAGGGGGAGAATCAATAATCCTAAGGATATGCTGATTATAAGTGCTCCCAACCACCAGGAAGGCTGTAGGCAGCTTATGAGAGAAATCCTTCATCTCTCAAGCTGTTCAGACCCACAGATTTGCTTGGTTAGCTGATCAGGCTTTCTTCAGAAGACCTATCTGCTTAATGCAACAGCTCAATAACTCAGCATTAATTTTAATTAATAAACTGCTTATACACCTACAGCTCTATCATATTGTTGCTGTATCCACGGTTAGGAAATTGTTAGAAGAAAATAAATTTGGAGCAACTCAGGCACAGGTAAATAGCCTGTGCCTGAAATCCACTAACCACTGTCATTAAGGTCATTTCTGAAAAATCATGTGTTTCTCATAGTTCATTAAATCTGTTTTACTGCCTGGATAAATGAGCTACTTTGAGGTGTCAGCAACAACCCCAAGCAAGAGGCTTTATTCAGCTAAGAAAGATGGCAATCAGCAACAAAAAAGGCAATCCAGAAAACATCTTATACAAAATTCATGGGTATATTAATTCATAATGTTAAATGCTTTTGGCAGCTAACTAGTCACAGAATCTAATCAAGATGTGCACTCATAAACAAAGGGAAAGCAATAGCTTTTCTTTAGTAACTTTGCTCTGATACTTCTAGTCCTTCAGAGGAGAAAAAAAAAAAAAAAAAAAAGGAAAAAGTAACATTCTCAATTTTCTATTTCAGAAAGCCTGTCTACCAGATTGTCAGAAAATGTCTTCAAAATGTCCAGCATGAGGCTTGCACCAAGATTTGTCAACAAATGAATAAGAAAAACCACACACTATGGAACCAGAAAAAGGTAAGAAAGGAGAAGGGGAGGACACAATGTGCCCATTTCAGCTAGGGGAATTGTGCTGCCCTTACCACAAAGAGATTTTAGAGAAGGCCAGGCTGGTTTATATGACTGTAGTTCCTCAGCAGGCACTTACCCAATGGCACATGGAATTTATTTCCATTACAGGACTGTTGTGAAGAGGGAGAGCAGAGACAAAGGTTGGTGCTGGTGTCTGTGCTGTGGTTTGAAGAGGAAACCCTTGAAATAAGAGAGGAAGGGGAACTACACCTTGCACTAGAGCATATAAACAAGCCAGACTCCCAATTCCTGTGGAGGGAAGGCCAGAACAAGTGGTGGGAGAAGAGGAAATCAGGGAAGAGTCTGAGGGAGTGGGTGCTGGAGAATTTCTGAAGGGAGCAAGAGGCTACTGCAGAGGAGGGCAGACTTACAGCAAGGGCAGAAATTGGCCTTCAGGAGTCCAAAGAGAAGCCAGGGAAGGGGACTCTATATCTCAAATACAGAAACACTGAAAGTTGATAAAAATTTGAAAGAAAGCCTAGAGAAAAGGTCCCATCCTTCTCAAGAGGGATATTTGTTTCCCAGCTTTTTGCACCTTTTATTCATCACATTTTAGGTTCTGAATTTTTCCTGCTTATCCTGCTTTCTTGTTTTACTCTGTGTGATATGTTCAGAATTTTTTCTCTCTAATTAATCCTCATTTAAAAGGCTACAAAACTATTTACTTCAGATTAATGGGAAATGTTTGCTTTTTATTTCTAGGCCCTGCTGGTTCAGGTACACCACCAGTTATATCTGTCAGCAATGACAAACCCCACAAAAGTAGAGGATAGGTAAAGAATAATGTGGAATTAATTTAAGGAAGTCTGCACAGGGACAAGGAGAGGAAACTCTTCCTCCTTTCCTCTCTCTCAAATCTGCACCAGGTATGTGTTTGTATGAAGCTGTGCAGCTAAGTGACACTGCCTAGCCTCTTGCATCTTTCAAAGACAAAAATCTAGCTTGGACATGTGCATGCAGTACAAAACTGATGATGAGGAGACAAGGCATCCATTGCTAGAAATCAATGAATGACAGCCCTAAAAGCTGCCTGTGACTTACTTGAAGGTGTACAGTGAAAAGATTCCTGTTGATGTGTGTCCCCTTATTACATGGTGGCCTTTTGTAGCCTCCCCAGCAAAGCAGAAACCTGCCTGTGAGGCAGCCTGTCCTCCAAACCAGCCACACTCAGGATATTGAACACACTTTTTTTTTTTTTTTTTTTTTTTTTTAATCCCAAATGCAACAGAGTACATGTGGAATATTATATTGGTTTCCAGCCACCTGCCAGAATTTGATGGCAGGAAATTTGCACTGCTCTTGTTGTAGCCAAGTGACAGATAATAAGTGAGGGGTGCCATTGTTGGAACTAGCAATATCAGATTTTCAAATGCAGACCTGTTGTAATGAGATCATACACATTGCTCAAGCTTCAATCAGAACTTCCACTGAAGTAACAAGCCTGAATAATAATAAAAGCAGAAAACATTTTAAGTAAATAGAATTTCCCAGATACTGCATAATGGTGTTTGTTATTGCTATTTTTTATGAGCCTCGAGAAATATTTTGTATAAGAATAATTTCCTTCAATATAAGCTGCTATCATGGAGGTCTCCTATGTCAATTCTTATTTAAAATATATTTCCTTACAGTCCCAACATTATGAAAGCATAAATTAACACGACCTCTTTGCTTTCATTCCATGTTCTTATAAAACCTCGCCGCAGCTCTCCAAAGAACAGTTACGTGCTGCTTTGTACAAATGTAGCCTAAACCACTCCAAATAATAAGATCCATTTTGGCAGTAAAAATGTATTCTATGTACATCTTTCCAAGCCCCTGAAAAGCCAAGGTCTTTCAGTGAGGACTGCACGGAACATTTTTTTTTTTTTTTTCTAAGCCTGAGTGTTAAGGAGTGTGGAGCTGATATCCTGCTCCACTCTCCTGATGGAAAAGCTCCAGGAGCCTGAGCAAGTGCTGCTTCTTCTGAAGAGCTCGTGGGGGCACAGACAGGGATCCAGACAGAGCAACAACAACACCCCAGCAGCTGCAGAAGGGAGGGCAGACTATTTTCATGAGCTACAGTAAGACATTATTTCCCTCTTGCCTAAAGCTTGCCATTGGCAAAAGGACAAAGCCAAAACAAACTCCTACAGTGTGCACATTCCTGTTGAGCATTTCCCTGTTAAGACAATTTTCCTGTTTTGCACAGTTTGCTTTTTGCTTTTAGTATCTATTATTGCAGGCAACAGATAAAAACAATTTCATTATTATCATTCATTATTTCATTACATGAAGTTCTGGCCACTGGATCCTCCATACACTGCTTTCTGATAGTGAAAAAGAGCTGTATGACTTCAAAATTTCTTTCCTTAAATAGCTAAAATCTTGTTTACAGGCAAAGAGGAAACATACCTTATACATAAAGTCATAATTTATCATTAGTACAATTGAAATCCAAGAATCATTGTTATTCCACAAATAGATTTATGGAAAGATAAAGTCTGTGCAGAAAATGTTCATTAAAATAATAATGCAGTTAAATTTTTACACATGAACTTAGTTTCTACCTTTTTCCATGATGTTCTGCTCACCCTTCTGGTGCTCCTCTTACCCTTGGGTTGGGGTTTCTCTCTCGTGGTATCTGTGTTCCCAGCAAGTTGCCAGCACCCAAAGTCCTTTGCCAGGAGGAATACAATGTTCACTTTGAAGTTTTCCTCTTTCTCTGTCTTGGTTTTTTGGGGTCACTTTTTTCTGTCTGCTAACATGCTTTTACAGCCAGACTTTATTTCAGTGATCTGCACCTCTGAGTTACAGTCATTTTTAAAGGTGGATTTACATGTGCTAGATGCTATTTCTTTCTTTGCTTGCTTATCCTAAAAAGCAGAGTAGTCCAGCTCCAACTCTGCATTTCTTTAGCTGTGGGGCCTTTGGTGTCAAGTCCATATTTCATCTTCCCAAGCCTCCACCCTCCACACTGAACTCTGTGTCTCTGTAATTCTGCCTGTCCCATATTTACCAGTATTGGTGGCACCACAGAAAAATGAGTAAAAGTAAAGCAAATCAGCCAGAAAAAGAGTTGGAGAAACTGCTGCCACAACCAAACCAACTGAAAAAAGGCTGCAGGCAGGGCAAGAAAAGTTCAGACAGAGCAAGTCCTGACACTTTGCAAACTCAGTGCAAAGTTTATAGCAGCAGCAATTACAATACTACAGATCAATATAATGACAGTATGTTCTTACATGTCTTTTACCTTTTCTTAGAGACATGAAGCAGGTTTACCTTCTTTATGTTTTTATTGTCAAACATAAATTTCAGTCCCCAAATATTTCTCCAAATCTTATAAATAATTTACTTTGTTTTGTAACCTGCAGTAAAATGACAGGGATGACAAAATAGTTATATAATGTAACACGCATAGCTTGGTGAAATGTATCATAAGGGACAAGGTGCTAAATTTCCAGGGTGTCACCTTTCTAGACAGTGTTTCTTGCTATTTTAGCTTCCAGCATTTTTAATTCTATGATCCAATACAAAACAAACCTAGAAGTTGTAACATATAAGGAAATGAATAAAAGCTGATAGGGGCTGAGCCTTGTATAAGCAAAGGCAACAACCAATGAGATTATTCTGTGCATTTATTTTAAAAAGCAGCAAATGCCCAGAGCCCATCACTGGATTATCCAGCACATGTCCACCACTATAATATTTAATGAAAATTCATACTCTTATTTCCTAAAGAATGACATCTGAAATCATGGTATCTATTCATATACATTGTTTTGATCTGTTTCCTCTTCCTTCCAGAAAGTTTCTGGACTATTTCCTGTACTCTGTCTATTTCAAAATACAGCAACTCATCACAGAAACTACTGATTTCTTACTGAGGAAACATGGGTTTAATCCTTATGAAACACAAGAGAATCCCATCCAATCCAAGAAATATCCAGACACAGATCTGCATCTCTCTGGTCTTTGCTGGGCTGCTTCTCTGGGAACAGCTTGTTGGGCAGTTAATGGATTTCTGGGCAGAGTGTTCAGTGCTAGCCATTGTAACAACCCTTATCCAGCTGAAAAAAAAAATTCAGCTAAAAAAAAATTCTACTAGGAAAGACTGTGCAAATCCATTAAGTAGGTGGTGATTTTTTCAGTCATAAGTATCCCCTCTTATTCCTTGGAGTTTTTGCTTCCACCTAACTTCCACATAATTTTTTTAATTATGAAATTTCATCTTGGAAAATATTTCTTTTCTCTGTGGCAGATGTACAGCTATCTTACCATCAAATACTGTATTGGTGATCTGCACTGAGTGAAGAAAACCAGTTTTTATTCTGTTGCTACTTTTCTACTTCAACAAGTTCTACATATCCCAGGCAGAGGGATAGGACAATACTGCAAGATGCTGCCAACACACACAGTGAGCATCAGCTTCTGTTCTGATAAATTTATGATTATCCACTCCATTTGTCTCAATGAGAAGTGAACTTTTAAATTTGCATGGCCCATTAGGGCCTCAAGTGAGCAAGGCATTTAAGCATGTGCTTAAACCCATCTGTATTCAGGAAACCAATTAAGTACATGCTTAATTTTAATGATGGATCCTGTACTGAGGGCTATAAAGCTAAACTGCCTTTAAACTTGGACAAAGTCCCCGTTCTCTTTATTTCAAAAGAAAACAAGCAAGTTCAATGCAAGAGGTGGTGTTAGTGCAAAACAAGGCTTTTCCATCTCAGCTGTCAGGAATTGAAACAGTGAGGATGAGCTGTAGTAACTTTAATCTAGGACAAGTAGGGTTAATTCACAAGAGCAAGCTCTGCCTAATGAGACAGGGCAGTTCTGAGTGGCAGCAAGAAGCTTCTGCCTCTTTTCTGACTGCAGAGGCAGCCTTGGGGAGCAGCACAACCAGAGTGCAGCTAGCAGTCATTCTGTATTTGTGCAAGCCAGCCTAGAATTCCCCACTCTCCCACAGGAGACACTATAAAACTCTAAAGCAAATTAGCTAACAACATTTATTCTCCTGTGCATTTTCATCTGCAGCTTTAATCATTCCATTAAGAGTGTCATAGACACCTTTATTTTATTTTCTAAATGCTGCCACTATCAGGACCGACCAAAGCTATCAAGTTGTTATTTCACACTGAGATATGTATGGTGCCTATTGATGTAGAAATTAAAGGTTTCTGAAGAAAGAGTGCTGCAATATTATTATGCATTCACTAATTACTCATCTGGTTTAAATTGGCTATGACATTTCATAATATATTTTATTTCACCCTCTTCACCACACTGTGCAGGGCAGCTAATTACTTTGAAAGGAGGTATTTCTATTTATGAGGGCAAAGGCAATATGTAGGCATTCCTTAACAAAGTAGATCTGAACCAGCCTAAAAAAAAAAAAAGAGTTAGAAATGAAGCAACAGCTTATTAAAAAGGAGCTTTATTGACAAATGATTTTAGCAAAGCCAACAGTATTTGAAATTACTGGGAAGTACCCAGCAACACCACAAAATTAAAGGAGGAGATAAACACCACAGCCTATCTCTGCAGGTGAGAGAAGTAGCAGGCCAAGGCTGGCCTATCCCTGAGGGACTAATTTTGACCTGTATTAACTGCTTAATCCAGGGAGTTCAGTTTAACACCATTAGAAAAAGCAGAGCACACATTTAACAAGTGAGCAGATGAAAAAAACCCTCAAAACTCCAGCTCAGCTTGTACTACTCAATACAGCTGTTAGAGCAACACTGGCCTGAGGCACATGACAAGTGGTAGAACAAGATAAAGAGGTCAGCAATATATTTACAGATACTAACATTACACTTCTGGAAAGTAGTTTGTGTTTCTTTCACAAATGTACACATTGGCAAAAAGGTAAAGATTAATTTCAGAGCAGTGCATTGATGGGCTGACTTTTTTCCAGGAGACAGCTATAATGAGAAGGACATTTTCTGTAGCATTTGTGCCCAAAATTCTGCAGCAAGTGGATGTGTAGTAACAGGAAGATTCATCCTTACTTTGCCCCTCCTCTGCCTCTTTGTTAACTTTTCCATTCTGTACCCAGATTCCCTCTCCTTTTCCTAACCACCAAGTAAATTGGTCCAGACCTACCAGCATGCTTTACTCTCCTCACAAGTGTTTTGGCTGGAAGAACTTGGGACAGCAGCCAGTGTGCACTGTGGTCTTCAATTATCCCCTAGGAACCAGGAGGGCTCTCACAATTCCCTTTTTCTTTTTTGTGTTTTTTTGGTTTGTTTTTTTTGTTTTGTTTTGTTTTTTTGTTTTTGTTTTTGTTTTTGTTTTTTTTTTTGGTTTTTTTTTTTGATGCTTGGTTGGTTGGTTGGTTTTTTTTTTTTTGTTTGTTTGTTTGTTTTGTTGTTGTTGTTTTATTTATTTATTTTTTATTTATTTGTTTTCAGACTTTTTCAGTCTTCAAAATTTTCCTGGGTTTGCAATGTGGAAATTATTCCCAGGGAAATGGAAGAGATCTCATGTTTCCCTTGGTAAGAATCAGTTAAATATTTGCTGGGTCACAGACAGAATGTGCTGCCTTTCTCTTGAATTAACCCAAGGTGCAGAGGGCCAGAGAAGAAAGAGAAGGGCTCTCATTTCTAAGGGTGTTTACCTAATGTTGGCTTATTCCAAAGCATAGAAAACACTGTTACAGTCCTGGGAGCAGCTCCCCTTTTCTTGTCTGTTGTCTGACTGCCCACACAACAAGGCTGCTGTGTGGAATGGGTGCCCACCTCCTCCTTTGGCCATCTTTTAAAAGAAAGCAACCTGTTGCCTCCACATCCCCTACATGCCCTCCAAAAACCCCACAGATCAGTCCTCATTTGGGGGAGGTTTTGTGTCTAGGGCCCAGCTGGCAGAGCCTTGCTTTGAGGCTTTGAGAAGTGCAGCAATTCTTTATATACCTACAGAGAGATGAGAAAGGTACCAGTGGTGTTGGGGCAGGGTCAGAATTAGGATGCTAATCAGTGGGTTTGGATCATGTCCCTGAGCTTGCACGTAGGCAGGATTTGTGTGACAGAGCTCTTGTCACCATTTCTCACTGCAGGAACCTCCAGCCTTTGCCACAGAATCTCAGCTTTTTTCTTTTTGCCTTTTATATGTTTCTGAAAGTGTCCTAAAAACATATGCTTTTAATCTCCTTTGAGTCATCAAAGAGTTTAAAACAACACTCCTGAAAGCCTGGGGACAGAAGTGATGCTGTGCCACCATGAAATCTGACATTTTGCTAAAGTACCACATGAGTCAGTGTTTTACTGCAGATTTAATTATTTTGCTGTTATCAGAAGTCTGAATGCATTAACTTTTCAGAGCCCATTCTTTAGTGAGACTGGATGTGGCTGCATCTTGCTCTGCATTCTTCCCTGCAAAAAGGAATACATTGATGGTGATGGGGATAGGAAATCCAAAGCTGTGCCACTGAGCCTAGGAAAAAAGGAGACAGCAGAGAAAGCAGAAATATCTTTCTACTAATCCTATTTGGGTTTTGGTGAGAGGGATGATAGCAGAGGAGAAAACAGTCCTTAGCATCTGCTGTGACTGTAGGATGGTGAGAACAAAGGAAAACTTGTGTATCCTTGTCTTTAGTGCCAAACCAGCTCAGTGCCATGGGCTGCTATTGAATTGTGCTGGTGTGTCAAACTGCACTGGTGTTCACCACCTGTAGAGCTGCTCCAAGGTCAGGATGGAAGAATCAGGGCAATAATTAGACATTCTGATTTTCAATTAGAAACCACACAGTAATGAAAAGCTTTCCAGAAGATCACTTACTGTATTATTGGTTTGGGTTTTTTTAATTGGCTCTTGAAATGCATTCTGCTTAGGTGACTAACTGGACAGTCACTGTTCAGCTTGGGAAGTGCAAACAGGCTGGGGTAACCAAAGCAAAAAGGACTGAATTGATTTTCATATTAATAAGAGAGTTCATTGCAGAGAGAAAAGGTTAATTTGCTTTTCAGTGAGTTTATGGAGGAAGTGCTCAGGGTGATAATTTTTAACTAAATCACATGTTTAAAGGCAAAAATGATTACAGAAAAGCTAGGAACTGCATTTTCGGTATTATGCAATGGAACTGTCAACAATGTTTTCTGTGCTTTCTTCTTCCCCAAGCACAAGGATTTGAGAAAGAAGCCAGCACAATAGCACTGTCATCTGTGACCTTATTTTTCCTCTGTTCATCAGATATCTTAACAAATGCAGAGGCAGAGACAATGCTGTCTCACTCAGCTTTAAGGCTGTTCATGTTTATGGTCTGGGAGTTCTCAAATACAAGTGGTTTTTGTTGGGCTTGGCTTCCCCACAAAGGTGCTGCTTGTAGATATTTTTGATTTATTTTTTTTTTTAGCATGCTTGTTCTTGAAATTTGTGCATTTTTAGAGATGCAAGTAAAACAGTTTATGCCTAACATGATGACATAGATAAAATTATTGCAAATACGGGTTGGGGTTTCTTTCTTTAATTTTAGCCAAGAAGAATTTGTGATATTTAAACAACTGATATGATATGGGCTAATATGTTTATTAGATATCTTTAGGTTTAGGAGTTGAAATTTTGGATAGTCACTTCCAAGGTTAAGTATGAGTAACAGTGGTAACTGTGCTGCTGATTTAAGAAGTGATGCAGCAAATGTGATGTGAGAAGCAGTGACAGCAGCCTGCCCATCCTCCCTTTGATGCTTTAATAAAGGTTTAAACAAACTTGCAAACCTAGACAAGGTCAGCAAACAAAAAACCCAGCAATGTCTGCCCTTTGTAATTTTGTAAATAAAAAATGTTAACACAGCATCTTTAGAACTGTGGGGTTTGCTACACCTGATGTGGTTTGCACAGAGGTAGAATGAAAAGCCCAAGTCAGAGAAATATCCAAAAGGCCACACTTCAAATTTCTGTCCCTTTTTGTGTGAGAGTTTGAATTTGCAGAGTTCAAATAACCTGGAAGTAAACTTTTTGTTGCTGTTCTGTGTTGTCTTGGTCCATGACTGGGGCTCATGGGCTGCTGCTTTCTGGTCTCTGCTCCTGTTTGGGGAGGTCAGAGCATGGTTCCACTGGTCCCTCTCCTTGGCTTAACCTTTCTCCCCCATCTCTTATCTCTGCCACCAGGCTGGAAAAATCATTCACCTGGTCACACCTTACACAGCTTTCATCTCCCCTGCTGTCCAATACCACTGCCAGGTTCTGGCATTCCCTGCACTCTGGGAACTTTGGCATCTGCATATTTTCCTGAGGGCTCCGTCTGTGAGGTTATCTGAGTCTGATTATATGGGGGTACTTCAGACTAGAACCATTTTAAACTCATCTTGTAGTACAGAAACATCCCTGATGCTCCTGAAGAAATGAGGAAAAAAAGAAAGTGTACCTGCACTTTGTAAACACTCTTGTATGACATGTACAACAGGGCATACAGGTATTTTCACAGACTATAAAAAAGACAGTTCAAACTGACCAAGAAATAGATAAAACCAGTAATCTTCAGGCTGCTATCTGCAGTAAAGATTATGTATTGCAGATTACAATCTATGCTAAAAGGATATCTTCTTTGCTATGGCAAAAGAATGGTTGAGCCTTCCACATTTCCAAGCTCACATGTGGGCGTGATAAAATCTTAACAACATGCCATTAAATATGCCTTTACAACATCTATTCTGCCTTGGATAGATATATCTGTGAATCCTCCCTTTGCACTGGAGATTAAATAAACTCCCTGGACAGCTGAGAAGAATTAAAGTATGACCTGCTAGTTTCTCTGCTTGACAATAATATTGTCTGTCAGTTTGTGCTGTATCCAAGATACTGGTCTCTGGTCCATGCTCAGAAAACAGATATTGATGGGTTTAGCTGATTAGCATCTCTATATCATTTGGCCTTTCAGTCTCAAAATATATTTTACAAAATGTTGCAGCAGGTGTTTTCTAGGCTATGCACAGTGGTGCTCAATGCAAATATTTCCATGTATTCCCCAGCTAAAGCCTTGAAACTTTTTTTCTGTCTTAAACAAACAGCAGTGCTGTCAAGTTTGGCCACTGGAGCCCAACATTTTGACTGAGAAAGGGTTTGCACCTTGTGAGACAATATGGAAAATTTGTCTGACCATTCCAAACCTCTCTTACAGGACAGAACATCAGCTTCTAGCTGGTATAAATGTAGATATTCTGATACCCCAGTAGTTTTGGGTAAGGCATCTGAACAGGTGATAACACAGGTAATAAAGTCTTTGCTACATTCCTTCAAGCATATTGATGTTTATTAGAAATAACCACGTAGGGGAGGATATTTTGTAAAGACAGTGCAGAAGGCAATTTTCTTCAATTCATTACAGCTCTACTGATTGCTGAGGAGTGAAAACAGCCTTGTCTGCCCAATGAGGATGGGGGTTATAAAAGAGTGGGTTAAGCTGGTTGAGAGTTAGTTGGAGATCTGGAGTCTGCTGGCTGTGCTGTGAGGAGGAAGGGATGTGTGGTCAGACAAGGCACAGACAAGGTAAGGAGATGCTGTGTGAGGGACAGACAGGGTTGGGGGAATGGGTAAGGGACAGGTTTGGGTTAGCCAGTCATGCAGAAGGAAACTTGCAGAGAAAAGGAGTCAGTGCTGTGTGGAGCTGCCTGAGAGAAGACATGTCAAGTTTTTAATACAGGACAGGTGATGGTGCCACTTGTGTCCATCTTGACAACTGCAACAACCATGGTCTTACCACAAGTGGAATACCCACACTGTAGTTTAGTGCTCATCAAGTTGTGAGAAGGGAGAGGCTGTGAGTGTCCCTTTGGAAAAGGATAGAGGAAAGCTGGACACAGGGTTGTTCATGAGCTACAGCCTCCTCCCTGCCCTGAGATGCATAAGAAAATGTTTGCTTGCGTATTTTTATTTAATAAAACCTTCAGACCTTTCTTTCATTTATTTAAGCTTTACATAAAAATCACCCAGAATTCCTTTAAGCAATAGTATTTTGTCTGTCAGTGAAAGGGGCAGGTAACTGTGATGTGTCCCACAGGAACCATCACTCACCTCCAAGGCTGGTGAGGAGAGAGGGGGAATGCAGATTTGGGGAAACCAAGCAGCTTCTGAGGAGAGATCACAGATGGATTTAACATCCATTACCTTTCTTGTTGTAAACAGATGGCCCAATCCCAGCAGTAAAGGAGTGCATCAGTTTACAGAATTAGGATCTGTGTGCCAAAAGTAAAATTCACACTTCCCATGAAAAGGAAAATAGTGACAGCATCCTCAGAGACTTCCCCTCCTCAACTAGTCCATGGAAAATGGATGGAAATTCTTGGAAATAGGAAACAGGCAGCAGGAATTGTTCCAATTTACTCCAGCTCCCTGGATTTAACAGAGACAAAAATCTGAGCATCACCCACTGATAACAACTCAGACTGGCTCTGCAGGAGCAGGGGATGAAAAACCCAGGTCCTGCACTAAGCACAGGACAGCTGGGGAGTGACTTGGGCACTGCTGAGACCCCTCCCATCACCAGCACTTGGCCCCAGACCCCAGAGAGACCCAGGCAGAGGGTGAGAGAGGAGGCAGCTGTGGTGTTCTAGCTCCTGCTTTTTTCAGTTTATGGCCAAGACATACTGTTCCAGCTTCCTGGAACCTGCATGGAAAGCAGTCAATAGAGGATAAAATAGCCACAAAGTGTGTGGTGGCAAAACAGAGATGATGAAATACAATCATGGTTGCATAAGAATGGTATATGTTCTGGTATAACAATGAACTAAGGCTGCAATGAAAATACACAAATTCTTCTCTTTTTTTTTTTTTTTTTTTTTTATTTATTTTACTTTCATTAACTTCTGATGGCTTGGGAGCCATTCCTGTACACATTTCTAAATGCCATAAAGTCATTTATGCACCATTGGAAATTATTTTAGATATTCAGGCCCATGTTACTACAAACTGCAAGTTGATGACTAAAGTATAGCTTTGGAATCCAATTTAAATTGGCCATTTTAGCACAAAGTAACACACTTTTGTTATTGCAAAAGGACAGAGGAGTTATACTCCACTGTAAAGCAAATTGTATTTTGCTTACCTAATGTTTAAATGTCCAGTGCTAAAGCAATACAGAAAAAAAAAAACCTCTTGAGGTAACAAACTAAGTAACATTATAGATTATTTTCCTTGAGCATGATGATTGCCAAGGACCTTTTCCCCCCATTTTCAGATACATCCTGCCTTTCATTGTAAAGTGCTTGTATTTTAATTCATCTTTCCTAGCAATGGCTGATTAAAACTGGAGACAGAGGTCTAAGTAGTACCCTGTAAAAAAGCATGAAATTTCCCTCATCCTTTCTGAAAGTAACCTGTCAGAGGCATTTTTGGATTGCCATTGCCTTTAGACAGCACTGGTGGCTCTCAGTTGTCCCATGGCCAATACCCCCAGATCCTTTTCAGCTTCAGTCATCCCTAGCTAATGTGCTCCCACTATGGAGCAAAAAAATTATAATAGTCCCCAAGCCCAAACCCATTTACCCTCTGCACTATAAAATTTAATTCCACTTCTAATACTTTTCCCCCTGGGGTTGTGCAGTTCTGCCTCCCGTGACAGCCTGATACTCTTTACACTGGAGCCTCCTCATGGTGTCATCAGCAAGTTTCATTTGTGCCCTTTGTGGTCATTCTCATGCCAATGCCCCTGAAATAAATACTAAAAAGAATGAATAAATAAATAAAACCAGACCTGCTCTCCATTGCACTGCTTTGTTAACAGGCACAAAACCAGAGTCCATTCCTTTAACAAGGATGATGAACAAGAAAAATCTTAGCCAAGTGGAGGCATCCCATGCATCCCTATAGGGCCCCTCTTGCCATTACAGATCCATTTGGGATCCAACCAGGGCAAAATCACCAGCACTGGAGGGGCCAGGAGCACCAACCCCACCTGAGCAGGGCCAGCCACAGCAGCCACAGGGCACCTGGGGGCAGTCAGAGAAGGAAACAGAGGCAGGGCATGGGTCCTTCATGGGGTGAGCACAACAGAGGGCTCAGCTTTTCATTTTAATGATCTTCAGCTCATCTTGCCACTGGCTTGAAATGCCCATGAGCAGGAGAAGCATCTTCATCCTCCAGCTTTCTCCCTGGTCGTGCAATGCACACACTTTAATCTGAAGGAAACCCAAGCAGGTGAAACTCTTATGGCCTTGACTTTTTATTCTGAGCACCCCATGCAGCTTTTCTGCAAAAGGACTGTTATAAAGATTTTTCAGAGAAATTGGGGTCACCTGCTGCAGTGAACTGAACATAATTGGGAAGTACTGTAGATCTCCTCTGTTTGGAAATGCATTGCGTGTGGATGTGGCTACTTCAGTTTCCAATGTGCTTCTGCCTTCACATGCTATTTTTAAGAGCTGTAAATGGAGCAGGTCCTGCCCCCCTCCTTCCACCCTCTCCTCCTACTCACTGATTTCTCAGCTTAAATTAAACTGGGAACAAACACTGCAACAAATAATTTTCTCTCTACATTATAAGAAGATAGGCACAGACAGAAGTTCAGAAACCTACAGTATGTAGCATCTTTACAAGATAAGATCAGCACTGGGGCTTTCTGTCACAGGGCTTGCCTTTAAAAATTGTAATCATCATCTTAGAATGTTTATCATCCTGTGAGAGGGATACTCTTACCACTGTCTATGAAGAGGGATGTCTGTGATAAAAGATTGTCTTTATGCTTATCAGAAGCTTTTAATTGCCCACAGCAGGCAATCCTTGAGGATTTAAACTGTGGTCCTTACAAGCAATTACACCAAGATAGAAAGATGTCACCATCATTTGAGAAGATGTACATGTTAAAAAAGATTCACCTCCTCCAGCTTAAATTTAAAAGTGGAACTAAGAGGTTGCTGGCTTCCTCAGCTTTCTTTGTCCTCATGAGAGAGAGGAGCTGGAAAGCAAATATTTCTACCCTGCTGGCTTTTGCTGTTTTCTGCTTTTTGTGCTACTGAGGCAAGCCCAGGTCCTGTTTGTTGGGTCAGGAGTCTGATAACAGCAGAGCAGACACCCCTTTTGTCTCTCCCAGACTTTCATGAGTGTCAGCCCCAAAACAATTTGCAGAAGCTGACAGTTCCAACTTGCTGTTCTAGTCCAAACTCAAGTTTTCTAACTCGTGCCAGATATTGCCTGTTTTGCAGAGCCAGATGCCAACTGCAAATGGGGTGTCCCAAACTCCACAAGTAAATGTTCTCCTTGTGCTATTTCATACAGAAAAAAATGCACTTCACAGGAGATCCTCCTTTGAGGCACAGAGTGCTGCAGGTGTCTTTGGAGCACAGGTTGAGGTGTTTGGGTATTATTGTGTAAACCTTCCATATCACAGACCTTCCAAGCAGCTGCCATTTCTTCTTAGCTCTCCCCTGAATTCTTGATGTATTTTCTTCCATTTATCACAGGTCTCAGCACCATGCCTGGTCCAAGTGGTCAAGCAAAAGATTCAGGGTCTTACAGTCTATTTCATTCAGGAGAAGAAATTGATGAGGGCATCAGATAACTTGGAGATAATTGTGCACATTCTCAAGGAAAAGCAAAGTCTTCTTTTCTACCACTTTAGGGGAATTGAGAAGCATACGCTCAAATCTCCTTTCTGAAAGGGCCTTTCCTTGAGGCAGACTCACTTTACACACTTGGGCAGTGCTGGTACAAAAACCAATGACTGCCTGTGATGTCTGTGTGTCACCTAAACCCTCCAGCTCTTTACAAAATTGAAATGTAAGTCCACTCTTCTGGCCAGTGGGGCTCCAGCTGCACACATCTCTGGATTGGAGAGGGATGAGGCTCCTTCCTGGACTTTGGGGATAACCATTGACTCAGCTGCCTGCTTTAAGGTGCTCTAGAACTTCTTGCAGCCAAGGACAATTATTTTTCTCACCATTTTGACCCTATCTGCAGCAGCATCCTTGGTGCACATCCCCAAAGCCACGTGGCAAGAGAATGGCAATCCCTGGCTCTGTAACTTGCAGCCAGCTTGCAAGACACAATTTAGCAGCTGGGCTGTCTACTTCTGAAAAAATACAGGTTGATTCTGGGTAACAGGGAATTCTGGATCTAAATAATTTATTGCTATTTTCCTGAGGAATAACTGAATTATTTTAATTTAAAGGTTCTTGCATAAATCCCATTTCAAAAGCTGCAAGAGTGTTCTTATTCCTTTGCTCTTCTCACACACACTGTGCATGTTCTCACCATTTACTTGCCTTTCAGCTTGGCAGCTTTTCATACATTCAGCCCAGCAAAATACAGGTGCAACTCCAGCAGATGGTGGCACATCTCTGCAAGTTTCATCTAACAGAGGTAACTTCAGGAAAAGCAGATTTTTGCTCAAGAAATAGAATATGAAAGGGTCCAGATACCAAGGGTTATGAATCTAGCAATAACATAGCTCTGCTGATAATGACAAAGTTTTGAATAATTTTTATTTTAATAGATCTGCCTGCATTACCAATATCTAGGGTGTTGCTTGGTAACTATTTCCTGGTACCAGGAGACCGAAAAACACTTTTTCAAAACTGAATTACAATTCTGATATTAAATTTCACATTTTAGTGGATTCAGTCTGTCCTTGGTATGGCTGTCTAGCCACAGCAATGTTTTTTTATATTATCCTTTTTTTTTTTTTTTTTTTCCCCACTTTCCTTTCTAAAATGTGCCAAGTAAGGTTACAAGTAAATATTTCATACTCCTTCCCTGGAAATACATTGATATTTTAAGAAGAGTCAGTAAAAATGTGAAGTGAAAATATAGGTGATCTCAGACTCAAGTTGCATAATTCAGGATGTATTTCAAAATTCAAGTAGGAAGCAATTCTAAATTATAAGTGGATGGAAATACAATTACCACATAAAGTAGTAAAACAAATTATATTAAAGTGTTGCATGGAAACTAGGTGAATATTTTAAATATTAGTCACTTTTCTCTGTATTTATTTTGCTGGTGGTGCAGTGCCAGCATTCACTTCTTTTCCAGAAACTGCATTGTCTGGTAATGAAGATGAAGGATAATAATAATAATAATAATAATAATAATAATAAATTTGTACTGTTGATAGAATCATCATTCAGTAATGAGTAAAATACCACAATGCTCTACTAAATTACTTGTTAATATTTACCTCAGAAAATAAAAAGACAAATTAAAAAGAGGAAGGAATAATCCCCATTATGTTGCAGTTTTAGATGCATATCTGCTGGTTTCCTCATGTTGCAAATTTTAGTTACAAAGCCATTCCTTCCTTTATTTTTGAGGATTAGCAAATTCACTTCTGCATTCTCTGCTAAGGAGGACAGCACTACAGAAGGTGGTAGGATGCTTGTAAGTGCCAGGGTTTTGTTGATTTGTGGATACTTCTGTGATTAAAGGAATGTAGCAGTTGTGTGAGATCACCCCTAATATCTCTTTTGCTCCCCAACAATGCCAGATTGTGCAGGGAGCTGGGCTTGAAAATCAAATTCCCTCCTCCCCAAATGTATGCACAGTGACTTTCTGAAACTTGATTTTCACAAGCACCCACTTGTGGAACAGAACTTTGTTCCTTTGCTTTCTCAGTGGCCTCTTTTGACTGAAGGCTTGAAACTGGCAGAACTGTAGATCAGAAGAAAGCAAATAACTTTCGTTTTGCAGTTTAGATAACATATAATAATGTAATATATGAGAACAGATAGTAGCAAAATTGTAGCTGCTAAGGGGTAAGTGATTATATCAATTCTATTCCATAACTCTTACAAATGGAGATTGATCCTTAAGATCACTTTGGAACATTTCTGGCTTTGAGGAAACAGCAAAATCCACATGGTGTAGATGATTGAGGAGTTCTGATTCCTTCCATAGTCTTCAGCTACTGAATGCACTTCCTAAGAAATCCCCTTCAATTCCAGCAAACTAGTCAGTTTGGAGAGGACTAGGATTTTCTGTCAAGGCTGTGAAATGGAGAAATGGAGAACAGCTCTAGAAAAAGTTATAATCTAAAACTTCCCCCAGTTCATTTCCAGGTGAAAGTGACTTCTGACATTTAAAAAAAAAGAGAAATTAAAGGTTTGTTTGCCCCCACAACCCAAAGGTGCCACATTCCTGTGGAGCCTATGGAACCTTCAGCACTGGAAAACTGAAAACAAACAAAACAAAACAAAAACAAACAAACAAACAAAAAAAAACCCCACAAACAGATTAGACAGAGCTATCTGGAGTGACATCTTCAGGCAAGCTTGCTGTAAGACAAAGGAACCCAAGAATCCTGGTCTCACTCCTGTCATTCCTGTCATTAGATTTCTAATAATATAAATAGTATTTAGTAATAGTTGCACAAAAAAATTTGTCCTTTTTACTGCAAATATGAGGAGCATTTAAGTCAAAGGCAGCTGTCTTCTGGAAGGAATGTTATATTTCACATATTCTGGGCTCCAGAGCAGACTCATGAGATTTTTGGTCTGTGCTGCAGAAAAGGTCAAGTCCCATGGCTGCAATGATCCCCAATAATTGCAGATTCACAGAATATATCACAGCAGTTGTTTATTCATTTTCCAACTACAGATATACTTAATATTGCCCCAGATAAACTTAATGTTGCCCAAAACCAGACACCAAAGGTGTGGCACATCTTCACTCCACTCCCTCTCACCCAGGAGTAAGGCATCTGTGATTCTTCAAATGGATGTGCTGTGGTTTGTACAGTCACACAGGAAATAACTGGGACAGTGAGATGTTTTAGGTGTGGTCTCCAGAGAACTACCATCCCAAAATAGTAAAGAAAATTATGAGCTCCATGCCAAGAAACAATGGTTGAGAAATTGTGAGTTTTCTTCCTTTGCTTGAGGTGAGGGGGTTAAACTCCTCCTAGAGGGGTCACATCAACATTTTTTGTTAAAACCACAAAGTTCTCCTGAGGTTTTATAATTCAGTCTGGTGGAGCTTTTCAAACAGCATTATCCTAGAGTGAGACATGGTGCTGAAAATTTAAAAATTAATTCTCTTTTTGCTGAGGGGAAAAAGGACATATTGTTTGGTGGCTTTGGTACTTCATAGGTGTGATAAGCTAAGAACTCAATACTCCTCCCAAATTCTGGAAATTTAACATCTCAAGGCCTCAGTCCTTGCAGAACAAGAAGTTACTGTTCTTTACTTTGGTGATCTTTTACAACTAGACATTTTCCTCATGTGTTTTTATGCTTTTGATCACTAATATTGCACTGTTTATTTCTCTGCTTGTATTATTGTCAAGGCTAAAGTAATATGTGAGAGAGAAATGGGCTCAGAAAAGACAGACTCTCATTTTATTCCTCTGCTCACACTGCAAAATACAGCACACAACAAATCTGCAAGCAAATCTGGACTCGTGACTTATGTGGGCCATTAATATTTAATGCATGCAGTATCTACTCTTTTGCAGGTTTGTCCATATTCTATTCTAATGTCCTGTAAACAGTCTCCAGGTAATTTCTGACATCTCTGGAGCAAGAAACTGCTATGTATACAAAATTCAAACTGTGCCAGAGATGAGAAATGATGGCAGAAATAAGTGTTAGAGCCCTTTGATCCCCCTTCCTCTCTGCAGCAATAAATATATTCAGAAAGGCAGCACTGTAGATTTATAAATGTTAGCAGTCTGAGTGAAGTCAAACTAATTTACTCCATGAACTTCTCTGACATTATGAAAACTTTACAAAGAGATCATTGCAAGTGAAGTATTAAAATACTATAATTTTAACTTAAAAATCCCCCTCACCAGACATTCAAGTTCCCTTCTGTGTTTTGAAGTGCTTTAAGAATAAGTGGGAGCACCATAAAGATGGCAAAATAAATTATGCCTCTTGAAGCTTAGGAATAACACTGACATAAAATAAAATGGTATGAATCCATTTTTCATGGATGGAGACTCTGGCACTTAGGGAGAGGAGAAGTGGAAGGAGATTGCTCTGAATGAAGGGATGGTGTTGAGGAAGAGAGAAGTGACATTGGAAATGTCTAACACAGTGACAGAGGGGTTGAGCCTTGTCCCTCTGGTGACAAGCTCATGCACCATCTGTCCTGGGGGAAAATTATTTGATTGAGTATATTCAGGAATTAAATAGTTGCAGATTTGGGAGTGGTGAGTACAGGCACCTCACCATTCAGCACTGGGCCACTTCTGGGGTTTTTGGCTTGAAGGTGCAAGATGCAGCCCTTGGCTGAGTGGGGAAGGCAGGCACCCAGCACCTGCAGAGCCAGGCAGGAGTTTCAGACCTTGCAGCTCCCCAGACCTTTCCCTCTGCTCATAGATGGAACAGAGGGAAAATCTCCAAAGGACACAAAGCCCTGAGGCTGGGTCCTAGAGGTGATCATGTCTGTCAGGAAGGAGGATAAATAATGACTGGGGAGTACTTTCCCTCCTGAAGTGAAGCTCTCTGCTGGCAAGAATTGTGGACACCATTTCCTAGCTTCTGTAGCAGTCTAGGAAATCATTGATGCCTTAATTAGCTCAGAACAGTGCTCTGTATCTTTTGGGCTGCCACAGACCTGGAGGAGCTTTGCTCCCCTCCCTACAGTGATGCCCCATAGATTTTTAAATCCTGTCATACCCTTAGTTCTCATCTGAGAAGGTCTCAGCAGCCACCTGGGACTGAGCTAAAGGTCACACAAGACATCTCCACTTTCTGGTGTTTGCCTGGAGGACCTGACCTCTTCCATGTGCTGATCAGAAAGTTCTCCCAGCACTTTCCAACCCTAAGGGGAATAATTGAGTGCAATCCTAACCAGCCATGTATCCCTGCTTTGTACAGCTAACAAAGGTGGCTGCCCAAATTTCAGCACCCTGGTTAGGCTGCTGAGACACAGCTTAGATACTTTTCTTCACAGCACCATCTAGTGCTACTTATGCAACCCACAATTTTCTTTGTCCTTGCCTTCTCTCACATAAGTACACAAAAACATATAATTTTAAGATAAGCACAGAATGGACCCCAGTCCTTCAAAAAAAAAAATATATATATATATCTTGAATAAATACTGAGGAGTTATTTTCCCCTAAGGAAATAATAAGAGGAAAAAAATCACACCAGTAGATATGGAGTGACTTGCACTCTAGAAACAATGCAGGCAGAGTTGTTACAAGAACCTCAACAAAGCAGGAAGCTAAACTAAACTAAAATATAAAAGGAAATAAAATGCTGCTTCTATAACCATGTTTTTTGTCTAGAGTAAGAAACTGTGTATGGTTAAGTGTGGGTTTACCTAGATGGACTCTCTTGCCTTTTATGGGCCTTGCCCCCTTTTTCTAATCTCAGAAACTTCTTCTAATCTCTAACCTTTTGCTTAACATTGTTAAAACCTGTTTAACTTCACTGAATAATGAATACCAAAGATAAAGATTTTCTTTGCTAATAGCTCAACAACCTCCATCAATTACAATGTGAGTCCTTGCAGAAAACTTTCCCTCCCTAATGATGCAAGAGACAAAGAACCTACAACCACTCCTCCAAAATTTGATTTGTAGTTTGTTATGGTAAAAGTAAAAAACCAAAATAAAGAGTCAAAATTAAAAAAAAAAAAAAAAAAGAAAGGAAAAGATAAAAAGGACAAAAAGGAAAGGAGAAAAATACAGAGAAAGAGGAGGGAAAGGGGGAAAAGAGAAAAAGGACAAGGAAAGAGAAAAAGTAAATAGAGCCAAGCAAGAAAACTGTTTAATTTTTTTTTTTTTTAATTCTGATTAAAATAATTTAACCTTTTCAACCATCCTGAAAATTGCCAAAATACAGAGGGGGAAGGCAGCCAGACATTTGCCCAGGGATTTTCCACATGGCCACCTTGTACTGCTACAATAAACTCCTACAGATTCTCCTGGAGATCACAGTGGGAACCAGCTGGAGAAAGTCGCAGTGAGTACCAGAGCACTGCATGTTGATGGGAACTGGATGTTCAAGTGTAATTCCTCCACTAAACAATCTCTAGTGGAGTCTCATATTCATTCATTTCAACTTTGTAATTTGACCTTGACAGCTTGTAAATGTTTGGGACACTGCTCTTAAAAGCAATTCTGTCGTGTTAGGCTTTCAAATCACTGCTTTAATGGCTGGACTTTATGGGGAAAGGTACATGTTTTAAATAGCTTTTGTGTAAAATCCCTGCAGGCTATGCCAAAGGCAAACTAATGACCACTGGTGGAGCTGCAAATGGAATTGGATAATATATTGATACCAGCAGTAAACAGTATTCAATTTTAACAGCAACTAGTATAGAATAACATGTCTAATTTAATTTATGAACCTAATTTAAACATTGGAGAGACTTGACACAGAAAAACTAGCTGCTGTGTTGTTCCTGCACTTTTATTTTCTGCCCATCAGAAAAGGGGAAGGATGTTACAGCAGCTGATGTTAATTTGTTCATCTACTTATGCTGCTTAGTATTTCTTGCCTGCTCATGGAACTTTTGCAAGTAATTCTAGCTACTCTTAATCCTGCTTCAAAGAAACAATTGATTTTCTTGTTATGATTTATTATCATTGATCAGAGTGCAAATAACACATTTTTGCTTTTGGCACTTTGTACAGCCATAGCTGAAATTACCAAGCTTTTTCTATTTCTCTCTGCAGGGAAGAACTATGGCTCCAGAAGTGCAAAGGCTCTTTCTTTGTGGATAGATTTGCCCACACAAGTAAATCATGTGAGTAAATTTCCCTGCACAGGACTGCACCACCTGGGACCAGGGTGATTGTGTACAGCTCAGCTTGAAAGTTTCTAATTCTCCTTTTCTTTATGGCACACATTTTTAAAGATTTTCAAACTATATCTATTAATAATTGAAAATGCTGAGGGTCTGAGTCTGCCTGAACTGCAGTTCTAGTATAATTTTGAAAGAGAGCAAGGGGTCTTTATTGTGAACAATTTTTTTTAAAAAATAAAAAGTCCAGCTTTCTTTTTTTTTGGGTATTGGAATGATGACCTTACGAGGAATATTAAAAGAAAAGAAAGAAGCATCCTCCAAAGTTTTTGCACAAAATAAAAAATCTATTGTTATCTTCTGGCTATCTCATTTTCAGGTGTTATAAGCCTGTCTTGCTTTACATGTACCTCTGTTAAATAAAAATGGTCACTATGTTGATGTAAAACATAGTTACATGGGAAAATTTCACTCTGGTAACCACTGAAAGACAAAATGCACCATAAAACATAAATATATTCACTAGAAGATACCTTTTACTGACTAATAAGGAAAATATTTCTGACTTTTACAGGGAGAATAATGTTAATGGTTTTTTAAATATTTCTTCATGCTGGTTAAGTGTGTCTTTTGCTTGGCTTTAGGTATCAAACTTCTCCAAGAACTCTCCATCCTGTACAAAATTAGAATCTCCCTAGTTACTGAGAGTGAAAGAGAGGAGGTGTTTGACCTTCTGTGACCCCCAAAGAAGGGATCATTCAGGTTTGCAAGAGCAGCCCCTTCCTCCAGGTGATTTGTTGGAATCGTGGGTGCAGTCAAGATGATGTTAATAAAAAGCAGCACTGCAGAACAATCAAACCCTGCATCAGCTGCCCCCATGGCATTTTTGGTGGGCAATATTTTTCTCAGTGGGGCTCTTCTGTGTGTGCTTGGAGACCTGCAAAGCCCAGCACAGCAATGCCAGGGGGTTCCTGAGCTTTAGCAAAGTAGCTTTTAACAAAGAATCTGCAAGTAAAGGTAGGTTTGCTAAAATCAGAAAAGGGTGGCCAACATCTTGATGACTGTCTGGTTTTAATGATAGCAGGATCTGGCACAGAAACAGGAATTCTCCTGCAATGCTTCATTTATAGGATCAGAGTTTTTTGACCAAAACCAACCAAACAAAAAACCCCAAACATACCAAACAAACAACAACAACAAAAAAACAACTTAGATTGGGAAATTACTTTATAGCCCATCTATTTCTGTTTCCCAAGCTGTGCCTAATGAAAAGAAAGATGACAGTTATTCCCATTCTGAAAACTGGAAT
Organism: Muscicapa striata striata; assembly: GCA_030060385.1. Lineage (NCBI taxonomy): Eukaryota > Metazoa > Chordata > Aves > Passeriformes > Muscicapidae > Muscicapa > Muscicapa striata. The sequence continues at coordinate 3,298,918 of JAREIS010000058.1, read as the reverse complement.
TTGTGACATTAAGAGTCTTTTTTCCCCCACAAATCCACACTGGGATATTGAGAATTGGAATACTGATTCATGTACAGGTATTTCAGGCTAAATAGAAGTAAAGAAAAAAAAAAAAAAAAAATTTTTACTCTGAACCATCAATAGCTGGAAGTAGAAATTCTTTACATACATGCAGAGAAAAAAAAATAGATTTGGGGTGGAAACTTTTTTGACAAGTATGAGTCTAACAGTGTTTGAAGTAGATGAGATATTGATTCCCCAAAATAAATAAATAAGTTCAAATGCCCAACCATTTTAAACTTCAGAACTATCTGCACAGTTAACAATGCTTAGAAAACCGATAACAAAAAAAAGTCCTTTTTATACAATTACCATGAAAAAGACTTGTCTCACTTTTTCTTTTTGAGGAAAACAGCATGCATGGCTGGAGAAAAAGTGCACAACCTCAGGAGTGGCTCCTGGACTTTGCAGTCCAGGTCAGATCAATTTGAGAAGCAAAGTTGTTAAAAAATCTGCAGTCAGTGTCCAGACTGGCTACTAAAATAACAAAAACTAAATCCTTAAAAAAAAAACAAGAAAAGCCAGCAAATCTCACTCAGGCTGGAGCATCCACCCTTTCTCTGGACTGCTCCTGGGAACTGAGCACTGTTAATTTGGTAGCATACACTTGATGAGAGCAATGAGGAGATGTTTTCCCACTGACAGCAGGTCTGAGCAGTGCTGCACACTCCGTCTTCTCCAGCTGTGAATCAGCTCCAGCCCACAAACCACAAAGTGTGTTCAAGTCCTGAGGTGGTGGCTTTACCTTTCCAGCTGCATTTTGTGCCTCCTACCAAGCTCCATGTTCTCAGGCTGTAGAGCTCAAGGGGAGCTTGAGCTGCCCTGGCTCATGGCAGCAGCATTTTTATTAGCATTTTTATGATTCCTCAGTAGGATCCCAGTGTTCATGCAGGGTTTGTGTGCAATAACTCTGCTGGCAGCTCAGCAGTGATTTGGAATCAGCAGCAGCACTGATTTGAAAGCCATGAGCCAACAGCCCTGGAGGTCACAGCTGCCCTCAGCTCTGCAAGGCTCAGTGCTGCTCCACACCTGCCCCAAGGGCTCAGCACATCTCCAGATGTGCAGAAATGTCTCCATACATCTGTCAGTTTTTAGACCAGAGCTCAGGGTTGGGATGGAAAAAAGGGAGAAGGGCAGAGAGAATGAAATTACTGATAATGCTCAGTAATCTGAGAGGGACATACAGCATAGCTGAGTTGAAAGGCTAAGTTAGCTCTCCCAAGTTTTTTTCATTAAATGACTGCAGAAGAGTTTCAGCTGCAGCAGCAAGAGGAACCAGAAGGCTTTGCATGGGCTGGTTTTGGTAGCAGGAGAACTGCAGGGGTGGTTTCTGTGAGAATCTGCCAAAATCTTCCTCCAGATCCAGGAGAACCAACCCCTGGTGGCTCCAGAGATGTGCCCAGCTGGAATGGGGGGAACTTCTCTGTGGTAACAGATTAAGAAGATGAAAAGATTTGTTGCACAGATGTGATTGTGACCAGAGAAGAGCAGGAGGAGAACGTGAGAGAGGAACAGCTCTGCACACACCCAGGTCAGTGCAGAGGGAGGGGTGAGAAGTGCTGGGGTCTAGCTGATAACTGGTCAAAGATGAGACTTGAAGATCTTAGAGGATTTTTCCAACTAAAGTTATTCTTTATTACCTAAATTTAGTTATTTGGTGAACTGAATATAATATGCAATGAAAGACAAAGCAGTTTTGGATCTCAAAAATGTCATTTCTTCTAAATTAAAAGCATAGCCCTGGTCTACACAAAAGTATAAGATGTCACAGAAAGACAAGCAAGTATTATGAAAAGGTATATCTGCATGCAAATATAGTGCAGGTTATAAGGAAAGACAAAAGTAAATCAAATAAAAGCCATTTAAAAATAAACTAACACTCCAGTTCTTCTGGGGAGGGGGTGGATGAGGAGCAGGAGGAAGAGAATTAAAATGTGAACTACTTCTAAATCCTCCTTGTGGCCTGGAGTTCACTCCTCCAGCTGTTCTGGGTATGTGGTATTGATTTCCCCACCCCAGCAGGTCATTCTGGATGAAGCAGAGCTGCACTCTGACACACTCAGTGCTGGGATTTGTCAGCAGCCATGTGAAATGTTGCTGCCAGGTGGCTGCAGCTTTGCAAACCACCTGCTGCCAGGCTGAGCCCTTCTGGCTCTGCTGTGGGCAGACTTTTGGGTTTAGCTGATCCATAGGATAACAGTGGGGATTTTTGAGTCCAGGGACTTGTTTAAATTGTGTCTGATAAAAAAGGAAAAAAAAATAGAATTTAGAATTATGAACTTGGGAAAGGAAGTTAATAATGAGAGCTTAATAGTTCCTCCAGAGCACTGTAAAGGTTCTGTGGACAAGGTGAAAAATCCAGAGTTCACAACTATGTGCTTAAAGATCAATATATTGGAGTGTACTGTAAGACAGCTGATGAATCATGCCCTTGGAATATAAAAGCTTTCTGTTTTCTCTTCAGCTCCAAAACTTGAAGTCTCTGTATCTCAGTTTCTGAAATGTGGTCTTCTCAGAAATACATTTTTCCAAAAAGAGAGTTAAGGCAGGCAAGCAATTCAGGTATTCTTCTTCAATAATCTCTCATGGAAAAACTACAATTTTTCTGTCATTGACTCACTATAAAGAAACTCTGGACTTATTGTGTCCAGTAAGCCTCAAGGATAAGTACATATTAAATTGTGAAATGTGAAATGGAAGTGAAAAAGGAAAAATATCCATCCAAAACATATCAGAAGGCCCATATCAGGGCTATTGTGTGACAGATTGTGGTTTTCAGGGAGAGTGCTAGTAAATGGTTTCTGTATAGAGATAAATAAAGTACAACTGGAAGCAGGACAATGAGAAGGCAGTAGTAAGGAGATTTTTTTTTTTTTTACATTGGAATTGGAGGAATGTGAAAAGGAAAGGTGACACTATTGGGTTTGTTAAGTTTCTGTTTCCTTGAAGGGCTGGAATCTGTCCCTCTGGCTTGTTACCTACATCTTGCTACAACACACAGCATTTTTATTATATAACACCTTTGCAAGCATTTCAGCTTTGAAAAGGTTTTGTACCTTTGAAAAGCTGGAGTTCTGCATCTTCACATCCACTAGATGTCACTCAATAGTCATCATTTCCAGGACTGACATAAACATACACACACACAAAAGGCAACAAATATTTTTTTTTCTTCAGACTCAAAACAATGATCTTTTTAAAAAATTTAATCACTGTTTAAAGTTAATACATGATGTCTGAAAGGTTTTCATCATCACTTCAAAAATTTAAAATTTTCAGATGACTCTATTAGAAGCCCTGGTTGCCACCTGGAATTTACATGTTCCTTTAATATAGTTCTTTCAAAGAAAAAAATAAAAGGGAATTTGGAGGGTGATGGACTTGATGTTAATGGATAATTGTGCCTCTGGACCATGACCATACTGATGAATATTTTGATCTGTGTGATGCCTAATGATTTTTTTTTCCAGTGATATCTTTTAGTTTATATGTTCATGCCCTCTGGGGGTTTTACCTTTAGGAGTTGTTTTGTATCCATATCCCCCAAACCAGACAGGATGGGTGGGCTTACTCTGCTTGCAAAGATGAGTTACTACCTGGATATTTTCTAGCTCCCAATTTCAGGTATTTGTTCTTCTGTTCTTTCAGAACTGTAATCACATCAAAATGCAACTGGATTTTCTTCTGAAACAAAATAAAATTTTCTCTAGCCCTCAAATAATTTTCTTATCTTTTCCATACTCCCTCAGGCTTTGTGGAGACAGATGAGAGGAGGGCCAGAGGGATGCCTGAAGAACCCACTGGACCTGGATGCCCAGAGGGAAAAGTCAGGAAGGATCTCAGCAAATCTCACCAGTGAGTGCAACTTTGGGGTGTAAAACATGGCAGAATGTCCAGGGTGGGCAACAAAGGAAAACTGTAAAAGGGTCTATAGGAAGGATGATCCCAAAATACCTCTGATGGGTCCTTTGGGAGAGTGTTGAGATGGTTTGCACATTCTCCCAGAGGAAATTAAGGACTTGGATGTCCAGAGGTGGTGGTTTGGGGAAGGATTGGTCAAAGAGGAGCGTAGAGAAATATTAAGGCAAATACTGCCTCTGCCCATTCCCTGCAAACACATTGCACAGGGTTGGGAGAGGCCAGGAGGAATTAGACATGAGCAGTCAGCTGGCTTGTGTCCACTGAGTTATTCTGTACTTTCTCTCTGTAACAACATTCATTACCTTTGAGGTTTTTTTAGACCAGTTTAAGACTCTGTGCTGACTGTGTGCAGCAAAATTGAAGGGATACCATGTGCCAGGTGAGTTCTTTTTCTCTCTGTCTCCTCTGTCCTCATTCTCTCTCTCCCCCATCCCCATTCCTTTCCCATTTTTTGTCCTCTTACTTTGTCTGTTCTAGCCCTCTTTAGTGGAGGCTATATTTTATTATATATATATAATATATATATAATATATAAAATTATATATAATTTATGTATATATATATAAATTATATATATAAAATTATATTATATTTTAAATTATATATATTTTAAAATATATTTTATATTATATATTTTAAAATATATATTTTTAAAATTATATATAAAATTATATTTTAGTAGAGGCTATATATTTATTATATATAAAAATATATATTTTATATCTTGGTTTTTGCTTACCAATAAATGCTTCTCAGATACAACCTTTGTCTTGGCTGAGTTAATTTTGTTCCTGACCATCTATTACAAGAAGAACTCCTCGCAATTCACCACAATGGAAATTGACACTTGAGGTCATTGCAGTCCTGGGAGAGGATATTTGAGATCACTGGAATATTTTTTAAATTATTCCAGGAGTTGCTTGAGGGCACTTGAGGGCCTGATAAGAGTTACTTCAGGTCATTGGGGTCAGTTGAGGTCAAATCGAGGTTACTTCAGGTCATTGGGGTCATTTGAGGTCATTTTCTGATTTTTTGATTTTCTGGGGTTACTTGAGGTCATTTGAAAATTTTTCGATTTCTCCAGGGGTTACTTTAGGTCATTTTAGGTCATTTGGGGTCATTTAGAGGTCATTTGGGGTCATTTGGAGGTCATTGGGGTCAGTGGAGGTCACAGATGGGGTTACTACAGGTCATTGGGGTCATTTGAGGTCATTTTCTGATTTTTTGATTTTCTGGGGTTACTTGAGGTCATTTGAAAATTTTTCGATTTCTCCAGGGGTTACTTTAGGTCATTTTAGAGGTCATTTGGGGTCATTTAGAGGTCATTTGGGGTCATTTGGAGGTCATTGGGGTCAGTGGAGGTCACAGATGGGGTTACTACAGGTCATTGGGGTCATTTGAGGTCATTTTCTGATTTTTTGATTTTCTGGGGTTACTTGAGGTCATTTGAAAATTTTTCGATTTCTCCAGGGGTTACTTTAGGTCATTTTAGAGGTCATTTAGAGGTCATTTGGGGTCATTTGGAGGTCATTGGGGTCAGTGGAGGTCACAGATGGGGTTACTACAGGTCATTGGGGTCATTTGAGGTCATTTTCTGATTTTTTGATTTTCTGGGGTTACTTGAGGTCATTTGAAAATTTTTCGATTTCTCCAGGGGTTACTTTAGGTCATTTTAGAGGTCATTTGGGGTCATTTAGAGGTCATTTGGGGTCATTTGGAGGTCATTGGGGTCAGTGGAGGTCACAGATGGGGTTACTACAGGTCATTGGGGTCATTTGAGGTCATTTTCTGATTTTTTGATTTTCTGGGGTTACTTGAGGTCATTTGAAAATTTTTCGATTTCTCCAGGGGTTACTTTAGGTCATTTTAGAGGTCATTTGGGGTCATTTAGAGGTCATTTGGGGTCATTTGGAGGTCATTGGGGTCAGTGGAGGTCACAGATGGGGTTACTACAGGTCATTGGGGTCATTTGAGGTCATTTTCTGATTTTTTGATTTTCTGGGGTTACTTGAGGTCATTTGAAAATTTTTCGATTTCTCCAGGGGTTACTTTAGGTCATTTTAGAGGTCATTTGGGGTCATTTAGAGGTCATTTGGGGTCATTTGGAGGTCATTGGGGTCAGTGGAGGTCACAGATGGGGTTACTACAGGTCATTGGGGTCATTTGAGGTCATTTTCTGATTTTTTGATTTTCTGGGGTTACTTGAGGTCATTTGAAAATTTTTAGATTTCTCCAGGGGTTACTTTAGGTCATTTTAGAGGTCATTTGGGGTCATTTAGGGGTCATTTGGGGTCATTTGGAGGTCATTGGGGTCAGTGGAGGTCACAGATGGGGTTACTACAGGTCATTGGGGTCATTTGAGGTCATTTTCTGATTTTTTTATTTTCTGGGGTTACTTGAGGTCATTTGAAAATTTTTCGATTTCTCCAGGGGTTACTTTAGGTCATTTTAGAGGTCATTTGGGGTCATTTAGAGGTCATTTGGGGTCATTTGGAGGTCATTGGGGTCAGTGGAGGTCACAGATGGGGTTACTACAGGTCATTGGGGTCATTTGAGGTCATTTTCTGATTTTTTGATTTTCTGGGGTTACTTGAGGTCATTCGAAAATTTTCTGATTTTTTCAGAGGTTACTTTAGGTCATTTTAGAGCTCGATCGGGGTCATTTGAGGTCATGATTGACGTTACTTCAGGTCATTGGGGTCATTTGAGGTCACTTGAGGCCCTGATCCGGGCTACTTCAGGTCATTTGGGTTATTTGAGGTCACAGGGTTACTTTATGTAATTTGAGATTTTTTTAAAATTTATCCCAAGCTTACTTGAGGTCATTTGAGTCTTTTATTTAAATAAAGTTACAGGACTTATTTGTCTCCTTTTTGGACATAAACCTCTGACGTCTGTGGATTTTTCTGACAAGTATATACTGACAGGTCACCTCTTTCCCCAAATCTCAAAGGAATCCTCTGTCTCTGAGGAAACCATAACACTTTATCATCTCTTTCCCTAATCCCCAGTGACATTTTCAAACATGTGCTCCAAAGACATGAAATAAATTCTGCTCAGCTCCATATTCAACCCTAACACTCAGAGCAAGGAACACTCAAAATATTTATTTACTATTCTCTGCAAATTACTCCTGACAAGGACATTAAACTCAAAATGTAATGAAAGGAAAACACATGGGAGGTAGAGAATTATTTTATTTTTTTTCAGCCTCTCTTATTCCCCTTCTATTTTGTCACCAGAGTTTTACCACACAAAGGATGCTGTTTGGCAAATCTATCAGAGGTTGCTAACAAGGAAAATAACTAATAGTCCTTTTGATGGCAGAGAAAAACAGATGCTGAAGTGAGCCTGATGCGTTTTTGCCACTGCTGTTTCTGCTGCAGCTTGATCATCTTTCCTCAAAGACAAAGCAAGCTCAAAAAGGGCTGAAAATAAAAAGAACTGTGGAGATTAGAATTGTTGTTTCTGAGGCTGGCTCTCACTGTCAGAGAGTGGCACGTTCCCAGCACCAGGTCTTACCTTTTGTGATTAGATCTGAAAACCCCCCTCCCCAAATCAGACTATTTAAAACTCTGCTTGAGCAGCTTTCGTGATCACAGGCTCTCTGACAGGCTACAAAACAATCCTAGCTACCAAGGCCCAACACCAGACACAAAAAAACAAAGGAAAAGGAGAGGGAGAAAAGCGAAGAAATACACAATGCACTGGGAAATAGGGGAGAAAAATGTGGGGGATGGGGATGGAAAGAAAGATTAGGACTTCAGGTCTCATAGTTTGGCACTGACTGGAATTTTGCTGAAGCCAATGGAGATGTTGGTGGCACTTGGGTTCATTTTGGCTCCCAGAGCAGTGAGGACATCGTGGTTCAGGAGAAGGATGTTGTCCCCAGCTGTGCTGTGTTTCTGATGTAAGATCTCGCTGTCCTCTGGCACTTGTTCCCTGGACATGAAGATGGAAAGATGGATTAAACATCTCAAGCTTTCATCACCCTGGTTACTATTTAACCCAATATTATTCTAATAATTTTATCCACATACCAGCTATTCACTCATCTTAATATCACCACAGTTGGTCAGCTCATTTTAACTGGAATGATTCACATTCACATTTGTCCACTTTGAGCCCATGGGCTGAACTGAAGCATTTTTTGTTTTAGAAAACTTAAAGCAGTAACTCCTAAGGAAGTACAGCCTGAGGCCACAGAATAAAACAACTCAAACTGAAAATCATTTTAATCCAAGGCACAAAACTGCACTTGCTATCAGCCAAAGCTATTTACTCCTGTGGAATTGGAAGGAAACAGGTGGGAGCTGCAATTTTTCATTGCTTTGTTTAAATGAGGCATATTTTAAGTTACCTGGAGACTCCAAGCAAAACAGAGTTTGCACAAACAAGTACAGAAATGGTTTCTCCTCCACAGAGTTATTACAGTACAGAAGTAGACACACAGCACAAGGAAAACTATTCTAAACTGGCCCAATTCAATGAGCCATCTGACAGATTTCTGACTTCCACTTCAGTGCTTTATCTGTCCCACACTGATAGGAAATGAGCATTGAGGGCAATTTTACTGCTCTTTGAAATAATGGAGATTTGCTTTTCTAGTAGTTAAATCAATGCAGAATCTATTTTCTGAACAGCAGTAGATGTTTCATCTGGCTTACCTGGCTGATGGATTTGATCAGATACATCCATTGTCCTGGGAAGAATGTAGAACACATCTCAGCATGGCGAGGGAAATTACTGCATTTACAAAAAAAAGTTAGTATGTAGCAAAGAAAAAGTAAAAATCAATGGCTTTGCTATAATTCCTTTGTCACTACTCTGCAAAGTTGGGAAGAACAGTCAACGATGTGAAAGTCAGCATGTAAAAATAATTAACAAATGAGCCCAAGTCTGAGATGAAAGAAATAACTGAGTGAAAACTCTTTCCAGTGAAGCAGCTGTTAATTGCATTCATCAGCCCAGTGAATGTAGGGGAAAATTTAATGAACTCCTGACCAATGTCTAATGGAAGAATTACTTTCTTCCCTTTTCATTCACTGTGCCTGTTCCAGGTGCCTGAGCTGAAACAGCACTTTTGGTGCAGGCTCTGAGTCTTTAATATGGGCACTACTTTTTTGACCTGAATATGTATTTCACCACTTCTCTGCAGGATTTGTGATAAGAGAAATGCAGTCCAGCACTAAGGCATAAGCCACCTGTCTCTTGAAATTAATGCCTCATAGGTGCCCTGAGAACAGAGTGCTCCAGGGGCTGAGGCCAACACAACTCAGAGAGTCTCTGGGCTGGAGGAAATAACTCAGCCTTTTACCTGTCTGTATTCAAAGTGGAGGCAGTACAGAGGAGACACACAGTTAAATTAAATTAACAAATGCAGAGTGAGGTTTTTGTGGCAAACCCCATTTCCCAGATGCCATTATCTTTTTCTTAAAAAAAATTTCCCCTCAGCAAAATTATTCTACTGTTGTATTATCTGGTGTGTTGTTTCCTTACAAAGGTTTTCTTTCTTTTTCTTTCTTCCCCACCCCATTATTTCCTATTTAATCTTTGCAGAATAAGAACTTTACTATCTTATAATAAGCACAGATGTGAAGACATTAAAATCTAGAATCAGAAAATCTGAAACCAAGTCTCCAGTGACTGCCACAAGGCTTGGCTACCACCACGTGGGGAGCCTGAAAGCTCACACCTGAATTCCACCAGGATGTTCCCTGTGCAAGGGAGGAGACCCAGACATCCCAGCTCTCCTGGCCAGGTTACAACACCAGGCACACACATAAGCTCTTCACAGGTCCAACACCAGAGAGGGAAAACACTTCACAAAATAATTGCTGATGTGATTTCTCAGAACACCCTTCCTTCCCTCCTCCTTTGGAGCAGTGTGGCTCAGCCACACTCTGTGAAATAAGTATTTGACAGTGGAAAGCATCTCAGAGCAGGGAGACCTCTTAATCTGTGCTTATCTTAGAAAGCTATTTCTAATCTTAAATACTGTAATAGCAGAACATCAAATTTCCCATTGTTTTTAGAGAAGTCAGAGAGGAAAAAAATAAATCACAAAATTCGAACATATAACTATTCCTAAAAGCTTTAAGAGGAAGGACATCAGCCTCTAAATTAATTCAAAATCTACAATAATTACATGAAAGGGATTAGAATAATGTGAAAACCTGAATTTTCTTCTTAAGAACTGCAAAATTGATTATAAAGGAGATTCTGTCAAAATGAATACTCTGTTAAAGGTAAGTCTGTCTTTTAAAGGGCAACAGGCTGGTGAGTACAAAATCAAAGCAGCTTTTAAGGAGCACCCTGAAGCTCTTACACTGAACTTTGTACAAGGGCAATAGAGATCCATGCAATATGGAGTGCTTGATGTTAGCCAAAGTATTCAAAGGACAGTCCTAAAACTTAGATTTATTTCATTAGTTGCTCACTGAGCAAGGTATACAGTAGATATTAAAAGCCTATCTGTATTAGAACTGCACAAGAAAATCTCTTAATCCTTCTTTTGGTTAGGTAAATGTGTATCTTTTCCATACTCTGCATCTTTGCAGCAATAAGTGGCAATTAAATAGTAGTTAGGAATCTGCTGACTGTTGCATGTCCTTAATGTGCTTTAAGGAAATTTTAGCATTACAGATGCATGGCATTCCTATTACTTGATAATTGCACTTTAAAGTTTGGCATTTTAATTATGCTAATATGCATGGGGTTAGATTTTAAATTTAGTACCTTATTTTATGTTCCAAGTGCTATAAGTTCTTGCCCCTAGATTAGTAAAATTTCATGGAAATCTGAACTGTAACATCCCATCACTTTATCCTCATAGTCTAATTAAATGCTGACATTGTTGAAATGAGTTAAATTGAGTATGTTGGTTTTGTGTGTGTTTTGCCAACTCAAAGCAAATTTAAATTAAGAGCCTTTATGAGAGTTCCATACTCCTTCTGGCATGTTGCATTATCATATCATAATAGATGCAATTTAGAAGATTATATCACTCCCTAATTCATTCTCCCAGTTGTTTAGGAGACAAATTTGGGCTCATCAATTTGAATTGAATGTTTTGTCGCCTGTCTCAGCTATGTAAGTAACCAAGTAACTCTCAGTGAGTCTCTTTTAAAATCTGAACACAGTCAACTGCAGGATGCTGTGGTGGGGCCTGTGTTTCCAAAATAGACAGGTGACTCAAATTCCAGTTCAATTCCTAAAATATCTGTCCTAAGAAACAAGTAAACAACCTCCTTTTCAGCCTAGAGGTGCTTCACATTTTCTAGAAATTTACAGTTCTCTCAAATCTGGCAGACAAAATGATTAGCTGTTTCAAAAGCTTAGGCTAAAAAGTAATTAAAAGTGAAATTCTTAGAACTGATTACCCTTCTTAAAATGTCTTACATGCTCACAAACACTGTCTCTAGGCTGTACTCTGGTATCTACACTTAAAATCTGTCTATAACTCACGACTGAAAAATAAATTGGGACAATCTGTTATTTCCTGACTGCTTTAATTCTGCAATGGTATCAAAGCAGATGGACAAATGAAGATGATTTGGCAGCAAGAGTATGGCACCACTTCAGTGGATCAGGAACCTAAAAAGGTGAGAGGAAGGGCAAGAGAAGGGGAACTGATTCTTCTATACTAGATAAGAAAAGCAACACACCATAATTCTGCAGTAGTTTTAATCATACTAAAAAAAATATTATTAGTCCCTCTGGCTATGAAAGAGCTGAAAGAAAGTAAATGAAAGCAGGTAAAAGTGGCTAGAAGGGGAGGATAGCAAAAAACAAGAAAACACTCTGAATAGCAAAAACCAGCCATCTAAGTGATTGATGAATTCAAACATGATACAAAGAAAAAACACAGTAAAGCTATTCTGAGTGAAAGAGGATTTTGAAGTTTCAGGTTTCTTCTTAACAAACTGATCATCAGCTCTAAATACCACTTAGCATATGGAAGACTGTACTTCTTTTGAAGCAATTATTTGTCTACAAGAGACATGTTTAACCAAATGAAACCAAACTAACTGCTGGCATCAAGTCAATGCCAGAATTCAACAATCATCTCTTAATTTCTTTTCATTCTTACTGACTTGACCCATGTTATTGGAATGAAAAGAACTAAGAGGAAAAATGAAACTGACACAAAGTTTTCACATTTTTGCAAAATTTACCTTTGCATTTAGAGCACATTGCCCATTCTTCACACTAAAAAAACCCTAAAATTCTTCCAAACCTGACTCTCTTAGTAGCTTCCTCCTACCATTTAGCATTTAATTGCAGTGGGGACAATGCAGAACTGGGAACAATTGTGCATCTTCATCACAAGGGTTTCTCACCAAAAAACCTTGAGGAGAAGACTGAGAACAAGAACCATTAAGCTATATTAATTTCCCTTGCCACAAGGAAAAAACTGAAGCTAAAGTTAAGATGCTTATCTAGAGATAGAGCTGGTTTTTATCTTTCCCCTGACATCTTAGAAAGACAAGGAATGTTCTTCCTAGCACAGAGCAGAGCCACTTCCTTTCTGCCTACTCTCAATGAGGAGATATCAGCATTCTATTTCCTTGCTCTCAGTGCAACAAAACAGTCTGGACAGTCAAAGAGACTTGAACAAAATTGATTCCAAAGTAAATAATCCTAGTAATCATCTTTTACCTGTTAGCATTTTCCCACTGGCAGTAGCCAGTTCAAACCTAGACCACCTAGATTGAACAAACATTTATCATTCATGCATGCTAGGCAGGGACAAAGTGGAACAAATTAAAATTCCCAAATCACACTTAATTTTAACATTTCTTGGCTTCTGAGTACCTGATGAATATCTTTAACCAGATGTAATGGTTTTGAAAGCAAAACCACTGAGAGATTCCAAGTCAGAAATACAATTAAATAGGGAAAAAAAAAGAAAATAAAATACATGCAATGGTATGAAATAAAACCACAGACAGAATCAGAATACAACCTGACATCCCACTAGTTAGGGTGGTGGTTGGAGTCCAGATGAAGTGGTCTTGTTGAAATAGTGATCCTGTAGCTCTTCTCTTCTGGAAACCAGTGGGTAAGGGCTGCCTTGGTATTCCAAATCTCCATTTTTATCTAGGCAGGAAAGGTTTGGCTCCTCCCCCTGGGTGGAGCATCTCCCAATGGGATGATGGAATTGTATCAGTAATGCAGTGGGACTCAATGACCCATTAACAGGAGATATATTCCAGGAGGAAGGATGAGTTGTGGGATAGAGGAAGAACACTGCCTCACCTGTTTTTTTAACAGCTGGCCCGTTAGCAGAGGATATCTCCCACAGAGATAAGGATCACTGCCCCACCTGGTTTTTAACAGATGGTGATAGAATGCATACTTTTGGGCACATCTTTGCACTTCAACCTAGGACACCAGAATACAATGGTAAACACTGTTAATAGTGTGCTAGAAATACCTTCATCCCAAATTTCTGGGAGAATGCAGTCTGGACCCCACTGGTTACAATTTGTGCAGCAGGTCTAAGCTTCCAGTCACTTTTTGGGTCACTTTATCCCAGTGGGCACAGAGATCATCCCTCCAGACCTTAACAGTTAGAGGTGCAGTGCTTGTCACAGGGCCCTGGTGGGGCTAGAAAAGCTTTCTCTGCTTTCATTCTCTTCCAGGGCCACACCAGAATTGCCCGTTCTGTGGCCTTCTGTGATGGAGCTGAAATTGCATTTTATTTCAGACTCCATAAGTGGTGAAATTGCCTACCTGTTCTATGTCTATGTCTGTACCAACATTCACTCAATCTTGCCTAATGCAGCTATTAAATTAAAAGATTCTACTGGTTCTAATTGTCTTCCTGAGTCAAAGTGTTTATCCATCCCATTTTAGGTAAAACTCCATAAAGGGTTTATTTATAAATGTTGCCAACGTGGTTAATGCTTTTAACCTTTGATGGGGAACAATTCTAATAGTTGTACAACACAGCAGCAACATTTTTTGTTACCATTTTGGATGTTCCTGTTCCAGAACAGTCTGATGACCTCTATTTCCCTCTCTTTCTTTCTCTTGTTTTCTAAAGTCTGCCAAATAAAAGGATTTATTTGCTCAGAGTTCAGACCAGCTGAGTTTAGCAGAAGCTCATGAGTAATAATCCACAGAATAATTCACATACCAGCTTCTGAGAATCCACCCCATCAAAACACACAGTCCTTGTGACAGATATTTTTTACAATTAGAGACAAAATGGACACAAAGGGAGGACAAGCACATGTGTCCATGGGGTAAAGAATCTGCAGTTACATCTTTCTTATATGAGTGCTACAATTAACTCCTGGTTTCTGATTTAGGGCAGCTGAGGAGAAATTAAAGAAGGCCAAACTAACATTCTTAAATGGGGCAATTTCTTAAATTGTAAACTAAGAGAGGATCTACATTAAGCAAATGATAACACAAGTTTTGAAAAAAATATTATTTCCTTATTTTTTTCATCAACCCTTGTATTTATTTTCATTCACTGCTTTAGAAGTGCCCTACAGCTCTACTCTGGCTAGGGTTTTTTTTTTTTAATATGTGAAGGACAGACTGGTGCATACATGATTTCAGAGGTGTAGGAAGCAATAAAAACACATCTTAATCAGCACAATGCTGGAGCTTCTGTGTGTGTCTGAGTGGAGAAAGCCTTGGACAACACAAGGGATGGTTTGGCTGGGTAAAGTTCTAGAGTTTAAATCCCTCTCATAGGTGAGTGGAAGGGACATGTGCTACAAAATAGGGGGGCATGAGGGGATAGAAGGATTCCCCCTCATCATCAGTAGAGCACAGAGCATTTGCTTTCATTGTCCTCTGCAGTAACAAGAAAACTGAGGTCCTGGTTCCCTGCTTTCCTGAATTTTTGGTTCAGGATTTTTTTTTTTCTGTTTTAGCTGCACTGGAATTAGATTTAAATCTTTGGTTTGAATTGCAGAAGAGAGAATTGCTAAGGAAAGAAATGTTGGCAATCATCCTTTTCTGAACTGCTGGAGTGAAGCAGGGTATGCCTTCCTAATTATTTGAGTTTCAAAAAAAAAAAAAAAAAAAAAAACAAAAAACAAAAAACAAACAAACAAACAAACAAACAAACAAACAAAACAAAACAAAAAAAAAAAAAACCCAAACCAGGATTCCCAGTCTGCATTCAGGTCTGGGAAAAGACCAGAGTCAAGAGTACCATGCCAACTCCATGCCATCACTTACTGGCAATCTGCCACAGCAGAAACTGCACAGTTGAAAACTGTTTGGTTACACCAGCAGTTCATATTTTCTTGCTGGAAGGAGGCTCATCTCCTGTACTGAAAATTTAGAAAAGTGACAATTCTAACCCTGGTTATTTTCCTAAGTGGGAGGATGGGAAAAAAAATTGTTTTTCCCATATAATCTTAATATCCTTCCTAGATTGCCCCTGGGATCCTGGAGATAAGAACAAGAGAATAGCACTGTATGTACACTTTACAGACAAGTAAATCAAAGCCTGACTAAAGTGAAGACTACATCCCAGAGAAGCACTGAATATGCCACTTCTGCCAGTATTTTCTGTGTGAAATCCAGATGTGCAGTTTAAATGCTCAAGGAGTAGAATACCACAAGCACCTTCCTGCTCTGTGGGGTGATGCACTATTTTATCAATTTGGAACATGAAATTCCAAATTCCACTCCTGGAAGTTTAGCTCTCTAAAATTTAAGTGCAACAATGCCCAGCAGAACTACTCTCAAACCCACTGGTGGATCTGGGCCAACATCACAACTCCAGTGACAGAACCAAAACTAGGATTGAACTCAGTCAAAATATGCAAAGCAAATGTCTAAATTATATTCTCATATACATATACATAAGCCACAGACCAAGGCAAGTGCAGTAGAAACTCACTGCCTTCCTTTAATTTGCACAAAACAACCAGAAATAAAAGGTATTTTTAAAATATAGAAATATCTATATAGATATAGATTTAGATTATTAGATAGATATAGATATAGATATAGATATAGATATAGATATAGATATAGATATAGATATAGATATAGATATAGATATAGATATAGATAGATATAGATTAGATATAGATATAGATAGACAAATATAGATATAGATGATATATATTTAGATATAGATATAGATATAGATATAGATATAGATATAGATATAGATATAGATATAGATATAGATATAGATATAGATATAGATATAGATATATATCTAATCTCTATAACTAGAATTTGGTGGTTGTTGTTTATCTCCACTACACTGACAGCTTTTAATTCAGTGTGAATTGGAGTCAGGAAGAGGCTGTGTGTGGCAGTAAAGGAGCCCAGATTGAGATCATTATTCCTGACACACTGCTTGCAATATTTGACCTCCAAGGACACTCCCAACCTGATGTCTGAACCTTCTTCAGCTGGGAATTGCAGCCTGGGAATTTTATTGCATGTTCATCTCTAAGGTTACAGACAACAGAGTGACTTAGTCCACATGCCCCAGTAATGGGACTAAAAGAATCACAGAAAAAAGAGTAATTGACAGCATTTCTTCACACCCCTAGCCAGACAACATCTGTTCAAATTAGATTTTGTGCATTTGATGCTATCTGAACAGTAGGTCTGGTCCACAAGCCACCAATAACTCTTTTTCCTCCCCTCTCCTTTTTCTAATGAGATAATCAGTTCTAAAACAGATTCCTTGGAAAGAGATATGTGCAAATGGATTTTTTTTAATACCAAACAAAGCTTTACTAACACCAGTAAAATCAACATGGGTATAAGGGATTGCTCATTAAAAGGTAGAATCTCTATGTTCTGCTTTTCTAAGAACTGAAATATTTTAAAGACAAACATATTTCTTATTCATCTTTTCTCCCTGGTGACAAGTTGCTATTGGACACCTTATTTAATAGTTTCACAGACACTCCCTGCAAAGAAGAGTGAGAAAATTTATCTCATCTGAAAACGGATTTTCTTTGAGTGGGAAAATCCATGGATCTGGCTCACTTGGCATGAGGATTATAATTCTGAGACAAGCTTAAACTGTCACATCCATCCAAACAGTTTTGGGTTGGTGTCTTTTGGCCAGAAGGCTTAGAAATATAAAGGGAAAATGTATCCCACAGTTTAAGCTTCCTTGAATTGTAATTCTCTCTTTCTCACTGAGGAAAAGAAAATTAAAGCAAGAGTTTATTTAATTTTATCAGTAAAATTCACAAAATTCAACTTTCTGTGTCTCTTGCAGCAGAATTCCTGCAAACAAAACAGGAAAATCTTATGCATGGGTATTTGAATCATAAGTGCTGGCACATTTATCTAAGCACTGTAAAATACACTGTGTTCACAGCCATGTAAGAGTAAAATAACAATTATACCAGGCCAGATCAAAGACCCATCTGCTCAGCCTGCAGTTTCTGACAGCAGCAAGTAGGGGATATCTACAGATAACACACAGAGTGACTCTTCCCCTGCACTGTCTTTAGACAATAGGGCAATTAAAATCATTCACTATCTCCATCAGTTGCTGCTAACAAGATTAAATTAAGCTGTGACCTGGCCATTTGCATCCCAGAATCAGAAAAAGAAAAGCCAAAATGCAGCACTTTTCACTCTGATTTATTTGATCACATCTAAAACTATTTCAGCAGATGGGATTATCTACAGATTTTTTTTCTTTCTTAGCCAGTAATTACACTTCACAGAAAGTAAGTTATTTCTTTCATGGTCAGCTACAAGTTAGAAAACTTTTGGGACATCTGTAATATTAGAGCAACTTCTGAGGGCAAGGACAGCTACTTTTAGCACTTTAACAGGAATTATTTTCCCTTCTAGGTTAATTCAGAACAGCAAACCAGTGCCATAAACGTTATGTTATGCATCCTTTTGCTGCAGAACAGCAAGCTGTTGATGCTTTGCTTTTTATGAATGGCTCATTATATTAATAAAGGAGTCACATATTTTCTGTCTCTCCAAGCACTGTGTATTTAGGCTATTTCTCCCTTAATGCAGTATAGTGGCTCTTAAAGCTCTTTGTTGGAAGAAAGTTGGTTTACTAGAAAAAAATCCAGACATTTACACATGATTTCATATATATGGCATCTTTGTCATGTTAGGATTGAAAATACTCCCCCACAGCTACTTGATGGGAGCCCTCAGCTTTTTTTAATACCATTCTGTTTTTAATTTCTTATGCTAAGCAAGGAATGTTGTATAACAATAAAAATTAAGCTGCTTACAGGAAATGTGCAATAATCCATCCTCAGTCAAGATAGCTAATGAAAATTGGGATTCATCAAATTCTGCTGATATAAAGGACTAACTGCATCCAGAACACATTTATGTAACATTCTGGCAACATATAATTACACAGTATCTTTTTAATAGAAAATCTGTCTCTCCCTCTTTGATTCCATGAGCCATAAACATGAATAAAAAGTAGCTGCATTCTGCATGTACTGACTTTGAGGTTCACTGAGCAGGAGGGACACTTCCAAGACCCTTTTTGTTGGCAACCAAGGCTTCTGTGCTAAAACCCATTCAAAAGGGGGATCCCCAACCAAGTTCATAATTAAAAGGACAATCTTAAAATTATTAGACAATCATAATAAAAAGCAGTCTGACCTCTCCTGGTGGTCACTATACCAGCAATAGCCCAGAAAAGAGGTGTGTACTTTAAGAACACTTCAGAAGTGCAGGCAATAAAGTCCACCTGCTGCCAAAGAATGTAGCCACAGCAAGGATAATAAATGCAGTGGAGGTGAGAATTCAAAAGGGAGTGGCAGAGCCATCATTTGGAAACATACAGAGAGGGAGAAGTTTCCTTGCTGGAGTCAGTGATGGAAGAGGAAGCAGCAGCTGGAGCAGCAGAGCCAAAAAATGAACCACAGGGTCTGGGCAAAAACACTTGGCTATTTCAGCTGAAGCTGCTTAGGGGGCACAGAGCTGCTGCTCCTCCAGTTCTGCTCTGCTTTAGCTGGTTATCAGGAAGAAATACAGGACCTGGATGTAGGTGGCTCTTGCTGTCTGTTCTTCCCTTTTCCTGCCTCTCTGCATTTTTCTATCCTTCCCTCCCTCTCCTGCTCCTCCAAGTATTATTTCTTGGCTCTACCTGTAATGCACTGAGATTATTTTTCATTCAGCTGCACTGAAAAGGCAGGATATTTGTAATGTCAGGCTCAGGTGGGGATGAAAGAGTAAATTAAGCTGGAGACCGTCAGCTCAACAACCTGAGAATTTCTATCACAGATCCTATTGTTAGGAACAATAAGAGAAACTCTTTTTGCTCTTAATGAAAAGGAAGGGGTGGGGGGAAGGAAGCTGAAGGTATATTACACTTTAAATTTGCAGCTAGTAGGTTAGGAAAAAGAGACATTTTACTAAGACTATAAAGAATAAACAAAAATGGGGTTTGCTGTTCCATCACCCATGGCAAATTAAGCCCCAGACTTTCTTTTGTTTATATACACTCTACATAGGTGTGTGTGTATATGTAAGGTATATATGTATGTATATAGGGCCATTGCTTTGGAATTGCTGGACAGATTTGATGAGAGGGGTGAAAAAATGGAGCCTTGTCTTACACTGTGACAAAGCCATTCCTGGAACTTTATAAAGAGAGGAGTTTCTGCTCAGCACACCTCCCCTCACATGTTTTCACCAAGTGTATTCTCATGATGTGAGCTATTGAATTATGGGCCTGTGGAAATTTGGATGGACAAGGAGCTGGCTTCACCTGCAGATGCAGAGAGCTTCTGATTCAAACCCCAGGAGACACCTAGCTAGGAGAAAGGACATCCTTTACATTGTGGTGAGAGAATAGAAAGAGTTGTCTCATGGGAACTAAGATGTTAACCAGTTTGTTACAAATAAGGTGTTATTCTTGGTTTCCATGTATAGTTGGCTGCCAGCTACATTTATGATTTTGTTCCTTATACTCATTATTAAATGGATCCTGTGCCTTCCACTCCATCCATATACCTCTGTGTTTTCTATGTTTTGAGGTTTTTGGAGGATGCCCTTGTACCATGTGGTTTTCCTACATGTGTTATTTTATACATTAAAAGTTCTTTGTTTTTCAGCAACTCCATCATTCCCATCTCTCTGTATTTATGCCACAGTTTCCCCAGCTTTCCCAGTCCTGTTATGGCCACCCACAGAAGCCATATGGGCCAAACTCTTAAAAGAGAGTCCTTGACTTGTTAACTGACTCATTGAGGAATAAGAAGTGGAATGTTACCTAAAGGAGTATTTCTGAGACTGCAAAATGCCTCCCAGTTGATTGATTATACAGGTGACTGTTGTTCCACATGTAAAACTGTTACATGCTATAGAAACAAGAAAAAATGTGAAGTCACATCCCTAAAGAGGAATGGAGGGAAAACAAGTTACTTCCCCCTCTGCTTATTGAAAGAGAAATTAAAATTTTAGATTAGATAAAAATCAGATAGAGTTTTGTTCCAGCTCTTAAAAAAGTTTGAGAGGAAGAGTTGTAACTTTTCACTTTGGCAACCTCACATAAAGATAACTTCTAACTTTTCTTTGCCATTGAACTATTTACCAAGTTTAATCTGAGTTGACATAGTACTTAGTTGCTCTGAGAGCAGCAATTTTAAGAGGTAAATCCACCATTTCTGTGTAATTCAGTTTCCACCATTCATTTCCACACCAGCAGTCAATACATTGGCCTAAAAGTGAATTAACTTCTCTATCAGTAATCCTGAAGCAAAGCTCATCAATCACTGGGACACAGGACAAAGGAAAGCTACACACTCATGTCTGGCTATTTTTCTCTGAGATAGAGTACAGTTCAAATATAGATTACAAATTTGATGAAGGAATTACAAGGTGTCATGCTCTGAGTTAGACAGGAGATAAAATACAATTATATTGGATCATTTGAGGTTCCATTCCCAAAGCTTCTGTCAACCAAGCCCAGCACAAAAGGTAACATCCTATCCATGCAAATTAAAAATATCCAAACCAGGGGATATTCTAGAAGATAAGGAAGCCACTGTTTACATTTCACTAGTTAGAGGAAGTTAAGCACTAGAAAGTATAATTTTTAAATTACATAGCAACCTGTTGGTAAATATGGAAACCCTTTTGCAGGTATGAATCAATAAATGTTTTTTCTGGAAAATAACAGCACTGGAGACACACATCAAGGAGTTTAAACAAAGTAAATCATCATGCTAAGGAATTTTAAATCTTTAAAGAAAATTAGAAAAATAATTCAGGTAGGTAAATTCAGTAAAGTAGATTCAAACCAACAAGAACAATGTACTCAGAAGAATACACAGAAGGCAGAGGGCACAGTGCTTGTTTATTTACTGCTGTGACTTCTGAATACAGAGCATGTCTGATGATGCCAATTGCAAGTAACACCAGCAGAAGGATTTACAGCCACTCAGGGTGGTGATGTGTTCCAAAATCTGAGCTTCCCCACACTTAAAATACTTATTACAAAGGCTATTCAAGGTCTATGTGACTTTCACTTACCCTGGTATCAGTGAAAGGCAGCACAATCTCAACTAGAAAATTTGCTAGCTAGGACTTGAAAGCTTTGTGCTGGGGGACTTTTTTTTCACAGGAGTTAAAATATTTTCTTTAACTTTTTGGTATTCAGCTCAGGGGGTTGAGAGAAGTTTCCTGGGGAAGAAATGTAATTTATGACATGTTTCTTATTATTTTATGCTGAAGAGGTGCTAGCAGGGAGGCTGAGATAATTTCACAAGTCGATGGCTGTTAGTGTGAGGGCTGTGCTGCCTCAGGTTTTGTAGCTGTAGGGAAAAGCTGTTTAGAGCCTTGTCCAGGAGGTGGCAGG
Source organism: Muscicapa striata striata (assembly GCA_030060385.1). Lineage (NCBI taxonomy): Eukaryota > Metazoa > Chordata > Aves > Passeriformes > Muscicapidae > Muscicapa > Muscicapa striata. The sequence continues at coordinate 3,277,131 of JAREIS010000058.1, read as the reverse complement.
AGAAGTTAACCAAAGTTTCAATGATCCCTTCCCATCTAGCTCTAATTCACAGAACCATTGTGAGTTAAGAGTTACCATAAGGAAAGGTGATAAAGTCTGGTTAAAAAACCTGAACAACAGAAAAGCCTCTCACTACACATTTCTTCCTTGAGTCTGATATCAATGCCTGTGTAATTTGTCCAGTTATAAACACACTACATTTTAAAGGAAATCAAATTTGCAGCAGCATTCCAGCACTATAATTAATACCTGGAGTACAATCTCATTTTTATTCTAATTTCATTTCTGCTCTGTTCTAGAGAAAAAAAAATTTTGCAATACTCAATTTACCCGAAGAACAACAATTTAAAGGAATGCAGTAGAGAAAGGAAAGGAAAGGAGAAAGGAGAAGGAGAAAAAAGAAAAAGAAAAGAAAAGAAAGAAAAGAAAAGAAAAGAAAAGAAAAGAAAAGAAAAGAAAAGAAAAGAAAAGAAAAGAAAAGAAAAGAAAAGAAAAGAAAAGAAAAGAAAAGAAAAGAAAAGAAAAGAAAAGAAAAGAAAAGAAAAGAAAAAAAGAAAAAAGAAAAAGAAAAGAAAAAGGAAAAGAAAAGAAAAAGAAAAGGATCAGTGACCCAACTGAAAACCATCCATCACTGATGTTCACACTTTGTAGCTGGAACACTGGAATACCAAGTATTTTTATTGAGAAACCTCATTAGTACTTTTATATTTAGCCATATTGCAGCAACAAGGGAGCCCAGGCCACAACACTAGATTTGGTACAGAAAAAGTCATCCCCTAATTTGAGTTAAAAATAAAAAGAATGAGTAATGCAAAAACCAGCCTCAGCCCATACTTCCTAGAATCTTTGCTTTGTTCATCCCCTTTTAATTATTTCAAACTCTATTTGTCACTCAGTACATTCTCCTTTTCTTTCACAACCACTGTGTGCAGCAAAATGGATCAGTGTCTTGGGAATTCTGTACTGGTTAGACACTAGCAATTAATTAAAATGAATCAAGTTTTCTGACTTTGTAGCAATTTTTAAATGGTATTCACTTTGTTTTGCTCCAGTAGAACAAGAAGTAAAATTAGAGAAAGTATTCAAATTTAGGTAAAATACCAGCCTTGAGAAAAAAAAAATGTGCAGAGAAATGTCTTTCATTAGTTGGTAACCTCCACAAATGCACAGACTGGCACGAGAATGCTTAATATTATTACTTATTCAGATGTTTAAGTGATGATTTCTTGTTTCTAGAGGCACAACTACTGTGGTATGCAAGTTGCAGCAGAAGATGCATGAAGCAAACAAGTTCTCTTTTGTTATATGCAGCACAGAATTGCTGCCCCCAATGAGCAGTGAGCAGTTTAGGAAGCCAAAAGCCCTAGGAAATATCAAACCCCATGATAGCAGATCAAACCATGCCACAGGGAGCCTGTGACAGAGCTCTACCACAGATTCCTGTGTGCCCTTGTAAGAGAAAACTTGTTAGATGGTGATGTCTTAACAATTAGAAACTTTCACCCAGGTTAAATGATGGAGAATTGCTCTGCATGACATTTTCTCACTCCCCTCACATTTTCAGTTTGGGAAAAAATAAAGTAAAACAAAATAAAGGCATTTTCTTCAGAAACATGAGGTTTTGTAGGGAAGTTTTCAGGACTGCTCTGGGTTCTCCCTCCAGTGTAGTTGACTGAACTTGCTGAGCTCTCCAGTGGCCTGTTAAGTGGAGTGCTGTCACCTCTGTCATTACAGGACAGATATAAAGTGGCACACAGTGTTAGAGGCATCACCCAAGTAAGTCACTGCAGGGGCAGTTTTCCCCTTAAAACAACAGAAAGCTGGTAGGCAAGATGCAGCTTGGAAACATCATGGCAGCAATGGGAACAACAGCCCTGAAATCAGATTTTATCTCCTTCAATATTAACAATCCATCCTGGGACACAGGAATGAAGTCATGCTGGGTCAAGGTCATCCTATGGGCAGAAGCACTGGGTGGGATGAGGCCACAAGGGCAGGAGACACAACTTTAACCAAAGCAGAGCACCCAGGTGTATTCCCCATCCCTCAACTCTGGGAATGCCTCACAGCCAGAGAGAAAACTCAGTGCTGAGCACTTGTGAGAGGGGAAAAAGCAGAAGTAAGGAAGCCAGAGATGGCAGCAAGCCTGACATGCAGAGCAGGAGCTGTAACTTTCTTTCCCTAACCCAGCCCCATCTTCAGATCATCAGATGCTCCCCAGAATTTTATTACATCATTGCTGCTTTGCTTCTAATCACATGGATTTAATTCTCTCATTACCACTGCTCTGTCTGACGACTGCTGCTCTGAAGCACTGGAAGTGCCAGATCCACAGTGCACAGAGATGTGTTTGCCATTTACTGTGTGCTCACAGTGCAGGCCTTTGATCCCAACCAAAGGCAATCACTTCTGTAATTTTAAAGATCTTGGATTTTTCCTTTTCATGAATTTACTAATGGTCCTTAGGAAGACAAGAGCTCAGCCTCATACAATACTGCTTTGTTCTCCTAATGGCACAGGTACACAAAACTCAGTTCCAAAGGGAAGGAAGGGCATGAAGTATTCATTTTTTTTTCAAAAAATATAATAAATGTGTTATCTTTGCTGGGTTTCCTCCACTTGCATCCCAACTGAATGCACTGAAGGGTAAACTGCTTTGCTTTGCCATTAACTGTAAAAGCATGCAATTTCAGTTCTCCACCAGAGCAGAGAGGCTATAAATTAATCTGTGCTCAGCAGAGTGATGGCCACATCTCTTGTGTCCATGAGAGACCTTTCTGCAGCTGCTCCTTGGATGGGTACAGAACAAACCATACCAGCCCACTCAGAAAAGGGAACTTTGTGTCTGGGTGTTGGGAAGACACAGTGGTGTCCTGAGTCACCTTCTTACTGGGAGGGAGAACTGAGTGGCAGATCTGAAATGGTGTCTTTAAAAAACAAAAACCCCAACCCAACTAAATCACTTGAAAGAGTCTGCAGTGATTTGTTTTCTAGATGGAAGGGAAAGGGAATGGTTTGGATGGGGTGCAGGCAGTAGTTATCTACAGAAACCTGAATAAGGTGGGACAGTGTCCTTAGTTTAGAACATGACCACCCCAGCAAGGACTTCAAATGCAAGATACAGGTGGCACTAAGAAGTAGTCAGGTGGCAGAGGGGGAAACCTTCAAAACACAGAGTAAAAAATTCAAAATTCCAGCAAATGACAAGCACAGGACGTTGTGTTTGGGTAAGGAGGAGCAAGGGCACAAAACAGGGTAGGACACTGGTCAGAAAACAACTTTGGTGAAGATGACCTGGGATTAGAGCAGATTACCTAATAAAACAAAACAAGATAATACCCCAAACAAAACAAACACTGAGATATAAAAACAAAGTCTAATAGTCTCATACAGTAATTCTTCCATTTTATTCTGAATTGACAAAGCCTGTGCTGAAATATGCAGCTTTCAACATCTTGCTTAAAAAAATAACAGAGATATATTAAAAAGAAGACATTTGACAATTATTACAGGCAGAGAAAAAAATCATTTATGAAGAAAGATCAACACTTTGCCTTACTTCTCCTTTTAGAAGAAATGTATTAAGCTTATTAAGTGTAGTAAGTCTTCAGGTACAGAATGGTTTTAGTAATGTTATTTTGCCACATTGAGGCATTCAAGGAACCAGAAAAGTGTGGCTCCCTTATGCTAGATCAGAAATGTGTTAGACATCTAAGATAATACAGGTAAGGGTCTGTCACAAACTTCCCTCATAACTTCAGAGACAATAGCTAAAATTCTATCATTAAAAGGCATTAGCTTCCTTTAAGCAGAATGGAGAGCAAATGTAAGTAATAAAATGCTCAAAAGCATTTGGGCACAAGGGAAAGTTATCTTTGGGCATTCACAAAGGAAATAATGTTTTAGGTTAAGATAATGCAGCCTTAGAAATATTTTTGAAATGTAGCATAACATGTACCTCAGAGAAAACTTGATTATAAAATGGTCCTGAATAGGGCAACAGTGAGTTTATAACATAATAAATCATAGAATCAAGTTATGATTTCAAAAAGGCAAATCTAAAAAGTCAGGGAATTCACCTGGACTGAAAACTCAAACAGGTAAATGAGAACTTAAGCAAGTGCAACCTGAGAAACGGGATCAATGACGTTGTCCCAAACTTGTGTAAACTCAATACAGGATCATACATAATTACCACCACAATGTGAAAAGGATTAGGATAGGATAAATAAGGATACAGCTACCAAGACCAGCAAAGAAACTAATCACTAGGGAGATCTTTAAGTGGGGCAGCAGCACAAGAATTTCTAGAAGTGGAGTCAGAAGTTATGAAGCAAATTACTAGAAAAAAAAAATGGTTCAGTGGCTGTACACTGGGGAAAAAACTGTTTAAAAAGTTATTTTATCATGTAGTAGAGGAGAAAGTTCAAGACAAATAATAAGCCACTCATATTCTAAGGCAGGATTAATATTCTGCCTCCATTTGTAATTAAGTAATTTTGAATGCAGAATGGAGGGTGAGGAGCTAGCAAGATGAGGAGTCATTCCATGTAATAGAGAAGCACATTGCCAAAGACTGCCACACAACACATTCCCATCAGAAGGCTTGGATCCCTTCTTCTTAAAATGTTGACAGATTGTAGTTTGAAATCCTGGATCCTGTAGAAAGGTCTTGAGAGTTGGGATCTTGTGCTTTAAAAGAAATCAGATTAAAGCAGCTAAAGAAAAACAAAGGCCAATAATACCTGTCCATAAAGAGGACAGTAGTATTCAAGAGCTATGAAGAAGTCTTGGAGGAGATAATTAGAAACAGGGACAAGCAGGGAAAAGGGAGAAAATGCAGCATGTGCTCACTAAAGTTATTGTTGATAAGCAAAGTCTATTTTATTAAGATATCAGTTTGACCAGAAGAGGAACAGTTTGAAGCCAAAACATGCTCAGCCTTTTGGATCTGATCTAACATGCACAAAAATGTAGAAAATTCATTGTCAAATGCAAAAAGGTCTGAAACACTTGGCGACTGACGTAAGTGAAATGAAACAGAATATTAAATCAAAGATCATCCACTTAGCATTTGACAAGAATATTTCCTACACATTCACACTCATGAATCAAAATAGACCAAGAAGGAGGAAGCCCTAGAGAATGATGAATCCACCAGTGATGTATCACTGGGAAAGGACAAATATGACATATCAGAATACGTTTCCCACAGAAATAAGAAAATACAAAACACTGTTCAGCTCTTTCTTACAGATGTAAAAAACCTGAACAATGAGTCAGTTAACCCAAAAGAAAACATGGCTGTAAACCTCTTGGACCACTAGCTCTATAATCAGAAAATCTGCAGGACAGAGTAATTCACTAGGCCTACTAAGTGATGATTGAAATGATTGCTGCCTATCCTGATGTAGTAGAACCACCAGGGAAGCAGGAAACTCATTTAAACTAAGGAACAGCATCACCCAATAAGCTTTAGGAGACCATCAATTAATGGTGACAACAAACATGGAAAAGGTCAAAACACAAGGAAAGTGATATTCTGAAGCAGGTATTTATCAAAAGCACTCTGGACAAGAAATCACAGTAGTATGGTTCATAAAAGAGATAAATTACATTAATACCTGGGGCAGAAAAAAAAAATTGATTTCTTTGTCTAGGTGCTCATTTAGGGTGCACACAGCAGACTGAAATAAAAACCTGTGCCCTTTTGTATCAAGAACAACCAGCATAGTTGCGAAAGGTTCCCTGAAGGAATCCAAATTTTATAGGTTAATTTTGATTTGGGAGTTGGGTCAATCTTCTGGTCAGAGTTGTTTTTCTTCTCTTCTCCATCTTAAATATGATTCACTTATTGCTAACATGTGCTGTGTCTGAGTAGCAGGAGGAAACAGTTCTGCCTCTGAAGCACAGGATAAAAAAAATACAGCTGGCTTGTGTATACACTTGAAAAAAAATGCTCTTGCTGTTTTTACTCCTTTAGAAGTGTTGGGCAGCTTGTACTTTTAATGCCATATCATTCTTTGAAGGCAGATTCTGATACCTGTGCCAGGAGAAGAAATAACTTTCATCTTTTAAAATAATTAGTTGCTTGTGTAAGAGGTCATTACAACATTTTCCTATGAATCACGAGCTGGATAATAAAGCCAATAGTCTAACAAGACTTTGCATCCCAGTATAGCCCTGGGACTCTGAAGAATGCACATTGAAAAATCCAACTGCAATTATCTGTGACTGCACTCCACACAATTACTATTGTGGAAAAAAAAAAAAAAAAAGTCAGTAAAATTCCAGAGAGAGATAGAAATGCTTATCAGATTAACAAGAGTGTTACACAAAAATAAACGGACTGGAGAGCACCATTTTCTTTTCAATTTTGTTTTTTTAAATACAAAATTATATGATCAAAAATATTTTTATCTCTTTATGTTCATAGCCTACAAAGTCACAGTGGAGCTGTCACGGGCCCTAGGAACTATTAGAAGGTTTTTCTATTCATGCAAGCATCCAACTACACAGAGTGTCTTATTCACTGTACAAATTCCCCTCCAGTCAAAAAATCTGAGGTACACCACATTATTCAAACAATAACCAACAGCAGAAGACAAAGTCCAGCTCAGGGCTGAAGCTGTGGCAAAATGTATTTGTGAGACACAAGGTTCATGGATTATTTCACATTAGGGGGGAAACAGAACTAAGTTGTCAGAACTGAGGAACTATCAAAATAATAGTAAGTACCAAAGATAATATGTATCAAATCTGATTTTTCTTTTAATCAAAAGTGCAAACATCACTCATCCCCTCACAACTCAAGTTTTGTGTTCTTTCCCAACACCCCCATAAATTAACTTATGTTTGTGATTCTGTCACAGGGGGCTAGAATCCTTTAGTCCTGGATGTTAAAAAGGTGACTGAAACCACTCAGTCTGCCTTGCAAAAATCCAGAAATGTGACCATGGGTATGCTGTAGGAGAGTTCTGGATAGGAGCTGGAGGTGAGGTCTGCCCATCCTTCTCTCCTCTGATAATGTGTAGCTGTATCAAGTCAAACTACACTAAATCACCATATTTTTTTCTTGCCAAAATATTTTGCATGTCAGCCATTAGAAAAAAAAAAAATCACTGCAGTGAAAAAGAAGAGTATCAGCTGATCTTCCTCTGTGATTAAAAAAAGATTTTTTAATCTAAACTCATTTTTGTCTTCTCCTTTCAAAATGACTTTTTAGTGTTGACAATATTTCCATCATTTCAAGTGTTTTTTAAAGTAATTTTCTTTTCTTAAAGGAAAAATTATTAAATTACTAAATATCCTACCATACCATGGTGAACCTGTCTAAAAATTCTTAACAATTAGTTGACAATTTTTAAAGTGCCAGAGCAGACTGTCACCCCAAAAAAGACACTTCCCAGATTTGCAAGCTTTCTTTTTTCTAATTTTTGCTCATAATAGTGAAGATTTTATTTTAGTGGCTTTGATAAAATCTCCAAAGAAATAAGATTTTGAAGGCTAATGTGTAATTATGAAGCACTGATCTTTCTTCCCTTGTGTTTCTGCTCAGGTAGGCAAGTAGGTGAGAAAACTGATTTTAACCCAGGGCATGCTTCATCTTAAGAAAAACAAAATCTGAAAAATGGAATTCTTCCTTATATGGAATTATGAACCCATGGCCAGCTCTCACAGTTCCATCCTCTTTGCAAGCACTGTTCTCACAATGGTGTAAAGTACTGAGGCACAGCTACTCCTAGGCAGAGCACCACAAGTTTTGCTGACTGATATTTCCATCAGTTCTCACTTTGATACAGATGCCTCACTGAATAAAATTTTCATTTGGTCTAGAACTATGGCAACCTGGGCAGCTGCCAGAAGGCAGCTTTAGCTGACAACTCCTAAGAGTGATTCTCAGGCAAAACAATTAGTGGTAACTGCTCTTTTCCAGGGAGGCAGACTTCTTGGCAAATTGCACAGCTAAGTCAGAGAATTCAGACAAGGAGCAATCCAGCCTGCTTTGCCCAAAGGAAGGAATGCAGGTTTTTATAGCATGGAAGGAAGGATTCTTTTGGTTTCTCACTGTAGCTCCAAATAGCAGAGCTGCCTGTGGCAAGGGTGAGCCCTGGAGGGCGCTCAGTGGTGGCAGGATAGGCACCAGCAGGGCTCTCCAGGGTGCCACAACATCAGCCCTGCAGCTTTCCTGGGGAGGAATTAGCCCTGCAGTGACAGATTTGTTCCTCCCAGCCCAGAGCTGCCCACCCAGGCACACACATCAGGGTGATGCATCCCTGCAGGAAGCACCACACTGCATCCCCTGCCAGAAAGGTGAAGCCCATCCTTCAGGGGGCTGGTTTTGGGTAAGAGCCCATCACAGTTCCCACCAGAGCAAGGGCTACAACAAGTTCTAAACCACCTTAGACTCCCACAAAACCCTTCCAACATCCCCTCCCCTGCCTTTTCTGGCTCTCGCTCCTCCAGTGCTGCCAGCCACAGCAAGGGAAACTGCTTTACTCATTACCAGCCCAGTAGCAACTGCAGGTGAAACCCTTCCAAAGAATTTGCTTAAATCATGCCTGGAGTGTGGCTGAAATTGCTTGTGAATTGCTGAGTTTAAACCCAGTCTTTCCTTACTTCCCTGTGCTCGATTTGCAAATTGCTTTTTGGTCTGACTTTTCCCTCCTCTCATGTCCCCTCCACACACATCAGCAATTTCCAGCTTTTTCCATGAACAAGCACTGAGAGGCAGTGCCTGTTTGCAAGCACCTCCCTGCTCTACAGATAATTCAGTGGCCTTGCAGAAGATACCTATGTGCTACCTGTTTTTAAATATTTCAAACCTACAGTCTTTTTGTTGGTACCTTTTATTAGATATTTCTCTAGAAACAGTTTACAAGTGCAGCCCAAACTGACAGGCCAGTATAAACAAGCTGTAAGGCAAAAAAATTAAGAGGATTCTGCCCCCTGAGAATTTGCAGTGCAATTCATATACAAACAGTGTTGGCTTATTTTGAGTCAGAAATCTAATGCTGTTTAATAGGACCTGCATGCACAGAGGAACTTTTTGTCCATTCAAATTGTTCTTTTTAAACAAGAAGGATTTTTATTTTCCTTCCTATATCTTTTAATTTAATCATTTGCATAATTTTGCTTCCGTAACACCCAATAACAACTAATAATATTATTTGCTCTCCATTTGTTTTTGCTTCCTGCTGTTGAATGAACAATCCATGTTTACAGATTAGCAGCAGTTGTAAAGTGCCCTGACTTTCTCTCCCATTTCAAAGTTATGAGTGAGAAGCACATTATATTGGTTGCTCTGGCATTTTTGGAGTAGCTCAGGCATTCACAGTGCAAACCACTGTTATTCATACTGTTATAATTCCTCTGCAGTTAAGTCATTACTAGCAATCAGAGCAGGCTTGTAGTACAATTCCTTATTTGGGAATGTCATGTGAGATGCCCAGAGCAATATGAAAAAAATAAAGGCCAACTTGTCTGGCTGTGGAGGGATTTATAGCAGGGCCACTGGCAGAGATCTGCTGGGAAGTATTAAGAGCTCCTGCTTAGCTGATCATATAAACACCCAAGCCAGCAGGTGCACTCCATTTGTACACTATCTTTTTCCTTCAGGTGCAGTATTAAAAATCCTGTCATCACAGCATGTTTATGGAAATGTGAATTATAGTGGCTTTTTCCTGCAGATGGTTCCTAGAGAAGTTTTTCTCTAGGTAAACGTGAAATTCATTTAAAATCACTTAAATATTTTTGTTCTGCTCTTTAACAAATGGCAACATTGCTAAGAAAAATTTGACTTCAGACAACATGTTTATTTTCATAAGAAAGAAGCCTCTCTTGGAGCAGAAATATCTGATTAGTAGTTACTAAAGACAACATCTGAGGGAGTTTATTTCCAAACAGCTGCTCTCAAATCAGAATTCCTCCTTCCCAAAATATGGATATCTTGCCCAAATGTGAAAATTTGGGTAAGTCACTTTAAATTTGACTCAAACCTATAACTTATATTGTTTGCAAATACCTATATTATTTTAATGTGCAGAACATTTGATCAGATTAAAATATGAGCTACTTCATAATAATCATACCCTAGGGAAAACCAAGACTGAAGTTAATGAATGAAATTATTTTTGGTTAAGGATACCGTAATAATTAAATTATTAGGAACAACTTAAAACTTGCTATTTTACATGAGAAAAACCCACCCACTCCATATTAATGCAACCATCTGCTTGGACTGTCAAAGAATTATAGTCAGGAAATGGATAAATTAATGTTTTATATGTAATTTTAGCTTAGCTCTCCATCTCAAGTGCTCAAATACAGAGACTTTAATTGCACAATCACATTCTTTTCTGCTCTCCACAGCAGCCCTATGTAATACATAACTATTTTCTACTGTAATGCTTGATGAGTCACTACTGTAGAAGGAACTGGGTATGTTTGGGAGCATGTGTATTTAATGGAACTATAATCAAAAAATTCTCTCTTCCTGTAGTTTCCTTTTATGGAATTCAGAACAACAAAATAGAACAAAAGCTTAGGAGAGGGAGGAAGGATGATCCCAGAGGTACAGTGTCATCCTCACCCTCAAGACCTGAATTCAATCTCAAACCCAGTCTGCTCAGCCACTGCCCTGCTGTAACCTGAGTTGCAAAACTTCTCCTGAGGTGCCTTAATAGGGTTTCTTCCTTTTTTGCTTTTGAACAAGTGGGAGTGTTGCTAAGAAAGGCCCCACTTCAGAAAATCATTACCTGTTGCTAAATGAAGATTCTCTTTTTGTAACAGAAATAGATCCACTTCTTGCATATTTTTTGCTTCGAGTTGCCATCACCTCTCTTGCCCTCACCCTGGCAATTTTCTGAAGCCCACTGACAGAAAATCAATCAGCAGTAGAGAGGAACACATTTCTAGCAGTTTAGAGAGCAGAATCACCTGAACCCACCCAGGTGTGAGATGAATCCCAGTACCAGCCCAAGGGAAGTGGGGATATGATTTTCACAAAGCAGCAAGCCACTAGGTGGCCAAATTTGAAACCCTGTTTTGACTCCCTAAGCCTCATATCACCCCCTGTGAGCATTCATTACTTTGTGGGGATGTTCTGAGGGTAAACATGCCATGGATTACAAAGCACTTGCTACAAATACAGGAGTCCTACACAGGCACTGGAGAAATTTGGTTTGTCTTGTTCTACAGAGGGACAGTTTGTACATGAGTGCCTTGAACTCATCTTCATGGCTAGTTTATGTGACACTGCTGATGTTCTATCTCCACATCTTTTTTCCATGAAGCTTCAGAAGAAATCAGAAGATTTTGCATTTATAAGAAGCAAGAGGCTTGCACATGTACCACTGCTCACAGTTTAATTTTCAGAGATAAGCACCACTTTGTAAATAACTTGGAACAAGGAAAGTCTGCACCAAATCATGCATGTCACTCTGGAGAGCTCTTCACCTAGCACCACCTTAAGTGTCTTTTCCCTCCTCCCCCAGAAAAACTCATCCTGGCTTTTAGCATTTGTGTTGCAGCAAGGCAGACACCCTCTTGTTCTCTACCCTCATGTGTTATGCTGATTCTCCCATCTGTGGTCTGCTCACCAGCTGCTCCTGGGGCAGGAGGGCCCCAAGGAGGAGGCACAGGGTTCTGCAGTGTGCTGGGGGTTGGGTTCTCTTTTCCTTGTTACCTGTGGAATTTTTCCCACTGACTTGCTAAAGAAGCACTGATGGGTGGGTGCTTGAGATGGGGGAACTCTGATTTTTGAGAGTTTCTCTCAGAGGGACAGAGACACAGTGAGATTAGAAGCAGATAAAAGGAGAGCAGAGAGGACTGGACCTGAGTTCATGTTCTGCTTGTTATTAATTCCATTGTTGTTGTTGTTTTGTTTGCCTTGTACATATTAGTAAAGAATTGCTGTTCTTATCCTCATATCTTTGCCTGAGAGCCCCTTAATTTCAAAATCACAATAATTCAGAGGGAGGGGGTTTACATTCTGTGATCCAGGGGGGTTTCTGCCTTCTCTAGCAGACACCTGTCTTTCAAACTGAGACACCGTGGCAGAAACTCCACCACAGCCTGGCCTTCCCCATATCCAGGGATGTCCTGCACTCCAGAGCAGCTGGGAGTGCCCCCAGTGCTCCAGCACATGGGGTATCAGTTGCAGAAAGGCAAAACAGCTGAGCTCTCAGCAAAACCACAGCAAAGCAGACAGAAATAACCCAACACGCTCCAGTGTGAGCCCCAGAGCCAGTGCCAGGTCAAGGAGGGAATTTGGTGACAGTGGAAGCCCTGCACATGGTGATTACAAGCTGCCAACAGGGCTTTGTGTCTGCAAATGCTCAAGGTCTCTAAGCTAAGGGATTTAAAACACACAGAGGAATTGAGTCAGTGCTGTGTGTCCCCAGCCTGCTCCTCCCTCACTGACCTTGTATGACAAGTCAGGCCAATGGGGTTTAGGCATGTTGGATCTTCAACCAGCTCTCTCTAGGTCACATCAGCTAGAAATTGTCAGACCTGATCTTTCCCTGGCAGAAAAGGACCTGGGGGTGCTGGTCAGCTGTGCCTGGCCATGAGCCAGGTGTGCCCAGGTGGCCAATGGCATCCTGGCCAGGATGATGGACAGAGTGACCAGCAGGAGCAGGGCAGGGATTGTCCCTCTGTGCTCAGCACTGGTGAGGACACACCTCAAGTGCTATGCTCAGTTTTGGGCCTTCCACTTCAAGAAAGGAATTTTGGGGCTGGAGTGAGTCCAGAGAAGGGTGATGGAGCTGGGAAAGGATCTGGAGCACAAGTGTGACCAGCAGTGGCTGAGGGTGTTTAGCCTGGGAGTGTTCAAAAGCAGTGTGGATGTGGCCCTTGGGGACAGGGCTCAGTGGTGGCCTTGGTCATGTAAGGTTTACAATTGGGCTCAAGGATCTTAAAGGTTTTTTTCCAACCCAAAAGACCCTGTGATTCTATATTACTGGAAAGAGAGTAGAAGATGAAGTATCTGTAAAAGGAGGAGAATTTTAAGGGATACAATGGCAGAATCTGCACATAAAGAGTGTGTTTTGCAAGTTTAGAAGGAACTGAATTCATGCTGGCCTAGAAGATAAAGGAATAATTGAGCATGGCTTTGCTCACAGCAGAGGGATTGGAGGATAAGACAGGGAAGGTTTCCTTCAGGGTAAAAAAGACCAAAATTTTTATCATCTCTAAGACCAAGTGATCACTGAGCCAAACCAACAGGAGTGATTCCTGGGCCTTCTTGTCAGGAAGCAAGGACTAAGACTGGATGAATCAGGAGCAGTACCTATTCTACTAGTCAGTGACTACAACTGCCTTCCTTTGCTGGGCTATTTCATTCATTGTGCTGGTTCAGGTGAGTTTTTCTCTAATTTTCCAATAACTTTCAATCATCATCACCTCACTTGTGCCTGAAGCATGTACTATACCACTCCTAAGTGATAGATTACAGAAATTTCTCTATTTGAAAGGGATTTTTTTCCTTTCATTCAATATATCAAATTCATGTCATGAAGTGACAAGTCCTAACATTTTGCCCACATGCAAATTTTAAGCATTAAAAAAAAAAAAAAAAATTATGCTTCAGTAAAGGCTCCAATTTTGCTCAGGTAAAGCAAAGTAATGAGGTTAAAACCTGATTTTACTCAGGTAAAGCAAAGTAATGAGGTTAAAATAAAACAAAAAAGAAAAAGCCCACAAAAAACTAAAGAATAGAGACATGAACATTATTTTTAGTCTGAAAAACATTGTTTTCTCCCCATATATAAAATGTACAAAATTAATTCTGTGAATTGGGATGTCAAAGCTTTACTCCAGAGTGGCTTTACTGGCACTCACAGAGAGCTTTACAAATGCAGAGCCTCTCTGCTCTGCTTGCTGTGCTATCATTACCAATTAGCAGTTGTGAGGAGTCCAGGAACCTTGCAGGCACAGAGCAATGGGTGCTGGGGGAGCAGCTGTACCCTGGAAACTTCTCACACTTGGCTGGGAGTTCAGCCTCCACAACTGCTGCAAGCTGTGCTCCCTCTCACTGGAGCTGAACTGCAGCCTCCAGGCTTTCATTAGTTATTTTCCAGTTTAATGGTGAAAATGTGAGGCTGCTGGTGGTGGCTGAGTGAGGATGGTGTCTCTGTGAACTTCCCTTTGGAGCTCAGCTGAGCTGCCTCTCCCAGCCCAAATGAGCCTCAGAATTGCACAACGTGGGGTCTCCTGAGGAGAAATCAGAGATCATGCCAAACTGCAGACACTGTAATGGCAAGGTGGGGAAATGCTAATTAGGTGTCAGATTGAGACCACCAGCCTTATTTAACTGTGAGGTCAAGCTGACTGGAACCTTGTCTCCAAATGAGATATAGACAAAATGTTTTGTGAGCAACTTTTCTGCTAAAGTTTCCTTTTTCTTCTGTTTACACACAGGAAGCAGACTAAAACTCTCAGAAATGTGTTCTTAGTTGTTCCTTGAACAGATTATTTTTGTGACCAGAGAGGACTGAGTAAGGGCTAGACTGTCTGGTTTTCTTTGTCCTGTCAGCCTCCAAAACCTGATCAGATCCAAAAGTTAATTCATGCCTTCTCTGTCTTTCTAGACTGAAAAAATACAAAACAAAACAAAACAAAATCTGTTCTGGGGAACTTTGGTTCCACCAGAGACAGAACCTCTTCTGCAATTAAAGATCTCAACAGAGACAGCATCCCATTAGAAGCCCTGGATGCTCAAAGAAAGAAACATACTTCCTTGGATAATGGAAGTGACAAGGGGACTGCACAGGGCTATAAAGCTGAAAAGTCAAACAAGAAGAATATTGTTTTCTTCTTCCCTCTCTTTTTTAAAGACTTTCTCTCAAGAGGACAGGAAACCAGTTTAATTCCAATGATACAATACTGCCTAAACTGGCTGTGGTTCAGCTCCTTGTAGTGACAGCACTGTAAAGTTATGCATTTTTTCTGAGCTATGCTTGTCTGACTTAAGCTTTCACTTCAAAGATCTTGACTGTTTAAAAGGGAGACAAACTATGTAAATTATATTTTACAACTCCACTAATGATCTAATTCTAAACTATAATAAATGAAAGAATCAGAGGAGGAACATTCATGTTAATCTCTGAGAACCAGGTAAAGGAAGATTTCTCTTTTATAACATATAAAACCTTCACAGAAAAAATCCAAAGAAAACACACCTATTAGTAAATTTTGACACCACAGGGGCCTTAAAAGATCCCTTCCTTCCAGAAGAATTAACACATCCTTAAGCTATCTTTCTGTATAAGTCCAAATGATACTCAATTCAAAATTTTAAAAGTTACCAAATAGTCTGATTTAGAGTAGGTGTGTCTGGCATTTGAGAAATGGGACAAATCTCACAAGAGACACAAGTAATTGATTTCCTCATGATTGCCACAGGAGAAAAGGCTACTTTGCAGATCATTTGAACAAATTAATTTCCATTCAGACACAATTATTACTTTCTCCCAACACATCACAGGGAATAAACAGAGGCTGCTTTGCTGTGTGGAGGTGTAAGGACTCTCAGTTTTGATGTGTTTCCCTTGACTTCTTTTCAATTTTAACCAGTCACTGTAAATTGCATCTTTGAAGGAGAACCAATTTTACAAGCACCAAATGGTAAAGAAACGGGGGTTTTCTTTTAAATAGACTCATAAGTTTCCCATATATTTATCAGTACATGTTGAAAAACTACTACATGAAAATGAATAAAAGCTAGTTGGATGGCTCTCTCCTTAGATTTACAGACAAATAAACTGTCCAAACTTAGAAACCAAAATTAATTATGAAGTCCAAGCCCACAGAGAGGGGTAAATTATGCCATGAGGCATCATTTCCAAAATACAGACATTACTGCTTTAATTTTATTCTATTTTCCACTCTGCTCAACTTTTTTTTACTAGAATGATTCTGTTCCTCCAAAGAGGAAGAAAAATTCCTCAGCTGACACCAAAACAAAGGTGTGGTATCTGCTTGTCATTTTAAAGTTGTAATTTAAAAAAAAAAAAAATTAAAAATCTTTAAGTTCATGGTTTTAGAATTGCATCAGGTTATGAAATATGCTTTACTCTCTGCTAAGACAATTCATGCCAGATTCAACACTGAAAAGAACATACTAAAAAAAGAGATCTCTGATTTATTCTTGTGTTTGCAACCTGTAGAACAATACTGCTCCCCAGACTATGTCCCTTGCTTTCTAGAACAGCTGTATTCATGAACACAAAACCAGAGGAAGTAGTTGGAATTTCTTCCCCAGATAGAAAACAAACCAGAGAAAAATCATGTAAATTTCTGCCTTTTTATTTCTTTCCCCTTTTTGTTGAAAAATGGAAAAAAGCTATGAACCTCTAGTTTTGTCACTAGTATTTTTCTATGGCAAAAAGTGGAAGGTTTCTGTGAACACTCATTGAATAAAAAACAGGAAAAAAAATTGTCATCAGTCATCTGAAAATTTATTGCCAGCTATTTAGCAACTCTTGCCATGGCACATGGATCCTCTTTGATTTAGAAACCCCCTCCTGACTGAATGGTAACTCAGCATCTCTTTAGGTGACCCAAATCCTCCCAGCTACTGTACATCATATTTTACATTGCTTAGGTTCCCCAGATTTCCATGCACCACTTCCCCGAGTCAGTGCAGAAGGATTCTTGGGGCTGGTCTTAGGACAGTGGCATTTGAGGGAATCTCAGTTATGCAGGGCATTCACAAATGTATGTGGTGCCACTCACTGCCTGCCACAAAGGGCCTATTTTTTAAACTGTCAAAGAAACACTTGTGGCATCGCAGAAACCAGAGAAAAGCTGTCAATTCTATTATTAAATTGACATTCCACACATGCTACTTTGGGATGATAGTCCATAATAAAGTTGCCCTATTTCTTTGCCCTCTATTCATGTCACTACCTAAAGTTTTCTCTTGCCTCTTCCTCAGGCTGAGTGATAGAGCATCAGACATGTAAGCTCAGCAAGAGGTCGTCATTGTGCAGCAGTGACAGATGTTTACAACACCTGAAGAAAAGGAGGGGACCAAGGTCCTGAAGCACCCTTGGTACTCCAGCTGTCACAATGCACAGAGCAGGGACAGTGACATCTCCCAGGGTATTGTCAATCAAGGAGAGCTGAAACAAAGGGAGACAACAGGGACCATTGTAATCCCATTGGAGGGAAGAGGGGGGAAGAAAAGCATAACAAGGCTTTGTCCTGGTCTTCAGAACACAGACCCATCTGTGTGCTTCTCTAGCTGCTGCAAGCTAAGAGGGTAACACGGGCTGATCTGACCCTAATGGGAATTGATACAAATTGGATGCTAATTCCATTGTGTCCAGCCCTCCAAGTGAGGCCACGAGGCCTTCCCTAAGAGAAAGGAGCTGCCACTTTCCATGCTTGTTTGTTTTTAGACTTGTCTAAAAACATATAGGCTGCAGGAGCCTGGGTTTCCCAGGTAAGCTGTCCCACCATGCTTCCTGCTGGGAAGCTTCTGTGAAAATAAGAAGACAACAGTGTCTCTCACCCTCAGGGGTGTCTGATTTAGGAAGGGTCTGTGACTGACAGCTGTTAAGAGGAATGACAAGATATTTTACATCTGTTTGGTGTCCTGACTGTCACCCATTCCTTCCCACACTGGCTATTGTCATTCTCCCTATATCCAGGAATCCTACTGCTGGCAATGCAAATGTCAGACCACTGTGGAGCTATAGTGCCACACGGCACACATTACACAAGAAATGAGGAGTGGAGCAGGGTCATTGCATAGGGAATGCCATCAGTATGTTCATTTTCCCAAACCTAACACTTTGGGCCAATAATTAGACCACCAGCTACTCAGTTGTGCATAGCAAATCAGAGAATAAATACAACACACATGGAGGTCTCTCTACATTTTTTTCCTTTTCCTTGTATTTTATTTGTTATTTACTCTGCAGCAAACCTTAAGCCTTCCTCCATGATGATGAATGAATAATGCAGCACATCCACAGTGTTATTATGCATGACAACTCATATTTCTTCATTCCTATAGCATTCATAGGGGCTTTGGATTTCCATGGTTTTTATATTCCCATCAAATTTGATAACTGTTAAGCAGTACTTTTGGTATCCTGACAGAAACAGCATATAAAATATGGTATAAAGAAAACCACATACACTCATTTTGGAGAAACCACTAATTCTATCATGACTTGAAATACCACTGACAATGACAGACAAAACTGAAGTACAACCTGCAAGGATGTTTTCTCCAATTAATGAGGGCAATGGTTTTTGCTCTAAATCTGGCCCAACAAACACAAGTAAAGAAATAAAGCTCACAATACAAAACCATAAATGACCTGCCCAATGGAGGCTATCCAAACTAGGAGAGATGTATAACTGATTAAAATAAACAACAGTTATACTGAATCCATTCTATCCTCATTACTCTTTAGCCCACTCCAAGTGGAAATGCTGTGTAAATTAAGAGCTCTGCAGCATGCCTGGAATGTTAGCAAACCTGGGCCTTGGAGCAGTGGTGGCAAGTGAACTACAGAGTGAAGGATTCTTCACAGGGTTTTGGTAGCTTCAGCTAAAAATATCTCAAGCTATTTTAAGCAAATCTAGATTCAGCTCTCCAGTTTTCCCCCAGGAGCTACAGAGCACCTGTGTGCTACATTCTTGGTGCAGAATTCCAAAGCACGAGGAATACAGCACTTCCAAATTGTCCTTGCACCACAGGCACCATCAAATCTCCAGCTGGAAATGGTCTGGACAGCACCTCCAAGATCTTACTGGTGCTACTTTACTCCTTTCAACCCAAGGAGTCATGCCAATATTGTTTATTGCAGGAGTTAACAGCTGAATTGCTCAGAGCAAAGCCTCTGAGATCCTGCATTCATGTTAGTCTACTATGGGAGACTAACATGGGCTAATCAAATGAGATATAGCCTCATTTCTGAAAGGGTGTGTCTGGTGATGAAAAGGATGTAACAGTCTTTTGAGCACAGCTGATATACAGCATCTTCAAAGGAGAAACTCAGTTCTGGATTAGGTGTTGTGTATCTACTAGTCAGCAGAAAAAAGGGAATTTTCTACTCATTTTTATCTCTTTAATTCCTCCTGAGTGATATTTGTTGTGACAGAAAGAAAAATACAGAAATTTTTACTCTTTCCTATGACTTGTATTTCTTGTTCTCCTATCTTTTCTCTCTTGCCCTGTGCCACTGGGGCAGATGGTGAAAACAAAGCCCTTGAGCACAGGTGCAGTGGACACTCAACAGATCACTTGGTCCACATGCCATTGATAGAACTGCTACTGAAGACCCATTTCTTACAAGTTACTATTAAACTGTTATCCAGGCTTTAATTGCTGATTGGAACCTCATTCAGTTATTAAATCTGAAACAATCAAATATTTGATACCAAAAGTTCAATGTGACTTCTACCTGACCTGCAGCCTAGTCAGATCTCAGCACAAGCAATGCTGTCCAGCCCAACAATCCTAATGTGTTCTCACTGCTGCACCTACCAAATAACTAAAGGAGAAGATGAGCTCTTCTGAATATACTTACAAAACATAATGATAGTGAGAGAAGGCATTTTTTGCATTTTGGTCTCTAAGCTTTGAGGTCCACAGAGGAAGCTTGGCTCTGGGTTTATTTCTCTGGCAGGCAGATTTATTTTTCCCATAGAACATTGCTGTTGGCATAACAGAAGAACAGGAGGCTGGCAAAGTGGCATGAAACAAACAGCCCAGATCTTTCCCAAGCTGTTCCTGCTCCCACTACATAACTAAGAGTTTAATAAAATGTGCTACCAAGATGCAAACATCTTGCATGCATTCAAGCATCTTCTTTATTAACCTAAGTGATAAACCTGCCCATTCAATGCACATGTTCAAATACAAGATGGTCAATACTCTCAACCATCTGAGCCAAAATCTAATATAAGAAGACAAAGTGATTTTCAGACAATAACATTCAACACACTCTTTCCCCAGTTCAAACATAAGAAGATGGAGCAAGATTCCTGCAATCTGCTGGCTCACAAGAGAGAAGAAACTATTGTGTGGATTTGAACTCTAGTGTGTTGCCTTTAAGCATTTGGTGGTACTCACTACTGCTTAAGAAGATATTTAAAATTCCAACATGAAAGGTCTGTTTCATATTTTAAGCCCAATAAATCTCGATCACAGCTCTCAATTGAGACAGCAGTCTGGCAAAACTACATGGACAGCAGACACTTTACTGTGGCTCTTTCTCTCCACTCAGCCTCTCCCTCCCCCACCTCCCTCAAATTGAAGTTTATTGTTGCCAGAAAAAACAAGAAACAGCATATCTGAAATTTAATCTTCCTTAAATTTGCAGAGCAAGCCTACAGAGAAGATTAACCATATAAGCAGGGCATACTTTTATTCCTCTTGGGATATACATCAAGCTTTTCCCCCCACCCAGTGTTTTCTGTTGTTATTGATCATCAAGTTTCACCCCTCAGCCAGGCCAACTTAGCAGTTAGTACTCTCTTGTGGGGTGGGATTTTTTTCTTCCTTTTTAATACACCTTTGCTGTGAAAATACAACTTGTTTGATGCAGCTGCTGCTGGAGAGACATTGTTGAGAGATGCTGGTAGAAGACAGCAACATACTGATGCCTAATTAAAACTAATTACAGTGCAATTACCAAGGGTGTTACAAAGCACCCCTTTTCAGTATAATTCAGAAATTTATTTAATTACAGCTTTCAGCTGGCCCAAGAAGTAGACAGCTTTTCTGTCCCTCTCATTGCCCACCAGTGCTTATCTGACAAGGATACTGGAGAGATATCTGCAGGTAACTGGGTGATGCAGTGGTTTTGACTGGTATTACTCTTTTTGGAGACCAAAACCTGCCCAGGCAAGATTTGGATCCTGGTGAAGCTTGTGAAAACTCTCAGGTAGCCTCAGAGGGTTTGGGGAAATAGGTAGATTTATGGAGCTGATTCAATGTTATTAATGGAGCCCTTGATGCTCTTCCTGGTAATTATCACTTACAATTTAAACAGAAAGAGTGGGAGAATAGCCTGTGAGAGATTGAGGTCCCCTTGTTCTCACTGGAGGGGCATTCCTCAGGAGAGCTATCAGTGCAAGCACAATCACAATGTGCCAGCAGAGTTTGCCAGCAGACTGAGAAATTGTTTCATTTTTAACAACAGAAAGTCAGCTTTTAGTTACAGGCAGGAAAAAATACAAAAAATGAGACGTATAAAATGTAAGTGGAGATGAGTTTGCTTGCATAGATTCACTGCTGCTTACGTGAGAAAACACAGCATTGAACATCTCACACTCATCACAGAAGATACAGGTTTGCACCACCTAATTCCTAAAACAACCCCTTAACTTCCTCTGACTGAGACTATTTCTCTGTGGAAGTTCTGGTTTCAGTACCCTCAGAAATTAATTATCTATCAGAGATAAGTTATTGCTACAATGAGGGGCTAAACTAAAAGCAGTAACATCTTGTGTAAGCATGTGTAGGGGCCAAACAATTTTAATTTTGGCAGAGAAAAAAAAAAAAAGGTCACACTAACTACCACTTTAAGTTTTGGCTGTGCTTTACCATACTCACATAGCATATGTGAGAACACGTGTGAGTCCAAAAGAACAGGAAGAAAAGAAAACTTAAATCCAAATAGGTTTCATCATTTGTGCTTCGAACATCCTGCAGGTCTGGATGCAGAACTTCACTTTTACTTGCTTGACTGATTTAACAGTATGTGAGGAAAAAAACTTCATGCTATCCATGATTTTGGCAATTTTATAAGGCAAGCTATTTGTGCTCAGAGGATAATCACAGGGGCCAGTTAGAAAGGCTGTTGGAATGTTAGGGGAAGGCCCCTATTCTGGAAAAGGTCCCACTCATAGCAGCTCTTTAGCTCATGCTTATTCCACATAATGAAACCAAGGAGCTGAAGAGCAGATCCCAGAGCAGAGGAGATTTGAGCACAAAGCTGCCCCCAGCAGTGATTCCCAGGGCATTAATACAGACACAAAAGTGGGAATACTCAGAAGTATTTTGAAGTAAAGAAGAACTAGGTGATATGCAGATCTTGGGCCCTACAAAACTCCATCTGCACCATTCCAGTGTCATGAAGAGCTACGGAGAGAGTTCAGCTCAGCATCTGAAGAAAAGTTACACATAGGAGTAACTCTGTGTGCAGAGTGTGAAGAAGAGGTCTGCTTTCCACCTGGCCTGACTTGTCATGTTCTTCAAGTATCCTGAAAAGAAAGACTTGGAAGGAGGTGCAGAGAGGATTAATTACATATCAATTGGGTAAAAACCCAAACCAGATTACAATGATGATCTTTCTTCCAGCTGATGACTGAAAGAAACCTTCCAGCTTGTTTTGGGCTCTGGGTTTTTGTTCTGATTTATTTTTTCTAGAATATGTTGTCCTCAAGGTTCTAGTACCACACACAAGAACTTCCAGCCCTTTGATTTTATGGCAAATATCACTTCAATCCAAGAAAAATGTGACATCTGCTGAATTCACTGTCTCTCCTCCATCCCTGTCACAATTTGATGCAATTTTTATATTAAAAGTAATGCAAAGCCACATTTCATGCAGAATTTTTTTTTTTTTTTTTCCCCAGAAGAATTATTTAAATCAGATAATGTTAGTGGGATTTTCCTTTTCCTCTTAAAGATAGAAGAGAATGAAGGAAGAATATGGAAGCTGTTTTGGAAGTTTTTTCCATTAATAGTTTTCATGGAAATATTCTATCACCTAGAGATTGTGGTTTGCAAAACAATTTTTCTTTTAAACCATCTAATAAAGAGAAGGGGGCACTCCTCTTAGCAGAATTAAAGAACTCTAAAGAACTTTTATTTCTGATCTGTAGCATTCAGAAGTCACTCAGATTACCTTCTTTATAAAGCTGTTACACTGCCATAGGCCAGATTAAAGGGAATTTTCTAAATCCTAGTTCTCCTTAGATCTAAATCTGTCTTTAGATGACCTTCCTGATTTAATCCAGATCATGAGCATGCTCAACAGTCTTTTCTATATGTTTGGTAGAAGCCAGTGAAATGGAATGCAATGTCAGAGCTGCCCTTATTTGTAATTTGTCTGGGAGGTGTTCCTAGAGGTGATAAGCTCAGCTCTCTCTTTTTTTTTTTTGTTTTGTTATGCTTTTATGAAAGGCTCATCTAACTTATTGATATCCTGAATAGGTGTTCCATTATAAAGAACATGGTGTTTTTGCTATTGTAATATTGTGGAATTTTTTTCTGCAAAAGGTATTAAGTTTTTGAACTTAAAACTACTAAGAGGGGAAAAAAGAGAAAACTCAAATAATTAGAAATAAAGAGAAACAGCTCTTTCTCTGGGATATTTTTCTCTTTTTTTTTTTACTAGAATCATTCTATATTTAGATGCTATTGGTCCAAACACAGTCTTTATTTCTAGACCTTACATCACTTAAAATTAAAGTAACTTGTCCTCTGTATCTGAGAGTCAAATAAGCAAGACTCAGAGAAATACAATATTTAGAAATGACAAAACATACTGTTATGCTAATGTACTGTTTCCACAGGGAGTTTTGCCTACTTCCACAACCTAGATCTTTCAGGTTGAAAGTTCCTCAAAAAAAAAAAAAAAAAAAAAAAAAAAAAAGTTTCTTTGTATCCCTTACTTCAGCCTTGTGGCAAAACAAAGTGGGGTTCTCAAAAGGCATGGAAGAAACAGGACTTAAATAAAAGTCATGGGTCAAATAAAAGCAGAATCCTGCATGTGATGCCCTTAGATTTCTGTCTTTTAAAAATACACTGTTTACAGATCAGTTACTGGTATTATTTTTTTCCCACAATTATGGGAATTATGGAATTCAGCTTTCCCAAAGGAAGATCAATGATGATCCACAAGATCCACAAAACCCACAGAACAACAAGAAGGTGGTGGAAAGTTTTGTACCAAGTATAGCCCAAATTAGAAATGGCCATGGCAACAAAGAGGAGAGGACTTGGCAGTGCAGTTAAATGCTTAATGCTCACTAATGTGTTCAAATATATCACAGCTATTTTCCCCAGACTGCACACCATTTTCTGCCATTATAATAATTGGGTGTCTTTGTGTTGGACTAAGGGAATGCCTCTGTTTAAGCTTCTGTTTAAATGGTTGCTGGAAGTGCAATTCTCAGCCAGCAGACCACAGCACTAAAGCTAGTGTTTGCTGAGCACTGCATTTGAACTCTGCTAGGAACTATTTGGGCAAGAGTATTCAATACACATTTTAGCCTGGGTAATTTTCAGAAAAGCAAACCATGACTTTGTTGACCATGAAAGACAAAGGAAAATTTTCCTATAAATACTGATTTTGCAACCAGAGAGCTGCAGCACCCTCTCAATTCTGAGTGCCCAGGATCCCCTTGGTATGGCTTGTAGGAAAAGATTGATGGTGTCCACTTGGAAAACCCAAGAAAAGAGATATTCCTAATACAATTTCCTATATTGTGTTCAGCTCAGATATGAAATATATCCATGACAGACAGATGACAAATATAAGAATGAATGTCTCAACCCACAATGAAATATATAATATTTCCACTTACATCCAATGCTGACGTAAATTGGAATAGGGGTATAGCTTCAACCCATTGTTCATGAAGAAGAAAAAGGCATACATTGTACAAGAGAAAAACAAGTGTATTACTGATGGCAGGAGTTCTCTGACCCAGCCTTCAGATTTGAACATCCAGCCTACCTTGACACTACAAACACGATTGGAGAAGGCAGCAGCTGTGTCTAAATAACTGCAATTTGCTACAACACTGGAAGAGAGAAAATATGAGAAGCTCTTCAGAAAGCATCCTTAGTATTACGTCATTAAAATTGTTTATCAGTTAGTGAGTCAAAAAATTAGAGCACTAAAAAGATGGCTGTGGTGGAGGACCAGAGAACTTAAGTCTATTACTGAAACCCAGGAAGGAACCAGAAAAATATATATTTTCCTTTAAACTTGTGACCTTGTTTTCTCTCTCTCCTTTCAACTTGCAATTTACTTCCCAGCTGCAGAACCATCTCTGAGCAGATCTATAACCTTGTCCCAGTGTCTGCCCTAGTTCTTTGCCTCCTTACATACCTGTTTCTTTTTTTTTTTTTTTTGTCTTCAGCTTGCATCCATTACTGGCTGCACAATAGACCAAATGCTGAGTTCACTGGGTGGGTTTGGAGGGATGGAATGAGGCCTTTCACTAAGACTGCTCATGTCAGAGCCAAGATGTCCTTTGTTTACTTTCTATACCCAGTGCAATAATGATTTTCAACCAAAACACTTTTCTGCAAAAGAAGGGAAAGGCTGTTCCTGAAATGGATCCTTTTGGAGATATGTTTTGTTCCAGTTTTTCTCTTTTGTATATAGATAAAGGAGCTCAAAATATTTCAACTGTGTTCCTAAAAGACTAAATTTTATAGAAGCATTTGAAATAATTGGAAAATAAAGCTGGACTTCTCTGTGCTCAGCTGTTCTAGCTGAACCTTTCTGTTGATAGTTGCAAATAAAGCATTTCTTAAGCTTTCTGTTGCATTTTCTTACTATTTTTCCAATCAATCCCAGTTTTGACAGCTATGCCTTTGGGCTGAAGAATCAAGGTACCTTCTGGAGACAGTCAGCCCAAAAAATTCCAAGATGTCTCGGGGCTGGTCAAAGCTCTTTGCTTTCTCACAGATCCCTCCTTGCCTCCTTGCTGCTCCTCCAGAGCCAGCTCTCACCACTCTGCCTCAGAGCAGGCATGCAGGCAGGGTACCAAAAGAGGCTTTCAGCAGCCTGCTCTCACACTTGGTTTCCACATAGATGGGGAGAAGACATTCATCCCTTTCCTTTACACAATTGAGGGAATTGGGCTGCGTTGTTTGAAGAACCGCTTCAAGCACCGGGAGCTGTTGAATTATCCGAGGCTTTCTAGCTGCTAAAATATTCCCTCCCATATGCTGAGTGTCAGCTTTGAAAACCTTGCTGGTTCTTTGCTGCATCTGGCACAGATTTCCAGGGGGGCAGGGCAGGCTCTGCGGTCGGCGTGAGATGAGCCCGGCTCAGCAGCTGCTGCTTCCTTCCTCTGACAAGGCAAAAAATATCTTCAGGGAGGGAATCCCATTTAACATGCAAGTGCTGATACCAAAGACACTTCAGCTTCTCTCTGTGGCA
This sequence comes from Muscicapa striata striata, assembly GCA_030060385.1. Lineage (NCBI taxonomy): Eukaryota > Metazoa > Chordata > Aves > Passeriformes > Muscicapidae > Muscicapa > Muscicapa striata. The sequence goes on along the minus strand of JAREIS010000058.1, from coordinate 3,250,978 downwards.
GGGTCCTGGAGCAAATAGTGCAGCTACCATTAACCCATACACCACCCTCCTCCAGTCTTCACCCCTTAACTTCTGTCATGGCTGAGCTCAGTATGAACACCATAAAATTAAAATGTAGTTTAGCAATTTATAGTAAACAATTCTTTTTAGTGAGCTTCATCCCCTTTCAGATTTTTTTTTTTTTTTTTGCTTGTCAGTTTTGATTTTTACACGTCCATTCACATTCAGTTGATATGTGCCAAGTAGAATTCCAGTCACAGGTTATTTTTCCCTACTTTTAACAGTATTTCTGCATCCTGGCAAAGCTGGCTGTATAGAGTGTTGTGCAATAGGGTAAAGGATTCATACAAGGATCAGGGTATTGTCTGTACATATAATGGAAAAACTGAATGTTATGATCTAAATAGAAGGGACAGAGCAACCACAGATGTTAAAGTTTAATCAGAGTCTCTTAGAGAGCTTATGTACCTATAATCTAAGCCAAACATGAGGATACTTAGGTGTAGCAGACCTCAGCCTTGTTATGTCTTCTATGGAAATGGATTTGCTTATTTAATTAGAATATAAACAAGATGCAGGTTGCATTTAGCTGCAGGTGGGCAAGCATTTTTGGAACACCAACCACAACCATATTGTGCCCAAAGAGATTTTTTTTTCCCTACACTTTGCCCTAGCTCTTCTACAGTGACATTACTGGGTGATAACAAGTCACCAATCTTTAGGGCATCTGTGGAAACTGCTGGAGTGAGGTCTCTGTAGGCAGAGATATGGCCAAGGATCAATTACATGGTTTACCAGGACTCTCTGTGTATCAGAGTTGGAAAGGATCCTCAAGGATCATGAAGTCCAGCTCAAAAGTGAATGGCCCACACAGGGATTGAACCCCCAATAATGGTGTTATAAACTCCATGCTCTAACCAGCTAAACCAATCTCAGGGTCACATAATCACATCCCAGAGCAGGGTACAGATAATTCATTTTTTATGTTTCTAAAAACATCAGTGAGATGCTGCTGACCTCAGCAAAAACATACTAATGAGATTAAAAGGAAGAGAAAATTAAGTGTATTCCATACATGGGGCTAAGAGATGCCAGTGCAGTTTCTCCAGTTCATGCAGAGTGAGGATTATGCTGAGCTTAATGGAGAAAACTGATGGAATGGGTGAGGTTTAGCTGGGGGGGTGTGGACTCTGCTCAGCCAAACTTCAGCTAGATGTCCCTGTCAAGATTAGCCCCACAGATGCATAAATCCACCTCTGTGTGGGGATGTCAAAACAGCCCCAGAGCTGATCTGGGCATTTCAGGAGGGGGCTTAGGGCATGCTCAGGGAGAAGCAGTGAGTACTGGGGCTAAGGGGGTGAATAGGGGTTGCAGAGCAGTGTCCTTTCTCCTTTTTAACCCAATTTCCTCCCTGCCCACTCCTCTGCACTTGAGCAGTGGGGGAAGCATCAGCCACAGGCAGGTCTGACATCTGTCCCAGGACTCTGCAGGGAGCAGCAGAGCTTTTCCTTCCTCAGCTCCCACAGCCCAGCTGGGCCCAGCTGGCCCTGCACACCCACAGGACTGGGAAAACAGATGAATTGCAGTCACTTAGACTACCTGAATTAAGCACCAAGGCTCTACGTGCTTCAGAGGAGTTTTGCTTTCAGAATGGTTTTCTCTGCCTGTTATTTCTCAGCAAGGACATTTTTGATCCAACTGCTAGTCCAGCTTATTTTACATAAGGCTATAATTCTCAGTGCCTTTCTACCAGTGCTTGTTATCTACTTAGATAGGAATGCCTGTTCATCTTTTCCAAACAATGTAAAAATTATACAAGCAAGTGGATTTTAGTCCAAATCCAAAAAGCTGGTACAAAAGATGCATAAATCTTACACTGTCCCTAAGCACCAAGCAGTCAGCCTTCATTACATCTACTGTTTTTGTGTTATTTGCACCTGAATTTTAGCCAGGAGAGGTGTTACCATGGCTGACCAATTTTTAAGTGATGAGTGACCATCTCCAGGGGAAAAAAAAAAAAATTAAAAAAATCTTTATATATCAATGATCAAATGCATTCAGTGCAGGGAATTATTATCTGCCCGTGAACTGCTCAGCCTGGAGGGATCTCAATGAGTCCTGGGTGACTGAAGATAAATGTATTAATTTCTCTGTTTACCTCTACTGGAAAGATTATCTGTAGATAATTTCTGCAAAGGTCTTCACTTCTCAGCCTTTCCCAAGTTGTTTATTCTTATTTGTATGGAATCGACCTCCTGCTATTGTGAACCTGGAGCAGTTTGATTTAACATCTGCTAATTGCTATATGCATTTTCCTTATACCTAAACAAAATTAAAGTGTTATATCTCCCTTATTCTAGTGATATTATGGTCAGCTCTTGTTCAATGGCAGAGTTTAACTCATAACAAGACACAGCTGAAGCAAAAATTAATCTTCATAGAGTGAAATAAATGCATTAAGAAGAAGATTAAGGATGGCTGAGTGTTTGTGGCTTGGGTTTTTTGTGGGTTTGTTTTTCTTTTTATTGGTGGTTTATTTGGTTGGGGTTTTTCTAAGATATTCAGGTATTGAAATCAAAAGCAAAAAACATATTCCTCCCTTTTATGCTCTTCTTCCTAATACAAGTCAGACCATTTCAAGGGGGGGAAGAAGTAGCAAACAAAGAATATTTCTTGCTGATGGGTCAGCCACAGTTTTATGTAGGCTGAAAAGTAGATTGTAATCCTGTGAAACAGCAGCATACTTTTGTTGCTCCCTCCCTGCCCCCATCCTGAAAACACACATGGCTTGACAAAATGCCACTAGAACGTGCTTGAAAACAGTGATCTCATTGTGAAGGCTGAAAACTTAGGGCTCAGTATAGTTGGATGATTGAGAAGCACAACATGCTCAACAGATGTAAAAACTGTATAATTCATGACTTTCTCAAGTGGGGAATGAGCTTCCACAGCCAGTTCCTAAACCGCTGCAAGAGGTGTAAAATATCCAGCGATTTCCTACGCGAGCGCACCAACTATTCCAGACATGCACACACTACTTGGGAGTTTTGGCCAGTGGGCACTGGGGCTATTTCTCTCTGCTCTGTGCTTGGTTTGGGGTGTCTTAATAAGAAAGGAGATGCTCAGCATTTTATCCTTCGTTTTCCTACTAAATGGCAGGAAGGTTGGGGGAAGGGAGCAAGCAAACAAACTCCAAGCAACTCAAGTCCAGAGAAAACTTAAAAGGAGATTACAAACCTCAGGCTTCCCACTTGTCTTAGTGAGCTGTCAGGAAAGCCAGTTTAATCCAACTGGGTTTGTTGTTCCCTTGGGTCTGCAATCCTGCATAGACCTCCCTGGCAGGCTCTGTAATTTTGGAAAGTTAACTAAGGCTCGCACGATCCCTTTTCAGTTGTTTTTTTTTTTTTCCTAAGAGTTTCCATCCCTTGCTTTCTTCTGAACCTCAGAACCCAGAGCAATTAATTTCTGAAACTTTTCTTTACATTTCCATATTTTTTTCCTTTCAAGCAGCTCTCTCTGCTACTGCACATAGTTTCTGCAGGGCCTCACAGGGGAAGGCTGTTGAATTTTCTTGTTTCCAAATCCAGCAGTCAGCTGGAAGGCATTTTACCTTTCCATGCAACAGGTTAGAAACCATGTCAAATCCTGACTAGAGCACTTCTTGCTCTCTAAGGACTGTCATTCCCATCCTGGCTGCATCTTCTCCAGCTCCAGATATATTCTCCCAAACAGGAACAGTCATCCACACCTTTAAAACTACTCTGTTTGAGTACTCTTTATAGAACCATGTGCCAGAAAAATAAAGAAAATAAATTAGTGCAAATCCCAATCCCAGATTGTCAGCATCTGCTCAGAAGGGGATTAGGGAATTAGCCTGGGAAACAGGAGAAAAAAAATATATATATATCAACATTGGCTCATCAGCTGTGCCCCAGTATATATAAGTTTTGAAAGAGGATCTCTTTACAAGAAGAACATAAATGAGATAGAATTATGGAATGTTCACCACCACCCAGAGTTTTGAAGAAGTCTTTCCAAATTAACATGCCTCTTTAATTTAGACTGCAAAGAGCCTTCTAGGCAGCTCCCCAGCCTTCACAGCTGTTGGCAGGTAGAAGAGAATGGAGCAGGAGATAAGAGTAGAAGAGTGAATATTCCTTTTGGGAATATGAAACCTCTGAAAGCAGAGGCTGATTTAGAGATTTCATTTGGCACCTGTCACAGGTTATTGTGATGCTCATAATGGCTGTCCCCTAGCATTAGTTTATCACTGCTGCCATGCAGTAAATATTTGGGACAGTATTTTCATGCAAAACCTCACTTAAAAAGACTTGTAGTTTCCCCTCCCTCTTTACTGTTTTGTGCAAAAACTTTTCATACTCACTGAATGCCCAAAGTGCATTATTATTTCTGGCCATGTCTGAAGACATCCACGTGTAAAAAAATCAGAGGTAGCCCCAGCTGTTACATATGGTTAAATTCTTTATTGAGATGGAATAAATCATCTCCCCTTCTCTCTCTTTCAGAGATTTGGCAGGTACCTACTACTGAATGCTGAACTCATGCCCTGTCCAGTCAAAGAATTTTCATTTCACATAATATAGGAATAGCATGTCAGGTGTAGTGAAATTTAATTGTGCAATTAGTTTTCCTTTTTTTTACTTGGGCCTAATGGAAACAGAGCAAAGTGCACGACTCCAAAGAGGTACTGGGGCACAACAGACAAATAGTCTCACTGGTTGGCAAAGCAAATCTTTCTATCCCTGTCCCAGGAGAATGAGGAGCTTTTCCCCCTCTTCCAAACAATCTTCCTGCTGCAGTTAAAAACACCTTTGCCTTTCTCATTTTGATCTCCTTCCTCCAACTCAAGAAACAGTCACACACATTCAAGCACAGAATGAACAACTACAAAAACCAAAAAAAAAAAACCCCAAAAGTCAGTGAAGATTCTTATCTTTAAGTCAATATTACAGAACTGAAAATATAGACAACCTCCCTGCCAGCTTTGCAGGCAAGAACATGCCACATTGCTGTAGGAGATGGTTTGGTGAGGCTGAAGTAGCAGGCAAAGAGGTTGCAGAGCCTTGGCTTTCCTGCAGACTTCACAAGTTAAGATGCCTAGTTTGTCATTTGGAGAAGTGTTGGCAAAAACTAAATGCACACTTTGTCCCAAGTTTGAATATTTTAGATAGTTAAAAAAAAAAAAAAAAGAAATGTAAAAGATTTATTTTTCGTAAGATTTCTACCTGAATTCTGCATGTCAATCCATATTCTGTATGTCTAACTCTTGTCTTCCATGACCAAAGACACTCATCAGAAAACTGCCAATTTTAACAAAGTTTCTCAACTTTGTCAGACAAACAATCCAATGACTTATATCCTAATAGCTCTGACCTTTATAAACACATTTTTATTGTCACAAGTGACATAAAATACTAAGAGTGCATGACACTTACTTAGTGGTAATTGTATGAGATAACTTGTACTATGCACACATTGCTGTCCAAAATTATAAAAACCCTTCATGACTTTCCTGGTTCAGAAAGGACAAGAAACCCAGAGAGAAAAGACTTTAAAGCACAACTTCATTTAGCTGACAATCAAATTTTATTTTTGCTGTGCCTTACTACTGAATTGTGACAACATGTGCACTAATTCACAGCAAGTCCACTGCTGAGGAAGTCATTGTAATATTTTTTTTCATTTCAGTGCTTCTAGAATTGAGATGACTTACACAGCCCAATCACAGCTTAACCACCTCAAAGAGGTTTGCTTGAAGTGTAAGACACACTAGGGAGATGTTTATTTTCATCTTCAGGCTCACTGTGAGAAATCCCTTGAGTTGCAGTTTGGTCAAAACCCAACTGTTCTGATGTCAATGGAGTTTGTCCACTCCATTGTGAGCAATGCCATTGACTTCAATGGAACCAAACACAATTTGTGACTATTTCATTGAGGGAAAGACACAAAAAGTTAGCCCTTCACTGCACACTCAGAATTAAGAAAACCACCATTGCCAGAATTTGCTTATCATCAGTGTGATCTTGAGTTTGTCAACTCAAGGACATGGCATATCTTTCTAATTAAGTAAAAGAATATAGTGTTCGACGTTATTGAGCATTTTTGTTCGTGCTCCCCCTCTTTAGAAGAGTTGCAGTTAAAAATAAGAAGACAGATCATCCTTCTCCATGAAAACCAGGAGGAAAAGTCAGTGTTGAAGGACATATTTCACATGGATTGAGTCAGGTAGCTCAGGCTGGTGTTGGTGCCTCACACTGAAGCTGTTGCATTTTCTGGTTGTGTTACCTTGGCACTGCCTCATCCCTGTCAGAAGAGCAAGAGTTAAAATTCCAGTACAGATGCTTCAAGTCACATCTGGAGGACTCTCTTATCTCCTGAACAGGCAGGAAGGCAGGTTGACACAGGAAGGAATTCCAGGGGACCAAGTCATACTCTGAACATGTGATTCAGTAATTTTGCTGTGGTTTGAAACTCAACAGCCTGTGAAATTATCTTGGAGTTACTGCTACAGCCCAAACAGGCAGGACAACCAATGTCATTGGGGTCCCTGCTGCAGAGAGGACAAGGGGAGGGCTGATGTTTCCATCCAGGGTCACTCATCCCCTTCTCAGCCTTCTCAGCTCCTCACCAAAATCCATTAACTCTCAAGGAACCCTGCAAAACAACTCTACCTGCTAACTCTTGGTAAGAGGAAAACTGTGGGAGAACAAGGTAAATCATAAAACTGCTGGAAGATATTTGTCTCCTTGCCTGTTACTTACATTTGGGAATCTGGCATAATCTGAAAGGCTTTGCCATTATTTGTATTCTTCCTGTATTTATAATCATCTGTATAAGTATCTGGTGTTTGAGGACAAGCACTTTAAAAGCAAACTAAACATTGGCTCAGACCCTAGTCCCAAATATTCTAAATAACAAAGTCCTTCTGAGAGCACATTGTGACCTTGCTTGGCATTGCTGCAGCATGATTACCCTCCATTCTCTCACAAGGAGAGGTGAAAGTTGGATACTTTAGTCAAAATAAGCAGCCTGGCTTGCTTAAAGACCTACTAGAAGTAAAGGCTACTTAAAGACTTACTAAAGTAAACCCAAAATAATGAGCTAACTTTGATTGTTAAATAAACATCTTTGAGATTGTTATTTTAACACATCTGGTAACATGAAATGACCTATTCTGAGTCGGTCAAGATCTGTGTATGTGAGTCCCAAATCCTCATAAGCACAAAAGAAGCCACTCCACATTCTTATTTTCCTCTTTGTCTTCTGGTTTGAATAATTTCTAACAAAAATGTGTCACTGAACCTCCAGCACTTTTTAATGTAGGTGATTGAAGAGGAAATAAGCATAAAGGACAAATGAAGAGAAAATCCCTGTAGATTAAGGATGAGGGAATAATTGCTGGGGTCTGCAAAATATGTATTCTTTTGTATGGGCAAACCCAAAACCAAATCAATAATCTTTATTCCTTGAGCCATTCAAATAGTCTGCACTCATTCACTGCACTGCACTACTGGGGAATTTCACTGCAGGTGTCCAGGTCTGGCAAGAAGGTAAGGGCTGCTCTAAAGGAGCTCCTGCCCTCAGGGCAACTCTTGTCTACTGAAAAACTCATCCAAGACCATCACTGCATGATGTTGGCCCACTGCTTGAATAAAAAATCAAAAATTCTCAAAAACTCTGTGAGAGTACCTAACCCAAATCTCCTAAAGCGCTTAAATTGACTGAATATATAGCAACAATTCTTCTGAACTGAGAGCAACTCAAATATATGACTGTTTAAATTTGTCTTAAAATATTCTAGAGGTGAAATTTGTTGAAAGAAAGACAATTAAAGAAATGCGTGTGTAAAGTTTGGGTGAATAAAAACTACAGGGTTCCCATTTGTCAAGAACCAATATATCAAAATATGACAAATCAGATTATTCTAAGGTCTTTGTATACAGTAATATTATATATTACACTATTGGTCTCACTCTCAGCTTCCTGCACTTGTAATTTGGGGTATTACAGAGCTATGAATCCCTCATATTATTTTTAGCTGCCCACAATTTCTGGCTTCTATAACTCTCAGCAATCAAAACTAATCCTGAAGTCAGAAAATCTGTTGGTAGTATATCAACATGATTAAAAAATGCCTTTGGGGATAATATCTTTTTAAAATACTTATCAAAATACATATGTATACCCATCCCACATGAATCTTTAAACACACATTCATTGACTAAAAAACTCAAAACATCAATTTCTCCATTTCCTTTGTATATACATATTTTCATATATATTTTATAAACAAAGGAAATATTTAACTTTCAATCTGCTATAAATCTTGAGGTTACTTTTACAGAATATTAAAGTGACAGTAAATTCTTTATAATACCATAAAGTAAGCCTTTCTTCCCTGAAAACCTTAAATTTCATGTGACCTTGTAAATCCTATATTAATTTGTTAGATTTGTGGCCTGGAATAATATGAATGGTTTCCAGAAAAACCCATTCTTCTCTTGAATTGGTGTAATGAGCTTTACTAGCCTCCAACTCAGAATCACTCTTTTTAGTGAATACTATTTTAGTGTAGCTAAGGAAGAACATGTTACCAAAATGCAAGTGGATATTATATCCTGAGGATTCCAGACACTCTTTCCAATATTAATAAATATTCCCTCAAAAGTATTTAGCTTAGTTATCCTAGTTCATTGGGGAAAAACAAACAAAAAAACAAAAAACAAACAAAAAAAAAAAAATAAAAAAAAAATCATTGCAAAAGTCTTTTTCACTTATGCAATGGAGCTGATACACAGAAAAATTTTGCAGTTCTTTCAGTCTGGTTTGCCAAAAAGCATCAAACTTTAGATTTAGACAAAACAGCTTTTTGTCAGCAGTACCAGTGTGGTCTCTACTCACAGGCTAGGGAAAGATTGCTGATTTGTTCAAGATGGCACTATCAGTCCCCTGAACCATCCTTCTGCCTGTGTGGTGACAGTGAACCAGGAAAGAAAAGGGAAATAATTCTTTGATGAACCTACTGAGGACTGGCTTTCTAGTAAAAAAAAAAAAATAAAAAGAAGAAAAAAAGGTGGCTCTATTAAACTCTGTATAACAAGAATTATTCCAGGTGCTTCAGTCCAGAAATCTCACCACTTACACAGAAAGGATTATCCTTGAAATATGAATTTTACTGTATTTTTTAATATTTGACACATCCCTGAGTAACAAGCAACGTCACTCAAGGATATCAAGGTAAAAACCAGCAACCAGGAGCTAACTCAGCAAAAGCAGAACCACCTCCTGCCTTTTTCTTCCTGCTCTGCAACTACAGTTTCCAGAATTCCCATCAAATCAGTCTAAAACAAGCAGCTGGTCCTCTGTGATCCCAGGGAAATTAATGACTTGCTTTAAACTGCAGTAATTGATAAACATGCTTTTCATTTAAAGGCAAGCTAACATTTTCTACACATTTCCAGGATACAGGGAATGCCTAAAGCCAAATCTCCTACACAAATTACTGTGAATACACAGCTAAGCCTGTTCCTATGGAATTTCCTCATCCTGAGTAGTTCCCATACATCACAAAATAAGAGTCAACAAGAACAAAGGTGGCAAAGACTGGCTCCTAGGGCTGGGTTAATCCCTGCAGTAGCAGGGTTGAAATCCAAATTTCTACTACAAGTTGGGCAGCCAACAGAGTAATTAAGGGCTGCTCTGGTGTCCCTACAGAACACAGAGGATGGCTGAGCACTGCACAGTGCTGCTCCCTCACCAGGAGGAGGAGACCCTTGAGTGTCCAGTTTACTCTGGTTCAGGTTCACAAGAGTCATGGAATGACATCTCAAGCCTTTCTGGTTTTCCTTAATTACTTTACTGCTCTGTTTCAGGGAATTTGGAGAAGAACACTGATTCAAGGATGTTACTGGAATTCTGCTGTAACTTGGCTCAGAGTTTAATCCCCATTACCCACAGGTGCCAGGTTGAGATCATCCCACTGAACAGAAACAACTGGCTAGAATCAAACTCAAGCAAAAAGAGTTATGTTTTCAAGAGAAAGAAAATGTCCTTTCTGGGAAGCAGTTTCTGCAGAACTGTATTTGAGGGTGTGCACCAAGAGATCCTGGAGGACTGACCACAAGTTCAGGACCTGCATTCCTGTCTGACAGACAGCAGTGCCTGTAAGAGACCATGGTAGGTCAGAGAGTCCATCAGCTCCTCACCAGCAATGATCTAACTCCAATTACACCATTTCTTGTCTTTCCATACAAGATCACAGATGTGGAGTTTAACAGAACGAGAATTAACAACTGAGACTGACTCCAGTTGCTTCTCCAAGAATCCTGAAGTTTAAGCCTTCCCTTCTGGGACAGCCTTTAGGGTTAGGCCTGGGTCCACCAATGCAATTAAGGTTTTCACTGTGTTCTCATTTGCTATCAGAAGCTCTATTTGGCACTGACAGCACTTGAATAGCTGTCCTTCATCTTTGCCAGGTCAGGACAAAATTCCATGCAATTCAGTGGCAGCTGAATCCCTGCTGACAACAACCCTAAGGCACTGACACTTTGATGGGTCAGATTTTACACAAAAGTCAGATCTTTAAAAGCAGGCAATCAGGTAAGTAAATACCACAGCAACTTATCAAAGGAAAGAGATGGTAACAGAACTTTATCAACTGTATTGACTTTAAATTAAATAACAGAGGTCATCTGGTTCATTTCTAGCTGGGAGAGCACCCAGATGCTTCCATGGTGCATGGAAGCAAGACAAGACTCTGCACAGAACAGGATTTTTAACTACAGGAGCTTGGCTGTAGTCAGGCTAAATTACAATTTTTTGTTAAATACCAAGTAGTTGTTCTGAGGAATTTCAAGTCCATAACAGGTGGCAGCAGGAACCTAAGACTCCAGTGTTTAACTTGTTGCATACTCCCTTTCTGAGATTTAAGAGCACTAAAGAAAGTCAGATTTGCCTGACAAAGCTGTCCATCTATATGCAGTAAGGTGCATGTATATATATTGTATAACATGAAATAATAAAATAATATGTAGTGTTAACACAGGTTTTTCTCCCACCCTAAAGCACTGGCCTTGGGAAGAAAAGAATGCACATTAACCACATATTCCAGGAAAGAACTTCCTTGGGATCCCAAGAGTTTTTGTTTGTAAATTTGAAAGATTAATATCTCATTCCCAATGGACTGCTTTAATAAATTCAATTGCTAAGAAAATAATAACAAGAAGCAAGGGCTCCAAGCCTACACTTAAAGGACCTTAACTGTCAACTGACAAAATCAATGTGAAAATCATATCCAAAATTAATTAGAAAGAATCAACTATGCGATAGATTTTGGGGGTTTTTTTCCCATAAAACCCAGGTTAATTAGGAGGCACACAGATAGAACAAGTGAGGGACTGACTGATGTAAAAATAAATTACTCCTCCTAAAGCCAACCTGTGCAGTTGCTTTATAGTACTCACAACTTCTCAGCACAGCCTTCTCCACCAGGCAGGATGCTAGAGCAGTTTTTGTAGGACAGCCTGACCAACACCTTTCCAGAACCATGCTCTTCCTTGAGTTCACCTGGGTGACAGGAGCACCTCTTTTGAGTGTTCTTTCCCAAATCTTTTGGAGCCATCAGTTTTCATGGCAGAAGCTGCATGTGGAGGGCATCTCTGGTTGGGTTCTGCTGTCTCATAAATCACCATGGCCCCAGACAAATGGCTTTCAGGGAAAAGCACCCAGAAGCTGGCATGCATGTCAGCTCAACCATTTCAGCATTGCTATTAGTGTGGATTCAGACTGAAAGAAATCCAATTTTTCCATAAAAAAGGAAATCCTGAAAATAATTAGTCTGGCCCCAAATTAAATATTTGTTTGGTTCAAACAAGGCTCACTTTTGCTGAATTTTCACTACTTTTTCAATTAGAGACAGGTTAAAGGGCAGAAGGAAAGAAGAAATTGTGTGTGTGTATTTTGAGCAAACAAATAGACTATTTTAGTCAAAAAATCCTATACAACCCATGCACCCCCAAAAAGGTCTGAAACTTATCTCCGCTAAATGCTTTTGTTTTGACAAATGAGCATTTTCTAGGAGAGGGTCACCATCAGCTGTGTTGGCATAAGGCAGAACTGCCCAAAAGGACTCACTGCCCAAAAATAATTGCTACGTTGGTACCCAGCACTGAAATCAGCAAAAAGCAGAAAATCAAAGGTGGCAAACAGCAAAAGAGGAAACACGAGGTCAAATAAATCTTCCACAAACACTCACATTCAAGTAGTCTGTGCCTTGGGCCAGGCAAATAATAGTTTAAACTTCTAACTCACAAAAAGACTCAGGGTGTCAGATAATTAAGCCTTTATGCAAAAAGTCATTGATTTCTGACTTGGGCAGTGATTTCTTTTGCACTGGAAGGATTTGAAACAGCAAACCAGATTATGGAGAGCAAATAATGCACCAGCAACATTTGCAGATTCTTGTGTTCCCTGGGACAGAGCAAGGACAGATGCTTCTAAAGGCCCATACAGATGGCACAAGACACTGCTCACAGGCCAGTTGTACAGATGTCTGTTAAAAAATCTACCAGACTGTGAGGGAAAAGGATGGTTTCACTTCTCAAGGTGCCTGTCTCCATTAATCAGCCTCCCAGAATTGCTGCCATCTCCACAGGCAACACATCCAACAGCTACACCCTCAGCCACACATTCATGGGCTACATCCACTGACTAGAATTTAATGCAAAGCATGCTTTCTGCATATTTTTGTGATCCTGAAGAAAAGTTGCCTGCCTTCTCTTTTTAAAACAAATGGAACCATTCCATATTTCCAGAGTATCAGAGCCATATTACAGTGATGTATATTTACAATAAAATATCGTTGAAGTGATGTATTTCTTAATTACATTCTCAAATAATTCACATCTAATGGTAGCATCTGAACCACCTCCCAAAAGTAATAGTGCAACTACCCTTTCCTTTTTTATTAAAATTGCAATCTGCTCTCTGTCCCTATCTGCAAGGGCCCATTGCAAGCAGGGTGGCAGAAGACAGCACAGGTCTAATTTGAGATGGGGTTTCTCACTGGAGCTGCAGCTTTCATGTCTGAGGAGCTGTTAGGTGAGAATTATTAATCACAGGCTCAGTGTTTAAAAGATACAACTACCTTAAAAACAAGGAATAATTTAACTCAAAACCATTTGTGCACCTTGAATGAAATTTGTAGGGTAAACTTATGCTTTACATCTCCCAGAATCTGCTAGGTGTTTTGTTTTCCCTATGAGGTTTGGGGGACCTTTTCCAGACAAGGCTTCCCTGTTTATCTCAAAAGAAAATGTGGAGAACCAAGACCCTGCCACTCAGACAAGCAATTCAGCCCTGGAGGAGCAAGAACAAGAGAGGAGAAAAACTCCTCTAAGATTATGGTGAGAAGTGCCTCCCTCCCACAAGCCTTTGCAGGCAGAGAATCACAAAATAACTGGGTTGGAAGAGACCTCTAAGATCATCATAGTCCAACCCATGCCCTGACACCTCAACTAGACCATGGCACCAAGTGCCACATCCAGTCTTTTTTTAAACACATTCAGGGATGGTCACTCCACCACCTCCTCCCCAGGCCAAGCATTCCAACACTTTCCAATAACTCTATAGACAAAACCAGTTTGTAGATAGAACAACAGTTTGTAAACAAAGTCCTTAGATGAACTTTCACTTCAGGAGTCCTAGATTTCTATGAGATAGGTAAATATGTTGTTTCATTCACTGTAGTGATAAAAAAAGTTTTATGATGACTGGGTTCTGGGACTTTTCTAATAATCTCAAATGATTTAGTGTATGGCTTGCTTCAGCTATCTGCTCTGTGAGGTCTCACCACACATTCCTCTTTTCTGTTTTTCAAGTTTACAGTTTAAAGTGTCATGTGCTTTTTCCACAATGGCTTGTCCTGTTGCTAGTTTGGGAATACCAGTGTGGTGTGACACATCCCAGAACTGTAGGAAATGTGTTGTTTATTGTGGCTTGTATCTGCTCTGGCATTTCCCTCTGTGATGAAACTTGATAAATTTGTGTGACTCTTAACTGTGAGATGTAATAAGGGCAAGTTCTGATGAAATTGATTTTATAGACATTCTAAACAGAAATGACCATTAGAAAACTCTTCAATTAAAGTTTGTTAATGAGACTTTTTTACTAAATTAATCCTTATATGTTGTTTTTTGATCTTAAAGTGTTAGGATAAGCAAAGTCCTTGAATTTTTCAGGTTGATTGAGTGTGTTTGATGCTAGCAAGGTACACAAAAATAGAACTAATAAGCATTCTACCATGAATCCCAGTACATATCCAACAAACTTTAGTCCTATTTGCAACCTTGGTATAAACCTTCAGAGCAACTGCCAAAGAACTGGCTAACAAAGAAGTATTACATGAATTAGTTTTGGTTTATAGCACCTGTAAACAACAATAACTAACACTGCACTACAAACCTTAGTGCAACCACACTCACAGCACTGGCTGATTAACAAATATACGCAGCTGCCTTTTATAGGAGGTTCAAAATTTGGATGCCATGCTCCTTTGATCAATCATATTTCTGCAGTTTAGGTGGAACCTGGTTGAGGAACATCCACTCATGGTACCCAGATAAGTTTCCAAGGCAACTGCAGCACAAGCCAAGCTTGAACTGCAACAGCCTGGGAGAGAAAATAAGCCCACAAGTCATAGAAAATTATATTTAAAATTCTTTCTAGAGGGTGAAGTGCCCTCTCAGGTGGCTCTTGGATAAATGGGAAGGAGCCCACAGGATTCCTGTCATTAATTTTGGCAGGGTTCGGATCTGTTCCTATTGTTTCATTAAAAGCAAGGAATAAGTCATGTCTGCTCAGATAATTTGAACCACACTGTAGCTATGCAAGCATAATTCACTGCAGTCCGAGCCTCCTATGGGGATAGAGGCATAAATTCATATTATGTGAAAGGGACATAATCCATAACTGCATCCACAAGATGGCTCTGGCCAGAGCAACATTTATTGATCAGAAAACCACCTGCCTTTCCCCTTCCCAGCCCAGTCATGCACATGGCACAGCAGCTGTTCCTCGGGGCCCTCCTTTCCCACACTCCTCCTAATTTGTGCCTATCACCCATGAGCATGCACACAGAGCTCTTCAGCTCCCATTTGCAAGGTCTGTCTGCTAATCCAGAAAGCAAGGACACTTAAAAAAGGAGAAAAAAAAAAAAAAAAAAAAAAAGAAAGAAAGGCAAGCAGGAAAATATACATAGACTTGAACTGCTGATGCCACTTCTGGATATGGCCTGTGTGCCTCACAATGGGCATCTCTGATACATTTCTTAAAAATAAGGAAGTGCTTGTGTGCCTAACAGAGGGATGCATTTTAAAATTAAAAAAAAAAAAAAAAAAAAAAAAAACAAAAAACATTGGAAAAAGACCTTGGCTGGTTGCCTTGTGATCTGAGAAACACAGAGAGCTAGTGGAGGTTTTCACCTTGGAGATATCCAAAAGTTGTCTGCACAGAGTCCTGAGCACTCAAGGCCAGGTGATGCTGTTCGAGCAGGAAGGTTGAACAAGGTGACATTCAGGGGTCCTTTCTAATGTCAAGCATTCTGTGAAAAAGTGACTTAGCCCAGGTCCATATGGGTCTTTAGAGCCATCTCTAATATTCTGAACAGAACCATTAACTGGGCATGTACTGTGATTATTTCCAAATCACTGTCTCCTTTTCCCTCCCCCACTAAAATTCAAAGTTGCCTCCTATAAGCTTTAAAGATTGTTTTGAAACAACTATCCAAAAATATACACATGTTGTGCATAGCCCTGTAGAGCTTGCAGCAAAGCAAATTACAGTCTGGGGTGGATGAAGGAAGCTGAATCAAAACATATCTCTGTACAAAATGCTTGTGGCTTAGCAAAAGCTGTCTTTTTCTTTCCTCTCATGGTTAAAATACATTGTGTTATGAGCCAGTGTCATGCTATGAAGCACAAAGAAGAAACCATACTGGTCTTTTGAACAGAGTTTTGGGACCAAAGCTAATCCACAGAAAATTCCAAATACCTTTGAAATGGAAGAGTTACACTGCTGTCTCTCTTCTGATGTCTGACAATGGCTTCATACTAAATTTTACCATCATGCTCATAACATTGTATTATGCATAACATTATGCATTTTAACAGCATTCAGGGACAGAGAGAAGAGAAAAACATCTCTGAATTCTGACCAGAGTCTATTCCAAGCAAAATTAAAAGGTCAAGTTTTACTCTCAAACCAGCCAATAAACAGATGCAGCTGCAGGTTCTGTTATTATCTCAGGAACAGGTATTTGAATAGCACAAAGTTCAATGCAGGCCAAAACTCACTGGTACTTTGACCTGACCCCACTGAAGCTGTTGGGCTTCCAATGCCCTGACTACATTGTTATCAGCCCCCAGAGAGTGTTGTTTTTAATCCTTTAGGCTCATATTTAAGATCTAAACTTGGTCTCTCTGGTTCATCACCCAAACATGAAAACCTGTGTCTTTCAGTAAGAGAACAGTTGAGCAATTCAAACTGGTATTAGCAATTTCTGCTATGAAAATGGCCTGGATACTATTAAATTTCCAGGTATCTTCCATAAGATAATCTAAATAATCAAATGCAGCTGGATGCTCAAGCAAGCATCAATATTTTTTGTATTGTGCAACAAACTGGAAATAATTTGTTGTCCCTGAGAGTCAGGTGTGCCACAAGCCATTTGGCTGCTCTCCCTCAGTCAGACAGGTCACATTTTGCAAGGTTCCTCACCAGCTGATTAAAGTATTTGCACAAATCACGTGGCCTCCACTTCTGTTTTGGCACCTCACCTTCTTGCATTCCTAGTGTTGAATAGCTGGCTGTGATTTTTACCTCATTTCATATTAAATACAGCTCTAGAAGGAGAGAATATACAGTCTGCTTATTTTTAATAGGTAGATATTACTCCAAATACAGTCCTTCAGGGATTTGTGTAGTACTGTATTTGCATATCCTCAAAACAAGGAATTTTTCTAAAAGTAAATAAATAAATATCAAATCTAATACTTCTCTGGTACAGTCACCATTCTAGTCCACTTGGACTAAAATCCATCCTCTCTCAGAGTTTTCCTTTAGATTTTTAGGACTTATTAGCAAAAAAAAAAAAATTTAACACAGTTAAAAGAAGACAAACTAAAATGGCCACAGCTGAGCTTTAAGACTGATGTCTAAAAAATTGAGTTTCAATATTCAGCATGATTTTCTCTAGGTAAACATGGCTGGGGAGGGGGAGCTGCAACACTTTTTTGTTTGTTTGCTTTTTAATTGGTGCAATAGCAGAGCAGATAGATGAGCAAAAGCCTTCTCAGAGCATCTTGTGTCTTGTGCTACACTGTATGGTGTGCCCACTTCAGAGGCAGCCAACTGGTTTTAATCATCCCAGTAGGGGACCATCTTATTCCTAGCAGAAAAGATTCAGGGAGAAAAAAAAAAAAAAAAAAAGGAAAAAAAAAAATTAAAAATGAGAAAAACTCCAAGCTGGCAAAGGCACCATTATCCAGATAAAGTTTCACACTGGGGTCCATCTATTTATCCATTGCTGAATTGTGGGAGTCAGTTTATGCAGAGAAAACAAGGGTCACCTCAGAGTCCTTCCCAGCATCTCCAGAGCCTTTGTTTTATTTGTGCTGTGCACAAGCAGCTGCTCAGCACCAGGTGACAGATGGATTTGTCTGAAAGGTGTCTCTGCACCACCATGAAAGAGGCTGTTTTGGGCCAAACTACAAGTTAAGGCATTTAACTCACAGTTACATTCAAAAATACATATATAAAAATCAATATATTTATACATTTATTATCCATAAATACATAATCTCTCAAAATCTCCTGTATTGGGAGAGGCTGTACTGCCCCAGTTATGGCCACAGGCAGCTCCCTGCTTCCCTTCCTTTCTGTCTCCATGGAGCAAGAGTTGAATTTCTCATCCTGAAGTGGTGCTTAGGATGTCTCCTGGGTACAAGGGAGTTACTGGGACCCTCAGCAACAACTCCAGCACTTTTTAATCTCCTCTGATTTATGCCAAAGGCTTGGTTTGCCTTTGAAGAGGATGGCTTTAAGGTTCCCCTCAGCCTTCCATTAAGCAATTAAACCATATCTTCTATTCTCTAAGTATGTTAGATGTTTTTAAACAGATTTATTTCTCCAAAACAAATTACTGAAGGTGAAATGATTTCCCATACTAGAAAGTATTATCTTCCTCGAGTACCTATACAAGCTTCAGTGTAATTTTCTACACCCTGTGCCTGCAGTACTCTTGTTGAAACATCTAAGGCCCAAATTTCTGCTGGAATATGTGCAATAGGAGACAAAATTTGGCTCCCCAAGTGTGAAATAGCTCAGTTGTCTACTGACTCTACATAAAAAAAAATTAAAAATTTAAAAAGTCAGTTTCTTGGAAAGGATTAATTTTGAAAACTTAAAGTAATAAGGAGGTGAGGAGAGTGGAAAAAGAAAAGAAAAAACTACTTCATTTTTCACAGCCAATATCCCTTTATAGCACTCTGTTGAGAACACCGACACAGGATAAACTTCTTTTCCTCCAAATAAAGCAAAATATTTTCTTGCTATCTTGAATTTCTCCTTGCTTTCATTTTTCTAGCTAATGTTTATAAAGCAGTTGTTGATGCAATCAGGCTTAATTACAATTTACAGGAGCAACCCTCATGATACCATGTGAATTCAGAAGTAGCAGGCACCAAGTTCTGCATTTATTGGAGCAGCAGTATCTTTTATTCTTACTTTCAGTCCATATTTAAAAAGAAAATAGACTTCCCAATACTCGAGAGAAATGGAAACAGATCAATCAATGAGATTTGAGTCTCCAGTTCAAGCAGAACCAAAGCTGTTTTGGGGACCCTGCAGGAGTCAAGGAGCAGCTGCTGCACATCCCCAGGCTGGGGTGACAGCACAGGCTGCCCACCTGGCAAAGGCAGCTTTCCTAGAGGTCCAGCCAAACCTGCACCACAAAACCCCTGCTGACAGCCCCAGGCACTTGGCTCCAAGTGCAGTGACATTTTCCTGGCTGGGGAATGCATGTATGAGAACAGAGATGGTGTTTAAGGAGAGTAAATCACCCACGGTGTCTGTACACAGCAGAAAATGAATTGCTGTGGGAGATGGGAACAGTGGGACTCAATCCTGAGTACATCCTTCTGTTCCACACTGAGAGACACCACAGTGTCCCAGGGACAGACCCCAATTCCACCCTGCAGGACCACTGCAGCTCTCCCCCCTGGATCTGCTCATCCCAGCACACATTCCTCCCTCCCATCATAAACACAGAGAGCAAAGCCTGGGGATTTCTCTGAGCAGAGCTCAGAGTGGAGGGGATAAAGCTGTAGGACCTGATACCCCTTACATGAAAGCAAAAGATGCCAAAGTCTTAAAGTACTTTGGCAGAAAGCTAGCTCTGTATAACTAAGAATGCAAGCTCTGTGGTTACTTTAATCCCTGGAATAGCTCTGCAGATTTCTGAGTAATATTGCACAGGGCAAGTTTGGCTGTGGGTTTTTTTTTTAATATATCTTTAAATTACTTACTGGTGTATGGCCCTTTCTTTTCTTTATATGAGCTTTCCTCTAAAACATACAGGAGAAGTGAGAAAAAGTAAGTATCTGCCTGAAAACAACTTCTACTATAGAAAATTTGAATCCTGGGAGAGAAATTAGTTCCAGTAGCTGCCCAAGCAGCCCCATCTAGAAAGGACACATCTGCTGCCTCAAGGAGTTTTTCAAGGAAAGGAGCATTCAAACTAGTTTTATTGCTATTTTTATTGTCATTAATTCATTATGAAGCTGTCAGAGCTGCACCAACTTCATTGTGTATTATTATCACTCTTCTGTGTCCAGAGAAATAATGTCAGGACAGAGATGGAGTAGAAAGGGGAGTTGGAGTTGCATGAATTGTACAGATGAGTTGGAGTTATTACAGGGTATTTCAGAAATATTCTCTCTTTCCCCATCCCTTTCTTCAAACACAGGCTTAGCATCTGAATACAAAACTCTAGTTTAACAGAGAAAAGAGAGAAATGCTTTATGATTTCCATATGTTTTGGTACCTTTAAAATAAAGGCATGGTAATACTTAAAAAAGTATTAAGCTTCAAACAGCTGGTACTGTGTTTGTTACTATAATCATCTCTCTAATTATAGTGGAATGTGACAAAAAAAAAGTAAAAAAGGGGGTTGCTTTGACAGCTCTGCACTTAGGGCTCCCAACAGGCCACCAATTAGAACCTGGAAAAGAAAGGAACTTATAAAATCTAATGACTGTTAGCAATGGGATATAGGCCTATTTTTGTTATAGAAGTACTTTTTTCCCCTACAATAAATCTAACCTCCTTTAGCTACAGCAATTTTATTTAGGTCACGTTTGTGATATATAAACAAAATTAAAGATCTTTTTGTCAGTCAACACTTCTTTTTTTTTTTTTTTTCAATTATATCCTCTGGTTTCTATAAACATGCAAAACATGTCATGAACCTGAAAGTGAGTTCCTGATGGCGAATGAAGAATATTCTGATTTGCAGAAGTTCAGGATCAGTCTGAAGGGCTTTAGTCAGTGGTTCTGTGTAAATTTGAACAAAATGATCCATGTCCCATAGCATTCAGAGAACAGGTTTACAATGCACTTGTCCAACCTCCAACTACTGGTGAAGATTTCTTTTCTCTCAGACTCAGTGACAATTCTCCAGTTTAAGGAAAAAACCCAAATACATACACTATATAACAAATAGAGTAGTGCTGAGCACTGCCAATTTCAGGCAGCATGAAAAAGCTTAACACACAGAATGAGATGTAGAATATGGTCCAGTAAGGAAGACTTATCCCAGTGCAAGGTTTAATCCAGCTGCACAGGGGTTAATGGGTATCTTTTCCTCACTCCAGTGCAGTTGAATTTGGCCTAAATTACTTTCTCTGTAATGAAAAGGGCTTTTTGCCTCTACTGTGTTTTTTTACTGCTCTGTAGCTTCCATATCTTGTCTTTTCCACCACTCTGTTGTTGACATTTTAAAATAAAACTACATTTCCAATGTACAAGCATAATAGTATGCGAATTCAAAACTCATTTAAGTGAAGGTAAATAAAGCTTTTCAGATGTTTTCAGATCTTGGTTTTGGTGCTTGTCTGAGTCTATTCCACAATACTTGGCAATTCAATTTTCTGTTTTGAAATTGCACAGAATGTTTTTCCACAACAAGACTTGCCTAGGAAGTTCAAAGAAAGCCAAGATTGAACAGGCATTTTTTATTTTTAAATCCCTGCATTGAGGTTATTTGTACCCAGGAACTCTGCTCAATGACAGCTGCACAATGAGAGCCTCAGCTGCAGGAAGGGTTTTGCTGGTATTGTCTGTCATTTCAAAGTGAGATGGTTCTAGCAAGAACCACTTATCTATGAACACATATGGCATACAAGTAATTTTAGCCTCATTGCCATAAGATTCCTTTTAATTTAGCATTTATAAACACAGCTCTTGATGGGAGAGGTTCCTCTTTTTTTGGCTGGGGGGTTGGTTGGTTGTTCTGTGGCTTAATCCTGCTTAAGAGCAAAGATCCTGATTCAGCCAAGGACTTGTGCCTAAATAAAATCACTTATATAAGGTGTAAAGTTGTACCAAGTTTAGATGATGAACTGAAAAGCTGTGAATTTGTAGAAGAAAAATACACTTACAGTTTATACTCAAATACATGTGAAAAAAATGTATAAGGAGTAATCAAATTGACCTTTTAATAAGATTTTTCTAAGATATTCTTTAGTTCTTTAAGGCTTCCATTTTCCACTGAATTTCCTTTTCCCTTTTGTCTAGATATGATAAAGCCCACACATTTTTAATGCCTCATAAAGAAAATTAAAAAATAGATTCTTGAAGGTGTTGCAGGGTTGTTTGCAGTGCTCTCAATATTTGTATTAAAAGAGAATGTATACAAGAGATGAGAATGTCATCTTGAATACCTGCTACAATTTAGAATATGTTATAAAAGTTCCACCACTTAGATTGTCTCATTGGCCCATCAGTTACTAGCATGGAACAAATATTCATTTGCTCCATTTCTTTTCATGGCATACCTTTGGTCACTAAAATTTTCGTATTTAGATCTGCAATACAGCAGTGGAAAAAACATTTTCTGGGAGAAGTCACAGAACTTTAGAACAGTATTAATTTTTAATGACTCACTATTTTCTTACCACTGCACAAATAGGCATTTGGAGAATACATCCTTGAAGCTGCTCCAATACCTATTTCCTATTATTTGAAACATTGCAACAGGCATTCAGAAAGTTCTGCAGGAATCTCAAAGCTTATCAGGATGCATTCCTACCCTGTAACATTCTTTCCAGTTTCTGCTGTGAGGCCAAAGTCTATGTGGTTTTGGAAGTCCAGCTTGTGAAAGCAGTTAATTAGTTAATGCAGTTTTTCCATTAATGGTTTCACTGAACAGACTGAAATTACTCTCAAAAACCAACATTGCATCCTCCTACACTCTGCAGTTTCCTTCCTGCTCCCATGCAGCACTGTGACACTGATTCACAAAAGAAGATTTGTGGGGCACAAGAGTAAAACCCTTCCCTATACCTTGGTATTAAAAAGGCCTTGATTGCAAAGGAAGCTGCACCAGGCTGGCTTCTGAAATTGATAGTCACAGTACATACAATTTTAATCTAAAAGTGCAAACAGAAAGAGATAAACTCTAAAGAACTACAGGGCAAACTTGCATGAAGCCACTTGGGAAGCCCCATTTCCACTCAGATCCTGTAGCTCAGCCAGTTGCCACTTGTCCCTGCCTGGTTGCCCCCAGGGATGTGCTGTGTCACACCCACCAGGCCAGGCATGTCAGCTGGGCTTATCTCCTAACAAACATTAACCTGGAGCAATGCACCATCCCAATGTCTCACAAAATGTCTAAATGTCTTTTCTGAGCTTCACACCCAGCCCTGGTGTAAGAGGCTACTGTCCAGTATGAACAAAATTTAAGGCTCAAAAAGGGAGAGACATGCAAAGGGTATTTTTTCCTCTTTTCAAACATGTAGGACTGTATTTCCACTAAACCTCCTGGAGATGGACTGCTACATCAGAGATTTCCATGCAACTAGTTAAATCATGGTTTCTACTTGTTCCACACAGATGGAGTGACAAAGAAAATTAAAAAGCCCAAACAACAACACAGAAAACATGTCAGAGTTGCTGTCCTACACAGCAAGCTTTCTTCTTGCTTCAAAAGCCAAACATTTATTCTTTCCCCTGTTGCATTCCCCTTCCTGCACATACACTCAGTTTTTGACCCATGTAAAAAATTTCATTTTTAAGACCTCACCTGAAACTACACTGTGCATCCTTATCAGCAAAAATAGTTGGTTATAACAGCTCAGATTTATTCTGCAGCATTAAAAGGATCAAGTTAAAAAAATGGAATCTCCGAGCAAACCAAAGAGAGTTGTAAAAACAGACAGAGGTAAAACATACAGCTTTACTGAATGACCAGTTTCATAGTAAGTTACATCATTATCCATTTCACCTCCTGCTCAACAGCTTTCCCCTGCCTTGTTTCCCAGCTTGAATTCCTTAGATGAGATCAGCTGTTCATATCCAGTTCATAAACAGCTGGAGAGATTTACCCTGCTGTGAATGAAACTTTGTTTGTGTCACTCAGGACAATTAGTTTAATCTTAATTCCTCAGGTCAGGACAGAAAAGCAGTAATGCTGTAATTATGCACCACCAAAGCTAAATACATATACAGGTGTCCTCCAAGCAGTTGGTAAATATGAGAGCCTGAGCATAGTTTTTAAAGGTAGATTTACAGTTTAAATCACTGAACCTTAAAAAAACAAAGACAAACTCTCTATAGGTATATCCAGTCCAAAAACATTTCCTTTCACTGTGTTTGTACAGATACTTTTCATGTTAAGTTCAGTGCCAGCAGAAATGCTATTGCCTTCAATAATAATTAGGGAGGTGGCAGCAAGGGTTTTCTAATTAAAGTGGATTTAACTTTTGTATGTTAATTACTCTCAGTATCAATCAAGTAATGGAATAATGGGGTCGTTTCACATTTAAATCACAGAAGCTTCAAGCATAAGCTGCCTTAGAGGAAATTAGCTTGTAATTTAACAGTGTTACTAATAATTGCCTGTAAATGGTAATAGCCAAGCTGTTGCACAGGCTGTGCCTCATGGTTACAATTATAACCATCCACACAAAAACTGACAGAGGTAAACTCTAAATAATCCCTTCTCAGGATTTCAATCTGCTCAATTGTCTTTTTTACATCTCCTGCCTTGGTAATTAACTTTATCCATCCTTGCCTGCCAGCCAGCCAGGAGTTGCACAGGGCACTGGGATGTGCTGTTTCACCACAGCATCCCTGCCTGTGCTCACCTGCCTGCTGACAGCAGGGGGACCTCCCTGTTCTCCCTGCTGCTCTCCCCTGCACTCACAGGCAATTTTTCCAGCCTAAAGAGCTGTTTTTACATGCAGCAGTTAACACAGAGAGAGACTCTGCTCATACCAGAGCCCTAAATGTACAACAGCACTGTGAGAACTCATTAATAGTATTGCCCATTTGGCACATTTAAACTTCCTTTTGCCTGTGCACTCTCTATTAATAGTCTAAATACATAATCAAGCAACTGGCATATGTTGTCCACAAGAAAAAAAAATACTTATCTTCATAACAAGCTTAAAGCCTAAAGTTTTCTGTAGTGTTTTCTGAACAGGTGGACAGAATGTGCATGCATCTTATAATTAGATAGGAGTAGTTTGAGAAAGCAGATCAAAATTGATACCAAAATGATGTTTACCTTCAGCTGAGCTATAATTTTACTCAAGGACTCTGGCAGCAGGAGATTTTGTGCTAATTCATTCCAAGAAGTACACTTATTATTGTGCAGCCACCAAAATAGAAGACTGTACCCCTTAAAGAATTTGATTCAAATGCAATTTTCTCTAAAATTGCTCAGAGGGAAAAAAAAAAAAAAGAGTGGGGAGAACCTCTAATCCAGAAGACTGCATTATTCCCTCAGTAAAGAAATTAAATACATAAGTACAAAAAACCACAAGAAACACATTGTGCTGTGCCTCTAAGTTTCCTCCTACTTAACAACATCAGGCAATTTTTGAAAGTTTTACTAAATGAGCAGGAGAGTCACTGCAAGGCCAACATCACCAACTTCAGCCATAGAATCACAGAAAATATAAGACCTACTTAGCAACTTTAGCTGAATTTACTGCTCCTGACAAGACCCTACAGAAAACAAAGGCCATTTAACTGATGAAAAGTAGATGAAAACTTACCTGAGTTGTAATCTTTTTTTCAGGAAGAGTCAGGAAATCACAAAATTGCTTATCTTTCTCCACCTTGGTCAGCAGCCAGCCCAGCTATATATTTCTATGTGATTACCCTAACCTTTAATTGAATAATTAAGCTTTTATATTATAATACACTGATTACAAACTCTCATGTTTATTTCTATCCTGGAGCTGAACTCTCCTTGAACAATACTCATTTAGTGAACCAACACCTACAAAACTCCAGCAGCATCCATCACTCTTTGTTTCCCAACCACTGTTTCCTCCCTCCACACCCTTCTTATCAGGATCTGCCCATCTTCAGCTGTGTACTGAGAAAGGCAACACCTGTTGGTTCTGCTTGCCTTTTTTTTTTTTTTTTTTTTTTTTTTTTTTTTTTTTTTTTTTTTAATTTATTATTAAAGCACTTCCCTAATAGAAAGGACAAACTGGAGGAATTGTTTTGCTGAACTTCTGCAAAATTTTCATAAACACCTTCCCCTTAGTGAATCAATTTATAGGCTGAGGGGAAAAAAGATAATAAAAGCATAATTTGAAAAGTGCTTTCTTGTACTCATTTGAGTTTTTGGTAGCCATGATTAGGGCAGGAATATGGAGACAAATATGCATGGCTGAGGAGCAGCACCGACAGAGCTGCACTCCTGAACAGCTCCTGGTTCTTTGCAGGGCTTGTGTAAAGCTGAGCACTGTTTGTAGCAGACACAAATTGCATTTGGACCCCACAACACTTTCTCTACCATTTTCCTTTTGGAAGGTCTCACATTTTTCTCTCCTAAAAATGTCCCACATATCATTTCAGAGCTCAGTAAATTGCTCTCTCTCAAGCCATTTTTTTTTCTGAGATTATTTCAGGTTCTCTCTTTCCTCTAGCCTGTGGTGCTCCTCTCAGGGAGGGACAGGTAATTCTACAGATGCACCTGCTCAGAGATCACAGTAAGGCACTTGCAGCTTCCCATATGGGAATTAATCCCTTAAACCTACAGACAACAGAAAAAAAAACACATGAAAATGTATGGCTCTGAGAGACCAGACTGGCCTCACCTCATTGAGAGCATTTTTTTTTAAATTTATAATTTTCAAAGGTTTTTGATGCATTTAAACCTCAGTTTTTTTACTCTTTCCAGCAGGAGTGCAATTCCAGATTAAAGAGAGTGACATGAGTTGGATTTTTTAACTGCTCTCTGTTCTGCCCTTCCTAGGCTCCCTGTGATAATGTTGCCAATATATGTCTGAGTTCTTGGGTTTCCTGCTGAAATTAGGATCTTGGCCCTCAAAATGGGTGGTGGGAAAAAACCCAAAACAACTGAAACATCTCCAGGCCTTTCTCTTTCTCCCAGAGGAGCAAAATTATGACAACTGGAGCAGCATAGAGCCATTTTACCTTGATCCAAAGATGGATGTAAAGCTGAGTCTTCCGAGCTATTTTGGAGGACAAGTGTCTGATGAACCATTTTTAAAATTGTTTTCTACTTGTGCTGCTGTACAATACATCCAGTAACCACAGAATAACCAAATAACAAGAGTGCAACTCAATTCTTGTGCACTGCAAGGGTTCAGATGGCTTAATGATAGATAAAAGCTCACAAATGTCCTATTCTCTGAGGTTTAGCTTAGTTCCAGAACATTCTGTCTACAGATATACACAGTCAAATTATTTTGGGGAAAAAGATACAATGTGGATAAACACTTGCATGACAGTGTCAGCCACAGGAGATGAAAATGATACAGGGCTGTCACTTCAGACCAGAAAAATACACAACTCCCAGAAACTACATGGTATTAGCACAATCAAAACTCATGATGGAGAGGACAGGATTTTTATTATTAACTGTCTTAGCCCATGTTGCTGATGTTAATATTGAAAGATCCCAAAAAACAAACCAGCATACACCACCCCAGCAGAAATCTCCCATTAAATGGAAAAAAAAATACAGATATCAGGAAGGCCTAGCAGTCATAAACTTCACATTCACAACAAAGAATTGCACCCTTTATGCAAATACACATGTGTGTAAGAAGATTTGAGTTTTAGACCACTTTGGAAACTCATTTATGGTTCCTGAAAATGCCCATCTTGGTGCAAGAAGAAGGAACAGTCCCTCTTACAAAGACTAACCACTGAAGCAGCAGCAGCAAGATGCAGGTGGTGGATGCAGAGCTGCCAGCAGTGGATCCAGCTCTGACAGACTCAATCCTGGAGGGAAGGACTGCTGTAAGAGCAGTAGTAGTGCTGGTATTCCCAAGGAGCCACTAGTGTTGGACATGAAGCTGCAATCTCACCCCTGCTGGGAAGGTTTGAGTCACAGCTCCTGGTGTCCCTCCTAAAAAGCTTCCAGCCCCTTTTCATCAGCTGTGGTTGTTAATGATGGGGCCATAAATTAACCCAGGTTATAATCAATATCTCCTGACAAAGCAGTGTGTCCTGCAGCCTCTGCCATGTGGTGGGACAGTCACAAAGCACTGCCAATGTGACAGGTTGTGGCTATCAGCTGGAGAGCCACCCACCCTGCCAAAACCAACAAAACCAGCAAAAGCAGTACATAACTCAGTGAATAATTCTCTCTGAAAAGCCCTTGAGTATGGCTAAATAATGACCTTGTTTACCTCATTTAGCCCCAAGTTCTCCAAGTAAGAGTTGGCCATGAAGAGTTCTTGTGCTCTCTGATATCCAGCCGGGACAACGTGTCCTGTCTTTGTTTTCAGCCATCAGGCTTGTGTCAAACACACCCTGACAGCTGCAAAAATTTTTTGGTGAAAACAATAATTCCACTTTTCCTTTCCATCTGCCTGCAGATGGTTTAAATCTGACCCATCAAACAGCAAAGAGGGAAAAAAAAAAAAAAAAAATAATATTCCAGCTGAAATGAAATTACAATGATTACTGATTTCATATAAAGAAAATGCAAAATGTCAGGTCTAAGGTTGGTGAATTAAACTGTGCACAGGAGAACTGGAGGTTTTATCAGTTGGTCTGGGTTCTCTATACTTCCTCTCAGACCACTGCAAACCAGCAAACAGCAAGGTGAAAAACAATCAGCAATGTCTGTCATGGATGACAGCTGCATCTTCTCCTTCACCAGGGAGAACCTTTGTTAAGAGCCCCAGAAATGCAGCTCAAAATCTGAGAAGGGAATTTCTGAAGCCTGGGGAACCCATTCAATTCCCATTCCAGTTAAGTTTCTCCATGTTTCAAGTCCAAATAAAAAAATTGATATGATTCCCAGCCTGTTATCAATTCCCTGCACCACAAATACTGTTTTTCAAGTTCTCACTGTGAATGATGAGTTTGTTTATGAAGAACATCAAGGTTTTGCTGGTCAGGCACTGTCCAACTGGTTCCAGTGCCTGTTTGACAGGATCAACACACACTGCAAAGCATCACAGACACTAAAAGAAACTAAAAGAAATTCCTTCCTGCCCAGGAATCTGGGGGTGAAGAATGAAATGGCTTGTGCTGGGCTCACCACAATGTGCAGGCATTGCATGGGAGAAGAAAGAAAGAAGTTCAGTGCCCCATTCTTGGGTGTCTCTGCCTCTGCCTCTCTGTTTGGTTCACCCAAATCTGGCACAAGCAGAAAGGGTATTCTGGCCTTTTGATGTCTACTTTCATGCAGAAAGCAACTATTTCTCCATCACAGATGAGAACAGAAAGCCTGGCCACATATGAGCCACAAAGCAGGAACATTTTTTTGATCCATGGGCTTTCAGTGATTTCAGATTCTACTGCCTCATCCAGACTGGTAGCAATTTCTGGTCACATCCAGGTGAAACTGGTGGTGGAATATATGCAGTCATTGGAAGATTTTATGTGGGTTAACAGCCAAGGAAACAAGAGTTCACTTGTAATCTCAGTAAATTAGGAGAATGTAGCATTAAAGAATTGGAAATTGCTACAGATTGCCAGTGCCCATCCCCAGGGTGATGGGGACACAGGTAACAATGCAACATAGCTCAGGTGATGATGAGTTCAGTACTAGATCTCATAAAGATCTCCTCAAGGATGTTCACAGAAAAATGTCAGTGACAACAAGACAAAGAAGACAAAGCTATTGCCCTGGGCAGAGTAAATGAGACTTTTTCTGGGGGAGCCAGAAGCTGTCCTGAGCTCCTGTCCTTCCACTTTGTCCTTCACCCAGGCTGCTGTTCCTGCAAGCACCAAGCAAACAGAAGGAGCTTGCACTTGGTCTGCACCTTTGGACATTTGCACATCCAAGTGTCCCAGCTGATGGACAGGAGAAATTCAGTGTGCACACAGCAGTGTGACATAGAGCTGCTGTCCCATGGGCCAGGACATCCACACTGCCAGACAGCCAGGAGCTTGGGACACTGCCCTTAAAGCAGTGGGACTGGAAAACAAGAGCAAGGAAAGGGGTGGAAAAAAATCAGCAAAAACAACAGGTGGCTAAGTCACACCAAATATCCTGTAGAACTTGGAAGTGGTACAGTTACTACACATAGAGGATGAGTTACCCTCTGGAAGGGTGTCTAAAAAGCAGCATACCACTAAAAAAAAAAAAATGTTAAGAGTTTCGGTGATTATTTTTTCCTTCCCACTGCAGTGGTCCCTAAGCCTGACATGGGGATGTAGGCTTCAACTCTCCCTGGCTAAATAAAGGCTAAATTGAGGTTGCAAAACTGCTGTCCTCTCCTAAGCAACAGCCCCAGCTGAGGAAATTGAGCTCTGTGTGCTGGTGACTAATGCTGCTGTCACGCTGCTCGGGCTGCTCTGCCCAAGGACAGCTCTGCTCTCCCCCTGCCCTCCTGAAGGGCCAAGTTCAACCAGCCCCAGCACTGCCCCACCTCCACCAGAAGGGATTCCTGCCTGCTGCACTCAGGTGCTCCCTGGGAAGCAGTTCCACCATCCACCAGGAGGTTCTTCACAGAATTTCAGGCAGAATTGTTCCAGCCCATCCAGCCTCCTCCCTCTCTGTCCACTGGGAATCACAGATTATCTTGGAACAGACACAGATGCTTAAAAAAAGACAGGATGATGGAAAAAAACATGAAACAAAGCCTCCTCACGTGAGCAGTGAGTACACCCCACAGCTGTCAGGTTTGTTATGCATATTTTACATATTTACATACACAAGATATTTCCAAACATCCTTGTGTTTATTTAAAACTCCATCAGAAACATGTCTAGTAAAACAGATCCAGTGCAAATATATTTACTGGATGACACTTGCCTGCATTGTTTTTAAAATGCATTAGGAGTCCAAGGCTCAAAAAAAAAAAAAAAAAAAAAAAAAAAAGTCACAGTTTTCCAAATGAGGAAGAGCTAACACTGTAATCCTTCAGCATTCACCTTACAGCAAAGGCCTCCAGCCAAACAGTCTGCAAACAAATGAAGCAACACTTCTAAAACAAGGACAGCTGCTACATTACAGAAAAGGTTTTTCTGCTCACATGTCACACATGCCAGTTGCTTATGGGTGGGTGGTGGGGGTGGGATGGAATGGGAATAAATCCTTCGAAGGAAAGACTGAATAGCCCTCCTCAAATGGTGGAGAGAAGTTTAAAAAAAAAAAAACAAACAGGTTCAAGATCAGAAAGAGGTGTGTGCCTCCTCCCAAAAGCACATCCTAGCTTAAAAATCAGTGACACCCACATGCATGCTCATCTTCAGGGAGCAGTAACTCCCACCCAGAAAAGGTCAGATCACCACCTGAGGAAACACTGTACCATGAACATTTCTGCTTTTTCTTTGTACAACATCCTTTATCTTCCAGCCCATCCAGCCAGGTAGGACTGAGGGCACAACACAACTGGAAAGAGCACAGGGATGACTTCCCAAATCTTCCCCCATTAGAAAACCAAGGGGGTAGGAGGGATCATGGGCTGGCTGCTGCTCCACATTACCTTGTCAGGTGGGGCAGGGGTCTGGCCCCCAGAGCCAAGGGATTAACTTCCACACAAAAACAAACCAGAAGGAAAAGGGGGCAGAGTGAGCAGGGGTAGCTGTGCAATTTGTGGCATTCCCATTCTGCACAGGCCCTGCTGCTCACAAGACAGAAGGGCAGTGCAGGAGAAACACACCAGCAGGTAGGGAAGATTTATCCAGACTGCCACCCCAAAAGGGCTTTACTGATGGCATTCTACAGAAGCCTCCTCATTGGCTTCCACACAGATGCCAAAAAATAAGTGCATACCTTTTACACTGGGCATTTGAGAGAGACCAGGGAGTTTCCCACTGAGAAACTGGCTTCCTGAAAGTTGAATTTTCTCTTTATCCATCTCCATCAGAAAAGAATAGAGTGCTATTCTTAAAAGGGAACAGATTTTTTGGTTTTGGCCAGAGATTGAAATCTTTGTTGCTATATTTGGCTTCCAATGCAGGACTCTCTGCTTGCTGGTGGGAGGAGGAAATTAGAGCTGGTGTTATTCATAACTAAATGGGCATGAAAAACAAACCACCTCCCTTTGAACCTCAGTGCTACTATGGGCATTCACATAACAAATCATTTTCAAAGCCTGTGATACCTCTGTACATGCAACAGCTGACATCAAAACTTTATTACCCACTCATTTTCCCATAGTGATAAACTGTTGCAGATGTACAGTTATTGTCAAGGCAAACACATTGGGGCAGTTCCTGGTGTTGGTTTGTTGTTTTGTTTTTTGCCTTTTTTTTTTTTTTTTTTTAATATAATTTCTTTTTTGTCTTCAAAGAAAGCAAAAGTGATATTTTGGAGGAGAGACAGTTACTGGAAGGCTGTGGCATCCAGCCCCACTCCTCCTCCTCCTCCCAGCAACCCCAAAAAAGAAATCAGCTAAATTACTCGGCATCCCAGCCCAAGGCACAGCTCAGCCGTGAGGAATTCTCACCAGATGTCTCGGTCCCCACCCGGCCTCCCACGTCACCAGGCAGCACAACCCCTCTGAGCCTGAGGTCCTGCAGGGACAGCCAGCCCCAGCCCCCTGCCTGCAGTGTCCAGGACAGGCTGGTGACACCCCTGTGCCACCAGGGACACCCAGCCACCCTGCCTGGACTATCCAGGACAGATTGGTGACACCTCTGTGCCACAGCCACCATACCTGCAGTGCCCAGGACAGGCTGGTGACACCTCTGTGCCACCAGGGACACCCAGCCACCATGTCTGGACTATCCAGGACAGGCTGGTGACACCTCTGTCCCACCAGGAACACCCAGCCACAGCTCCAGACCCGGCCACTCTCTGTGCTCCTCCAGCACACAGGAGTCCAGTCCCACTCCTCTCCTTTTTTGTGTCCTTCCCCTGGAGCCAGGTGTGACTGAGCAGCCCTGAGGTCCCCCAGCTAGACCCTGGCTCCAAGGGACAGCCCCATGTCCCCATCTGGAACCCAGTTTCCAGCTGATAATGCCCACAACAAGATTTATCTGGATGTAACCAATAGGATTCTCCATGGGTGTTAAATTCACTAAAGCCAACAGAGTGCCAGTGATTCACATTAAGGGAGGATGTGGATTGTCACGGATAAAATCAGGCACAAAGTGATGTATCACTCCCCCTGCTTTCATTTCTTGATGCACTGAGAGCATAGAAATAACCCCTGTGAGCACCTGGAAAGCCAGGTGTGGGGCAATGCAGCTGGAGACCAGCCCTGGCAAGAGCAGAAGTTACAGGGAGAAGAAAAATCACTTCAGGTATCTCATCTCCCAGTATAACAATTAACTCCTGCTTCCTAAAGTACATTTTCCTCTGGGTGGCTTAAAGCAAAGGGATTTTCTGCCTCTTCTCACTGGCTGAACCACAGTGTGCACACCTTACTTCAAAGGTAGACATTTTCTGCAATGTTTTCCTTCCAAATTTTTAAGTCCTTACATTATTCTGGTATTTTTTGATAGCTGCCACATCCCACTCTAGATCATTCATCATGAGGCACTATTTGCTTATTTTCCAGCAGTCCACATCCCACCTTCATCTCCACTATTGAGACTGCTCCTGTCCCAAGAGCTCTCAAACCCATTCTCTCCTATAGAAAGGATTTTGAACCCTCTCTCCTCCTTTCCTGGCCTCCCTCTCCTGCAGTTTTTGGCTGCCAGCTCTCTCTACCTCTTCCTCCCAGCCTGAGAAAGAGGAACACTGACTCTGCACAAAGTGCCCTGCTCACTGTCTGGTCTGAGCAGCAGAGCCTGGAGTGGGATGTATGGGAAAAACCCTGTTCATCTCCTGGTGCTCTGAAACAGAGTACATCCCATATGGTCAGGATCTTCAGAGGATTTTGCAACTAAATTCTTAACAGCTCCCTGCTGATTGCGTGCAAGTGGCAATTTTTCAAAGCTGAGTGCTTGGCCAAAGCTTGGAGGCTTTTTCCCCCCACTGCTGGAGCAGTAAATGATGTATCTGTGACCAAAACACCAAACCTTCAGCCCTCGAGCCAGAATACAGACATGCAAACATTTCTTAATTAAACAGTTGTAAAATAATTTTAGCAAGAGCAGTTACCTCCTTAGTGGGAATTACTGAACTTTGCCAAAAAAAAAAAAAAAAAAAAATCAATTTGAGGTAAATAAATTGCATGGAAAATCTCTGCCTGATGACTGTCTAAGCTGCCAGGAAACAATAAAATTAAAAAAGGAGTCTTACACTAAGAAGTCTCAGGTCTGATTGTAAAATAGTGTTAATTCAATTTTTAAAAAGATGTTAAGAATAAAAGAGGACATTGTAGCATAAGCACTTGAAAGTTTCTGAGAAGGCAAGCCTGTGCCTTCATGAGATCATTGAAATCCCTTCAATGTAAGGCTTTCACTCTGTTTAATTTTAGTACACAACCAGTTCAGAACACTTGTTTTACAACATTTTCAACAGAAGACGAATCCTTGGCTCTAAAAATTAATCCCATGCAAAGAATAGAAACTCAGGATGCAGAAATTTACAGAGAGGTTTATGAGTTCTTCAGTTACATAAGAATAAAAAGAAATAATTAGCTAATTGTTGAGAAATACAGACCAAACTGAAAATGCTACATAAAAAATATAACAATAAAATTCACATTAAATTATTTATTCAGTAATAAACAGTGACACTTTTCTTAATACAAAGCCCACCCTCCACCCCACCCCACCCCATCAGTTTTGATGAGAGGGGCAAATATTCCAATGGAGTTTTGAGGGAAGCAAGCTGGGAAAAGAGGTGGGGGGAAGAGAGGGACCCTGATTTGACTGATGGTTTTAAACAACAGCTACAAAGAGCGAGCAGGGAAAGTGCAGCACAGTTCTACAGATACTTCAGTCAATTACTGTAAACCTCAAACTCCTATAAACACTGGTTGTCTTAGGTACCAAATACCTGAGCCCCAGCTCACCAGAACCAAGGCTGGAGCAGCTTCCAGGCCACCACTGGACTGCAATTCAGGCATCCAAGGCTGGTCCCAAGCATCTCAATGCCTCTGAAGGATTTTAGGGACACTGAGAGGAGGAAAGAGCACTCAGGTTTCTGTAGGCAAACTGCCACAGTGCACAGCTGAGTTATATTGGAGGCTGGAGCCTTTGAGCAGGTGCATGGAATGACTGGAGTGTTTTAACAACTCCCATCCCTAAACTTTCTTTACTGGGAGCTGAAAAAACAGAAATGGTGCATCTCCCAGGGAATTCCATCCCTGCTTTCAGAGATCCCAGCGTGGTGGCCTGGAGTTTGCAGAGTAAGAACTGGGAGAGCAGACCAAAGGCAGCCAAAACATGGGTTTTCAGGGATATCTAGTTCCCCTTGGCACCAGTTCACCCCATAGGTATAAACCTGCTAACACAGCCTAAATTTAGTACATTGAGCAGTGACAGGCCAACCATGTACATATAATTCTGGAGAGGATCATCTCTGCTCTCAGCTCCACCAGCTCAACCTTTTCAAACCACTCCAGCCTCTCCTGGATTTTGAATTAGCTCAGGCAAGAGAACCTTACTTTATAAAAGGGGCATCTTCATGCACCACAACTCTCAGATTGTGCCCATAGGGCTAATATGTAAAAGCAGTATTTATTTTTAAATACTTTCCTGCTTTACATGAGATTTTAGTTCCAAACAACATGCATCAACTTTTTTACAAAACCCACTCACAAAAAATATATATCATCCAAATACCCTTTAGAAGCTCAAAGGCTGACATACTAAAACCAAGAATTCCACCTGAAAAATATATATATTTCTAAATTGTTTATAAGGAAATATATATGTTGCTGGTCCGTTCATATGGAGCAAAAGCTTGTACCTGAAATTAATTAAAATAATCATAATCAGAGATAGGCTTATCTGCAGAAAGGCAATATATTGGACCTCTCTACATAACTGCTGATTTCATTATGATCTTTACAGATACAAATCAGGTGATTTAAAAGGGGGTTTTTTATGTGTTCTTGTTGTGTTTGGGTTTTTTTAACAAGTAGGGGAAAATTCATTCCTGAGTTAACAGAGAATGCAATAAAATGCCTACATTTTCCATCTCAGATGAGATTTGATGAAGTCATTCACTTCATTTCCAAAGGACGTGCATTTGAGGCACGAGAGTGGAACAGAGGGAACCAGGTTCAGCTCTATGTGAATGTGCATAAATATATTTGTAGAGAAATATATCCATACACATAAAGAATTGTTGGAGGGGGACAGCAAGACATATGTAGCAGCCTGGAAGCAGAAAGGCTGGGTGAGGCAAGGCAATCCTGAGGGCAGGTTGAGGGAAATGTGACATTCCCCTCCCTCTCTGAATGCTGGGATGAGAGATCTGTTCTCAAAAGTGTTTTGATGCAGGTGTGAATGATTGAGACAAAACTGCCATTCATTGAGGACCACCTGAACTTGTGTGTCTGGTGAGGGAAGAGATCAGAACAGAGCCCATTCTGCTATTGCCAAGTGCAGCTTACTCAGCTCTCCAGAAATTTCAGAAATCCAATCTCCTGGGCAGTCAGCACCTGCACTATTCCATTGTCTTGTTGGGATGGAAATGGGCCATTGGAAAAAACTGGTGGACTACTTGAGCCCTTCCAGTCTTCAAATGAAGACATAAAAATTGATGTCAGATTTCTCAACATTAACAGGAATAAAATAAAATCCTGGACAACTTTAAGGAGGTCAGTATTTTGAGTGTCTTGAAATAAAACAATAATTTCCCTATGTTCTCCCAGAAACAGAGTCCAACATGTTTTATAAACCCTCTCAAAAGTGAATCATCCACTTCCTTGGGACAGCATCAGAACACACCACACACAAAAAGAATGAAACAACTCCTTTAGTAATGCATTAAGACACACAACTTATCAGTGACATGATTTCAAGAGCCTTCTTCTTTTCCTACCTGAAGAAAGATGAGCAGTCTCACCCTTTCTGCTCCTTGCTGCCATCAATTCCCCACCACTGCAGGCTCCCCTCCTCTTCCAAGAGCAAAACCACAGCAGCATCTGCTTCTCATAAGCACTTCTGTGCGTGTGTGTAAGTGTGCGTGCATGGGAAAGAGGGACAGAAGGAAATCTGCTGAATTTGACTTAAAAGTTTGTCACAGGGAAGGGAGGGGTTTTTTTGGGTTTTTTTTTTTTTTGTTTTCCATCCCTCACATTGTAGAACACAGAAGCAGGGCTACTGCTAAGCACTTAGGTTTTTCCTTTCTTGTTAGCACAAGTGACAATTAGTTGCTGAGGGGAAAAGGAGAATTTATTTCACTTTCAAAGTCAACAGGCTGGTGCATGAATGGCTACAGACAACAGCAGGTTTTCATTGGCACTTGTCACCCAGAGTTTGCAGAAGTTCTGTCAGCTCAGTCCCAGGTTCAGCAGCAGAAACTGGGTGCAGAACAGTAGTCCTGGAGGTGGAAGAGGCAACAGCTTCCCCACTTCTTCATCCCCACTAGCCAACAACTCAGTGATACAATCCAGAAATTCCAGTGCAAACTGTGGGCCTGCTTCATTCCTGCCCTGTTTTGCTTTAACATCTATAATTAACCAGAGGAGGTCCCTCATAGTATGAGCTTGTGAAGGGGAAGGCAGTGAGCAGACTGCTCTTGTTAGGCTTTAAGCTATTTCAGGAGGACAAACATACCTCAAAAGTAATGCTACCTTTCCTTTTGCTTCTCCTGCCACCCAAACTCTCCATCCCTGAAATTCAATGAGGACACACGCTCTCTTTGACTCCCACCTTTGCCAAGTCTAAGGGGGGGAAAAAAGAAAGAAAAAAAAGCTTAGAAATACTGGGAGGCAAAAATCTAATACTGTGAGCATTCTTAAGTCAGAACTCTTTTTCTTGAGATATTTCCTAAGCTGTACTGTCCTGATAAGAAAGTGAACCGTGGCAGCTGGTACTCCATTCCCTCCCATACAGTTTTCCCACTGCATTATTAATTTATTGACAAATTGAGGAGCTAGCTCCACCAGAGCAGCAATAATATAGAGAACTGTCATGAGAGTGAAATTTATTGAGAGAAAAAAATACTGATGGACTACAAAGATGAGGAAAAAAACCCCACCACATTTATTTCATCATCCCAACACAGAGACTACAACCTTATTACTTTAAACCAATATTTAAGCATAGTCCATTCAGCATTTATACACTGTCTCAAACTTCAAATCAGCAAGGTAGAGACTTAAAAGTCTTGCCAAATTGTGATATAATCCTAATGCCTCCAGTGCCAGCATGTCAAGCCCTCTGCCTTGACAAGGAAGAATGCCCAACACCTCACAGGATCAAGTTCAAAAAGCCTGGTGGGAAGCAGCAGTGCAGGGAAGCTCAGAGTGGCATGCACACCCCAGCACCCCCCTCCCCTTTCACACACACATCCATGTGGTCTCCACCTGACTAAACTACATTTACAACGCTCAGTGCCTTAAAATTAAACTCTTTCTTATCTCAGCCATGTGTTTGTCTCTTGGTTTTTCCACTCGGCCGGTGTGCCTTGCAAACAGGGATATCGGAGAGTGACAAATATAATGCTTTGTAACAGCCTTAGCAAATAATGCACAGAGCAGAAAGGCAAAATCTCCAAGCTACAGCCAGGACCCAGCAAACCAGGTCCTGACCCAGGGCTGTCCCCAGTCCCATCTAAGCACATGGTGACACTCACAGGAGTCCCCAAGGGCTGGGCACAGAGCCTGACCCAGCTCCAGCCTGCGGCGACCTCGCAACCCCTACCCAGGATTTGGTCGCTTTAACCTTGGCTCCAACCAAAAGCCTGACCCAAGGCCCAGGCCAGGGGGGTTTCCCAAGCAGGGGGCTGTGTTTCCACGTGGCCATGCTGCTGTTCCAAGGCCAGGCTCTGCTCCTGGTGGCTGCCAAGCCCTGGTGTGTGCAGGCTCAGCGTGCGCCGCTGCCTCCGACACCGCAAACACATCCTGGAGTCAAGGGGAGATGGGAACTGCAGTGCTGCCCTCGAGCTGCTCAGCACGCAGAGCAGGCCAGTTCAAAACCTTTTGTTTACACAAGCCACACATTTTCATAAACCTGGATTTTTAATTTTTTTTTTTTCCATTTCCCTGAATATTGATGTTATAAGTTACCACCTTGAAATGGTTTAGCTGAAAATCCTGCCTGTGAGATTGTACTGCAACATAACCCACAGGGAACTGTGATCAACAACTTCAGAGGATCTCAGATGAGGCCCATATTTGTGTCTGATTTAAGAGTATTTGGTCCATTTAGAAAGAATGGATGGGTTGCAAATGCAGTTGCTGTAACCTATGCTTTGCTCTATGCTAAAGGTGTTTGCGAGCTTCTGACAATCAGCACAGCACAAAGTCACCTTTAGAAGCAAGAAAAACAAAAACACTTTTACTACAATCTAACACCAGGAAAAAATATTTGGCTGAAACTTCAGGTGCGAATTATACTTGCTTAAGCTAGAACAAAATGACAAAAACATCTAGTAAAGTGGAAACAAAGGAGTTTAGCTCTTTAAAAAGAAAAGAGATATAGACATTTGAGGTAACAAACAAAAAAACCCAAAATGCACAAACACATCACAGACATCTAAAAATAGCATTTTATACATTTTTGCCAGTGCTTCTCTGAGAGCAAGTTCTTTAAACAGAACTTAACAATTTTACAATTTTTTTAAAAAAATATGTCATCCTAAAATAGCCCATCAATCCTTACCCAAACTTTCTGTATTTCTACAAAAATAGATGCACAAAGAGCTACAAAATACTGTATTCCTGAAAGAAGGCGCACTGTAATCAAGGGAGAGTCTTTTTCCTGACTATTGAGACTGTTCATAAAAATATCAAGCTGAACAAAACAAAACACTGTTAAAGGAGCAGAAAGGAGTTAGGTTGCCCAGCTGCAGCAGGCTCAGATGAGGAAAGAAAGAAAAGTTAGGCTTCTGGTTTTTTTTCCAACACTGTGGGACCCATAAACGGCCTTACAAATAAAAGGCTCAATAGCAAAACCAGAATAGTTGGCCCTTCATCTTCATGTGTGTCCTTTGCTCCATGCAGAAGGAGTCAACCACTGCTGCATCACCCTGCATCACCAGCTCTGCAGGCTCCAGCTCTGGCTGGTCTCAGTTTCTCTGTACTTCAGAACCAAGCAGTTTCCTTGCTCTTGTCCTGATGCTGTAGACCTATGTTTCAGGAGAGAAAAGGAAAATAATTAATATTAATAAATATTAATTAATTAATTCTAAGGTGGTGGGTTTTTTTCCTTCCCCCTCCCCAAGCAAATGAAGTAAGGGTAAGCACGTTGTGATCAAAAAAAAAAAAAAAAAAAAAAAAAAACCAAAACACAATTTAACAGTTATTTAACAGTTTAAAGGACTTGTTATCAACAGTGTTACTGCTCCAAACTTTTTAGTTTATGAGGGGTAAAATTAAACCATATTAAGAGTTTGATTCTTGCTCAAGCATTTCAGAAATGGTGATAAAATTCCTGTATGCATTTCCTCGGTTTGAGCTAATGTGGAGCATGGCATGGAATGAAAAAATCCTCCAGTAAAGGTCTGCATCAATTATCCAGTATACAGCAGAGCAATATTTCCAGGCAGGGTCCAGCCACAGACATCATCTCCTCTAGAAAATGCCTGGGACACTTCAGGATTTCACAGTTTCTGTGGCATTTCACCTCACAGAGAAGAGAGGGAAAATGTTCCTGCAGCAGGCAAAAAAACCCCAAATAATTTCACCTACAGAGTGCAAGATCTTCAGCCAAGAATGGCTAGTGCTTCCACATGGGGAAAATTAATGGTTTTCAGCTTGCATTTGTTATGAGTTCCTCTAGCATTTTCCTTTGTAAAAAAAATTGAGCACTATCTAATAAATGTGGTGCTATGTTGTGGCTTTAGCATTATAGACTTGGAACCTGCATTATAATCTGGGATTTCTCTGCTCCAGAGGGATCCAATCCCTAGATTCACACCTTACAGGGCATAAACCTCAAACCCAGACAATAAAAGGGAGGTGCAGATTAAATTTCCCAAAGAAGATACATTCTTGCTCCTTTATAGGGAAAATAGAGGACTGACATACAAGCATGTATTTTCAGAGGTAGTAAGATGCTCAATTAAAACCTGCCTTTTGATGTTTTGAGGCAAGTA
Organism: Muscicapa striata striata; assembly: GCA_030060385.1. Taxonomy (NCBI): domain Eukaryota; kingdom Metazoa; phylum Chordata; class Aves; order Passeriformes; family Muscicapidae; genus Muscicapa; species Muscicapa striata. The sequence continues at coordinate 3,210,123 of JAREIS010000058.1, read as the reverse complement.
AATCACATTTCATGATATTTCCCACTATAAATCATCATTCCTGATATGCAATGTACCAAGGCACCTGACTTGCTAAGAATTTAGGGTTAATTTCACCACTAATGTAAACAGGGGCAACTTCAGACCTCAATGATGTTGTAACCACTGGGACTCTGTGTTCATTTGATGCTTAACCTGTGAAAAGTGACAGATCCATGTGCTGAGCATGGATCTCATTTCCAAACCCAATCACACAGTGAACATGAAAGATCTGTATGTTTTCAAAAAGCCTAACAGGCATGGAGGATTCAGATCTGACAACTACCTCATTGCTTTAAGATTATAAACAGTTAAATATTTAATGATGATCTACATTTTAGAGCTTAGCAGCAAAGCAATGAGCACTCACATAAAGGATGAGAGCATATGGCTCTACCCATGTGAGGATTCCCAAGCAGGGTACAAACACTTGTGTGTCCAGCAGTGAAGAGACAGGGAAAGCAGAGCCCATGGCTGTGGTTAACCAAACCTTGTTTAGTGCTTTCTGCTCCATTTCACATGCACTTGTACCTGTTCCTTCAGATTGGAAAATCTGGGATATCCCTCAGCTAGAGCATGCCTATAAAAACATGTTCAGAGGCTCTTCATTCAAGGAAGATGTCTCCTTGTTGCTTAAGGGCTACTTGTTTTCCTGGCAGCATCATACATAGTCATAACAGTTCCCTTCAAAGCTCCCTCAAAGTTAGTGATGACAATTTGGGGCTATTTCTATTTTTCCTCTACTGCTTACAATTTTTAAGCAAAGATGATCCCCCACCCAAAAAAGAAAAAGAGTCAGACAGCAGAAACCTTTCAGAGCATAAAGAAGTCATTTAAGTACACTAGGACCACTAAAGGACACCAGAGGCCATGGAAGCATATAAGAAGAGAAACAGGTTATGTGGCTCCCAGCAGCTTAAAAAAAAATGACACACACACATATATGTTTAAAAGATCTTCCACCTGACAGTAGCAAGTGGTAGAAGGGGAATAACTAGCTGAACCTTCCTAGGCAGGTGTCTTTGCAAGACACAAATAATTTCAACAAGGAGGTTTAAGGTATAGCTACAGATTCTAAACAGCAAGAGAAAATTATCCAAAAAACCAAAGTTGTCCTATTTACAGAACTGAATGTGGAACATTTTCCATGCTTTTTTCCTCGTCATATTCCTATATCCTTCAAGGCAAGGCCATCTGCAGACCTAATACAGGATCCAAGACCTGCTACTCACCCAGAGCTTCTACTTGCAGTGCAAGTGCTGCAGTTCTTTCCTTTTAGCAAGGAAATCCTCACTTGCACTGCATGGCCAGCACTGCCACTCCAGCAAAATTCCCCTTCCCTGGGACACCTACATTAGACCTGATTTGCACACAAACATTATGCAGGTTCTGTGGGAGCACTTAACCAAATTTAATGAGTTGTGACAAACCTGTGGGATGTATATGAGCAGACAAATGTACAGAAGGGATCAAACTCCAAATTCAATGTATCACACTGACATATGGGCATTTCCCAAAGGGGATTTTCCACAGTAAACCAGGACTAAAGAATGGTAATTAGTTCACCTAAATTTGAAGTTATTCACCTCAATGTGTGTAACTTTACAGGATAAAGAATGTGCATCTCAATTTTAACAGACTTACAGCCATCACTCGTGCCAAATTCCTGCTTTGCTTGTGGTGTGCTGGGGCTGCAGGAAGCCTCCTCCAGCACATCTGTCCAACAGCAGGACAGGATATCCTCCTAGGCTCTGCAAGGCAAGTTGCTCTGCTCTCCTCCCCATGGGCTGCCAGCAGCACAGCCAAATCCCACTGCTCACCTGAAGGGTGTGCAGGACATCTCCCATCCATAGCACTGATGGCTATAACCACCAGCAGCACTGCAAGACACAAATTCTCCTTCCCAACCCCTGATCCTCAGTGGTTTAGCATTAGCAAGAAGCTTTAGTGGTGACAATGGATTATGGCTGCAGCCCTGAGCCACAGGCAGAGCTGGTGACAGCCAGACCTTCCTTTGCTCGACACCAGCAGGTCTAAACTCCACAAAATCTGTGCTTATTCCAACGTGTTTATATCAATGTTTGACATGAAATGTACCTTTATACTGAGCACTGTAGCTTGTGCACTGTGGAAAGACACTACACACCACCAGACAAAACCTAGCCAGTTTTAATAGCTTTTGATGTAGATCAGCATTTTCTTTAACCCCACTTATACCAATACAGAAGGCTTATAAAAGGGTTAATTTGCAGCCTACAGTGTGAGGATTAAGCCACATTTAATGGCAATCAGGTAGCTAAATTCTTCTTCATCCCCTAAAACAGGACCATGTAAGTTCAAACAGATGTGCAAAACCAGATCAATAGTGTGTCAGCTCTGTGCTGATGTCCCACACAACGAGTTCTGAAACAAAAATTCCCAAACTATGCCATGCATGTGGTGGGAACCTCCTCTCAACCTCTGAAGTGATTCAGCACCATCCATTCATGAGATCGATTATTTGGCTTGGCATGGCAGAGATGCAACAGTGTAGCTGGAGGAGGGTAAGATTACAGCCAGCCTGCCCTGATCCCACCTCTGCCATCCCACATAATTCAACAAATGTTCCTGTAATCACATGTGACAGCAGCACAAGGAATGTGACCCATGGTAAGAAGAGGGAGAAAGAGCTTGTAAGTGAAGGACCCCAAAAGGCAATGTCCAGGTATAGACCAAATGAACTTCTTTAACATAAATCACTTGAAACTCACAGAATCTGATATATTGGCAGCTCCACAGGTTATTTTCTCCAGGGATATATGAGCAAAAACTTTTAGAACTGACAAATTCTTGTCACTCTGGCCTTACCCAACTCTGGAGAAAGCACTTTATGTCACTAAAAGCCAGTTCACTCTTCCAGGCCCTTGAGTTGGTAGCCTCTCTCTTGAGATAGCTGTTTGACATTAGAGTTAAATGGAAGGACATGCTGTGTGATGTGGAGATTTATCCAGTATGATCTGCTTTCCCTGAAGTGCACATGAAGCAGGTGCTGGATGTGACTCCATGTGGTATTTGAGGAGACTCCTTCATTCCCCCACACCTCCCATGGGATGACACTGCTGGATGTGCACACAAAACCCTGACACAACTGAGCTCCCTCTTCTCTCCACGCCTCCAGCACCTGTAACCAAAGCACAGGCTGCAGGCAAGGCTGAAAAAGGAGCTCAACCTTCCTGCCCTTCTCAGCAAGCCTGTGCTTGGAATAAGTGTGAAGGGGAACAGAGCAAATAACTGTAATGTCACAGGTTTCCACTACCTGCTGTGCTTCATTGCTTGCACCCTTGTTTCCAAAACTGGGGCTGCCTAAAAGGTTTTGCTGTTGTGCTTCAGTATGTGACCCTTTTGACTAGTCTCAAACTAGTGAGACATTGGTCTGCTGAGATTCTCTGTTTCTTCAAACCAGTCACATTTCCCCTCTTTCCCCACAGGAACTCATACACTAAAATCCACACAATCAAGCATGGGTCAGAAGTTTACAGTTCAGATCTTTTTCACTGCCTCCCACGCTGAGCAACCAAAAGATATGCAAGGCACTGCCAAATCAGGATCCTGACAAAATTAGCACCCAACTGCACCCCTTTCTCTAGGAGCAGGCAGCAGCAAGTCAAAACTATGTTTATTTTCTAGGACCCAGAGTCTTTTTTGAAGTACTTGCTCTTGAAGAGAAAAACAACTCACAGTTTAGGCTGGACTTGTACCTAAGCCAGGCAGTGGTTTCTCCTGACTAATAACTGCTTACACAGCTCTCTGTTCCATTCCCAAAAGGTTAAGCCCAATACCAGAGCTCTGCAGGTGGACTCTGGGGCTGACTCCAGGAGGGCTTCTCCCTTACACTAGTGGCAGTGACAGTCTGCTCATGCTTCAGAGAAGATACTCACTCCCCTTATGGAGTTTACCACAAAGAAAAATCTCAAGATCCCATTCTGGCCAGTTTATCCTTCTGTACCCAAAAGCATAAAATATAATTATTCTTGTATCGCTGGTTTAGCTGAAAATGTTATTTATATATAAATTGTCCAGTTAAGAATCCTGATAAGCTTTTTCTTTAGTTTAATTGACATCAAGACAGCAAGTGGCATAGTATTTAGAGAAGATTACTAAAGATTACTAGAGGAGGGTTCCCAGTTGCTTTAGAGGGAAGAGACAGATTTTTATTAGGTTTGTAGTATTTCATCTTTAAGAAACAGCCTTTCCTCCCCACCCATTCTTTGTTCCCCTACCCACTAATAAAGGCAAAGAAGTGCTTCTCACATTGAACCAGCCAGAGAGAGCTATCAAAAAGGGAGACAAATAGATACTTAAAGGAAAAGGGGACAAAGACACAAACCTGGTGTTTCTTTAATCAGACAACATACTGTCTTTAAGAAGTACTAATCTGCAAGGATTGCTGCTGGTGAGATAAATATCAAACTGAAAAAGAAACCCTCAGTGGGGCCTATGAGCAGGATGGATACACTGGAACTCTCAGCCACCTGATTGCAAGGAACTCCAAACCCTGAGAGCTGCCAGACAAGCTTCTGATACTGAGACAAGAGAATCAAAGCTCTCAGACACAGATGGAATTCATGGTCTGCAGTTCAGACTACAGACCCTGCAGTAAAATGTATTTAATTCACACACCTCTGCCTAGACCCTATAGAAAGATGTTTAGTTTGATGGCAAGCACAGCTCAATCAGCACCTCTATTCTCCATGTGGCACCTGGATACTACACAGGAAGGGAATGCTGAGCTATTCCACCTCAAGGTGCAGTCCTCATGTCCTGCAAGTTATTGGTTTATTGGAGCTATATATTGGTGGATGCACATATGAACTAGCTGAATTAATTATGCTTATGGAAGCCTAATTAATATTTTCCCACAATATTTACACAAAAAGAAGCAAACAAAAAACACAGATCATGTCACAACTCATCTGGCTTAAATGGGACCAAGGCAGATAGAGATCTGTTAGCAAAAGAGAGACAGTGGTCTGACAGTAATTACAGGAGGGATTCCCACCTGGAAATACATTTGGACATGGCTCTGAGAACCAGCCCTGCTTTAGGCTGCAGGGAGTTTATTCCTGTGAGATGTTACATACTGATTCGTGTCATTATAATCAATATAAACAAGAATACTGAATCCAAAGTAAAGCACAGACATAAGACACAAGAAAATCTAATTTCATTATATTTGTTTAAATCACTTTGTTTTAAATTGTTGATTTTTTTTAATGTATTTTTATTATTTTTCACTATAATCATGAATTGTATCCACATGGGCTTGTTTGGACATGAGCAGGCTTGTCCCTGTTAAGAGTGTAACATGAGAACATGTTCAAGCCTCATCCAGACCTGGTGGGGGCTGGTGGCCACTGCTGCCTGAGTGCTAGCCAACATGTTTGGGCTTTCTGGGACTTGTACCCCAGCACAGTGGGCATGTCACAGCCCACCAAAAACTGCTTTAAAAGAGGCAGTGACCAAAGATGAGGTGGACGTGTTGGTAGAGCACAGACTCCTCACATCCCCAGTGCTGTTTGCATTTTTCTTACCAACAAACCAATAAATTGTCTTATTGATTGACCTACCCAATTGTGGTGAGTAATTTATAACACATTGTGTTGGGTTGATGTGGCCAGAAATGTGTATTCTGTCACCATCTGTTGAAGCCAGGTGGGGCAGTGCCCCTGATCTCCGTTGCACACATTATCTGCTAATGGGCCAGCTTTAAGACAAGATGGGGCAACCACATTTATCTTTTCCACTACCCATCTTCCCTCCAGGAAGATACCATCTGCTGCTGGCCCATTCAGTCCCAGTGCATGACTGATAAAATTACATCATCCCATTGGGAGATGCTCCAGCCAGGGGAGGAGCCAAGCCTTTCCTACCTAGATAAAAACTGAGATTTTGGACAGCAAGTCACCATCTTTCCACTGGATTCCAGAGGAAAACCAGATCCTTTTTCCACATCATCCCTGGACCTTCAGAGGAAAACTGCACTCTTCTATAAGAGCACTGCTCCAACTGAACCACATCTGCCACTGCAGGAGGATGCAGCCACCATTTAATGGGACTGTGCCAACACCCTGACTGACTGAGAGGGTGTCAGGTTGTATTCTGACTCTGTCAGCATTGGAATTGTTCTTTATAATACCGCATTTCTATTTTAATTTTCCTAGTAAAGAACTGTTATTCCCAATTCCCATATCTTTGTCTGAGAGCCCCTTAATTTCAAAATTATAACAACAATTTGGAGGGAGGGGGTTTACATTCTCCATTTCAAAGAGAAGCTTCTGCCTTTATTGTCAGACACCAGTCCTTCAAACCAGGACACACACTCGCACTCAAACAACCCCAGACAACACCACCACGACCACCACCCACCCAAAGCAAAGCACATTACCTGCATCGAAGCCAAAGCCCGGCACGATGTCCACGGTTCCGTGGAAGGCTCCAGCCCAGGCTGAGGTAGCGCTGGTGACGGCGGCGGGCTCAGCCTTGGCCCCGTCACACGGGGGATCCTGGCGCGGGCAGCGGCAGCAGCAGCGAGCCGTAGCGCGGGTCGCGGTGCGCGCCGGCGGCGTGGCGGTGCACGTACACCTCATGCATGTGTGGGTACGGGGGGCTCACCTGAGACGCTGCCAGGGGGTAGGGCCAGGGCTCGGAGGCGGCGGGGGGAGCGGGCGGGGCAGGCTGGTGGAGGCTGTGTCCCGGCCAGCCGCTGGGATCTGGGGTTGGGAAGGTGCCTGGTGCGGTCACGGGGAAATCGGGGTGCACGCCGCTTAAGCAGGGTGGAGGAGGGGGATGCTGGTAAGAGCTGGTCCAAAATGAGGTTGGGAAACTGCTCCTTTGGCTTGAAATCGTCGAGCTTTCTGTTAGGGAGGAAAGAAGGGAAGTGTGACTGATGCTGCACGACACATTTTGTGACAAAAACCCCCCAATGATTTGCTACTCTATGAAGTTTGTAACAAGCTTCCTCAGTAAATACAGAATCACAGGACATTTGAGGCAGAAGGATTATCTAGTACAATTCCCCTGCTCAAGTGGAGCAGTTGTCCAGCATCACGACTAGTCAGATTTGAGTGAGCTCCAGACTCAACAGCCTCTCAAAAAAAATCCCCAAAAACAACCACCAACCTAAAAAACCCAACAAAACAAAACATTTTCTTGTATTCAGATGGAATTTCCTGTTTTCTAATCTCTGCCTCTTGCCTCTTGTTGTGTCAGCAAGCATTGTTGAAGGGAGCCTGGCTTCTCCATCTTCATTCCTTCCCATCAGGTTTTTAAATACATAAGATCCCCTCCCCCAGGAAGATTTTTCTTCTTCAGGCTGTAGAGTCGGAGCCCTCTCAGGATCTCAGTGCAGAAATTGTGAGAAGATGCTAACTCCTGCCCAGACTAGAGCACATCATTTAGAAATGCAGCTGTTGTGCCTGCAAATGCTACTGAGGAAAAAGAACCAGCTCACACTGCAAAAAAGGAAACATTTGGCTAAATAATACCTGATTTTCTCAAACTAGTTGCATGCTTTGATGGGATAAAGGTCATATCTAACGCAGCTTATATTAGTTCTTTATAGAATATATCATGATGCCCTCTGCTCAACAGGATCATACAAGCAGAACTATCTATGCAACTTGAAGAGGTTTTTGTAGAACTAAAAGACTTGCTGCTTCTTACAGCTAGAGCTCAGGTTATATTTATATGGATTCCAATACCTCTACATTATGAAATCACATTCTAAAAATTCCTCTTTTGAAGGAGCAGTTAGTGTTTTTGATGTGTAGCAAAGTCTTGGCTTCTCCATTCTCACAATCCTCTTGCCAGCTCATGCTAGAAAGTACTGCTTCGTGCAATATGTCTCAGCTCCAACAGGATTTTTTTTTTTTTTTTTGGTCAAAGATGGAAATATGAAAATACAGAACTTCATCTCTGATGAAAGAACAGTCATAAAAATAGCCTATGGAGAAATAAAGCCAGGGAAGTTTAATATTTGATGAGGCAAGGAATCCTCTGTTCCTCATAACTTTTGTAAAAGTATTTTTTTTTCAAATCACCTTTGTTTTGCTTTAATAAGCAGCTGGAATGAGACTTGGGGGAAGACACCATTGAGAATGAACAGATTCTTCAAACGCTCCCGCCTCTGAACTTGGCTTATACAAAAATATTTTGGAAGCAAAAAACTTGAAAGTGTTTTCTGACTGCAGCACTAGGACACTCATGTCTCTGTTTTAAAATCCATTAAAATCATAGAAATTTTTCCACACATCAATTGGCTTCGATTTAGGCAGTTTATTGAGTCTGATTAACTTCCGATATTGGAAGCAAACTTTGCACACATACCATGGACAAACCTAGAGCCAAAACTTCCTGCCAAAATGCTTCAGAGGCTGCAAGCTTATCTGACAAACTGCATCCCAACATGGTTTTCCTCAAAAGGTTGTTTTTAGCCACGTATTTCTATTGTAATTCATGCCTGAAGACTAGGGAGAGCTTCAAGCATATTACAGAAGCCTCAGCACTCCTCCAAAATTGGTATTGTTCCTTGTTTGTAAACCATTATTCCTTGTAAAAAGGGATTACACTGAGATGGAGAGTGTGTATGGCTTGTGCTGTTGGCAGCAGGGCTAACATGAACAAAAAAAAAAAGCAAACTTCATGTCCAGTCTGTTGTTTTCCACACTACTTAACAGAGGAGTATAGCTTGACAATGCTCTGCCAGTATTCTGCAAAATTAACCTCTGTAATCGAGTTTTTGAAAACTATCTGGCTGTTATCTGTTTGGAAAAGCCCAAAATCCAAAGCACTGCACTTCAAAAAACACAGAAAACCACAAAGTATCTGCAGGACAGCTTTAGTAACAGGAGAGAGCACTTTAAACCACTGAATCTGCCAACATGAATTCATCCCGGATTGCATAACAGCTTGGCTCTGCCAGCCATGCAGGAGGTCTCAGCCACAGAAAACATTTGGTCATCTCCATTTTCCAAACCTGTGCAGGTTTCACAAAGCCAGCACTGCTGCCTGACTCTGTCATGGGACAGCCCCCAGTGCCATCACGAGTGTGGCCACTCCTGCTGGGAAAAGTCACTCATGTGGCTCCATCCAGGTTATATAAACCTGCAGGAAAATTTCACACCCCCAGTGCTCAGGGATACCTGGCCTCTCAGGAACATGGGAAACAGCCTTTTCCACACTGCCCTTGAGAAAGAAAAAAAATAAAAATAAAAAATCTCTGCTTCCATGGTCTTTCAGGAGGTATTTAACAAAAACCACCTGTCAAGAAAGATACTGCAGTTACCACAATTTCCTACCCTAAGTACAGGGAGGCAAGAATAAGACAATATCCCAGGGACCACGAAATTGTGGCTGATGCAAATGTTCACGGTGGCCAACCCAAATGTTCATGGTGGCCAAGCCAAATGTTCACAACACACACTGAAAACACGCCAGAAGTGCACACGTTGGAAAAGACAACGTATGGAGCTTTCTGTAGTACAGCATCAGCTCTCACTTAAGGCAAGAGGAAAGAAAAGTAAGATAGAAAAACAGCCAAATACTTTCAGCAAGGAAAAGCATGTTGATAAAACACCATTAAAGTAACATTAGTGTCAAGGTATCATTAGCACCTGCAAAAGACTTCAGGCAGCTACACCTAAAATTGAATATTTGCATTAGCCTGTCATGGGAACTGTATTTTATAAAAAATCAGTTTTCAAAATAATTTTTGCCTAACCTGATCGGTAGTTTCAACACAAAAATTATGAATACTTGCTCTTTTCAGAACAACAGGTTCTAGTTTTTTTAAGTAAGCAAAATCCCTCCTGAAAAAAAAACAAAACAAAACAAAAAAAACCAAAACAAACAAACAAACAAAAGCCTGAAGAAAAGCCCCCTTGCAATATCATCTTAATGATAAAAATCAGTGTGCATTTTAATCAGGACACATTTAAAAAAAAAAATACAAGAAAAAAAAAAATGAAAATAAGTCAAAAACATTGCTAATCCCTCCTTTCAGATAAAGGAGAAAATGCAGTGAGCCTGGGAGCCAGCTCATGCTCACACACTTTCCACTGTAACCCGCACCTCCCAAAACAGCTGTTGCAAAAAGCACGTTTCTTTCTAATGTCCTAGTAAGAAACTGACACCAATTCTGACTACCCATGAATGTTATTTATGGAAGGACCTCAAGCCAATTACTTCTTTAGGTAATGGGTTGCAAACTCACATTCATGTGCTGTAAGTGAGCATCTTTGATATTGTGCATAAACCAGAAAACCAAGTTGTCAGTGTTGGTCCTTCCCCATTTTTTTCAAGCAGGAATATTTCAGAAACCCATTTGAACCTGATAAAGCTTATTCTGTCAGCTCCTCTTCTCTGAAGCAGCAAATGCCCTCAGCTCTCTGAGCTCCCAGCAGCCTCCCCAGGGATTTTCCTGCCCCTTCAGCAGGTGCAGGGATGGCACAGGGCGTATCTCCTTACTTTATTCCCAGAAAACGTTCAGGACACGCCGACCTCCATTCCCCACTGAGGGCTCGGGGCACACAGGGTGAGGAGGCAGCATGGCTGGAGAACCCTCACACCAGGCCACCCATGGGCCCTGCAGAGCCCTCTGGGGATGGCTGTGGAACCTCAGAGGGGGACAAACATCAGGACACGTCTGAGGCCAAAGGGAAGATGTGCAGCCCCACCCATGGAACATCCCCAGGCTGGCTGAAGAGGGCTAGCTGTGGGCATGGGGTCTCTGGGGACTGCCTTGATGCCATTGCTAAAACATTTATAGCCTGTCTGGGCCATTTATAAATGCTCCAGTCTCCTTTTTAGTAAGCATAGGTTCAATCCTGCTCTCAGTCGAGTCAACGGAAAATTTCCCATTAACGTTAATGGTCCCAGCTCAAGCCATAAATTCCTCCAGCTCCCCAGCCACTTGTGCTGACCTTTGCTTAAACTTCCTTGGATTTGTCATCATCCTTCTGGAAAGCAAGTTCTCCTGTGCTATTTTCCTCTTCACAGTTGTTTCCAAATATCCCATTTCTCTTCAGTATCTGTGGCTTTCATCAACGCAGCCTCACCTCCACATCACTGATTAGGAACACCACTGCTCCTGCTCAGATCTCACCAGCACCTCTCTCATCAACTCAGTGTGAGGCCACTGCCCACCATGCTTAGTTTGCACCCCTCTGCCACTCCATGTAAGAATGTGATCAGGAACAATGCAGCTGTGAGAATCTTAAAAAATACCCAGACTGCACATCCAACAAAATGGAACATCTTACTAGCACAATTTCAAATTTGGAAATCTTGTCTGTAAGGGCTACCTAGTGTCTCTGGCAAGGTCTGCTCTTTACCAGGCCAACCCATATAATGTATATAGGCATTTATGTGCATAAAAAGGGGTAAGTGTCAGGACAGTAAGTAAATGCCTCGCAGAACCCACCACGTTTCTGCTCCCTGCTTAGATGCAGAGTAATGTCATGCCCATTTTACACCCAGCAAGCCATAACATCATCTGCACCTCTCCCACAAGCAAGCTGCAATGGAGAACACCACGTGGCTGCAGCCACAGGAGCCAGGGCTTACCCCCCAGCCTATTCCATCCTCTGCTGGTTCCTCCCTGCCTGGAAAGTGGCCATGGACAAATCCTGGACTTTGCCTCATCACCTGGCAAAGTCACTCGAGAAGGCTGAATAGGTTTTCTTCACATCCAAGACCAGCGCCCCAAACAGCTTTGCTCTGGCCTCACAGGCCAAGTTTCACACTTGGAGCTAAAAAAAAAAAAGCCTCCAAGCTTGCAGCAGAGGCTTGTGAAGCTGCATGAGCTCTGTCCCCTCCCACCCAGCCCTGGCAGAGCCAGGATATGGCAGGAGCAGGAGATGTCTGCTCCTTCCTTCCCTGCCTTTGGCTGCTCTCTCTCCCTTTAATGCTTCAGATCAACCCAAGAAGCTCAGTCCTTGGACATTTGAGGGGGATTTTTCCACTTTCACAGAGAAGGAGAATTTCAGCTGCAATGCAATGTGTGTTACTGCAGTGCAGCCCGAGTAAGTCACACCACAGAGAGCGAGTTCCTCCCCTCTTACCTCTCCACAGAGGATTGAGCCCTGCCTTGCTCTTGGAAAGGGCAGTCTCTGAACTGAAGCTGTTGGCTTGGCTCAAAGCTCTCGAGAAGTGTTCATCCACCACTGAACCAATGTCTCCCTGGAAGTAAGTGAACAGGACACAGCGAGAGTTCAGGTACTCCATCTCGGCAGGCTGGTCTTTCTCATCCTCCTCTTGCTTGCTGGGAAGAGTCATTTCCAGAGACTCCTGCATCTTGTTGTACACAGCTAATTTCTTCTGGGATTAGAAACAAAACAAACAGGAGATCTATCAGTGACAGCATTCAGTGGAAGTTCAGCTTATGGTTTCCTTAACAAAAAATAACTGAATACACTGAATAACTGAATATTCATTTCGTAATTAAATTTGGACTACCAGGATATTTCACATTGTCATTTCACTAAGAAGAAAACACCAGCACCATTCCTCCCACACAGATGGACCTGCTTCTCAGGCATGGCTCACAACCACAATTTATCAGCACCAGCTTTCACTCAAAACTTTCAAAAGAAAGCAGACAGGCTATAACAATTCTCTCCTGACTCCCACCTGGAGAGGATATTCCATCAATAAAGGTTGGAGATGTCAAGCCCATCCCTGTGGAAGGGTGGCCAGGTACACAGCATCTGCATTACACACATCCAGGTTTATCTGGGCACACTCCTCCAGCTGAGTGTAGAGGGCCCTCTGGATTCCCCATACTTACTGCTGAAGCTGTAAAGATGGGAGAGTTCCCTGCTTCCTGAAAATTTTTCTACTGTATTAGCAAACTCCACAAAATGCATAAATTTTCACTCACTGACGACAGAATTTTTACCACAGGAAGTTATACCTTGGGGTGGTGGTGACTGGGGTCAGGGGTTTGAGAGTTTGGTTTTTTAGTTGATTTGGGGTGGTTTGTTGTTGTTTTGAGGTTGGGGTGGGAGGGTTTCTTTTTTTTTTTTTTTTTTTTTTTTTTTTTTTTTTACACCAGCTTTTAGGAAAAAGGAAAAAAAAAATTCAAGCCATAAAAAATTAAACATGATCTGGGGGAAGAGGGGGATCGACAAGTCCGCAAACACATGCAGAAAAATCCACCCCAAACCCAAAACACAGAGAAACATATAAAAAAGCAAAACCCTCACAAGCCATCTGTGAATGGCTATTTCAGAATCCTCTCTCTCTCTCCCGCAAATCAAACCTAAATGTCAAAATAAATGTGTGTGAAGATCCATTTTGCATGGAACATATTTTTCAGATGTTCCACTTTACAACTGTTTTCACAGGAAAAAAAACCAAAAAAACCCTCTCCCCACAACAGTCAAGCTGCAGGAGTCATAGCTTTTAGCTAGCCAGCCATTTCCACAGCTGACTTTACACACAAGCACTTTCAGGAACCCAAAAACAACTACAGTCCATATGCAGAAGTATTTCATAGCATTCCTATAGAATTACAGTTTGACTTATCTTTAATGGTTTGCTTGGCAACACTCTAGCGCCATCAGAATCTCTTTAAGTTTATGGCTTTTTTTACCCTTTTTCCAAAGTAGTTCTACAGAAAAAGTTAAACAACTACACAGTCTATAAAGTTTCATTTTTACAATAAATATGCTTGTATTATTTAAGAATAATCGAAAGTTGTTTTCTGACCTTGTGTACCATCAATACATTTAAATTCGGTGCTTTCTAAAATCAAATAATCTGACAAAAATTCTCTCACTGTAGTAAAAAATAAATGCTCTGGGGCAAAGTCTTAATTATGAATGGTTATTTTCTAAAATAACTGTAAGAAAGAGCTATTGACAAGTAGAATTAAAACCTATTATACTTAAAGCTCACAGTAAGTTAAGCAACATATCTGACATTCCAGTGGGTTAACTGATAAATGTAAAACAGCTCAGTGACACCATTAATTCAGATGCTCTTGCACAAACTGCAGTGAGGGACACACACAATTTTTATTTCAGTCAGAGATATCCAGGCAATGGCCTGGAATTCCAGTAAATCTGTGCCTCACCAAGCAAGTTATACTGTGGCTCAGTTCAGCATATTATTACCTAGACTTATGGGAGAGCCACTTAAACAAAAAATACAGAAACAGCAAAATAAAGCCGCTTTACTAGAAACTAGAATTGCTAAAATGAAACAGTCTGAGGCTGTAAAAATATTTTTCAAATGCAAAATTTGGGGTAGCCTGCACTTTTTTTGGAAGTGCTTTGTGCCTTTTGTAAACAAACAAACATCCCAGGAAAGGTCTCCTAATATTTACTACCCAAATGCTAACTAGGATATCACTCAAAGTGAGCTTCATGGTTTTGCCTGAGCAATCACGGACCACTGTGGTTTCGGTAAGACAGAAACAGTTCTAGCAACACTACACAGACAGGAGACACGTGCACTGGAAATCTGCAGTGCATCAACCTCAGTGCCTTGGCCATTCCTGAAGCTGCACCACAACTCAGATCCTCTTAAAAATGCAGGACAAGTGGTTGGGGAGGGTGCTTTTCTCGTTTTTGGTTTCGGCTGGGGCTTTGTTTTTTTAAATAGAGACGAAGTATAAAAGAGATCCTATTTAGAGAAATGGAAAGAGATCCTATTTAGAAAAATCTAAATGTGTCTGTTACATGGCAGACCCTCAATACAGGCAGCACACATTAAAAGTGGACTCCTGTCCCTACAGGTGCTAGTACTGATGCTGCAGTTATGCAAATGCAGGCACAAGCACGCAATTACAGACAGACACACACCGCTAACACAGCCCCTGGCTTGACTTGGTGATCAGGAAGGAAGTCTTTCAATGTTCCTATACAGGGACTGGAGCTCAGGAAATTAAAACTTATCTCCAGAGTCGCTTCTCTGTGCAGGAATGTTCCCCCTTCCACAGCTTAAGAATCTAATTCGTTTTCCATTTCAACTCTCTTCCCTCCCCTCCAGTCCACGGGCAGTCATTACAAGATGCTCTAAGCACTTGCTCCTTTCAAAAATACCAAATCTGACCCTTTTTTTAAAGCTAAATATATATATATATATATATATATATATATATATATATATATATATAGGACTGATGGACAAGAGTAAGGCCTCATGTGTAGATTGAAGTTATTTACAGTGCAAGGTTGTAGTTTGCAATGATTTATCTGCAAAGGATGAGAGTTCTAAATTCAATGATTTTTCAAAACATACACAGATCTAATTAATTTGCATTTCAGGAAGAAATAATTAGCCTGTACTTGCAAAACTCTTCAAATAAGACACAACAGTGAGAGAAATAACAAGTTTTCCTCACACACAACGTATAATACATCCTTTCCACTGTATACATCCTTTGATAACGTGAGGTTTTTCCCCCTCATCTAAAATACCCTGGTTGCACACAAATTCCCTAATTCTTGTTCTGACCTTAAAAGTAATCTTCTCACAGTATGTTTGACTGCATTTTTGTGAGTGGAAAGCTATGCAAGATCATCAGCTGCTAAACGAATTTGTCCCACAATCATGGGGCGTGAGGGAACAAAAACAAAAAAACCACAAACACCAGGGTAGGTTTATGGTAACTAACCTCAGCTAGTCCAGTTTTACTTATACTTTTTCATTTGAACAGTTCTAGCATATATTTAAGCAGCCAACTGAGTCTGTAAGATCTTTACAAAGAGTATTTTCTGACCAAACACGGTCTTATCTCTTGTCAGTGTTCAGTATTTTATTATATTCATGAAATACACCTCTCCCTTCCTTACACTAGAGACTGATATTAAGCCTCTAAAAACAAAACAAACAAAACAAAAGTCTTCTCTTGGCCAAGACACAGAATACAGAATTTAAATTCAGAATACAGAATTTAAGTACAAAACCAGGGAAATTCAGTCTCTATATCCCTTAGGTAACAGATCCTAGTTCATGGCCAAAATGGCACAATCTCTGGGTAAACAGAGCTGTACAGTCCAGGCTGAAATCAGCTTCAACAAAAATTATATTATTTTTATAATATAATGTTGCCACACAGGCAATTCCAAAGAAAATTTAAACCCTTCACTTCAAATAGTAAAACAAAAGGAAACTGGACGTCAACAACATATCACAGCTGACATAGGAATACTAAAAAGAAAGTTTATTCTAAACAATCATTATCTTGCCTTCCTGAGAACTTTTAGATCAAGAAAACATTTGGTCCAAAATCTCACACCAGATCCTCACTTTGAAGATTCCTGTTATTTTCTGCAATACCCTACCCAGAAAGAAGCAGAACAGTTCTCATGCAGTGAAATGTTGGCCACATTAAAGCCTGTGGCAAAGTCCAACTGACTCCCGGGTCTTACCCAGAGTGTCTGGTAAAAGTGTCAGAACATTCTTCTTTGCAAATTGAAAAAATTCACTTCTAGCAGAAACCAGTTAGTAGCCAGCAAAACAACAACAACAACCAACAAACAAACACCTCCAAAAGCAAAATCCAAAAAATCCCAAAAACAAAACAAACAAGAAACAACAAAAACAAATACAAAAACCCCCACCATACTTTGAGAACAGAGGAGGTTTTACTTTAGCCAAGTTTGAATAAAAAATTCAGGCTAGCTCTTACTTTTCATATAAACTGGTTGCCTTTTCCTACAATTTATTATCTCCATACATGCCACCACACAGCATATGGTCCTTTATGCTCCCAAGCATGAAAGTCTGGTGTGCCTGTGGCCACCTGTTACGGATTTTCCATTATGAGAAAAAGAACAGGAACCAAAAATAAAGAATAACTACGCTGAGGAAACACTATATGACCCTATCCTGAGAAAAAGGCTGTCATTTGACATAAGCTTCTGAGAAGGAATTCCAGCAACAAACTCGAGGCAAATCCTCAGACAGTTCTCCATTTGTGGAGCTGTCTGCCAAGCAGGCTCCTACTGATAACACAGAAAGTATTCAAGGAAGAAGACAATTCTAAGCAGTCAGGGCACTGAATGCTGGGCCTGAAAGATGTATTTATGGCACTGCCCTAAAAATATAAAACAATTGTTTCTATCCACACAAGTGAGCAAGGTGAGAGCTTGTTTTCAGCTGAACCGTTGGATTTGTAGAGGTAGAGCCTGGAGGTCTTACTATGGAGGGAAGTGGTGAAAAAATAATGAATTTATACACCTTTTGCTGTACATGTTAACAGACATGTACCCTTAAAGTTTAGAGGTGTAATTTTATGTAGCTAGAGGAAGATCAAATCAAATTTGGTCCCAGTCAGAATGACACAGTAAAGTGAGCCAAACTTTTTAAATCAGTGATATCTCGTGGAATTGAACCAAACAAAACCTCACATATAAGGCAAGACCTAACCCAGGTTTTATATCCTGCAAATCTGAGACTAAATGAGTTACATAGGTTATACAGCTTCCATAGAAGTAAGTAGAGCAAACAGCAAAGGAATAGCCTTAAGAAAGAACCTGAACTGCAAAAATTGAATGTGAAGCCATGCTCTGCTGTTACCTGCCATTAGCCACAGAGGACTGCCATGCAGCATAAGCAGCAAACCCATCCTCAAAAGCTGGGGGCACATAATGCAAAGAATTTCACTGAAAAAACAAGTTACAGTATGTGAATTGGGGTTCAGCCACAGCCAGCTGACCCAGCATCAAATGTGACCTGTCCTTGTCTGCAGCTCTGTCAGTTTGGAAGGAAGAGCCGAGTTAGTGACCTAAATTGCTAATGAAGACAAGGCCTTATCTGGAGCAAGTCTGTCTGCAGCACTGCCAGCAGAAAGTCTGACTTGAGCATATCACAACCTCCTTATGCAAGACTTGATTTAGCAAGGACGGTGTTGGCTTAGACGTTGACTTGTCTCTACATACCATGGAGAAACTCCAAAACTACCATTTACTGAAACTTCCCATTCCAGAGGTCTTTAGCTGGTGTATTAGTGAGCCAGGGTGAGTCCTACCTGAGCCTCAGCCCTGCAGCTTGCTGTGCCTGGCGTGACCCGACGTGTGCCGGGAATGCAGCGGGATTCTGCTCCCATTACGTGTTCCCAAAGCCTCTCCGAATCCCGTTACACCCATTCCTCACCCAGCCCACAGCAAAGCCAGAGCTCACCATCACCACTGCACAGCCCCTCTGCAAAGCTGACAGCAGAAGAGCATTTTCATTTTGCCAGTCTGCAGGGTTTTACCCCCACGCCTGCACAGCTCCCCACCAGGCACAGAAACATGTTCGTATCCTCACACCGGCACACGCTCCCTCTGTCTTCTGCCAAAGGAGTACGGAAATCCCGATTTATCTGTTAAATCAGGGCCACACCCCATTTTCATCAATTCATTCTGGCACCATATGAGCATGTATATATCCATGTTTTGCTTACTTCCCTCCAGCACGCACCCTGGACTTGAGCAATCTCAAAGATCTAAGGTGCTAAGCCTCCACTCCCATTAACATTAAAGAGGAATTCAGGCTTCGGTCCATTAAGAGCTTTAAAAAAAAAAAAAAAAAATCCCATCTAAATTAATTTGCCAGCAAGTCCTTTCCCAGCTAAGGACGGGTGAAATTTACGTTTCCAGAAATTCTGCCTTTCTGTGCAAGGCAAAAATCAGTTCTGTGCTGATTTTAAGGGAGGAAAAAACATAGACACAGAAATGTGTGGGGAAACTTTAAAAAAGTATGATGGGCCATCCCCTAAAGCTACAACACTTCTGCACAACCCAGGTGCACACTAGTCCATCATCTAAAAGCAGTTTGAGACTTCCCATAAAAAAAAAAAAAAATAAAGGAGACAATCATTTGAACTACCCCTGACTCACAAAAACACAATACATTTGGCTCTCCAGAGGGACCTCGAGGCCCAGAACTTGAGCCTGCAGTGGCAGCTCCACAGCTAAAGAGCTGCTTGACTCTTTTAAGCACAAAGAACTGATGCCCAAATCTGGCATAACCAATTACACATCTGAGATGGCTTTACTACAAATACCTGTGGAGATGAACAAGGTTTTAGTTGAAGTAACACACCTACATCTCCTTGCCCTGAGAAGAAAAGGAAAGCCAACAGCAAGCAGCACAGCATGGAAGAGCTTTCTATCTCAGAAAACAAACTGAGAAACACCAGCATGGTACAATACCACTGAAAAATGCCTTGGTGGAGTCCTCAGATATTTTAAAGGTGAGCTCCATTTTATCATCTCCAATGCAGAGACTTATTTTTAAGATATCCCACTAATTCATCTCCCCTCACTGTTATTTTTAAACCACAGCTTTAGTTCCAGCAAAGAGGAACATTCTTTAAAATGGTCATCATCCTCACAAAGAGTGCAGGAGTGTTTTACATGTTGAACACATGTGTAAGAACCAAAAACCTGGCAACAGATTCTTCATCTTTTTTTTTTTTTTTTACCTTCTCTACCAGTTGAATAAGCATCTCTGACAGGACAAGTCTAAAGGAACAGAAACTTGCAAAATGTCATTCGCTACCCAAACAATAAATCATGATGCACAGGGGGTTCCTTCTATTTTTACCTTTTTTTTTTTTTTTTTTTTTTTTTTTTTTAATTTAGAAAATATTGGATTCAGAGAAAATACAGAAACCACTCTAAAGTTAGCAGCTGTTAGAAGTGCAATGCTTTCTTGAGCAACAAGAGCTCGGCTTTTCAGTCTGACATCCAAGTAGCTTGTGAAGACCTTTCAGCTCCAAGAGTGTCAGGAAAACAAGGATTAATTAAATTAAACTGTCAATAACATGTAGGATAGCCATCTTTAGAAAGCTTTTAGGTGGAAATGTGGTATATGGTGCCAGCCAAGACTCAAGAGCTGTATTGCTCAGCAGAGCTATCTACGTTTCTTGCCTTGCTTATATCTACCTCTACTTATTAAATAGCATAACCAAAAGAGCTCAGTTTAAAATAAAATAAGAAACCTCAATGTTCATTAGGGTGCTCCAGAACATTTTATATATGGCCCTGATTTTGGAGGAAGAAATTTCATACTTATGCTTAAAAATAAAAAGCACTTGCACTTGAACGTGGCATGGTCATTTAATAGATTTTCCCCTACTAATTCTTGTACAGATCTGGAAGAGAAATACAGACAACCATTTCTAGAGTTAAACATCAGAAAGCTCAGCAGAGTTTTAATTGCAGTTTTCTGCTTCTAGGTCTCTCAGTCAGAGAATCAGGCTATTAGTGATTATTTATTCGTTTTCCCTCCAAATCACACAGGCCATGAACTGGACCTCCAGATATCCAAATACAAAATTCATAAGTAAAATTACTGCACAGATGGAAGCTTCTGCAAGCTCTGACCAAGATTAGAGAAGAAGTAGTAGCAAAGGCACTCTGTAAGAACTCACAATTTTTCCAGAGCTCACGTTGAGAGTGAACAACATAAGCAACCTGGACAAGTTCACTGGGGTATTTCTGCAAACAGGCTCTGTCTCCCAGCAAAAAAAATTAAAAAAAAAAAAAAAAAAAAAAAAAAAAAAAGCAATACTCGATAGGAATTTTAATGTTTTAGCCCATACTCGTGTCTCCCAAGCAAGTTGATACTAGGGGTCACTTCCCATGTACGGAGAAAACAATCTTCACGGATAATAATGATAAAACCTTATGGAATGCAGCAACAACCAAAAAATGTATTCTCAGATGACTACATTAGGGCCAAGTCAATATTAGTCCCACTTCACCCACGCACTGCATACTTCTAAAAATGCTGTCAGCCTGATAAGAATTTCCTGATTCACTTTAAAAAAATTAAAAATTAAAAATACATCTGATCACCAAATTCAGCTGGAAACCCGCGGCAGACGATCTTGCAGGAGTGCTGGGTGAGGGGAGCAGCGCGGGTCCCCTCCCGCTGCGGGCGGAGGTTCCGCCCGTGTGCGCGCCCGCTCCGCAAGCGGGGCGAGAGGGGCGAGCCATCGAGAAAGGCACCACGGCGGACACAGGGCGAGAGCAGCAAGGAAATAACTTTCTAAGACTGCCCCACGCCACTTGAGCAAGCCAACATCCACCAGCCAGATGCAAGAATTTGGGGGGAAATTATTATTTTTTTTTTTCGTGCTAGGGAAGGTCTTACCAAGCTCTGTTGCTCCGGGGCACCCTCAGCAGCTCCCCGCATCTCCAAATCAGCCCGGGGGCTGCGGAGCTCATCGCTGGCTGGCCGGGGCGGAGGTCTCCGCCCAGGGCAACCAGCGGGTGAGGGGGCCTCCCCAAAAAAACCCCGCACCTCCCCAAAAAGCCCCCGCACCGCGGCCCCCGGAGCAGCCCTGCGCTGCCCTCCCCGCGGCTCACCTGCGCGGGCGCGGCCAGGTAGCGGGGCGCTCCGCACGCCGCCGGGGCGGGCTGCTGCATGGCCACGTCCGAGCAGCTCATGGCCGCGGCCGCCCCGCGCCACCGCCGTCTCCCAGTTCCTCTTCTTCCTCCTCCTTCTTCTTCTTCTTCTTCTCGTGCTGCTGCTGCTCCGGCTCCCCGGCGCGGGGCGGCCGCGGCCAAGCGCCGCGCAGCCCCGGCTGCCAGCGCATCTTGGGCGGCTGCCGCGCCCCGCGCCCGCACTTATAGCGCGGCGGGGCTGCGCGGGGCGCCCCGGCGGCCGCGGCGGCGGCGGCAGCGCCGCGGGGCGGGGACGGCTCCGCGCCCCGCCCGCCCGGTCCGCGGGCGCGCAGCACCTGCCCTGCCCCGCCCAGAGCCCCGCCGCGGCACCCGCGGGCTCCCGAGCGCGGCCAGCCAGGGCTTCCCGGAGGAGGTGTCACCTGGATCGGTAGCGCTTCGGCTCCCCCGGGATTCGCCCTGGAAATTCAGCTGGGAGGATGGAGGAACATACGTGTTCCGTAGGAGGACCGATGTTGGATGCAGGCTGTTGCATGGTGCTGGATGCTGCATGTTGGATGCAGGCTGAGCTAGCCCAGAGTCTCTCTTCCCTCCTCACATTTGCTTAAAAAAATAAAAAAAAAAAATAAGTATATTTCTCAGCTTGAAAAATAAATGGAAAACTCGTAAATCTGGTTGTAACAGCTTTGGTTGTGCTCAAATATTTTCCTGGCCTATCTCTGTGTGCACATTTCTGCCAGCAAGCTGCCCTGCTGCAGTGCTGCGCTTGGAGGCTTTCAATGCCATTCCTCACATGGAAAAGACTATGCCTTGTTAGCATTATCCCAGCTTATGAGCCTGGGAAGGATTTACACTTGTTTGCTCTTGTAGTCTTCTCATCAGGTCTAAAGTCAATTATTTGATGTTTCTTTTTCACAAAATTTGTTTTGAAGTATACCTGCATTTAACAGCAGTCATTGAACAATATTTAACAACAGAAATTGAAGCTTTTAATCAAAAAACTCTGAATTTATACTCTCTCCCTCTCTTTGTATATATATATATATACACACAAACACACAGACACATCCCCTTGGCCAGAACAGTTAGATGAATACGTGAGGTTAAAACAGCTCTGTCTAACCAGTAGGATTCCCTGTTTGTAGAAAGCATATCTCCAAAACATTCAAACTGCAATACTTTGAACAAAGATCCAATTTCCTGCAGACATATTTAGTTTCTTTTTTTTTTTTCTTTTTCTCTTTTTTTTTTTTTTTTTTTAGTTTTGTGCCTGCAGATTTTAAGGTAGCAATATGCTTTTCAAGTATCGCTCTGATAGTTTGTTGCATTTTAAGATTTGAAGATAGCTATATACTATTTAAGTAGCACTCTGATAGTTTGTTGCATTTTAAGATTTGAAGGTAGCTATATGCTATTTAAGCAGCACTCTGATAGCTTGTTGCATTTTAAGATTTGAAGGTAGCTATATGCTATTTAAGCAGCACTCTGATAGCTTGTTGCTTTTTGTGGATCTGTGTGAATGGATTCAGTTGCTGAAGCATTCACCTTTGCAGTCACTACAAGGTTTCTGCAAGGGTGCAATGCACTTGCGTGTACCAAATGCATGGGGTCCTGACTGGTTACTTGGTCAAAACAGAAAATCCAGGTGCTGATTGCTATCTACAAATCTCTGCTTGATCCCTATTAGTTTTAGAAATCTCTTTCCCCTCATTTCCTACTGCAGCAAGCCCGAGGCAGGACATCATCCCGCCAGGAGCCGGAGGCCGTGGGCCGGCAATTCCAAGCACCACCTTCTGAAGTTCGCTGTTCCTGGCCACGAGCCTGCTCCTAACCTGGAGGTTTCACCGCAAGCACATGGCCAGGCTGCCTGCAGGCATTCCTCTGGCTGCCCTGGATCCTGGCTCCTGGCCTCCTCCTCCATTCTGGATGACTGGCTGCTCTCCACCCTCGCAGATCCTCCCCGGGAAGCTTGTGCCGCTCACCACAGAGGATTGTGAAACATGTTTCCTGCTTTAGGGAGGATGTTGTTCAGCACCATTCTGTCTGAGGTAAAACACTTTCAGATGCAGTGACAACAAGGCCTGGTGTTTATAAAAAATGACACCCCTCCAAAAAAAAACCCAAAAAACAAACAAACAAACAAAAAAAAAAAAAAAAAAAAACAAAACAGAACAAACCCCTCTTACACTTAATAACACCCTGTAAAATCACAAATAGAAACACATTTTTTCAATACCAATTGATCATTCTTAGGAGAAAAATCAATATCAGTCCTTAAAGGAGAACAGACTAAAATAGAAAATGATTTATCGTTTATTATGTTAATGTGACACATTGAAGTGGGAGTACATTAGTGATCATTTTTCACCCAAGTACATGAGGCATTTGGAAGAGATTTATAAATGCACTAACACAGAGATCACTGTTTCCACAAAATGCTGAAATGCTCCAATATTTGGTTAGCACACATTTCTTATTACCAGATTCTGACAGATTTCCTATCAGATGCCTTTGGGCATGGTACAGTGGCATGATGCATCGTGTCAAAAAGCAGATCAGGACCATTATCAGGCAGATGTTTGACACGATGCATCATGTTACTCAGCCAGTGGCACACTGCCATCGCTCAAAAGGATTTTGACATGATACAGTGTGCCAGTGCTGTAGCACAAAACCAGCATGTTCCAAAAATAGGGACAAATTCACCTCTGGCAATAAGTAGAAGTAACTGCAGTGACTTCATTAGATTTGCATCTGCTTATGTCAACAGTGAGTTTGGCTCATAATGTTGAATTTATATAAAAGAGTGGTAGGTGGCTGCAATTCCAGGTATTTGCTATATTGTTTTCTACTCCCAGCATTCAACCTCCATGAGACAGCTGGGGTGAGACCACCACCTTTCTCAACTCCTTCCCCTCCACCCCAGAACAAGCAGCATCAGATTTCCATTTTTAACAGTGTAATAATACCTCAGAGCACATAGAGGGCCACTCTTTTCAGAAATTTGGGAGGTTGCAAGTTTGGGAATTTCACAACCAATAGGAATTCACAAAAAGGGAAGAGAGGGGATCTCTGCTTTCTGCCTCCACACTATTTCTCAACAGTAGCTGCAAGTGCTAGGTGCACAAGAGCAGCAAAATAAATTTTGACTGGCAATAAGAGTAATAGCAAAAGGATGACATGAAAGAGCAATCAGGATGAAATGTGAGATCTGATAAGATTTGGAGACTTCTTAAAAGGCATTGTAATTTACTGTTGTTCCCTTTCATCACTTTGGAATGAAAAGCACAGCTTGCTAATACAGATGCATAACACTGACAAAAGGAGAGGAGGGGAACCAGCTAAGGTATGACTGGTGTGAGATCTTTACAGAAGAGAAACATCCCAGCTTTCCGCCTCAGTCTGTTTCTTTAGTGAGGAAAAGAACTGACTGGTTCTATTTTAAATGAAGTTCATTCATGTTTGCTGTGTGTTCTAACTTCTTAAATCCACCAGGGTACAACTGATTCTTAGACCAGCTGAACTTCGGTGATGCTAAGAGTAACCAGAAGGAATAAAGACCAGCAAATCCTCAGAAAGCACACAGCAAATACCACCAAGCATGACTTGGTACAGCAGCTACATGGATTGTGACACCAGGGGGAAATGGCTTGTCTGACACACTGGAGATCTGAAGGAGAGAAGAAGAGCATAGCAACGTGACAAAGCAATCTGCACAGGCTCTTCAAGCATTTATTTACTTGCCTGCTCCCAGACGAGCTTTGCTGCTGCATTTAGAGGTGAGCACCACTTCCACAGATCAGAAAAGTTATCTAGCAATCTAAATAAATTATGGAAACAGTTGCAAACATCTCACACCATTTGAAATATATCAGCAAGGAGTAAGGGTCTCTTCTCACTGCTATACAATTATTATCAAATATTTCTTTGAGGAGACAGCTCTGTACGGTGAGCAGTCCCCCGGAGATTACAGCCACCAAAACAACCACTTCACTGCTGTATCCTATCCCCCCTTCTTGTTTCACCCTCTAGTGGCATTCTATAAGTATTTAAATTTTTGGAAACCACACTACAGCTAGCTGTGGCTAGTGTTTACAGGCAAAAACCCATGTCTTTGCTGTTCTGGCCTGCCCAAAAGCCAAAAATTAAACATGTTAGCTTTCCCTCAAAGAGACCAAATTGGAAGATACACACAGCACCCCAAGGAAATACACACTAGGCATTACTTATGCCTTCTGGATAAAGGAATAAGAAGGTTAAAATAAATGTTTGTTCGCTACAACAAACACTAGCTGGGGATTCTCTGATGAGATGGTCAATGACTCTTTTTTTCAAGAAGTCAACTTTGATGAAACAAAGTTTCACTTGTAGCTATACACCCTCACCACCAAGACTTTGACCCCACTGAATAGGAGGCAGCAGCTCGTGTGTGGCAAATACATTACCCTGAGATTTTAGGATCTCTTGATTCAAAAAGCAGCAAACCACTGGCCAAAGTTAGAATCATGAGATGCCCTGTAATCTCTCCATAGAATGTGAGGATCTGGACACCTCTCTGGTCATCTCCTTCATATTTTGTAATAAAACCAAAGCTGCAGAGCCAATTACAGCAAATATCTTTCTTCAAACCACTAACAGCTTTCACATTTCATGCCTGTAATCTTCAGCAAATAGATCAAGGACTGTTATTCATTTTAATGCCTGAATGCATTATATTTATTCTTGTTATAATATGTTCTGTTACCACAGAAAATGTTTGGCTTCCAAAGAAAAAGAAGGAATTGTGTCAAAAGTCCAAATTCTTCCTTGAAATGCAAACATTTTTAATGGCTTTAATGGAAGATATGCATTGGAATCCCAGGGCACAATCTGGCACTAAAATCCTCCATCTAAACTGGAATTTTTCACCATGGCTTTTTCATAATCTATTATTAAGCATGTTTCCATCTCAGCATTTGAAATTTGGGGCCCTGTTGCATCTGAGAGGGAAGTGCAAAGCAGCTGGGAAGTAAAGGAGAAGCAGAAAACTGACTGAAACTCTCATATGCTGGATGATGCTGTTCTCCTCCATCCTTCTCCCCACGGGAGCAAAAAAAAAAAAAAAAAAGCATATTGGGGTGATCCCAAAACTTCCAGCTGGAACAGCAGTAGCATCTGACCCAGTGCAGGGCAGCTTCAGTGCTGCTCACAGTCACCCCAAGGGTTTCTTTGGCCCCTAACTGGCTGCAGAATTGAGCATAGATTCCATCCCTGCTTTCCTTATGAATCTCTCAGGCTGCAAAAATGGTCAATGTGGAGTGATTGAGGATGAAGCCCAGCAGCTCCTGGCTGCTGAAAAGCCTGGGAGAACTGGTTTTCCTGTTCTGTAGCCCTGGTGACCAGTCCATGGGCACTGAAATCAGTCCTGTTGTCAGTGTAGCCACTCACAGAATCCTCCAGGCTTTGGCACAGCCCCTGTAACTGTGGAATGATGTGTATGGACACTTTTTGCATGAATTAGCCAGAATATGATACAGAGTGCCTGCCAGTTTTATGGATATGTGTGTACATGTTTAACAGGACAGAGACACTGGTACAAACTAAGATTAGTGCAGTGAAATAACAAACCCTTTGATCTTGGACTAATTCTTAGTTTGAAAGAAAATCTCAGTCTTAGAGTTTTGCTCCCCTCTGCTCAAACAATGCTTTAATGTCCTACAACCATCCCTGCTGGCACAGCTAACACACCCCTGCCTATCTGCATTCCAACATTGCAATGTTCAGGAGAACAGGAGGGATTTTGCATTCCTGCTCCACCCTCAGACCAATATCACACTCCAACATCCTGTCACCAAACACTGGAAGTCCATCCTTCCCAAGTGCCTTCTCATGAAACAAAGGAATTGCAGTACTGTGTCCAGTTGAGCTGCATTCACTTTACCTCCTCCTCCTTTGCTTGGCATAAGTGGTTTCAATAATATTTCAGCTAATAACACTCCTTATGGTTTATTTGGTGTGAAAAGTGACTATAGGAACATTTGATGAATGCTCTGGTTTGCAGAAACAGGACAGTGTGAGCCCTTTCTTTGGCTCACAGGACAGAAAGCATTTACTACAAGAAACACTGCCATGTTTTTAATACCACATACCATTTCCCAACTCCAAATAAACATATGTTAAAAGGAAGTGAAAAGTTGTTTTGCTGCAGTTTTATAAATGCCTTTAAAAATTTAACAATTACTTGTTTGTTTTTGGGTTTTTTTTTTTGTTTTGTTTTTTGGTGTGTTTTTTTTTTTTAACTCCTTTTGCCAAGAGTGTATATTAGAGTAATAATATAATTTCCTTCTATTCTAGATTATAATAATTATCGAGACTGTCAGCATTTCCCAGTTTCTTTTCACATAGCTCTTGTGATTTCATTATTACAGGCTTTTCATTAGCTTTTCTTTGCTCATCAAAAGGACTTGTGTGTTTGGTGAAGGAAATGGCTAGAAAAATACTTCTAGAGTATTATCTGTCTCTTGGTAAATAAAATGCAGCTGTCAATAGTACCTAGCCAGCTCTTCATTTTTTTTCCTGTTATATCTTTCCCATCACAGTGGGAAAGCAAGTAATTAATTCCTAGTGAAATAGTATGTGGCATAGTAAAATGTGTAAAATATTTATATATGATTGCACTAATTCTCCCAATGACCATGGTAAACTATCACCACTTTTTCTCTTAGAGCTGAAGATAGAGAAGCTGTGGGCTTAATTAGCTCAAATCATGGCCAGAACTTTTGTCATTCAGGCATAGGCTTCAATCATGCAAACATGTTTAGCTTCTTGCAGGGAGCAAGATCCATTGATTATTTCCTACTCTATGGGTATCTCTGTGCTTAGGATGTGACTGCCTTAACAAAAACAAACAAACAAACAAACAAACAAACAAAACCCCCCAAACAAAGAAAACCAACAACAACAAAAATAGGTCTTTAAGTGAGCAAAACCAGCATCCCGAAACTGGAAAAAGGGTCTTAGAAAGGAAGATATCACTCACGACGATGATTTGTCACTTCCCAGAAAGCCAGAGGAGGTGGAAAGTCCAGGAGAATTTTGCTTGTACAAAAGCCAGGGCACAGTATAAAATAGAGAAAATATTCCCAAAGTCAGGGATAAGAGAGTCGAAGATTGAGCTCCATATTCTTTTTCCATGATGGAATTTTTACTAGTTAAACAGCCCTTACTCCCATACACAAAGACACATTATCTCTAACATTTAGAAGAAATGCTGTGCCTGCCTTAAAATTACAGACAGCAGTGTCGTGGAGGAGATGGGTCCAACACAACAGTACTCAGTGTTTTACTTTGGTAGTGTAAACTTTTTTAAAAGAAAAAAAAAAATTAAACACTTTCTTCTAAACTCATCTTTTGTATTTCAAAGTGAGACAGAGAATTATCACCTCTAGAAAGGTACATTTGAACCAAAACAACAAACAGGCTAAGAGCTCTGGAATAGTCCCTGTAGCTCTGTATAAATAAAATGGGTAATTCTCCAAGTGTATCAGTGCCAGAGTTCACACAAACACCATCAGTTTTTGGTGAGTTTGAGGGTTTGATTTTGGTTTTTTTTCAAAGCTTAGAGCAATAGAGAAATAAGAAGTGGTTAACAACACTAAGAATAAACCCAGGCATTTGAATGGCAAGCTATAGATTATTTTAGAGGTGTCTTTACGATTTTAGTAGACCTTACTGGGGAGTCTCTTTGCAACCTCATTTCCATTAATTTAAAGAGGTACTAATTGCCTTCCAAATTAGAAAAGGCTGCACCACTGGTGAATCATAGCATGGCTTGGGTTGGAAGGGACCTTGAAGATCTTCTATTCCCACCCCTCTGTCATGGGAGGGACACTCCCTCTAGACCAGGCTGCTCATCCAGCCTTGCCTTGAACACTGCCATGCTCTTTTACTGGAAGCAGCTTATTCTTTGCAGGCCTCTCCCAGAGACACCAAACACCAGCTTTTTTTTTGCTTCCCTCAATCCCAGCCCAAATAAGTGAGCAGTAAAGAGAAGTTGCTCACCTGTTCTCGAAATTCTTGCAGAGAAGAGCCATGTGAGAAGGATACACAGGCAGCAGTGGAAGAGAATTTCCTCTCCTGGGACAGGGAGCACAGCAACACCTCTTCCAAAAGCATTTTCCTTGGAAGGAGAATAGGAGCCTGTTTGTCTCCTCTGTCCTTACACTTAAGCCCTGGGGTCCAAGTGTTTTGCTGTAAGTCCAGGCTAGATGTGGCAAAGTCCTTTCACTACAACTAAAGGCAGCTATTTCTTCACCAATGGCATCTGCATATTCCCAATCAGGGAATGCTTTAATAAGCTGCTGCCTCTGAGAAAGGTGGGCTGCAGGGTCCTAATTAAACAGCGACTGACATATCGCTTTTCATACTAAACATCCAGCTGGGATGCTCAGTGTAGCACACTTGGTTTGTAAACAAGAGCACAGAGCATTCCACAGAGCAGCCCTGTGCACTTGCTGCCATGAAACACTGCAGAGGCTCCCTGTGCCCTTGTAACAAATGATCTAATGATTCTCAGGAGGAGGAAACAAGGCTGATTTGTAGCTCTCTTCAAGAGGCTGAGACAGTTAAGCAAGACTTCTTAATTGCCTACCCTTTATTATTTAATGCATAAGTAAAAAAAAAAAAATCCTTAGGGCCAGATCCCAAAAAGGTATTGAGGTATTTGAGCCAGGCAGAAGTTAGCTGCAATTACAAACAGGGACACTAAAAATTTCTGCTCAGCTGCTGCCCAGCTCAAAAGGTTCTTAAACTTAAGTAGGTACCTATTTCAAATTTAAAGTTCTCCAGGTGCCCAGCATTCAGGTCCTGCAGATGCCAAGAAACATTTCCTTCCTGACAGTGCTGAGGAAGCTTGTGCCAGCCCAGTGCTGAACCTCTTGAGAGCCAGGAGAAACCCAAAAGGTTTCAGTCCCAATGATCCTGGCAGACAGAAACACCTGAAAGCCCTACCTGTATAGCCTGAATGGGTTATAAATAACGTCAGCCTAATTATAAGTCACAATGTGGCCAGTAGATAGGCCTGCTTAAAGACGTGTCACAGATCCAGCAGGTACACCAAGGAAAGCAAAGCAGCAGTGAGGCAATCCCCATGTTCTCAGAAATATTCAGAGGTACAACCTATTAAGAACAAATGAGCCAGGTGCCTCACACACAGCAAGGCAAGAAACATGCTTTTAAAACACTGCAGCTTCTCTCTTCAGACTGAACTGTGGCAAAATTGACCCTTTAAATGAGTGGCACTCAAGTCAGACTAACATCTGAAGCTCCTTGGCTGTGGGGGTCCAAAACCAGTAGCACACTCAGGCTCCTGCCAGGGACGTGGAGAGAGAGACAGGAATGAAGGCAGGAGTACTTTGTCCCCTCTTCTCACATATCCTATCAGTGGTTCTGATCATTTGAAAAACCTCGCTTTCCCAAAGAATGGCATTTGTGCCGTGCAGTTTAGATATCACCATTTTGAAATAAGTTTGTTGTTCTCTTTTGTTGCACATAATCTTATTCTCTCTGCTCGAGAGGGATGCAGCTCTCTCAGGAGAGCCACTGGGGCTGTGTTCCACATACAACAACATCTAATAAGATTTATTGCCATATTTCCTTGCTTTGCTGTAAATTCAGGTACTGCGCTAATGGAACAATGAGACAGACCCTTGACTTGGTTAATACAGTCAGAAGGAAAAAAGGCTTATGTAAGAGCCTATAAAAACTAGGCAGTTCAGAATTCAGGCAGCTGCTCTATTCTTGATCCCCTTCCATTGTGTCTCAGGATGGACAGACGTCAGCCAGCCAGATCTCTTACATATATTGTTGTACTCTGTGAAGTTTGGGCACAACAGAAACAATGGCAAAGATGAAATGGTAATGGTAACTTTTCTGTTCATCTTCTGACATGCTTTAAATCACTTCATGTGGCATTGCACTCCTAGAAGATTTGATACTTTTAAAATTAATACTGTGTAAGGAAAAAAAAATGTCCCTTAGACACGTTGCAGTATTTATAAAGATAATTTCTCTGTTCTTGGACTATTTAACCTTGGCAAAGATATTCCCCCTGTTGTGAATAACATCTGTAAAGATAAACAGTACAAAAATAATTCCTAGCATCCAGGAGTCATTTTGCTCTGTCCCCCACTTGTTGTCATGGCCAGTGCCTGGACATGACTCCAGGATAATGGAAATGCTAATGCTCCATACTGCTTGGCAGCAAAGCCTGTTTGGCATGAAGTTTCTGCCCTCTCAGAGTGAGCCTAGAGCTCCCATAGCTCCAGAATGAAGGGGACATAAATCTCTACAGAAGACAGAACTTTCTGCAGATAAAAAGGTAAAAGACTCCACCAGAGTCCTTGCAAATGTCAATAATGATTTCATCAGATATGAGACATTGTTTTCTCAAAAACATTCACAGAGACAAGTACAGCTATTTTAGTAATTCAACCAGTTCTTTCCCTTCCCACCTTTACCTCTTTAAAGGGAATATAAACATCACCATGAACAGCTGAAAGTTGCTCAGACATTATTATCATTTTTATATTTCTGTATATAAGGAATAGAAATGGTGTTCTATGAATACTAGTATTAACTTCAGTAATTTATATTTTTAATGTGCTAAAGAGAATGAAGATGTTGCATTCATTTGTGGATTCCCCTAAAAAAAAAGATAGCTGAGTGCACATAATGAATTTTAAGTTAGTCAAATAAGGAAGTTAATCCATTGCATATTGTTAAGCACCGACACACACCAACACATCTCTTATCAATTGTCTCACTGGTTTTTCTGGCTTTTGAAATGTCCAAATGATAATTTGAGTAGGGCTTTATTGACTTTGTCTAAAGCACCTTTAAAACATTGTTAGAATTAAAATTTGTTGAGAGCAGTGAGCATTTTTCTTATAGAATTGCCAAGTTGGAAGCCACAAAGCTTCTGAGTAAAGATTCCCATTTCAGAGGAAGTTCCTTTCTCTAGCAAAAGTACAGAATGTCACAAGAGGAAAATGTCTTGTCCAATGGCAAACACCAATTTTTAAGAGAAGTGAATAGTTGGGAATGCTGCTGTACTCTTTCTGCAGAGCATTAGGGGCAGCACAGCTCACTGGATCAGAAATTGGCCTGATGTGGACACTTGAAGGAGAAAACAGGCACAGCAGGACACTCAGTGCTCAGAGGCCATCAAAGCAGGACTTACAACCTCACTCCAGTCACACTGTGGTTACTGCCCTTGTGTTAAACAACTGGAGTGGTGATTTCTGTGTTGGCTGGGGTTCAGAAACACAGATCAGTTCAGTCAGACAGCACCAGTGAAGAGAGGCTGCAGGGAGAAGAGATGACTGCAGCAAACAGGGATCAACAGAGCCACCTTTCCATGCTGGCATGAGGGGAGGATGTGAAATGCAGCAGGATTCTCATTTCTGGCAGCCCAACCCTTTGGTTTGGTACTGCAATACACTTTTGGATGATTTTGATTAGATGGTCTCATAATGATGTGACATTTTCAAGAGGGTTTTGTAATTTGCTTGTTCTTGCACCCATGTTCAATTCTGTGGATTATGAGGGACTTGGGATGCTCTGAATTATTAATCATAAATAAAATTGACATACAGCTGTCTATTAATCATGCTAATTCAAGCTTTTATCTCTCTGTTTCATAAGGCTCCTATTTTTAAATACAGCTCAGGTACACAGTGCAATTACATATACCAGTTGAGCATCTCTGATGCAGTGAGATCTAGTGCACACAAAAAAAAATCATTTCAGTCTCTCAGGAGACTTTTTTGGTGTGGTGTCTTCTAAAACAAATGGAGAGCTTTAAAAACTTATTTTTAAAATTGACCTATCTGAATTTTTGTTAGAATTCTGAGGGCTTCTGAGCCTTTGGGTTCATTCTGGTTTGAGCTTTATTTGGCTTAGATTATTTGGAAAACATCACTCTGATGTTTCCTCAGTAACAGTGAGAACAAAATTTGATTTGCACTTTAAATGAAAAGTAAGGAATGTAAAAAAATAATAATCATGTGACTAAAAGAATAGATGTTAAACCCAACAAATATTGTGTGATTTGAAACAAGAATAAAAATTTTTGGTAAAACTGGTTGAAACAAATTTTCTTAATGTTTGAGCTTCATATTTGGCATTAGACACTCGGGCTCTTTGGTAAATATAAGGGAATGCATAGCCCTGCCTGAATTATATTTCTAAACCAAGGGTTGAGCTATAAAAGTCCCTTTTGCATTACATGCAAGATAAGCTTAGCTTTGTCTGAATCTCAATGCCATCTGATTTCAAAAACAAAACTAAACTCACCAGTGGATTTCTCCAAGAAATCCTGGAATACACTGAACCTCTGAAAGTGCTGTTTTGCAACAGCAGCACAGAAATGAGGTCAGGCTCGAGGTAAGAATGAATTAATATAGTAACATGTGGAAAAACTCCAGGATCAGAGAGATGACAAATTCACTTTATGAGATCAACCAATAGTTTCTTACATGACTACCACTTCCACCTTCAGGATTAGGCTCTGATTTGAACATCCTCTTAGTGAACACCACACAGCATCACTGACTGGAAAAAACAAAAGTCTTTTTTCCTAGCAAGGAAGGTGGTGCTAAGCAGCTGCTCAGCCCACCTCTGGCTCAGCCAGCAGGCTGGAAAAAGAACATAATGCCTGTGGGGACACTTGCTGGTTTTGTGGGACAAACTTCATAATCCTGATGATCATGGGACAATTCATTAGTGAACCAAAGTGCATTTTAGGTTTTCAAAAAAAGCAAACAAGGAGCTTTAATAAAAGGCCATTTTTGTTTCTAGAAGAGGAAATATAAATACTGTGCATGCCAATTAATGTTTCTAGACCACAGTCATGCAACCTGCTGTTTAAATCAGTAATATTCTGAAAGACAAACATACATTAAAAAATGAATTAACTTCCAGGATGCATAATTCTAATAAAAATAGATCTTAAATAGATAAAGGGCAAGACTTCCAAAACCCATGAAATTAAATTGCTTTTGTATTTCTTTTTTCATCCTATATCCCTACCTCAATATTTTCATTATAATTGCATCAGCAGTTTCGTATTGTTCTTCAAAGTAAATCGTTTGTAACTCAGGCTAGCCATCAATAATTTTGTTTCTGGAATGAAAAACCAAAACCTGGGCTTTTTTTAAGTGGGTTATATGACCACTGTTCCTCAAGGGAAATAGAAATGCCACTCCTCACTTTGGTCCAGAGTCATAATGAATATGCCTTTCCATGTTTGGTGAGAGGAAGTTGCTCACATGGGAGAAGAAATTCAGATGGTGACCTTAAACCCTAGGGTTCAGTAGAGCTGTGGAGTAATTGGTCCTGGCTCCTCAGTCTCCCAAGGCAAACCTGCATTTTTCTGGGAGCACAGAACCTACAAGAAACACAAAAAGGGAACTAGTGAAGTATTCCTCTCTGAACAGCTACAGGAAACACCTGAAAATTGTCTGATTTCAGTCTTGATAAGACAGCCTGAATTGCAGGAGAAGGCAGAATTCAAAAATGAGTCTGTGCCTTCTTTGACATAGGTAGATAAAATCACTTTGGTTGAAATAGATCTGAATTCCTGATGGATCCTATCAAATATGATAATTAAAAAGTCTCTTAAATATTGAAACTATGAGTAAGTTTTATTGCACATTGCAATAATTTATTTTTTTTAAGGAGACACCTCTATAATCACACTGGGCCTTAATCAGTTGTCAGTAACATTTATGCAAGATAAAGAAAGTCTACTGAGGATAAGAGCAGGCACTGAAGAAAATATCTGATTAAAAGTGAGTGATAAGGACATGTCAAATTGCTAGGGAGTAGTTGCCACAGGACACTCAGTGATATGATATCAATCAGGGGTGCAGCAGAGAAATCCACAGTGATGACTTAGTGATTGAAAGCAGAGAGAAAACACCAAGTCTCTCCTAGGCATATATAACATGGATTTATAAGTACAAAATGAAATGCAAACCACCCAATTGAGTTGAATTTTATTCAATCATGCCTTCTGTCTATTTACCTACTTTTCTTTTAAGTATATTAATCTATCATTTTCATATTCATTCTGTAACTGGAAGGAAGGTTTCCTTTGAATGATGACTTCATTAGGATGTGTTCTGCCAGATAGCAATGCCTCCAGTGTTATGTACTACATTAATTCTGTCACTTCTTTTACTTTCTATTTTTGTTTCACACAAATTATGAAAAAAACCCTCTACATGCTGATAAGGGGAAGATGCTATTTTCAAGTATTTGGCATAATTTAGATGAAAGTTGAACCTTCAAATAATACAGAGTTCACAAAGTGGGACTGCTTACCACACTGACTGAATGAGGCTGCAGCTTATCAGAAAATTATTACAAAGGACAAGAATTACAGAGCCAAGTAAGCCTTCACTACCTTTAGGAGCTCTTGGAAAAGTTAACTCTTTCAAAATACCCTTTGGTGCAAGCTCTACTTGCTCCAGTCATTCCTGCAGTTATATTAAACAGCTCTCTTCATACAAGAAAAGCTATGAGAGAAAGCTCAGGATAAATTATGGAGTCACCAGAAAACTATGTAATAACAACAAACTCAGTTTATCTGCCCTGGTGTAGGATCCTCCCATCTGAAAGGGGATGGAAGAGGACACACTCAGTATAAAGACTGTGCACTCAAAACATTCTGGAGCTTTTACATTGCCCCAGAATGAAGAGGCACTTGCTGTCCAAAACCAAAAGTGAATTAGAGCCTCCTTGTATCTCTATTCCAGCAAAGAAATTCTGCCAGTTCAGTCAGAACAAGAATATCTGGATAAATTTCATGTAGAGACCATTTGGACATTGCCAAGAGAGCCTGTGGAATAAAATGTAGTGCACTAACCTATTTCTTCCTGCACTACAGCCTTTTGCCCACCAAGAATCCTGGGGAAAAGGCATAGTATGGGAGGGAACAGGATGGACAATTCATCACATTTCTCAATCCATTTTAGGCTTTCAGCAGCACCACCTGCTGTCACAGGTCTCCAGAGAAGAGGGTTCTGACCACCAGGCTAAAGCACCAACCATCAGGTTACCACAGTGCTGAGCAGCTGTGCAAAAGAAACATTTTACATTCTTGCATCAAGGACACTGAAGACAACTCTATACAGAAAAATGATTGGTCTTATTAGGAAGAAAAATGAGCTTGCTTTTAAATTTTATTAACTATGTTGTATTAGCTCCAATTTGAAGTAGGGAATAGAGATGATGGAATAACTAAAATTTGTTGAAAGCAGGTAAAGCATTTGTGATTTTCCTGGTAGTAGCCAGGATAACTTAGGTACTCCTCACCCAGACTCACATTTTGGGCTGTGCTAGAGACTGATTAATAGCTTATCTCTGCAAGGAGTAGGACCCAGTAATCTGTGGAGAACCCCAGTAATAAATAAAAATAACCTTACATCAACAGACACCAACAAAGTGCTCAGAAAGCCTCTGGAGGAATTACTGCATCCTCCTCACCTGCTTAAACACTGCAGGAAGAAGCCCCAGCTATTTGGTTTTCTCCTGTGCTGTTACATCCTGCTGGCTAGGAACAGCTTTTAGATTCTTCTGCTCTTCCCTCTCTGAATCCAGGCCACTGATCAAACATGGAAGTCACCTAAAAATCATCATTCAATGGACTGAATGTGGAAACAGAACTTGTATTTCTTAATATTTCTCATGGCAAAATAAGGTATGATTATAAGACTATTACCAGAAATAATAAATGTATAAGAAACTATTATGTAATAAGTTCAAATCAACATCTGTGTCTTCTCCTTTTTTAGGGTATTACACTGAGTACAATATGAAAAACAATGTCTATGAAACAGTCAGACAGCTCATTAACAGGAATATTACATCAAGCCTTACTGACCAAGTGCTGCTAGGAAAAATAAACCTATTAAAATCCTCTTGCAGCACTCCAGTGGAGATGAGTCAGCAATCATTGACAGTTCTCATCAGAAGATTTTTGCTGGTGGATAAGTTGTTTAGAGACTGGCACTACTATTTATTTAGTGAGGCAGAGGACAGGTAAAGGTAAATACTGAAGTGTGAGAATGAGAGATGGAACACCTTGAATAATTTTTGTCTTTTTTACTCAAATCACTTGAGAACACTGGGATAAAGTCCTCAGCACACAGGTGGGACCACATTATCATGCTGATGATAAATGACAGAGAGTCAGAGGGAGAAAGAAAAGCCAGTGAGAAATACAAATCATGGAGGTGAAAGAGTGCTCAGCTAAGCCTTGACTGTGCCAAACCCTTCCAGGCAGTTTGAAGGGGTCAGTGTTGGTTCTTTTAAGTCATTCCTCAGGATGAAAACAACCTTTTGCCTTAAAAGACTGAAGGATTTAAATTCAGTCATTGCAAGACAGCAAAATGTGTAACAGTGCTGTTATACCCCCACAGCATGGTAAAAAAGAATACCCTACCAAAAAACAGTGCCATGTGGAAGAGTCATGACCACTGGAAACACTAAATTTTCAGAGTTCCATAAGAAAATTTTAGAAAAGTTGAATGTTTAAAACCCAGACAGCAGATGTGAGGTTCTTGAAACAGCTTCAGTACAAGAGACTGCAGTCTTGACTCCCTT
Organism: Muscicapa striata striata; assembly: GCA_030060385.1. NCBI lineage: Eukaryota > Metazoa > Chordata > Aves > Passeriformes > Muscicapidae > Muscicapa > Muscicapa striata. The sequence goes on along the minus strand of JAREIS010000058.1, from coordinate 3,172,075 downwards.
CAGAGGAGGGGAGAAATGGTTGCTTGTAGGATGTAGCTACTCCCATCCTATGGTAGGTGGCTAAAATAGATTAGATATAATTGAACACTGCTGGGATATGAAGATACATGCATGAATAGAAAATACCAAACTCCTATAAGTTTCAAAATAAGCCCCCTTTCATTCAAAATACTCAACCTTAGCACAGGTGGAAAAAAAAAAAAAAAAAAAAAAGCCTTAAACTTTCATTCAATACAGCATTTCTTTAAGAACTAAAAAAGACACTAAATTGATGCAGGTCTACAAATTGCTGCATTAAGTCTGCTATACACAACCCACTCACAATAACATAAGGGTAATGTAAAAACATGCATTAGGGATGAAAATCCCTCTCTATCCCTATGAAAGGATGAGCTGAGAGTTGATGGTGGGTGAGTATTGCTAGCAAAGCAAACACTTCACTACCTGTGGGTGAACATTTCATGCATGCTCTTTATTATAAAGCCCACTGAAAACTTGAAGTTGCTTTCCTGAAGGAGCTGTTGTGTAACTCTGACATCTGGGGTTTTCAATTGCTGTCCTGTTTGAACTGGTTATGGAACACATTAAACCCAGAAGGCCCCACTTCAGCTGTTTACAAAGCTTCCCCTCTCCTCCAACAGCCCATCTTTTTCAACAGGCTCCAGTTCAGTGCTGGGACTGAAGGCTCAGGCCTGGCTTTGTTAGATAAGCCACACCATGGACTGCAGCAGGAAGCAGGCTTTCTTTAAAACATCACTTTTCAAGAGTCCAGCAGAACCAAGACTGTTTTTTTCACAAGTTTAATGTGCTGCTACAGCTTTGGATCCACCCAAACATACAGAAATGATCTTTGATTCCACATGTATGTGCAACTATAGCCATAACTTATACAACTTGCCTGGTTACATACACCATTCATTCTTTTGTTTGTGTTTCATTATTATAGTCAGGAACAGGCAGCAGGTCCATGCATATCATGCCAATAGCATGACTAAAAAATTCAAATGAATAAATCAAAGCAAATCAAACCCTCTTTTCTGTTCACAGCTCATAAACACACTTTGAATTTGTTGCTCAAAACAGCTATGGATTTATCTGTGCAGTTCTCCTAATGCACACAAGGTGCTCACAGGAGCTCCATGCAAATATCAGAACTTCAGAATTCTTGTGAAGGGAACAGGCTGTGACAAAGTGTTTTGGAAGCTCAGGGATTCAAAAAGCAATTAGATAACTTTGCAAAGAAAAATCACAGCAAGTTTCTGCTAAGCCAAAGACTTTGGGATTTTTGAATTCCAAATCACTGAAACCTTTGGAAAAGTGCTGGAAAAGTAACAGTATTATTGGTGCTCTCTCTGCTTATCATCTACCTTAAGCAGCAAGGTGAGTGTTGGAAAGAGGTGACTGGATGAAGCCATGACTGGCCATACCTTTATCTGGTCCACCTCTGCCCTTCTTGTGTTTCAGTGTCTTATGACAGAGAAGTATCACTCTGCTTTTCCTATTTTTTATGGTTTTTGGCAGATATCTGCTACACTAAAAAGTCAAACTATTGACATACATTTATGGCAGAAATTCCCATTTATAAAACATTCAAAAAACTTGCTTATCTCTGTGTAACCATGGTATTTAAGCTGATTTTTTCCATTCCAGACACACCATGGGAATTTGTGATTAACTAAGAGTATCAATAGGCTCAAAAAGCAGCTGCACACAATCATGGACAGCAGGTCCATAAATGGATAATAAGAGGAACAGGCAGGAATGCTCCCTCGATATCCCTAAGCCCAAAAGTTTTGACTCTGGGACAGTAGGAAGGAAATTAATCTCAGGATGAGAGCAGACTTATGTCAAAAGCTATGTTAGACTTTGTGTACATAACCCTCATGGCAGTGTTATTTGTTCCTTCTGATGAGGTCTACAAGACTCCATGAAGTGTAGAGTGGGAACCCAAAATGGATAATACAATGGATTAGCCAAGACAAAGGAAGAATAGCACATAAAACTTACTATATAAAACATCACTATTCTTCACAAAATTAAAAACTATGTTTAGGGAAGAAAGCCTTTAAATTTCTAAAAAAAGTTAATACCTGTGGACAGGTTCATCTCATTAAGTAAGACTTAACACTACTCATACTACAGACAGGAAATTATGCAAATAATTGCATAGAAATTTATGAGCAGATGGACAACATTGTGGTTTTGACAGCAATGATAGACACTTGTACCTGAGACTTCATCTACCCTAAACAAAAAGGCTCAAATGCAGCTTGAGTAACTCTGATTGAAGTAGGTCAGGTGGAAAAAGCCATGTAGCTGCAGTGGCATGGATCTCAGCTGGAGAGGAACCAAACCTCCCTGGCAGCTGCACTAGGTTCTGTGCAGTAGCAGCTATTTTCTTAGAGGGACCCAGCAATTAGTCAAAAGCTAATTTTGAAAAAGCTACATGAACAGCAGTAACATCATGAAACACAGTGGTGTTTGGTACTGTGCCACCCATTACTTTCCTGGTACTGGATAAGAGGACACTTGGAACCAAACAAGTCTGCCAGACAAAAAAACCTTAGGCCTACAAATACATTTATGGACAAGGAAGATGAATTAAAATTTACCAGCAGATTTAAGAATTTTTATAGCTCCCAATGAAGTTCAGAATATTTTGAGTCATTAGCCATTAATTGTCCAGTGTCTCACAATTTCTGCTTTGCCCATCAGTTCATCTCTGCAACTCTACTGGACCTGGCTCTGATTCCAGCACAAAAGTCAGAGCAAAATCAGAATGGTGTTCTCCTCACTGCAGTGCCTATATGCTGACAGGATGTTATGAAACCACAATATCATTCCAAAATGGCACACAGCACATTTCTTGGTATATGAAATATGTTCTACAATAAGCTAATTGTTGATAAAAGCCTCTATAATGTTGCTAATTTTATCTGTAGAAAAGCTACTGAAAAGAATGACAATCCTGACAGGTAGATTCTTGAGTGATGTGAAGTACTGAAGTATGTACAGGATGCTGTGCTTTTATTACCCAAGCACTAATGGCAATTTCAGAAGAGGAATTCAGGTAAAGTGGTGCATAAGAGATCAGTCAGAAGAGTAATAAGTCATGTTATAAGTCAGGCAAGTGACTAACTCTGGCAGGAATATAACCAGTCAGCTGGCTGTGCTTTTAAAGAAGTTAGGTAATATATTTAGTGCATAAAACAAAGAAGATATTAAAGGATTTGGTGGAAAAAAACCATGTAAATCCACAAGACCAAAGTCTTTTCATGTTATCATTCTCTGTTTCACAGAATCCAGGAAATGTGAGGAATCTTCTAGAAAGCCAAGCAGAACATCAACTGCAGATTCAAGATTTGCTCAGGAATCTTGCCTCCCTGTGGTGAGTGTGTGCCTTACTTACCTGATGACAGTGACAGGAGCTGTCTGTTTGTGGGGAAAAGAGCACAATTTTCTACCTTGCCTGACATATCACAGGCTGTGTTTTCATACAGCTGATCATAACTCAGTCAATGATAACCTAATCATAAGAAAATATTTCTTTAAAGGAACAAAATGTTCCCTCCAACAACAGAATTCCTTGTCAAAATGCAACTCTGCAGCTGGTTCCATACAGCAGGAACAAGTGCTGCAAAGTGCTGGATTCAGTCAGTCTTTAAGCATGCTGTATAAGCACACCTTTATTTTTGCCTTTGGGAAACACAACGAAGTTTTTCTCAGTCACTTCACAGCTGATTTTTCCAATGCATAAGAACTTGGCTGTCCTCTGGGAATGCAACACAGCTGCCTTTTTATATGGGGAGGAGTATAAAGTAACCAATACCTCTCACATGCATCCCTCCATGGACTGGCTTTTGCAAGCACAGGGCCACTCCGGGCCCTAAGTGCCCTATTTCACGAGCTATGTCCATGCCTGCCATTAGCACACAGCAAATCTGATTTACCATGGATTTCCTCAGTGCATGTAATGATTCCATGGGTCTGCTGGAGCATGCCTGGCTTGTGAATAAAGCAAAGATTTGGTTCACATGCACAGCTCACTTGCTCCCTGCCTATGTGAAAAGCACCTGAGAAGAAGCTGGCAAGGATCTGCTTTGACCAAACATTCCTCCAGCCTGAGGCCTCCTAGGGCACAGGTCCTGTAAATACTTGTGTGTTTAATGCTCTCCAGAGCTAAGACATTTAATGCTGCCCTGCCATGGGCATCTGTTTGGCCATCCCACATTTTCTAACAGTTCTTGTCCACTTAAATGCAGTTCAGAGCTTGGGGTCATCCTCCCTGTAGGATCCAGGATATAATGACAAAGCCTTCACACCCTGTCCTTTATCCTCCACTCTCTGCTGTACTTGCTAAACATCAGTGTTTTTACCAAATTGAAATCATCCAAGCATAAAATTAAAATTACATGCTTTAAACGATGTGTGGCAGTTTCCTATTCACTTCCACAAATCTAAGCATTATAATAATTGTTTTTTTATGCAGTCAAAACAAATTCCAACCAAAGCAACAGATTTCAGTCAATCCAAACCCAGAATGTCACAAAAAAGTTTATAATTCACAGAGATTAGCCAGAAGCGTTTTTCTCCTCCTCCTTACCTCTGCCCAGGTTGGGAAGCAGGGAATTCCATTGCTGCAGGCAGCCTGGTCTCCTGCTTCAGAGGTGAAACCTGCAAGACAAGAGCTCTATAAAGGAGTGGTTCATGATAAAGAGGACACATGAGCATAACAAATGCAGATTTCTAGAAACATGCTGGAAGATCAGTTTCTTTCCCTGAGTTTATTTTGGGATAATGAGAGCTTTTGAGCAAAGAGAAGCCTCCTTCAGTGAAGCTGTAAATGTCATTTCCCACACAGACTGCATAAAAACTATGAGAGAAGTTTTGAGCCATTCAGATCCTTGCTGTATTATTTCAAGCATTCATTTATTACACTGCTTATTTAGCAAGTCAGTCTTCACACTTTGCAAATAAAATGCTTTTATGTAGGCGTGGATGGGTGGGAATTAATTAATGAATTTCTGAGAGCCAAAACCTGTACAGTGACCACTAAAAAGCAGTTTGGAGAACATGACTGGTGATATGAGCCCTCAGTCAGGGGCACAAGGAATCATGATGGAAGAGGCAGCTTCCAGAGCATTCACTATGGGGCAAGTCTGGAGCCTGCAGGATGCCAGGTGATGGTCCAGGGGGCAAGATGGATTTGGCAAGTGTCACCTGGTGTGTAATATCTATAGTGATGGTTGTACAGGTATTAATGAGAAAGTCTGTAACCACTCAAAGGAAATTACACTTATGAATTTTAACCAGCTAATAAATAATGGCAGAGACCCTGACTAAGTACTTGGGCAAATCATAAAAACTTCTGAAATGGAAGCATAGCACATATTATATGTAGATTTCATTGAAGTATCAGGCGCAGACAATCACACCTTTATATGTAAAAACATATTTTTCAGTTAATGGCACAGGCTAGCACAGGGAAGCTTTATGGGTATAATTATTATTGCTAGATTGATCATTTTCAAAAATAACTGCCTACAGCAGACAGGCCCCCCGGCAGAAAGAAATGAAGGGTTAATGCTAAGTTAGAAGATAAAATTTCCCTAGAAAAGGATACATAGCTCTACTTGCCAGCAAAAAGTGTAGGATGTACACCTGGACTGCACCACTGATAGCTCTACCTTTTCATGACTGCTGGGAAGAGATGCTGCCCTCTTGAAAAGTAATGTGTCATCAGGTGGGATGACAGTGGGATAAAATATATGGTCCACCTTTTTTTTTTAAGGTTGCAGTACACTAATTGAGAGATGAGTAATGATGTATAAAAACAGATGATCCTTTCAAGGACAGTCCATTCAAGCAATGACTGAGAATGATTTTCATCTGAGAGCTCTTTACATGCTTACATGAATGAAATTTTTCTCTTTCTGATGATTGGATGTTGCCATCCAGAAATCCTCACAGCTGGGAACTTCAGCAGAGTTTAAAAAGTAACTGCATGCAGACCCCATCTCTATCTGCATAGAGGTACTTATTTGGGGTCAAGTCCCATGAGGGACATCAGAAAGGTAGCACAGGGAAATGTCTCACAGTTGTGTATACTGGGACTGTACAGATAGAGAGAAAGTCATGGTTCAAAGCTGGTGTTTATTAAAGCTTCTAAAATTAGAGAACACAGATGTTTTCTTTATGTGCATAATGCAAACTCTACATTGTGTAAATGCAGTAATAGTGAAGTGAAAGTTTCCAGCACGTATTTTTTTCTATGCAACTATTCTGAATTATTTTAACTATTATTTTCAAAAAACACCTATAAAGATAACTTAGCAAACTGTCTACAACAAAATCTGATTGACTATGGTGCAGTATACCTTATTCTTTTCATGCTGAAAAGATGAAAATGTTTTAGGTTTACTATAAAAGCACTGCATAGCTGCTAAGAAGCCGGCTGTATAATTTATTTTTGTAACTCAGCGCGTTGACAGAGAATTCTTGATCTCAAAGGATATGATTAATTGTGGGCTGAGGGGATGTTTCCTTGGTTTGATTGGTCCTGCAGAACACATTGGAGGAGGTTTGGCCCCACTATAACTACACTGAGCTCCCAAGCAGAGGAAGCTTGCATCCAAGCTGCTCCAACTGCTTGTGCCCTTATGGATGGGCTGTAAGTACTCGGCCACAAGAGCAGAGGGAGTCAGAAGGGGAACAGGACAGTCTAACCTAGCTGCAGATGAAGCTGGAAACATAAACATCTGTCTTATGCTGGACTATTCCTGCCTTGGTATTATTTGAACTCACAAAAGAAGGATCACTGCTGCCTGAAGGCACCGAGACGTGGCACAGAGGAGTCCAAATTATCTTTGAGTATAGTACCTCTGGCACTGCAGTGGAGAAATTACAATGCAGAGACCCTGGCATCTCAGCAGGGTGATTTAATCTGCAAGGGCTCTGTGCTCCTGTCACTGGCAAGGAGGCACGCCCAAACTATTTCTCCTGAACTTCGCCTGTTTTATATTAATGGGTTTCACTGCTTGAGGTATTTTAATTGTGTTCTGTTGCCAAAGGCTTTATAATACCTTGATGATGTTTTATGTAGAAGCAGAAGTTTCTGGTTGCTTGAAGACTGAGATGACACCCTGAGTAATTGCACAGCTTAGGAAGATGGTATTTGAGCATATGCCTGACAATTTCACATTCGCATTTGATAACCTCATAATTTATATGAATAATCTAAAACCACAACAGAAATGCCCCAGTGGCTCTGATGCATTCATTTTAAAGGCAATTAGCATACAGGGTTCCCGACACTCCCAGCTATCTAGCCAGCTTTTGATACAAATTAACTGGATGCTGATAAAGAATAAAACAGTTCGATGTGGCTGGTCTCTCCTGAATGCTCCTTTAATGGGACTGTTTTGCTACATGAAATTCCCACTGAAGCATGGTCACTGTGGCAGGGAAGTATTTGTCGAGGTGACAATTTCAAATCACATATTCTGCTTTATTTTAACACAGACAGCACCCCAGTCAAGGTCACAGGATTGTCCCACTAACAGCTTGAAAGAGATAGAGATGAGATCTGTGCCACAGCAGTGGGAGCAAGATGGGAAGCTGGCTGCCTAAAATTTTGTCCTGAAAATTATGTTACATTAGCACAGCTCCTAAAGAAGGAATATATTCAAAAGAAAAAGTGTATTTTCCTGCCTTTTTTTTTTTTTTTTTTTTTGGAGGGGACACAGCTTGTTCTGTAATAATGCCACCTTGAAGACTGAAACAGAAGATAAGCCATGAATAAAGTGAAATGGAAAATATTATTTATAAATCTTATAGATGAATGAAGATGCTTTAATTCTCCCTTCCAGTTTTCCTAGCACTGTTGAGTAAAATACACTTCTCCCTCACACATGACATGGTCACAACTATGCAGCTGAGAAGTATTTCTGTTTAGATGAAGACTTCATCCAGTCTTGATAAAACTGTTAATTCATGCAACACAGATACTGCTCTCATTGAAACCCATCTTGCATGCTCATTATATTTATAATATATGTACAAAGCCCACCACAAAAGCCAAAGGAATGCTGTATGGCAAGCTTGAAATTTTATTATTTACAGGGATTGTGCCACCATGTAATTTCAGTTTTCACCTCTTGATGGTTTTTGCAGGCCTTTATGTGAAGATATACACAGATAAGATACTCTGGGGAAACCAGAATGTCTGGCCCAAGTCAGAACTAAATCAGTTTTCCCCACCTCAGGATTTGATCCAGGCTTTTGTTGTTCAAAAGCTTCTTGTTTCTCACTGAAGCCAGCACTCAGAGTTTGCAGTGTAACCATGTGCTGCTTTAAAGATAGTCTGGCTGCCAGAAACAGGGAATGATGTCTGTGTGAAAGAAATAAGCAGCAGGAGCAGAGGAACCTTTAACCCACAAAGGTTCATAATTTTCAGGAAAGTGTACTTGGTAATTAAAAACAAATGGAAATATAGAATGAAAACTATGTACTAGCATGTATTACTATGTATTACTGGCTTTTTAGAAATAAAATGTTTTCTTGGGGTTTTTTTTTCCTCCACTATTTATCAGAAGTTTTAAATAAAAAATTAATTAATTAAAAAATTTAGATGACTACATGAATGAATCAACACATAAATAGACAGCAAAGCTGAGGTAAAAAACATATGGTGGCTTAGTGAAGAGTAAGTGTCCAAAAAACAGAACAAACCACAACATAAAAACTGACATGATATTATTAATTGACATTGGTAAAGTCTATTATTCTATATTCATCTAAATATGACTTCAATTTTCTCTTCCTTCCAACACTCAAACACTACTGTGCCTTTCCCCTTTTTTGGCACAAAAACCCCAAACACTATTAAAATACACAAATTAGTCAAAGCTCCCATGGAATTTTACTACATCAATCAATACGTTTCAAAGGATTCTCTTTAGTTTTGCATTTTAAATAAACTTGATATTTTTCTCTACTTAGAGACTGGGATGACTTCTCACTTCCAAAACTTTTACCTTTGTTTGAACTGTTCCACCAGTATTAATCCTTTCTCTCTGGTTTTTAACTATTCAGGATCTTATCAGCAGATTAAAAACACTCATGATTTTTGAGCAGCTGTGAAAACCAGGGCATACATTTTACTTCATCTTTTCTAACTTGATATGGATGTTGCTCCTTATGAATGAGATATTGTTAAAGATGTAAATTATCCTGTACTGAATCCCACAGCTTACTTCTAAATAGTTCTAGTCCTTGGATGAACAGATTTATTTTGCTAAACAAAAGATATCAAGCAATTTTCAAAAAAATACATCTAGTAATAAAAAAAATTATTTCTCCTTGATGTAAAGTGGCCATTATCCAGTGCAGCTACCAATAAGATTCAGGGTTTATAAAGGTAAGTCCACTTACTGAAATTCAATTTTTAAGGTCTGTCTAGAGCAGGGAAATGTACCATATTTTAAAAGGCACGTGCATCAGATATAGATACATATATCTTCTCATGCCACGTGTTTCAGTGTATTAGAGAACTAGAGAAGGGGTAGAAATGCTCATCATTTAAAAAAAAAAAAATAATTAGTACTGATCATATGCAAAAGACTGTACATATTTCTAATTAGATACCATTAAAATATGTAATTAGGAACAACTACTGTAACACTTCCAGAGGCTTAAATTTACAGAATTGTCCCAATGAAAAAATATTTTTTCATATATGAGCAATCCTTTGAATTTCAGTAGTCTATAAACTCATCCTTACCTTGCCAAAGTATGAAAAAAGGAAAGAGAATGGTATTCCATCTCCTGTTTTGATTTATAACTGGTTTATTTGACATTTCTTGTCAGAGTAAATGGCCTTCAGCAATACACACTACAGTTAAACAAATGCCAAGTAAAATCAAATAATTCTGCCATAGGTTCATAACTTTCAGTTGTGTCCTTGGCTGAAAAATTCCTCTATATAACTTGAAAAGCAATAGTGTGGTCTTATTAGTCCTACTAAAAACCTGAAAATAATTTCCTCCTGTTAACAAGGATTTTATCTGTATTTTCACAGATACAAATATTCACTGCAAATCCTTGTTTGGGGGATACACAAAGCCCAGTCTAAGGCCATTTGAAATCTGCAGACACAGTGAAGTGCAAAACCAGATAATTCAACGTTTCAAAATTATAGTTTCTAAAAATGCTGTGTTCTTTTATATTTCTTACAGAATAAGTCTATTTATTTTATTTAAAATTAAATTTAAAGCAGGACAACATACATTAAGCTCTAACAAAATTTATTTAAATTCTCAAAACACAACTTAGATTTAACATCTTGAGCAGTTCATCTTTGTGTAATAGCCCAAACCTCAGCACCAATGGGAAATGTCATTAGGTAGACTGAAAGTTTATTAATGGGATGTTTTTGAGGTTTTGGCAACAGCTCCTCACTTGCAGGTGTAAAGAACATTCCTTCAATGCAATTATTTCAATGTTTATCTCATACATCTTTGTGAGCTAACTGGTAAATTAGTTCAGCAAGACTCACTTTTCTTTTTTGTAGTAAGAGGTTGTCAATTCAAAAAAATGGACAAATACAGTAACCACAATATGTCTGTTTACTAATCACATATAATGTTTCCTCTGCTGCAGAAGCAGAGCAAGAAAGCTGCAATTCAAGAACACTTTAAAGTTTTAGAAATTTGATGTTATTTTTCAATGTTTTCTCCACATTTTCAGGGAATCCACTTTTGAATGAATGTGTAATTGGGTGGACAAGTCAAGCTAATACTCTAAGTATTATTAAGTGGTTAATGCTCTTATTGGTTATTCTCAATGGCTATTCATAATTTTCATAATTTTCTAATAAAATTAAATGATAAAAAAAAGCAAAAGGCATCTACCGTGTTTCATAATTTCTTTTAAAATGTTGATAATATTCTCATTGAATATTTCCCTTAGGAAATATGAGCTTTGTACTTGCTTGCAATTGACATCTTTAATGGCTGCAAGAGAGAGGAAATCTACTTCCACACAGAGAAATGATGAAATCAGTGCAAATGCAAGGCAAGTTTAGAACTAGTACTTGATTTTAGTCTTCCTGATTTATTAGAATCATAAATAAAAACATCACTTAAGTTGAATCTTTGCAGCTTTTTTGCAATGCAAGCATTGTTACTTGAGTCACAAGTGAGACACTGTAGTGTGGAGATGTCATGTTTATAACTTACCTGTACCAAACCCCAATAATCAAGAAACTGAAAGGGTCAGACTAAAGATGCATTTTGGTTTGGGAGCTACAGGACAGCACAAGCTTGGTCTGGGGACACAAAAGATGCTCAGCCTTTAATCTGATCTTGATTTAAATGAGAACCAAAACCATCTGCCTAGTTTTTCAGGCAGAATCCACCAATGAAATGCCCAGTAGATGAAACTGCTGTCAAGAATGTACATCTACAAGGTCACCAATTTTAACATAATGACTTATCAGTGGAAAACATCTCAGCCAGGAACTTAGCAAGGGTTATCCTGGCCAATGCAGAGCTGGAAACACTTTGAACCAAGGTCACTGCCAGCCCTCTCTGAGCCACAGCCTTCATGGGTGACATTTCCATGCCACAAACTATTTTGAAAATAAATACAGCTACCACACAGCACAGCCTTGTGCCCCCTTCCCCACAGATCTGGTTCCCATGGCAGTGAAGCCACCTTCACCTGCTTTTGGTAGCACATCCCCCTTGTGCCACCCCCACCCTGGCACGCCCCAAACATACCCAACGTGCAAACTCTGGCAGCTCTGTTAAAATTAACAGCCTGGGGGCTGGAGGGATGTAAACTCAAGCCTCCTCCTCTCTCAGATGAAGATCACTGATAACCCTCCCAGAGCTCGAACAAACAAATAAATGCAGGAAATGCCAACCATGTGTCATGGAGTTACTTCTTCACGTAACCATGGCAAAGCGTGGGCAGCCAAGCAAAACTGTGATCGTTGGGAATGGTTTAAAATATCCTTATTGTCATGAGGGAGGCCAACGGATGGCCAAAACACAAAGAGGGTTTAGACCAACCATGTGATCCAGGATTAGGGACCCAACTGGGGTAGGTGTTATTCTCTGCATTGGACCTTGTCAGAAAATGTCAATCTAATGAGTAAATTCAAAATTACGTTCCATTTTTAAGCAACTCCTTTCCTTTTATCCCCCAGGATCTAAATCTCAAAGCACCCAGGATCATGACATCAAAGTAAAAGGGAGAGAGTGCAGGTCCCCTTGTACCCTTCTTTAAACTTTAAAAAGCCATCATGAGCAGCCTGTTGGCTCCCTGGGCATTTCTGCATAACTAAGCCAATGATGACACATTTAGGAAAATGTTCCTAGGAAGATTTTCCTGGTTAACAGCTAATACTTTTAGGAAGTCTAATGATAAACTAACATTTAGTGCAATATAACTCCACATTTTAATGGCTTCATGAAAGCCTATTAGTAGCTCATCTGAGCCATGATTTTTCCATACTCTTTCTATTTTAATAACAGTGTCTCCACACCAGCTGACAACTTTCACGTGTTTTATTTTTCCCCTCTGTGCTGCAACATGACCAAGGTTATTGCAAACTGCCATTCTCTTCTTATTTTATTTTTACATCCATCTTATCTAATATTACTCATCTGTTACAGCTGCAAAGCCACATCAGTAAAGCAGACAGCTATGTAACTGTGCAGCCCAGCAGAAAGAACTTAAATTTATGTACATGAGGGTTCTTTGGAATTTTTTTTTTTTTTTTTGACAGGAAGATGAGTAAAGCAGAGACACAGGTGCCTGCTGCCACTTGAGGAAATTGTGGCCTTTCTCTGGGCTCTGTTGAGTCACTCTGAATGGCAGGACTCACGGACATTTGGCTGTGTGGGCCCTGCTCAGCAGCATTCTGAGGAGGAAAAATGGCTGAATGGCATCCATATGGCTGACAGCTTGCTATGACGAGCAGCCAGCTAAACAATTTGTCAGCAGAGGAGGGCAAAAAGTACATTCTGAATATAACTCTTTCAACATATTCATTTAGGAGGAGTAGGTAGCTATCCAACATGCTGCATGTTCATCTGGTGGAGAATAACTACCAATAAAGGTTGTTGTTTTCTCTGTGTGCAATACCTGAATAGTTTGAGGAAGCTGTCATCATGATAAGACCAGATATTGGAAATAATGATGACTTGCAGGGTGCTGAGCTGTTGGTATGAAATCAGTAGATTGGATTTAGAGAAAAAAGTCAGTGGAGTGAAAATTCTGAATAGAAAATAGGATCTTAGAATTCTGCACCATGTATGTCTTTCAAGAGATTGTTTCCATATTGTATAATGAGCCCTTGTATGCACAGTATGTTTATATAACTTAGTATCAGCCTTGGTGCCTCAAATATCTTCATACATCAAAATCTTAGACTAAGATTATACCTGCCCTGCCTTCTCACTTATAAACATCTGAAATGTTACCAGTCTTTATTGTCTCAGTCAGTACCTGACATCTCTTCCTCTCAATCATCTTTGACTAAATTGGAGGTATGCAAAACACTTAAAGCAAAACTGGTCAACCTCCTCCCTCTTTTCTCCCTCCTCTCCAAGATCCCTATGTCTTAAACATTATTTATGAGGGAAAGGAAAAGGTGGAATATTTTTTGTGATGTCTGTGATATGGAAGTAGTAATAGCACCTATGGGAACAATATTATATTTATTATTTTATCAACTCTGAGCTAGAGGGTGATCAACACTAACAATCTCAAAAAAAAAAAAAAGATAAATAAATCAAGGAGAAGTTATATAAGAAGTAAAAGTGATATATTCATTCTATCTTCTTTCCTTCATGGAATGCTATCTTTCTATTTATTACTCCTATCTCTTAATAATAATAGAACAGGAACCTGCAAATTAGAATGCTTGACAGAGTGAGTTATACTTTCTCTTCTCCATACAACACTCTGGATTAAGAACCTCTCATTTCTAGTGCAATAGCCTACCACTTCATAGAATTTTTTTAAGGTCTGACTTTCATCATGGATATTTTTTGATACAAAATTTTACACACACAAGTAATTGCAGACATAGTTTTGCTCTATTCAGCAACCATTTTGAGGCCCATTTAAATAATCAGTTGACCTATTACTTGTTGCCTTTGCAATCAAGTAACTAATGCTAGGTAACCAAATTTCAGAGATCTGATCTAAAAGCTGCTATTATCCTAATAGCTAAATTATGCTAATAATAGCTCATTAATATTTTCAAGGGTATGCCAGACAAGTCCAAGAGATGCCACAAAGAAAATCAAGTTTTGCTACCAACGTGCTTGTCATCATGCAGGATGGTAAGAGAATTGCAGTGGCAGTGATTAAATGTGAATTTATGCAGGATTTGCTTTTAGTCCAAATCATAACAAGGACACAAAAGTACAGGTACATAAAAAGGATTACAGAATGGTGATCCTTAATCAGTGGCCTTTTACTGGATTCTCTCCCATAGCTTCATCTCTTTTGTACTGAGAAAAAGTACAGAAAAGTGATGCAAAAAGTAATTTTGATTTAAAAAATTAATGCTAAATGCTAATTTCAGACTCACAGCACTAGAAGAAGAATTAGATTTTTAAATCAGTTTTTGAGTAGCAGATTAAATCAGGGCTAAAAGTCATCTAGAGTCAAATGAGAAGAATATTTACTGTAACAGATGCTGTATAAAAATGTCTCTTCAGTAATAATGGATAAGTCTTAGAAGCAGTGGAAGAGTGGTTTAGGCATATACTCATGATTATTAGGAATAAATATTTAGGTTCTTGATACATTTGTCATGCTCTTACTCTTTTAGTCTTCATTCTGCCTCCTCTTACAGCTTCTTAAAGACAACAAACTCTGAGCCTTCAAAAACCAAAATTCAAATCCAGTAAAACCTGTAAGTGAAAGTCTAGACCAACTAAAAAGTCCCTCTGTAATTCTGCACATGCAAACTTCCATGCTTTACATAAGGACCCAGATTTGTTGTTTTCAGACATTAGATATGAAAGAAGAGCCTTAATTAATTACTTAATGCAGCATCTAGTTGCTACTAAATGTCCAAGTTTTACACAAAAGTTATTTCACCTCCTTGCATGTTCTCTCAGCACTTGAGTTTTCACTGATTTGTGCTGGTATTCTGCTTATTCATGAAATCAAAGCATGTGACTTTTAGAAGACAAGGATCTCTTATTTTTCTGAAGTGCAGTTCTGAAAACACAGAACATGTGTTACTCATCAGCAGTAGTAGAGAAGAATATTTGAAATTCTCCCTTTTTATTTGACTGTAAGACAACACATGTAAACTTTTTCTCTTTTGCTTTGCAACACTTAGATGTGCAACAGCAAAAATGTTTCTGGAGTTAGTCACTACTTAACAAATGGCAGATATTAATTCCAAATGCTTTAAGAGCATCACATAGCCATAAATATATTTAAAAGTTATGCACAAATATCTGCGACCACAACGAATCCCCTAGGAAAGTTCTGAAACAGCATTAAGCACCGTGGGAACATGAGAGTACAGGTGATTCTGACTGAGATCACAAGAAACAGAAGGAGCTGTGTGGGGCACTTGTTCATAGCAATCAGTGCTCAAATGTATGGAAATACTTTGTCTTCAATGGAACAGTTCAGTGTGGATACTTCCCAGCAGTGCACAAGCAAAGAAACCTGTTTGCTAAGCTGAATTGATTAACCTCATACTCAACTACAACAAGACAATAGAACAGAAATACTCTTGGTCTTCACCTGTACCTTTAGGCAGCTGCCCCCAGTAGGCTCAGATTTAGCTGAAAAAGCAAACAACAAAGGTATCATGGGCAAGGCTTGTAGATGTTTGCTTGGGGACCTTCACAAAAATACTTTATAGATTTCCCACAATAGGTAGAGAAATATCAAATTCAAAATTCCACAGGTATCAAGGACCCAGAAGGATTTCTTCAGTGACCTACATAAAACTTTAGTTATTGAGATTTGTTTTTCCTTTTCAAAAGAAAAAGTTTTGAAGGAATATAAAACATTATTTTTAAAAGGCAGCATGCACCTCAAAAGATATGTTCTTCCAGTCTGGATCTGTTGGATCCATTGAACACAATGGATCAGCATGGACTTGTTTTTATTGTAAGATGGATTCTGAGTGCCTAAATATAATAGACAATATTTTTTTTACCCTCTAAGATCTCCTTTCACAGGAGTAGTCAGGCAGTGGAAGTACACATTCATTTCTATGGAGGCTGAAGACCTTCAGCTCTTTATAAGACAAGGAAATTTAACACTCCTATATAAGGCAAGTCAGGGCTGCTTATGCTTTGTTATCAGTGAAAGGCACCTTGTAAGGCAATTCTTCTGCTACTCTACTGCTATCATTTTGCTGGAAGACTTATTAAATCAAAATTGGACCTGGAGTGTCTCTACAATCTGTGAAACTACGAAGACAGTTCTATGCCCACAAGTACTCTAAGAGTCTTCTGCAAAACCAAGTTAAATGTCTAAATCGCTAATGTTAGTCTGAATTAATTTGTTAACCTGTTTAATTACATTATAGGCTGCTTTCATGCCCATAGTTACACACTGAGCATCAGAGAAACATTCATTTCCATACTGCCTACAGTATTAAAAGAAAAATTCACCTAAGACTGAGGCACAAGGTTGTTTCATAGTTTTTTCCTCCTCATCCCTCCTCCACACTGCCCTTCCTTCTTGAAGCACAATAGGCCATCAGTTCAGAGCAATTTATTCTTTTGCTACACAAGCCTCACTGAGCTGGTGCCATGTAAGAACACAGAGATAATAGAAAAAGGAATAATAAAAATTCATCTCCTAGTTATAGTCCACAAGGGGAAAGTCTGCACTTGGAGATGCTTCCCTAGCCCTCTTTCCATCTTTGCTCCTACCATGGTGCACAAAACTCTGAAAACCAAGTAAATTTGTGTGGAAATCAGAGCCAAGGAAGTCTGACCCTGTAAACACTTGTGGTTCAAACTAACAACTGCCTGATGATGAACCAGGTAATCCCCAACAACTTACTTGCTTGTTGTCACTCTGGTCACTAACAAGAAACTTGTGGCCATATGGTCAGTTTATTTATCCACCTCTGAGTTGGCCTGGCCTAGAAACAACTCATTTTGAATTGTTGGTGGCTCTGGTGACCACAGAGCCACAGGACTGTGAGAGCAGCATAAGGGAGGAAGCAGCAAGGCACGGCCTCTTTTGTCCAGGAACAGCCCATGTTTTTCTTTAGGTTAAGCTAAGCTGGAAACTGCAAATATATCTGAAACATCAAACCTTTTGTCAAAAGCTATTTATGTCAGCAATAGACTGAAACCATGAGGTAGAAGTCTCAGAGGTAGATGGCTCTGAGCATCTCAGATATGATCAGAGAATTACCAAATATGCTGAGTTGGAAGAGACCCACAAGGATCACTGAGTCCAACCCCTGTCCCTGCACAGGACACCCCAAGCTCTCACCACGTGCCTGAGAGCATTGTCCAAACACTCCTTGAACTCTGTGAGTCTTGGTGCTGTCACCACTGCCCTGGGGACCCTGTTCAGTGCCCAGCCACCCTCTGGGGGAAGAATCTTTCCTGATACCCAACCCTGACAACTTCAGGCAATCCCTGGGGTCCTGTCCTGGTCACCACAAGGAGATCAGTGCCTGCCCCTCTGTTCTCTGCATGAGGAAGTTGGAACTACAATGAGGTCTCCCCTCAGTCTCATGAGGTCTCCCCTCAGTCTCCTCCAGGCTGAACAGAACAAGAGACCTCAGCTGCTCCTGACACAGCTTCCCCTCAAGGCCCTTCACCATCAGGAATGCAGAGGTTATATCAGGCTAACAATGTTTTCTGCAGAAAAAATGTGAAAGGTTATTCTGCTGTCCCAGGACAATAAGAAAAGCAGACTACAGACTGAAGTTGCACATCACTGCTAGCCAGCATGACTTCTTAAATAAATCTAACAAGATAGGAACTTCTTAATACTTAAATGTTTCAATCAGAACATTAAGAATTATGTATTTCTTGCTGCATGAAAAGGAAGTTTCTACCACTAAGAAATGCAAAAATATCCTTAAAAAACAAATTGGCTTTTCAAGACTGTTAGATTTTGCTTTCTCAAATCATAATAGTATGACCAAGTGACCAATTTCCCTCAGGAAAGGGAGAAAAAACAAGACCTAATTTCTGAATGGCCGTAGTTAGAAGTAGCAAGCACATGAAAAGCCTAAATTTGGAATAATGTCACTTGTTTAACAGATATTAAAAAATAAAAAAAAAAAACAAAAAAAAAAAAAAAAAAAAAAAAAAAAAAACCAAAAAAAACCAAAAAACACATTCATTAGGACTGAAATTAAAGGCATGGAATTTCATCAAAAACAGGAAAGAAATTAATTTTTGGTCAATAAGCATTTCTAAATTAGCTGGAACAGTTTCTGGAGCAGTTATTTTCTTGGTTACTGAAAACATAACATGTTTTTATTTTCAGCAGATGTCGTTTAGTTGTTCAGAATCTCACTATTTTGAAATTCAAGGAAAAACAGCAACCTGGCTTCCAAACTCTTAGACAAGTTTCAATGTCATTAAATTTGTGATTCTTTAGCTTTGACTTTTCACTTCTGACTTTTGAATACAGAATACAATCAATTCAATATTTAAACAGCTCTCTGCAAGGGCAGACTGCAGACATTCTTTCAGTATTTAACTTAAATGAAAGACAATGTTCTCAGTGCAATTTATTGATTCCAGAAGTTGAGCCTTAAGGGAAAGCACCCAAATCACAAAACTTATGAAAAAAGCTGAAAAGAACACTTACAGATTTGGGGGGCTTAAAATATTTGGTTTTATAAATGCTTCCACAAAGTACAAGTTGACACCATCAAAGTTTTAACATCAGCACAATCAAATCACAAGAGGGAGACTGAACTGATTGCAAAGGCTATCTATCCCACAAGTTGGGCAGCATTAGATGCTGTGGTTTTGTCACTTATTAGAGAAAACTGATCCCTGAAACTGCTTCAGAGCACCTGCATTTGCAAATGAAATTAAAGTTTCTTTCAAACTAACTTAAACATCGCTGACAATATCCCTCTTATGAGTTATATAAGATGTTACACTTTCTTTTTAAGTTTTATATAATACTATAATTATCCTGAATCCAACTGTTTGGAAAGTGCAAAGGAAAATGCTACTGCCACTTCAAAATACTGAAAAACCTCCTTGCAAGAGCTATATAGTCCTAAATGCCCAGTCACTGTTGTAAGCAGTCCATATAAATGTCTGAATAAAACCCTCAGTTCCAAAGCTCTCTAAACCAGAGATGATGTTAAGAGCCTTTATTGCTGAAATCCAGGTGGTTTTGTTTTCTTTTCTTTCTTCTAGAAATAAAATTTTTCCCCATCACAAAAAGTGGTAAATATATTTTAAACCAAAAGATACACAGCTTCTCCCTTTATTTCACAACATAAAATAAACATAGTGGTTTCTTTTTGCTAAAAGATGAAAAAACATATATAATAAATATAACTACTTTAGGATGGGCAGGATGGTCTTTTCTTAAGATTCAGCAATGTTAGCAATCTCTGTCAAGAGATGGCCAGCTTGATTTTCAGGGGTCAAAGGCTGTGTTTGAGATGTGCAGGTAAATTTGTAATAAAGTCTGTGCATGATGGACAAAGCACCTGTACTAGAGCCCACTAATCAGTGTTGGCTGAATGTAAATCGAAATACATTGCTGCATTTCCAAAATCGTTTGAACCAACACTTGCCAGTGTTTTATCCACCAGAATACACCAAGAACAGCTTTCAAAAATGTAGAAATGCCAAGGGATACAAGAGTCACCAGAGGGAGCATCTTCAGCTCCAAAAATGTGATCCAACCCAACAAAGTCTGGCCAGGAGCTTGACACACTTGAATTTCACCATACTTTAACACACAAAATTGCAGGGCTCAAGGTGTAATCCAGGCTTCACTCTGACCTTTGTTTATACAATCTAAGGTGTTTGAGAAATAAGATTTCATTTATTTTTTCCTATAAAAGCAGAAAGATAGCACCTTCCATCGCATATTTATCCATTCCTAATACAAATCCTCAAATTTTCAGAAACGGTGCCACAACAAATGGTGCTTGTATATCAAAAAAGCTACAAACAGCTGAGATTGCCATGGCAATACTTTGGCTCCCCAGTTTACATAAATCTTGGGTAACATTCTGACAAATCCCAAAAGGAGGATTTCAAAGGTAGCAAAGGTAGGATTCTTTGCCAAAAGAGATCTTGGGACAGCTGTGCACAAGGAACAACTGGAATTATTACTACTCATGCCTGTCCCACTGGTGAAGTGAAGCCATTTAATCTCTGCTGAAGGCACCATTGGTTGACATTTATGACATTACAGCATAAATGCTAAATGCTGCAATTAGATTTTACACTGTTTATAATTCTTGTGCATTGCTTTCATCTTCTGTTCTAATTCTCACACCTGGAGCTTCATTATATTTTTAAAGACAAGGCTATCAATGGCATTTTCACACATGTTTCAGTCACTCAAGTTCTTCTCTGGAAAAGCCCTAAACCAAAGAGTTTATTGTTCTCTCTGCCTTTCAAGAAAACCCCATGCATTCTAAACAGCAATTCCAAAAGGGGGGTTCAGGGTTTGCTGCTATAACTAAAACACAAGCCTGACCTGCTTTCCTGTTTTTTTGATTTTGTTACTATATACAATGTCACACTTATTCCTTTAATTGCACAATGGATATCCTAAAGAACAGAGACCAACAAGTTTAAAATTATATAGAAAAATCAGATGGCATCTACACATAAGATGAAGGGAACATAGGAGTATAGGCAATATGCAAAAAGCTTATTAATACAAGGTTTCTTCACTCAATGAATAAATTAGAGGGAGCAGACCGATATATGCTAAGTTTCTGTCAAGATCATGAAGAAGGTAGTAAAGAAAAATCCCTTACCTGCAATAAAAATGAGAGCAATAAAGATATGGAGTGTGAAAGCTCTCAGATCAGAGATTTATCCCTGGGAACAGCAATAAAACTAGGTAGTGCAATTTAATTATGAAAGGGAAACATCTTGGACAACAAATTTATAGTGAGGTTCCAGCACACAATTTAATATACAATATTTTGTAACCCATAGAATTATCTCTACTCACCATAAATCAATAGGAATGAAGTTCATGTAAGACCCAGCAAAGCTAATCAGAAAGCTACCACTGCCTTCCCAGGGTTATAAAGCAAGTCCTTAACTCAGAAACTTTCCTTTAGATTAGGAGGGGCAGGAACAGCTGCACCCTTTTTCTCCCAACATATTCTCAAAGAGTAAAAGAGTGCATGCAAGAGATCTGCTGGCTTCTTTCCTTTTCCAAAGGCCTGATTAAAGAAAAGAACTATGACATAAAAATCAAGGACATCTCACAAACCTACAAAATATGCTGGGAGTTGCAAAGTTTGTTTTGTTTTTTTTTTTCCTAGATTTTAGAAATAATGTTTCTTTTCCTGAAGCTCTCATTCTGACCCTTAGCTTTTTATTCCATGAACAGCATAATTAAGAAGCACTGGATTTTAGAATTCTGCATGAAAATTTGGATTCTTTTGGACTTCTTCAGTGGTCTTAGGGACTTAAACTATAATTATGTGCATGCTGAAGGAAATTTAAGGCTTTCTGGAAAACTTTTAAGACTGCAAAGGCCTGATGCTGCTCCCTGTTGACTTAGAGCAAAAATTCTATCAGCTTTCATTGCGTCTTTGAGATCAGACCTAAAATGAAGAATAATTTGCTCCTACACTACTGATGATTTCCAGCAGCTTAAAACCAAGTCAAACAAAATATCTGCAATTTTAAATTAAACCCTATCTAAGCAAAGCATTGATGGCAAAGGGCTAGCAAATCTTAGCTTAATAAAGTGAGTATTTATTAACAGTTTCTGATGTATCAACCTTCCCTTGCACATAAGCCAGCCTGACTAGAGCTTAAGTATTTCATGAAATCAGACTGGATTTGAGCATATGCTTAAGCAGCATGTTGACACAGGCCTTGGGGACCTCTAAACAGGATTTATCATGGAACAATACATTTATTTCCCTTCTGCTGAGGAAAGACTTGTCTGTCATGGAATACGCTTCGTTATGATCCACGAGAGGCTTTGGATGGAGTTCTGGTTGCTGTCCCCCCACTCACATCCCTGCTGGATTTCCATCTTACTAAGTTCTCATTTTAAACTTCTCCCTAATCCAGTTTAAGGTAATGTAGTGTGAATGGACAGCAAGCCAGTGACTTAAGCACTCTGAGGTGGGGAAAGCAGAGCAGCTGTGCAGAATTCAACTGCATCACAACAGACTCATTTTTAGCTATTTTTTATATTCTCTAATTATCCCTTACACTATCATTCTAATTACCCAGCTACATATCCTCAATGACAAGCACTTATAATCACACAGCTTAATTAAAACATAACCTGTGGTGATAAAAATATCTCCAGGAAAAGGAAGGGAAAAAAGCCTTGAGTGTAAAGGAAGGTCACTTTACATTTGCTATTAGACCTTCTCTCAGACCTTCTCTAACAGCAGAGATTACACTGGTGCTCTGCAAGTTAAGCTTGTCTTGGTACTCAGTCACCACAAAGAATTTGGAATAATACTGCTATTCTCCTATGAGGAAAAAAAAAATCCTGGCTCCAAATTCTACTGACATTTTATTTAGTCACATATTTTTGTACATAATCAGTCAACAACTGCTGAAACCAAGCAATTCAGTAGTAGTGTTTTAGAGGTGCTTTGCACAAGTCACATGTGGATCATGCAGGGAAGACCACCTTGGGATCTCCAAAACACTCAGACTGATAAACATCTTTATACCATGGCTGGCCTTTCAGAACAAGAATATATGCTCCCTACACATGACTTAAGTCCAGGAAAGATGACTAAAGGATTGGAGCATCTCTCCTGTGAAGAGAGGCTGTGAGAGCTGGGACCGTTCAGTCTTCAGAAGGCTCAAGGGAGATATTATCAAAAGGTGTAAATGAGGTAGACACCTCTCAGTAGCACAAATTTAAATACAGGACATTCCACAGAAATGGAAGTAAAAAACCCTTTGCATTGCAAGGATGGTAGACACAGCATAGCCTCAGCTTTCTCTCTCTTCCACACTATCTAATTAAAGCTGGATGTCTGCATGGCTTAGCATCCACCTCTTCAAAAGTATATAATGGTTCCTTTAAATTCTATGTTGAACTTTCCTTCCTTGTGACTTCTTGCTTTCTCTGTGTCCAGGCAGCTCTTATTCCTGACACATTCTCAGCAGTGTTTCATTCTGAAAATCTAATTAGTAATTCAGATAACACAGGAGAAGCTAGCTGCTATGTCATTATTTTCATCAGTTGATGGAGTTCTCTACAGATCCTGAGGATGTATCTTAAAGCTGAAGAATACAACAAAATCTTACTGTAAATCTGAGAGAAGAGAAAGGTAGAGTTTCCAGAAATCAGTGCAGTATGCTTTTTATGCAATTTACCTTGTTACACCAATTTTCAAACTGCATTTTTCCTCTTTACTATTGTGCCTTTCCTACTTAAATTATTCAAATTCAGCATTGACTTAAAAACCCCTCGAAAATTAGGAGTCATTTAATACACTAGCAGGAACATTACAGGTTAAATTATGAATATGTATCCTTATAATTTGTTTCACTGCACATGTAGGCATGCACAGATTTTAAGCGCTATTATAAGGCACTAGGAATTTAAATGAAATATTAATTAGAAAGCAATTACTGGATTTAGCAGCAGAGAGGTCTGGACAAGAGTTTGCATTAGGAGATGTTCCTGAGCCACAGGAGAAAAGGAGACTGATGGTGCCATCTGTTGGTCAATTTAAGATGGACATGGTTAATGGAGGTTTGTGGTCTCCACACTGAAGGTAACACCAGCAACTTCACCCCTGAGCAGTCTTAATTGTGACCCTCCCTGTTCTCTGTCTAGTAGTGTATGCAGAGCACAGCAGAGCCACAACAGCCCAGCACAGCCAGGGAATTGGAGCTCTGCTCCAACACGCACAGCTGACCTCATACAACATCCCAAAGTAATTTTTACAGAATGGAAAAGGCCAAGTGGCACTTAGGTCATTACAGTACAACTCTGAATGGCCTTGGTAGCACCCATGGAAATGCTTGTGCTTTGCTTCACACACCCTTTTTATGTCTCCCTCTTCACACATCCTGTTATCTCCTGTGTTCATTTCCACACACACTGAGAATCATGCTGGCTCCTGCAGGAAATAAAGTTTTCCTTTGAACAGTTTTACTGACCAGATTCTCCCAATCACATTTTTGGCCTCTGTTCCTTACCAAGCAGGTGTTTCATTTGTAATGAAGTAGCAGGTATTTAGGGAAATGGAAAGGACTGTCATGAGGCTGCCACAGCAAAATCACTTTCCAAATAGATGTTTTTAATCTTTGCATGGGAGAAAGGTGTGAAGAGCTCAGCCAGTAAAAGAACATTCATATCCAGCCATCCATAGAGGCTGTTGGCACATTGTCATAAACATTATGTCTCATAGAAAAGCAACCAAACCTGATTGCATTTCAGAATTAAATATAAAAAAGCCAATTTGGTTGGCCATGAGAGCATAAGCCATGTCTGTGTCTGAACAAGGACAATTTCAGTACACAACTCAGGAAACCACGAGGAATAAAGGTGTGTCAGCACTTCCCACGCACCCTCTGAACACTGTGGGCTTGTGGATGTCTTCTGGAGACTCTCATCAGACTTCTCCCATGATACAATTGCTCATCACAAAGTGGTTGGCTACTGACCACTGGGAGTGGTCTGTAGGACCAGCCTTTTAAATTCAGAAACAGATTAATGGAATTGCATCGTATGATGCTCCAGCTCTGGTTCCAGCTCACAGGAGGCAGCACTGACTGGGCTCTTAAGCCTCAAGTTCTGCACTCACTGCTTGTGTTCCCCACATCCCCAGGACTGAGCCAATTGCCCAGGCACACAGTGTCCTGTCACCTGAGGATGCAGGAACCTCTTGGCAAGGACTTATTGCCAGTGTCCATCAGACAACAGAACATTTAGGATGGAGAAAAACATCATCTGATGTGAAGGACCTTCCCAGGTGAACAGCCAAAGCCTCAGAAGTGTTTCTGCAGGCAGCACATCTGTTTGCTCAGTGCCAAGACTCAGCATCAGAAGGTTGTTGAGTAGCACCACAGTGTCCTTTGTAAAGATGCAGGAAGAGAAGCACAGCAACAACAAAAGGAGGAACAGAAAAATAATTTGGATTGCATGAGCATACAGCCCATATGCACATACATAATTACAGCCAAATATTATTTCTCTGTCACACAGGAATTAGAAGATTAAAGAGTTAATGAATATACTGGCAAGTATGAGCAGTAATAGGCTTAGGTAGAATGCTGGGCAACAGCATGATATGAAGACTGAGTGAGGCTCTTTTAAAGATTTAATGGCAAGTACATCAATTTTGAAGTTCATTTACATATTTAGATTTACTATTGGTCTCTGTTCTCTTTTTCCATCCACCACCAATTTCTACAGCTAAGCCATTGACCACAAGTATGGACAGGGAGGAGGGTGGAAAGGTGGTGATTAGTAAGGAAATAAAACAGACATTAACAGAGTATGAATTGCATTTCCATCCCCACCCCCCCCAAAAAAAAAAAAACCAAAACAAAACAAAACAAAAAAAAAGGCAGTAAAAACCCACCAAAATTAAACAGAAACCACCTTATTTCTCCTTAAGTAAAATAACTTCTCAGTGACTATTAGCATGCTTGTCTATAGAAAATGAAGTTCTTGCAGGGAGAGGGAGAGGAAACCACTCTACAAAACTTCCTCTTTGTATGCATATGAAATAAATAACCTTAAAATATCACAGTTTTGAATTCTCAATTCAAAATACATACAGCAGCCTTTTGCACAAGAAACTGTCTGTGCAGTCTCTTGTGACAAAGTGCAAGAGAGAAGAGCAGCATGTTAACACTCCATAACAGCTTTTGGTAAAATCATCAAAGTACATAAAGGACTGGAAAAATATTTTCCTTGTTTCATCAAATTCAGTTTGTTCTCCATAAGAATCTGACCTCTTATGTTTTCCACAGCAAATGTTACAACCATTTTTTTCTTTCTTCAATTTATTTAAATAAGGACTAGCATAAATTGAAGAGGGTGGGGGCAGAGAAGGGAAGAAAAGGAGCTTTAGGCAATTGAATTTTCCAAAGTGTTTGGAGAGATAATTGGAAAATGGATTGAAAATGCTGCCAATCACCTTAATAGATGCAAACATCACAGGAGATACTCCTGTGGGACACCAGGAAAGAACTTCACTCTATTTGTTTCTATTGAAAAGAAATTTCAAGCTACACCAAAATTCCATTAAACTACATTAGGCTCCATGTCTGCTCCCAATCACTTCTAATTATTACAATCATCATTATATTCTAGAACACAGGAAAACATTAAAATGTAAACACAAATCCACTCTGAATGAAAACACGTTAAGAATCCTGTAGTATGAAAACTTCCCTGATGTGGAGACAAAAAAAAAAAAAAAAAAAAAAAAAAAAAAAAAAGTGGTAAAAGAGATTGATTGTATTATTTCACTATTTCTTTACAATTTCTCCTTCAGATCCATGGTGCAAAACTGTTCCAAGTCTTTGGTCAATCTTCACTTTTCCAGTGTCTAGAGGACACTTTTCACCAACTATAGAACCACTATTTTTTCTTGCATCTCTGTATATACTGAATCCATGGATATGAGATTCAAACAATGTTATAGATGCTACCACAGTGTTTTGAATTTAATAAGAATCATGGAAATTCTAACAGGTTTTTTTTTTTTTTCCTTTTAAGTTTTGATATAGAAAAAAATTAATTAAGAAAAACAAATGTGTTAAGCACCTACATAAAATGATTGAGAAATCTATCCTTTCCCAATTCACTTCTTTTGCCACACAGTTTACCTTCACTTAATATTTGGAATTCACCATCTTATATATTTGGGTTAGTCTTCTCTGGCTAAGTAACAAAAAGAAGGAATAAGCATCACAAAAAATAGACTTTCACCTTAAGTAGTATGTTTTTCAAAACAAATGTTATAGAAAACAGAGAAGGAAATGGATAATATGCTGATCACATCCAGCTAAAGCTGTAGGAATTGAATCCAGCAAAGTGGCAGTGTGGAAACTTACATAGAAGAACTATCAATTTTTAGAAGAGCAGGTGGCTTACTACGTCTGTACAAAAGTCCTGACTTAAAAGATAGTTTTCTCTAAGCCCTGCTGACAGTTAGAACAAGCCACATTTGTCAGTTAAAGCAAACCATGCCACATCCTGCTCTTTATTCAGCTCCTGTAATCCTGTTTCAAGTCTTTGGTGCACATCAAGAAGAGGAGTGCATTTGTGTGCCAGACTAACACACTGTACAGGAAAACATTGCACTGAGCTGTCATTCTTCATATGCAAAAACAAAACACGAGATTTACTGCTGCCATTCTCAGTGACCTAGAGTAGGGCAATCCCAACAGCAGGTGGTTCAGCTGTTTTGATTGAGCTCTTATCTAGGAAACTCACATAAACCCCATTTTGCATGTCTAAATCTTCAAAATGATAGTGCTGAGTAACACTGAGAACAAAACAGGGCTCCAGTGTTTGAGCACTGAAAATGCCTGGGCAGAGATGTTGTCTGGGATCACAGGAGTTACCCAGCATCACACCAAACCCTGGCAAGTGCCAGGCTGTGTGTTTGTTGTCTGACTGCAGACCAGCACATTTCAGAGCTCAGGCAGAAGCTGTCTGGCTGCCACAGAACAAAAAGGCAGCAGCACACATATGTACAAAGAGACCCATAGAATCCAATCCCCCCTCTCCAACAACAGTTTGAATGCCATAGCTTAGTTTAATTTTTAATTAGATTTTACTGTGACAAATACCATAGATTGTGCTACAGCTTGCATACATGAGTACTGCTGCCAAGACTAATAAAATATTATGTCTTTTCACGATTTAGATAATCACAAATCTGCCCTTTTCTTTCAGCCAAAACCCACTCTAAAAATTCAGAATGAAAGGTTGTTTTAAGTTGATGAAATAGGCAAGATAATTGTAGAAACAGCTCATTTCTCTCAAAGATGATAAAAAGGATACAATAACCATCCCTCACCCACAAAATCCTATTTATTATTACTTAGGACATTTGCACAAAATTTGGAACGCAGCTTTATGATGCTATTTCTTTATACCATGCAGTTACATCCTCTTTCACACCATGTTTTGAAACTCATTCATGTTAGATCCTTTTGTCTTCTACAAAGAATATTTATGGAAGATTTTTACTGCAAGTCATAAATTAATTAATAATGATAGACTGTAACACCAAGAGCCAAAAAAACAGCCCCCACAAAATAATACCTTCTGAAAGAAGTTAATGACACTCCTTTAGACAAGATACCAGCCTATCAAAGATGATATTTCTATCCTGAAAAAGAGATTGATTAGAGTACCTATGGGGTTCTTTTTGTACATTCAGATGATACACTCCATAAAGGACATCTGAATAAAATAAGGATGTAATTTGGATGTGTTATTACCCAGTCATGAAAGTGAACCTCATGTCTTGCTGGCAAGGATAAACTTTGTTTCTGTTGCATTTAAATAGTTTTGTATAGTAATTTTCTGAAGCTGCCATTTTTCAAATGTCATGCAGATCCTTTACAGAAAGACAGTGGTTTCCAGATAATAATAACTACTTTTGGGCCTTTCCTTCAAAATACATGCTAGTTGCCCACTAAATGCTGAAGTTTATACTCCTCTTTCAAATAATTGTTTAGGACATTTACATTTAGTTGCAAATTATCATATATTAATTGCTTGATGAAACTTACATCAATATTAAGAATACTTTATGCTTTGATGCAGAGGGTAGTTTTGGTAATATAATCAGTTTTAAATGTAAGATGGCATCACAGAACAAAACACTGATTAACTGGGCAAATTGAGAACTACATCAGGTTAAAACCTGTTTTGTTTCAAATATAAAATGTTTCTTTCATTGAGTTAATAACATGAAGGGGTGGGTTTGTTGGTTTTGGGGTTTAATTGTCAATGCTTTGCTGAGGTAGGTGATTAATAACTTTCATAACCACACTTGGGGCTTATGGATGTCTACACAGATCTGCTTTTCTTCAGGGGGATGGAAAACATGAGTTTGGGATTGCTCAGCCTGGGGATGTGATGGCTCCAGGAAGACCCTCCCTGGAAGTGTTCAAAGCCAGATTGGATGGGGTTTTGAGTAACCTGGCCTAATGGAAGATGTTCTGCCCATGGAAGGGAGGTTGGAATGAGATGATCTTTGGGGTATCTTCCAACCCGAACCACTCTGTGATTCTAGATCCAAAAACCAAGTTTAAAAATTGTGAGAATCACTTCTTTTAAATTAGGTGTAGAACTTCAAGGCAAATGAAATTTAAGAATTATTTTTCCGTTTACAGAAGAATTTTTTTAAAATAAAATATTCACAAAACTAACCCTCTCAATTTTCCAGATGTATTCATTTAGAGGACAAGATTCTCTTCCAGCTTCCACCAATCCAAATTAGAACAATTGAAATTAAACCAAATGGCAGCATTGTAACAAAAGCATAAATGAAAAAGGCTGTTAATTTTATTGCCACAGCCTTCAGAAAACTGGAGACAATACAAGAAACACAGAATGTGAAAAGCCCTGCACAATACTTCATCTTCCCACCAGCCCAGGGTGCAATCTCAGCAGTGCATCATCTATTACTCCAGCACTTGAGAAAATCCACACATCTCAAATCAGGCAATATCCCAGATGCCAGTGATTAACAGAAGTTTAATCTGTTTTATCCAGATCTCTGTGGGCATGAAAAAGTGCACTTGTCTAGGAAAGCTAACTCTGGGCAAACAACTCTATTTCAAGCTGGATGGAGGCAGCACAAGGGTTAAGAAAAACTTTACCAGCCTGTGTTGTATTGGAGCAATCAGTGTAATGCCAGTGCTCTGGGCAATGACAATCTGTTAGGTCTTTTCTAAACCCAGTACAAGCATTTGTAATGCAAATGTTAGCACGCTGAATATATCACACTGTTCCTACATCCATTGGTACCAGCAAGGGGAGGAATCATGTGACCCCATCCTCCCTCTGCAGCAGCTTGTTCCCTCTAGCTCTTCTTTACTTCCCTGGGTTTTCTCTAATCTAGTTCTAAATGTCTTCAAGCACAGTGTTTGTTGTTCAGGACTAGTTTTAGCATGTTAACCTATTTTCTCCCCTTTCATGTGATTTTTGACTTGGTTTTGTTGAGCTGTGTTTGTGATACCCTGAGTTCAGCATTCCATGAACAATCTTCCTGTTTAGAAATTGGGAACAGGGATAAAGGCCAAGAGTTGTAAGAAATTTATGGCTCAATTTCCTTGGAATCTGGTAAAGTACTGAAACCTGGTAAAGTACTGAAACTTGGTAAAGTACTTAGAAAAACCCAACCTCCAACTGAGAAAAATTCAAAGATAAAGAAGAATAGTCTAAAGGAAAATTATTATAAATTGATATTGCCATTCAGTTTGCTGCACAAAATATACAGAAAAATAACAGACATACAGCTTTTTGCATGCATCACCAATTCATTTGCTCTAGCACACAATCATTTTTTGTTTGGAAGCCATCATAAGAATTTTACCAAAAAAGTGTTGAACTGAACCAATTTAAGCCCACCACAGCTTATTTTTCTGACTATTCATGGATGTGCTAGAAACAGGCCTCAAGTTTGTTGAGGCAACTGTAGAACAAAGTGGAAACATGTTGGAAAGAGTTACATAAGAATATTTACTTTTTTCCTGACACAATCACTCCACTTACAGCTCACTATGCAAATGAATAGGAAGATTTTATTTCCAATTTCCCCTTGCCCTTTGTTAAAATAAACAAATACACCTCTCAAAAATAAAAGTGAATCCAGCTACTTATCTTGGAAGTAATTAGCAGAGACCAATATATGACAAAGTACATTAGTTATAGTTGACAGTTTTAGTCAGTTTAACTCAGAAAACTAAATTTTCACCTTATTTCTCCTTTCCTTTAAATGCAAATTTGAAAACTATGAAGCCACCAAACATTCAAGGTCACAGCCATGTTCTTTCAAGTCAGACACATCTGTAAGAGCAGTAGGCATGAGATCAAATTTCAGGGCTTTTTTGAGCAACTGCTGAGATGGAATTCTCAGCTCCTTATTTCTAGTTCTACAGACACAAGATAGTGATAAGTGATATGACCTAAAAATTACCCTGAAGAATCTGCCATGACATGTATGTGAGCTGAACAAAACATGAAAAAAAAAAAGGAGCTAAGTGGTCTGCACAGAGGGTGAGCTTCCACACTGTTAAAATGTCTACAAAAATCTCAAAGAGGGGGCTAGTTAATACAGCATAGACAAGAAATGTGGGAACAGATCTTGCCCAATCCCAATGTTTAGCAGCAGAAGAAATTCCCATTACAAGCGGTGTATTTGCAAAACAGTAGGAACTCACAATCCCACTGAATTAGTATAGATTAATTAGATTAACCATTGCATAAAGAAAAAAGAAAACTGCAATGAAAAGCAGAGTTTTCCCTGATACACTAACTTACATTTTATTTCTGCCCCTATGTGTTTACTAGTTTAAGAAATCATAGCTTCTAAACATGAAGACAGAATGTGTGAAGACCTATGAATACATTTTCAACAGTATCTAGCACCAGAGCTACTCACAAAATCTGAAATATTTAATGGTGAAGGCTAAAGTTAAACTGACATAACCTTCACACACGGACATAAGTAAAGCAGGACAAAGTTTTATCTTCAAAACAGGAATAAGCAACTATTTACCATTATGCCATAGGACTGAAGAGCTGTTTGTGATGATAAATTAACAACTTGAAGACATAAGTCTTGTTTGACTGAACATCCCTTGTCCCTGCAATAGGCTCCTGCATCTAATCAGGTGATTATTATGAAAATCCAACACTACATGTAAGTTTCCAGTGATTAAGTAAAGCACTATTTCTCAAATTCTTTCATTGACAATCAAGGACATTCCTTGTTCTATTCAAAGTGATCCCCAAGCAGCAAGCTACTAAGGATCAGTATTCTTCATCTACCTAGCTGCATACACTGAAAACAAAATGAAAAACAGCCATTGCAGAATATAGGTTAGGCAGGACATTTATCTTTGTACTTTATAGAGTAAAATAATTGAACTCATCAAAAATTACCTTAGAGGAAAAGGAATTTGAGAATGGATAGCATGTAGTGACTTTCCTTATTGCATTTCTAAATGTATAAAACAATTCCCTTTTGAATGGAAACAAACAAATTATTAATACTTTAAAACAACAAGGTTCACATCTCTTCCTCGAAGTATTTATTTAATATTATCGTAATTTCTTATGGAAAAACACCAAAAATATACAATTCTATTTAGCATATCAATGAAATTAGAAGGGGAGTCCAATTGAAGGACTAACTTTCCTTAAAGCCCCTATTCTCCCTTCATTATGCCACTGATGCCCCATGACAACAACATTAATTTGACATGGATGAGTTATGACCCACAGTGTCTTGCACAACTCTCAGGAAGCCTAAGGCAGGGTTTTTCTGCTTTGAGTATTGGGGCCAGAAGGACCATGCAGAAAAACAGGGCAATAGAAGGAGCAATTAAGCTACAGGTTGTTTTGCTGTAAGCAGTTAACCAGCTGTGCCTAATAAATTATTTGATTATACAATGTCTTATAGCTCTGACATTGATTGTAACCGTGCATAAAGCTGACATTCAGTGGCTTTGTACATTTGCTTGTGTGATTATAACTTTAATTCCTCCTGGTACTCATTAGTGCACCCTGGCAATCCAATGTTTGGTATGCTGGGTTTTCCATACCAATGGTCAGCATGCTCAGAGCACCTCAAAAACATGGACTAAAATACAACAATCTTGAGAAGGAAGTGGGAAAGGATTGCTATTACTTTTTGCTGCTGAGAAACAAGACCACTCTAACCCAGAGCAGAAAGGAGTAAGAGGGACAAACTGAGGCACATATACATTGTATGTGTGTATATTTACAATTACAATTTACAATTTTACTCACACAGCTGAGTGTCACTGTGACACACCTTCCTCAGGAGCTCTCAACTATCTCTATATGCAGTGCTTCCTGCTTGGGAGGTGGAACTATGGACTTCACATTCCCAGACCCACACTCACCCCATGCTACTCTGCATCTTCACGAAAGGGGAATTGTTCTGTGCAAGGTCTTGCACAAAACTGAATTAAAAAAAAAAAAAAAAAAAAATCACTGCAGAAGAGCCCTCACAATCACTGCAAGTCTGAATAGTTTCCCCCCATCATGACAATAATTTCCTAAAAAATGCTGGCTTATGAATCCTCCTCATCTCCCCATGTGGCCACAAAGAACTGTGGCCTCTGTCATTGTTCTCTTAGCTGAATGCCCCAGTCCTCCAGCGAGGACTCACAAACTGTCAAGATGACTCAGAGGACCATCACACAGCACATGCAACAAAGCAGTGAATTAAGCACATCTCCAAAAAATTCAGACAGCAATTCATAAACTATTAAATAGAAGATTATAATAACAAATAGATGAATTCAGTCCTCCATGGATAATACATGTACAAAAATGCTAATCTTTGAGGCTAAATTGTTCACAGCGAATGAGTCAATCAGCCCTATTCCTCATAGACCACTGTTTCCGGGAGCTATTTATAAGTGAGACAAAATTGATGCACTTGTATCATCTATTTCTCTACAAGAGGAAAGTGTATGATAATCCTCTTTTTATTCCCTTTATTAAGGCATTCCATGAATGCGAATGACAACAAAAACCACAAGAACCATTTGTAAGTGATGCTGCAGTGACAGCTAAACTGTGAGTTAGTGAATTTGGCCAACATTACAAATTTCCTTGGTTCTGATCAGGCACTTAATAATGAAATACCTCATTTATTAAGTGATGCAGTCAGCAGAACTCTGAACAAAACAGCCCATGCCAGAATTCTGTCACTGTCTTGTAAAGTACCTGGTATACAGGGACTATTCTTTAAACCAAAATACCTAATTTCCAGGAGCAACTACAATCAGAAATCACTGCTGCCAAAAAAAAAAATTTAAAAAAATAAAGCAAGTCACATATTTCTCTTCCCTAACTTCCCAGCCAGAGGTATTTCCTTCAGCCACAAGATCCCCTCCAGAGAAAATAATGCAAGACCTGATAAAAAGAGTTTTCTGCTGAAAGAAGGATCAACCCCCTGAGGGCAGGTTCAGAACAACTTTGAGGGACTGGGACATCAGAATCCTCTGTGGTCCATGTTCTCCCTCTAGAACAGGACCAGGGTCCATAACTGTCTCACACACTTTTTTGGCAATTACAGCACTAATTACAGTCAAGGAGTAAGTGAATTTAATGATGATATTTTTTAAGCAAACAGTTGTCACATTGCTCATTTCAAAGGAAATGAGAGCCACATAGAAAGAGGCATTTCCAGAAGCAATTTAAAGGTTGAGCCAGACAAATTCCCTGAATCAGGATCTAATGAGATTCCAAGGCTCAGCTCGGGAGACTTGGTGCTGTAGGAGCAAAGGAGAGGCTGCTCACACCTCTTCAGTCAGCCACAGCTGAGCCTCCCAGAAGGATACTGACACTTTCCATGGATCCTGGCTACCTCGTTTACCAACACATCCCAATTAACTTCTACAGGGATTATGCATCGAATTCTTGCTGATATTAATGTGCTCAAATGCCTTTCCCAGCTTTGTAGGATTGAATCCTCATTTACATGTGGCTGAGTGCCTCTCCCCATCCCTGGAAATGGAATTTGTTTTATCCTAGCTGTATAAAGTGACAATGTCATTAGAGGGTTAAGAAAGAAACTGCTAAGCATGATGTAAAAATAAAGTTTAAGCTAATTAAAAATAAAAAATGCCTTTTCAAACAACAAAAACATTAGTTTAATTTTTTAAAAATACTGATGCTCACACAGACAACAAAGAGAGCATAGATTCAACTAAAATCAAATGAGATTCGAAATTGCTTCCAGTGTCAGAGCTGAAAACAAAGCATGCACAAGGGTCTACTACACTGCTCTCTTGCAAGGCATAAACCAGGTCTGCAATAAACTGCTTGATGCTGTCCTGCTGGTCATAAAGCTACCAAAAAATAAATTTTTTAAAAAAGCCATTTTTTATTACACTTTGGGGTCCAATGCAATATAAAATATATCTTTCTGGCAGTGTACCCTTTCATACCAAATTTCAGTGACTTTGAGGTTTATATACACTTATGTCAGAGAGGACCCAAACATATTTTTTGTTGGATTGGGCCATAGGCAGCTATAGCTGCACCCAAAGGACAGTGTAAATGACAAGCATTCTGAACCCCAGGGAAAGTATAAATCATTAACAACAAGACCAAGATAAGAGCTCCTTGAACTGACATGTCCTGTTTTAAGAGATAGTTTTCTATTCCCTTTGTCTTTGGAAGAAATGTTATCTTTCTTAAATACATTAAAATTACTTCATCTTCACATGGATGCAGGAACACCTTCACAATGTCCCTCAACAAATGTAACCCCAAAAGATCATCCCTTTAGACCATTTCTTTGACCATAGTGCCATTTTCATTGCTTCCTTCCAGGTGGCTCCTTGGGTTGCTCACCACAAATAGTGCAGGTGTCCTCAAGGCTTTCCCTGGCCTATCCCAAGCTCCACACTCCTCACAGACCACACTGATTCCTTCAATTCTTGTTCAGGTTTTAGGACAGTCTTATTAATTTTGCTTCTAACAAGCATCTTTTGTCTTTTCCTTACTGATTTTTTTTTCTAAAGCTTAACTTTTTACCTTGACACTTATGCACAGAAAATACGTGAGGCTACATAAATTAACTTCTGCTTTCTTTGCACTCTCCAGTTTGTTTTGATATTCACATACTATTTCTTGTTTCTTTGTTTTGGGACAATATATTCTCTAGGGGATGAACTGATAATTTTCCTCCCACATTATAGAGCATTCCAAACCCAAAGCAGCCATATTCCTAGATAACAATGTCGAACAAATAATGAACAGTAATAACCTTAAGCTGGAGTTTCTAGGTTTGTAAGGCATTATTTTAGAACTACCTATAGTGTCTTTTACTTAGGAAAAAAAAAAAAAAAAAAAAGGACACACGTTCTCAAACCTGAATCTGTATAACCCAACATAACCCAAGCCTTGATGTGTTAATCTTTGATGTGGACTCCAGCTAAATTAAACATAGAAACTTCACCACTAATGCAGCATTTTTCCTGGGCAAAATACACTGTATTTTATCTAAGAGACACATAGGGAGTACAAACAAGAATATTACCAAAAAGATCTTCTCTTAGCATCTTAAGATCTTCTCTTAGGATCAACAGATCTGGGTTACAGGCAAATTATTTGAAAACAAGTTGCTGAGGCAATATTCCATCAAAATGACTACTATTAGCCATAAACATATGGGACCCTCTAACTACCCAGGGTAATAAGTCTTGTATATTATTGCTGGGAATTCCTCCAAAGCCCAAATCATTTTTAGTTTGTGAAGCTCCCTAATTTATTTTCCATGGTTGGGAGGAAGCTGCTGCTAAACTAAAAATACACTTTTACCCCCCATTATCTCTGCACATAAAGAGTCACAGAGCTTTGGGCTAGAATTAACATGAGATAGGCTATTATGACTGCAAGAACATTTAGCAGTCCCTGTTGACTTTGCAGTTTGTAATAATAAATATCCTCCCCATAATATCTTACTCCATTTTTTTCTGAACTTGATGCCTTGAGGAAGTCTTGAAGCTTGTGATAAAATGTTAACAGTATTTACCTATTTTGTTGCTAGCCTGGATTTCCTTTTCTCCCTAGGAAAACTCATTTAAAGAAATGATATTTGCACGCAAAAGCTCTTAAAAGTATAACCTCTGATTTCATGAATGCCCTACAGAAATATGATTTCCTACTGTACTGTACAACAGAAGCAAAACTGACTCTGCTTGTATAAAGTAATGGCACTATTTTATACCAAAGCTTTTGCTCTTCCACGAAGGAAAAACCTTGTAATCAGACGTGAAGGTTATAAAAGATGCAGTCTGCAAGTCAGAAGTGTCCCATTAACACCAATCAAGGTGATAATTAAGACCAGATTTCTGAAAGGAGGGGCTAGGCTTTTAGGGGGCTTCACAAAGTACTGAACTTCATGCACATATTAAACAGTTCAAAGTATTCTTACTTTATGAAGAAGATGCTGAAAGTAAGTCTCAAAGTAAGGTGTACTCTTGCATACATAAGTATCTTATGTTGCTAGGCTAACTGTGCAACAGAAAAAACTTGCCTACCCTCACATATATTAAATAAGAGGGAGCTTGGCAGTTTTTTTTGTTGGGGATTTTTTTAGGCATGGGGGTACTTCAGGTTGAGTTTTTCACCCCCAGAATTGTTCATAAATGCATTTAGGAGAAAAAAAAAAAAAAAAAAAAAGAGATGGAGACAACATCCTTTATATGTTCAACGCTTCAAGTTCACTAAAAGATCACTAAACTGGAGGAACACTTCACATTTCAGGCACTACAGGTTTCCTTCAACTCATTCTTGCTGGTTTTTACTTATTCATAGGTCTGTTGAGCAAATCCAGCAGAGTATCAAGCAAAACATGCACATCACAAATACCCTCTCTCATAAAAAGACAATCTCAATCTCCATAAATGTCAGCAAGTACTCACAAGAACAAATTAAATCAAGCCATGCTTACACACCTAAAATGTGTAATTCCCTCTACCCCTTGCACCTTGTGTGGTGTACAGCTTAGAAGAGTAGCAGTCTAGTGGGAGTTGGTTCTTTTTAAGCAGAGAAAGCAAAAAAACAATTAAGTTATGAATGAGACCAACAGTACACTCCCTGCTTCACAGCATGCCCAGTTCAACTTAAATTGTGAACAGATGGAAAGCAAAACTGTCTCATATATTTCAGATTCACCACATTCCTCAATATTTTTCTGGATCAATAAAAAT
The DNA here is from genome assembly GCA_030060385.1 of Muscicapa striata striata. Taxonomy (NCBI): domain Eukaryota; kingdom Metazoa; phylum Chordata; class Aves; order Passeriformes; family Muscicapidae; genus Muscicapa; species Muscicapa striata. The sequence continues at coordinate 3,133,928 of JAREIS010000058.1, read as the reverse complement.
ACCCCTTTAAAAAATTAAAATGTTTTGAATTGTAAGCTATTTCCAAATAGGCAATCCACTGATCTTTAGCTTACTGACTTGTTTCCCTTTGCTACCTCATTGATTGTGGCATTATTCTTACTGGGCAGCAATTCACTATGGGCATTTTTGTAGACAGTGAATTTTCTCTTATGAAATCTATTTCATTAGTTTTACTTTAAACATTTTTAAAGGTTATTTCATACCTGTGTATTTGCTAGATGTGACTTCCCATTTTCCTCCTACAAATGAAGTATTTTTCAGTTTTCATGAGCATTCCTCAAATGTTGCTGAAAAGTTGCCTAATCTGCAAGATGAGGGTGAGATATGTTGTATAAAACACAGTTCATAATTGCACAAATAAATAAGTGATTTCTTTTATAACAAGCAGGTAAATTAATCTGAACTGTTTGAAACTTCTAGAACTGCAGCACTGGAGGAAACCTCCACAGTCATAGCACTTCCCTAACTGCTCCTCTTCACCTTCTCTATCTTCCTTCTTGGGGTTGTCTTCATTTATTCCTACCACTTCAAATTCCTTACTCTTCAAATATTTATACCCTGGTTTTGTGCTGGCCACCACCCCTCACCTGCTCCTTTCTGCTTCACCTTCCTCTAAACCTCCCAGATTTTGTGCCTCTGTATTTCCATGACCTGCCCACCATGGAGAGCATATTCCTACTGCCAGGTTCCACGACAAATGAGTGCAATTAGAGTTAACAGGATGACACTCACCCACACTTCAGCAGAGCCACACATTTAACACAGCCTCAACATCCCCCTGGTGCCACTGCAGTTCCAGATGTTGGGGTGAACTGCAGCCTGAGCTTCATTAGGATCTGGAATTTTCTCCCTGCCTCCCTCCTAGCTCAGCCCACCTTCCCATGACAAGGTATAAAGTCATGGAGCCTTTAGCACAATCTCACAAACTCTTACACATGTAAGTAGTTTGATTCCCATGGAGCTCTTCCAGGATAAGGTAAAGCACTGCAGAATTTGGAAAGTGGCCACTTGCTAAGGCACCAAAGACACTTCTCATAACTTTATTTCACATGTAAAGTGCTGTGCATCTCATAGAGCAATACATTTTACAGTATTTGATCATTTATCTTCCTCAAGCCTCTGTAATTTTCAGCTTAACCACTTCATTTTTCACTACACACAGCCTCATTTAATTTCCTTATATCTGCAGAGCAGGAATTAGACAGACCCAGAATAGACAAAACAGTGCTGAATTTGGGTCATAATCCACAAAGCATCCCAAGACAGTCTGCCTCAGCTGTCAATGAAAGTTCACTTGCAATGTTTTGCTCATACTAGAAAAAGAGATAGAGAAGACTGGCAACCTTCAATAGACCAGGAATCTTAAAAAGACTTAAAACATAACCTCAAAAGCTTCTTCAAGACTCACTCATCTGAAAACTCACCTCTCCTTTTTCTCCCAAAAATGCAGTCAGGAAAGGATTTTTTGTCAAATCACACACTTCATCTATTATTCTATAGAAGAGTTCCTGAAAGCACCAACTTTTCAGGGTCTCTTCAAAGCAGCCATTTCATCTGCTCACCTGAACATGCTTAGATTTAAGCAGACTGAGCCTCATCACCTGGTTTAAATTAACTATGTGCCTAAATACTCCAGTGTACCAATGCTACAATAGCTTATCTATATCTCTAAAAACAAACACTCCTCCCTGTCTTTTTATAAATACAACTCTGGAACACTGAACATCAACTTTAATCTGGTTTTGTTATCCACTCATTTTTCATACCTTGACTTGAAGGCTTCCATTTTCAAATTAATACAGGATATTGCATTAGCCTGCTAAACCAGTTTTTGTGTCCCAGTTTCACTCTAAATCCAACAAACAGAAAACACAGAGTCCCTGGTTTGGTTTGCTAGAGATATTTGCATACAGTCACTAAGGAAAAGTTATTTATTCCATCTCATTGATTTTTAAAATGTCTGTAGCATAAAGAATAAGGTAATTTTTTTTTTTTTTTACATTTTGATTGGTGATCAGATCCTGAACCAAGTCAGAATCTAAAAGAAACAGTGATACTTAAGCATTATTAATTTAAAAGATAAATTTGAGGGCTTCTCTTATCACTACTATCAACATGTAAAATAGCATTCCAGCATTCAGGCTTACAACACAGAAAAGTAAGTCTTGGCAAGCAATAGCTCAGACATACTGTATTTACTGCAGTCATGAAGCCTATTATGGACATCTTTGTTTATCTCATCACAATTAAACATTCATGAAGAAATATTATGGAAAAATGCATTTCTGGTCTCATAGCTAATTAGCACAATTTAAGAGTACCCTGTAGTTAAGCTGCCCAGCCTCTCTCTCAAGGAAAGTGGGGATCTGAATCTAAATTGCAAGTGCTCTCCTCCCCCTCATCTGTGCATTTTCAAAACCAGGATTTCAGTCTTGCTTAGTAACCCATGTCTGACTGATCTGACCTAACAAAGAGTACAGACAGGCAGGAATAAACTTCTAAAGCGTATTTTATTAAACTTGCCTCATAGACAAAATTTCCACAGTATCTATGTCATCACACATGGTCTGGATTTCAGCCTAGAACAATCAGTGAAAAATAACTAAAGGGTGATATGCAAAACAATGAAAACTTGCTATTTGAAAGAAAATCAATGTTTTCAGAAAATCAGGGAATACTGACAGCAAGCACATAGTCAGTACCTTCCCGTGTCCACATACATCCTTACACTGCTATTACAATATTCTAATAGATTGTTTCTCCATGCAAGGTTATAAAAGTGTGGTTTATTAGGGTACTGCAACCATAAACTTACAATTGTTTCTCAGGCTGAATTTATATCTAACCATCAAAATGCATTACTACATTCCAGTCATTTCTTTTTTTTCCTTGCACATTAACATAATCATCCCCAACACTTCAAAGTAAGTGAAGTTACATCTAGCTGGTATTCAAACCTACAACTCTGCCTTTTTTAATAAAGGTCCTCTTTTTATTTTCTAAGGGCATGATGCATATGTAGGCTATAAACTACCTTATTAAAAATTAAGGATTGTAATTACATATTGAAACCCAAGAAAATTATTATTCCTTTTTCCATACTGTCATGCACAGCGGTGCTTGTGACCCTGAGACAAAAGCATATCCCAGAAAACTAATGCATAGTCAGCTCTCCAGACTCAGCAATGGCTTGGGGTGAGCGGGATGCTCCTGAACAAAAAATCCCGAACCTCACGGTTCATCTGTCACGGACGGGCAGCGACCCCACTGTGTGTTTAATTGTGTGTTTAATTGTGTTTAATTGTGTGTTTAATTGTGACCTGTGTCCAAATCCCCCCACATGCCCACGCACCAGGTTTCCTTATAGAAGCTCGCTGAATTCCCACAGCAGATCTCATTTCAGGCAGTGAAAAATAACTAAAGGGACACATGAAAAACAGTGAAAACTTGTTATTTTCATACAGGACCCGTGTTTTCTGAAAACCAAGCGGCGCACCCCAGGAGCACCGAGCTGCCGAATTAACTTGCGACATGTTTTCATTTTAATGTTTAATAGTTACACGTACAAGAAGAGACCCCAAGCACCGAGCGGGGAGCCGGGAGATCACCGCCCGTCCCCACACGGCAGGGCCGGTCCCGCAGCGCCTCTGTGGCCAAACACGGCCGGGCAGACACAAAAACCCCGCAGGGTGGAAGAGAAGCCGAGTCCGCAGTCCCGCAGGTTGGGTGGAAGGGAAGCGGAGCCCGGAGCCCCGCGGAGTGGCCGGGCCCGCAGGGCGGGTGGAAGGGAAGCGGAGCCCGGAGCCCCGCAGGGTGCCCGGGCCCGCAGGGTGGGCGGGCGCAGCGCGGAGCCCGGCCCGGCCCCCGCCCGCCCCTCAGCGCCGGGAGGCGGAGCCGGGCGGGCGATCGCGGCCCGGCCGCTTCCTGGTCACCGGAGCAGGAGGCGACAGGAGCCCGCCGAGGCGGCTGCGGGGGTCCGGCTGCCGCCATGGCCTCCCTCTTCAAGAAGAAGACCGTGGACGGTGAGTGGGTGCCCGGGAGGCCCCGCCGCGCCCTCCCGGGGCAGCGGCCGCCCCAGCCCTGTCACGGCCCCGGGAGCGGGGCTGGTCCCGGCGGGGCTCTGGGGCGGCGGGAGCCCGGCGGGGGTCGCGGCCTCGGGCCCCGGGTCCCGGCGGAGCGGAGCTCGCAGGGAGAGGAGCGGGAGGGGAGCGGGAGGCCCCGGCCCGCCCGCCCGCCGTGACTCACCGGCGGATCGGGAGAGTCCCCGGGCCGGGCCGGCCCTGGCACAGCGGGGCGGGGGATTCCCGACTCACCAGGAGCGCTGGGAGCCGGGCCCGGCCAGCCCGGGCCGTGGCGAGCGAGGAGGAGGAGGAGGAGCAGCGAGGGAAACAAAACAGGCCCGCCAGGAGTTGCTGGGGCCCAGGGGGAGCCGGCACCGAGCGGTGCGGGAGCCGCGTCCAGGCTGCACCGCCCCGACCTGGGCTCTCTGTGGGTGTGCTAACAACTCACTCTTGGTTCTTGGCAGCCAGTCTGGCACCAAAACGCTTAAACTTCAGCAGGAATAACGATCCTCGAAGTGAAGCCCCCAAAGCTGCCTTAGCTGCCAGCAGGCCGCCGGGCGATGCTCAGCTCTCCACGTTGCCGTGGCCCAGCGGCGAGCCCCAGCTTTGGCTCTCTGCCGTGCTGGGTGCCCCGTGTCGATGCTGGTGGCTCGGCGTTTGAAAAGGGCTCGCAGAAAATGACGCTGCTCATGCACCAATTGTGTGTCACCGGAGGGGAGCACGCAGGTCCCACCTGGCTCTTCCCAGAAGAAGGGAGTTGGCACGAAGCTTCCATGCCAAAGGAGGGGTTGCAGGAGCCAGGTCAAGCCCTGCTGGATGTCTCTTGTCCAGCCTGTTTTAAGGAATGCTTCCTCCTTGCCCTGGTGTGTGTGACGGCAGTGTGACACACAGGGGTGGCTGTTGGCATAGACTATCTCAGAACAACCTGTCATACTCTGTCTGCTCTAGTAATTTTCCTCGATTATCAAAGAGAAACAAGGACCAAGTTCTCATGTTGGCCTTCACTTCTAAGAACAAATATAACTGTTTTTACAAATCTATCTGTAACTGCAGATAATTAATTTCAGTTTATTGCTATCCTTAGTTTAAGCCATTGTGGAGGATCATAAACTATTGAAATAAGCATCATGCTTACCCTTATCATCTCCTAAGTACTGTTATTGTTTGCTGTCACCTTGAAGTTCCTATCTCTCAAGCTCACTATACTAAGGATTCTTCTTAAATAGTGTAGTTAGAAAAGCCAGTCTTGTATGTAGCTATTAAGCTTTTTCTTTCAATTTCACCAAGTGCAGCTGTGCAAGTAATATACATTTATCTACCTTCAAAATTACTTGCCTGTAGCACTTTCAGAATTATTTTCTCTGCTGTTTTGCCAGTGTGAAGAATGCAGTTATATTCTGTGCCATCTTTCAGTTCTTAGTTATTGTCCACTGAAAATTCCCAAGGATTTTTTTGTAGTATTCACAGCAGTAGTAGCATTGTAAAAACATGTCATTTTCACACTGTTGTTTTTGGTTTTTTTTAATGTATGTTTGTTTGCTCAAGAACTGGGCAAATCTTCATCAAGGTTAGAAGAGGAAGTGTCTTTAAAATGCCACTAAAGGTTTGGGATTTTTTTTCTGATTCAAACCTATTAATGTTGAAATAATTTCAGCAATGAACGTTTTACAGTATTTCTGGCTTTGGAAATGTGAATGCTTCTCACTGTAGAAAGATTGCCTCAAACCTTAAAAAATAAAAAGAGTGGCCTGTGATTCTAGAATTTATCCTTCATGAGCTCTAAAGTTTTTGTGACAGTTGCTTCTTTTGAACTTCCACCCAAAGTGCAGACATAGAGTAGGGGTAGATGAATCTCTCCTGGATAATAATTGCTTTCTTCTATGGAGGTCAGAGGATGCTGAGTCACATGCAAACGTCCTGCTCTGCCTTTGCCCAGGTGAATCACCCAAGCACATGCTGTAAATCTTATCAAAAGTTAGCTGCAACTAGTGTGACTGATCCCTAGACTGTAAATAATACTTGCTTTAATAAGAGGATGTTACCAGTATGTTATTTTTAATAGTACAGTGCACAAAACTCCTATGAAGGATGATAGGTTTCACCTAAAGACAGTGTTAAACTTAACTCACTATGTCAGTTGAAATTTGTTGTAAAGGGCTCCACTTTCCTATCTTACTGTTCGTAAGCATCTCCTAATTGAAAAGTTTTATAGACTGACTTGAAGAAGGGCTACACAGATGTGGAGCAGAGGAAGCTCCCCCAGAACAGAATAAGTATAAAAAAGAGCAGGATCCAGGACTTGCACCTGGGATTATTTTCACTGTTTGTGGAGCTGGGAACTTCACCTGCTCTGAGATCTCATAAACCAAGGCTTCTTCAGCTGCCCTACCTGTTGCAGTTAGGCCTGGCCATGATATTGCTGATTTAGTGCTGGACTTGCAGGAAAGTGTGTACAGATATCTTACTGTGGGGGTTAAGGCTCTTCTATGGTTATAGTGCAAAGTAACATCCTAGGTAAAACAGCTTTTTTTGTTTTTAACAGGATATAACCCACACTGCTGACACAATGGTGTTGTATACAACTTGTATTTTGCTAATATTTTCTGAAATACTGGCACTTCACTCTGAACAAAGGGAGGTGTCAAACATGCTGCATGTCTGCAGGGTGCTTAGCAGATGTTTGTGGAGTATTGAAAAACTTTGCCCAGCTATCAATATTTTCTTTCCAGATATAATAAAGGAGCAAAATCGAGAGTTAAGAGGTACACAGAGGGCTATAAGCAGAGATAGAGCAGCACTTGAAAAACAGGAAAAACAACTGGTAAGTATGACAGGAAACTTTATTTTGCTCTTTAAAACACACACACACACACACACACACACACACACACACACACACACACGATAGGAAACTTGCAAGGTTTTAAAGATACAAATCAATTAATAATAATGGAATACCAAAAAAAAACCTGTCTTCCCTTTTTCATTTCTCAGTTATTAAAACTGTGTTGGAAAATATTTACTGTCTAAAAGTGATTCTCAGCCTTTGACATAGGAAAATCCTGAAACAATGCATTTAGATAAAATAACCACATTGGGTTTTCCCTATAATTCCCAGCATTCTATGTCCTTCAGAAGGTTTTTTCCTAAAAGGTTTGTAAATCAGTAGTCTTGTGGTGGAAAAATTAAAGGAAGTGCTATCATACCATGACTGTCCAATGGGAGAGAGTACTTGTAAACCACAAGGAATCATGAGTACCCCATAGAGTTATTTTCATTCAGATAGAACTTCCCTGAAATTAGCTAATAATAGTAGGACTGTTTGCCTAAATTAAGATGTATTCAGAACGTACTGTGTGTGAGCTTTCAAGTACTCAGTGGCTGAATGCTGCACCTGTGTGGCACTGTAAGAGGAGAAATGGATGTGCCAGATGGTGGGGTTTGATGCATGAAGAATGCTCAGACTGTGGGAAAAGCTGTGATAATCCAGCCCATTCCAGCAGCTATGGGGAGGGTGGTTTGTGGCAGCAGGTTGCATTAATACCAAGAGCTGGGAATAATAAACTAAAAGATCAGAGAAACTGTTTCTGAAAGCCTTGGACATGTGAGATACAGTAGGTGGCTCATAAATAAGGCATTTTTCCAGTATGAAATATTCGAGATATTCCTTAATAGTAGTGAATATTCAGGCTGAAGTGTTGATTACTTACCACACTAAGTGGTTTCAGAAGTGTTGGATTTCTGAGGAAAAGAAAAAGGAGCAGTGAAATATGTCTTTGAAAAAGTTAAAATTTGCTGCTGGAATGAGAGAAGCAATGGACAATAAATATTAATTTCCAGTGTCAAATCAGGTGAAGAAGGATCAAGGGCTTATCAGTCAATCTCAAAACATTTCATTATGTTCTTTCTCTAGAAAGACCTTTTTTCCCCTTTAATTTTAAAGTACTACTCTGAGAAAACCCAGTTATACAGTTATATTAATTCTATGGATAAAAATACCTCAATGTATGCAGACAGTTCTGTTTCAGTTCAGTAACCTGATATAACTATGTGAATTTTGATTTTTTTTTCCCCAGAGGAACATAACTGACTTCAATGAGCTTGCCCCAGACCTCTCAAAAGCAGATAATATACCCCAAATTTACCCAAATTCTTTTTAATTAAGAATAAAACCATCTGTATATAGGGTTTGATTTCTACAGGTGGATTAGCTACAGTGATTTAGCAATGGTTTGTATTTTGCTTTGAAAAAATCAGGTTATAAATGCTATGTAGGTCTTTCAACTTACTGAGAAAATCCCTATTTTCAAACATTTACTGTTAAAACCATGGGGTGCAGGCTAATCCCTCCAACCTTCACAATACTTTAGATACAAAAAAAGGAAATAATATTCTGGTGATGTTATAGGACTTTTTGTAGCTTCTGTGAGCTACTTTCAAAGAGCACAGCTTTACTTCTATTTCAGGCCTCTAACAGTCTGCTGCTGCTTCGTTGCCACTCTGTACCTTCCTGGATTAAAAATAGTGTATATGACATACCCTTTAGAAGTTTAGAATTTTGTGCCAGAGCACAAAACTTAATAAACTTAACTATGAACTTTTGGGGTAGTCAGGGTAATGCAGTGGGCCAGTCTACACCTGCCTTTAAGGGTGACTGTTCTGCATGTCATGGTGGCTAGGATTAACTTCTCAAAGCTTCTCATGAGTGCAGTTTTCTGGATTATTAGTGAAGCACTGCATACATACCTATAGTAGGCCTATTCTCCTGAGTAATCCAGGACAAAACTGGTATTTAAAAGCTGTTTTTACTTAATGGTAAAAATCAAAATGGACGTCTGCAGAAAACTGAGCCACTGGGGCAAGACCTCCTTAAAAAGGCTGGAAAGGAAAAAGTAGTTGCAAAGTTTGCATTACCAATTCACTAATCAGAAGGCACACTTTGAAGAATCCCAGTTGACAAGATTATTTGTGCCAGGCTTTTTCCTAGTACCTCTGGGCTAAACAGATTGTTATTTCTCTTTGAATTGACAGATTGGGGTTTGGTTTTTTCTAAGACAGAAGTGTCTTTCTTACAGCATAAGCACATGTTAAATTATGCTATTTTTATTATGATTTAAGTCCAGCTAAATTATAAGGGTGAAGAGTCTATAATTATTGGTCATCTGCCTTTATCTGCTTTTTACCCAAAAAGCCTGTGAGGTTCTCTTGAAGTTGAAAAGGTGTTGAAAAGAACTCTCCATTTCTTGCATGAATGATGTGGTTTGGTTACAAGAAATCAAAGTTGATTAGAGTCATGGCACCAGTAGTTGATATCACAATTCCTTCATTTTTGGGGCTTTTTTTTGAAGTGTGGCTCCCTATCCAGATATGGAATTAAATGTGCCCATAGAAGTGAATGTGACATCACACAGCAATTGAAGTCTTTGGGGGAACTGTGTGCTACCACACTATAATTCAGTTTTATTGAGTTTTTTCCTTGTGGTCAAATCATACCAGCATGACATTGATTCTGCTAAACAGCCTTGTTAAAAAAGCAAGGAACTATTTATATAACTTTAAATGTCTAAAAAGATTCCAGAGGTCAACTTTTGAATTTAATTAATAGTGTTAAGGCTTAATTGCAGTCCTTACGTGACTAGAAATTCTGTGGAATTGATCTCACACCTTTTTTCACAGGAACTGGAAATCAAGAAAATGGCTAAGACTGGTAACAAAGAGGCCTGCAAGTTGCTGGCAAAGCAGCTGGTGCAGCTGCGGAAGCAGAAGAACCGAACCTACGCTGTGAGCTCCAAGGTCACTTCCATGTCCACCCAAACCAAGGTCATGAACTCCCAGATGAAGATGGCAGGAGCTATGTCAGCTACAGCAAAAGTAAGGCACTACAGGATATTCTTTTATATTCAAAAGCAGCCTATGGTTGCAAAAATTGTGTTATTTTGGGTAACTGCAGGGCTAAAACTCACTGTGCAGGGGTGGTGAGGATAGTATGGAAACATAGTTTGGGTTTATATTATTACATTTTTGTTTGGTCAATATAGCCACATAGCACCTACATACTTTCTTGGGCTAGACACCTGTCACATGTTTACATGATAAAAATAAACTAATGCCAGTGAATGAACTCTTTTAGTACATAAAAACACCAAACCCTGCTGCTTCAGTGCCTTGCCTGTATTTGTTGTCACAAGCAGTTTTTGCTTGGAAAAAGTAGGGCATGATTCGTCTAGAAATCAAGGCAGTGTGTCACAATAGCTTTATGGCTTTTGAAAAAAGTAGGTTATTGCTTTGAATCTAAAGTTCCTAAAAAAAAACTAATCTGGAGTTCACTGTCATTCTCTCTCTGCTCTCTCAGGAAAGAGTATTGCATTAAGTTTTCTTGCAAATCTCATCTCATAAGAGAGTGAAAAATCTGTTTTCCGAGTTAGGTGTGAACTTTTCCCTATTTCCATGAATTGATAAAGAGGGATTTGGCTTTTGGCATGGAGTACTGTTCAGTTTGAGGTGCAGGAAGCAGAATTAGTATGCATCACTGTAGACCAAGCTGGGCTTTGATCCCAGTCCAAGTTAAATCCAGTTAAACACAGCAATGCAGCTTGGTGCAGAAAGGAATTACCACAAAGTCTTGGTGGTCAGGTGCCTTTTAGACACAACATGAGGGCAGATTGCAGCCAACCAGTGATACAGAGCTGTGGCTCTGCAGCAAATTTACAAATTGGACTTGTCTGACTGATCAGGTACAACACCCTACTCAGTATTCTGACAACAGCACTCAGGTGAAAAAGTTGGTCTTGCTTTTTAATTATTGCATGGGTGACTTGTTTTTATCCATGATAGATCTTAGATTAAATTTCTCAAAACCAAAGTGTCACTAGAGTAGTTACAAGGATTAGGTCAGTAGGAAAAAAGAAATCCAAAAATATTTTTTAAAAAATTAGCCAGCATTCAGAAAAATTAAGTTTTTTGAAACACAGAAGATATTGGTATGTACAATTTGTGTAGCATTATTGGGGAGAAAGGTCTTCAATTATTTTGATCGCTTTGAAAGTGCATATTTTGCCTTATCAACATGGGAAGCCTAAACAATTGTTAATCTCATAAAACCATCAGTGAAAAATGTATGGGATCAGTTGCCTTAACAAGCAAGGCAAATATGTGACTGCAAAGCTTTAAGTACTTTCAATATACCTCTTAGCATATATGTTGCTAGTTTTGCTAATCGTAAAGTCCAGTTATGTTACCTGCTTATTTTAGTTGTGCATCTGACCCTTATTTTCTGAAGATACAAAAACTATCAGTGCAGATACTTTTGATGTCCATTTATACCAACACCTTCCAAGTCCAGAACAACTTCTTAAATTCAAATAATGTGACCATGAGCACAGTCTTTGAAATTCTAGTAACATTAGTATCATAATACTTTATCCCTTTGAACAAACTCAAGACATGAAGGCAGAAGACCTTCTGTGAATTCTGTAGTGTCTTGATACTATCTCCTTTAATTAACCAAGTCTTTTATATTCTCAAAGATGGTTAAATTTTACATTTTAATTGCTCAAATTGTCTATATTTAGATTCTGATATCCCACAGTAACTTGCTTTTTTAAGGAAAGAGGGAAGTACCCCATACCAGGTGGGCAGTGCTGCACGCCTGTAGTAAAATGGGTGAAGTTTATTTCACTGTCACAGTGAGATCTCTGCCCATCACACAGGTGCACCCTAAACAAGTACATCCTCACCATTTAGATACTTTCTTTCCAAAGAAAAGTATTTTTTCTATTAAATTGTACCATTAAGAAACAATGTAAGGCCTGTTCTCCGGGGTGGTTCAAATTAATGGTCCCTTCTGAGTAAGAGCCTGCAGCCATTTACTTTAATGTGTGTAGCCTTCAAGTTAGGAAATGTTCTCCATTCTTTTCATTCAAACCAGTCAGATTTTTCCTAATACAAGGCCAGTGAAATTTGGATTAAAGCATTTTTCTTAATGAATGGACTGATATTTACTAATGTCTCATTATATGATTTAAGAGTTTTTTCCATATTAATAGACAATGCAAGCAGTTAATAAGAAAATGGATCCACAAAAGACACTACAAACTATGCAGAATTTCCAGAAGGAAAACATGAAGATGGAAATGACTGAAGAAATGAGTAAGTTCTGCACTGCAGAGGACAGCTGGCTGCTCTTGACAGGGGAGAACTGGCCTAAAAACACTGATGTTTAAAGTTTGTTTCTATAGTTAATGAGACTGACAGCAAAAATGTAGAGCAATCGAAACAATGTATGTCTGAGCAGGAAAGCTGAGCCTTAGACTTTTTAGAAGTTCTAGGTATTAAATCTAGAATCTATTTCTTCTCATCTTCTGCAAAACAATCATATTTTTAGAAGAAACATTCTAGGGGGGAAAAGGGTTTGAGACCCATTCAAAGCTTGGCATAACTGGTAGGGGACTTGAAAAATTGCTTTAATTTAGATACTGATAAGCTCAGCTTCCTGCACATGGTGGTATGATATGGTTCTGTCTCCTTTTTCTTAAATTAAGCCACAAACAACTTATTGGGGAGGCAGCAAGTTTCTTGTTTCTGACTACATGTGTTCCCTGTCAGCTGATTCCTGGTGTTGCTCAGAGTCTTCTCCCCATCCCAATTCCTGCCCCTTTGTTGGTCATATTAAGTAGCATGGACTCAAACCAGTGCTGTTGACCAAGATGGAAACACCTCAATTTCACACAAGTTATCTGAGTAGTTAACAACTTTGCAACCTACTTGCAGGAAGAAGAGAGGAAGGGGATTTTTATGAAATTATAGGTGTTTTGCAGAAATGGTAAAATCTAAAATGCGGGGGACAATACAACAGTGGAACTCTTTTGGTGGAACTAAACATTTTTATAAAAACAGCCATGCCTTACCCTGTTGTTGCCTGGCTGTGCTCACAGGCTTTGCAAAGCAGAGCTAAGAAAGCCTCTCTAACACCCAGGTGCCTTCTATTGAAATATTACACTGTGGCATTGCTGCTGTGTTCTAGGAGGGTAAAAAGAGGGTACTAGGTCACGTTAGTCACCTTTTTGCTTAATGCAGCATGGATTTTTTTTTCTTTCTTCTAAGTTAATGATACTCTGGATGATATTTTTGATGCTTCTGATGAAGAGGAAGAAAGCCAAGATATTGTTAACCAAGTGCTTGATGAGATCGGGATTGAAATCTCTGACAAGGTATGGCTATTTTTGCACAGTTCACATGCTTTTCCCCCTACATTCCTTTTTTTAAAAAGAGTTTATTCTAAAAGTCAGCTTGTCATAACCTGCATTATTCTGACTGAAGGAAACTTGTGTCTCCTTGCAGATGGCCAAGGCTCCCTCAGCTGCCAGAGGTTTGCCATCTGCATCAGCATCGACCGCCGCCACCATATCGGATGAGGAGATCGAGCGCCAGCTGAAAGCCTTGGGCGTGGATTAACTGAGCCAGTCCAGAGTCTGCCTGCTGGGTGCTCAGCTCTAGACACATCTACAAAGTGCAAATACTCTTCCAATGCAACTGATTTCTAGGAAAACCCTGAAGTCTCAGAAATGACATGTTGAAGATCAATTTGCAGAGAAAAGTACTTTTTTTTTTCATCCATTGCATGGAGTCTTTTTGACTCTGGATCAACGAGGGGTGCAGTTCTAACAATAAATCCACTAATACCTGATCCAGATCTGTCCTTTGGATTCAAAGTTCCATCTCAGTTCCTGATCTATCTCTAGAACTGGCTATTCTGTGGCTGGTCATGCCACTCCCTAGGACAGCACCTATGTAATATTTATCATTTTTACAAAACTATCATTATAGAAACATTCTTAGTCTGTCACCTCTTAGCACAAACAAAACTTCACCTTGTTTCTTAGTTGGAAACTATTTTTTCCATGAGAAATAGCTTTGAAAGTCTAGCTAATTTAGGCAGAAAGAAAAAGCATTTTATGTGTTTCTTCAAAATTCCTTTTGAGCTGATGAAATAATAGCTTGCTATTCTTCTTACCAGAAGGGAAGGATACACTCCTTGTGCATTTAATTTTTCTGGAAGAGGACTTAAATTTGTTAGTGAGCTTTGTTGCATGAAAGGCACTGATTGAACTCTATTGTACTGTAACTTAGTTGGTTTCAACAGAATTGCTGTGCCTTTGTGTATATAAATCTTGTACCTGTGTGATTTTCTTTCAGAATGAGTCTTTGAAAGGTGAGTTAACTTAATAATTAAGATGGTTTCACAAAATGCTTTGGTGAGACCTCTCTGTACACTTGATGGGACTCAGTGCTGGAGAGATGCACGCATTCAGAAATGCAAAAAGGACATTTGCCTGAAGCAACATTTGTATATATATTTACAGTATTTCTTAATGGAAGATAACTGTGCATAATTGTATTGTTTGCTAAGATGCAACTGATCACATTGATAAGCTAAATTTAAATATTAGTTTTAAGAACAATTTTGGATCATAAATGATAACTACTTGTCTAAACACTATAATAAAAGCGTTCTGGTTCTGTGAAGGTTTTTCTATGGTCCCTGAACTGCATCAACACAATTCTAGCTTTAAGTGGAATATGCATTGTGCTAAGGAATAAGAAGTGTTGATACTTGAAAAAGACAAATTGAGAATGCAGTTCCCAGTTATTGCTTCCTAGATGGTGTGATATTCATCAGCCCTGACTCTGCTGGAGATATTTATCTTTCAGTGTTGATTTAGTGGTGCTGCTCATTGAACAGAAACAACAATCAACTTGGCTTGAAAAAGAGAAGAGCAAAATACCTCCCAAAACCAAAAACAGCGGGGGGGACAAACCTCATAGAGAAACTTTGCTGCTAGGCAAAGTGTAGCAGGAAACCTTGTCAATCTACTGTTGTTGCACCATCTACTGTTTAGGACTGAAGTCAGCAAAGAGAATTCAGAGGAGAGCCTTCCTCAGGTTTTAAGCCTAGAATTGCAGGTGTTCTTTCTCTTTTAAATAAATGGTGGACCAATTGAATCTGTCAGGTAGTGGGTAGGAATGTGTAAGTTAATATATTGCATATGTCCAATTTGGGGTGATTTTTTTTACAAGTTATTTTGTAAAAATCTAATAAAAGGCTTTTTATTCCGCAATGACTTTGTCCTCTGTAGGGTTAGTCTTACACATCTGTCTCTTACTGGGCTTCCTTTATGAGCTCTGATAAATATTCCTTTGACTTGAGCTATAAAGCACCATAATATTTATTGTAGTTGCTTGTGGACCTTTGACTCAATATTCAGTAAAGACTTTTTTCTAGTTTGCATTCCCTTGTCTGGAGCCTCAGCAGTACCCAAGTACTGCTCTGTGGTATTGAAAGAGAAATCATATTGTGAACACAGGGATAAAGTGTTAGTGGTTGATTGTAGTTTGGCTGAACACCAAAGCTTGTGTCCTTTCTGAATGAGGTGTGCAGTTGATCCTTTTAATAACTGTCAAAATTGGGCATAATTCCATAAGGAGTTCTTTCCTCTGGGTCTGAGGAACAGGAAGAAAGGTATTGCTTTTTTTGGTGCCATTAGGACTGCTGAACTAGCACTGGTGTCAGTATCAATCCCATGGTTTGTTAAAAAGTTACCTTTTCAATCCTGCAGCTCTAACCTGGGTAAAAATCTTTGGGTAGCAAAGTGAGGAGTGCTGGAGGTTTGCAGGCTTGTTGTGTCTGCAATTATAATCAGTATGTTGGATCAGTCTAAAAAAAATTGCACCCCCTACTTAGATACAAATTACTTTTAAATCACATTGAGTGAAACCCAAGGAAACCTCTCCATCCTTACCCTCCTTTATCCTTGCTAACACCGAAATAGGAACTGGATCCGAGTCTCCATTTGGGAGCAATGACACAGTTGTGCACACACCTAAAAATGGCTCTACCAGAGTCCTATTCCTCAAGTGCCCAGAAGCAATTCCCAGGGGAGCAGTGAGAACACAATGAATGTAAAGGGTGCTTCCTCCCCTAATACTCTTCCAATTTCTGTTTTAAAGTACATCCAGTATACAGGCTGTACACACAGCAGCTTTAACTGGCTTTCTCATCTGAGAACTCATTTATACAAAGGAACTTCTGGCACCCACTTGGTTTTTTCCACAAGTGTTTTTCCCCCAAGCATGTTAAAAACCACCACTTCTTCTTTGTTTGTTTTGTTTTAAGCTTCTTTCAATCTTCCCATATTTACTCCTAGTTCTTACATTTTATATTCTTATCTCCATCAGGCTTTTAGTACAGTTCATAATTGAGCAGAATCTCTACATTCAATGCACACACATTATTCTAGCAGAGAGTAACTTGAAGTTACTCACCTTACCTTTCATCAGCAGCTTGGCCTGTGCTTAGTGGGTTGTTTCCCTCACATGGGGACACATCACAGTTCTTCAGAGACAGCTGAACCTCAGATTTATACCTTGTAATAACACCTTGGTTTACCCTCTAGTGTGGTTTTAACACCCTCCCTAAAGTTACCATGGGAAAAGAAGAGCAAGAAAAAAAACCACAAATATCTCAATCAGTGCAGCCCAGCTTGGCTGACTGGCCAACTAAACTCCTGCAGGTTTATAGAGCTACTCCTTGGAAATACTGCCTTATATGCAGGTTTTTCTCCACCCCCAGTCAAGAGTAATTGATGGTAATTAACTTGTTCCTAGAGAAAAAAAAAAAAAAAGAATTGCCACTTTCTGTAAGAAATTACTCCAGCTGCAAGAGCTGAAATTGATTTCATCCAGCTTTTCTTCTGTTTGTTTGTATTTCTGTGGTAACAGGTAGGTGTGTTTAAATGTTGGTTGCTTTCTCCAGTTGGCCTTTTGTCATTCCTTTGCAAAACAATTTTGTTATGTGTCACCTTTCATTTTAATTTACTCTGTTGCTGCAATTAGCTTCCACTTGTGAGACTTTTTGAGGGGCAAGAGACCACCACATTACAGTGAGGCTGCTCTAGAACAAACAGTTAAAGCATTCTAAAATACACTTCAGCATGGCACACAGCTAAAAAGAGTAAAGTGCTACCAAAACAGAACTACAAATCATTGCCTGGAGTGCCAAATGTACAGGAACACTTTATTGGATGAGGAGGTTGGGAAGTACAGGCTGACAGCTCTTCTAGGAAGCCTTTTATAATTAAGAAAATAATTTAGAATATAAATAAAATTTTTACATATCAGATAGTAATTTCAACATACATAACATTTGACCACATCACATGAAAGCTACAGCAATACATGCCACCACCTTTGCTGAGTGCTGATCCTCTCAGCTGAACATTTTTTTGCTAAGTTCATGACCTGCTGATAACCTGTGGTGGATAAAAGTATGAACCTTGGTCCCTGCTATGGTGGGTGAGCTGTGCTACTGGTGAGAGCAGCCTGAAGGGAGTACACAGCTACAGTTTCTCCCCTCTGAGTTATTAAATTGAAGCTTTCTTCTCAGTTAAGGCCTTAGAGTGGTGCCTTCATCCATAAAAATATATGTTTTTTTAGAAATCCAGGAGCCTGATTTCCATAGCTGAATATGCTTATAGTCACTGTAATAAGTATCAGAGATAATTTAATGTACACTAGAGAGTGAGCACTTAACTTGTACATGCTGCTCCTAAGTGGTCTTGAACATTAAACTCCTTTGGCTTTCTGTAGGCCTATTATATAGACATTTTCTAAATCATCAGGTTTGTTTTATGGAAAAATAAAATGTATCTGGCCAGTCCTACTTGCGTGTACTCACTTAATTTTAGTCCTGGGAAAACAGTCAAAATACTTATATGGTAATGGGCTAATTCCCATAACAATGAGCAGGGCTGATGAGATGGCTGGATAATCTATCCCTGGTGAGTACTACAATCATTAACTCAGTTTTCTCAATGCCTGCCTCATAGGTGGAGCTCTGGCACTGGAATTTTTTCCCCTCGATTATCTCTAGGCCAGAGGATGACAAATAAGGGATTATTTTCAATTAGTGGGATGTAATAGAGGAGGAATGTGCAGTGCAATAAATTCTTCTTTTGTATACTTTTTAGCTTAACACACCATCTCTGGTGTAAGTATGTCCACACATGGTTTTAATCAGAAGTACAATGCTGAGAAAGACCAATGTAATAAAACCCCTGATAAATATTTTTCTTCCCCTCAGGCCACAAAGTCTTAAGGTCAGATAAATTGTATTCCTGTTTTTATAGCTAAGCCTACCCAAACCAAACTTTGAGGCACATAACAAATTAGCAAGAATTACCTTTGATAACAAGCATTATCAAGCCACTTCTACTTGACAGCAGTTCAAGGCAGTCCAACGTTGGGCTGAGACAGAGCATCCAGTTGGAGCAGTGTGATACCTCTTAATTAATTGCCCTAATTAATGACAGCTAAATCCTTCCCATGCTACAGCTGCTGACACCAAGCCTTGCAACCTGTCAGAATGTACAACACACATACATTTAGTCATTAACTCCTACCACAAAGACAAATAAGGCACAGCACAGGGAAGCTTTTTGGGAAGCCTTCCTAGTTGAGCAATGTGTGATGGGCTCCTTGCAGAGACCTCCAACTCTTCAAACAGATACTGCAGGATTTAGTTTCCAACCTTTTACATTCAAATTGGGTCTTGCACAAACACTACATCTGAAGCTGGTAGCTTGTAGAAGGAACAAGCTCCTCCTTTTATTTTTATTTTTTTTATTTTTTTTTAACAACACAGTATTTACAATACTTACAAAAAGCAGAACAGAAATCCACATCTGAGTGTGGAAAAGCTTCACCGGCATTCATGGTGCTCCTTGATAATAGAACTGAAGGCATTCTGGTGTAAACTGGTCTTCACTCTTTTTTCCCTTTGTCTTCTGTTGCAAAACCAGACTCTCACAACTTCTTTCTCAAGATTGAGCCCCTCAGCCATCCTCATAATTTCCTGAGAAGATGGCTTACTTTGTTCTCCAAAGTGCCTCTCTAGGGCTTCTTTGGCAGCGATGCTGGATACAGGGGTAAAATTTCACCTTTAAAAACTTTCCTGTACATTCAGGTTTTCACCACTAGTTCAAGAGAAAGATCAAGTAACAGCACTGAAGGCAGTGACTTGGTTTGTTTCATAAAGGAAACCCAAAGCACTAAAAACACTCCCTAGTTCTCTGCTGATGTGAGCAGCGTGACATCATACAGAATTTTGGCATGGGGTGATCAAAAGGCAAAAATAGCATCAAGTTAAATGCAATTTCAGTGTAATAATAAAATATTTGTGCTCCTTGATATTATCTAGGAGACACAGCTGCTAACTAGTTATGACTGGGGTCACAGGAACTGGAACCAGCCTGACCACCCTTCTGCCCCAGCAAATGCACACCAGTGATGTTACCTGGTTGTATCAAATCATTTGGGTGTACAGAGAGGAAGAGCTCTGTCACTTAGATTTGGGAAACATCTCGTTAGTTACAGAGACAGCACTAGAGTATTCCTAGAAATCACAGAGATTATGGCCAGCTGCTTTAGCCATCATCACATTTTCCAAATATCTGCCCTCATCTCTTCCTCAGAGTCAGCAGCGACCAAAGTTGAGTGGTTCACTAAATAGAATAACTTAGCACTGGTATTTTTTCTTATTTTCAGATATAATTTGTTTCCTATTTCTGTTCCATATTCTAAAAAACACATCCGTGACATGCTTGTGTGCCACTGGGTGGCATCCAGAAGTTTCAGCAGTAGCTGTAATTTCTTTGGACACGAGAGGGCACTTCATGCATTATTCTGGAGGTGAGGTGCAGGTATTTGCTACTGAAATACAGTATCTTCTCCCTAGTTATTTCACCTGTTGGTCTTTCATTTACATTTTTTCATTATTTACTTATGTTTAACAAAGCTGGCTAATTAATACCATGGTGTTTAGCACATACAGAATTATACTAACATCATTACTTTTTGATTAACAATTTCTTAGGTTTTGAGCAAAGTATGAAATATAATACTTTCCACAAATTCAAAGTTAGAAGTTTCTGCTGTGGTCTAACTTAATTTAGTTCATGGGACTTTCCTTATACCACTAGTTTGTTTTCAAATATTTGTTAAGAATGGCTGAGAGTAAGGCTACAGAGTTCAGATAAAGCCCATCTCCCTGGTTAGTTTCAGGTCTTTAAACTGTAGTGCTGTATGCCTTCAAAGCATTAATTAACATTTTCTTATTACCCAGGATTTTGTCCTGAACTTCTAGGTTTTTTTCACTAGAATGTTTCCAAATATTGAAACTTTAGGAAGCACAAGGTGTAGATATTCATTAATAGGAAATATTGAAGCACTTCAATTTTGACCAAAAAAAAAAAAAAAAAAAGCATCTTGGCCAAAGCTGTTTCTAACCTGTAATGACATAAATATTTATTACCTTATGGTGGTTCTGCGCTTCCTCTTCCGTTCATTCACTCCAACTTTTTCATTGTACAAAGCTGTATTAAAAAAAGAAGCCAAACAACAAAAGCTGGCAGTTGCATTCCACAGGGACTAGAAAACAAGAACAATAATTTCCAGCAAAACAGTCACTGTCTTTGAAGGAGGAAGAAAGCACAAGAGAAAGTGCTGCTGAATTAGAGGAGCATCACACACAAGTTCTTTCCATTGTCAGGATGGTTGGTCATTGTTCTACCTCCAACTATAAATGGCTATAGGCAGAAATGGTTAGAAGCAAAAGTCCTTTGCTATTGAAAAATCTCTGTAAACTGTTAAGTGAGCTGCCCTGCAGATCCTACTCTGGCTCTTTACAGGACTGGAAGAAATTTCTTTCAGCATCCCAAGAGGTGTTTCTGCTATTCTGTACACTCCATGAATTTCAGTTTTCCCCACCATGGTCATACAGAAAAAAAAAAAAAAAAACCAAACCAAACCAAACCAAACCAAACCAAAACAAACCAAAACAAACCAAAACAAAAACAAAACAAAAAAACCAAAAAAAAACCAAAAACAAGCACACCTCAGCATTTAAAGCTGGTGAAACAGTCTTTGATCTGCAGAAGACATATAATAGCCCTAAAATATTTATCTGGGATTCTGCTTGAAATGCAAACCAGTATTTAGAGGATTTCAGTTCTCTACCTCCCACTTGTTCTGCTTCCTCCAGCCACTTGGACAGGATGGATTTGAGCTTGCAGGCGTTCTTGAAGCTCAGCTGCAAGTTCTCAAAGCGGCAAATGGTGGTCTGGCTGAACTCAGAGCCGTGCACGGCAGCCAGCGCTTCTCCAACGTTGGTTTGTGTGTAACCTGCCAAAAACAGAGGAAAAAGCGACTTTGAAGCTCTCTAGGAGGGTTATTTTCCTTGAGATGCTCAGCCCTTGGCTGCTGGCTCTGGTGGGCAGTTTGTGCCTCAGGCTGAGCGTCCTGCAGAGGTCTCTGGGGCAGCTGAGCTCACCTCAGTGCTGTGCTCTGTGGTGAAACCTGGTGGTTTCTGTGGAGCGGGACACTGATTTAGTGGAGTTTCATACCCCAGGATTTGGGATTTGAGAAGGATCTAGACACCCTATGTCTTTCTGTAGATGGTGCAAAAGCAATAAGCTAATCCCTAGAGGCACTGCTGGTCTCCTGTTATTTGTTGCAACAGCTAAAGCTGAAGTCATCAGAGAAACGCTGCAATTTCCATGCAGACTCTGACTTTGCATCAGCAGCTCCCTGTTCATTTCTCTGAATGTGGATCTGCTGTGGCTGGGGGACTGGATCATCATTCTCCTTTTCTGCTTTGGTGCCAGAACAAGGCAGGATCTCTTTAGGCACTCAGTGTCCCATAAGGCACCTTTTAACCTCCTTTCTGACTGCACTAACCCTGAGTCTCTCAGACTCTCAACTCTGTTCTGTCTTGTAAAGCTCAAACTCAGATTATTTTTCCTGTGCATATTGCATTTCTCCCATTCTGCAGGCTCCATGCCATTTGCTTGCACTGAAGGAAGTTTTGTTTCCCTCAAAAATTCAGGATGAAGATGCAGTGATTAACTATATCTGGCCTGGCAAATGCTTTCCATTGCTGTAGCTGACAATTCAAATCTATCAAATACAAGATATACAGGAATATTGGCCAGTTTGCAAATACTTTTTAAACACTAAATTCTTTTATTTCTGTTTAGACTGCATATGGAACATCCTGGCTTTCATGCTGTTGAGATAGCGCTCACATACCCCAAATAACCTTATAATTTTCTTAGATTTATAAAATAAAAAGATTTTGAATTTGGGTTTTAGAATATAGTAATAGGTATGGGACAAGATGGACATTGTTGGGAGTTGTCTCTTTCTGTCCTCTTCCTTCTTCTTCATACTTTCAGGCAGTAGTTTTTGGTTGGACAGTTAGTGCTGTACTGCGAGTCAAAGGTATTTGGTTATTGGGTCAATAGTATAAATAATATAAGTGTTAGCTTTTAATTGGATTGATTAGCTTTAAAAGACCTTGTAACTAGCTAAATTCACCTCCATTTTGCTCACTTTTAGCTGGTAGGTAGAAGTGTTGCAGAACTCTCTGTACTTTAGATAAGATTTAATAAATAACCAAGTCCAAACACAAGAAATTCGTCTCCTTCTTGTTTTTAATCCTGATTCTGAGTGAAGACAGAAGAAAATGAAAATAAGCCACAAATTAGGCGATGCCCCTCGCCCATTACAAGAAACAACTGAGCTTTCACTGGAATCCCTCAGCCTGGTGTCAGTGGACACAAGGCACATACCCAGCTTGATTCTCCGCAGCTTGAACTCGTTGGCGAATTTCTCCAGCTCCCTGATCTCGGGGGAGTCCATGTCCACGGGCTCCTCCGTGGATTTGCCTTTCCTGCGGAATTCCTGCTTGAAGTCGTTGGCGGGCTGGTCGGTGAGCAGGGGCTGGGGCACGGTGCTGAACCCGTGGCCCAGGGCGCAGGAGCCGGCGCCCAGCGCGTGCTCCGGGAACTTGTACAGGCACGGGGCCAGGCCACCTGGGCAAGGCCAGAGAGAGAGAGCATTGCAGGGAAACCCTGCTGCCACACAGGGAAAACCTGCCCTGGCTGCCTGCTCATGGCTGCCATTCATTCATTTCATTAATTATTAATTAATTTGATTTATTATTAATAACAATTTATTAATAAATATTAATAAATTTATAATAATAACTGATAATAATTAATTAATATAATTAATTACTAATTAATTAGAATCAATCACTTATTATACACGCGAGAACCTAGGAGTTTGAATTCCCTAGGATAGGTTTTCTCCTTTTTGTCCCAACAGCCCTTTTCACAGCCATCCTATGACTTAGCAAACTGAAATGCTGAAATAAGAGGCAAATGGCCTAAACTTACACAAATAAAAAGCTACGCTCTAAACTGGAATTAAGTGGCACAGCAAGATTGATGGATCTGTGTCATTTTGAGTCACTTAAAAATTGCCAGTCTCTATCTTCTGGTGCAAAGAATATTTCCATGTGGATGGCATTTGATGCTCAGACTAGATATCTTGGCTTAGCTGTAGCACAAAATTTCTTTAAGGAGAATACAGAGGTAAGAGCTCAAAGGAAAAAAAATACAAACCAGAACTCATTCAGAATGATCCTTCAAAAAAAGAAATTGCTCAAGGATAAAACAGAACTATCTTTCACTACCTTATGTTCACAAAGGTCAGACTTAACAAGGAGATTCAGTTAGGAGTGAAGGCTGGCTTTTTCCTAGATATTGTACATAGAGCTAAAATGTCTCTGACCTGACGGAGGCATGGGGGAAATTACTGGAGAAATATTAACACTCCTCAGTGTATCTGGAGCAGCCAGTAAATTCCAGGTTCTCAGGTCATCCTTGCCAATTTTCTAAACTACACAGAACTGTGTAGAAGAACTCAGAAGTTCATCAACCTCCCTCTGCTTCCTCTATTTATTAGGGTTAGGTTTTTACCCCACTGTCTCAATTACTCCCTCCAGTGTCGGAGGTTCTAACCCCACATAATTATTTTATACACTTCACCCAGGATAACCACAAAAAAAAATCTCAACAAATAATGAAAAAAAGAGGGTAACTTGCTTTGCAAGGTGCTGACACCATTTACCACGTTGGGGTGGGGCATGCTGCATGTCTGTAGGATGCGAGTCTGGGAGAGACTTGCTGAGAGCATCTCTGGAGTTGCAGGCTTGATGCCTAAGGAAACAATTTCTTACATTAGAAGATGAAAATAAGAAAAGAAAGGAGAAGAATAAAAACATATTTCTTTTGAAATTAAAGAAAATTAATTTCTGAGAAATATAATTTATTATTAGTTATTAACTTTCCCCAGTTAATACACCTGGACATTGCCAGGAATGTTTGCAAAAGACACAGAAATTAAATGGGAGCATTTGGAAATTTGCACACTGTGAAGGAAGTCTACACTCTGTCCCTATGCAGCTGTATTAGCCTATGCTGATTTACTCTAGTATTTCCTTAATTCTTAGATGAAATAAAATTCTGAGTTTGATTTTGGATTATTTCCAAGTCACAGTTATTTCCTGGGAGTTATGTTAATTTGGTTCATGTCATTATCTCATTGAGTGCTACTAAAACTTGCACAGAATTAAAGTGCCTCACTCTTATTGAGCCTGGGACAGGGAAGAATGAGCAGCATGTTAGCATGCATTCAAGAGTGTAAAAATCCATGAAATCCACAAAAATCACATGGCTGATCTGTCTGCTGGATTCAGCTATCCCTTCACCATGCCATCATATTATTTTATAGCTTCAGCCAGGGGTTCATCAGCCCAGGTACCAGCAATACACAGAATATTTGGAATGTCACTCTCCTAGTCTCTCAAAAAGTGATAATCACCAGGAGAAGTGGCCAGAGCTAAGCAAAGAGAACAGGAATTTCTCAGCCTTGTAGGGAGACATAAGATACAGAGTGATTTCACCAGAGATGCAGAGTTGGGAAACTGGGTGCTGACTCCTAATTTCCCAACCCTTTTCCAAACACCTTAATCCAAATCCCATCCTCTTTAAAGGATTGTCTTGGATTGGTCCCTCTGAAGGAAAACTGGCTCAAATCCACACACTGACAGCTCCCCCAGCTGAGGGCTGGCCTCTTACCTGCCATCACCCCGTAGGTGGAAGGTTGATTCCCATAGTGACAGGAGGGCACCGAGTAGTGCAGACCTGGCCAAGGTGTCCCAGAGTTGTTGTGGCAAAGCCAAGGCACGAGCACACACGAGTTGGAAGCAAAGAGAAAACAGATGGCACTCATAAGAATTCAAGATTCATGGCACAGCCTTTAAATCTGAGTGCCTTCTGTGCAGCTGTAGTTTCTTCTGTGAGCATTTAACACAGGGTCACAACCATCAGGTTAACAGGGAGAGCTGCCACTAGAAATAGTGGGACATCCTCTGAGGCAGACTAGGAATTGTCATGCTGTCTCTTAAGGAGCTGCTTTTACTAAATAATCTATACTGTTTTACTAATCTATTTTACTAAATAATCTATAGGCATAACCCAGTTTACACAAACTGCTGAGCAGGAGAAGGATTGCACTCCTAAAGAGGAGACCTGTTCCTCTCCTCACACAACTTCCACACTCTGATTCATTCAATCTCACCCAAAAACTAGTTCCATGGTCTCAGGAAATTCACTGTCCAGCAAACCCTGCAGTGAATGAAGGCCTAAGTTTCCAAAGGCAGCAGATTGGGACATTTGCTTTGATGTGTCCAAAAATCACAATTTCTCGAGTGCCAAGCAACAAAAAGCATTTCAGAGCGCTTTGGCAAGGTGGCAGAGAAACAAGATGGTAAATTCTGGATTCTTCTAAAAAGTCAGGCCTAAATAAACATTTTCCAGCACCAACAAACACACTGTTAATTTATCTCTAGTGTTTCCACAGGGGTATTTCAGATCTGTGTTCAGTAATAGCCAGTGCCTGAAGAATGAGATGGTTTTTTACTGAATGCAATACAGACATATGGCTGTTTCTCATGTATAAGTAGGAATAAAATTGCATGTACTGCCCCCTCTAACAACTGCAATAAAACAAAGTATTAAAAATTAATGTTCATGAACATTCAGATATGTAAACCCACATTTTAAAAACACATTCTTGTTGTCCAAAATTGTCTAATTAGCGATTAGAATCTTTGGGTTTTACAACAGTAGTCATAACAGTGAAGTGTTCTCTTTAAATAGACTTGTATAGATATAAAATCTACTAAGACAAACATGCTTATGCTAGTGTAGATGCAGTGAAAATAAAGATAGCATTAATAACTGTAATGCACGTAGAGCAATTCAACTTTTCTGTTAAGATCTAAGTCTTTACTGGTTGCATTTTTCCACTATTTCATAATCTGCATACTATAACTTTTATCATGAAAATACAATTTTTGACTTACTAATAATGATTTAAAATTAAATAGTGAGGATGATGATGCTATTTAAATGAAATAATAGCAGTTGAACTGTTGAGGATACTGCAGAACATCAGCTGAATGATACAGCATGATATTTGAACAGAAGTATTTTCACCTTTTTTGTCATGAAGAACTGTTACATCCATTTTTAAAATTTTTGACATTTAAAATAAGTTGTTATTCAAAATTCTGTCACCATTAAATTGTACACAAATTCTCCTCACATGCATGCAACGGAGTAGCACTTTTTATGATGATTCTTTAATCCATGTATAAAATTTATAAATCTTGACTCATTATAGTTATCACCCTCTGTCTCTGCTTTCCCAGGGTTGTTTTTTTTTTCACAGGATCATCTTCTGGATGTGATCCTGCAATCAAAATTTCCCCTGACTGCAGTGGCATTTGTCATTATACAAAATACCAAAACTTAAACCTGTAGCAGATGTTTTGGGCCAACCCTCATCATGTCCTTTCCATCACAAGTCAGATGAATTTAGAAAGTACTGCTGTGATACAGATACATAAATTTGACCTCATACAAAATTTAAATTCTCCTATTCCCTGCCACTATTGCTAACCCACAGCTGTATTAGGATATTTTGAGCCTCTTGCTCAATGTATAAGATGATCCTGTTTTCTGCTACCAATAATCAATTTTCACTACTTACATGCTTTTTCTTTTCATTAAAATGCTTCATTATCAATGCTTTTCGGGAAAAATCTGGTCTCTTGTTAAGATTCCAAATAAAAATCTAATGCTAATGCAATTTCTAATAGATCAACTATTTCTTTTTCTGTTCCTGAAGATTTTCTATCAAAAATTCCTATATTCCAGAATCCCACCTTTTCAGTATTAGCACTGCAAGAAAACTCTCTTTGACTCAGATATTCAGATAAAATAGTCCTAGTATTTAAATGCATCTAGTTGAATTATATACACAAACATACAAGATTCAAAAATATTGACAAGGTTTCTACTATCCATTTTGAACATCTCACTTAAACCTTAGTCTTGATTTGCAATATGCCTTGCAAAGCAATGTTTTTCCTTTTTTAAAACTCCCCCAAGCTATATTTACACCTGAAGTCTTTAAATAAAATTCCTATTTAAGATAATTTATAATGTTTTAAATTATGGTTGCATAATAAACAACCTTTCAATTAATTTACATGACAGTTATCATTGAAGACTGTAGTTATACCAACAATGGCAGTTTGAACCTGTTGTAAGTTGGCAACATATCTGAGTCTAATCTTGTAACAAATTTAGAGAAAACCACGTATTTAGCTTAAACACAAACATTTGTGCTTTTCCTGATTCACTCATATGCAGAGTTTTGTGAAATTGCTTCTGCTTTGGCACAGTCCCAATCATACATAACACTGATACTGAACACTTTAAATACTGACAGCTTGATGAACTCATACATCACCCAAAAATTACAAATGAGAGCAAGAGTATTTTCAAAAAGTACCTGTAGACACAACATTGGTGGCATGGTTGGAGACCTGCAGGCACTCTGCAGTGCTGTGATGCATGATCAGAGGCAGAGAGGGAGAAGAGTCAGAATTCAAGGGCACAAAGGTGTCTGAGGAAGCAAATGCTTGGCAGCTCATACCCTCCAAGAGGCAGGAGAGCTGCCTGTCCTGTGTTCTACCAGAGCAGATCCTGCAGGATTAATGGCACCTCACACTCTATTCCAGGGTTTCAGCTGGATGTGCACACAGAGGAGGGCTCTGGAGCACAGGGAGGTCGTGTGCAGGTATTTATACCACTAGGAAATCCCTTTATCCATTTTAATGTTCTTTTCCCAGCAATATTGCTACCCTGCTACAGAGCCTCCTTCCTTCCCACACAAACACAATGCCTGCCCAATTAATTGGGGGTGGGGGAAGAAGAGGGAAACCAGAGACATGGTTTGACAGATATTTTCAATTAGGTCTTTTGTGGAGGACAATGACCAGAAAAAAAACAAAAAAGTATCGTCTCCAAAGTCAGTGGCAACAGACAAGTGAGTTTAACACTAAGTAAGTTTCCACAGTTAACACCTGCCTCCAAAATCTCATCCAGGCAATTGTCTGGAAGGCAACCTGTCTGAGAGCTCAAACAGAAGTCTGCAATAGTCAAGAACCTACAGCAAAATAATCTGAATTAACCTAATTCCCAGCAGTTGCACAGTGATCATTTGTCTTGACCTGTACCAGTACAAATCAGAGATGTGTGATATGAAGCAGCTGTAGCCAGAAGGAAGTTTTTGACCAGGTAGCTTTCCATAAGCATGGTGTGCCAAATGTTTAGATAAACATTTATCTAAGATGAGCTCTTGACAGAGCCCACGGTGTCCCTTAAAACTCATTCATAGATCCTCCTATTAATTTATACTACTGCAACATCTAAAGTCTTCTCCAGAAGACCCTTAGTAAAATCAGGATCCTTACTCAAAGAAAAGTAATTTTTTTACATGAAACTGGAATAATTTTGGAGCATTAAAGAGCATACAGGTTACCCTTAAAAATTATGAACATTTCTGCAGTACACCATAGTCACGTATTTTATGTCGATGCAATAAAAGTGGGATTGGTTTGGTTTTTGCTACCAAAGATGTTTGGTCATATTTTATGTGAAGATGACAATATTTTTTGTGTGTTTCATATTCCAAACTGAGTTAAATTTCTGAACTAGAATTTTGACAACACCAATATCAGATACATTAGATGGGAACAATCACACTTGTTATTGCATCATTTTTTCATACTGCAGAAAAGTGGTATTGCATTGAGCCACTCTGAAGAACCCTTTATATTATCTTTAACTGTGCTTTGGGAAAGGCTTTGTCTAAGATTGTGAAGAAATTTCAGATTTAGTGCATATGGGCAAACTGCATGTATGCTTTAACAGTGGTTACCTACTACTTATACAGGCACTTTCAGATTGTAAAATATACAAAAACCATCAAAATAATTACTGCAATATTATGGAAAATACTGCCATCAAATGAACCCCCATCTGCACTACTTTGAGCTTGGCTCAATGTATTCTAATGTCTGTGGATTTATATTCAAAAATTATTTTAGTTATTTTCACCTCCTTTTCTCCTTCAGCAAGGGGCATGATAAATCCCTCCATGTACTAGAGTTTTGAAGCTTTGGGAGAAAAATAATAACATTACATCACTGTCTTTGACAATTCTTTTTTCTTAAATCTCAACAGGTATCACAGTAGATAGTGATTCAGTAAACAGAAAATTTACATTTTCACCATAAACTCATGTCTAGATGCAAAGAAGTTGTAGCCTGTCCTCAAGTACAAGACAGAGGTCACTTCCAGATTTCCATTTCTCCTCCTGGGAGAAGGTTGCCCAGCTTTGCCCAGGTGCTCAGGCTTTCCAGACCCATGGAGTTCATTAGAGGGGGTGGTTGTGGTGTTGTGGATGCTGCTCCCCCACAGAAGCTGGGACTGGTTGGGACTGGGAAAGTCAATTCAGGCAGGACTCACAAGGCACTGGACTTGCCTTCAGAGTGCAGTATAAAGGTGTCCTGTGACACCATTCCAGACACTACATCAAACAAGTTTCTTCATTCCCTGGTTAATCATTATTGTGTTTTGTAGTGCTGAATAAAAAATCTCTAATTTTGCATGTTTGTTCTATATTGCCTACTTCTTGCTAATAACTCCACTATTTTTCATTTTGATTATGACCAAGTTTCTTTAGCTGCATTCAGTTTCAAATAAGGGGTTTTTTGCACAATTTTTTGAGGATCCTGGAAAGCTGGATTGCTACAAATACTGGGTATTGGAAAAAATTCAGCTTCATCAGAGCTCATTTTTAGCAGGAGTAGCACCACTCACAGAGCTTTGATACCACCCTCTGTGGATATCCTGCTAAGGCTGCAGATTGCCTGACCCAAAGTCACCCTCTGGCTCCACATATTGCAATTTCTTTGTCAGTTTTAAGACTCTGCTTCACAGCACACTGATCAGCTGAAGGCTTCTGGCAGCAATTTCGGGCCACTGACTGAAAGAGGTCTTGCCTTCTCTACACTTACAAGTGCTCTCAAAAGTTCAGTGGGATTTTTCTGCCCTGAAACCCAGACCCCATTCTCCATTTGAATGATGGCATGATTCTGGTAAATGTCACAGTGAATCCCCTCTGCTGAACCCTCAGTTAAACTGGCTTTTTGGGGGGCAATTACTTCTATAAGGAGGATGGGGGGAAATGAAGATTTTAATGACTGAACCTTTTTCACACTGTCCTTTATTGTCCTATATTAATTCTGAGCTTACCTTAATGTCTTTCCTTAGGTTGCCTCCAATCCTAATTCCGTGACACTAAAATTATTCTTTGCCCCATAAATCTCTTCTGATTGAATCTCAAAATAATGAAGAAAGCCATCAAAAAACCCATTGAGGGTTTTAAAGAGAGCATTTAACTGACTGTTTTAGTGGCAAAAAGATCCCTTCATGTTGTTTTCTTAGCTCAGAAATTGCATCTCATTGTAAGATCTCAGGGCTGGCCAGGAGATAGGCAGGAAAACATCATCATTTTCCTCCACAGGAGCACAGCATTTATGTTCCCAAGAGATGATTCCATGCTGGTTGGCAACATGGATTTCCAGCCTCACCTTCGCCAAGAATATCTGGCACAATGCAAGTCTTGGCAGCATCATTGATTCATTCATTCTTTTCCCCAGGTCTCCAAGCCCTTTCTGTAGATAAATTGAAAATGATAAGGCTTGTTTAAATAAAGAGCTTGCAGAGATGGAAGTCTTTACAAGCCTAATCACCATCATAGTCCTGCAGTTGAAATATATCCCACTGAAACAGTCACTCACTTATACATTTACACTCTGGAGAGGAGTGTGTGTGTGGGTGTGTATCCATCTATCTATCCATCTATCCCCAATAAGGCATCTCAGAGAACTTGTGGTTCTTTGAGAAGTGAGCTTTATTTTTGCCTTCCCTGCACACAAAGAGGGTGATCTTCAACTTTTTTCCCCCCAATAATACTGCAATTTACATCCTGTCACCCCATAGACTTTTGTATAATGTAGGCATTTGTGTCACATTTCATTTTATTCAGAATACTGAAATTCCCAGGTTTTAACTCTATCATAATCTCATGGTTATTTTTCACTGGGTTGGGTGAAAGCTATAAAACTGCTCTAAAGATCTGCACATTGCTGCACATTTACCCAATTCTTCCCCTTGTTTTTCCCATCCAGAAAGTCCTTGAACTGGAATGACCACGCTCATGTTATTGAAATCCCCACAAGGCAGAGGGATGTGACAGACCCATGGGTTGCTCCCCATGTTTGCTGTAAATGAAAAAGACATCTGTAAGTGCATAACACTGTGCAGAGAGGAGAAAAAAAAATCTTTTTTCTTAGGTAAGACACAAATTGACTCACAAACTGTCAGTGTATACCACGGATAATTTCATTCACAACTGACGGGGGGAGGGAGGGCAGATTAAACATTTCCAAGGAAGACACTTTCCCAGGGAGCAGCACAATGCAATTTGCTTTTAAAAACCTATAGAAAACTTATCCAGTCTTGCTGCCAAAGTCTGGCTCACTGGAGTCTGAGTAAAACACATGTGTAATTGCATTAGAGCAAACAAAAGCCTTAAAGCCTGATTTAGACCAAGTGGGACTACTTGATAAAGACCAAAAAGAACGTAAGATTACTTGTTTCTCTGAGCCACCTGTCCTTAACTTTAGATCTTTAGAAACTTAACTTTAACTTAACTTTAGAAAAGAGCCCCCTGAACATGCAGCACAGACATGATCTGTTATCTGCAGGGAAAGGTGCTGTTCCCACGGCTCTCAAACAACAACCTGAGCCAGGGCAGCAGCTCCCATCATAAAATATGGTTAAACTTATCTGAAACAGCTACAACCTGAAACAACCTGATACAAATTCCACTGCTTTTCTCCAAGCTCCCAAGTCAAACTGGTGGTCCTCAAAATTATTTACATTGCAAATACACTGGTGGAGACCCTGACACTTCATGGAAGTGATCCAAGCTCATTCCAGCCTTATTCCAGTGAAAAACAGGGTAGGATCATAACTGCAAACAGTTATGGCTGGGACCAGACAGGGGACCTATACCAGGAATGAGTTTAGTCAAGCATGTGGGGGAAAAAAAATCAACTCGTACTCAACAACTTTAAAGCATTAACAAAATATTACTACTGACAATGATTTCACATTTGTTAAAGGACAGGTTTAAAACTTACATGTATTACAATTGACTCATTTCCAGTTTTTTCAGTACGATGTAACAACAACTTCAGCAGCAAAAGTCTTTACCCCCCCATGGTTTCCTTTGAAAAATCAGAACTTTTCCACAGAGAGAAAGAAATTTATATATCTAGTTATGAATTTAAATCCACATAATGCTATTTTTAGAAACCTAACTTCTCAGGGAGTGTTTTATTCTTCTCCAAATTATTTTTTTCCATTTTTCTTATGTCATTTTAGAAAGAGGGTCTGTAACCCCAGGAAATTTTCATCATGCTACAGTAACCAAACCATTTATTCTTTCATAGTTTTGCTTTTCAAGGCATACAACAAACATTGCTTTCACAAAGCTTTGGTAAATACTCCTGTACACAGAATGCAGTGCAAGTGGCACTTCAAATCTTGCACATGTACTTTAAAGGGTCCTTCACCTAAAATGGAGCAAAATATGCATCCCCTGCTTCTGAGTTTATACTTTCATTAGCAGAACACTTTTCCCCCAAATGCTGTTAATCATTCCTCAGCAAGTCTTGTTTATTTAAAATATAAAAGAGTGGGGGAAGGAAATAAGGGGAATTGACCATTTCCACATCTGAAATACCACAGAAATGCCCCTTCAGATATACTGAGACAACACAAAATGGAAGGAAGAGAAAAATTCAATGAGCATAAGTACAGCAGGGCAAAAAAAGTACAGGAAATGAATAGGACTTAAGGGAGATAGCTTGCCAGGGTAAAGCTGCTAAGCCATGTTGCTGAGATGACAAATCTGGCTCTGGAAAATGCTTTAGAACCACCCAGGTCAGCCATTTGAATACCTACAACATTAATACTGAAATTCATCAGCATTACACATAACCTAAGAATGCATCACTGCATATCTGCTATGAATTTGTCCTTTTACTACTTAAGTTGGCAAGAAAAGTTTGTCAGAAAAGCCAGACTCTAACCACCAGTACAAACTAGTACTGCTCCTGCCTACAGTCCAAAAATCCACTGAACACAATTTTTCTTGGAAACTGGGCTTGCATAATGAGGCAATTGAGTGAAAAAAGGACAGTGAACAGCCCCCATGTACTTTTCTTACAAGTATCTTTTACTTGTCATGTCCCCAAAAGCAAAATTTCTTTTTAGTTCCCAGACAGGGCATTGAATACCACCCTCACCATCTTTTGAAAGGGTTTCAGAAATTTCCTTCTAGAGGTCAGAAATCCTGAAAGGTTCAGGGTACATTTAAAGGCTCAAAACACTCTTCCATGGCTGTTTACCACAGCAAAGATACCTCTGGCATTAAGCCTGTGCCACCTTGGAACAGCTTGCACCTTCTGCTTTTTCCTGGGGAAAAGAACTGCATGCTCTCAATGTTGGTCCAGCCCTTGGTAGGTCACAGAAAATTTTCTGCTATAACAAGACAATTCTCTTTGAATGAGCATCTCCACGTCACATATGTAGCCCCAACTCCAGCTCCTAAAAATTAACCTAATTAAAAGGAATAACCAAGACAATTTCCTAGCCCAGGCACTTCCTAAGAGCATTGGAAGCTCTTTCCATGATCCACAGGCAGAGGTGTGTGCCTCACATGCCCAAGCCTCTCCAGGGAAGTGTGAGGGGCACATAATAAGCAATAACAGATATAAGGTTTTGTGAGACTGATTAATACTTTTGCCCATTGCTCAATTTTATTGGAAGCTTGGGGAAAGGAACTGGTAAAATTCACAGCAAATGTACTGAATAATGAGGATGCTCTTTTTTTCTCTCACCCCTCTTCTCCCCCTGGAATAAAAATCAGCCTCTGCTGTGCTCATCTTCTTTTCCCTCCTGCCCCTACTCCTCCCATGTTATGTGTCACACAAAAGAGAAACTGGATTATATGTTCCCAATTACATCTGGATATATGACCAGCAGAACTGATGAACACTCTTCAGCTCCAAATTGTTCCAAAACTAAAAACAAAATCTCCAGTTTCAAAAGTTTTGGCATAAAATCAAATCAATAAATTTAAATGGAAACTTTCAACTTTGATAAAAAGTGATTCAGAATTTCAAAACCTGCATCAAAGTTCTCTCCTAATGCTCTGGGCATCTTTCATGAACTTTCATAAGTTAAATTTTTTTTGACTGCCTGAGGTTATTTTAGAAAAAAAAAATCCTTTTTTTTTTTTTTGATCTGCACCATATCACCATATGATGTAAATCATACAAACAGAATAAACTGCAGGAGGAAAACTTCCCAGAAAAACTGCAGCTTTAGGCATCCACTCTTTTGGAATTAATCCATATTTGTGATAATTTATATAATGTTACTTAATAAGATTTACAGTAGTAAAGGCACAAGATAAAAAGGAAATCTGTGGGTTTTTTTTAAATTCAATTGAATCTTCTGAGGCCTGGATTTTAATTTTTTTAACTATGATACTTTAGATCACAACCTGTGCAGATACATTTTGCTCTTTTTTACCAAGACAATCATAATGTTCATACTTCAACTTGGAAATTTACTTGCATTCCTCTAAGTTCAGTTCTAATGAAAACAAACAATCAATTAGAAAAAAAACAAACACAAAACAACCCCAAAAAGACAGAAATTCACTCAAAATATTGAATCAGACTTTGATATCTTCACCAAGCAGTGAATTGAGCAGTAAGCATTCTCACAATACTTCAGAAACATTACTCAGTAAAAGTACAAGATGTGGCTAAGTGGGACCTTCTGATTTGCTAAAATGATTAATGATGAGAACTCAATTATTTCTGTATTCATGGAGACAAGTGATAGAGTAACACCACTTTCTCTCATTATCAGTGTAAAGTAAAGGTCATCAGCTGGCTGCAAAGATCAAAACCTAAAGGACACCATTGCATGAGCTCCCAGAAAATCCTGGTCATCTATATTCATCCCTGAACTTTGCCTGCACACACTGCATGGATGAATATTACTGTCTTAGACAGACAAACAGCAGCAGCTCAGCAGTTTTGTGTTTCACTGCCAAACAAAACATCTCGCCAGCAAAGTGATTTCATTAGCATATTCAAACCACTGGCTGGCTCAGTCTGAAGGTCATTTAAAACTCCTTGAAATATGAGATAAAATTTTAATTCTGGAATCTCACATAACATTTAAAATGCATTATTCTTTAGGAAAGTATCTCATAACTCTCGCTGAAAATTTAATCCGCACAACTCGATTAATCATCACCAAGCAGTGTTAAAACTGAAAAGTGCACCTTCTCAGGAGAAGAATAATCTTCATGGTACAGCATGATTTTTGCCCTTCAGTGTCTCCTGCCTCCTAAATATCTCATTTTTCTC
This sequence comes from Muscicapa striata striata, assembly GCA_030060385.1. NCBI lineage: Eukaryota > Metazoa > Chordata > Aves > Passeriformes > Muscicapidae > Muscicapa > Muscicapa striata. The sequence goes on along the minus strand of JAREIS010000058.1, from coordinate 3,097,946 downwards.
CCCAAAAAATATTGCTTGAATATTTTGGGTGAGGAAACCTTGTGTTAAGTAGCTTGCCCAAGAGAATCCGAAATCAGAGGCCAGCCTGGGGAGAGCAGCCAGACCTATTGATGTCATTTTGATCAGATCTTCACTTATAAAACTGTACAGTTTTCAAATATATTCCTGTGCCATGGGAAAAAGTGTGAAACCTCTCACAAGGCTGAGATAAGAACTCAGAAATTCCACTTGCACTTCCTGGGGTGTGTCCACAGGCAAAGGACCATGTGAGTCCAGAATTCAGAATTTCAAGATCTGAGCTGATTCAGTCTCCATGCAAGTTGACAGCTGAGAGAGCATTCTTTTCTTTCAAATATAAATAAAAATGGGAGCTAGAGAGAGGAGGCTTTCTGTCTTTTTTGAAGGTGAGAAGTAAAATTACACAATTGGTATACACACAACTCTTAAAATATTGTTCAGGTGGAAGAGGGAAAGTGGGAACTTCCCAGAGCAAAACACAACTCAAAATAGTGATTGGAGCAACAGTTATTTACAATTTGCATGGGCACAGGAGAATTACTTACTCTTTAAAAGCAGTCAGATGTTTTCATTTCTCCCCAAGGCAAATATTTTAATGCTTTTCCTTGGAAGTGTGTCTACAGCCCTTTCACAACATCACTGCTCTGCTAAACCCCTCTGAAGAGCCCAACCACACAGACACTTACACAGGTAAGAGGCAGGAACAACAGGGCTTTGAAATTTCCTTTTAAATCGCAGTGCTGCGCTTGAATCTGACAGCATATACATTTAACATATGGCTAAAAGCTTCTCTCCATCAGCAAATGCTCTGACCTGAAGAGGCAGATATTAAAGAAAAACATCACACCACTTTTCAAGTGTTAAAACAAAAAAAGCACAACTGAAATGAGTACATGGGAGGGGGAAAGCAGAAGAGGGGGAGCCCTTCTGTTCTTTGCACAGACTCACTCCAGGGAAATGGAATCCTAGGTTTAACTCAACAGCTTTTAGACCTTTGAAATCAGCTTCCTTTCTCCTCACATAGGGAGAGCAGGAGCCTGATTCTCAGCATGACTCAGTCATGGTGACCTCCTGCTCTGTGCCACACCTGAAGCTGCCCTGCAATGCCAGGGGTGCAGGAGGAAGCCACCACACCAAGAGAGGCTCAGAGTCCAATTTCCATCTCCTGGGCTGCTGGCCAGTCTGTGAGGACACAAGCAGCCAGGGAGCATCAGCAGCAGGCAGGGACACCCAGGAACTCTGACATTTCACAGGTGAGCTAAGCAACCACAGAACTTACTGGGAATTCCCTTTTGGAGGGGGATTTCTTCCCTTCCAGAGCAGTCAAGCACTCCCCAGTGCTTGACTTTGCTTCCTTCACTTTCCAGATCATGACTACCTGAGGACTGCACAGCATCTCAGGAGCTGGGCTTTTAGTGAGGTCTCTGTTAGGACATTCTTGCAAAAGCTACTTTAATTAAAAGGACTCCCAAAGTACAGAGCACAATACACAAAACCCAGAGACTTTAAACAGGATTTTTCTCTGTGCACTCCTTCCTGTTGGGCAAGGATTTCACCAGAGTGAAATTCTGCCACCTGTCATTGCAGCCTCCCCTGGCAGGGGAAGGAAAAAACCACAAAGTGACCTCCATTTCCTACACCTTTTACACGGTTTGCCAGGATACTGCCATGGATGAGGGGAAATAAAGGAGTTATTGCAAGGAAAACATAAGCCAATCCCTGCTGTAACTTAAGGCATAACACAAATAACATTCTTTGTAAGTCACTGTGAAACTATTGGGTTTTATTTTACAAGAATAATAACTATCCATGTGTGATGCTGAATAACAAGTCAGCAGCACTGACGATTCTGTGCAGACTTCATGCTCCAAAAGTAAAATATGTGAAATACACAGGGAAATACTGATTTTTCCTAACCACATACCTGGACCAAGGCTGTGCAGATGCAGGAATGAAAGGAACCCCTTATCCACATAACACTGCTTAAGGAAGAATTCCAAGAGGATTCCCCTCCCCATTCACCCTCAGATCAGTATTTTCAGAAGCAAAGGGGAAGAAAGCACAGGGACATGGTTTGTAAATAGCATCTCTGAGTATCATTATGGTCTATGCTGATCATGGTGCCATGATCCCACCACTGCACTACAAAGTGTATTTACAGGAGTGGACTTCAACAGGCCTCAACAAACTTCAACAAATCTCAAATAAAACAAGAAAGCAAATGGCCACTTTTACAAACTGAGCTGTGACATGATCCATCATAAAGCACAAGAAGAACCTGAAGCCATGCACCTGTACAAAACATGTTACCCTGAAAAATGGAATTCAGCTGAGTGCATCTCCCAAAAGCTCCTTGGATGATCAAACAGATGTGGAAAATTTTCCCTTTTCTGCCATTACCTTATTAATTCTCTTTGTTGTTTTCTCCTCTTTTCAGACATTGCTTTCCCTCTGACTTGGAGCTGGCTATAATTCCCTTTTCCAAGCTCCCTCCAGCTACTCAGCTGACTCAACCACACGGTGCAAAATCACTTGCATTGGAGAGCAATGTATTTTTCTTGTTGCCCAGTAAAACTTAAAACTACAGGTTGAAAAAAAATATGCAGCATATTAAATAAAATATGGGCATGTCTGAAAGAAAGTTTGTATTAGCACAATTTTTTTCAGAGATTAGGCATAGCCCAAACTGTTTATATTTAACTAGAAATTGGGTGGTGAATTACTGTATCTACAAGGGAAACAAAAAAGTAATGAAAAACTCAGCACATCCTCTGCCACAAAACTGTAGTAAAGGAAAAAAACACCACCATTGTCTCTGCCACTTAGCATTAAATAGAAGTAGATCAGAGTAACACCCTCATATTACAATTACTTTTATTTGACACTTGTTTTATAAAATACAAGTGGAATTTTTCCAGAACTTCTCTTTGGATTTTCTCAACCTGAGTAAATATCTACTTTCCCTGCAGGAAGGATGTCCTTAGACTGAATAGACACCAACTGTGCAATTCCAGTCCTGTTGGAGCTGTTTAAAGTACCTGGTGCACTACCTGACTGCTCCTTTGCAGAGAGTACACAGGTGTTTGCCTCCCTCTTTCCACCCCAAACAGAGAAAAAGGAATATGAAATCAGATCTTCCTTCTCTGTTTCAGTACACTGAGAGCATGGTGACTTTTTAAAATGCCTAGGGGGAAAAAAACCCCAAAACATTTGATTTTTTTAACATCCCCACGCTGATACGATTAACAGCTATTGGTATTTATTCTGTTTTACAATTTTCATGCAGATCATCAGAAAAGCAGCCTGAATGATGAATTAAATCCTTACAATTAAATTCTATTTCTGCTCTTCATGACTGTTCTATATCAGCCTGAAACAAATAATCTTTGTGTCCTCAAAAGATTTAAGAGAGATTAAGAATGTTAATTCACTTTAGCAGAGAAAGATAACTAAGAAATAAGGAATTACAGAAAAAAACATACATTTCCAGCAATGCTTATGGTACCTTCACATCTCCACATAGCAAACACAGTACCTGAACAGAAGATTTCCACAAAGCCATCTCTTAATCTCTTTCTTAATCCAACACTCAGTCTCATCTTCATGGTTGCAAAACATAACCACTTGTTCTTTTTTCCCCTCAAACTGTTGAAATCCTGTCTGTATCACCTACAGCATATTCTTCTAAATGAATAGCAAGATGTATTCCCAATAGCAAGCCATTTTTCAAGAGGCAACAAACTTTATATAGAGAATAAATAAATTTATAAAATGAATACTTCATATCTAAAGAGAGAACTAATTGATATTACTAAGTGCCTCCACCTGTCAGAGGATTTTATTAATAGCTTTGCTTTAAATAATCATTCTCAGGTAAAGATTGCTTATTTAATTTTCACTGTTTGCTCAATGGTTAAAAATTATATAAACCACCAAATTATCACACTGGCTTGTGTTTGTTTCAAAAATATTCCCTTTATAGTGAAAGATACCAGAGTGATATTAGAAAGGAATATTAGAAACGAGTTATATGCTGACACAAAACTATTTGTCATAGGAAAGGGAGGCAAGATGCCATTTTAGAGTGAGTTTGGATTTAAACACATCAAAAATCTGGAGAGAATTTTCATGTTCTTACATTAAATTGCACATCAAAAATAAGGCTGCTAATCTAAAAAGTTGTGGCAGCATGCTCTGCTCTCACTGCCAGCTCTCAAAAGGTGACTTCTGCAAGATCAGAATTTTTCTGTGATCAAAAATCATCTTTTAAACATCGGAAAATCCACGGGGAAAGGGCAAAACTTGCAACATCTATTTATTTATATGCAAATGGATATAGACAATTTACATCTTTGCTTTGGACAGAGGGTTGGAGCTGACTGTGTGCTTATATTACACTTAGAGCTGAAACACAGAAGCTGCTCATTATCTGCACAGCCTCCTTCAAAATAGAGATGCAGTAATTCCATGAAAGGACACTCTGACTATAATTCTCACAGTTTCTATAAATATTAGCAATTCTGAGTAAAGCAGAAGAAACAAAAATATTAGGTAAAAATGGCACAGTGGAAGTAATAAAATAAAAGTCCTGGGAGGCATTTTGGTCACATCAGTAAGCACAATGTGAGAAGCATACCCTGGTACCAGGGGGAGTTAGGTCAGGATAACTGGCACAGATTACAAATATCCATTTGGCATGCAAGCTTTTATACTGTTCTTCTACCAATGCAAATTCAATGTGGGTTAATATATAAAGTAACGCTTTTTCACTACTGTGAAGAGGAAAGTACTGTTAAAACCTTCCATTTTGAAAGTTTGCCACCTTTTTGTGTTCTCTGGTAGTGAGAGCTGTAGCTTTAAATATGACACCTCAAAACATGCTTCAAAAATGAGCAACAGCTGAGGTTCAGTGTCATATCTAAGTGTAATCTCTGAATAAAATTCACTGAGGAATGAAATTTATTTATGCAACGTACAAAACTTTCTTAGCAACTGCTTCAACACAAAATTAAACTTACTACCCATTTACTTTTAGATTTGTAATGTAAACTACACATTCATTCAAACTCCCTCTTAGCTCCTCAGAAACACTCTTCCCTGCATTAAATTTTTTAAGATTTTTTTTTTATTAACGAACTAGTTAATAAAACGTGGTGATGATCAACACCACCATGGTGGTAAATGAAAAAAAAAAGATGGTCAGATACTTCAGTGTGAAAATTACCTACAGAAAAAGCATGTACCTATGAACACGTGACAGGCAAACTTTCATATCAAATAACTTGGAAAAAAATTGTGATTTGGGCTTAAATGAAATAAACTGAACGGTTAAAAAAGCAATTGCTTAGATTTTTTCTTTCTTACTAATTGAAAAATAAAGGAGCTATAAATCTATTTCAAAATTTATCTTTCATAAAACAAAGTAGCTGACAGCATTCAGTATGTGTTGAATTGCAGATTCAATTGTTGATTCTTTATATGTTTGAACTTTTTTTTGTCCTGTATTCTCTAGCATGCTCCTTTCTTATATGCCCATATCTCTGTCTCATCATCACTGCTCATCACCTCCTAATAAATATGGATTATTGCATGCTTTTAACATGCAGAGGTTTGGGAGTTTTTGTTACTGTAGAGAAAGTTAATGTCTTTTCAATGTTATTTCACTCACCAAGCAGAGCTCAGTTTCCAAAAGAACATTAAAACACATCTCTCCTTATTCCAAATTTTGAGGGTGGACAAAAATAGATTAAATCGAAAAGATGCTTTATTGATATGGTGGGTTTTTTAAAGATGATCAAAGCAATTTTCCCTTGTTCTTCTCTCATAAAAGTGGAATTGGTGAAAGTGTCTATAAATATTCAACTGAGATTCCCTCTAAGCATAAAAAATTTGATCCTGAGTTGTCAAAGCCAGGACCATAAAATAGCAAACATAACAGACAAAGGCTAGGGCAATCTCAACAATAGGTTATAGCTCAACACATTTTTGAATGAACAAAAGTCTTGACAAAAAGAAAAAAGACATTCAAATGCCTTTATAGAAGCAGCTAGAAGCCAAGGAATCACCTGCCTCATCTCCACAGTGCCCACACACCAGAACAGGGAATGTGGGGAGAGAAGTAGAAAACAATTCTTTCATGAACTGGAGGGAAAGAAGTGAAAAAAAAAAAAAAAAAATAATTAAAAAAAAAAAAAAAAAAACAACAAACAAAAAAAAAAAAAAAAAAAAAAAGCAAAAAAGGAAAACCAACAACAAAAAAAAAAACCAACCAAACACAACAAAAAAAAAGAGACAGAGGGAACCTTCTGTGCTCCCTGTCCCTATACCCATACAGAAAGGATTGAAGTAGTTCCCCCTTGCAGAACTGTCCCATGAGCCCATATCCACAATCCAGCTGAATCCACCTGACAATTAATTCCATGCTGTTTAGGCTCAAAAGAGAGGCATGGAAAATGGGATGGAGCAGGACCAGAGAGCATGTCAAGTCCCCTTCAAGCACCTGCCTGCAGGTCCTCATGGTGCTGTTTGGGTTTTGCCTTTTATCTTTTGCATGTTCTCTGTATTCTTCACACACACATTTGTAACTCTGTCACCTACTGTATTAGTAGCTAGTTGTCCCTGTACTTTTCCATGGCCTTTCCCCAGGCAGAAAGACTAAACAAACTCCAGAGCCCCAAGCCCTGTGGGTACAAGGCTCTGTGCTATCTTGGAACCAAGGCTGAGAACAACTCCTGGAGATGCATTCTCATGGACAAAGTACAGCCAGAGCTGAAGGGAGCTCCAGGGAAGGGGCTGGGGGCAAATTGCATCACCACTTGTCCTCCTAATTGGTGCTTTTTATCATACTAATTTCCTAAAACTTGAAAAAATATACTCATCACCCCTGGGGGACATCTTTCCATACCTGCTCCTGAAGGCCTTCAATAAAGATCCCCTTTTACATTACCTCCTTACTAAAACTATCTCGAGTTTCATTTCCAGGTTGGGAAAAAGGCAGCACTCACACCTCACATTTGGAAAGTCTCCCCTTCCCTGTAGCTATCACAGGGAGGTGTCAGACCTTGCCTTTGCCCAGCTCCCCTTCCCAAGTTTTCAAATGGCTGCTCAAGCAGCAGATGGCACACACTCCACAGGGTTTTACAGCAGAAACTGCCAGGAGACAGCTGGTCATTCCTGTGCTGTGCCAAAATCCATGCTGTGCAGAAGACAATGAGATTAGCTCCTGAGGCAGGCTGGCAGTGGCCAGCACAGAGCTGTCACACACCCCATACCTTCTGGAGCAGAGAACATCTCCTCACCTCCCTGATACTATTTATTTGAACGTGGATATAATTTTTCAATGCCACATGGTGCAGAAAACCTTTCAGGCAGCAGAGGTGCTGCAGGCAAGGGAGCCCCTGGAGCAGGGATGGGACAGCAGCATTATTAATGTGACAACTTGCAACTCACCACAGTTTGTGTGTTTGGGCTTGAGACAGGAACAACATGGGCTCTTAGGTGGTCATGCTTAATTCCAGGAAATCCAGAGCACCTACCTCTGCTACCTTAGTCATGCTCTGGAGTGTTACATTGGAAAATTGAAAAATGAGCAAGCATCCTCCTCAGACAAAATAAAGGCTGTCTATCATAAGATTTCTTTGAATGTTGACTGGGGCTCTGGGCACTAAAAACCTGCTCTTTTCATCCCAACCAGCTTTTGAAATGCATTTCTGGATGAGCTCTCCAAAGCTGCTATAGGCAAATTGAAAACCTGGAGCTTTAATGGGATTGCCAAATTCAGGTCTTTCAGGTCCCTTTGAAAAACCAATAGCTAAAGTAGCTAAAAAAAATCTTTCAGTAAACCAGAATTGAGCCTCAGCACTTTATAAAATTTAAGCATTGCTCTTTGAATATTTGGCAATTTGCATAATCTGCAAATAAACCGGCAGCAAAGCAAACCCACACAAATTGTATTTGAGAAAAACAACAACAGTGTCCACACTCAAAACAAATTTCCAAGACAAAAAAAAACAACAAAACAACAACAATCAAAAAAAAACAAAGCAAAACACCAAAAAAACCCACGAAAAAAAAAAAAAGAATAAGGAAACCATTTAACCATTTAATCAGAGGAAACACATTTGTAGTTTTGCAGTTCACTTGTGCTTTCGTGGAACACAAAAATCAAGTTATGTCTGTTCTTACCAGCAGGGAGCAGTGCCAGAGAAGCATTATCCTGATCTCCCAGCAGGATGAGGCTGCTGCAGCTGCATTTTGTGTGTGCACATCTGCTGGCACAACAAGAGTTCTCTCCCAGAGGTATGGATTATTCCAGGTTAGACTGCACCAAATAGAAGCAGCTGAGCCCAGGCTGGGGAGAAGGTCCAAGGTGAGCTCAGCTCATCAGAGCTGGCAACTCACAAGGATTTACAAGAATTTATTTGTTCAAATAAATGAAACATCCAACAACAGGCAGAAACAAACAGCTAACTGAAAACCACCCCAAATCCTACAATACAAAAAAAGCCCAACAGTAAGAAGGATACAAAGCCAGAGGAGCAGAGCTTGGTTTCAGTCCTCTGGGTAATCTTGGGTGGGTACCTCAGGGTGGAGGAAAAGACAAAAAAGAATAGAGGGGCAGGGGGAACAAAACCAGCTTGTGGCCAAAGTGGGATTAATTTTCCATTTATTACCTATGCTTATTTATTTCCTTGACTTCAGAGATCTACAGTGAAGATGCCAGCAGCTGGGCCTGGCACATCTGACTCTTTATAATCAATAGTGAGAAACAAGTACTTGAGGGCCCAATTGTCTGATCCATTTTTAGACTGTATTCTTTTTCCCCCAGATGAGTTGCATTAGAACAAGAAGTGTCTATTTCTCTCTATTGGCAACAAAATCAATCCAGAACAACCAGGTCAGACACAACAGGGCTATACATTTTCTCAGTGAAAATTCCCTCCCCAGTGCTCTGAAAAGCCATTAACATTTCTTTACACAATTAACATCACCAGTTCAGAAGCAACCCAGCCACATGCTTATCAAATGTCCCTCCATCTCACTAGAAAAAAACCCAGCATCTTGGTATTCCAAAGAATAACTTTTCTCCAACTATTCTCAAGCCATTTTCATCACCACTCACCCCCAATACTTTTACTCCTCTCAGACTCTGGTTTAAAATATGAATGATTCCTGGCAAACAGAAAAAACTTAATGCTTTAATTGCAATAAAAATCCATTTTAATTATGTGACCACCTGTTGAGAGAATAAGTTAAGTGATGAGAACTGTATAAGCCAAGAACAATAAATCAAGCTGATTGATTGAGTAAAGCTGAGAGAATTAGCATCTAAGTATTTGATTTAATCCTTTGATAAAAGCATCTCATATACATATCAATAGTAAAAACTGTGAGAGAACAACAGGAAAAGCTTCATTTTCTCATGGGTTAAACTCTCAGGCTTAGACTATGTTCCAAATATAAAGGATTCAATACTTGAAATTCTTAAACATCACTGGTCTCAAAGCTATATTTATTTGATGTCTTCCAGAACTAAGTCATAATTGCTCTTAGATGAGCTCACTGAGAAGAAAAATTTCTTCATTATGACATTTAGCTTAATATATTCATTTCTATCCCAGCATAAGCTGATAAACCTGTGGGAATAGTTTAATCCATCTCTATTATTCACGCCAAAATGACAACTCTTTGTCCATTCAGGTTTCAGCACAGTATTTATTTTAATCACAGTGGCACCTAGCACACACTGTCAGCTCATGTGCTGACATTGTGGACACTCATATTTCGAAGAGAGTGCTTAAAGAACCAACTGCTTTAGGACCAGACAAGTCATGGAAGTGTCAGTGAACCAGTCAAAAGGTTCTCCTACCGAAAAGTCAAGGGCAAGGAGATGGTGATATCCCACCTACTGCACACTTCTCACTTTCTAAAGGCACAAGGACACCTGTTACAAATGTGAACAAGCACGGATTTACTGTTCTCTAGACAAATAGGAGGAGAGTTTTAAATACTGAATAAATCTTAATAATGCCTGAGAAGAGGACATTATATATTATGTATAGATAAGTTACATATTATATATTATATATTATATATTATATATTATATATTATATATTATATATTATATATATCTTATATCATACAGTGACCACTGTGGCAGAATCCCAGAATCATTAAGGTTGGAAAAGGCCTCTGAGGTCACCGAGTTCAACCCTTGGCAGATCACCACCTCATCCACTAGCCCACAGCACTAGCTGAGATTTCCTCTTGTTTCTTAAGCCCTTCTAGGGATGATAAATTTGTTACCTCCCTGGGCTGTTCGTTCCAATATTTAACAACCCTTTCAATGAAGAAGTTCTTCCTGATATCCAGCCTGATCCTCCCCTGGCACAGCTCCAGGCTATGTCCCCTAGCCTGCCTGTCCTATGTCCTTGCTTCCAAACTTAGAGACTGTGCAAGGAACTTGCAGAAAAAAAACCATCCCAACCCAGGTGTCCTGTAAGAGTTTGTGTGTTTTGAACTCCAGCTCCAGCACACTGCTAAGTTCATGTGCTGAATCAATACCTTAATTTAAGGGTCAGTATTAATGCTCAGGACAGCTGGAAACTGCTCTTGATTCTGTTCCCATGCTAAGCTCTTCACATCTTCATCTTCTTTCATATCTTACCAGGCAGGACTGAAAAAATGAGCTTATGTACAGTAAAAAAAAAAAAAAACAACATAAGAGACAACAAACCTCTGACCATCTCAGTTGTTTTTGTACTTACCTTCATTATTCTGTAATATCTTTCTCATGCATGGCATCCATGTTAATATAATCTGCCTTCCCTCTGCTGATGCTTCATCTGATATTCAGTCATTAATTTTGATATTTGTCCACCTGGAAAGACATCAAAAAAGAGAAACCACTGTACTGCAAGCAGCTGTTTAGTGACCTCGTCAGTTCAAGTTTCAGTAAGCCAGGATCAAGTCTAAATATGTTTTAGTTGATTCAATCTTGGCTAGATAATGACACTTTCCAATTCTTTTCCAGAATATAAAACACAGGAACAGCAAGGAGTGACTCTAAATGATGACTGTACATGACAACTTCCTAAGCTTCTGCTCCTTGGACTGTTCCTGGAGATGGATAAATATCTTTATGATTTCAAAGGGCATGACTAGCTGGATGAGCTGGCTTTTTTCCAAGGAAATCCAGTCAGATTTCCTGCTACTGGAGGGCTATTACCTCTCAGATGGATCATGATTTTTAGTTATGGATCAGGGAAGTGTGGCATGCTGCTAGGCACAGAGGAGAATAATAACCAGAGCTCACATACTTAGGAAATCCACAGCTTCCCAGGGCTTTAACAGGGAACACCATCTGTCCTATTTTTTCCATTCTGACCTTCAGATTTCCCCTGCTGAGGATTTCCTTAGATTTGAAAGCTCCTGAACCTTGGCTGATTTCCCCAACCCTTTCCCTAGGGGAGATCTCTTTTGCTTTTGCTTTCATTTGCACTGTGATCTCTTCCCAGCTACAGAGTCAGAAACCATCATCCTTTCTGAGCATTGAAAATAGAACTTCAACAGAAATTACTCTCTTAGAAATTCAGTAATAGAATCTGAATAATAGTACCAGAAAGGTGCATATTGTGATAGCAACAACTGATTATGTCAAAACCTAAAAACATTCTGAATCTCAGGGATTTGGGAAAGTAACTAGCTCATGAAGAAAAGAATTAAAATTCCAGAGAGCAGCACCTACATCCAGAATGCTTTAAAGAATGAGAATCAAAACATGAATAATCACAACAAATAATCAGGTCTGGGAACTGGATTATAAACCAATCCTCACTACTTATGGATCAAAAGTGGTTAAAACATAGGAAAATGGCCACAAGGACACACAGAGTAGTGTGTGTACCTTCCAATAAGCACCTCAATTCCAGTTGTGCAGGGAATGAGCTGGCCATTCCCCACTATCCAAGAAATCAGGATTCATGGCACACCAGCAGACATGGTCAGTCAAATCTTTTCCTCCATTTCTCTCCAGTTTTGGACACCAGGCCAAAATTTTATTCTGCTGCTCTGCACAGTTAAACAGGGAAAGGGCTCCAGCCCAGAGCACTGAAATGTTTTTGAGCCTGAAGTTCATGGACTGCTGGTGGTTCATAAAACAGCAGAAGGTGGACTGTGAAATGCTTGCTACATCAGCCCCTGCTCCAAATGCACATTCTCATACACAGAAGCAGAGAAAAAAGCAAAATAAGGAATAAATAAAGGTAAGAGAATGTTCCAACTTCTGCTTAATATTTTCTTAGTTAAAAGCAAGATTGTTTTTCTCCCTCAGCTATAAGACCTATAAGACCAAGTTGTTCCAACTAATTTCCTGACAGGCAGGTATCCAGAGCACAAACAAAACTCCAAATTAACGCTGGCATCCTCACCAAAAATCTTAGCAGAGATCCAGAGAGCAGAGCAAGTTTGCAGGCCTTCCCCAAAATATAAAAGCAGTCCCAAAATATGAAAATAGGATATTCAAGGGAAAAAGCAAAATATTTGCTGTTTTTGTATGTGCTTCATACTCCTCTAAAAGCTTCTGGTTCAAAGCATCACTCACTGCCTTTAATGGCAGTGGGTGGAGGGGGCATCTGAATTCGTGACTGGTGGTTTTTAGCATTTATCTTGTACTCTCTGGAATTTAACTGTTTGTCTGGCCTGCAGTTGCTCAGTTTCTGAAAGGAAACTTTTATTCCTGACAAGCTCTAAGATCACTGGATGAAGGGCTGTTTGAACACTCTTATTTTTTTTCAGGAAAGATAAAAAAGAAACTTAAATTTCCTCAATCATTTCTGGTAGGACACTTACCTATTCTTATCTTATTTCCATAATTCATATTTAATTACAGTTAATGAGCAAACAGTGTAAGAGCAAAACATCTGAGGTAACCCATAGATGGGACTCCTCAGTGCTACTGAAATGTGCAGAAACAGGAAATCTGACATGGGATGAACTTTTAAAGTGTTTTTATGAAAAGGCTGAAGTATTCCTCCTCCTCTCCCCAACACACAGAACCCAAAACACACGTCAATGGGAGCATCTGTTCTTTACACTCCAGAAGCTGAAATCTGTCACAGGAAGAACCCAGGGTACTTTAGCTGTCAAAAGTGGCTCTTTTCTGTTACTTACAAAGTAGTAGAAGCAAGGATTTTGAAAATAGAGGGTGAGCTATATCCCAAACTCTATATTTAGATCATATAAGACATGAATTTTAGGTTAAGAACATCAGAAAGGTTGATTTGGCAGTTTTGAAAGATGCTGTGCTCATGGAGGAAGTATTTTCAAGCAGGACAGCAGAAGCCTAAACATTGAAAAGTTGCAAATCCTCTAGGTCTCTAAAAGAAGATGAGCATAGAAGCCCAGCAAGTCCTCTTGAAGAAGAGGTCTCTCTGTGTGTCCCCCAGGAGCTCAGCTCTGCCCTTCTCCTTTCTGCTCATGGCCACTGTGAGAGGGCAGCACCCAGAGGAGGGAATCCAACCCACACTCAGCACTGTGTTTCCAAGTTGCTGCAGCCTCACACCACTGGAATTGAACAGAAATGGGTTTTTACACTGGCTTCCCCCATGGCAGCTGTGGATACACAGCAGTCTGGCTCTGAAAAGTCCACCAGTGATACTGTCATACAGTTTGCCTTGACTTCTGTGTTCATTATTTTCATGAAAGCACTTTTCTAGCCCTTCACAACCTTTTCAAGGGAGCTTAACCTCAGCAGGGGAAACTTCCCATTCTACAAGACTACAGGTCCACAAATCTCTCTGCATTTTCTGTTTGCTACAGATGAAATGCTCTTTGCTGTACCTCAGAAATAGGGAAACAAAGCAAAGCAGTAAACACATTTACTAACCTTCACTGTTATGGCAAGGTAATTCTCCTAAATATTCAAGTTCAATACTGCAACGATTTCCTTTTGGATGAAATTCACACAAATATATCCATATAAATATACACACACATACAGACATCTCAAGGAAGTTATATAGAAAATGTTAGGTGAATAATTTTTCTAGCTTGGTTTGTTTTGGTTTGTTTTTTTCCAGTGGTCACTGATATCTGATGTATTTTCTTTAATTTCCAAACTTCCTCAATTAAAAAGAATATAACCACATTTTTAAGCACTGGTTGGTCTGGTTTTGCCTTTATCTTGTTATAAATGGGCATATCAAGATAGAAGTCACTCTAATACTGAGAATGCATGCAGGTTTCAAAGTGCCATGCTCTGGGTGTGCTGACTGCTAAGTTTGTTTAGCACTACATTAGCTGCCCCTTTTTTGCCAGTCATGTCCTATTCTCTAGGAAATTCTCTATAAACAGAGACAATCCTGCAGAGAAGTTTGAAACAGCTGATGCCAAAAAATAAGCCTACAAAATAACCTGCCATTCTCTTGATTTAAAAAAAATATATATACTACACAGCCTTAGAATAAACCCAGATTTAATACCAGCAAATTATAACCAGCTTCAGCAACAGGTGTCTGCCTGCAGTCATCTTCTGTGTGGGATGTAATAAGAAATGCAATAAATAAAATTGCCTTCTCCATTTTAGAAACTTAGAAAATGTACTTCTTCAGTCTCTGATAGAAAGAATACAAGGCACTGTATTCCAGTGCCCTCTTCATAAGCAGATTGCCCTGGCTGGATTCCCTCTCCCTTGGAACCATCCTGGCCAACAGGTAACTCAACCTGTCCCAAGCCCTTGTCTCTGTCCTCACTCCCCCAAAGGTGCAAAAAGGAGACAGCAGGGCAGCCCAGGGTGGTTCTTGAGCTGGTTTAAATCAACACTTCAGGAAGAGAGCACACATCAAAGCCAGGCTGGATGGGGCTCTGAGCAATCTGCTCTAGGGAAAGGTGGATTGAACACAGCAGGTGGGTTGAAACCAGATCATCTTCAATGTCTCTTCTAACCCAAACCACTCTGTGATTCTGTGTCTGCACCACTTTGGTCATGTTGGCATCATGGAGGAGTGGTGGAGGCAGTTTCAAGGATGGGATTTTCATTTAATTCTCTGGTTAAGGCATTCTCATCAAATTTCTGGGCACCCCAGATGAGTAAATACAAATTATTTGTGTGTTATAGTTTGCTTCTACTATTTTGGCTTGTGATATACACATCTTTGAATTTGGATCATCTTTTTTTTTTCTAGAAATGTCCACGGTTAAGCAGGACTGCCACATTTCAAGTACAGGTGCAATTTCTCATGTTGAAAATGGTGTTTCCCTGATGCCTAAGTGTGCCTGCCACCCGAAAGGAAAAATATCCACTGTTAATCATAATCTTTGATTAACAAGTGCAGACTGCTTCTCTCTAATGGATCTGACTTAACACATTAGAATTCTGCCCCCTTCCTCCACCAAAATAAAAGTAGCTCAAAATTTCCAATAAAAGAAAGCAGAACATTCTTTTACTTTATAATTTGTGTTGAAGTCAACTATCCCAAATCACATACATAAGGAACTTAACTCCAGGTATAAACAGTATTGGCAAAGAAAAAAACTATATCTATATTTAGAAAGGAAAAATCACTGTGTTACTGATGCACCCTGCCTCGTGGTGGCACCTTACTGCCAGCAAGGAAAAGGTGTAGGTGTTCCCCTGACAAAAATCCAACCCAAACACAACAGCCACACCAAAATCATGTCTGTTTGTCCTGTAGCACTGGATTGTATGAGATGATTCCATGTTTTGTCAAAGAGTATTTATTCCCTTGTTTGCCTTTCAAAAAATTAAGTGAATAATCCTCAGATTTCAAATGCTTCAATCAAGGTATATCTAACCACTTTCCTTTCTGATCCAAATCCTCTTTTGCAAACATTATTGTCAAAGTCTCTGCCTCCCATCTTTGTGCAATAGACAACATATCTAAAAAGTGCCATCATGCCCTACTGAAACCTGGAATCCAAACCACATCAAATTTAGTGAACTGACTGCATCAGTCAATATATGGTGGCCAGCACCTGCTTCCAAGGTTGTTAATGTTCATGTGTTTGGACAGAAACAGCTTTGCCCAGATTGTGGGCATTACCTTCTGCAGAGATCTCCTGTATTATTTTACTCACCTCTCAGAAGCCAAACACATGGTGGTTTTCTATTTCCAATGAGTTCTTTGTGTCCAGATAAGTTGTGGCCATCTCCTGTTCAGCACACAGGAAAGTGGCAAGTGCTCAGGATGGAGGAATGACAAAACAGAATATCTTCTTTACCTTCCTAACCTTGGCTGTGGTCTCACTGAAGCAGGTTCACTGTCTAACTTGAAGTGACAGCAAATATTCTCCATAAGTCACACACCCCTTCCTAACCCTCTGCAGACATTTTCTAGGAGGTAACAAAGCTTTTCACTTGAGAGATGTTGTGGACTTTTCCACATCACAGCTCTCCAGACAACCAGCTGCTAATCACTGCATTTTGGATTACACTGGAAACAGCAAACAGAGCTAGAAAGTGTTATTTTAAATTCCTGACAGGACAAATAGATGGGAAAAAAAATAAAAAAAATAAAAAAAAAGGTGATAGGTCTAGTGGCGCTGATTTTTTTATCTCAACTATTTTTTTTGTTATTGGACACCTACCAACTCCATGGACAAAAATGAGATTGTCAGAAGGTGAGAATGGAAGTTAATTCCTGTAAGAGGCAGAAGAGCATAACATTCATTAGGTCACTGATATTTCATGAAATAAAGGTCAGGTGTCACAGGCAAGGCCAGAGTGGGAAGTCATCTACAGATTCTCATTTTGCTGTGAGAAGGATAACCTTGTCCTTAAACAAAAAAGTCATTCCTTTAGAGGAGACAACTGAAATTAAATGAGCTTTTGTCATGGAAATGAGAATTGAAGTTGACTGAAGGCTTCAAAATCAATTATAGTTAGATAGCAGTGGTTTTAGAGAAAGAGCAAAAAGAATATGCTGCTTGTGAGCACTTTCCTAAACTTCAAACCTGATTTTAGGTCTATAAAATGCTCCATAAAACAAGGGCCAAATAACAGCTTCTGTCTCTCTGGGCATTGCTGTAAATAACAGCAGCAGCAGGCTGGGATCAGCTCATAACCATTCTGATCCTTTCATTTGCAAGCTCATCCATATTACTGCTTCCTGCCCTGACTCTCTGATGTAAATTTATTCAGCTATTCCCTATTTAATTAAATCCAAGGTGGGGGATATCAAATGTAATCCTAAAGAAAGATGTTAATATAATATTATTAGGAAATATTATATATGCAAATATATTATATTAAGATTATACATTGTATGTAATAAATCTAATATAATCCTCCACAGGGTATTAACACACTGCTTTAAATTACCCAAATTCTTAGCAATTGTTAGCCAGTTAATCCACACTTTGCTGGGTATATGTAAACAGTGGGCAATGCACATCTCTTAGGTGGATCCTCTTCCCACATTTTGAAATGGGAAAATTTTCTTTTACATCTGCAAATTTAAATGTAACATAGCACACTGCTGTGTTCTGTGGGAAAGCCAAATGAACATTGAAAAATACACTTTTAATTGGATTTTTTCTGTTTCTTGGTAGAGCTAAGAGTCAGAATTTTATCCCATTGGGAGAGGAAGTTTGAATAGTGTGATTCTAATGGACCAGATGAAACTCCATGTCTATACCATGGCTCCCACACAGCATAGAAAAATGGAGCCAATCTATCCATCCAGCATTAAACTGATACTTTTTAAAGCCAAACTGTCCCTCTTGGAATGAAGGCTCAGATTCTTTATAAAAATAAATATTTGATTAATAGTTGATTGGTGTGGGTCCTTTCATAGCATGAAAAGTCAGAGCTCTTGCAGAATTTCTGCTTAAAATTGTGATTAAATCTTCCTCTTCTGTTAATATACATTGATCTACAAAACTACAGCATGCCCAAAACAGCTATGCACAATCAAAAGAATGTAGCGAATTTCTTAGAATATTTCTTGATTTTCTCCTATTCATTTACTAGGGGAATATAAAACCTTCAAAACACTTGCTTCTGCAACTGTTTCAACACTCTATTTAAAGGGTGGAACAGAAAAATAAACTTGACATTTGGACTCCTTCTTAAGTTGTACAACATTCTGGTTACTACTATTTTGATTTAATTACTCCTATTTATACTGCAAGACACCAGCAGTGAAAATTATGAATCACAGAATTGATTATTAAATCCAGAATTGGCTCAAATTCAAGCATACAAGCTAATCATTTACTTGTGTATTCAGACTAGTTAAAAACCAAAAAAATAAAAAAGTTAAAAGCCCAAACCAATCCCTTTTGTCTCGAATTTTTGAGTGCTTGCAAATCAACCCAGATTCCAGCAGTAAATCATTTTTGTATATCATATTCCTGTCACCATACAGACAATAGCTGAAAGAGGCACCATGCAAAGAATTTTCTCTGATAGTAATTTTTAAGACTGAGTTTTCTCAACAGTAAAAGGCAGTATCAAACTGAAAGTTTATACTGTAATATCATATAAAGTCTTGCACATTAAAATTGGAGTCCTGGATTTCACATGAGATACACATCATGGTACACACTACAGAAACTGCTGGAAAAAATTCAAAATGACCATGTGTTTCTAGGACAACTCAAATTCTTGAAAAATTCTTGTCTTGCTAGCACTTGGCCTTGCTAACAATTTATGTGAAATTAATTACTATGCAGACAGACAATTTTTTCACCTTTTCTAATGTGTATTTCTTCTTTAATGTGCTGCTTCCTGGTGAGTAGATATCACTGGTCTCCTGCATTTGGGTTCCTGTCTCAGTCCAGTCATGCTGACAGTGGGCTCTTCACACACAGAACTTGAAAATATCATTTAATTATTTGGCCAGGGATGTTTTTGGATTTCAAATACCATGTCAAACATCTTAAGGAAACTGAGTGACACCTAAACATCATTTCCTCATACACATTCAGTAAGAATTTTTCTTACTGACTTATACTGTCAGTATAAGAGCTCTGTCACCTCAACTTCACTTCTTTTTGCTACACAGAGGCTTTAAAAGATACATTCTGAGTAAGATGCTAAATTGGATGTATGTTGCATGCTTCTCTGCACTGAAATAATATTCCATCTTTGACAAGAATATTTTAAAGAACTTTGCTCAAGACTTAAATACTCCAAACAGCAAAAATGTGGTATTTTTGCTGAGCATCTTCTCTCTCCTAAGTGTCAAATACAACATATCCTGTACTGGGAGGGGCAGACTGAGGAGGAAAATAATTATGTTGTGCAGCTTGGAAGTCTGCTATGTGTCACAGCTAAGGATTTTTTAGACTCATAAAAAAAGTTGCTGAGCCTTTTACTCTCAGATTATTTTGTGAGACATGTATTCCTGTCTCTTGTACTGCTGCATAGTCTTCTGCTACCTGTAGAGTTCAGGCATTGCCCTTCTACCTCCTTGTGAAATATTCTCATGAGCAAGAGAACAGTTGCCTGCATTGAAAAGCCAATTTCCTTGCTAATTCAGTAGACCCTTATAACCTTGCAGAAAGTCAGAAAAAAGAAAGGGCTGCAAACATGCAACAAAGTCTGAGGCACCATTGGAAAAAATGAGGGACAGCCAGCAGAAGAAAGAAGGATGGAATGGCAAATACTGTGTTGCACCCCTAAAAAATTACAAGGCTGTAGTTATTTCATTGATTCACACAGGAGAAGCTCCATTCTCTTCCACTCTGCATTTCAAGCTCTAGTTTACCTAGGGAAGAAACCCCAAAGAAAAGGCTGCCTCCTGTCTGTTCCTATCAACATTTTTAACCCCAAATCACTGATTCCTTTTTCATCTGATCACCTTTCTCATGTGCTGGAAATGTGTCCATATCAGTCTGCACAGCCTGCATGCAACACATATAAATGTTATCCTGACAAGTTTCCTCCCTTCATCAAATGTAAGGAATATATTTAAACCTGTGGCAGGAGATACATGAAAGCCTTAAGGCTGGAAATGAGTAAACTAAACTATATCAAAGAGTTTCCAAAAGAAGTTCAAAGGCCAAAGGCACAAATAGACAGCACAAGGAGCCATCACCTGTTTTTAGATAATGATTGGAACAAGAAGGCAACTTCTGTCACTGATGTAAATGTTGTCATGTACAAAGAAATCTCATAATTCAAAGGCTTTGTAGAGCACCAAGGCAACAAAAGTTATCCCTGTTCAAGTCTGTGGTCCTCCTGCATAAAATCAACAGCATTGTGCTAATTATATCTTTTAAAGGAAATAGATAAAAACTGCAACCTTTGACCACACAGAGCCTACTTTGACATTTCTAACATCCTGACTGGAAAAAAAAATTAAGGATCCCCAAAAGACCATAAATTGATAAACAGTAAGAGTTGCATTTTGTCACAGATTAAGAGATTGGAGATTATAGAATCACATTTGCTCAAGAGGAGAGGGTCAGTATCATGGAATTTTGATTATGAGGATAGACATTGGCACAGTCTTGATATTTTTGCATGGTCTAAATCCTGATCATCTCCATTCACACCTACAGTCTCAGTAAGACTCCTAACAAATCTTAGGAAGAATGAATCTTCCCAGGGGAAGAAAAAAAAACAAAAACAAAAACAAAAAAACAAAAAACAAAAAAAACACCTCTCTAAAAAGAACAGTAGTTCTTATGAGGGCTGATTTCAAATGGCAAAATTATATCCTTCATAAGTTGAAAGACAAACAGGACAATATTACTGAATGCCCAGGCTCATATGCTCCCACTGCATACAAACCTTCTCAATGGTATTTAATCTCCAAATATCTAAGAACCAGACAGGAAAGAGAAGATGGTTTTGTAAAAGACAGGAAAGTTATCTGTTATCTGTCAGAGTAGGAAGATAGACCCTGCTTCCCCTCATTCTGAGAAAGGGCTGTGATGATTTGCAATCCATCCCGAAGATTTCCTCTCACTCCCATCCTGAAGTGCAGCCCAGACCAGCTGCAGCCACTGTGCTAGCACAGAAAAAGGACAGAAATCCTAGAGAAAAGCTCCTTGAAAGTTCAAGGATTTGTGTGTGTGAATTCTTCACACCTGAGAAGCTGCTGCCTCTTAAGGGAAGGCAATTACACACTTTCTCACCTGGCAGTGTTCAGAAAGAGCTGGGAGTTAGGCAAGCAGCACTGGAAGGAGAGATAATTAGTCAGCTCCCACTCAGGGAAAGCTGCAGACAAGAAATTACAGAGTGGAGCATCATCAGGGCAGGCACCTCATGTGCTCCTTAATGCTGACCTTCTACAGCAAGTCACCTCTAGTGCACTTGTTCACTGCTGTTTTCAGCTGTTCCTGTGATTTTCTGGTGGTTTTTTTTTTCAGAGCTGGCCTTTTACCAAATTCCTCTGTGTTCACCTCAGGCTGTCTTTTTCTGGTTTGCTGACAGAATCAAACAAAAGGTGATATCTTTGTGTTGCACTTTTATCCCAAATCCTGTTCCTGTCATGATATGAAAGTTTTTTATGCCTAATGCACAGGTTTAAGTTGTGTCTTCTATCCACAAATCCATGCCCATCAAATTATCAGGATATTTCCTTTGTAAAGAAATTTGAGCTCAATTAAGATCATTTGTAAGAAGAGTTTGCTTAAAAAAAAAATATGAAGAAAATATTTGAAAACCCAGACTAAATAATGCCACACAAAGAGCAAGGAGCCAATAGAGTTTCCCCCTCCAAAAAAAAAAAAAAAAAAAAAAGATTAACCTAGGTAACTTTATAATGGTATTAGCCTTAAATGGGCTCCATAAATAAAAGTAGTTCTTCATACAAATCCATACTGCTCACAGCCTAGCATTTCCAGCCCTCTTGCCTCTTCATTTGTGATTCTGCTTCCCATTTTCTTACTGGTAGATGCTTCAACAAAAATTATTCATCAACAAAAGTAAGTTCCACTTAGCAACAGTTTCCAGGTGAGATGTGCCATCCAAACCCACTGCAGAGGCATTTCTTTGACTGAAACAAAGGAACATCAAACCTATTAAAACACTTCATACAGAATATGTTCAAAATACAACCAACTTTCTCAATCCTAGCAACTACCACTCTCTTAGAAAAAAGCATTTACTAGGAAGACAAGCAGGAAAGTAAATCTGCATGACAGTAGGCAAGAGAATATATTTACTGGACAGCATTTGTCAGACAACCTGGAAAAAATACAGCTGTATGAGGAAGCTGCAGCTCAGACAGGAAGATTTCAGCTAAGCCTTGAATAAGGAGCACACAATGTTAAACAGTTCCCAGAGGATCCTAAAGTACCTGAGTGCTTCCCAGAATTCCCATACAAACACAGGACAAATGTTTAAAATGGCAATATGGAAGGAGAAGAGGGGAAAAAAAACCATGGACACTGATGGAAACTGCTAGATGTGGAAATGATGAAATTGAGACTGAAGAAGTGGCAAGAATAAAAGATCTTTACATTATGAGACAGGTGTATGGGATGAAGGGTGCTTTTTTACCCTATCAGTCAGCTTTTGCATTTTTTGTCTTCTGTTCAAACAAACCTAAACATCCTGAGCTCCAGCACTATAATATTACAGCATATATGATAAAAGATGCAGGCATAATCATTGCATTAAAATATAGTCAGGTTAAACTGACTGAATGCCAAGGAAAGATTTTGTGGTTATTTTTAGTTGTGACAATGGAAAAATGTCACTGCAATGACCACAGCAGAGCTCATGCAAGGATGAGAACCTCCTTCCACCACTGTTTATGGTTAGAGTAGCAGTGAAAGCCAAATTATTTGCTATGATGAGGACCATTATTGCTGTTCATCCAGCCCTGCACTGCTGCAGGACACCACGTGTTTCCACCAGACACAGAAAAAAGGGTTGGGATTACACATAAACCTGGGTAATACTGTAAACACCAGATCCACATCATCAGCCATCAAAGGCTTGATTAGAGGTGCATAACTCTAAGGGGCAAGGCAGGCCATTAAGAACTCACCATAGAAATACAGTTCACATCTACCTTACCCACAGGCACTTCCTCCAAACCCATTTCCCTTCTTTTCAGTCCCACTCATCCCTTGTATTCCTCCAAGAAAAAGAATCCTTATTTTTTTCAGGAAGAATTCTGTTTCAGGAGGAACTCCACTATGAGGCTGGATTAGAGGAAGTAAAAACAAGATTAAACCAAGTGCCACAGGCTCTCAAACACACTTTTAGGAGCTAATGGATGTAACAGCATCCATCATGTGGATGTTTGGAACTCTCAGCTATCAGAGTGTGATGTTTCCATTTAATCTGTGGTTAAGCATTGTATCAGACAGAGGTGGCCATCAAACATTGTGCTCAGAGAAGAGGAAGGAACCCAGAACTGCAGACAGATGATGCTGGGGTGAATTCCCTTTTTTCCCATATGCACATTAAACCATTACCTTCCTGATGCTGGAATTGCTGTTCTTTCTTCAGCACATGTAAATACCAAATTTATCCTATTGACAACACTTTTCAATGAAATCAAAGGAATATTTAGCTTCTCTGTGTTCCCAGACTTGGAGGCATTAAGATCAGGCTCTTTACCTAAGCTATTAAAAATTGCAGGGAGACCCCAATAATCAAATTATTGCCTTAATGCCTTCTTAAATATTTTTTGGTTCCTCCTGTTAAACCTCCAACAGGTGACCCCCAAAATTTCTCTTTATAAGCAAAAAACTTTTCTTAGGTCATTTAAATACAGAAAGAAAACACTTTACGTGTTTGGTTGCAAAAATGACAGACTTTTAGGGTCTTTAATACTACAGCATGACCTAGGAGAAACCATGGATATTGTGACAGAGGAATAGAGACTGTACAGAACAGGCAGATTTGAAAAAAGTGTCATGACATTTTTTCAGAGTATTTCTGTCCATGAAAAACAGAAAGGACAGCTTTCTTTTAATTACAAATTCCATCTTTTTGTTGATTTTTCTTTTTGCCATTTATTTCAGCTTTGTTTAATTTAGAAGATAACCTGATTTTTTTTTTTTTAACAGCTATATAAGTAAGTTTTCTTTGACAAGCTCCAATTATATGCTTGGTAAGAGTTCTTCAAAGTGGTACTTGAAATTCACTTTCATTCAAGACAAAAATGTCAAATTCATTTAATCACTGATACACTCAAATAGGAAGTTCTGTCTCCAGTTATTCTTTATGAAATACTCCTACACTTCAGGTAGTTATCACAGAGAAGTAGAAATGTAGGAAAACGCATTTTGGTGTAACACAGATGAAAATTTTTAATCAATATTAGTTTATACCTTCTACCTGCAAGAGTGTCTTTTGCCAACCTGGGGAAAAAAATTGCTACTTTCAACTTGGCTGCCATGGTAACATGAAATGGTCCAATTTATTGCAGTTATCATAAATGCTATTAATCCTAGGGATAACAATGGGTGGCAATGAGCCACACTGAGGAGGATTATTTTCTTTAAGTTTTGCTAAGGGATTTGGGAAGAAGGAGAATAACCAGTACTGAAGATGGTGGCTGAATAGGGACATTAAAAAAACGAGTTAAAACTGAAGATCTAAGCAATTTTTTTGTTCATATTCCTATTCTGAATAGCACCAATCACTGAAAAGGTGAGGCACAAATCTGCTTGCTTTTGGTAGAGAGCAGCCAAGTTGAGACTTCAGTAGTTTCTTTTGCTGCTTTAGTACAGCTGGAAACAGTTTTCTGAATCTGTAAATCTGGTTTTAAGCACATTTTACTTCCCATGAGAACAAAATAAGACTTTTAACTGTTCTGTCTTTTCTTTTTCCTCTTAAACAATTAAAGAAAGAACATGTTAGTTCTTTCTTTCTCTCTCCATACCAGGGAATTGGACCACAAGTCCAGATATTTGAGAAGAGAGCCTCAAATCATACTGGTAGAAAGGTTTCTAGAGATCAGCCAGCCCAACCTTCAGCTCAAAGCAAGGCAAACTTCAAAGCCAAACCATGTGGCTCAGAGTTTCATCCATTCAAGTTTTCAATACATATGGAGGCTCAACATCCTCCCTGGACATCTGCTGCAGCATTAGACTTCTCTGACAGCAAAGCCACCCCCTTTTCCCCACAACTTCTCTTATTTTCCAGTGGAATTTTTTTTTCATGACTTTTGGCTGTTGCCCCTTTCCCTCTTGCTGTGCCCTGCCAAGGGGAGCTTACATCACATCTCTCTAATGTACCTGAGGACAGCAACCAGAACTTCTCCAAATCCTTCCTTCACCAGGGTGAATAAATCCAGGATCAGGCCCCTGAAGGCATTGACAGGCCTTACAAAGCTCTCACAAGCAATTGCTGATCAGTAGCAGTCTGAGATATTTTATTGACCAAATGAAAAGTTTAAGAAACTCTTCAATATAACTATTGTTACTGTAGAGTGTTTCCATGCTCTATGAAAAGGAGGTGTTACCATAAGAAAATCACTGCAAGATAATTTTCCAGCACAATCATTATTAGGAGCCAAGACTTGTATCATGCTGTGCTCTTAAAGCTGGGGGTGATGCAGATTGCAGGAAGGAATTTATATCTTTTGTTGATATGATAGTATAGAGTAATAGAAATGCATATATCAAAATGTAGGATCAGGTGAGGCTCTTATTAGCTGGACCCTAAAAAGTGCCTCCTGATCCCCAGGGACTGAGCTCACCTCTGAGTATTTCAGGTCTGCAGAACTTACCAAGAGAACTAATTTCCAGATGTGGGACCACAGTGGAAGGATTTCCAGTCAGGCCTTAAGGATCCTCATCTCACTCCACACTTCTACACCCTCATTTGTGGCTCAATTAACAGTTTTTTAAAAGCTGTTCAACCTCCTATTTCACAATTTTTGTACCTTTGATGTGCAATCCACAGGGAACCTCATTTTCTTGAGGCCCCTGGCTGATGAAATATTTTTGTTGCTTTTCTTCCTCTTCTTTACTTGTCTGCAAGCAACTTGTCTTTCACCCCATAGGTATGACAACTGAACAACATGAATATAGGCAGCAGTACATAATTTTAAAAAGGCATGCCAAAAGAAGGGAAATTATTTCAAATTAAATCTTTAGTCTTATTCTGTGGATGACTGAAGTACAAGGTATGTATAAGATGCCTCACAGTCACTAATTAAGCATAAAAAGCTTCTGAAGTGTAATATGAACAGATTTCTACAGAATTATGCAGAGTTAGCAAGTGCTGTTCACAAAAAAAAAAAAAAATCACACTTATTAATGTATTTGGATACAAGGCTAATTGTACACTGGCAAAGGGTAAGTCTCATTTTCAAGTGATTTTGTAGGGCCTTGGAACACCATCCTTTGAAATGAGTGCAAAGAAAATGCCTTTCCCTAACAAATACCTTTGTACAGAAGCCCTATTGAAGCAATTAAAAGCATCTTACTGTTTGGAAAAGGATATTCTTGTGTTAATTCTTCGAAATAGTGAGCAACTATACACATGACAAAACCAAACATTATTTTAATCCTAGCAAAATTAATCTCAAAAATAAAACTTTAAAAAGTCAGTACGAGAAAAACAGAAGATTCCTCTGGGCTATATTTTAACTTCTCACTAAAAAGATTTTTTTTTTTTTTTTTAATTTAACAAGTTATGTTCCACAATTCCAATGCAAATAGAAATTTGTAGGGGGCCATTGGAATTAAAAGATTTAACAAAGGTTTTTAATACAGATAACTTTTTTTGCAAATACATCTTATTAACAGAAGATTTCACAAAGGTTAATTGTTGCCATCAAAAGGTGATAATTAGACATTTCTCATTCAGCTTACTTAGAGAAATACATCTCTATTCAGGAATATAATCAATCATATTCTTAAGATAAAAGGGAACTTCCCAGCATGCACTTTTACAGGAGACAATCTATCACTCAAACCTCCTGGAGAATTAATGATAGAAACATTTCCACTATACTCATATTACTTAATACTACAGATTACTTCAACTGGCAGGATATCCTCATTAACATTTATTTTTGCCTAACTTGAATCAGAGCATTTCTTTTTTCAGCCACCTGGAATAAAGTGAAGCCAAGGAATAAAGGGCTGGGCAGCAGCTTCCTCTCCACCCTCAATATCCATTGTGGACAGAAAGAAATGATAAATCAGGAGACTGTAGAGAGGTTTGGATTAGAAATGCCAGAACAACCAATACCAGAATGTCTGATACAAAAGATTAGAGAATTTTATTAGGAGTTGGACTGCAGTAGTTCAAATGTGCTTACAGAAGAAGGCACTGAATTCCAATATTCCTCACTATCTCTTATTGAATACATCATAAAACTTGATCTTCTGGTGAAGACTTCTTTCCTAATTAATAATACTTAATCAATGGGCAGTTTTGCTTTACTAGAGCCTGTGCTTTTCTGCTGATAAGACTGGTAGCTGAAAAAGTTCCAGCTTCGAATTACAACATTTATAAACATGCACATCAAAATAAATCAGATATAAAGATACCTTGTTTTATCATTGGATTGGGCAAGGCTCTTTCTTATTATTCTTCTATAACTAACAGATCAAATCATTGAGGCTGGTGCTACTTATATCATATTATTTCCAAAGTTGAATTTTTGGGGTGAGGAGGGCTATTTTCTCCTTGCCTTGGGTGGTGTGGGGGTTATTTTTTACAGGAGACAGCCATTTCAGGAAGAAAATCAGAATAAAAGAATTCCAATTATTTTAGAAAGAATAAAACATTCCCTAATTCAAAACCTCTCATCTCTACTTTAAAGACACCGAAGGATGGGTAGAAAGAGTGTGTCCCTGATGTTGGAAACACATAAATTTATCTGCTTAAACTTGGCAAGTGAAATGACTTTCAAAACTCTGAGTAGTCAGCAGACACCATGACAAAAGCAGCTCATTTCCAGGAGCCATCAGCAGCACTAGACAAGCTGTAGCTCTCTGGGGAAGCTGGAGGCTGACCTTTTCACACCCATCACTCTCCTGCAGTGCAGAGAGCAGGACCACAAGGGATGGGCAGGAATTCTCCACTTCCTTCACAAATGCATAGAGGTGCAGGAACACCATTGCCATTTACTGTCCTTGACCACCCTGCCATTTCTGAGCCCCCAAAAAGGTGTGGAAATGTGGTGTTTACTTTAACAAAAGGCAAGAGGGATGGAAGGCAGGCAGGTGGAGAAGGACTTAAGCCATGCTGGTGACAAAGCCAGCTCTGGCTGGCCAAGGGGACACAGCATGGCTCAGGTGGCTGGTTTTGGTTATTTTTCAGACAGGCTTTATTAAATAAAGGGTTTCAGAAAATATTTCACTTTTTGTGGGAAGGGCATAGTAAATGAACGCATTCATGAAATGTATATGATGTGTGGGAAAGTAATTTTTCTTCTTAATAAATTTTCAGCCCCCCTTTTTTTGGGCTAACCATTCACTGACAACCTGAACAAGCTTAGTATTTTGTTCCTGGATATATAATTATTTTAAGTAAATCCTTTAATTTGGAAATTATGGAATATGCAATTTTAATTTTTAATCTGGTTCCCCTCCAGAACACCTGCAATGCTGCATTTCTTTGTTGGACAATGTTTAACTCCATCTACAAACCCTATAAGGAGTGAAGACATTACCCCAAGGGTTACAAAATCACGTAGGTGAGATTAATTCAGTAATTCATCTTCACATTGGTGGGTTTATACCCAGCCAAAAGATGAATAAGTAATAAACTCTTTATAAATGCCTAGAGTTACATTAGATTGGTTTTATTCCTAAGAAATAATATATCTTTTGAGATTTTGTTATCAAAGACAAACATCAATCCCAAAAATTATTCAGACAAAGTCCTTCTTGGTTCTATGTGTTCAAGTTCAGAATCCAAAACAGAGTTTTAAGTGAGAAAAGCCCAGTACATTTCAATTATTTGGATATACATAAAATTGCAAAACTGTTTCCCATATGAAATTTTCTAGACTTGAATATTCTCTCTCTTCTCCTGAAGCTTCAAATAAATCACACACTATGTAGTGCTTAAGTTGCACAGTGCAAGAAGATACCAATGACTTCCATAAAAACACCATTTCTCCCTCCACTAATCAATACAAGCCTCCATCAAGTGCCCTACATTCTCCATTAAGCAATTATTCTGCACATTGCACATTCACTCCTTCAAGGGTTCTCTAACCTTCATGTACTTTAATGGAGTCAAACTGGTTTTAAATTACCAAATGCCCTGTTCCCCGAGAACTGAAGCTCTTCCAGATGATCTGGTGTGCTGAAATTATTGAACAGCATCACTAAGCAACTCACCCTGCATCATTCCTTTAATTTATGTGCTGTGATTTGGACATGAACCCATTGCAACCTGACTGATTTTCAATACCCTTGAGGATCATGGAATAATCTCATTATAAGAGCATTAGAAGCAAAATTTACTGCATGCACTTCAGGGTAGGTTTTCCTTCAGCCCCAGACCTGCATGTTTGTTTTCTTAACATTGCTCAAGTTCTGCTTCTTTTCATGCCACAGTTTCCAGAGTTTCCATTTGCCTGACAAAAAACTTTACTGGTGTTTGTGACATCACAGATTGCTTTAGGCTTCGCAAAGATATCTTCGTTCATTTTATTTTCTGCATCTACTCTTTTTCCTTTATTTTACTACTCAAAATTTGATAAGCAGCTGAAAGTTTCAAGGATTGGAGGCCTTTTTTTGTGTGAGTATTAAATAAAGCATAATAATGAACTGAAAATGCTATATGTACAACAATTTCAATTTTGCTAATATTGAAATATTTATCTGTAAAGTTTGTTATCACACAAAAAACTCTTTAACAATCTCTTCAAAGGCCTTCAGTGCTCTCTTCTTGTTGCAGCTAAAAATACCAGAAGATGTGATGCACATTTAATTTTCCTTTTAATTAAGTAAGAAATTCAGGCTAGGAAACCCACCTGCACAAGCTGCCCATTGCACTTTGGCTCCAATTTGCTAAGCTGGTACTGGGAAATGCTCCTCCAGGCTATGTGATGTACAAGGAAATACCATTTTTGGAAACCTGGACTGGCTACCCTAATGCCAAAGGGTTTAAAAAAGAGGTGGGGAGAAGGAAAACTTGAAGTTACTCACGTAAAATTATGATAAAGGAAATGTCTGACTCATTTTGGGTGCCATTGCAGCAATTTTAAAAGTTACTGCTCACTAATCTTTTTTAACTCCCCACTAACCTGTGCCAGGGGGTTCCAAAAAAACTCCACATTGCTTCATTTGGAATCTGATGGGACCTGAACCACCCCTCTGACCTTCCATGCCCACAGGATTCATGTCAGCTATCAGCCTTGTCCAATGGCTACACTAAATCTGTAAATCTGTGTTTCTCTCTCCCATTAAGATCAAATGGGTCTGACACATCCCATCCTCAAGAATTGAAGCAGGCCTTAAAAACTCATAGAATGAAATCTATGTTCCATATTTCCCTACATTCCCTCCCCTCTCCCATTCTCTTTAGGTATTTATGCCATTCCAGTTACTTCACACAGGGCCATCTGGTGGTCTTCTAATTATTAAGAAAAAGAATGAAATAGGCGAGGTTGTCAAGAAACCAGTAATGAGCTGATATTCAGGCAATGCACCATAAAGGATTTGTCCCATTACAGGCTTCTTGCTACCAAAGCTGTCAATTGTTGAAGACAAATTCTTCCAAACAAAAGATGGACATTATTTGTCTTGATATTCATTTCTGTTCATTTTAATCCTTCTGAAAACAAGAATATTCAAGAACATAAACTATGCAGAGAAGGTTTTTCTGTTTCATCTGCCATCTTTCTCTTCACACAGTTCTGACAAGGCTATTTGCACTCTCAGATACATTATTTTTCATTTTAGGTACTACAGATAGCTAAACCACTTATAGACCAGTAATGTAGTCCAGTCTGCCATTCCTTATTTAGTTTCATAAACATACATCTTGTGCGTCATTTATTTTATAATAATTTCTTTTATTTATGCTTCATTGAGATTCAAAACAAGTGCATTTACAAAGCCTCAAGAACACATTGGCATTCACAAGGCTGTAATTTTATCTCAGTCTTCCTTTCAATTAAATATTATTGGCAAAAGTCCAAGGTACAGATCCACAGATCAATAAGAGCTGGGTCCTGCTTGCTTCACTCTCCAGCAGACACTGCCTAATGGAATTCATGGAATTATTTAACCAAGAACAGTGGATGTTAATCAGCTATAAGGTATAGAGCCAAGACATGCCTCTGCCCCAGTTTTTAGTCACATTACAGGTCTTTATTGCATCAATGGGTACTGCAGCAGCCATCAGAAAATTGTTTGCTTAAAGCATTTTGTCAGAGCCCCATTTTAAAATACAGCAGCCTTCAGCCAGACATTATAAAAAGCACCCAAAAACCATAAATGGTTTTGCAAAAAACTTCAACCAAATGGTACCATAAGTATAATTTTGCATCCTAAATTAATAACCTGTTGTGCTTTACTTTTCCTTTACAAAACTGACCTCAATTTTGCAGAAGAGGCAAGCAGTCTTTTGCTGCAAATTTCAATTCAGGAAAGGACTTTCAACTAAGTACTAAACATAAGGTTTGGTTTACTGATTTTTTTTTTTACTCAGCAGCAAGTAGCCTCTTAAGGTTTAGTGTGTGCTCAAGCCCTGCAGGAGTCAATAAAACATAAGCTGAGTACATTCTAGTGAACTTAGGATGGATGCATCTGTATCAGAAACAGTTTAACTGTTTTCTCATGTATGAAAAGTCACCTTCCTAGTCACTCTTTTCTGTGCTGAAGAAAGATGGTTTTCTACCACAGATAATTATTCAGCTAATAATAAGGAATTACCTAATACACATTGCCAATTTCAATACAAGAAGCCTTGTACTAACTGGACCATCCATCACCTTAAACTCTTTAAACCTTGGATTTTTCTGCAGCCATTGCTACCTGTTTGCACATGCCATTTGTATAAAGAATTTGCCATCAAGAAGAACAAATGAGCTTTTTGATTAATGCTTTATTGACTCATTTGTTCAAGAAGCTTTTCCTTCACTAACAAGAGAGGTTATTCATGAGTTTCCAGCTGTCTCTTCAGCAGTTATGGGAATTTCTGTCCTTGGCCACCAAGAAATATTAAAATAATAAAGTTTGGCATCTACTTTTTGAAGAGAGTCTTGAATTAAATGGCAACCAGAAACATCTTGACAAGACCTGAGTGGATGCTTGGGTCTTCAGAGTTTTATTTAATCTTAGACTAAAATCAATTGCTTTTTAAACAGCTTTTCTCAGCCTTCTCTCTTGTATAGATGGAAAATTAGCTCCTGGACCTCCTGAACACATTCTGTGCAATAATCAATATACTGCCATATAATTATTTGTGGTATATTTCTCTACAAGCAATTGTTTTCAAAAAACACCCAATTTTTCTAAAGCCTATTAGCTTGCAAAAATATTTTGACTTTAAACAGAGTCTCAGTGGAATGTAGAAGGAAAAATAAAGAGTTTCCAATCTGCTCTTGCAGGTCTCCTCTGTTTGTGGGTGTGAGAAATGGACAATGCAAAGGTCCAGACAGCCAGATGAAGAAAATAATTATTTGAAGACTACACATTTTGGCTTTAAAAAATAATTATTGACTTGGCCCTATTTTATTCTCCACCACTTAAATGGTGCTCTCAGGAAGCAGCAATTTCCCCTGCCCTGTTTCATACAGAACACACAGTGATGTCTGGAGTTTTTCTTTGCAAGTGACTGAACAATTATCAACACCTAAAAGACAACCCTGTCATCAGTTGCTACAGAGCCCCACTTGCAAGCTGCTGGATTTCATTTGTAAAGTCCTTCTCACTACAAATCCCATTTAAGATTAGAAAGTTAAATCTCTCAGAACTAACAACATGATGTGGTATCAACTCCTCTGATAAAACAACTTTGTGATTGCTTAAAAGCCATTCCCTCCTCCACTTAATACTTATCAACTCCCTTGGGTATTTGTGGTCACTAAGTTTCATTTTACATAGAAATAAAATTCCTCTGAATGTCATTGTCAAAACTCCAGATATTTTCCTACTGCATATACTCAAACATGCTTGGGTAGATCTATGATCTTGTCAAGAGGAAATAACTATATTTGTATTACAGAACAGCACTCATTTACAGTTTAGAGCATGTGCAGCATGCAAAAGATTTAAAATTGGCCCATGAGAACATAAGACCCAAAAGCTGACAATAAGATATTCTGAAGACTACATTACTGAGCATGGAAATACATAAATTCATGAGAAGAGTTGTTCTCAGTATTGATAATGAATATTTTGCCTCCTTTTCCTGACCTGGTTCAATTGCCATCTCAGCATTACTCTTCCTGGTTTAAGCACACACACAGAGATATAAGAGTGGATATAGATCTTTTCATCCCCGTTTCTGATCCATTTATCACACTTGTGATAAAAGAAAGCTTTTCCACTTCAGCTTCTAGCTTGCTCCTCTTGCTAGAATTGCCAGTACTTACTAGATGTCCTTACCAGCTTACTACAGTCCCAGTGACTCCAGACGCCCCAGGGATGCAGGAAAATTCTAGTGGTGGCAGCAGCACCAGCAGGGAACAAAGTTAGAGTAAGTGATGCCCATTTTCAGAGACAAAAAGAAAAAAAAAAAAAAGCATAAAACCTATTCTTTGAACTGATGCCTACTCAAGCCATCCTTAGTCAAACCACAATTACCTGAGCTATTTCAGACACCAATCTCTTCCACTTTCTTGCCTTTTCAATGAGCCAGTGCATGATACAGCACAACAGCAAGTATCAGAATTGAATTGTCAGCATAAGGGAAATTAAACCTTGTCAAGAGTTCATTTATTTATGTTATAGAAAAACATGATTTAAAGTTTGAATAAGTTAAGAACTAATTGCTGTTTTTAACCAGCATTTTGGCAAAGGACAGGTGAAACAAATTCCATCCCAGAGTTTAGCCAGTCCCTCAGCAGAGGTGTCTGTTCTCACCAGCAGAGCCCTGGCTGAAGCTGTTTCCCCTTCAGTGCAGAACCTACTTGGCAGCACCACATCTGCTGGAGAGGAGCAGTCCTGCTGCTGCAGCAAAGCAGAGGCCAATGGATTTCTGATCACAACTGCAAGTTTAACGTCCCTTTGTTCTGTGTTTTCATGCTAAAGGTTCCTACTGAGTGCAATTAAATATTTGGGGTCTAATCTGAACAAAACCTTCCACATATGGTGACAGACTTTCAAAAGGAATGGCCTGTCCTACACTTGGTGCTGTGCAGTTCTCACCTGCACTGCTGCCAGCCACTAGGTGGGAATGCTCACCCTGCAGACTCTTCCAGAGGCAGCAGAAGCCCCAGCTGAAGCCCCACATTCAAATAAATCCTCCCCTTTCTTACAGACGTGCAGCCATGCAGTAAACCAGAAATGAATTTGTTTCCTTTCAGATCAACAATTTTATTTATTTTAAACTATGCTCACTTTCATGTTAAGCACAGAGAAGCATTGTCACAGCATCTCACAAACATTTGCTGCTGTTTTTTCTTTAGACCTCTAAACTATTCCAAAGCAACTCCACCCACCAGAAATCAATTTTCTTCAGTGGAAGTTTCACAGATAAGATGCTTATTGCATCACTCAAGCTGATATAGTAGCATTTTCCTCTGTTTCTCTGATATTGGAACAAAGAAATGAGCTAGGAAAGAATGGGGATTTTATCCTCACAGTAAATTCAGGGTTTATGATTTGCTCATAAAACAAATATATAGAAGTTACCATGAAAAGCATACAGAAGAGGTCAGAGAAATTATGCACTGAATTTAATGGAGACAGAATATTCCTCTAAGTATCCAAATCCTTCTGTGCACTGAAGAAATTACAAGCAAATGTGACAGAAAAAAAAAAAAAGAGGGCAGCACAAAATTCATATGCTCCAAAAATTGCAGGGAATTAAAATGATCATGGAAATAATTCCAAGCACAAGAATGAAAAATTATTGCTCAGTTTCTATTTCCAGCTATTTAATCACAGTATTTTTCTGATATTACAATTTCCCTTCCTCTTATACTTGTTTTGTGAAGGTGAAGAAAAGAGGTAACTGCTGCAGTTGATCAAAATTTTCTTTTTTTCATTTTTTTTCTCCCTGAGGGGCTGAGGAACAGGGAACAAAAGAAGATAAAACTGTTTATGATTTTGCAGTGGAAACAATTTAAACAAAGGTTTGTTACACAGACCAAGAGAGAAAAAGAAAGTTAAAGAACCTTGTTAAGCTATTTTAGGGTGGTCCCTCACAGTAGACTTATTCAGGGTTAGATCTGTGCCTGACAGAGCAGAAACAGGACACAGAATCTCTCCCCACACTGCAGAGTGCACTTCCCACAAAGTCAGCAGCACAGCCTCCCTTGCTCTCTGTGTTCAACCAATTAAATATTTAGAGGTTGAAAGGGGAAAATCTCCAAACAGCATGAGTGAAAAACAGACAGAACTTCTCTGAGCCACACTTGCTCCAGAGATGAAAGCAAATCACTGCTGAGAAATGAAGTGACAAACACTTCTGTTCAGTCTGGTCTTCAGACCCTTGTGCAAACATGTGCCACATCCTCACAGATGTTGCCTTCATTGGGGTCTGGGGTGGGAGAGCCCTGTTACAACTGCTTGCCCCATTAAAAAACAAACCACTCTACTGGCTACAATCATCCCCCTGTAAAACAAAATCAACCCCCAGTCAGGCAGGAAGTTTGCTCAAACAGCAAACTTCACTCTTGGTTGCAGTCTTGGATAGATCTGTGTGAATTAGTGCAATTACTTTGGAAAAATAGGGGAATAATTCATCTTACCCAGATAATTTATCAGAGAAGACAGTCACTGGAAGCAGGGGAAGATTGCAACACACAATATAATTTTATGGTTTTATTTCACCACTAAAGCAATCTTTTTAAAGAGTAGTTAAGAGAATTTGAATTCCAGATGAATAGAATTTCAGGTCTTGGATTGTTTCCTGTGTGGATAAACCAATATTTCAAAGGTCAAACTGGAGAATAATACAAAGCAAGGAAAGTTAATGGACCTGCACCTACTTACACCAGGACATAATTTAGCCTATTTGTGGTTTTTCCTCACATTTCCTCTCTGTCCCATTTAAAGGGAACTCAATAGCTAATTCCAAGTATTTAAATTTTTTATATCTGTGCATTCTTAGATCCTATCCAAGGCTACCCTTGAAGGATTTCCTGTCAGAGTCACAAGTTGCCCTTGACTGTACTTCTTGCTGAACCCTCTGTTAAGCTCTCAGTAATATTTTCACGGAAAATTGGGTCAGACCTTATGAAAAGGAAATAACTCATTCCTTTTCCTCCATACATCTCCATTCCATTTTCCTTAAATAGCTGCAGAATGGCAGAAAGGTCTGGGCAATGTCCAGTGAAAATACCTGGCAGCTGAGCCGTGGCCTGAAACTGTGTTCCACTACCATCAAACAGGAATTATTCATGTAAGCACTTCTCAGGTATTCACAGGTTGTGTTGCACATGCCACTTCACAGAAGCAGCCCTGCTAGCTAACACCAAGTCTGAATGTTCTCAAAAAGCCATCTTGGCCATCTGGTCATAGAATGGTTTGGGTTAGAACAGACATTAAAGATCACCCATGGGCAGGGACATCTCCCACCAGCCCAGGCTTCTCAAATCCCCATCCAGCCTTGCCTTGGACACTCCCAGAGATGAGCCAACCTCAGCTTCTCTGGGTCAACACAGACCTTTATAATTCTAAGAACAAGTAGAAAGCCATGGAAAGAAGGAGCCAGGCTGGAAGCAGCTCTAAAAGAGGAGCTGGCCACAAGCCAGCACTGTGCTCTGAAAAAAAAACGTGTCCAACAGCATCCTCAGGTGTCAGGACAGGAGTACAGCTGGCAGGCTGAGGGAAAACTGGTGTAAACATGGACAGAGCTCACCTGGAGTCAGCAGTGGCTGCTCAGGGACTGGAGCTGAGCCCTGAAGGAGGAGCTGAGGAACTGGGGTTGTTCAGCCTGGGGAAGAAGTGGTTTCAGGGGAATCTTAAAGCAATTTACCAGTGCCCAAAGCTGTCAGGGAGCTGGAGCCAAACTTTTCTCTGCAGTCCATGGCAGCAGGACAAGAGATGAGGGAGTGAGCTGAAATGTGGGAAGTTCAGACAAGCCATAAGGAGGAGGTTTTTCAAAGGAACTATGTCCCAGTGGAGCAGTTTGATCAGAACTATTGTGAAAATTTTAAAAATCCATCTTGATAAAGCCCAGAGCAACATGCTCTGACCTCATGATTGACCATGGTTTGAGCAAGAAGTTGAACTAATAGCTTCACATGTCCCTTCCAACTTGAATGATCCTGTCATCATATGAGCTCACAACTTAGACATTTAATATTAAAGGA
The DNA here is from genome assembly GCA_030060385.1 of Muscicapa striata striata. Lineage (NCBI taxonomy): Eukaryota > Metazoa > Chordata > Aves > Passeriformes > Muscicapidae > Muscicapa > Muscicapa striata. Next base: position 3,060,589 of record JAREIS010000058.1, on the reverse strand, counting down.
AATATTGAGGAAAAGTCATCTTTTATTCTGGTTGTGATGAAAACCCAGATAATATAATAGGAATTTTCCTGCCTCAGAGGAGCAAAAGGATTATGGTTCATTACGAGCCATCACTTTTAGGATGGTGGAATTTTTCCAAAAACTTTTAACAATAAAGAGACAAAAAAAAATTTGAACACTAAGCAGCCATAAGCCAACTATATATGTGGATAGTTTAGTCAAACTGTTAAGTGGTAGAAAATATCCAAAGAGTTAGTGATGCAAAAAAAATCTGTAATTACTTGCTAGGCATAGATTAAAGAAAAATTAAGAATTCTAAAAGTCCTTTATCAACTTAAGATAAAAGATTTGAATGTGTATGTTGTCAAGTACCCATTTAAAGAGTCAGCTTCATCTCTAAGATAGTTCTGATAATGATTTAAGCAGGAAGGAAGTGGGTTCTTGCAAAGCCAATATGGTTAGAACAATGATTTACAATGATTTTTTTTTTTATTCAAATAAATAGGTATTTTTACTTATTAAGCAAGTAATGAGGGTCATAAAGTTATTTTGACATTACAGACTTGTGAAGCATGAATAAAATCACTACAACTATTAGGGATTTTGATAGAGAATTTGAGACACTTATGATCCCAGCAATGTGGCCAATATGACAAATAAACTATTTTTTAGTTTAATAATGGAAATATACTCCAGATAAAGTATAACAGCTATATAGAAAAACATACATTTTTACACTGTAATTAAGTCACCTTATTCTGTCAGCAAAGAAACACATGTTAATCTTACTTTATCAACTCCTCCATATTCTAAGTACAAATTAAACTTCCAACAAGCAAGAATATTTCTTTAACAATTTAAGTGTGACAGAGCAGAACCAATCTTGAAGAAAAAAAAACCACATGCCTTAAAAATAAAAAGCCAAACAATGCATAAAAGACATTAAGTTTTGTTTCTAGGGTGAGCCCCAGCAAGGAAATTTGCTCAAGATACCTCATCTGTCTGATGCCAGGAAATACATGGCTTGTGATGGGTATTTTTCAGTTTGAAAATGCTGTTGGAGGTTGTATTCTCAGTAACACAGTTCTGTCTGAGGAATACTTTAGAGTACAATAACCTCTGTGTTGTACTACATCATTGCAAATGCTAAAATAATGGAACAATCCCTTAATGGAAAAGGCTACAGTCCTAGATTTCATCTAGTTTCTAAAATAATGCTCACAAAATAATTGGCCACCCAAAAATTTGTAGTTTATTCAGCACTTTCCAAAGTAATTCAGTAACAAAGACATATCTTATAATTCCCTCCCTTTTGGTGTCTCTTTTTTTAATGTTTTCCTTCTTAAGTTCATTAATTGTTTGTAATTGACTACTATCAGATCCTCATTTGATCATCACATTTATTGTTTATTTTCCTAGAAGAATTCATCTCCCCAGATGAGAGGGCACAAGGCATTATTAGTCATTTCCTCCTCTACCCATTATCCTGACTCTTTTCTCTACACACTGGATTCAGCTGTGAGCAATTTGAAACATAGATTCCAAAAGATAAGTTTAGGTTTCAAGTCAAGGAAAGATCAAGCTCAGGTTTTAAGTCAAGTCCCTACCAAGGCCAAGTTTACACACTGAAGCATGAGATTTTTCTCCAGAAGTAGAGATATAAAGTGAAAAGGGGAAATGCCCCAAGTTTCCAGTTTCTGGATCCCAGGTCCAGGTACCTGAATGGTTCAGAAGCCTCAAGAAGAGGTGTTTGTGTGGAGCCTCAAGCCCTTTAAGCAGCCTGTGACATTTACTTCTTTCTTAATGAAACAGGGCTGAGGAGAGGGATTAAATCTCTTGATAAATCACCTGATATCTAAAACCCTTTTAAACACCAATTCCATCAACAAACTTTAGAATATTGGAAATTTTCCACATAGTTACAATCTTTTTTTTCTTTCCCCCACAGTAACTGTAGGAAGTTTGTTTAATGAAACTTTAGTTTTCCCCTCAAGTTTCAGGGCATCAGATATGTAACATGCAATGCCTTGCCTTCATTAAAGCCTCAAGGTGACCATAAATTAAAATTCAAAGCAAATATTGTCATGGGATATATACAGAATGAGCTGAATAAATGCTGACAAATTATAGGACAAAAAGTGAATAAAATGTCACTTGTCAGTGTCAGTCCTATGTCAGTGATGCTGATTATAGAACAGACCTGATTGAAACATCAGGCTAATCAAGTGACTGAGAACATGACTCAGATAAGAAATATTTGTTATTTTTAACCAAATCAATTAAGGAGAAGGTTTGCCACAGTTCATCCCTAAGAGATCTACACAAAACTCCTTTAAAAATGACACTGAGATCACAAAACCAGCAAACTAAGGCATTTCAAACTGGGATATGTTCTGCTTTTCCTTCATGCCACTATGCTGAGTGGGGCTAGCCCTTCTTCAAAGTTACAGAACATTAAAAAGTTTCAAACACTTTCTGTGGGAAAGAAAACCTTTTCACTTAGATTTATCTCCTAATCTTTAGTAGCTCTTAAATGTCCACCTCAGGTGTTGATCTATATTCAAATACATTCTGTAATTTCTTACCCTCCTCTTTTCCCTACAAACCACATTATCTGTCACCTCACTCTGCACCTTTCTCCACTACAAAAAAAGTTTGTGTCTACCCTGCCATTTCTGGAGCTCCCCAGTGTCAAGTTGCCAAAGACTAGACCATATTTTGTCATGAGGAAAACTTGCTCAAATAATTATGTTGGTTATATAAATTGTATACTTCTTAAATGCAATAAATCAAACAGAAAATCATGTGGAATACATTGAATTTACCTCCAGCACTTTGGGAGAATCCTTGGATCTGCTGCCAGAGCTAAGACATACAAATTTTGATGGGGGATTACAATCTAAACCACATTCCATGAGGAATAAACACAATATTTTTGTTATTGCACCTTTCCAGGTGCTCAGCCTTATCATTCACAAACTAAAATTCTGCTGTTTAAACAATAACTACCAGGACAAGTTCTCCAAGGAAAACAAGCCCATACCTTGATTGAGAAGGTACTCTGCTTACAAGAACTGCAGTGGCTGTTTCAGTTATACAAGTAAAATAGCAACAGAGAGCTTGAAATTGAAAGAGCTTGAAAGAGCATTTTTTTGAAACCTTGGTTTCATACACCAGATTATGTTTATTTTCATCCTTTTTTTTCCCTTAGCTAAAGGAATGGGCTGAGATAAGCAGTGTAATGGTAAAGGGTATTTACACAACATGTACACAAAGCTCCATGGAATTTATGTATTTCTATAATGAGCACCCCTGAGATGAAGAACAGCCAGTGACTCAACACCCAGCCTTTTATCCATGGGCAGGAGGGATCTAGCCTCAAATTCCTCAGGAGCTTGATTTAGATGAGGAATAAAGAACATGGAAGCCTCAAGGTGAAGGCTGGGATGCAGGGCAAGACTGGAGTCCCTTTTCCTTGTTCTGTTCCATTAAAAAAAAAAAAAAAAAAAAAAATTGGTGTCAACAACTCGGGCAAAGCCTCTTGGGCTGATGTCAAACAGAGCTGTGACAGTGGGACCCTTGGTGTCAGAGATGTGATGGTCAAGCAGCTCAAGTGTTTGCACTATTAAATGGCTGGGTGTTTTCTCCAGGTGTTTTAGTGTTGCTTCCCACAAAAGGGAAGAAATTTCCCTGTGGCAGTCATGAGGAAACCTGTGAGGTTGGGATGAACCTGGAGCAAGGTGGAGGCAACATCATGACCTCCTCTAGACTGACCTCCTCTAGACTGACCTCCTCCTGCACTGCTGGACCCAGGGATTTAGTCCCATCAAGGAATTTTCTTCCTGCTGGAAGCACAGGACTCCATTCAAGTTCAGGAGAAGGCAAATAGATTTGGGGAGGCAGAAGCCTGTCAGGAACTCCATGCCAGAGATGGGGATCCTACTCTGGGAAAAAAAACAAGGAATGCAATAAGGCATGGAAACTTCCCTCAAGTAAAATTTTGGTGAGTGATATTTTTTAAGAGTTTGGAGGCCTGGCCAGCAGCAGTTTACCTTCTGGTGCCATGTGCTGCTCCTCTAACACTTCTGGTGGCTCAAGCTGCTTTTCCTCATGCTGCTGCCACAGAGGGGTCTGTGTGAGCACCTGGCACAGAACACAGCCCCTGCTCAGAGAAGATGCCACATCTATCATCTGGCTGCACTGTAAATGACTTTGACCTCCAAAGAGAACATGGAATGGATTAACTGATGTCCTGTAAACTATTTCCTTGCCTCTTCCATCCTGGTTGTGCCTAGGCAGGTACAAACCTACAGATTATGCATTGTGGAAATATCTCTGAATGCTCTGAAATGGTCCAAAAATAAAGGCAGACACACTTTACCTGCCATGATGCCAGACTCCTGTTGTATTTACACTCAGCATCTCCACCTTCAGATCACAGAAGGAAGACAGGGGAAATTATAAAGAGACTTTTCTACCAAGTCAGTACAGTACATTTTACCTCTGGTTTTAATCTATAAATTTTACTCCACTGTTTAATGTTCAAACCATACTCAGATTTGGTTGTATGTGCTTGGAATTGTTTTTTATTTTTCTCCTCCTAAGAGGTAACTGAACACAAGATAAATAACAGCAGTATTATTTATGTCTTTCAGTAGCAGATATACAGACAAACCCTACCCTGTGCTATAAACAATGGAAATTAGAAGGTCATCTGTACCACATTGTAATAATGCAGAGAGACCTTTTGTCTTCACAGGAATTTTATGTTCTGAAATGGGTTTGAAGTGTAAAGTCTTGATTCATTAAACCTATGACATTGTGCTCAAAGAAAAAAATCATTTAATTATAGCCCAGTTGTCCTGTTTGCTTGCTATTACTATGCTGAAAGAATAATTGAGGGGTCTTCTACTCATGGTCTGCATGGGTTTCTTGAGTAAAATAACATTATAAACCCTATTAGGCTGACTAACAGCTCCATTAAAAAGAAGCTAAGGACCCTACTTTAAAATTATGCAGGGTGAATTAACTAGTTGGGCTGGCATGTAGCTGCAAGAAGGAAATCAGCCCAAATCATCTTCAAGTACATCTGCAGGGCTCCTGTGACCCTACTTGCCCCAGGCAGCAAGTCCTACTGGCCTGGGATGGCAAAGGAAAAGGTTCATTTCTGCTTTTGGGGTAGACTCAGGGATCACACACACACATCCATATCCCTAAAAGCAACTTTCCTCTAGAAATTCACACAAATCAGACTTCCACTATGACAAGGGTTTTTTCCCTGTTTTGATTTGTTGTTGGTTTTTTTTTTAGCAACAGGAAGAAAACAAACACCTCAAAACTTATCAACTGTCCCCATAAGTTTCCAGGAAAGAGGTTCTAGTTGTTAAGCCAAACACCAGATTAAACAGATTGGTTCTGCACTGCAGAGAAAGCCTGTAGTAGAGGAGAGAGCCAGGAGTTGACTCAATCCATGCTTCAAAGCACCACACTCTCCCACTGCAATCTTTTCCTCTATTTTCTATTGCATGGCCTGTTTTGGCACAGACCCTTCTCTGTAATCACAAAATACATCCCAAAACAACCAACATTTGCACCACAGTCAACAGTCTAACTCTGATGCTTCATCTGTTGCTTTTTGCTTCCTAGGATTATTTTTAAAAAAAGCAAAAAAAAAAAAAAAAAAAAAAAGCAGCAACTTGTTGGAAGTTCTCCCCCTCCAAACATACTGTACTTTTTTTTTCTGCTCATGTTGCTTGTTAAATATTTTGGCCCAACTTAGAGTAGTTTAGAGACCTCTAGATCCCAAAATAGTAAAACTTCCTTGTCAAAGTTGTTGGGTTTTTTTGTTTGTTGGTTTGGTTTTTTTTTTTTTTTCTCCTCTATCCTCCTTGGGTAAAGAAAAAAGATTGAATACTCTGAGTTTGGCAGCTTAAGGGGTTATATTCTAGGGAAGTGTAAAACTATTTTGTGTGTGTATGTCTTAATAGAATGCACACAACTTTTACTATGAAAGCTCAAGGGCTTTTTAGAGCAGCTCTTGCATGGTTACCAAGAACTGAAATGTAGATAATGCAGAAAAACCCCTTTTTTTGTTAGAGACTGGAGTCTATTAAATTTCAATTTTCCATGCATTTCAGTTTAAGCAGCTTGTACCACAGGGGGCCAAATGTGTTTGGCTTGGCACTTCAGTACCAGAAGCTGCAGAACAGATAAGGAAGAGAGCCAGAGGGAAAATCTGTGTGCAGACACATATAAAACACTGATTCCTTTCATGAACAGGTAGGAATCTGTGTTAGTAAATACACATTTCATCTTACTTTGTTGCAGTAACTCATCTCAAGAGATGCTTTTGAGCCATAGCCAGAGCTGTGTAGCAATAGAATAGTTTGTCACACCAAGGAATAAAGAGCTGATAATGGAAGCTGTTGACAGCCTCTGCCCCCCCCATTCTGGTATCTTATATTTTCATGATCACTTCTTGCACTTTTAATCACATCACTTGAAAGAACTCACATAAAACCTGTGTTCTGTTAATCATCTCTCACTTCCAAGTAGAAAAAAGCTCCATAGCCACCAGCAGTATAAAACACCTCAAATTTTACTGTAAATTTATTGACATGTGTCTGTATTTTACCTTTCCTCTTTACCTACACCATTAAGATGCTATTATTTTTAAAAAAGGGCTGGCTTATTTGATATTAATGAACATAAAAATTTTCCAACATAAAATTGGAATAAACAGCATCCCTGTATTGTAATGCAGTTGTAGTCCCCATTTCACCTCACGGTGACAAGGTGAGGGTCATGGGACCTTTTCTCATAAGAAATATTTTGAAAATTTACAGAAAAATATGTAATCATTAGGTTAGGCAATACTGCATTTGCAAAACAGATTTATGTTTCAGACAGTTCTTAACAAAACACAAGCAGAAATACAAACAAATCTTTATGCAAGCACCTGAATATAGACATTATACACCATATATAAAACAATGCACTGCAGGCTGGTGGATGAGTAGTGAATTTACTACTTCATTTATCTTTTGTGGGAACATCATGGACATCCTGTGGATATTTGGATAACCCCATACCCAAACCTTTCAGCTGAATGATTTGAGGAGAATAATGTACTACTGGAGACATGGGTTGCAAAGTGTCCATTTATCAAAAAACTGGCAGTCTGTCAGAATATTTCTATTCCCCTCATGACACAACTGCAGGTACTTTTACAGAGGGAAATGTCAGCAGAAGGAAAACACCCAGTTAGGACAGAACCTTTAAGGCAGGGCAGGTAACAAACAAGGGCAGAGCACAGACTTCACACTTCACCAAGACATTAACAGAAGCTACAAAAGCTAACAAGAGGAAATAACTTACTTGATGGAAACTTCCATGAATAAGTGAAAGAGATACTCTCTTCTGGAAGTGACTAGAGAGAGAATTGTTTTCCAGAGCTTTCCTGAAATACTATTCCATCTAGTGACAAGTAGTGATGCTACTGAAAATGCATCAAATAATTGCAAATTGCTCTTTTCAGTAAGATTATAAAAACTCAGCAGGGCATTTTTTGAAGGCACAAAATTGAATGCCATAACTAGGCTTATTCCCCACTAATTTGCATGCATTCATTCATGAAATTATTTCATTATAGTCCTGTTGTATATGCAGTTAAGGCTTTTTATTTTTTTGTGTCATCATGTCACTTGCCACAAATTGAGACCCCATGAGACATTCAAACACCCCAAAACTGAACAAAAACTTGCATTCTTACTGCTAGCAGGCAAGTTTGCTTCCTCTTTCACATGAAATACAATTGACTGAAAACATTAGAGTTACATTTTAGAGGAGGCAATTATTTGAACTCTGATGTATTTCACAATACAAAGCCAGAAATACACTATGTACTATTAGAGTATCTTTAATTCATTTCCAATAAAGTAAAATATTTTTCCTACAGCTCTACTGTGGGTTTTCATTAATTCATGGAAAGCACCATCATTAGAACATCGAAAGACTTAAAATGGACAAATTAGTTGCAAATATGTCTCTGGATTTCTGCTAAGGAAAAGTAGCACAAAAATATTTTACTGGTCATCATTAAAGGCTGCCAGTTTGCTTTGTGTGGTGATATGATATAGTCATTTTAATTACAGGTCACAAGTCAGACCTACCACCAAACACATACATAAAAAGAAAAGCTGGGAGAAAGACAAAGATATTCTTAGAAAAGTATCTTGTGGTTAGGTAGTCAAAGTTTTCAAAGCAACTACCCTGGAGAAACTCAAGTTTTAATAGTTAATTTGAAACATTTGTAACATCATGCAAAAACAACAAAATTATGCTTTTTCTTTTATCAGAGGATAATCACTCAAGAACTGACATAAATTTAAGTAATGATACTATGCAAGACCTTCACTTTTCTTTTTCTAAGGTCTATTCTTCTATTCATATCAATGAACAAGGTCTAGTACCCTGCCCTTCGTTCCTTGGATCAGATACCTCATGAGAAACTTTGAGTTTTGCCCATGTAAAGATCAATACCTGTAACTCCAGTCCTGATCACCATTTTGGGTTTTTTTTCTGACTACAAAGAAAGGCTGCAAAATCAGGATGGTACATTTTATTTGGTGTATCCAGGGATTAAATTATTCAAGACAGTCACTATTAAAAAAAAAAAATATATTCTCTACCCTTACAAAGGGATTATTTTTATTTCTGGATTTAAGTAATTTTTTTGAAGTGCTTGTGTAGGAATTGTTACACCAAGGCAGCAAATAATGTTTAATTTCTATAACTTTCTACTACTTATTCTGACATTTATGTTTCCAGAACAGGTATTCTCTGTAGTGACCAATTTAGGAATAAAGAAGGTGCAAGAAAAAGTAGATAAACTTTTCCATTTTGGACAATGATAGAAATTTTCCAAAGCAAGTCCTGGATTCCAACACCATTTCTGGATTACCTCTCCTGTAATTTCTACAGTGTTATACAGGGCCTCTGTGCAGCCTATGAGAAGAAATGCAGAGATGAAAAATTTGGGAGTTGGGAAGCCATTCAAAGCTAAGTAAATATGAGTGGAACTGCTACCTTCCCAGGTGGATATGATTGGCCATGGATGGTTTTGGAATTGCTGTAATTACAGCAAATTTTTGTTCACTTTGTATTCTCAGCTGGGCTGTTTGCTAGCAATCTTTTGTAATTTTCAATATACAGAGCCTGCTTTAGTTAAAAACAATAATGGTATTTTACAAAGAAGATAAGAGCCTCAAATCAGCAAGTGCCAAATTTGCAGCTCAGAGATAAATTAGACATTCATCTTTGCCTAGAAAGGAGGTGGGTTTGAGTTTATTTTCCTCCCATTAGCTGACTTAAATCTTTGAAGACTTAAAAAAAATGTATTCAAACCCTTAAGCTCCACAACTATGAAGCCAAGGTCTCAACCATATTAGAATGTAAGACAAAGGGTGTATAGAGTAAGAGCAGCCAGATTTGAGGGAAATAGCTGAAACATAAATCTACTTTAAGTTTCCAGGTGCAGAAGGTATTCAAGTGGAGTAGCAAAGGGAGGCCACAGGCTCAGACAGATTGCATATTAAATGACCCTGTTATACCATATAATTTCACACAGCTAGGACTGGCAAGGAAAAGTTGTATATTGGTCTGTTCTACAGAGTGAGAACACAAGATATTGCAGCCTTTCCACTCTGGCCACTCAAACTGATTTTTCCTTTGAGCTGACTGTATTCTGGGCCAGGAGAATGTTCTGAATGGTCAATTTTGACTTAAATAGGAGGAAAGAGATAATTACCCAGCCCAGCAAGAGCTGAATTACTCAAAGTTTTAATATCTTCAAAAACAAGTGCCATGTAACAAAGTTACTTCCTTCTGGTATGAGGAGAATCAAGCTGCTTAATCCATGGTAAAAATTAACTTTCAATATCATTACCTAGGGGGTGGCAGTCATGAAGCAGAAAACCATCACATAGAACACCAGAAAAGTACAACCACTATCAAGTGTGCAAAAGCATTTTGGAAGGATTATCTCTCCATTCTCATAATTCAACAGCATTTGAAATAAATACATCACAGGTTGCCTTTCCATTAAGAAGCTTGCTTCTGCATTTTTCACATTAGCAGAGTAAAAATCACAACTGGCAACAGATTTTATTATAAATTAAAACATGAACAACAGATTCAGAGACTAATTTTGTTCAGAATTAAATATATCCCGGGGTGCTGTTTGTCTTGCACTAAGTGACTGGTGGAAACTTTTTGGCATTTCTTAAACACTTCTTGCCCAGGAGCACAGATTTCATCTTGGACTTGTGTGGAGAAGGGAGTCAATACAAATCCAGCCTGCTTGTCAGTGAGGGATTTTATTGGCTGGATGCCTTGGAGAGAAGCCAAGGTGAGCCCTACATTTCCACTTTACTCAGAGATGCTGCCACCTGAGTGCAGACCATACAGAATGTGTGAATGTGCTCTGCTCCTGCTCTGCTTTGTTGGTTTGCTGCTCACCTGGCAACAGGAGGAGCACAGAGGGTTCATTCCAACAGATTGCAAGCTGAACATTCTAACACACATCCCTGCCTGCCTCTCCCAGCAGAAAAAAGAGCATCATGATAAAGAAATATACCAATAACACAAATGAATCAGTGTCAAGACTGCCTCTCATTAAATCCTCTGTTAGTACTCAGTTTTCCTAATTATGAGGCCTATGTATGATCAACATTGCCTTTAGACATTTAAACATTTATTTCTGTCTGTTTTTATTCTTGTTAGTTTATCTGCACTAGTCTCAAAAGAAATGCAAGCATGATTTAAGTTCCATGAAGTGAGCAGTCAAACAATGTCTGCAGACCCTCTGCAGGTCTGTCCCTGTTGACAGGAGATGCTCTCATGCAAGCAAGGATGCTAAAAATCACCAGAAGATCCCAACAGGACAAATACCTCCCCAAAGACTCTCATTTGGAGGCTGGTTCCTCATTTCTGGTGCTCAGACTCGTCCTTGGTGACAGAGGCAGAGCACTGACATTCTCTCTGAGCACCAACAATTCTATTTCTTCTGCTCCCCTCATTACTGAGAGAGCACAGCAATGCCATGAGCCATCCTCCATCACCTCCTGCAATAAAGACATTATCTGCCTGCAATTACATGACTAATTCAAGGCAAAGCAGGTGGTAGCTTGGAAGTTAATGAGAACGGAACACAAGCAATGTTTTGTTTTCAGATTAAGAATTCCCTAGAGAAATGACAACTTTGTAAAATCATTTGCAAAGCCAGGCTCTGCAGCAGCAGCCCAAAACCTGAGCAGAGTTATATTACCTTTGCTGGGATTATTCCCACAGAGCACCAGTTCAAACAGCAACCAAATAATCTAAAGATAAATGCAAGGGGAGTCTTCATACATCAAATAAAAATGAGATCCTGGGAAATAATAGCTGTTAAATAAGTTTTACAAGATGAAAATGAGGAAGGAACCTTAGTTCTAACAGCAGCTATACCTGAATTTTTTCTCATTAATACTTTGGTTTGTTATGTCTTTCACAAGGTCATCTTCTCAGTGCTCTCATTTCTTTCTTGCTGGGCTTAAAAAGCTCATTTTTGTAGACCTCTTGTATCTGCTGGTTACACAGAAAGATTTTGAGCCTTCATCAGAAGTTGTTTCTCAAGATGGTATCAAACTACCCTACATAACAAAGTACCAAAAGCAGTTTTCAAAGACAGAAGTTGCACTGTACTTTTTCACTGTGGGACCAAACATGCTATTGGACTTAAGCATGTAATTTTTTATATCTGCATGACCCAAGAAACTCCTGAATTAATACATATCTCACTTCATTTCTATCAACTTCAGAATAATTATACCACTATTAGAGTCTTCCCTGAAAACTCAGAATTTTGGGTTCTCCGTTTTTAAAGGAGTGAGCCTTTCTGCCAAGAGAAAATTCCACCACTGGGATTAATATAAAAATCAGACACTGCAAAAGAAATGAATCTCAGTTTAACAGAACAGCTAATAAAAACAAAACCACAACAATACACTAAATTAATCCTGGAGACTAACTCAAGTTATTTCAAGATTATTTACTCTTTCTGCAGCTTTTTTTCCTTGTGCTTATCTTGTGGGCTATTTATTATTCAGGGTAGGAGGGAGATAAATTAACTTCTATTCTGAGAAGGGCTTTGATTGCAATGAAGTACAAATTAATGGCTTAATTGACTTATTGCAAGTCAATATCAACATTATTACAACAAACTTCCAGCTCAAGAAATAAAACTAGGTAAAATATTTTCAAAGAGGAAATACAGATAGGCAGAAAACAGCTGTTCAAACCACAAAGATGCTATATTAAAGTCAAATCTTACTTCTTGGACAGAGTTAAAATAGCTACAATAAATCACAGGCAATAAAGACCTCAGTTTTACAGCTTCTTGGAAAAATAGTTTCTCTGTAAGCATAAAACAGACAAATTATATCCTTTATTCACCCTAAAATGACCTACAATACACGAGGTGCCTACTGAATTACAGCATTTCTGTAATGCTTCCCCAGACCTTCAGCCACGTGCTCCTTCCAAACCAGGCCAAACTCCTGGCTAAAAACAATTCTAATCTAGCAACATGGATGGATCCTGCCCATAGGTATGTATTTTAAATTGAAACCCACAGTAAAGCTTGTAGTCACCCATTTCCAAAATGCCTGAAACAGAATTTTGCCTTGGAGGTTGAAGTAAGCATTTCTTGCCTGCAGAGAACCCCATCCACTGATCCTACTGCTGCATTTGGACCTGGAGCAGAGAGAGTTTCACACAATATACAAAGGTAACATAAGGACTAATACTGAGTAAGAAGATCCAAGTTCTGATATTAATTTTAAAAAAATTCTGAGAATGCACTGTAATTTTGGTTGGCTTTAAAACATGGTGTAATTATTACTGTCCAGTTAAACACAACTACTGAACACCCCCTATTTAGAACAGCCAGTCCTTGTGTGTGACTGTCAGCTAACCTGATCAAACATGATATTAAATATCATTTTTATATGCCAAGGAAAGTAGCAGAACTTCCATATTCTAGGGCTTTAGACACTGTGAAATAAGGCAGAAGTGGCTGCAGTGAAAGGCTGTGATAGAAAATATCCTGTGTCAGTAGAAACAGAAATCTCTAAGAGGTCCTATTGCCATTCCCAATCCATGCACTAAAGTTTGGCACAAGGTTCCAGCATTTTCCCTGGATCAGAGGCAGATGTGTTCTACATGTGGATGTTCCTCACACCCCTCCCCAGCTGCTCACTGCTCCTCATCTTGTATGAAAAAAAAACAATGTCCTTAGAACTACTCCTGGTGGTTACAGCTCAGCAACATAATACCCACTTCTCCAAGACTCTTACCTGGTACTTATTCACACAGTCAAATATGTGTGGATATATGTGTGACAGCTATGATACACAAACCCAGAAAAAGTTGATCTTTTTGATGTTTACAACTCCAGAACAAGCCAGTACAATCTAAGTCCATTCAGCAAACCTGTGGGCTGCATACAGGCCCACACGATTTCTTCACAATTATTAATCATCAAGGCTGGAAAGGTATCAAGGTACCATCAAGGCAAGCAGGCTCCTGCTAGTCCCACATCCCAGCACTTGAGCTCCTTGACTCCCTTTGCTTCCTTATCTCAAACTTATCAGCCATTCTATAGCCCTGTAAACTCCTGTTATGATGATAAAGGATACACAGTGCCACAAAGTTCCTAGAGTTTTCTCCTTCCTGTTGTACTGTCAATCTTTTTGTCTCACTGTTCTTTTATTCCATTATTCATGCTATCTTCAGAGGTAAATAGAGAGCAAAAGGTCTTTATCTATGTCACAGAGCAGATTAACACACACAGCAGCACCCAACACCAAAAAAAGATAGATGCTCTCTAATCTTCCAATCTAATCATACTCAAACAGCAAAACTACAACTTGTCACTCAATCTATCAGCACAATCTCTCCATTTTACTCACAAAATGTCACTGAATTCTGAGGCAGTACTCTGCACTTCAGATTTTGAAGCTCAAGACCCAAAATAAAGAAAAAAGTTTTTCTGTTCAGCCAGTGAAAACATTCTCAGAAGATGTTGCAAATTTCGTTATGTTAAGCCTTTCAGAGAAGGAGATTTAACTGTTACCTTCTTGTCCCAGTAACTTCAGTTATGTGGTTGTTGTCTAGAGACTGCACATGATGCAGCTCTGCTTGCCACAAACCTTGTGCCTTTATCCTACAGACTGCTCTCTGACAAAATGGAACAGGCTGTGGAATATATAGAATTGAATCTATTCCATCTGTATTGATAAAATGCTATCCTTGTTTAAAAATAGGAACTTAGTGTAAGCAAAAACAAAAGGGGAGTCTAATGAAGAGAAGAGAAACAACTACCTGAACAAAACCTGCTCAGGATCTGCTGATTGCTCACACCATTTTTCTCCTGCAGGGTCAGACTCTGCTCTGAGCCAAGGACAGTTTGGGAAGGTGTAGCTCTCTTCTGGCACTCACTCACACTGAAGGAGTGAAGGGATCATTTCAAAGGACTGCAAAACGTGTGAAGTTAGAGTAGTTGGGCATTAAATGTTCCTCATGAATCATTAGCAAACAGGTTATTCCCACAGCACTTTTGGGGACTCTCTCATTTTGAGCCTACCCCTGCATGAACAGGTTTCAGCTCAACACCCAGTTCAGGTGATAAAATCTTCCCAATACTTCAGTAAGACAGCTCAGCTTAGATCTCCAAACTCCCTTTGCTGTACTTCAGGTCACATTTCAAATATTATAATGCCAGTTTCCAATCACTGGAGTAATGGTTTCAGCAATTTGATCAATAAGAAGGTGATACCGTGTTTAGGACAACTGGTTCTCTATTCCATCCTTTTTCACCCTTTTAGAGTGTATTGCAAAATTATGACAAAAATTTACTGCTGTAATTTGAAAGCAGGTGGCTGATCATTATGTGAAGCAGGTCTTGAAAGTAATTCAGTTGAAGTCCCACACTATCCAAAAATATCAAACATCCCATTTGTTCCACAAAAGGAAAGCATTTTTAATTTTAACAGTACCAATCAAATGACATCCTTCAAGGATTTACTTTGTGTTCACACTTCTAATTAGCCAGAAATACCCTTTTATTTTTTTAATAAAATCACCATTATGCAAATAAAAGATGTCACTCTGTCATATCCTTGCTTTGACTTCAACAAATCCTCAAAGGTACATCATTATTATTTCAAGCATGTTTTGAAGATTTCTCACTTTCTGAACTTGTTCCTTACCAGTTAATCAGTAAAAAACTGTCTCAAGAACATGATGAAATTAAGTTCAGCAAAAAAAAAAATCTCATAATAACATTATTCATTAATAGCTCCAGGTTAAAAATATTCTAAGACCTAATATTAATTATTTTTGTCACTTGAAACTGCCAAGAGACAATTAAATCCTAAGTTTTTTCTTGTCTCTCCAGCAAACAAGGAGCCTGATTTCTGCTGATCCCACATGACACATCATACCTGTGGACAATTAGGATTAATTACACTGCTGCTGGCAGAGACTGGTTATTTGTCTGGGAGTGGTTTTTTTTTCCTGAGCTGCAAATATCCCTACACATTTTGGAGCAGCCCCTTGGGCCTTTAATGACACATATTTAGTATTACAGGAAATTCAATTGTCATAATCAGGCTACTCTACTCAAACTTGTTCACAGACAACAACCACCATTCATCTTGTGAATGAAATACAAAAATGACCAAGAGGATACTCCTTTGACACAAAACCTGCTATAGAGAGTGTCACAAAAGGAAATGAAGTCTCTTAAAAAAAGAAAAAAAAGATCATCTGATGATTATATGGCAGCCCATATGCCTGCCAAATGAGAAATTTAATAGATTATATTTATCCTACACTGGCATTGATTTTTCTACAAGAATGAATATGGCAACGTGCATGTTGTCAAATTTCCCCTGGTATGGCTCAAGATGAAAGAGGAAAAACTCATTCTGACAAAAAAAAGTCCTGTGTGTAATGTAGGTTCACAGGGCAAAGCTACTCAAGGCAAACTGACACCACTAATAACTACTGTCAAGGTTATCTACATGCTGAAATTATCTTATTTGGTTCCAAAAAGGTTTTATTAAAAGCCAAATTTCATCATAAAAAGTTGAGAAAATGACCAGCTCATGGCTGGTGGCACAGAGGTGGCCAAGTCTCACCAGCTTACACACAGTGATGTTCTGTGTAGCTGCAGGGAGAACTGCTTCAGAAAGGAGCTCCCCCTGAGCCCATGTAAATGTGAACAGCACAAAAAACTGCACTCTGAGACCACATTTAGAACAGTGCTAATCAAAACCCCAACACACATTACTCTCTGCTGTCACTAGAATGAGACAGGCCAAACAGCAAACCATCTTGCACAACCAGTTGCTTAAAAGAAGACAAATTACAGAGCATATGCTGCTTTTCCAACAGCTACCCAGCACTCCAATGCAGCTGCTCTTCCATCTCACAATGAAACAGAAAAGCAATTATTTCCAGAGATGCAGGCCCACCATCTGAAGTTATTGGATATACTTTGGCTTCCATTTCTCTGAAAACAGATTAGTTTGTATAAACATCATTTTCATGATTTTATCACCCCAGACTGATTTAGTGCTTCCCGGTCAGAAAAAATAGAGAGAGAGAGGAAAGAGAGAGAGAGGGGAAAGAGAGAGAGAGAGAAAGAGAGAGGAGAGAGAGAGAGAGAGGAAAGAGAGAGAGAAGGAAAGAGAGAGAGAGAGAGGAAAGAGAGAGAGAGGGAAAGAGAGAGAGAGGGGAAAGAGAGAGAGAGAGGAAAGAGAGAGAGAGAGGAAACTCCTTTCTTTCTCCTATATCAAACCAAAAACTTGCAGTATCATAATCCTGGCCTGAAGCCCTCACACCTTGGAATTAGAGCCTGGAGGATTAACACCAACCACAATAGTCAGGGAAGCCCCATTTTTTACACAGAGCCCTGATCAGCAGCACCTGGCAGAGAAGGAAATTTATTCCTCAGCTTTTTCCATGGCTATGATAAAGTCAAGTGTATAAGCCATCCAGTCTGTTGGCAAGTTGAAGATTTATCTCAGGACCTTCAATAGCATCTGTGTGAGAGCCTAGAGCCTTCATAGCAAAGATAAAATGAGCATTGGCATTTGTACATGGCCTCATTTTTAAAATTGATTTATATTTAAATCAATCTTCTTTGATTAAATTTATTGTTCATTTGAAGTGTGACACAGCCTTAAAAGGAGCCAGCATTTCATATATTTCAAATTATTTTCAAGCTTATGCAAATTGATAAAAATTGAATACACAGTCTTAAAATAACTTCTATAATTATACTATCTCAAGTGCAAAGGTAAATACCTGCCTCCATCCTGCATTTTTTAAACCTAAACAGGAGGAGGTGATAGCATCCAAATTTCATAGAAGTGTAAACCACAGTTGTTTCACTCCTGCCAGAGATCACTTAACTTAGACTTTAACTACATGTAAATGCAGATCTATTTGCTAGGTCTGAATGTTCAGATTACATTTCAGAAACAAATATTTCAGCATTTATTTCAAACTGAGTGTCAATCATGCTCAGAGCTAAGCTATGCCATCGAGTTTTGTCAGTCACAGGAGCATCCGAGCTCACAATTTCTGATAACCATCCCTGAGAATTCCATCTCTTTTCTCTCCATAGCACATTTTCCCTTTCACTGAAAAAGCAGTCCTGTCTAAAATAATGGTACAAGTGGAAAATATATTTCCTACCTCTTCTTGACACTGTTCCTTTTGCAGACATGAGGAATTAGAGGCTTGACAGCTGTGTCTATTATCTTTGGAACTGGCCCCTTCCATAGTAAAAAAGCCAGAACAGAGGGTTTCAGCTGGCTGACATATGTCACTGTCCTGCATCACTGTGATGAGAAATAGACTTTTATGACTTTTTGAGACCTGCACAGAGGCTGAGGGAGAAAAAAAAACAAACCAACCATCTTGTTTACTATATGATTTATTTTCCAAATGAAGACCAAAAATATGACAAGTTTCTAGGGAAAGCAAGATGCTGGATTAAAGAAGAGTCTGGTATAAAATAAACACTCATTTCCTCTGCTTAATGTATTTTAAAAGAAGCAATATGCCTTCACAAATAAAAGGCTTCAGAAATTCCTAAAAATTGGCCAGACTTGGAAAGATTAATTTTATTTTCATTGATGTTTCACTAATGGTTAGTGTGTCTAGGAGGAGGATTAACCTGTAGCCTAACTCAGCATCAGATTTCAGAAAGTGTCACCATAAACACATGCGAGGCTTTGGATTTGACCTAAACAAGAAATAAGTAAAAATCAATGTAATTTAAGGTAATAAAAAAGCAAATTGAGCAAATATGATCAATGAGCTGACAATCCCCATAAAAACACCAGTGATTCATAGGAAAAAAACAGTTACAGAAAAGTTGAGCTGCAGTTTTCTTCCTTTGAGTATAAAACAGCCTCCAAGTCTGTCCAAGCCCAGTACTGTGACTGAATTCTTTTAAAACTTTCTGCACAAGAAGAGTTTAGGGCTGAACCCCTAATGTACTAATCTGTAGATATTTAATGCTACACAGTATTTTGATTTGGTGTAATACACCAACATGTTGAAATCACAATAAAAGCACAACAAAAATTGCATTATACAGTTCAATCAATACAAATTTACTGTAGTTACCAGCCTTTGTACGTTGATCATCATGACACTGGACTTCTTTTCCTTGCCAGTTACTTAGTTTTCATTCAGTGTTATTGAGCTGAGCCAAGTTTAGACTGCTTTCATGCTGATCTGGGTGGCTCTTTCAATTAACTTGGGCCAATTTGCACAATCAGCTGAGCCACTCAAAGGATACAGCTAGTTAATCAAAAAGGAAGACCAAATTCTGGTTCCCTTTCTTTTGAAGTAAGTTCAGTGTGGGTTGGGTTTCTTACTGGTTGATTACTTGGTTTGGAGTTTTTTTTCTGTCTGGGGTTTGGGGGTTTTAGTTTGGGGTGATTTTTGGCACTTTTGTGAGCATGGTTTAGGTTTTTTCAGAACAGCTGTGGTCAGTCACACTCTTTTTCTCCCTGAGCACATCACACTTGCACATTCCTGAGCCTTCTTGCACTGCAGGGGATTATTGAGTGGTCACTTGGATCCCTTAACCTTGATTCTTCTCATTTCCTTCCTTCCTCTGCCCCATCACCCTCCTCCCTCCTTTATCCCTTGACCTTCCCACCTGGAATTGCCACCTAAACATCCTGCAGAGCAGAAGAGAGCCCAGCCCCACATGGCCAGCACAGTCCTCAGCCAGGCACTACTCAGGTGTTGGCAGATACCCCAGAAACACTTTAAAAACCTCTCAAATATCCAGGAAAATACAGAAAATAAATAATTTACTAAATAATTGCAATAGCAACATGCCTCTGATCAGTCACATCACAATGAGCTGTGTTTACATGGAAAAAATTAAACAACATTCTTGCTAACTCATTTTTAAATGAAAAGAAGGAATAAAGGCACTCCAAGGCAGTTCAAAAATCACACTTCAGATAATCCACAGCTAGGCTGCCACATACAGCAAAATCTGTCAGGTAAATTTTCCCCAGATTTAGGCCAATGACATTTGTCTGACATTTCTACTCAGTGGACAATCTAAGTATCATTTTGCCTTGAGACACTAGGAAATGTTTCATCTCATTAAAATAGTTTAAGAATTAAATACCAGGTTAAACTCATACCAAGTTCATTTTGAGGCTGAGAAGATAGAAGCTTCATTGCAAGGAAGTTGAATTTGTTACTCACTACCCATTAAGGGAAGAATGAAAACATTACTAATTTTGCTACCTGAGCTTCACATTTGAAAAATGTTTGTCCCCCTGAAAATGTGGATTATCTCAAGGGCTGGCTCCTTGTGATCTAGGTGCCAAAGCTGCACAGTGGTAGTCACTGAATGCTCAGCATTGTTGCTTTCCAAGTGTTGTTTACCTTATTGTTTAGGAAACAGAAATCCTTTCCCACAAAGATAACCCTTATTATCTCCCTCTGACAATGTTTGCCAGCACAACCAACAGCTTTTATAACAACTTTCACCTCTGTGCTGTATTTATCCCATGCAGCACCTCACAGCCTCCTCTCTTAGAGCTGCACAACCTCCTTGAAGCTGTCTCACTTCTCTTACAGAATTTTTGTACTTTCATAATTTTTGTACATGACTTTGTCTTTTCCTCATTACTATCACACTGCTGCTTCTCCAGCTTTTTATTAAAAAATTAACTCCTTACTAAAGGGTTACCATGTGAGCGTAATAAAAGTGCAGAGCTTCCAGCCCATTTAGTGGGACTAAAAATATTTAAACTTGTAAAACTAAATTCCTTGAGCTTGAACTAAAATTCTCTTTCAAAACACTGGTCAATGGATTTTCATGAAAATCACAACAGTATCCTTAAAAGAAAATAACTTCTCCACGAGAAATTTTTTTACAGAAGCAACTTTTTTAGTGAGCCCAAATAATCAGAATGCATTAGGAAATTCCAAGAGTATGCTATAAATCATGAAGACCATTACAATAATTTTAAAATTCTTTTTGAAAGATGTAAAAAAGAAACTATTCAGAAAACTTCTGAATCATACCAAATCAAAAAAGAACTAGTAACAAATTCAGTCAATGCTAATGGATGTTGGAAATAGCCAGCAAGCTCAAAGCATAAAAACATAAAATTAAAAATTGAAGTGGTCTTAGCCCAGAAATGCTTTGTTTCCAACTACAGTCTTTCTTTAGAAAAAAAAGTATGCCATATACTTTTTTCTATTTTACTGCATATGTTATCACACCATACTATGATCTAGTTCTGTTCACTTCTGAGAGTGCCACTTATTTAAAGACAGCTTTGCAAGAGTCACTGTTTATATTGCTCAATGTATAATCAATATAAACATTGCCATCTACAGCAGATGGAAAGCACAGTTCTTAAATTATAGATTGGTAAGAGGCTGCTCCTTTGGGTTTATCAGAAAGAGCCAGTGAGAAAGATAGGGATTGAAATTCACCTGAAATTACATAAGAAGAGCTTTGTGACAAATTGGACATTTGGTGACATCAGCATTCCATGATTTGATATAGATTATGCTGAATCTGTAACTTAGAAAGACTTGGGCTGTAAAAAAATAATTGGGGGGTTTGAATCTTTTTCCATTTTCTGCTCATAGAGCAGACAGGAATTCCACAAAAATAGTAATTTTCTAAAAAATAGTAACTCTTACATGTTTAAATTGCTTACAGTGTGTATGGATAATCATACACCAAAGTGCACCAGTGGAAATTCAATCTAGCTAATGATACAAAATAAGGCAGAAAAAAACAATTGATAATGTTTCTGCCCCCAGTGCACATGAAGAATTAGCAAGTTGCCTGCAAAGTAAGACCAAATGAAACCATGCCTAAAGCATTTTAATTTGGATTCAGCAAATCAGAGTTTGCTGGCTTTTCATCAGGAACAAAATAATTTCTATTTCCAGTTGGTAAATTTCAAAATTTTAATTCAAATTTGAGAAAAATTTGTTTTGAAATACTGGAACTTTCAGTCAAAACAAAACCCATGGCTTCTAATTCACCATTCTTTAAATACCTAGCCACACTGCACATAAAACTTGAATAAATAAGATGCTGCAGTACTGCTCCAGTGCTTAATAAGTAATGTGAATGCTAGGGTGGGAGTTTTTTGCCTCCTGGACACATAAAAGCTCCAAAATATCTGCCCTGTGGAAACAAAACAGCATGTAACAGGGTCAGAAAGCAGAAGAAGGATCTGAAAAGGGCTTGTGGTTTTGATTATGGAAAGCTAAATGTGCACATGGAGCAGCTCTCCAAAGACTGCTGCTACACCCTTCAGGCAAGATTTGCCACAACTCCAGGCCAGGAGTGGGTGGAAGTAAACTGGGGAGAGGTAAACACAAAGATCCAGAGACAGTCCAAGACTGCCAAAACCCACAATATTTTCCTATTTGTTAATGTAACACTCTCGTGCACCTGTAGGAGCTGCATTATTTGTTCATCTACTGGAGGCATCACCAGTTGGCACAACAATGAAAAGCCCTTGGGTGTTGAGCTGAAAACCTGAGCACCTGGGAAAGCTTCAGCAAGGAAATAACTCTGTTATTTCTACTTCAAACAGCAAATAAAGCTGTTTTGGATCTCATTTCAAGACCATGATTTCCAAGCCGAACCCCAGGAAATCACCATTAATTTTGTGAACTAGCTCTGTTATAAATAAAGATATCACTAACAAATGTGAACACAATGCACCTCCTAATGCAGTATATTCCCTCATTTTGGATGTGAGCATCACAGCAAGAAGGGGACAGCACCATTCTGTGGCACTGACAGTACTGCAGACATATTTTCTAATTTTGCTTTTCTTTTGGGAAATTTTCTGTAAGAGTACAGACTAGTGCTTTTTCCCCACATGCTGATGTCACTGAGATGCAAATGGACCATTGGAAATACAGTTACATACACTGATGATTTCTCAGGCTTTTGTATTCTTCATGGGAAACAGCTCCTTCACAATGATTTTCCTGGCACAAATAGTCATGTAATAATAGACATGAGCAAATCTCTTTTCAGCTCAACAAATCTCCATGCAAACCAATTTTTCCCATTTCAGAAAAATCCTGCATGCTTATAATATTATGTGCCAGAGTAATATTACAACTACCTGCTCTTAATTAACACATAATTTGACTCTTTGGCTTTTCTTTGGAAAAGTTCAGAAAATTTTGCTTTGTCAAGCTTTGGAAGGGGAGGGGAGTGGGAAGAAGGCAGTGGAAGTCTGAGAAAACAACTTAGCTATAGGAATATGTCTCAGAATATTGCCATCAAAGGATTAAAATCTATCTGCATGTGTTAGGGGGATGAGAAAAATACTGCACACTGTTCATCTAATGTAAACTTTGACAGTGATTAAAATAGAATTTTTCACATTGTTATCCAGATAGTTCTATTTCTTAAGTATATACTGATAGAATAGTTCCAGATGGATAAATTACAACTGAAAAGAAAAAAAAAAAAAGATTGCACTATAGCTGCCAGAAGTTAGCTTTCAACTTATTTTGCTGGGGTTACAATATTTTCAGTAGGTGACAGTTGGAGACAAAAGGTAAAATAAATAAGTCACACAGTCAGTCTTAGCTTCTTGAAAGATAAAAATAAACCCTGGATTACTTTTTCCCTAAATAAAGACACCAGCAAGAAAAACAATCCCAATGTCTTAGAAAGTCCTGTGATCTTCAAGTCAGTGTCATGTGGTATTACACCCTAGGCTTTACAACAAACTGGTGTGAATTAGTAGTTTGAAGAAATATGTGTAATTAAGCAGTAAATTATTCATACAGCCATGAACAGCTGCTCTGTAGGATTCAAGACATGATCCATGATATTTATAGAACTATTATGCCAAGTCCTATTGAAACAACTGGTAAACATTTCAAGTGAAATGATTATTACAAAGCCAAAGGGGAAAAAAAAAGCAATGCAGAAATCCCAACCTAAGTCTCTCTCAAAATAGGACAGGCTCATTCACCTACATTCTTGCAAATATTACCAGGAGTTTGCTGTTTTAGTTTTGGACAACAGCTATAAAGACATTGCTAAATAAGAATGGGGAGTGAGGCTTTTTTTAACAACTTCTGTTCAGAACAGAGATAGAAAATAAAGCAGAAGTAATTCATCTCATAAGCAGCATTAAAATCAGGACACAAAAAAGCTTTTGATGAATGAAGTTTGCAATGCCTTTGGCAGCTGTATTTTGCCTTCATTCTATAAAGATGACTTTCTCAGAGACAAATTAATAACATAACACATGATATCTCTCTCTTCCAGTCTGAAGACAGGAAAGTTTCCAAGCTATCACTGTCTTACTCACATTTTCTTCATTTTGACTAAGTCTTCCCAGCTGAAACACAATTTAGTGTGCTTAGAAATATTATCGAAATTATTTACATTGAAATGTTGGCCAAACTGATTTTTAGATTTTACATCATAAATATTAGCCTTTATATTGCAAAAATGTCATCTAGTTTTGAATGGCAATTTTCTTTTAAAACTGTTTTCAAAATGGTTATTGAGTAATGTGATACTTTGAAATAGTAGAAAATTATGACAAATTGTTAAAAACATAACATTTTCATAAAAATCTTAGTACCTTTACAGCAATATCATTACAATAACTGCCTGAGATATGACTGTATAAAGATGATGTTTATTCTTGCAGAACTGTCCCAAATGTCACTACAAAAATGTTAGTGTTAAGTAAACTAGAATAATTTAAATGTATCAGAGCTCACTGCTATACCACTTGGAGTTCACAGACCAGATGTCATAAATAGAATCTTGGGTAATCCTTTACATAACACACCTATTTATTTGTCCTTAAGCTTGTTTGTCATTCTGCTACATCTTACACCAAATCAATTTTTTTTTTTCACTGCTATGAGGATAGTAACATTGGCATTGATGAAGAGAATAAAACCCACATTAAACAATCCTGCTCACTTTTGTTTCCAGATTTCTTTCTACTAAATTCCTGTTTTCAGTTTCTTGAGTGTTGTCATTTATTTTATAAACCAGTCCAAAGCTTATTCACATGAAAAGCTAAATCAGACACTGTTTAATAAATTCTGATTTATGCCCAGATTTTACCATCTCTGTTCAGAATGAGCAATATATATCAAAAGTTATTTCCACTGAGGGTAACTTAGGTCAGGAGGCAGAATATGGTCTTTAGAGATTATCAATGCAATAAATTTCTGCCAGAGATATCAACTGTGTTGAAGTTTTTAACCGTATTTTGAACAATTAGAGCCAAGTTTATGCTAAATGTGTATGAGAACAAACTCAGGCTGAAGCAGATTTATTATAAAATCATTTTCAGAACAAACATTTCCAGGCAAACAGCATAGGGGAGATTTCCCTACTTCACAGGATTTCAAGCAGTGTTGGTGTAATCTGTCTATGCAAAATCCAGCTAGAGACATAGGAGCAAGAGCAACCTGTTTGTCCCACTGATCAAAAATAAAGCTGTCAGGTCACTTGTTTTCTTATTCTATTTGTACTCCTCACTCCCCTGGGGTGTGTGATTAAGCAGCAAAAATATGGGGTTTGGGTAAAAACTTTTTCTTGTCATTTCAGAGACCAGTCACTGAAAAGTTACAAAAAGCAAAGCCACGTGTAATGTAGTTCCCAATGAAGGCTTCTGTGAAGCTATAAAACATCCTCAGCCTAAATCCCCATGATCTGTGCCTCTGCTCTTCAGAGGCAGGTCCCCTTTTAGAAATATGGGCACAGTAGTGGTCAGCTGGAATTAAGGTACATAAAGCAACCCAAAATAGATCCTTTAAATCAAATAGAGGAGCACAAGGCTTGATTTTGCCTTTAATTCCATCTTTCCCCTTGTTTGCTTCTACTTATACAGTTTATCCTTAAAGGTTTGAGATTATCTAAAATAAATCTCCTGAGAGACTACCAGCAAAGTCTGAAAGCTAACCCAAACTGTAATAATATCTTTTAAAAAGTAGAATGCAAGAAGTGCTAATAGAGGAGGAAATATTTTCATCTCATGATTTGGATTATCATTAGGACTCCCAAAAGCTTGGCAATTACATGTTTAGCATGATCCATCTGTGAAGTTTTTTTGCTTCCTCGAATTTAGGAAGCTGAACTGAACTGGAACAGTTTTAACCTTGGACCTTTTCATACAATTTCTTTCACCAAGTTTAGTTAGAAGCCACAAGCACTGACCCTCTGCCTCCTAATTTAGGCAGGGGAAGGTCAGTGCTTGGCTTCCTGCAGGAGACTCTGGTCTCTGCAGAGTTCAAGAGTTCAGAGTGAGAACAGAGTTCAAACTAGAATCTCACTCCACACATCTGCAAGGTGGTTTGTAAATAAGGTATTTGACACAATGGAGAAAAAAGGAGATGCTAATTGCTTCAATAACCTCCAAATGCTTTTCTTTCTTTTCATTGGAGATCCATTTAACACATGTCCTGGCCTGAACGTTCCCTGATTATGACCCAAAAGGCAAAACAAAAGAAAGTAAGATTATGGCAGCCATAATACTGTTGTCTTGGGATAACTACTGGAATTAATCCACCACCTGTACAAAATCTTCTGTCCTTTTCCCCTTATTATATTAAGTTTTATTCTGCTCCTATAAGGCTTTGCATGTTAAGTAACCACAGAGTCAGACATCAGACCCTAGAGTGTAAAAGCTTCTAAAAATTGTTTATATTTGCATTATTTTTCTCCTCCATACTTGTTTTTTTTAAATATTTCTGAGACAATGTAAGAGTAAGGGCAGCACTGAGAAACAAAAGGAGGGGCAGAACTGTTTGAACAGAGTTCTAGCAATTCATACCAGGAGGAGGCAGCTCTTTCCTTTCCATAAATACCTATTTTATTCCTTTTACTCTGTCTAGTCTCTGTTCCATGTCAGTCTTTCCAGGCAACAGTAAGACTGCAGGGCCATATCCCAGCTTTCACAAGAACAAAAACACTTTCTACTTGAACAAGCTTTTATTTGTGTGCTTCTATTCCATCATTACATTTTAGGCAGATCTGCTCTGATGTGGTCAGGATTAAAGTTTTTCATTCAAAACCACTGACATGTAAGGGTATGAATTTTTGTGAACATTTTAGTAGCATTTTCAAGAACCTCCAACATTAAAACCCAGAAGTTAGACCTAACTTCAAGATAGGCATTGGCCTCATAGTGAAAAGTTCTCCCCAGCTGTTGAAGGCCCAGCAGCTGACTTCTCACTTGGCCATTTTAGAAAAAAACAGGAACTTCTTGGGCTACAGGAAGCTCTTTTGCTTAAATTAAAAATATAAAGCCAAAAACAAAACAAAACAAAACAAACCCTGAAAACAATCAAACCTAATCAAAGGAAAAAAGGGAAATCACAGAATTATTAGGTTAGATATCAGGAAAAGGTTCTTCATCCAGAGGGTGTTTGGGCACTGGAACTGGCTCTGCAGGGAACTGGTCACAGCACCAAGCCTGACAGAGTTCAAGAAGTGTTTGGACAGTGCTCTCAGGCACATGGGGTGTCCTGTGAAAACAGCCAAGGAAAAGTTTTCTTCCCCATTTTGCAAGGTCCTGAGCCTAACAAGGACTTGGAACAGGACAGTAATACTCATCCAATCCCCAAAGCTGCCCTCACCATTTGGTCCTGTAAGCTGGAGCCATGAATGAAACCAGTATTACTGGAGATTAATTTAAATACCAAAATAATACCCAAAATAAGGAAATACATATGCTGTCAGTCCAGCTCCAAAAAGAAATAGAGACACTGCAAAGATGAAATAATCATTTCCCCAAGGTTGGCCTTTTTCTTTAATTTCTTTTTCTCTAAGGCTTTCAGTTAATTCACATGAAAGCAAACTCCTGCTAAGCCATCCCTGGCTGCACTGCTCCCTGAGGAGATACCATGCAGTGATAAAACAGTGTTTCTCCAACAAGCCAGCAGTTCTTGATCAACATCATTTGTTTATCAATGTTTCTTACTAACCAACAATGTATCATTTAAAAAGATGACAATTAAGGATCCCAGTGAATAATTGAAAGTTAACCCATCACAGCTTGTAAATGGAAAAATGTTTGATTGAAACAGGTGTAACAAACCAATTATTTTTTATCACTGCACTCAATGCACAAAGAAGACCACCAGAATTTGTATGAGATGGGTTTTTTTTTGAGCAACAGTGACCCTGCTTTACGTTGCATATGAAAAACAAGTTGCTACAGGATTAATTCACAATTCTGGTCAGAGCATCCTGGCAGGGGCTAATGTTCCACAGGCAACATCAGTGCTATAACTTAAAGCTTTCAAAACTACCAGAAAAATCTTAAAACCATTAAGATTATGACTATGCACATTTATGAAGATGAATATTTGACAGGACAAAACACCTTTAAGTCACTGGCTACTCTTATACTGAGCTCATTGCTGTTGCAACTTTAAGGCCTGTGAAGCTACTTCTGAAGATGAAAGGATCATGACACAGTACTCAAACAGCTTTGATTCAAAGGGTTTGTTTCAAGAAAAGCATGAGTAGCACAGCAGGTAAATTATGGTACAAAATCAGCCTGGGATGTCAAGTGAATTTCACAGTAATGAAATGAATTAAGCATGCTGGCAGATGGAAGCAAGAAGGATATGCATCAGTATGTTAATTGTGCCAGTCTGTCAATGACTTCATCAAGTTTAATCTGTTTGGTTGCCACTCTCTGTAGCCTCTGTGACAAGACCACCCCATCTGTCTGGAATTATCAGACACATCCTCTCCTCCTACTGTGGGTGCAGTCTGATCAGACAAGCAGCAACAACTGGCATAGAGAGCTTTGGGTTATTTAAGCAACAGATTCCAAGAAAAGAGGCGAGTAATTTTTGAGGAGACAAACAAAAAAAAAACACTGACTGGGCTTTGAATGTGCACAGAAGTGCAGGAAAGCCAAATTACCAGGTAGAGCTGTAAAGAACAGACAGTAAAACAACTGCACAATTAGACTACATAATTGTACTGAGTCTGGCTGGGACAAAGATAACATTGTTCATAGCAGCCTGCAGGACGCTGTGCTCAGGATTTAGGTCTAAACCATGTCAGTGCACACCAGTGCCCTGGCTATTGCTCAGCAGCACATCAGGAAGGGGGTTTGAGGTTAGGTTTCTCCCTTCCACTTTGTACCCAGTGATATAAGCAGTCAGAAGAGAACACAACCAGGAGAGCTGACCTGAACTGACCAAAGGCATATCCCATACTCAGCAAGTACAGTTTAGGGAAAGGAAAGTGAGAGGAACATTTGTGATTATGGCACTTTTCTTCCCAAGCAGCCTCTGTTGCACAACTTACCAGAACTGCCTGCTGATAGGAAACAATGAATGAACTCCTCATTTCAATTTGCTTGCACACAACTTTGTTTCAGTTATTAAACTCTATTTACCTTGACCCATAAGTTTCCCTCTCTTAGTTTTCTAGTTCTCTTCTTTATCTTGCTGTGGGGAATGAGCAAGCTACTGGGTGGGAGCTTGGCTGCTAGCTGGGGTCAAGTCACCATACTACTTTAGAATTAAATCAGAAAAACTTGAGTGACACTATCAAGAGATTTGCACCTTCTGGCTGCAGTGCCCACTAAATCCCCCCTTTTTTTTCCCTGCTAAATTGTCATTTAGATAAACAGAAAGCACAGCAGCAGCAATGCCAATGCAGGTATGTATAGCCTGTAACTATAAATACCATGAGAAGATACAAGGTCTTCAAGCAAATACAAAGTACTGGTTTAAAAGCATTTGGATGAAGGTTCACACTGTCACAACAATTGTAACACATACCTTAGGAAAGAGCTCATGTTTCTACTAAAAAAAAACTTAGAACAGGAATCAACAGAAGGCTGTGGTTGCAGATTCTCAAGATCAAAACCAAGACCAGCTCTGAAACCTAAACATTTCTAACCTAGAGATGCACAGAAGTGCTGCCACCAAGCCCCTGCCTGGCTGTCCCTGTAGTTGCCCCCTACATGCCAGGGTTTTCCATCATGATGTGCCCATTTACAGAGCTACAGGACCAGGTTTAACTGTCTATGTAGCTTATCAAAGAGATGGATCACAAAAATCAATCTTCTGTGTAGTGGACAGAGAAGGCTTCAGACCCTCAGGATCTTCTGTGTAATTTCATGCAACTGCAATGAGGTGATTAGCCAGGTTTTCTTTCCTCAAAATGCAGCCTTGGAAATAGTTGAACGAGCAGCTTTATGAAGTAGGAAGCTAATCAAACACACATTTGTAATTGGATAAAGGATTACAGAAAGTCTAGATATGAATAAAACTCAGCTGCAAGTAATCACACTAATTAATCAAACTGGTGACAACTCTGAACTAAAAATATTGCATTTTCTCAACAAAACCAGTAGTATTATGAGAGTCACACAGAACTGAGAACTTCTTCCTCTTTTTCTGGTGTGTGGAGGCAAGCAGCCCCCCTTCCCATGCACACCATCACCTCTATGAGCAACCCCAACACCAGTCCAGCCCCTTATTCTCACAGGGGGACTGCAGCCATCCCACTGGCACAGCACCATTCCTTGCTGTGGTTGTACAGGATCTGCAGGGAACATCCATTTCCCTCCCTGGCTGCAGTCTTGCCCACCCATCTTGGGCTGCAAAGCAGGATGTAACCAAAAGCATGTATTCTATCACCATCTGTTAAACCAGGTGGGGCAGTGATCCTTATCTTTTCCACAACCCATCCTTCCCCCAGGAAGATCTCTTCTGTTAATGGCCAGTGAGTCCCACTGCATGACTGATAAAATCACATTATTCCATTGGGAGATGCTCCATCCAGGGGGAGCAGCCAAACATTTCCTACCTAGATAAAAACTGAGATTTGGAACATCAGAGCAGCCTTTTCCCCTGGATCCCAGAGTAAAGCCAGACCCTTCTATATCATCCCTGGACCTTCGGAGGAAAACTGCACCTTCTCCAGGAGCACTGCTCCAGCTGAACCACATCTGCCACTGCAGGAGGATGCAGCCACCATTGAATGGGACTGTGCCAACACCCTGACTGACTGATGGGTGTCAGGTTGTATTCTGACTCTGGCAGTGTTTTGGGCTTGTGCCCTGCAATACTCTATTTCTATTTGAATTTTTCCTAGTAATGAACTGTTATTCCTATTCCCATATCTTTGCCTGAGAGCCCCCTTAACTTAAAAATTATGATAATTTGGGGGTTTAGATTTCCCATTTCAAGGGTGGCTCCTGCCTTTCTTAGCAGACATCTGTCTTTCAAACCAAGACACCACCCCACCACCTGAGAGGGCTGGCCCTGCTCATGCTCCCCTCAGCTTGTGCCTGACCTGAGACAGCCTCCCTAAAAAAAGACCAGAACTGAGAACAAGATCAAGGTTACCTCTTGCCTCTTGGGGAGCACAGTCCTGCACCTAAGGTGACCAGGGCATTCCCCAGTGGCAGAGGCATCCATCCATACATCCTTTCAGCTGGAGGCTTCCATGTCTGGAGAGCTTGCACAAGCCAGCATAATAATAATAAAAAAAAAATTCTGAATCTCTAGTGTGAAAAATATTTTGATCAACTTAAGATATCTGAAAAAGGTTTCCTCAAGGACAAGGCCACAAGGATCACAAGCCCCAAAAGCTGGCTGTTCTGAAACAGTGGTATAAAATCAGAAATATTCTCTACCACTCCACATTACTGTCAGAGTCATCATGAAAAACCCCAATTAATTTAATTCACAGCTATTTTAACAAAAAATAGCTAAAATCCTCAGCTAGTCTGTCTTCATCCACAACACCTGCCCATCGAACAGGTAAAAGCATTTGTGCTCTTACCAGAACTGACAGCAACTTTTCAACCAGATGCCCATCACATCTTGCAGGAAATTAATCAAAGCAACCATTATTGGTATTAACATCCTATTAATGATCAATAATCAGGAGTCACTTTTAGTATACTTATGTTCAGTCTCCACAATTTTCTCTTTTCATGCTGTACAATACATTTAAGAACCAATCCATTTTCACAAACCCAATTATGTCATTTTTTAATGCCTGCATTGAACTAGAAATAGGAGTCATAGAAAAACATAAGTGAGAGAAGAGCTTAGTACCAGTAAAAGCAGCACCTTATTTTTCCTCTTGCTATAACCTAGAAATCAGTGGAACACCTAGAAACCTCAGAGGAAACTACATTAAGAATTAACTTTGAAATCTTTGCTCAACTTGATGCCTAAAGAGAAAGAAAGGTTAACAGCTGTCTTACTGATAGGTGGCTAAGAACTACTGTAATTAGAGTGGCTGAGCAGCAGGTATTATTTTTTTGTATGAAATTTGCTGCTTTGTCTGCAACATTTTCACACAAGTTATTCCCTTCCACACAGAATTATTTCCTTTCGTTTTCATGAACAATTTTGTTAATGAAAAGCAATATCTCTAGTCTTAAATCAATTTAATAATTGAATAAGCCCCTTTACCTTCATTAATCCTCCTGGCATATCCATTTTCCTTAGGAATTGTTAAAATTTCTCCCTCCTTAGATATTATCTTACCAGCCACAAATTCATCACATACCACCTACAATAACAGTTTCTCACTAGGTTCAATGTATTTACTTCAGTACTCAGTAAATGGACAAAAAATAAAGCAGGATAAAAAGCACATTTCTGAAATAACCTGTAATATCCTTCCCTCTCTTCCATGAATACCCATTTTACTTGAGTCACCGAATTCTGTGGTTAAAAGATGGGTGTGAAACAGCTCTACTGGATTTTTAAAATTACTTTTGGCCAAAGCAAACACATTCCTTGGATGCAGTAAAAACTAGAGAGCAGTCCCATTCTTGGCATGAGCCAATACGACACTGCAAAGATATCTCAAGTGGAGCTGGAAATGAAGAGCTGAAAATTGTTCCACATTTTCTAAGTCCACTGCAAAGTTTTAGTTCCCCTTTTTACATTTTTACTATGAACAGCACAAATATCAACAAATTTCTGCCTGTACTTTTATGAAAATGCAAAACTACATCTTATTTCATTCCTTGTATATGCTGCTTTGTTTTCTGAAGAAAGACTCTGCTACATTAACAATGACTAATCTAAACTGGTTAGGAAGGATCACACCAAATGCTGATGTCTAAATCTGCCAGAGTCACCTTTGGTTCTCTTTCCAGTCAGAGAAGAAAAATGGGCATTCACAGGGCATGAGTCATCTTGTCCCAGCATCCACCAGATCTAAACCAGGTCAGACAAAACATGACCTGAAAGCATCCATGTCTTTTCCCTGAGTATGAAGTGTCTCAGCTGGCTGGAGCTCAAATAAAGACATCAACGCTGTGCAAATATAATGGTGGAGGATGTGAATCCTGCCTGTTGTGACCAGAGCACAGCACAAGGTGTGACTGGCACCCCAGTGCTCTTTACACAAAGCTCTCTCTGCAATACTCATCTTCTGGTCCAGATTTCCCAGTCCAGGTGATTAACACCACATGAATAATAGGTATGTATGTTTGGCAGCCAAACTGAGAGGATGAAAAAGAAAAATTACATTTAGATTGTTCCAGCAAATGTTAAACACCTACTGGGATAAAACTTCATGTACTAGCAAAGTGGGAAAATCTCATGTTACAGCCTAGACTACCCTTCAGAAGCACTTCTGTATAAATGGGTGGAATAATAGAAAGGGAAAAGAGAATGAAAAGAGAGCATATTTCCAACATTACAAGGGAGGCTTATCACTGACCACAATTATCCCTGCCCAAAAACTTTTTTCTTCTTCTTAAATATGGTATCACCATTTCTGATTGGAGCTGGCTGGCATTGGCCCTGCTGGACATGGGGGAAGTGTCTGGCAGGTTCTCACAGAAGCCACCCTTGTAGCCCCCCCACTACCAACACCTGGCCATGCAAACCCAATACATTGTGAAATTCAGAAACACCTACAGATGCTCTGAACAATATTTGCTGTTTAAACTGAGCATTTTAACTCCCTGCTTTCTTCCCTGTACCTAGTAGATTAGAAGCCCACACCACAGCCAAACCACCTCAATATTAAGCTATAGGAAGATGGCTCTTCAAGCATTGGACTTCACTATCACTGATTCAAAAAAATCATTCATAGCAGTCAGGACCAAGCAGGACTTCTCAGTATTACAACTTTCTTCTTTAAAAAAAAACCTACTCACACTTCCACAACAGCCAAACATCTTTAAAAAACCCCCAAACAAACCAGGAAACAGGAAAACCCCTAAGCTCTTTCAATGTTTCTGAAGAATGAATGTCAGCACTGGGTGCTGCAGTCTCATTTTACAAGATCCAGAGATCTCTAAGAACCAGAGAGTTGATGGTACCTACTTTTACCAGAAGTTGTTTAAAACACTAAAAGAAAATGTCCTTTATCTGCAAATCACACCTATACTACTCTGCAAGTATAATTGTATAGATCCTGCTCTGCACAGTAAGTCATGACAAAATCAAAGCTATGCAAGTTTTCTCTCCCCTCCATCAACTCAACTCTTCCTGGCTAGATTCAGCAACAAAGAATGTTTCCTCAGCTCTAGCTTAAATTAAGAAATCCCAAAATCAGTAATTTCAGATAGTAGAAAGCTAATTAGTCCTGCTTGATGTTCAGCTGCAAGATTTTATGGTGGGGGAGTATTGTGCCAGCTTATGTGATCAAATATCTGGCTTTAAAATATTTCAGAGTGGACTAAAGGAATTCTAAAATCAATTAGCTTGTTAATATCTCACAGGCAGGATTATAAACTTCTGTCTGAGGGTGCAGCACTGCAGTCTTGCAGGAGGTTGCTGGAAGTCCTCTAATGAGGGGCAATTTGTCCTTAGACCAGAAATCATCCATGAAGTATTACAGCTCCTAAGCATCTAAAACTGCTGCATGATTTCAGGGATGGGAGAGTACATGGATACAGAGTTTTGGATAAAAAAACCAAAACAACGACAACATAGCAGCAGCACCAAAAAATTGATGTTTGACTTACTAGCCATGAAAATAATAGCACCAGAAAATGGGTGGTAATTTGAAAGCAGCTCAGCTGAGTAAACAGATTACAGATATAACAAAAGTGCTTGAGATGTCATGTCACTGCAAAAAAGAAGCAAAAGGACATGTGTCTGCCTAGTTCTAGATTAGCAACCAAAACTGAGATGAGATGATGGAGAGGGAGCATTTGGACAGCCTTTGGGTCTCTCTGCCTCCCAGCTTCTGAGCAGACTTTTGAAGGAGCTTTCAAAGCCCTTTTTGAAACATGCCACCTTATTTCTGGTTATTGCAGAAGTTGTGTAAGCCATTTGAGACATAAAGCAGTTACAAATATGCAATAATTTTGTCTGTAAGGGATTATTTTCTTTTCATGTCACTGAAAGACTACATGAATAGGGAATGCTGATAGGAAAGTTGATATTATCCTATTAATTTGCCACTGTACAAAGCTACAGAAATTGACATGTTTCAGAGTGCTACCCCCATGTTGTAACAACTACCTAAAGTTTTTTTTAAAAAAGAGGGGGTGATTTGAAGCTAAAAATTTGCACACAGCAGAACAAAAGTGACAGGAGAAGTGCCTAAGGATACCTATTTAAAGGAGTTTTTTAAAACTTGTCTTTCATTACATTAAGACAGCAACTTACAGAGGTATTACCCTTCTTCATTTGCCTGCAATATTACCTTGTTACAAATTCCAATGAGCAGACATGTTACAAAACTTCACTCAGTCAAAGGAAGAGGAGAGAAAAACAGTTGAAGCAAAGTAGTCAGAGCCATCAAAACTTTCATAGCAAGGAGACTAATTTTAATCCCTGACTTCAAAAATTATAAGGCAGCACAGTTTCAACAAGCTTTTGGTAATGCTGTAAGTACTGCAGAACGAGAGCTTCCTTCCACAGCCACATCCTGTCTAAAAAATTGCTGTAGTACAAAGAGCAGAATGATGGCAGGCACAAGACCAAGTTGGCCCTACAACAGTGCTGCATCTTCAGGAAACAAAGTTTAAAATCTTTTAATGGTGAGCAAGAGTTTTACTGTATGTCAGAAATATGCTAAAAAAAAAAAACAAAAAACAAAAAACAAAAATCTAAAAAGGTTGGGATTGTGGTGTGCAGTAAAATAAGCAGGTAAAAGCAGGGAACTGCAGCACCTGGGCAAGGCTGAGTGGAGCAGATGGCACTGGGACCCAGAGCACAGAGTGGAGGGACTGAGGTAGCAGGACAGAGGAAAGGATGGTGACAAGGCTACCAGAAGTTGTAATTAATTACAGCAATTACAGCTGAGGAATTCCAGAACCCATAGCACTTGTCTCATCACACTATCTTACACAGCTTCAATTCTGTTAAATTCTGTACAGCTGAAATAACAGCAACGATTTGTTATACCTGGGTGTTGTGTGGATAAATGTGCTTACCAGGAGGTTCAGATTCTACCACCAAGGCAGCAGATGTGCTGGAACAGCAACAATGCTTCTCCCCTCAGCATTCACTGCAGCTCAGGGCTTCTATATTGTACCATTCCTCCCTTACCAGCAAATACTGCTCAGCCTCACTGGCAAGGTGCATGTCCTCCCCAATTAGTGGAGGAGCTGCTCACTCCATGAAAGCCTTTGGTTGCTAAGGGACAGCTTCCTTCGTTCACACTGAGGATGACCTGACACTGGGATCAGCAGAATTTCTGTTCAGCCTTTGCAGTTTTTGGATGGATGAGCCACTGGATGGAATGAGGCTGCCAGGGGATGAATCAGTCATAGCAAAACCCTTTTGTGCAGAAACTCTGCAGCAGCTGCAGCCATGGGTTCCCTTTAAGCTTTGAACTTGATGTCTGCTTTAAAGGTGCATAGTTCTCAGTGTTTCAGGCACAGAAAGATCAAGTTTTGGGGCCTTTATTCAAGCTTTTCAAATTCGTGGAGTTTTTTTATTCTGATATTTCTGCCTCCCCATTCCCCTTATGTAAAAATGGGAAGGCATAACTTTACCTTGAAAATAGCTACATTGGTGGTAGCAAGATACCACATATAAAAGCATTACTAAAAACCATTGTTATAACAAGTATTTTCTATTCAGATCAGTATTTGAATAATCTATGTGGACAACATATCTTAAAGCATAAAATCTAAAACTACTATCAGCTTGCTTTTAATGCCATCCATCTTACAAATTTCATGAGTCATAAACCCATGGAAAAAATATATGACCTCATAACTAAGAGCAATTGTAAAGTACATACACACATGAGGGAGCTCATATAGGGTAGTTTTTAAAGAGCAAGATGAAATACAAGTTTATTCCATTAAGAAACTGGGAAAAGGTTTGGGAGTAGTAGTTTTGGATAAATAAGAATTAATATATTACTATAGTAGCAGAAGATATAAAGAAGAAAGTATTCTCTAGAAGTGGTTTTTTGCTCTGGTGTTGAAATTTAAAATAAAATTTAAAAAAGAAAAGGCCTTCTTTCCCCCTTCTTATAATCTCTGTGGGAGACAAAATTCCAGGCTAAATATATTACTGCTGTAAACCATCATAGCATGTCCTACACTGGGCAGCCAATCCCTTTTTTCAGCACTATGTTTTCACACAGGTTTCACACAATGGGTCAGGCTGAGAGGGACCACAGTGGTTTATCTGGTCCAACCTCCCTGCTCCAGCAGGGTCATCCCAGAGCATACAGCACAGGATTGTGCCCAGATGGTTCTGGAATATCTCCAGTGAGGAAAACTCCACAGCCCCTTTGATCAATCTGTTCCAGCGCTCAGACAATGCACATTAAAGAAGTTCTTAATGTTACAGTGCACAGGATTCTGCCCATTGCCTCTTGTCCTGCTAGCTTTGTTTCCATGACATCTCATTAGTCACTTTGGAAATCTCAGATATAAACCAGATGTTTAACTCTTCCTAAATTTCTTGGGGAAGCATAATTCCCACACAGCTGCCATCCTTGTGCTGCCTGTAATATGGATAAAAATATTTTATTTCAACTTCCACTTTCAAAGCATGGTAATGACATAATGAAGTGAGAGAGAATGGAGATAAATACTTCAGTGCATGATATTTTACACATGAGAAAGGCTAAGAAAATATCACAATACAGGGACTGCTGCAACTATTTCACTGAATTGAATTACACAGGTATTGGAGAGCAGGGATGCAGTACATTTGAAATCCATTGATGCAGTGATCCCTTGTCCTAGAGTCAAATGGCCATAACCACAGTGCCAATCATAACTTAAAAATTTAATTTTAAACATAAGGAAATACTAACAAAATACTAATTTTATCAAAACTAAATGCAATGCTAAAACAGATCAGGAATTATGATGTGAATTTTTTTACTTTCTCTTTTAAGTATGGATGACACTTATTCTTCCACAGAATTTGCTTTTCATTTGCCATGGCTGAGAAGTACATTAATTAAAACTATAAGCCACTCTCTTTTATGAGCAGGAGGATGCAGTGTTGCTAGGAAACAAAGTTATGATCCCAGTGTAAACTTCCCTAACAGCCAGAGGAAACACTTCATTAGAAATCCAACTGGGGCATTTAGGGAACACAATAAAAGAGACAATGGAAGTGGGAGTCTTCCATATTTAGTTCCTCTAAATTTATAAGACATTTTGTGTAGGTAAATTCCTGCATCTTATGCTAAAAGACTTATCTTTGAGGAAATAGCCTATTGAGAAATATTAAACAGAAAAGAGATTCCTCCCTGACTTACCCCTCCAAACAACTAAAAGCCACTTAACACCCCATACAAAATTGTAATTTTGCAATATTTGCAAACTAACAGCAGGTCTACTAGCTGAAAACTTGGGAGTTTATCAGCTAAAAGGAGCTGAAAAGGTTCACACAGGTATGCAACCAGGGGATGGTGTGACTAGACAGAAATGGCACTTCTCACAAATATATGAGGCAACCAGAAGGATGGATTAATATGGTATTAAGGACTTATGGGATCTCATCTTTAACATTACACCCTTTAATCAGTGATGTTTGGTTTGAATTAATACAGAAAGGTGCAGATACAGATGAAAGATCTCTTTATTAAGGAAATGGTGTTATGACAACATGAGAGTTCAGGACCTATGCTATGCAAACAGAAACTATATCTATATACACACATAAATATGCTTATATGCACGTACTTGGATATGATTATAAACGAATAGTACTGTGGGTAAGTTTTCTAAATAAGATTTCATATCTACAAAAATTTCTCTCTGTGACTGGGCTGCCTCTTTAGAGTTCAGGTGGTTCTTTTTGCATGGACATGACTTTTGCTCCTTTAGCCAAGTGAAGCAAAGGCCACACACTGGGAGCAAAGCATAGGGGACAGAGAATGTGTGCCCTCAGATCCAACCTGAGACACCTGAGGGTTAATTATAATTCAGTCCTTATCAGACTTCTGTAACCATTGAACTCACTTCTGGAGCAGGTGTTCACTTGAGGTTTACTGACACACCAGTGCAAAAAAACCCACACTCCCTACTTCCTATCTTACAGTTGGCTGCATATTTGGGTTTTTCCCCACACCCAGAGAAGAAGGAAGTCCTCCTAGAGACAAGAATAATCATTCTCACCTCATTATCTGTCCATCTGTGAAAGAACTGATTTCTAATCTCAAATCTGCTTCTGCAGAAGACCACAGCACGCTGAACATCTCTCTTGACATGCTACTTTCCCTTCCTTCAAATTGGAGTTTCAAATAAAGAAAGCCTCACAGGAAGGAAAGGAAACTGAAACTTAGTGTAGGCTAAGACTCAGTACCTTTCAAGAGTGTCCAAGAGCAGCCTGGCACACAAGCTCAGCCCAGTGCCCTCCTGCACCATGGAAATTCCAGAAGGAGGCAGCTCAGCTGTGTTCAGAGCTGGATGTTGATGGCAGTAGAGGGGGAGGTTGCCCTGCTTCCAGAATCTCTCCAGCAACAGCCTTGCCAGCCCTTCCATTTCCATCAGCCCTGCAACCTGACCATCAAATATCATAGGAAATCAACGTGATTTTCAGGCTGTTCAAAGTCTAAGCGACCAGAAGGCAACAGAAATTCCTCCTTTGTAATCCATTTTATGACCAATAAGGATCAAAATTAAGGTCCACTGAGGGTGGATCATGAGAATCTGGCAGAACACACTCAGCAGTGAGAGTGATGGGTGAGAAGCCATCACCACCCCCAGCAGGCTGCATGGATACTGTGTTCACTACAGGATTCTTAGAAATACCTAAGAGAAGCATGTATTTCAGTGTTTTCCTCTGTGCCTTTCTCCACAACACGCATTATTTAACTCAGTGCAATGTTACACAGAGAACAAAGTGCCCAGGACTTCCCACATCCACTGTGACTTGGCTAAAACCATGGTTAGCAAAGCAGAGTGGGTGAAGAATAACAACTGAAACACAAAGGCTGCATCTAGGTTCCTTCCAAGGTCTACCTAAAGCAACTTTAGTATTTACAGACGTTTACAGAAAATCTCTAGTCTGGGCTCCAAATATTTTTAATAAGAGAAATGCATTACTCTAGAAACTTTGCAGGAAAGAGCTAGCTATCAGTAAATCTAAAAGCACTGTTTCTGCATGCAGTCTTTGCCTTGCTTTTGTTCTCAGATCACCACTGCTGTAACAGCTCCATTAGCATTCTTTACAAAACCTTCTAACGATTCTGTCAGTGTCTCTGTACACTTTGAAAAACTGATCTGACAAAAAGATGAAATCTCAGACATCACTATAATAAACATTCATCTTAGAGGACAGGATGTTTTCTCAATACCTTTGTTGCACATTATTGACTGCACAGAAATCCAGCACTGCCAAGTAAAATCTGCCATTTGAAAGGCTACAGGATGCTTTGCAGAAGGGGCTTGGCAAAGCTCCCCTTTGTTCTACAAGCAAATTCCCAGGCCCCTAAAGTTTGTCAAGATCCACAGGTGATGCACAGGAGCCCTCACAGCTGATGCATCAGATAAGGTAGTGTGGTCAGGTTAAAAGCCAATTTAAATGAAGTTTGATGATGACAGATCAAGGGTTTTTATTCAGAGCAATATATGCAGAACATATTTAGGGTAGGTCTGTAGAGACTGAACTCACAAAACATCATGTCTAAAGCCTAGCACTGAAATAAAACTGAAAGGAATACTCTAGCCCATACACAATTTTCAAAAATAACTTTTTCATTGGTTTATATCTGTGATGATTTTTAAAGACAAGCAGAACTAGCAAGCAGATAAAAAGACAAAGGAGAAAGTTGAATGTAGACTCCCTCTGCATTTGAACAGCAGCTCCCCATTTATCAAGACTGCATATAGGATGTTCAGTCTTTCAACAACAGGAAAGCAGAAGTTTGCATCTGCAGGGATTTACATGTTAGGTCAGTCTGCAAGGCATCACAGGCCTGACATGGAGGCAGAGGATTCACCTTCCCCACTCCCATCCATCCCACTGGAGGCCTGCAATTTCCCAGGACTGCTTTCCTGGAGTGGGAAGTATGGTGAGTCCAGCATTCTCTGAAGATGCTGCTAAAATCAAGGGCAAGGCAGCAACTCAAAGGCCATGGAACCAACATCCAAGCACTGCTGCTGTTCCTCCTGATTCAGGGCACGTAGCCACTGTTTCACTTAGCACATTCAGCTCTCTGCTCTTCCAATAAATGTAAAAATCCTCAGGAAAAGGAAAATCCTCTTAATTGCCACTTACTGATCAAGATGTT
Source organism: Muscicapa striata striata (assembly GCA_030060385.1). Lineage (NCBI taxonomy): Eukaryota > Metazoa > Chordata > Aves > Passeriformes > Muscicapidae > Muscicapa > Muscicapa striata. The sequence goes on along the minus strand of JAREIS010000058.1, from coordinate 3,019,284 downwards.
GTGTGAAAACTTTTAACATTTTAAAATTAAGGAAAAAAATTGCTAAAAAGAAGCCCAGCTCTCATGAAATGGAAAAAGTGGGACAAGGATTTTTGCTGCACTAAGTAAGTCTTCTGTTAACCTGTAATTTCTGAACATCAACAGTGGAAGCAAGATTTCAATTGATTATTCCTTGTGGTGCAGGGAACTGGATTGATGGCCTCTTCTTCAAACATCACTGTTTAGGCTCCAAATACTAAGTCATTCCTTTGAGCAACAGAAAAATCCCTGCTGAGAAGGAAATATTTTGGAAGAACTTATCTTATATTTAGTTCTGAATCACTGTCTGTAGCTAAGTAAAATCAGGGCAAAGATATTTGCAGGTGTCCAGTCAGGCACTGTAACTTAATATTTACTTTGAATTAAATTCCAGGAGCTATTCTGGGATATTCACATAGGGGAAACTGAAAAACACTTAGATGGTTTATTTTAATGTGAAACCAATCTAACTTGCTAGTCCACATATGGCAGAGCTCTTTTGCTCATAATCCAACAGATCCTCCAGAGAAACTGCCTGCAGCATTTCAACTAACAAAGCTTAATTCTAGAGTTATAAACAGTTTTGAATGGCTGAAGAGAGCATGACAAGGGCACACTGCTGACAGAAACCTCCAGGTCACATCAATTTCTGTTGGCCATTTATATTTGCTTAAGGTATTAAAAAAATCCACCTTTTCCCTTCTCTACATGCACACTCCAACCCTCCAAGACTAAATAACTTATCAATTTTCAGGGCTACATTAACTGCTGATTAGTTGGGTGCCAAGTTAATTAAGCTTGTCTCCTTTTCATTATCAGATATGGCCCAGTACTCATTAAGCAGAATGCCACGGTCATTAGGGGTGTTCTGAGTGCAGATTTCCAAAGAGGCAGATAAACAACCTTGTTGTATATTTGCTAAATGTCTATCCATTTTGCATATATATTTTAAAAAAAATTAAAAAAAAAAAAAAAAAAAAAAAAAACACAAAACCCCCAAACATGAAGTGACAGCTATCTCAGGTGGCAGAGCATGGGTGGATATTGTCCTGATTTCAGGTGGGGTAGAGTTAATTTCTTCTCAGTAGCTGCTACAGCTCTGTGTTTTGGCTTCAGAGTGGTGTTAATAGCAAAACCTCAAACTGTCAGTGTGTTATGTTTATCCTAAGTCAAGGACAATTTTTTCTCCCTTGACTCACACTTTGCCACTGAGGAGGTGCACAAAAAAAAAAAAAACCAACTGGGAGGGAACATAGCCAGGACAGGTGACCCAATGGTCAAAGGAATATTCCACACCAGAGAACATCTTGCCCAGTATATAAACTGGGGGGAGTTACCCAGAAGTAACTGGGTAAACTGGGAGTTGTGGGAGTTGGCCAGTCTGGGTTCAGGAAGGTGGTTCTGGCATCAGTCAGCACAAGGTGAGTAGCTGCATTGTGCATCACTTTTTTTTTTAATTAACCCTCTTTTTTCCTTCTTTGTCCTCCAGATCAATTACAGCAGTTGAGAGTAAAGTCAGTAAAAAAGCTTTACCAAAAAGAGTCAAGCAGGACAGGGAGACTAAAGAGAATGAAGAAGCAGAACCATCAAAAGGGTGACTTTTAGGGCCATCATCAAGGTCATCCTTGGAACAGAAGGAGAGATAACCATGACTTGATCCCTATCCCTGAATGAACTGCAGGAGATATGAAAAGATTTCAGCTTTTGTCCATGTAAGATGAGACAATGGAGCCAAGAATGTCAAATCAGTGTATAAGGAAGCCAGATGGGATTCTTTGCTAAGGAACCAGGCATTAACAAAACAATGGAGAAAGCACAAATCCTTTATCTCTGGATATCATCTTTATCAAGTGTGAGGGTAAGGTGTCCTAATAAAGATGATATTCCATGTCACTCAGGCAAATGGACTGCAACGAAGAAAGGTATTTTATACCTGAGAGAATCAGCCATGGGAGAAATTATGGATTTTGGAACCAGAACTTCCTCCATAGTGACTCTTTTTATAGATGATGCAATTTGAAAGCATCTCTTTCTGTCCTTTCCCATGGTCCATACTGAAAATAAATCCATCTGGATGGATCAAACTAAGTCTAACTGAAATTAAGTTTTCTGTAATGCAAACAACAAATATGAATCTTGGGCAAAAGAAAAGGGTATCAGAGAGGTTTAAGAGAATCTGGTGTCCACCATGAGCTGAAATGGCAGAGGAAGCAAGGAAGTATTTGGAAGATAAATCAAGATCCAAGCAAGACACTTGTTTTTTAATGCCTGTCTGCATCTGCATTATCTGTAAAATAATGAAATAATGGCAGTTCATGGACTTGGGAAAATAAGACTTAGCAGAGATTTCATATACTGGCATGGGTCTCTAGCTAAGAATTCTGGTACTTGCCAAGGCTGATGTTGAAGGAAACCTGTTGTGATTCTATTACCTATTTAAAGGCATATTAAATAAATAACAGACTAAAACAAGTAACTATGGCTAAGGGTTGAAAATAATTCAGAAATAAAGTGTGAGAGCAAATCCAAGGAATTTGTGCAGCTGCAGCACTCCCATAATGGAACAATGGATTTGGCTATAATTTCCTTGTTGCATTTCAATATTTTGCATCCAAAACTAACTGTTTATGTGTAAAGAAAAAAGTATTGCTTTCAAATATATGGAAGCTGGATGAGAGAAAGTTAAGTTACCACCTGATAGTTTTTAGAGATGACCTATATTTCAGCAGTACATTTATATACTTTTCAGTGTAATTTCAGTTAAAAGCACTACCAAGAAAAAAGCAGATTGAAAATTGATTCAAGACCTTCTCTGCACTTGCATTCATTTTTCTTATTGTCAGAGCCAATCTACTCATATAATGGTGATATGCACAGTATTTAAGCTGAATTTTAGGCCACCAAAGATTATAGTTTAAGGTTACAAGCTTACACAAGTACTCTATTGAATTGCAGTTGCAGCTATTGCATTTTTGTGATTTATAGGTACAGTCTCTCCTCATGATTACAGAGGCAAATTGACACTCAATTCGTGACTTCTCTTTTTTTTTTTTTTTTTTGTTATCTCACTGTAAAACACATCTTTCGTGTAAAGAGCGTAAGAAATAATTTTTTAAAAATAATTTTAAAATACATTAATTTAGGGTTGGGTTTGAGATGCATGGCATATGAAGAGCAAGTTCACACTAGCATTGGGCTGAGCTGTAACTCCATGTTCCTGCATGTACACAAAGGAATATTGGGGACACCCCAGGAGTACAGTTCTCTCCATGGACCACACAGAGAGCTACAGCTCTTCATTCCAGCCTTCTAATTTAGTTAAAGGTGGACTCTGAGGCATTCCCACCATCCAAGTGATAAAATGAGGTCATTTACGTTGGTCTGCTGCTCACCTAATGTGCCCCTAGGAGGCTTGAAGGGCAAAACCCAGCCCTGGCACAAACAGAAGCAATGTTAATTGAGGTCAGTAATACATGCATTTACTTGCTGCAAGGCTGCCTTCCACTCCATGAGCACAGAGACATCATATTGCTCAGGTCAGAAAATCCTTATCTCCTGCCTTCTAGTTAAATGCTTTTCCCCACACCTCTTCCTACAATCAAGCAGTCTGTCTTCTTTTGCTTTTTCCAGTTTTGTGGAAAGGGGACTGCTGAAGGCCTAAGGCTATTTTCACTTATCTCGCTATACTTAGGAAAGTTTTTGCACAATGTGTACTCCCCAAATACCAGGCTTTGTACATAACTAACAGGAACAGCATCTTCTACCTGAAGCCTCCATCATACCTCACCTGTCAGCTTAGATGATACTAACATTTAATTATTTCAGGCCTTAAGGTACATCTCAATACCACAAAATAGAAAGAAAAAAAATAAGTAAGGGAATTAGGACTATATTATTATTATTATTAAATTCTTTCAGCACTTGGAGCATTTCACCCTGGTTTCATACCTTTGTTGAAGTGTGCACCAGAAAATGCAGAGGAGCATGGACAAAAATCCCCTATAATTAAAGGGAAAAGGAAAATCTGATACTTATGCCTTGTGATTCAAACAGAAATGTGTAATTTCACCATATACTGAACTAGCAGGATGACAACAGGTACAGATTAAAGCTCAACCTGTACTGTTTAACCTAAAGATGGATCAAGACAGATTGGATTGCATTGTCTACCTGAAGGAAAGAATTCTGCTAATAAATATTTTTAAAATATTTTATTTTAAATCTTTAAATCTTAATAAATCTTTAAATCTACCTTCCAAATTCTAGAAACTACAGGAAACTGTTCTGTATTACATGAAGGTAATTACTTTAGAAAGCAAAGAGAATTAATTAGCAAATATTTGGTTTAAGGACAGAACTTTCACTCTGTAACAATTTTAAGACAACACAAGAGATCCTGTAGAAGATGAGCCAAGACTGGAAGCCCCTGACAAGCTAGGAACCACCTGACAAATCTCTACAGTTATTCAAGGCAGGGAGGTCACTGTGTTATTTGATTTAAATATCTACATTTAAATAAGAAAGTTATCAAGATTCCAATATTTTAGCATGAAACAAGGCAGTTTTATCCTCAATATTTAACTTTGATTTAAAAGTAAGTATCAATTATGCTTGTGACTGCCTGAAGCACCTACACACAGCAATATTATTTCTGCTCTCCTGAGATGAATCTCACTTCAGTCTGTTTCAAACACTTATCCCAAACACTACACTGTCAAGGTAGGGCAGCCAAAAAGGACATTGAAAAGTCAGTCAAAGCATTTCTGTCAAAGGTTAAGGCTATGTATTTATTTATTTTAAACCAAAGCCACCATTAGTTTACCATGGAAGAAAGCCAGGATTTTAATTAAGAGAACAGCAGCTTCTCAGGTAATGCCTGGATTGTTACATCTAAATTATTATTGGAAGCACAGACTTCTCTCACCAAGGACAGTCCTATCCCAAATTACTTCATATCCCATTAAAGCAACATGGGATATGCAATTAGAGATAGAGACAATCTGCAATTGTCTCTAACTCCGGATGACTCAGCACCGAGTTGGGTTTTTGTGTTTCAAAGAAAATCATTATCAAATCAGAGCATCTGTGTCCATGTCTACTGGACTTCCATAATCAGAGTGTCAAAAAGCTGGCATTTTTGGTTCTGAAAGTTGCAAGATTTATATCCCCCCCCCCCCCCCAACAGTGAGCTCTTTGCAAAAATACCAGATGAGTGCCTTAATATCTGCCTTTTTGCAACTTCACTAGAAAATTTCTGATAATATCCAGCTTGCACTTTCTTAAAAAAAAAAAAAAAAAAGAGAGAGAGGGGAGAAGACACCACCTGACTTCACCCAGCAATTACTATATAAAGAACTGGCATTAGCAACATCCACAACATATGATGTCTAATCCTGAGGGAAAAAGCAAGGAAACTGAAGAACTACAAGGTGGCTGTTTTTAGCAGCATGACAGCACTGAAAAGCTGTGGTTCTGAACAGATCCTAAGATGTCAACAGAGCACTCATGTGCTTGTATTAAGTACTGCTGGCAAGATTCTGTACCAGCCTGGATGTGGGGGAGGAAAGTAAAAGACCACAGCACAACAAAGTGTTACATAAGGACAAAGCATTACTAGGTCAGATCCAGGTGGGAATGCAGTTTCTGGGCTTCCACCAGCCCACAAGAGCATCCTGTTTCTGGAGGACACACACCTGGCACACTCCAAGTCCACAACACATAATGATGCACACAAGTGGGGCTTGATTCAGTACTTGCCTGAAGCACAGGCATTCCCCAAGGCTCACAGGGAAAGATGCAGCCAGAGTTTTGGAAAAATCTCTGCTCTGCACAAGTTTTCTGAACTGAGATGAGTAAATGAAGCAAACCTACTAGAAGCAAACCCACTTCCCTAGAAGCTACAGAAAGTCAGTTCAATTATTTGTATTGACAAATCAAGGGGGGAAAAAAAAATACACCCCAGCACCCTCACCCTCCTCATCAGAAACAGCAGGAAAGCATTTGAGTATCAGGAATTGTAAACAACCTTCAGATTTCAAGGACAAAATTAGTTTAGGGCTATACAAGATCTCTCCACTCCAAAGGTAAAACAAGACAAAAATACAATCAATAACTTCAGAATCCTTAAAAAGAATACAGCACATCGTTTTTTTAGCTATCATTTCACAGATTACACACTTGAATGAAGTGCTGTCCAAGCTAAAGCAGGCAGCACAAGTTGCAGAGCTACATCAGGAAGACTGACTGAGGTAGATTAACTGAGTTTTGTAAATGAAGTAGCTGCTCTAAGTTTAGCATACATCCCACATCACCATAATTATAAAAAACACCATTTTCTCAAGTCCCAAGTCAAGGAATGGATAAGACCCTGCACATCACAGTCTGAAGCAGCATTACCAGAAAAATGTGTATCTGTATCTCCCTACCTGTGGTGAAAATAGATCTTGTCGATAAGAGGGAGCAACATATCAATTAGCATATCAATTAACTGGGAAGAAGAGTGCACAACTCTGCAGCAACCTAACCTTTATTCATGTTGTGCTGCCTTATAGAGTAAGGCAAAGAACACCCACCCTAAGTTAAAACAGATTTGTTTTCTAATAGATCATAAGGCTGACTCAAAACAGTTCATAAATCTATAGTTTTATTAAAAAAAAAAAAAAATTGTTTTAAAGGAAGGTGAATAGTAAAGGTTTGGCAGGCTCGATGCTGAAATAGATAAGGATCCAGAATGGATCAAGGCTGGGAATGGGAAGAAACCCAGACTGGATTTTCACTGGATACAGAATGGAGGAAAATTCTCCCAGTGAATTAAATTCAGTTTTCTTGGTTTAAGCGTTCACCTTTTCAATGGCAAAGATGTAAGGAAATATCCGAGGATCAAGGCTGGGGTACAGAATGGCAAAAAATCTAGACTGGATCTTCAGCTTGCATGATAGATAGATGTTGCAGGGAATAAGTTTAGGTTTGTTTAAACAAACAAAAACAAACAAAAAGAAAGAAAATATGGGGAGCTGCAAATGTAGGCAAATGTGTCCTGAAGATATAATCACAGTCATTCACAGCAATGTCTGAGCATGGTGAGAAGAAGAAAGCACCACATGAACATTAATTAACCTCCAGTTTCACAGTCTCAGGAGCAAGGACAGCAGTGTATGCTTCAGTCTAAGGATGAGCAACAATAAAATGAATGGCCATTTGGGGACTGCAAATATATTTGAGTTACATTTTTGTCTCAGACATCATACTGAAGGTTGTAATTGTCCAGTTTTACAGTGGGGAAAATTCCCTCCTTCACCACACTGCACTACCAGAGAAATAAAATCTGAACAAGTGAAATCTTCAGGTCAAGGGAAGGAAGATGGACAATGCCCTTTTTCCACGTGCACACTCCACTGGGAGCCCAGCAGCAAAGCTTGTAATTCCAGGGGTTTTCAACCCACCCACAGCTCCCTATAAATAAAAGGACATGACCAGGCATCATCTCAAGGTCAGCTTTTTCTGTTGTTGAGCAAAGCTCACAACACAGGCAAGTTTCTCTCTGTATTCATTGCCTGTTATGTAAAATCTTCCTCTGCTCCTGGTTCACAGAGCCAGGATATCCTGGCAAGGAAACACGCACACAAGGCTGCACTTAGAGATCATTTAAATAAAAGAGAATTATAATGAAGAGCGGAGGAAGGGGGAAGAGGAATTTTCAGAATGTTTAGTTTAAACATATTTATGGTTAAAACCTCCCACTGAGTTAAATTCAGTCTTCTTGCTTTAGCATTCACCTTTCCAATGACATAAGGACTTAAGGAAATATCAGAGGCAGTCAGTGAGTCTTTTAAATGATACTGAATCAGGAAACATGACCACAATGTGGACCACTTAAACAACATCCACCTTTGGCAATTTTTACTTAGCTGAAGGAAAAGCTCCATAAAGCTCTTCTCTGAACACAGAGTACAGTCATCCAACATTTTCTTGTGAAGATAAAAGGGGAAGATGCCTCTCTAACAGTTTTTTCTTGCTTTCTCTTCTAACAATAGTTGATTTTTTTTTTTAAGAGAAAAGTTCCAAAAGTGTCTTTTCAGGAATGTTGCATCTATCTCATGCCTAAAATTTTATTTGCAATGAGATTCTCATATTGATATCAACAGGAAGAGCCTCAGAGCAGTCCTATATTAATCTTAAGCTACAATATTGCAGAGCAACCTTCACAGCAGCAATTACTCAGCAATTTTAACCTAGAAAAAACAAATTATCAAACAATCTCTGTCCCAAATATAGTCCCAATATAATCTGAGGAGTGATATTTTCAGCAGGTATCTGCCTCTTCTGCATGCCATGCACAGAGCAGGTTAAAATAGCCCAGAAAGAATGGAAAGTAGAGAAATTGTGCTATGAAGACTTGTGCAAAATCAAAAATGCTGTGCAGTCTTCATAAAAAAGATCAGTGGCTTCACAGAACTAAAACATTTTCTTCCAGCCCTCCCATATCTTCTCCCATATCTTCCCATATCTTGCCACTGAAGTTCAGAAAGCCACTAGCCTTCCTGAGTGTCTGTTTTTGATAGAGCTGGTAGGATCTTGATAAAGAACACCTCATCTTTAATCTGATTTGGGGAAAAAAAAAAAAAAAAAAAAAAGAGCAGAAGCACTGCTGAAAAACATTGTTTTGTACAATTCACTGACATACTATGAAACTTGACTTCTGATATTTCTATTTTCCATGAATCAAAAGAGTATTTCCCTGGCATTAGAAGTGTGATATTGCATCTGAAGAGAAAATAGTGCTTTTACCAATCAGTGACATTTCCCTCTCGCCCCGATGTATCAACCTAACCTGAACTGATGTTTTCTAAAATATCAACTACATGCTTTCATAATAGTTAAATGTCTTGGGGTTTAACTGGAGCTAGTGAAATAAAATTTACTCAAGGATGGTAAATTAAACTAAGCATGCAATATTTGAACAGGAAATTAGAGAGTTCAGCTATTTTCTAAAAAAACCCAGTGATTAGATAAATGCAGACCTTCCTGCCTTTCTTTAGTGAACCCATACCCTATGTTCCTAGAAAATGTGACAGCCTGGACAGTTTCAGGTCAGAATATATATCTGCTCTCATCATTACACTGCCTCCTGTCTGTGACACCTTGGATAATGCAACAGCCCACACAGATGCATTTCCTGAGCAAAGTTACATTAAGAGTATTTTTTTTTAGAGTTGAATCCAAACTGTTGGTTAACCCAGCATCTATACATTTCTAACCATTTGCTGATAAAAATATACACACAGACTCAATACAGTGGCAAGGAGAGGTGATATAACATAAAAAGAAAATCCATAAGAATCAAAAATAGTTTTGTGCTCAAGGACAAAGCTTGCCCTTGTAATTGTTTCGTGCATATGGAATCTCTTAACCTCAAACACAACCAAGTCCAGCTGACTTGATGCCACAAAAGTTCAGTGTGCAGGTCACTCCTTTGACCCCAGCACTCAAAGCTCTTTTAATAGCTATGAAGTTCAGGATGTCAGGTAAAAGCAAAATTTTAGTTATGGAGAAAAAAGATTCATAAAAGTTATTTACCTTGATTGTGATATTTCCATCCTAAACCAATAAACAGCAGAGCTTTTACTAGGAAATCATCCAGAATAAACCAAATCCCTACAGATTAGTTTAAAGCAACAATCCTTAACAAAAAAACCTACTCTCTATGTACATATTTGACTAAAAACTACCTAAAATTTCTGTAAGCATATTTTTTAAATTAAATACCCAGTCTAGAATCAGAAAACTTTTATTTATCAGTTTTCAAGGGGATGATGAAGCAATACAGAAAGATTAATCTTCTGCAGTTTAAAATTAGGCTTGAAGGTATCAATGCTTTCATGTTGCTGAAAAAAGAATCTTTAGATTTTCATCGATTTTTGACACCTTATAAAAGTGTTAATGATGTCACATGAAAAAAATTATTCAGTGACTGTGGCAAGTAAAATTCACCATGGAGAAAAATAAACTACTTTATTCCTTGATTTTTTACTTCATACCTATAGTTTGCATAAAAGATTGCTAAATATAACCTCTGGGAAGGACACACTTAATGTGAAGGAAGAGAGATTGAAGATACATCAACTACTTGTGTGTGGCCAGGTGTCCTGTAGAAACAGGGCTGAGAACTTGCTGAGCTTCATGCTGCAGAAACTCATGTGCCCTATAAATTACAGGGAAGTTAGTCACATATTTTTCCTTTGGAAATAGAACTTTTTTTCATTTTCCTGTGGTCCAGGAACTTTCACAATTGGCTTCCCTTCCCTCAGAGCTTTTCTTCTGCAGGTGGGAGTCATATATAACTAGAAACCCTTCTATTTGTATAATTTTTTGCACTGTACACAGTTTTATTAGAGCTTCTGTGCCACAGAATAACATTAAATCATGATTTTCAGAATATTCAATACCTTGAAGGTACAGATTTTTTCCATCCCAGAATGACAGCTTCAGCTTCGCTTATGGAATCTATAATGATGCAAAACCAGCATAGAACCCTGAGAAAAGGGAAGTAACTTCCCCTGGAACTTAGAAAGAAGGAAAAGTTGTGGGTTCCCCACATTTGCTACTAAAATGATGATCTCTAAAGTCCTTCTAAAAGGAGCAGGGTCATAAACACAATTATTATTTGGGCATTCAGCAAAGGGACTGTGTGAGTGAGCATAGTCCAGTGGTTACATACCCCAAAAGACAGTAGTGATAGGATCACACTGAATTTTTGACAGTTTCTCCTCTCTCTTGAATTTCCCTGTCACATGTATTACCTAGTAAAGAAGCCTCACGTCTAAAAACCTACAGGATCACACCAGGAGAACACAGGGAAAAGTAATTAGATGTCAGTGCAAGTGCACAGAGACAAGAAAGAACTGCACAATGTTTCAGGTAAATTAATGACAGGATGCTGAGGAGTTCAATGGACAGTCTGTTTAAATGCTATAGCATAAAAACAAAGTCAAAACTTTTCAAGCATTAGAAAAGAAAAACAGCATATTATTTTCCCTTTTCCCAGCTTTCACCAAGCAGATAAAATTCAACTTGCTGTTCTATCTTGCTCTGGCAGACTGAGGTAGTTTCTAGGTCAGATATAGAAACTGATGTTTCCAAAATAGCTACATGACTATTCCTTCAAGCATCCTCAAGCACATCTCAGTGCACAAAACATGCACTTAGGAGCAGGTACAAACTCAGTCCTATATCCAAGAGAAAAACAGTGGCAGTGAGGAAGAAGACTAGACAAAGCCACTTGGAAAAGAGAAGGAAAATACAGATCTGGAATAAGACTGAAGGAGAAGGATGGGGGAGATCTCTGCAGGAGAACACAGTGCACTGGTAAAATGACCACCTGGGGAAGGGACAGGCAAGAAAACAGGATCAAAACACAGCTGGCAGGCAAATACTGAAGGATCCTACCTAGTCAGGAAACAGGGGACAGTATGGATCAGAAATGGGATGTGCTCGAATTGGAAGTGAAACCAGGGAAAAAGGCACAGCTCTAGGGTAAATTAGGCAGGATGCACAGAATCCTATGCATGAGGGGAAGCAGTGGACACTGCCTTTTCCCTGCTCTCTCCCATTTTTCACTTTCCTTCCTTTCCTACTGCTGCTCTATATTTTTCCCCTCTGAGCTACCTACAGCCAGCAGTGATACACACTTTGGTCTCCCCTAATTGAGCCTTCCTCAGTTCTGGTTGTCACAATTCAGATGAAAACCATGTCTTGTGTTTGAAGTGAAGACTCAAGCTCAGCCATGTAGAAATGCAGCAGTACAGCACGGTCTGTCCTGGAATGTGAGACTTCAGAAAAGAAGAAAAAAAAACAGTTTTCTATGTTGTTCCTATTGTACCAAGACTTTCCCAAGGTCTCATAGGCCCAGTGCTGAATAATTTCAAAACACAGTACAATTGCTGAGGACAGCCCTCTTCATATACATTGCTACATTATACAGCATTCACCATCTCCAAACAGCTGTCCTAACACAAAGTCATCTGTCAGTCAGGTCTGCAACTCCACAGATTCCTATAGAGAGCTTGGAGAAAAGCATTCAGAGTGTTCCATCAATATTTTGCCCACCAGTATTTTAGGTACAATGATTTGTTGCACCTTGGTTTAGTTAAATTAGAAATTCTGTTACTGCTATCATGAAAGAAACAAGACCACAGCCCCTGGAGTCAGGAAAAGCTAAAGCAATGCCTTAAGAACCAGTAATACTGCCAGTGGATGACAAGTAAAAACTTACTATAAATACCCAGTTGATACTAAGAGTATTAAATTTGTTCTTGGTACTCTGAAAAGTACTTAGCACTTACCCATGAAACTCAATTTTTGTAATGCAAGGAGTTAGAAGAGCCAGCAACCTGGTAATTCCATAGAGGTTAAGTGGTTAACAGGGCTTCTCTCAATAGAAGAGTGAAATGATGGCACCTCAATATCAATCTTTTGTAATCATGAAGCAGCCAAAGATCCAGAAAACTGACTGCTATTAGCTCAGCTAAACAAGCTATTATGAAATAGCACCTTTTAAGCTTGTTTTTTCTTAAACAGAAGAGAATTACACACTAAATCAGGTCGAGTATAAGGGGTCCCTGTCCTGCCTGTTGCCATTACTAGCCATTATTAATGATTAAAGAGCACCAAGCCAGGGCATGGCTGTGCCCATTTTTCTACTGAAAAAGTACTGCTGCTGCTTGGTACAAAAGCCTTCTGAAAAAGTGGTGCTGTTTTTTTGCATCGTATAATCCTTGACAGCCTCTCCCTCACTACCATGAATTCCTTCAGCTTTCAGTTTCCATGGCTTCCCATGGCAGGAGTCGCACAGCACAGTGGGCACCATCACAGTGCCACTCAAGCACCTCCTCTGTCTGCATTATTCTGAGAAGGACTGGAAGGTTTTTCAATGCTTCTCAAGAGTCAGACCACTCTTTCAGATGAAGGACTTTTTCTGGGGTTCTCTTTTATACTGATGCTACAGTGAATTTCCACAGCAAGAGCAATATCTGTTTCACAGTTCTTAAAGGCACAGGCACTCTGATGCTACAGCAAAGGGTTTCACAAAAACCTTCAAGGCACAAATTTCCATGTGTTTCCTTTCTGAATTTCAGCCTTGATCTTCTGAGCATAACCTCCCCAACAACCTCAGCCCAAATCTTTCCGCCTCAGGCAAGTGCAGATCCATGTGGCACATAAAGTAATGACACCACTTGTGCAGGAGCCACATCATGCACAATAGTAACACTTCCCACTCAGCAATACCAGGGAAAAAGATTTCTGTAGCTGGAGCTCTTCCCCTCTATATCCAGAGGAAACACCACATCAGGCATGACCTAATTTCCTTGGGTTTGTGGTATTGCTCTTTTCTTCCCAAGATGTTAAGTACTGACCAGTGACAACTCTTCTGCTCTAAATGTATATATATAAAAAAAAAGGTTTTGTTTTTTTCTCTGTTTATTGAGGGAGAGATGGGGTGCTAAAGTAAGAAAACAAATATTGAGTGTTATTTGCATTCCTATGAGGATTCTTGGCATTTTAGCCAAGCACTGGAGCACTCTACAGGCAGAATACCTCCACGGACTTAAAAAATTCTGTGAGCCATCTACTACAGACAACATAACTGAACTATTTCAATTCAATAGAGCCAGCACATGCATAGTGTGTTCATCAGCTCTGAGAGTTCTATTAGTTTTTATCCATTTTATGAAATAAACAACATAAGTAAATACTTTCCATGCTCCTCTGATACACCTCTACTATAACTTGGAAAAAGCTAAAAATACTATTATGAAAAATTTGGTTTTGAACTGTTAAAAAGGTGTCTGTAAATTTGAAGATGCAAAAGCCATGTGTATTACAGTGATCCTGCTTTCACTGGAGGAGGGTGTGAGGTAGAAATACCACTCCTGCTAGCAGGAGCTCTGCTAGAACAGGAGGAGTGCTTGCCCAGAACAGCTGGCTCAGCCCCCAGAACTGACTGATGCTGTGCCATAGCAGTCACTCTTCTGAGGACAGTAAATACCAGTGCCCCAGGAAGCTCACCCCATCCTTGCCTGCCCCCCACTGTTCTCCAACCATGGCTGAACACCCTCTCAGGGATGGCTCTCAACAATCCCTGCCCTTTTTTTTCAAGGGGTACCACAGCCCAGAGTCCCATCCCGACCAATGACAGCCAGTGATCCCCTACCACCCATGGGAACCAGCACCAGGAAGGCTCCTCCACCACTCTAAAACTACCATTTAAGGGTCAGCCAGCCTCTCTCAGAGCAAACAAATGAACTGATAAGCAAATTAAGCCCTGTGGCTAAAGCTAAATCCTCTTAGCCAACTCTTATCAGAGGGTCAGGCTGTTCTCAGCTTCCAAAAACAAACCTCATGAAGATGGTGCAAGCCAGACAGTGCTGAAATATCTTTCACAATGCTCTCCACTAGGCAGTAATAAAGCACAAGCAATTGTAAACAGATGTTCAGTCTTAAAGAAGCTTTCAGCTGCAGTATATAAATACAGCTTATGCTAAAGAAATGTCTTCAGTGAGTTTTGTTAACAACAGCTCATCATGAGAAGCCAGCATGTTTGTGTAGCAGCATTACAGATTGTTATTGTGGCTTTATGGGTAGAAGTAGGTCAAATGGATTTATACCAGCAGCCCAGACAATATAGTTGTTACTAATATAGGTGTAGTTAAGTTTCTTACCACACAATGTATTCTTATCTCATTTTCTCAGCACTCCAGAGCAAAGTCCACAATATGATGCACATATTATGTACACATCAGAGCAGCAGAGAGCTGTGTTATTAAAGGCACTGCACCTCCAACAGCACTGCTACCTAAGCAGTTATGAATCATGAAATAAAACATTAAAAGTGATTTCTTTTGTGTGGACATGAAGAGAAGCCTCAATAGAATTAGATACTTCATTTGGCTGTTGTTATGCCACAGAAGTGTTTGTGTGCTATTAAGTAATTTGGCTGATTAACTCTTTTGTATACCAGGAACAAAGCTGATTGAAATCTAAAGACAAATGCCATTACCATCTCATTAACTAGTATCAGAAACAAGGAAAATATGTTTTGTTTTGCAACAGTAATATAAATAAACATCATTCTTACCCACATAGACTATAAAAGCAAAACAACAGAAAAAGTCCTCTAATTGCCATTGAAATATTCAGAGGTTTCTCGGAGGCCTTTTATTCTCTTCTATAAAATACTGGATTTTTTGTTTGAAGCTAATAAACTACACCTGCCAAAAATCACTCATGTCAGTCAAAAAAAAAAATTACAAACTGTCAAAAAAAGTTACATATCTTCTCTGGCTTTACACCAAGCTGAAGTCAATGAACTAAGTCAGCAATTCCTGAAGTACCTTGGGGCTAACATTTCCCATAACTTCTCACACATCTGTAAGAACATCCTTCATCATGTTGTAGCAGCGTTGACCATGCTGAACAGCAACTCCCACAGGCACAAGCTTTGAAACCACTTACCCTCATATTTCTAAACTGGGAATTACTTAATTAAAAGGCAATTTAGAGCTGCCTATTTTTCTGAAAAAAAAAAGCTTCATCTGATTATAGCGTTATTAGCCAAATAAGGAACTTTTTCCCCATTTAACAGGCAATTCAAATAAAGTTACAAAACGCGAGCAGCTTTCAGCCTGGTTTGAGCAGTTCCATGTGTGCCCCCACGGTCAGAGGGCCCAAGAAGCAGGAGGGACCATTCAGACAGGTGCCACTTCCAAAAAAGCTGCAGATCAGAGGTTGTAGAGTTTAACCCACAAAACCCCAAAGACCAGGTACACCTCAGACATTTCACAGAATCATTAGAGCTGTGCCAACCCACAGTGCTGCTGCTTCTCTTGCTTGCAGGAACACTTTCACATTGCCAGTTCAAATTCCACATTGCATTATTCTGTGATCATGTTTCCCCTTCAGCTATCTTCATCTGTTGCCCAAGATCCTGATGGCTTCCTGTTGCACTTCTTGAATAAACATAAAGTGACTGCCCACATAACTGAAAGGGTTATTCTGCAGTCATGAGAGGGTGGGGGAGAGAAGAGTGTTAATACTTCTGTTGCTCAGCAATCCAACAATGCAGACTTAATCCATTTTGGAGCTTTCTTCAGTGGTTCATTTAGTCATTTTGTCTCCAGCAGAATGCTCCCAGACTCTGCACACCTCTTCTTAGCAGAATCTTTCCATACCACTAATTATTTTTGCTTCTTCCACCTCCATCTCTACACTCTTGTCAGCAGCACAGCTAAGAAAGGACACACTGCTTTCCAGGTGGCTGCACACCACACTGAGGGTGGCTGTCATTATTTCCCTTGTTCTCTCCAGAACCTGCTGGCAATTATGTTTCTTTATGGTGGCAAACCATTTGTTATTTGTAGACTGCAGTTAGCTCTGAAGCCAGTAAAAAGGAATGTAAACAGCACACATTATTCCCTCTGTTGTACATTAACTTTCTTACACCAAGGATCAGTTTGACCCTCCATGTGCTACAGATTTGTTTTATTTTGCCAGGTCCTTGCAAAGCTCCTCAGTGTAGTACATATCTATTAAGCAGCAAACAGGATGCCTCAGGGTTCAAGAAACTTAACTTGAACAAGCACTATCTGAAACTGACCCTAGTATTTTTTGTGATATGACTGAAATAGTAATTTTGCTTCCATAGTTTACCCCCTTCCTTTAGGATCCATCCTCTATCAGTTTTCCCAGGTGTATTTGGTATACTTTGGCACTTTTCAGAAGATTGTGACTATAATGTTGTCTGGAGACAAGTGTGTCCCTCTGTGATCCATGTGACAAAAACTTTTTTTATTGTTCTGTACCCTCCTTGAATAGGGTGTTTGAATTTTCCAGGCATACACATGTAGTTGGTTATGGTCCCAGTCACTCATTTCCTTGGCAAATGACACATCTGCACTTAGGGTTCAATGGGCTGGCTGGGATTCTCTGTGTTTGTACAAATCCATCCTATCCTCACTCACTCAGGGATCTGCCTACTTACAGGCTGGTTGAGTTTCAGGCTGCAGCTTTAGATGAGCTGCAGTGTGAGGTGTGATAAGAAGGCAGGCAGAAAGAAGAACTGAACAGCAGGGCTTGGGTCTGCTAACACCACCACACTGGTGTGTGCAGCCCCTCCAGGCACATGCAGGGGCACCCTTCAGCCTAAAGCATTCAAAGCTCCTCAGCTCAGTTTGAAGGCAGAAGGCATCACTTATGCAGGTCCAAGGATATTTATATCTCTCCCACAAAGCTCCAAGTCCCTCTCCTGATATTTACTACTCTAAACACTATGTCTGGATATGGTTCTGCCTACAACTGCTCCCCCATAGAAATAACTTCTAATACATCCATTAGCTTATCTCCAAACAGCATCCAGCTGCACAAACAGGTCAGCAGTAGATGACTACACTGCTGGAAGATCTCTGGCTGCTATTCAACGTGAGTGAAGGTGGCCCACAATTGGGCATTTGTTGCTCTTTATAGTTCTCAGTGTTTCCCCACTTGGCAGCATGATCAGAAACAACACTGAGAAGTCCACCTGGCTAAATCTAAGATGGATCTCTCCAAGAAAATTCATTTCTCAGATGTGTATATTTCACCTAACTAGCAATAACACTGTGTGAGCACATAACTGCACAAATTTATGTAAAAGAGCAACACTGTGAGGGTGTTGCAAGAAGAAAAATGAGAAGCAAAAAAAAAAAAAAAACATTTCCAACAAGACTACTCAGGAATTTAAACATTTGCATGAAAATGCTTGAAAAGGAATATAAAAAAGGCAAAAGGTGGAGGAGCTGTAAAATATTGTAGTTACCAAAAAAGAAACAACCAGAAGTAACAGCCAGTAGGAAACAAGCAGACATAGAAATGAGTTTTATTCTGCATTTTGTGTATGCCTTGGTTGCACAACTAGGAGATTGCAGAACCAAAATCTATTTCCAACTCTACTGAAGGTCGTTTTAAAACACAGGGTGGGGGGTGAGGGGAACATGGATAGAAAGCTTCTTCTAAAAGAAAAAAAGCCTCCAAAGGCAATGAAAAAATCCAGGAAAATATCTTAAAATAGTTGAGGTTTAAAATGCTTCAGAAATAAGGAGATTCATAAAATGCTTGAAAAGCATTGAAAAGCCATTTCAACACCTTGAAAAAAGACTACAAGGGATCCTTTGAACATCACTATCATGAGATGGGGCAGTCTAGGATTAGGAGCAGTTTAGAACTAGAACTCTCAGGAAGCACACAAAAGCCTTGCTGTAACTGCAAGACCCCACTAAAGCAAAACCTTACTTGGACTCCACATGTGCTGCAGAGATAGTTGGCTTCTCCAGCTGGGTTAGGAAGAGCAGGATGCATGGCTGGAGCTGCCTTGCAAGAAGCTTGCCATCAATCTGCCTAGTGTACCTACAGTCAATAAATCCTCAGGCAGCTCTGAGAGAGGCTCTTTATAAACAGCACCATGTTCAGAATTCACCCCAGACCATTGCAGACTCCTCCAGACCACCACTAACATGGGGATTTCTGGTAGGTGCTGGCAAATACAGCATTGATCTCTTTCTCCAGCCATTCCCAAGCCTTCTTGGGAAAGCATCACTGGTGTTTGTATTTCAAAGGAAGAATACAACCCTGGGTACATTTGTTTTGTAGATAGTTGATTATGTCTTAGGAAAAAAAGGTTTCTCTTCTGTTCCTTGCTATTTTATGCTGAAAATATAGGAAGAAAAAAAAATAATACTCTACATATACAGTTTGTGGTTACTTCATTTCTTTGAATTACATCAAGAGAAATGTTTTTGCAAAGTAATATAACCCAAGGCAACACTATCATTCAGATGAAAAGAGAATTTCACATATTTTCAGCCATCACTTAATCCAGTTTAGCATCTCTACTGACACTTCCACCTAGTTTTTTGCATCCACAATATCTCAAACTGATATTCGTGCTGAAGGGCATTTTCTCTCAATTCAAGGGCAGATCAAGTCCTCTTTGCTCCTGTAACAGAAACAATGAGCACACACCTCAGCATAAGCAGCCAGATCAAATGTCTAAGGAAGAAATAAAAGCCCAGATTCTGAACAAAGAGAGCATCTGTTCTATAGTGGAATCTCTCCCTGGAGCTTCCTCGAAATGCAGTTGCTTGTTAAAAGGAGGCAGGATGGATTCCGTTGTTTTTCCTACAGCTATTCTTACTCCAGAGGAGAAGCTGAAAAACAAGGAAAGAGTGTCTGTGTAAATCCCAGATGATGATAAAACTGGCGCCTTGGACACTTGGGCATTTTCTCTCTAGAATTAGGGTTCAAATCAGCAGGGAGGGATCCATGAGCACTCCAGACAGATCCATAAGGGAATTGGCCTAAGGAATATTTATTTATTTGTATGAGGCAGCACAGAAAGAACAGAGACTTAGAGATGCCTGCTGCACGAGCCCTGGCAGCACAGTACACCACAACATCCTGGCCATTAATTTTGTGTCAGCCTGTGTTTTTCCTTTTTTTTCCAAGGACAGTAAGTAGCTTAGAAACATGCCCAAGAGGAGGGAAATCCAGGGTCTATAGTTTTACAAGGAAGCTGTTTCACTGAAAACCCATCCATTCCTCTTTCTGCATGATAGAAGGCTTCCAAGAGCATTTCTGAAACTGCACCAGGGACACCTAAAACACTCACCACTCTCTCCAAACAGCTTCAGTTTGGAAGGTAGTTCATAGAGTACAAAGAAAAACAAACCATAAAGCCACATAATAGGCTGAAATATTACCCAGCTGTGAGGAAACATCAGAATTGATGCCTGACAAACACTATATACTGAGAGATAAGCAACACAAAACTGCTGGAGTGAAAGAAACATCCTCACCAGCACACATAGATCCAGATTCTTGAGAGAACTGCAGTCTGAGCACTCTGGTCACACAAACTAAAAGCACAAACTCCAGCAGAAAGTGAGAGAACAACAGCAAACCAAACTTCTGGGAAGCAATCAAAACAAAATGAAACCTGAGTGGCTACATCAGAAAAGATTTCCTCATCTTGGAAGCACCCAGCATACATCAGCTGGTAAAATACTGGACACTTTCTTCTCAGATGGATTTCTGCATCAGAGCTATTTCTATCTACCTACAGAAGCACAGCTCTCCCCCTGCTTTACCTGATAGTGTACTAAGCTCTACAGCTACAGGGAAAGAACAAGAAACAGCACTGTGGGCACATCTCTTGAAGTAAATGAGTGAGCTGTTTACCTTGGGAAGTCCTGGCTCATTGAACTGCTAGCAGAGATTTCAGTTTAATACCTTCTTGCTGTAGCATGCAGAAACTAAGCCATAGTTTACCCACACAAGAGAGTGGTATGCATTAACATCAGCATTTGTCTTTAATGCTTGGATCAAATAAAATCACTTGGAAATCATTTATTAGCTTGCTTACCCTCTCAGTTGTTGTAGAAATGGTGTCAAACTAGAAGGAAAATAAATTGAACCACATTATAATCTTCAACTCTGGCTTGTGTCACTCAAGAATTGCTAACAGCTAAGACTACTCTAAAATCTAAGACTAGAACTAAGACTGCATCACAACAGCATTCTTAATATCCAGCCTAAACCTCCCCTGACACAGCTTCAGGCTATTCCCTTTGGTCCTGTCACTGGGCACCACAGAGAAGAGACCAGTGCCTGCTGCAACTCTTCCCCTCATGAGGAAGTTGCAGACTGATGAGGTTTCTCTCTTCTCCAGGCTGGAGGTGAATAGCAAGCCTGTTTGGAACATTAATTCATTTGAACCATTAACAGTTAAAATAGCCATTATGAGAAAGTAATACTAACTTTCAGGTGCATTGTCTGTTGACCTGTTTTAAACATTAGCAAAAAATAAACACTAGAACACACTCTCTGATGGCTCCTCATATTTTTAAAGTGAGTTGGGGTTTGTACCTAATGACTTCTCTCACAATTAATACAAACCCTCAAAGTCAAGATGCTGAATGATTTGCATTGATGCAGCAAAAGAAAAATGCAGACAAGGCAACCACTACCTATTATTGATTTAAGTATCAGAGCTGACAGCTTGATCTTACTCCATCATTTCAGGTTGCCATTGGTGAATTTATTGCCACCAAAAGACTTGACAAGATGCCTCTCGGCCAGTAAGAACTCAAGTCATGGCCATATTAAAGATAATTAGCTAACATTTACCTGAGAATAAACTATTTACAGCATGGCAATCTGGCCTATTCATAAAGTGGAAACCTTCAGCTTTCTCCTGCTTTCCATGTCTTCAATGGCTCAGTGGCATTGACTCCAAGTACAGCACAGGATGTTCCTTGGGATCATTTCCATGTTTGCTCACAAATCCAAACCTACTGTGAACTCACCTTTCCCAGCCTTATCAAGCTACTTGATCCTATCAAAAAACCCCACTGTGGCAATGCTAAGAACAGTAATTTCCAAGTTCAGATCTCTTTCACTAGGAATAGGAAGGACCAAAAGCCTGAGTGTGACACCTCATTTTTGACACAGCCTGGGTTAGGCAAAGTGTTTTCTCTCCTTCCCTTTCAAAGGCAATGCCATACTAACTCCTACAAGCAGGGCCACCTCTTAGCAGATCTGCTGCATGACCACTGACTGCAAACTACACCCATCCTGAGCTCTTCTTTGAAGACTGGATTAAATTAAAATGGAATTTGTCACCTTCAACACACACACACAAAAAAAAAAATCATCAATGGTGAGTTGCATACAAAAGCTGTTGGGCTCATTTTGTAGTCATTCAGTTTGGGGGAGTCCTTTCACCTTTCCAAATTTCAGCACCATTTCAGGGATAGAGACACAACAGGGCTGCAATCAGTGACTCCATACCCATTTGTACAGCTTTGAGGACTCTGCATCTCAGATGTCAGGAAAACACAGTAAGGTCATTAGAAGCACTGAACAAGTCCTCTAGGTACTCCAGCCAGCAAAATTATTATCCACTTCAACCTGCTTCCCCTCAGGTCCCTTTGATAAAAGCAAAGCCTTGTTTTGCAGCAGGGGTTTTGTAAGAGCAACAGTAACCTGGAAGTACTGTATCAATTACTGGTGTTCTGGATGTTTATTCACCAAGTTGGAAATACTACAACACTGAAGAAATACAGTCCTTGTTTCTGGAAACAAGTCCTATTATAGCCCAAATCATTAACTTCCCCAAAGACATGATGAGTCAAATATTTTCCCGCATGATAACAACATCCACTGTAGCAGAGTAAAAATAACAGCATGTTTGCTCTGGCAGCTGAAGAATCACCATTTCAGTGGTAACAGCTTTTCACCATAAGGATCAACTAAAACTTTAACTGCTTCATGCTCACTTCTCCCTTTCCTACTCATTTTTTTTTATATTATACCCATCTTATCATTAGGCTGCTGTACCACTGTTTTGCTGTTCTCAGTTCAAAAGCAGAGCAAGCTTAAGTGGTTATCTTCAATCACTGAGAAGATGTAGATACTTGCATATGACTCAGTCTTGCTACTTCAAAAAGCAGAACTTAATAAATTAATTTTTATCTTGAAAAATCATCTCTCTGGCCAGCATCACCCCAACTACTGTTCTATCATTCTCTTGCACCATAAATAAAAGGTATTTCTTCTTCCATAGTCCTCCTCACATGAGACAATGTTGCTCTTTCCCTTCTTGCTTTACTTCATATAATGAAAATGCAAATAGAACATAAGAATGAGAGCAAAATCACACCTGTTTATAAGATATTGTTCCATTCTCCTCATGCCTTTTTGAATTAAAATAGAAGCTTTTCAAACTTGAGGGTAGATGTTGCACACCATTTCAGCAGGCTTTGTATTTTTAAAGTACAGTGTATAGGTATTACAGCCTATCCCTTTACTCTTTTATTATTATTATTTTCATCATCATTATTATAGGAAGAGGGCAGCAGGGAGAAAGGAAGAGAGGCCAGAGGAAGCTCTCTTACTCTTTCTTTTAAGAGAAGATGAACTGACCAACCTTCTGAGCAGGCAAATCTTTTGGTACAGGGATGCTAAAATGAACTTGACTCAATGACATCACAGTGAAATGAAGGTGCAGAGACTGTTGCTAGAATTAAATATTTTATAATAGCCCCTCTCTGTATAATGATCCAACATTTATCTAAATTTCACAAGCATATATATCTTTAGAAATTGCAAAAAATAGTAACATTTCAAGATACTGCTAGTGGTGCAGAAGCACAAATCAGAATGCCTGCAGTTCTCCAGTCCCTTATGCATCCATCAAATTGGGATTGAAAGATGACTGGCTTTAAATTAACTGTCTGACAAAGCACTACAAAACAGAGCTATCATGGAAAGATTGATATTTAGTCTCTTACACTAATGAAAAAATAAATGAACACGTAAGCCTTACAGACAGACTCAGACTTTTAAAATAACTTATCCCAACAGCACTGATGTGTCATTATTCTCAAGTTCAGTTATATTAATCCTTGTAACCTTTCCAAATGCACAGCTTAAAAGCAAGTCTTCCAAGCAGTTTGCAGTACCTCTGATGACTAGAAGTTCATTCCAGGAGAAATCTTTATGTAATGGCCTCATCATCAGTTACACAGGTGAGAAAAAAAGAAGTCAGAAAGCTTTATTTGTAGTTGTGTCTTTCTCTAATGCCTATTATAGCATAAGATTTTTACATAGGCCCGGCAATACATTGCTACACCTCAGAAGAGATCACATAAGTGATGATGCAGCATTTGTCCATGGCAACATATATAAGGGCAACAGTTACTAAAAGTGACAAGTGTTAAAAGCAGCAGATGAACTTAGAGATAAGGTTTTCCTTGTGCAGATAGGCTAAAAATCTGGAAGCCCTGTTTCATCTTCAAAGAGCAAAACTTTCTATTTTCTTAAAAAGTACAATTGGGGGGTTCATAAAGCCATCATAAATCAAGATAATTGTTTTCCCAGAGGTTATTGTACATTATCAAAGCTTTCTTATTTACTATTTCCTCAATTACTCCCTAAGATCAAGAATTTGTGGATTTGAAGGGGAGCAAAGTAAAATTAGAATAAAAAGTATATGGGAGAGAAAAAAAAAGCGTAGGCCACCAACAGGAGACATAATTCAGTTAAGAGCAAGTCAAAACCAATCCCTCCATACAGATGGCTGACAGTGGTGCCCTCAGGACTAGAATTGGGGTTGGTTATTTGGCTCATTCTCCTCCCTGCACAGGCTCCTTGGATAAGCCATCTTCTAGCTTTGAGCTGAGCCTGACATAAGCTCCCAAGTTGTGTTTTAGAGTAGATTTAATTACAGCACCACACAGTCTTTAAAGAGCTCCCCTGGGCTATCACAGCACTGGGGTTTGGTCCAACTCCTACGTGCTGTCCTTGAACAGAAATGTTTGGAACCTGCCTTTCCAGTGAAGAGCTGATTGCATCAAAATATTCAGTAAGGAAAAAAATATCCCCCAGTTCATAAGAGGGCCACACAAGTTCACTTGGGGCTGCAGGCAGGATTTAAGCAGACAGCCTGGGGATAGCCAAACACCTCCAGTGGCTGCACAGATCAGCTGCTAAACCGCGCTCCTGCACACGCAGCTTTTCATGGTGCACAGCACACGCTCCTGCTGGCAACTGGAGCCTTTCTGCCTAAGGCAGCATGCTTCTCAGCCTGTGCTCTCCTGGCTCAAAAAAACTCTGTTTCTCTACTTGCTCTCTGAACATAAATTCTCCACAAGCTGCGTTGAGGCTTTGCCTCCCCTCAGTGAGTTGTTTTCCAGAGCACATCAGCTTTCTGCAAAGTATTTCCTCCAGCAAAGGGCTGGTTTTGACTTTTGGGCATGATACAAAGCTTAAACATATTAATCATAGATTTATTTACAGGATTAGCAAATACCCAAGTTGTAGTTTGGATGGGAAGGGAAGGATGGTGTTTAGATGTGAAAACTATGATAAAACAGAATTAAGATTAAGGTGTTAAGATATTAAAACCAGCCTCTCTTCCTTGATCAACTAAAATACAGTTTTACTCTCTTTTCTCCTAGAAATCTAACTGTTACTAGGAACAAGATGTACTTTGCAATATTTTCACACTCGCTGCTTTGATAAATCTCCTCCCCCATATGGGATCACTCGCACAGAGCAGCCACTATGCCCAGTGTCAAAGAGGTGCTGCATAAAACCTCAGGCTTTAGAGTTGCAAACACAAACCAAACACCATTAAATCAACACAGAAGTCCCAGGCAAATCAACTACCAGCCAAATAAGGAAGGAGCCAGGCAGGGTCCCAAGACAATCCCTAAGCCAGTTCTGTAGGGCAGGACCTGGCCAGGGAGTCCCCCATGCTTCACTGAACAAATACAGGTCTCTCTCCTACAGGCATTTCAAACTTCACTTCTCTCAGTGAATGAAAGTGTGAATTACTTTTTATAGAAAATTACTAGCCATCTGCACATTAATGGCACCAAGAAAGTTTAGACTAATGATCTTCCAGCAGCTGGGGTGTGACCAAAGCTTAAAAATCACATATGGTGAAAAAAAACATTCTCTGTACTGGCAGAATTGCCACTAGTGCGTTATACTTTCCATGCTGGTATACACAGAGCAGGAGCAGCAGGTCAGATTTTAAGACATATTTTAGCCAGAAATAGGCTCCCACAAGCCAGTGGATCACACTGGGGTAGAACCTGCCCTAGGAAACCATAGTCTACTCTACAGGCATGGCTGAGTTGGCCACTAAAGACATGGCTTCAGTTACCAAAATCATCCTACAAGAAACGTGCCCATGACACTGCATACAATCTTAGTGGATGATTTGAAAGTGACTAAAATATTAAAAAACCTCACCCTTCTCTTCTGCAAAACAGTTCCTGTGGCTGCTTAAGCAAAAGGGAAGATGATAGCATCTCCTCTATCAACATTTGCATCAGAGCAACAGCTTGCAGCAGCTCACACCACATTTCTGTGATCACACAGAATTTCTGGCCAGTATCATCTTCAGATTTTGTTTTTCACTTTTCCTGAAGGGATGATGAGTCCATGCAGAGAGCACATCACTAGATATAGGAGCAAAGGGCATGTAAGTGTCTGTTCAGTTCCATATCCCTCCTGATAAATTGATAGTTCACAAATGTGTGCCAGCTGTTCGTAAATGGATACTCGTTCACTTGAATTACAATAGACACTTGTTTTGTATTGTTGCTGTGGATAAGCCACATCTACCTCTTCTCATCCTTGAAGTCTTGCAGCAGCTTCAAATATTTGAAATGCAGTGGAAGCTTTTCATGTTTAGCAACAGCTTATTTCGTAATGTTCCCTGTGTTTGTGAGCTGTACAAAAGAAACTGAACAAGCAATAGCTACTTGTACTAGCAAACAGCTCTGTTGGGTACTTTGATACAGTTCACCTCTCTCATGCCATTAGTGTGGCTTGTAGGCATTAGCAGTTGGACAAAGCTGACACTCTTCCATGTTTTCTTCCAAAAACCCATTGGGATTCTCCATGAGAATCTTGCTCAGTGACTGTAGTAGAATCCTAAAGATTCAGTAAAGTTATACAGATTTCTTTAATAAAAAGGGCACCTGCACAAACCCAGCCCCAGAATCAAGTGCATAACCTAGACATGGTTAAAATGGTGTGGCACAAAAACAGACTTTCAAAGCCTTTTGCAGTATTTTTCCTTTTGTTCATAAGCCCTCTGATTTTCATTTTTGTACAAGCTTTTTCATTCTCTTTGCCATCTGACTGCAAGACTTTCCAGGACATCTCAGAAGATCCACACAGAAGCAATGAAGACTTTGCTGAAGACTCTCACATACTCAAGGAAGATGCAAGAGCAAACCTCTTTCCCCATCAAGGAGAAGTCAGTCACTAACAGCAAGGATTAAAGCACCATCTACACTATTTTTATACCATTTTCTCTGCTCAAATGTAGGTTTCAGTAAGACACTGGACAACATATCCTCTACCCAGGGTTTCTACCTCATGTCACTTAGCAAGAGTATCCACTCACATCCAGGGTCTGGAGCTCTCAGTCTTGCCAGGAGTGCTCAGAAACTCCACAGCCTCAGCCTTTGTCAGCAGAGGGAACTGGTACTGGAGACCCTCCAGCAGACTCTGCTCTTTTGTTTTACAAGTGAGTCTAGAAAACAGTGCCAAAAAAATGTGTAAGTGGAAAGGCTTTTTATTGCTCCTCAATTGAGACTTCTACAAATTCAGCAAATGGTATTTTCAGACAGCTTTCCAGATTGCAGATGTTGGCATGAGCCAACACATCAGCTCTTGGATTCTTTACCCACCAGTTCAACCTTCAGATTTTTCCAAATCATTAGCATAAAAGTTCTCTAAGTAAACTATTTTCCCCGATGTGAAATATTAAAATATTTCCAAAGATATTGAATGCTGAACTCCCACTCTCTTCAGAAGAATCCAGATATAGACAAGGATGTGCATTATTAGTTTGATGACATACAGTGCAATCAAGCTAATTAATTTGACAACTTGAGACTGAAAGGTACAAATTGAGGCATATGTTGTAACAAAAGTAGGAAAACATGACAGATTCAAGCCAAATACTGCATGCAGAACGCAGTGTTAAAAAGGAAGTTTAATTAGAAGCACCATATTTTTTTATTATTTTGAAAACCAGTAACTAGAAAAAATTCCAATTTGTTAATTGGAGAAAAGTAAAAAACACTCTTCACAGAGATGGAACTGAATTAATTTAAATACAAGCAAGCCAATGAACACTGCATTAGAAGACTCTTAAAAAAAAAAAAAAAAAAAAAAAAAAAAAAAAAAAACAACCAACCTGACAGCAAAAAAAAAAAAAAAGCATTTTTTGTTTCAGGCATGTAGTAACTTAGCTTGGAAAAAATCACCAAGCCAGGCAACCCTGTTGAAGTAAATTTCAAAGGCTTTAAACTTTCTACTTCAACTGGAGGAGACTTCTGGTTCTCAAACTCAAAACAATTCGCTCATCAACTCCATGCTCCCCCCATAATTTTGCACAATTCTTTCAGATCTTCCAGTGATCAGAGCAAAAGTAAAAAAATCATCTTCCATCTTATAATTCATGTTGTTACTAAGCGTTCATAAATACATTTTGGGAAGCAAAAATCTTCTGTTTCTGGAATGTGATTAATCACCATCAACAAAAAACTACAGAATTATTATACTAAACCAACAATCTTTTTTACCCTCTAAGAAAGGTGTTCTTTTGAACTTTCATGATACTAAACTGAAAACATTGAACAAACGTGTACATCTTACAAGAAAAAGTGGGTGTAATTATGTGGAAAAGATCAGTGGATTCCTGTTACAGAAGATTTAGATCCCTCAGACCCACGTTCAAATCTGACAAAGTTGTGTTTGCCATTACTCCCAGTGAGGGTGAGCAAATACTGAAAGAGCAAAAGTTCTTGGCAAGGTCTCTCATAAGAAAAAAAAAAATGGTCCTCTCCATACAAAAGAAGTGAAATCAGAGTGCAGAATCTAGATAGTTTATAACTGGAGTGTTATAATAAATTAAAGTAGAAGAATGTCTTATGTTTTTTAGGGAGGCAGAAGTTATTTGTACAGATACCACTGCAGCCCTGCCTAGTGCATGCCAAATATGAAAAATTACAAAGGTGTGAGTGCAGCAACTTTAAAACCCTTTACGAATGTTTAAATATATAAAAGATTAAAAGTTTGGCATAATTTTCTCTTGTTGCACAGCATTACCAAAATTCCTTCTTCCTCAAAGAACTTGGCTTTTGCTCATTCCAGAGCTTGATTAGATAGAAACCAAACCATTTTGTTGCAAATG
The DNA here is from genome assembly GCA_030060385.1 of Muscicapa striata striata. Classification (NCBI taxonomy): domain Eukaryota; kingdom Metazoa; phylum Chordata; class Aves; order Passeriformes; family Muscicapidae; genus Muscicapa; species Muscicapa striata. Next base: position 2,990,456 of record JAREIS010000058.1, on the reverse strand, counting down.
CCAAGTCTAAACAGGGAAAAACTGCTTACATGCTGCAAGTTTGTATTTTGGGCCTCCTCATGAAGAGGAGATTTGATGCCAACAGCCTTGGTATTTAGTTAACTTTCTGTAATAAATCATATCTCCTAGCAATTATACTAACACTCATAATAAATTGTGTCATCTCTTCACTGCTGTGATTACAAATCTGTCTGTCTCACCAATCTTATAAGAAAAGATTTCAGTTTTGTTGGGGTAACAAAGAGCAAAAGGGAAGAGCCAAAAGGGAAACTAATATGTAAGGGGATTTGGGGAACGAGAAGGAGAAAAGAACTGGTATAAGAAAGCAAGGAAAACAAGAAAATTGAACATTTCATACATGTATGAGAGTTGCTTTGTACTCACATTATTCCATGCATCCAAAGCAATATATATGCATACAAGTTGCTGCTTATTAAAGCTAAACCAACATTTTTAGCTGTTGTGTTTTGCTGATTTCTACTTGTGGAGAAACCTTCCCTAAGTGGAGAAATCCTTTAAATTTGACCTAGTACAGCCAATTCAGGGTATGAACTGGACTTGAATTCTCTCTTTACTAACACAGCACAGGAAGCTCCCCCAAGTTCTCCCACTGCTTTATCCTTCAGGGTACATGGATAGAGAAGTCAGCAGCAGGTTTGCTAACAAAGAAATCACTGCATTTGAATGATGGGAAAAGGTCTTTAACACAACCAAGAAGAGCAGCACTAGGCATGACTTTGTAATAAATACCTTTGGTGAGACCTGAATGGATGTGTCACCTGCAGTGAAAGAGGACCAGTGGCAATGATCCCTTCCCCTTTAGATAAGTACATTTTAAATTCATATAAAATTGCATTAGTATATATTATAAAGAGAGAATTGCTTATTTTAATTGTTGATAAACTTAAGTGGTAGAATATGTTTCCATTAGAGGAAGAGGACTAAAACATTTCAGTCACATAAAATGGACTTAATCAGTGAACCTACACTACTGAGTACCAGAAACAGATGACAAACTTGTCTCAGAAGATACAACAAACATGTGCTCATGTGCACATCCATGCAAGTCCTCAAATTCTGAATTCCTTTACAGCAAAGACAAAATAGGCATCCACATCTCCAGCGACTCAGTGATGATTTTTGCCAAGGGCCAAGGCTGTAGCTCACTGCACTTTTACATAAAGATGGAAACATTTTTATTCCTGAAAATTTAGCAGCAGTCACCAAGCATCAGAAAATCAGCTCTACCAACATCAAAAAGGTACTCACCAGAGAGGATTTGTCAGTGTCACCATGTCCTACACACACGTGGTCAGCAAAAAGAAGTGCTTAAAAAACATTCCAAAAAGACCCTATCAAATCAGAAGACAAAAATTTTTATATTTATACTGCAATTGAAAATCTAAATACTTCAGGAAGTGAGCTCCATAAAGTGCAGTCATTTAATTTCCCATGTTTAGCATCTTGCAGTATCAAAGGAATCAAAGTTTTAAAGGTCCAGCTTCACTTATTCATGACAGATATTTCAGCAACATTAGTGTTCTGCAGGCATCTTTTTCAATCTGCATCAAGAATACCTCTACTATTGTAATTCAGCCTAAAATCCATTAAAGCTATTATATTGTGCATAAAAATTGATGAACAGCAAATTTTTGAGCAAACTTAATCACCCATATATTTGGAAACATCTGTTTGATTTTTACAGGAAGGCTCAGCAGGGTATAACATGTGGCAAAAAGCAATGTAAGTCTCAGTTAACTATAAATCCTGGAACTAAATTAGAATTACAACAAACATAACAAATCTGGGGTTACCCTGTGGTTTCGCAGCAGCCTCCTGCTGTAAATGACAGTTTCAAAATACTGATCTAATCTAACATTTACCACATTTCTATTCAATCAATCATTCTCATAAGGAGTAACAGATACCATACCAGCACAAGAAATAAATATGAACCATACTGTTCAACAGCTTAAGTCACCATCTGAACTTTGAGGAAGCTGAGAGCTTAAGACTTCAGGTCAGAAAAAAATAATTCTTCAGTGAAGAATAAAAGGAAGGGGGGAAAAAAGAAGCAAAGAGTCATTGGTTGACCTTGAACTGCTTTGGCTTGTTTTATTCTTCAATCAACACCTTCAAGCACAATTAATTCCCATCTTCCTCCCTGTTACACAGCTGTTTATTCTCCTACCTATATTTTCATGATTTTACAAATTAGTATTTCACTGAAAATGTAGAGCTCAGGCAAACTTAGAAAAACATCTATCTCAATTTGTCCTCCTAAAAACCAGCTTGTGCCCACAGGAAAAATCAACACACAGTAGTTAAAAGGGGTGTTATACAATGGCAAGACATGCCAGCACTCCTTGAATCACCCAGCACAAACAAACACAACAAGAATGAACTTTTTCATGCCAGGATTTTATCCATCTTCAGTATGGGCACTTCGTAAAAATAATGAAGTTTTGTCCTTAGATGTTTCCTGAGTCAAACCTCAAGAAGCTGTGTGACCTTTGGATAGTCTAAGGAGAAAAACAAGAGCACTCTCAAATATCTGCATTTATTTAGGTACAGAACTAATGGTGCCAGCCCATCTTACAGATGACACATGAAGCAGCAGCAGCTGCTCTTTCAGACACTGACTGCAGCCAAGTGACCGTGCCTTGCCTTGAAATATGGATTGCACTTCATCAAACTTCTCTGTGCTGTGATTTTACGAAGGCAGTATGATTTAATTCCTGGCATAGAAGCAGATACTTTCCTGCATGATAGATTTCACATCTAGATATTCAAGATGCTGGACAGATCGGGTTTTTCATAATTAAATGAACTGTGCATTGTATGTGCATTACTGTATTTACATTGTGTATCTAAAAGTATCAATTTGTTTAATAAGTATTTTTCATTTGGAACATGAATCTGAAAATATTCCAGCTTTCAAGACTTCCTCATTTGCCTGATTACAGAAGATCCCCTGCCTTCTACTACTAGTAAAGGCTTCAGCTGATTTTGGGTCTTTTAAAGAGATGTACAAGTGTCACTTCAGCAACCTCCATATGATGAAACCCTCTGGAAAAACAAATACTCTTTCCATCCTGAGAAGCAGACAGAGCTTTTCTACTGGTTACACAGAAACCACAGTCAAATCCTTGTTATATGATGCAGTCAGAATATTTGTGCTCAGTCCTAACTTATCCCTAACAAAATCTTACCACAACAGGGAACAACTATTTCCTATAGCAGGGGTTCTCCATTCCCAATTACGACCAGAAATTTTATCCAGGACCCAACAGTTTTATTTTTCTAATTAAATCCTGTCTGAACTGGTACCTAAGAGAAACCTCCATTGCAAATTCACAAATTCAGTAACCACTATTTTGAAACATCCTCACACAGCCAGCAGGCCTCAGTGAGAGAAAGGGGTCACTGTGAAATTACTGCTGCTTACAAAGTTTTTCAGTGGGTAGAAAACTGGGCCATTATTTCCATAACTCATATTTTCCATACACTTAGAATTACCCAAGAAATCACCCTTCTATCAAAAAAAGTATTCTCCATTAAGCATTCCAGAGAATTATAAAATATACATTAAAAATATACTTCTCTATTTTTTGTCATTCTCCCCAGTGGTCAGTTAAGTTTCACAGTATTGTTTCTTTTAAGTCTGTTTTATAAGTGATTGAATGCTAGAGAGATGAGCAAAATGCTGCCTGTGGTACTTATGCTTATTTGTCACAGCTTGAAATTGGACTGGGATACTGAGAGCATTTCAGAGCCTGTGCAAATCCTCTTTGGATTATTTACAACCTGTTGATGCATATTCAGGAGCACACCATAAAATACCATTAAAATGGTAAAGCTGTCCTCAATTACTATGAGCCTCCCCATCTCCTCTTGCTCTTTTATATGTTTTCAATCGTTTTGTTTTCACTGCTAAACCAAATATGACATATTTTCAATAATAAAACAAAGTGCATGATGCTGAGATATCTGATATCTTCACCACTGGTGCTGTGAAACTGAGGGCAAAGACTATTCTACTGAAAAACAATGATACTGAGTGAAGAACAGGAGTGACAACTACTTGCTGTAAATGGATGCTGCAGATAGCAGCTGGAAGCTAAGATGCATCTCACTGTCACTAATTAAATTTGGATATACAAGTAGCAAAAAAAAAACAAACCAAAAAACCCCAAACCAATAAATTGTTCCCATCCATAGCAGAAAATCTGTTTTCTTAAAATCAATCTCTATGGTACTCACAGAGCAACATTGCTGTTAACTGAGCTTATAGCAAAAATTTTTCCCTCTTAAATCTCCAAGTCATCATGCTGCAAGTCTCTATTTTACTTTTTCTCCCTACAGTTTTGATTCTTTTTAGTCAATAGACTTCTTTGATTAGAGTTAAATTCTTAAATCTTGCCATCATTTCTGCTCCCATATTGTAGCCAGAGGTTTTTGTGCTAGAAATATTCATATTCTAATATAGAAAAAGTCAAATTCCCCTGGAGTGCAGAATTTCTTAACTTTATCACAAACATCCTGTATACTAAATGGCATCTGTCTCCTTGAAGAAACAAATTTTCCCTCCTTCCAAAGCAGTCAAATATGGAGTGCATTGCTAGCTGTATTTTGTGGTTACTACATAAAAGAAATACCCCAACCTTTATTCCCTTTCCCCAGGTGACTATCAAATTACAATTGTAACTCAGAGAGAGGCAGGGGAGAAAGCTGAAGTGCTTAGTCGGCAAGCAGAATTGTTCACAAGTTAAAGGCAGTGTGTGCATTTACAAGAGAGGCTTTTTAGTTGCAGGAGAGTTTGACTGTATCTTAGTCATGTGCTGCTTCTGCCAATATCATCCCTGATGTTCCACAAACTCACACACACACTTCAGAGCAAAGATTAAACCAACATTTTTACTATGAGCTCTCACATGCAAGCACTTGGAGGAGAAAAAAAATAAAGAAGAAAATCTCTTCAATGACAGTTAGAAGAAGCCAAGACTCCTTGTTTTTGCCACGACAACACTAAAGCCAGGGAAGCTTTCCCACTCAGAGTCTTCCTCAAGGCATTGCCCTTGCCCTGTCCAAAGCATCCTCTAATCCCTCTCTGCAGGGCTGTGCTACAGCAGCTGACAGCATGCTAAACCACAGCTTGAGATTCACAGAGGCTTTTGTCCCAGGAACCTCAGCTCAATTACCATCCCAGGAAAAATGTCACACTACCTCCTAACTGCCTTTTGCCTGATCCACAAGCTCCTAAAGCACTCAACCACTAAAATGAAAATAATCTTGTCTCTGGTTTAAGTGCTCCTGCACCAGGGTGCCAGCCAGACCCTGACTTTGCACATCGTGCTGTACAAACAAATTATGCACACACACCCATCACACAAGGAACATTATTATTATTAAAACCAAACTTCCCAATCTAATGTGGAGAGAGGGAAAAAAAAACCCAAAAAAATTTAAAAACCACACAAAAAAAACAAAATAGATACGAAGAATTGCTCATGGTATACATATTTAGTTGAACAGAGAAATGCAGCATCAGGTTGATAACCCATCTTCCCAGATCCTATAAAGTTACTTCATTTTTGTTAAACATATCTTATTCAAGCCAGATATCAGCTTTTATTTAATGTTAGCTATTAAGTACTCCAAATACTTAAGACAGCAACCATACAGAAAAATTATGTTTCTGTTGTAACTTAAAAAAAAAATTTTGCAGCACCAAGAGACTTCCATAGTGCTTCAGAACTGTCAATACTATTATCCAAAAGTTGCATTATGCCTAGTGCTTTATTCACCTTGCATTACAGCTGTCTGTAAGTAACTTCAGACTTGCAGGTAACTAAGAGTCACTGAACTCAATATAAAATTATACACACCATAAAGGAAAAAAATAAAAACAGATACATATTTAGTTACTGGTTATTACCCTGCACAAGGACACCAGGAGCTGTGCAGAGTGAGGCACTGTAGCCTCACAGAGGGGGTCCCCCACAGAAGCCCAGGGCAGGTACAAAACAGCCCTTACATTTTCACTGCAGTTACTGACAGCACATCAGGCCCAAAACACTCCCAGTGCAATTCCCAACTCTCACCTTGGCCTGAGCTTGGAGGAATGACAGTGCTGGATTTGGAGCAAAACACAAAAATCATTGACCAACCTATGCACAGACAGTAAATTGAATATTGCACACAGAGAGGTGGATGCGACATGCTACATGAAGACTCACAGATATTTGGGGGAAAAAAAAAAAAAACTTGGCAAAACTCTAAGTCTCCCAAGTTTCTTTTGTAATGTTGCAGCCTTGAGCAAAATTCTAATAGCATCATTTGGGTTTTAAATTCCTAAAATTGAGTGTGCAAATTCTGCTGCATACAAATAAGAGACTTGCATATATTTGACCAACTACTGTAAGTTTTGATAAAATTTATTAACTGCTATATCAGTACAGTAGAAAAATCCACCCTAATGTTGATATGAACCACTTTGAAGAAGAAAAACAATAGTAAATCAGTCTTGGCAGAAATTGAAATTCAGAAGGTAGGCTGATCATCAGACTTGAAAATGTTATTTAGTGATACACAATAAAACAACCTGCATTCTCCAATTCCCCAGTTAATGTTTATTGATTAAGTTTTGTTAGGAAAAATCCATTAGAGTGCATATCCTTGGACAGGTGCTTAAAGCAAGTGGTGTAACATATCTAACCATTTGTTCAGTGAAAAGCATTTACAAGGAATTGTTTTTCACTCTTGAGGGGTTAAAAAGAGGGAGTACTTTGCAACAATGCAAGCAGAACAAATTGAAAAAAATGCACTCTATTTTATTGGGTTATAAAAACAAGTCATTGCCAAGTTTCATAGAGGTCCAGTTAGTATGTTCAACCTTACATTGAATTGAAAAAGTTGCTTTTCTATTTCCAGACTTCAGAGCAAGCTTTGGAAAAGAAACCCCAACATTCCCTAATGCATTAGAAATAGATACTAAATTTTAAGTACTTTAATTGCACAGCAATTCTATTTACCTACAGCTATTCTGAAATTAAGTCAGTCTTGAAGATTAGAATTTCCACCACCATTCTTGCATATTTTAATCCTGCAAAGCAGTTTTCATTCTGAGTGAGTCAAGGAAAAGGGAAGAAACAAAAAAAAAAAAAAAAAAAAAAAAAAAAAAAACCACTACCAAGTATTATCAGGTAGTTATATTACTGCTGTAAAGGCATCAACCAGGTGACTCACAAATCTAGACAGAAGAGAACACTGTGTTCTTCTTCAGTTCTCACCTTTCAAGAAAAGGGGCTTACTAAAACAGCAGCATGATAGCAATAAACTTGTAAACAAATGTGGACATTCTCTTATGACCTCTTAAAGCTTCTGCCCCAAACAATCTTTGTTTCTAACTGTGCTTCAGGGGACAAGCTCAGCCCAGCTCCACTCACTCACTCCCCCACAGTGGGATGGGGGAGAGAGTCAGAAGGCTAAAAGTGAGAAAGCTCATGGGTTCAGACAAAGACAGTTTAATAAGGAAAGAAAAAGCCATAGATGGAAACAAAGGAATTAATTCCCTGCTTCCCATGGGCAGGCAGGTGCTCAGCCCTGCATCCCCAGGAGAGCAGGGCTCTGTCTCACATCCCAGTGACTCAGTGACACCACTCTGAATGTTCCCCTTCCTCCTCCTCCCACCAGTTTTACCTGCCCAGCATGGCACTGGGATACCCCTGGGCTCAGGTGGGGTCCCCTGTCCTGGCTGTGTCCCCTCCCCCCTGCTGACCCCCCAGCCCTGCTGCTGGGGTGGGTGAGAGGCAGAAAAGGCCACGGCTCTGTGCAAGCTGTGCCCAGCAGTAAGGACAACATCCCTGCATTGTCAGCCCTGCTGCCAGCACAGATCCAAAACACAGCCCCGTGCTGGCTACTGTGACCAAAGTCAGCTAAGCCAAGAACACCATGAGGCATGATTTTTTTCATCCACACTATAAAGATTTTTGGTCAAAATTATTAGGACCTGAGAAAATATTATAAAACAGCCAGTCAAATTTGCTATATAAACTTGCCAAGCCAAAATAACGAATCCTGGAATTATTCTGCATATCCCTAAAAATACCCCCAGCAAAGAACGACTTTCATTTTCCAGAGACACATTTTTAGATAGAAAGTAGTCATCCAACAGTTTTCTACTGGGGGAGTTTTTCATCAAATAATTAATGCACAGCATGTTTTGTAGTCTTTTCTGCAAAAGTTCTAGTGTTTCAAGCTTAGCATTCAGCAAAATAAATGTTCTTAAGTACATGTTGCACCATCATCAATAAACAGCACATTCTAAAGGTCAGTATACACAAGTTCTTCAAGAAAGCATAAAGGAAAGTCAGCTTTAAACTGTGGGAGAGCAGGAAGAGTCAGAAGCACACTGAAAATATTTCATTAGAATTCAGAAGCCTCTCAGGAACAATCTCTCAATAATACCACAGGTGCCATACTGCTGAATCTTCCATTTCTTTCCAAGCTTATATTAGAAAGAGTTACCACAAAGGGACAGTTTTGCTTAGGAAAATAAATGTAGCAAAAGGCTAGTGCTGCAGGATTTGCATTTCCAGCAGTATTCAAAACCTTTCTGTAAGATGTCATTAGTTACTAACAAATACGCAGAAAAGGAGCCAAGTACTCTTGCCCAACCTCTGTTGTGCCCCACCAAAGCCCTTTACAGATTACTTCACAATTCCATGTTTAAAGAGTTTGCATAAAGTCCAATCTATTCCTATTTCCATCACCTCCATGGGCTCTGATTTAGACTAAAAGTACTATGTTATAACAAGAAAACAAAAATGCATACACTAAGAGTTAATAGGGATATGTCTTTTCAGAGCATCAAAGCACTTGACTGCCTTAATTCCAAATGCTTATCTCAAGGTTAATGGCAAAATACAATTTCATACTCTCAAAAACATGCTCAGCTGAAGCTTAAGCTTTGCAGAATAACAGGACTGCTCAGCCCTCACAGTTATTGTCACAAACATTTCGATTCAAGGCCACAGCACCCACTAACAATGTCATCCCAACAGAGCCATATCCTTCCTCAACTTTAAATACAACATGCATCAAAACTTTGCTTCTTCAAACAGCCTCAAGAGTCAGGCAGCAGAGACATGGAGACAACCAGCAAAGACAAAACTGTAATAGTTATGTGGAGACTTTTTGTTTCCTCTTTCAGGCAACTCCACACAGCTCTGACTCCTTTTCTCACAGGCAGCTCCCCACAGCATCAACTCCTTCTGTCCTCTCTTCAACTTACTTTCTCCTCTCTGCATGACTGGATAACCTCAACCTGTCCCTTACCCAGCTACCTAACTGAGCTGTCAGTCCCTCACACAGCACCTTACCTTGTCTGTCCCTTGCACAGCTACATGTTCCTTCCTCTTCACAGCACAGCCAGCAGCCCTCCCATCCCAAACTGCAGCACACTCTAGGTCTCCAGAAAGCTCCAACTCTCAGCCAGCTAAGGCACTCTTTTATAACCCCCATCCTCATTGGGCAGGCAAGGCTGTTTCCACTCCTCTAATCAGTACAGCTGTAATTCACTGAGGACAAATTGACTTCTGCACTATCCTTACAAACTATCTTCCCACACAAGACTGCTCACCCAAGAGGCCCCTGAGGCAGCCCATGGTGAGACTGAAGCCCATCCCTGCAGGTGATGCCCTCCAGCTATGGGAACCAGGTGCTACATCCTTCTGCACTCAACTGAACAAAAGGGAACAGTATCAGCCACAAACCTCCTTACCTTGACTCTGCTGAGATAGGTCAGAGACACTCAGAAGACAGCAGCACTCTGCTTTTCTCTGGCATCCACTAGGACTGATCCTTTGTCCACAGCCCAAACACTGCCACTCCAGGTGCCAGTTCCAAACTCCCACCTTCTTCTCTTCCAATACCTAAACTTTCAGTTGCAGAGCTCCAAAACAAGCTGGCAACTTGCTCAGATGAACTAGAATTGCCATTAAGTGTGGAAGCCTGGGGCCCTACCACTGGGGTCATGACACTTCAGTCCTGGAGGGGAAAAAACAAGAGAGGAGAAGCACCCCTCTGGGTCATGGTGAGAAGAACATCAGCCTTTGCAGGCACATGTTAGTCCCTTAAGTTCTATTGGTTTATACAGTTGATGTCACCCCTGTTCACCCCCTGCTTACCATACAAGTATTGCAATTTTGTCAAGACAGGCACAACTGGCATCATCACCACTCCTTTATTAAAAACATTTCATGCTTTCTCTCAGGCAACTCCACACAACATTGACTCTTTCTCTCCTCTCTGCAGAAGAAAGTCTCCATCTTCTTTCTGCATGACTGGCTAACCCAAACCTGTGCCTCACCCAGCTACCTAATCCTGCTTGTCCCTCACACAACATCTTACCTTGTCTGTCCCTTGCACAACTGCATGTCCCTTCCTCCTCACAGCACAGCCAGCAGCCTCCATCTCAAACTGCAGAAGACTCTGGATCTCAAGGTCTAACTTACTGATAGCCAGCTAATCTTTTATAATCCCCATCCTCATTGGGCAGGCAAGGCTGTCTCCACTTCTCAGCAATCAGTACAGCTGTAATCCATTGGGGAAAATTGCCTTCTGCACTATCCTTACAAACTATCTTCCCACATATTTGTACCTTTCCCAGGATGTTCTCCCTCTCCTGATCCCCACTGGCTCTGTTTTGCTGCATTGCTGCACTCCTGCTACCCCATTGTTTCTCCCAGTTGGCTGCACCTCTGCACCACTTTCACCTATTCCCATTGGCCCTTAACCCTCAGATCCAGAACCCTCAACCCCATCTTGTCTTTGTCCCTGGCCCCTCTTGGAGACCTTCCAAAAGACTGGTGAATTACGTTCCCATGTTCATTATATATATATATATATATATATATATATACACACACACATATATGTGTGTGTGTGTGTGCATGAAAGTTCAGGAAAAACACTAGGAAGAATCTTGGTTTTCATGTAAGATTTCCTGTGTACCTTGCAAGAGTTTCATAACAGTAATGTAAACCAAGAGGGAATGAAGTTCAAGGAAAGCAGTAACTGAGCTCCACACAGATGTCAGGAGCAAACTAATGGGACACTGGTCACTCCTACATCAAATAAATCTCAAGATTATGGATGTGACAGATGTCCTAATGATATTTTACTGTTCCTCATAAAGATTCTAGGCTATTCCAAGACAAAACAGAAGCAGCAAGACCTATCCTAGGGGTATGAAAATAATTTTGAAAAATTGTCTCTACTAAGTGATAAGACCAAAGGTTTTGTTAGAGGTGGAAGAGAAGATTAAAGACTGAAAAAGCAAAAAGCATCCACAACACAAGAATCAGAGAAAAGAACATGCTCAGCAGGCACCTTTGTCTATGAGGGAGCAGGTGAAGATCTAATGGCTTTGGAGGCATGCAAGGTTTTGCAGGGCAGAAGAGACAGAAAAACACAAATGGAAGGATAGAAAACATATGTAGAAAGTGGATGCTCCCAAGAAATGTATGAAAGAAAAATGTTCAAATCTCCATGGTGACAGAGAGATCCCAGCACGTCTCAGAAAAATAAAAGAGGGGAGGCACAGGGATGAGTAATGCCAGGCAGAAAACTTAACAGAGGTTTTCTATTGGGAAACAATGGGACAATGAGCTAAAGTTTTTCATGGCAAAAGAACAACTGTCAGTAACTTCTTCAGTCTTCTTGTATTTCGTGGAAGGCAACTATGCCTAGAAGTTTTCCCTCCATTTTAAATAACTGGAAGGCTGGAAGTAGTGGATAACCAGGAAGTTTATCAACCTCAGATCTTGGAGGGTCTCATCCAACATGCAGCCAATCAATATAAATCTATGTTTGGTTGGTATTTTTTTTAAACCTGCTCTCCACTAGTGCTACCCCATGACAATCTCATCACTTACAAAGTTACATTTAAATATCTCTTGAAAAATAAAGGTATAATCTAGTGATTAATGTAAAAAATAACACCACAAAGCTTTACCTATATTCCTCCAGCAGGACTTTTTACAGATTGAAACTCATCTGAACTCCAAAATAGTATGTTTTACAGAGATGGACAAAAAAATATTGATAGATGAGTGAGGGAGGGTCCTAAAATACCATTTATATTTTTACAAGTCAAGAAACTGAGGAGGAAAAAAATGATCTTACACATTTCAAGAAATGTAGCTTGGTGACAAAGCTGCTTTTTAGAAAACAGAGACTTTTAAAATCTCTAACACATTCATTCTGTAGTCTGTACTCAAAGCAAATGCACTCAGCTTTTGCACAAAAGAAGATGAACAATTAGCCAGCTATACACTATTCACTAATGATGCAAGAAGTTATTTCAGAGACTGGGATCTTTAGAAGCAAACACTGCCATGGAAAGATGCATTTATTTAGAAGTCATTAGAATACTTGTCTCATCAATTCTTTCATTTCCTCACCTGAGCTCAGTCTGTTTAAGAGCAACACAGTCAAGCTGTTTAATGATGGACAAATTAAAACCTTTGAAATAAATATGTCCCTAGGCTATTTATTTTCCAGTGCAATTTTTAAAATATTAATCAAAGCAGCAGCAAACAAAAAGACTCAGAGATATCTGAGCAAATCTAATAATTGTAATTTATACTAAATGTTTTCTCTCTTATGTGAGCTATTTATTGTTTTGTCCATCAGAACCAACCATACACAAGGATTTCTTTAAGACAAGCAGTAGAAGCTATTTAGTGCCAAGCTGCTTGGAAGTTTTTTAATATCTCTCTGGATGAGGTGGGCTGACACCAGGTGCCCATGGAAGCTGGTCTATCATTCCCCTTCTCAGCTGGAAAACAGAGAGAAAATATATCACAAGGCTGATAAGAAAAGGGAGAGGTCACTCACCAGCAAAATAGATTTGACCTGGGGAAATGGCTTTATTACCCACCAAAGTCCTTTTTCTCAGACTCAACTTCACTCACAATTTTCTCTCCCTCCTGCCCACCAGCAGCACAGGAGTGGGGGCTGTGCTCAGTTCCTCACACATTGTCTCTGCTGCTCCTCACACCCTTCCCCGGCCCCAGCCTGGGGTCCCTCCCACAGGAGACATTCTCCACAGTTTCCAACAAGCTCCCTTGGGCTGCAGTTGCTCAAGAACTGCTCCAGTGTGGAGCCCCCATGGACTCACCAGTTCTGTGCACAAATCTGCTCCAGCATGGGCTAAATCCACTAACAAAGTTACATTTAAATATCAGGCTGCACTGTGGGATCCTCCATGGGCTGCAGGGGAATCTCTGCTCCGAGGCCTGGAGCACCTCCTGCCCTTCGTTTCCCACTGACCTGGGTGTTTGCAGAACTGTTTCTTCCCTTCTCACCTCTCTCTCCAACCACGGTTGTTGAGCAGGTTTTCCTCCTCTTCCTTCTTAAATCCCAGAGGCTGCTCCACCATCCCTGAGGGGCTTGGCCTTGGCCAGCTGTGAGTCTCTTTTGGAACCAGCTGGCATCAGTTCTGTTGGACACAGAGGCAGCTTTGCACAGAAGTCACTTCTGAAAACCCCCACCATCAAAATCTGGTCATGCAAACCCAATATACTGAATCAAGAAGGGTAAGGGAAGGGGAGAAAAATTTTTTAAAATAAGAAGTCCTGCAGTTTTTGTGGCAGCCAGCACTTGAAGCAAAGAGTGGCAAATACTAATCTAGCTATGCAAAAAGTCATGCTGGTCTCATCCAGTCATGAGTAATTAACCATGAAAGTGTAAAAAAAGCTTAGAGCAAGGGATGCTAGACTTGACAGCACTGAAATAAATGGATGCACACCATTTAGCCACCTTGGAAGACTTGCTTTGTTACTACTCTGCTGTTTGGCTGTCTTTTTCTGATTCTTCTCCAGCAGAGATCCTAGGTTCATTTTGAATAAGGCTATGTAGGAACCTCCTTTGTCATTCCTGATGACTGATATAGATGACTTTTTCTTTACTGAAAAAAACAGTACTAAGTACTCTTTAACATTGGCATTTTTAGACCTGCTTTTTTTATATCAGGTGGAGGCATTTATTCCTTCAACAAGTTCTTATTAATTTTAAAACTATCTTGAGTATGACAAAGACTCTCATTTTCAATGAAAGCAACTGAGCCTCACAGACTTCAGTAAATCTTCAGTAAATTCTGAATCAGAACAAAATCAGCCCAGTAACTGGTCAGCACCCTTGGGCAGAGAACAGAGTGCTTCTTACCAAAATTATTCTGGTAGCTTATTAGAGGGAATGAAGTTCTGGGTTTTCTAGACAGGAGTCTCAACAAAATACTTCTAAACTTTAGAAAGAGAAGGAGTGTTGTAACATTAGAATGGGTTAGGGGTTGTTTACTTTTTTACTTCTTCATCAAATCATAGAATTTTAATGGGTTTAATGATGTACTGCAAGGGCACTATTACTGCAGCTATCAGGATATTGTACACCAGTTTGCTCTGCAATTAGCAATTTTCCCTTTTGCTGGTCAAACTCCTCCTTTTCCACTTGGATGTTGCCTTGATTCCAGGCTCTGTGTGTTTGCATTTGTGTGCGTGTGTGCAAACGTGATCACAGCAGCTGACAGAAGAGCAGCACCCAGCCAAGTGGAAAATACAATTTTCAGAAGATAAAAACATGCATTCCCAGAGACAACAATCTGTCTAAATAAGTCATCTGTTAAATGTAGTTAGCCAGTAATTGAGCAGTGAAAATGATTAAGATTTCTAGTGGCTCTCATCTAAAGTTTCTCTATGTTCTTTGCTTTTAGATTTCATAAAGTCATAGAATCATTAGGGTTGGAAAAGACCTTTAAGGTCATTGAGTCCAACCTTTGGCCAAACACCACCATGTTAATTCAAGGCTCTCATATCCACCTATGTCTTAAGCAGTTATCACTTTGGATAAATAATTGTATTTCATAGAATCTGAACTTGATAAATATGTGAAATATGGAGCATATCCTCACTTTGGAAAGAGTGAGGAAAGTACAGGGATTTTGGCAGCTTCTGCAATTCTTTCCAGGACATGAATATACACTCTGGTATATGGTGGCATGAAGAAAGCCACCAAAGTCCCAGTGGACAACGGGAATGGAAGTTACTAGATATAAGAAAGAGGTAATAAACTTCTTGCTGACATAATAAATTAGGATATAAGCATCCTTGTCCTCACTCTCAGCTGAGTGTCATATCCAGTTTACACATTCTGAAAACTCAAATGAATCTGGTAACAGTATTTACTTACTTACTTTTCTTCTGAGTGATTTCTCACTGCAGTCAGCTATTCCTGTCCATCATGAGGTAACATTCATGCTTTTTAAAATTCCAGTCTTTTTCTTCAGTCACCAGGTGCTAGGCATCTCTTTTCCCACCATCTGACATAATAGGTGTGGCATTTCCTTTTTTCCAAGAGGCAGCCTTAGCTTCTCCAGTTTTCTTTCAAGAGGAGTAACACACTATGCCCTGCCCTATAGCCCCTGCTAAATGTGCTGGAGGGCATCCTTGAACTTAATGCCTTGGCCTCTGTGATGAGAGCAGGTTTGAATATGTAGAGTGTAAATATTATTTACAGAGAGAAACATCTTCACATTTTTCCCTCTTTAGACAGATAGCAATGACACACACATTTCATTAAGCAAAAATTATCATCTGTTTTCCTAAGCAGCAACCTTCCTTCTCGCTTAATAATCAGCTTTTAAGTGAACTAAGAGTGTTTTAATTAAAGGATGCAAACAAATGATCTGATTTTGAGCTGCTGAGCACCTTGCAAACTGCAGATGGTCTGTCCCTGCTCCCCCAACCTGCTCCTCTGACCCTTGTTAAGGGCACAGCACAGCACATGACGCTGTGCAAGGCAGAGTCAACTCTCACCTTTCTGGGCATCATAATGTAAATAACAACATCATAACCCCTGTCATCTAACTGAAGCTAACCTGGCATCTGCATGGCATAGTTTATCCCAAATTTGCAGGTATTTATGGTAAAGTAGAAAAGGCAAGAACTGTGAGGCATCAGGCTCTAGGTCATCCTAGGACTCAGCACCAGCTACAAAAGATGGCTCTGATGCCAAACATTGTTCAGCCAGCCCCTTTCCATCTTTCCTGTCCACAAAGCCATCGAGACCCCTCACACTGCTCTGAGGGGGTTTTGTCCTAGGGCTGAGGCCTCCCAGATCTCTGTATTACACTGAATCAGTCTCCCTTCACCCCACATGAACTAGTCAGGGTATGCACAACAGACAGATAACGCTCGGAAAGGAAAGCAAAAGAGCTGAGGGATTTAAAAGCAGGGGGAAATGGTCAGCTAGATCTCTTCTAAGAGCACAGCAGTAAAAATCAAAAAAGGATGTGCATCCCCTGCAATGTTGAGTTATTGCCCTAATAAATGCCACTGCCAAGGAGGAGCATCTTGCCCTAGAGAATAAACAGCAACTTTTATACTTGCCTTTCATAAACCCAGTGGGAGGAAATTTTTCTGACAGTAGTACCTGCCACATTAATTTCTTACATCAGTTCAAGCTTTTTTATCGTCTATTTGGTGTCTTTGGTTATATCCACACAAATGTGTTCAGGGCCTCTTCTCCACTCCCCAAAAAGCAAATGCATCCAGGGTGGGAACTGATGGAGGGTGTAGTAGTATCACAACTATAAAAACCTCACTAAAACTTTCTTTTGTCCCCCTCTTACAGCTGACAGCAGCAGAGGTAAGAAGGTAATATGAGAGGTAAGGAGGAAGAATAGGAGGGAGAAAAACTCTGGCATCCCATTCTGATTAACCTCCTACAGCTACAACCCAAGGAAAGAGGAAAGGCATCTGCAAGCAAACTTCAGCAACCTGATCCATGTAAGTGAATGGGAAAGGATGAAGAAGCAGGAAAAAACCAAAGCTTCCTAACATTCCTGGAAAGAAACATCCCAGAAAGGAAAAGAGCCTGCAAAGGGATGCCATACAGGAAATACAAATTATCCACCTGATGTATTGCACAAGGGGAATTTAAATGTGATGGAAATTCCTAAAATTATATTATAATAATATTATTAATAATAATATTATTATTTAAACAGCCTGAAAGCTGTTTAAAAGTTTCAGATGTATCAAGTTTACTCTTTCAAGAAGGGAGGAGAGTTTACAAATGATGGGGGCTTACAAACAAGCTCCTGTCCTTCTTTCACTCCATAACCATGTGAGGCAGAGTTTAAGAAAGAGGAAAGCAACCTGGACTTCACGGCTGGATACTGGAATTTCAAACAAGGTGTTAAACTGAGGGTTTCCTGCCCTGCTCTTCTCCAATACTAGCTTTACACACCAGGTCAGAGACCAGCCATCATATCATTTTTCAATTTTCTTTTTATTTACCATTCAAACAATCCGCTATTACCATTTTAGTGTCGTAGTGTCTCAGAGCCTGAGTCCAGGATCAAGACTTTAATGCAGCAGGTGTTGAGCAAATTCAGGGCAAAAAGACTGTCTCAAAAAACCTGAGATTTAAGTACACAGGATCTGTGGACATTCTTTCCCAAATAAACCCTGCATGCAGCTGTTTCCAGTTCAATTACCCATTTCTGGTTTTTTTGGGTTTTTTTTTTCTGTTTAATTTCATGCTTTTTCAAAACTAACGCAAATATCACTGAAGCTAAATGAACTTTCCTACCCCTTCTTGACTTTCAGTTTGACACATTTTTTTGAAAGAAGCTTGAAACAATCAAGAAATACTTTTCCACAAGCCCCATGGCTATGTGTACCATAGAATGCCTTGCTAGAGTGACAGAGCAGATACCAAAAATAGAAATGTGTTCAAAAAAACACCTGTAGACTTAAAAAAAAAAAAAAAAATATTCCTCAAGGTAGTTAGATGCGAAGGCACAGGCAGTGTTTCAAACCTGCATTGCCTAAGCTACAGCCAGATGAGAGGGTGTTCCAGGACAAGGATCTCCCTGTATTGCCCAGGTCTCACACTCTTTTCCTAAGTACCCACTGCCAGCCCTCCTCAGAAAGAATTTCTGCCTGCCCCAGCATGACCATTCCTGTGTAAAAGACAATGGCAAAAAAAATTGTCTCAGAAAAATAAGCTTTAAATTGCTATCTGATAAGACAAAAACAGAAAAGCCCCTTGCTACCATGAAATCTATTTCTGTGAGGCACAGCAGCTGAACAAGATGTCACTGCACTGAGCAGGGCACAATCTGTGGATGAGCCACAGTTTGAAACCAAAACAGCAGACAAAATAACAACGAGCAAGCTCTTAGCAAACACCACAGGAAGCAAGAGGTCCTAAGGAGATATTTGAAGGAGATGGAGAGACTACTTGCTCTCACTGTGACATCCAGTGCCCTTGCATATTGTTTTGGGAATTACTAGAGAGTTTATGCCACCATCAATGTCACTCAGGCAGTTTTCCCTAGGAGAAAATATATTTTAAAGGTTTACAGACACAGCAGAAAAATAATATACTAAATTGTCAGTTCTAGAGAGGCACTTTCCCATTCCTGCTGGACTGAGTGTAATGGCATCAATCTAACACTAGATGCAGACTACAGTGCAGAGATTAATCATAAACAGTTGACTCTTACTGGTCAGGAGCAATGGACAGAGCAGGAGTGTTTTGCTATTATTTCTGCCATTTCTAAGGTCACTTGTGGTATAATACATTCATTCAAACAATAACCAGTGATGCATGTAGCTGAGAGAGGAGATTGTATTTGTGCCAAAACCTGCAAAAGGAAAAACACTGTTCAGCTCATATAAAATTGGAATTTAAAAAGCCTGCAGAAGACAGGTCCTAAGCAGGAAGTTCAGCACCTGGCAGGCACTGAATGAAACTGCATCTAATTGGACTGATGAAGCTACAATGTGGCTGTGTGATGCAGGTAGGTGTTAGAACTTCTGTCTTAAAGGCTTTGCTTTTCTTAATAAATAATATTAGAAATTACCTTCTAGTACTTTCAACTCTTTTAAGCTTTTGCAGAATAAATATTTGCAATAGGATGTAGGGGCTGGTTTCACTGAAACACATTTTGGGTTTGCTTCAGAAACAAAAACTCATATAAATAGAGGTCCAAGCAAACAATAAACATGAGCTAAAGGAAAGGGCACTGAGTAGCACTCTGGATTACTTGGCACCAAGGCAAAATGTGCACCATGGAAAGGAACTGCAAACAGCATGCAAAGAGGAGCTCAAAGCACTGCCTGCAAACAGGTTGTGAGGCACTCAGCCCTCTCAGATGATGGGCTGGAAACAACCACGGAGAGCTGTCGAGCCAGAGTCCCAGTGCTGAGTGCCGAGAAGAGGGAGGGAGAAGGCACCGAGCAGGGGTGCGAGTGTCGGTGGGTGCAGAGGAGCTGGGGCTCAGCCCAGGAACAGCAGGTCACAACTCCCAGGAGTGTCTGAGCTCCCCGGCAAGGTATCACCGCTTCAGGCTCTGACAGCTGCGCTGTTTCTCTGCAGAAGAGCTGAGCACATGCTTGTCCACCCCTGCATCACTTAACACGCGCCCTGGCACCTCTTCCTCACAGCCCGCTGGTAAAATTTGGGAGGAGGTTAAAGCCTCACCCAAGAGCAAGCACTTGTGAAGATCCCAAATCCCATACAAGTCGGGCGCTTGAAACAGACCTTCCCCTTCATCCCCGCTCCAGGTAGCAGCTTTCCCCCGCAATTTAGGATACATCAGCCCCCCTCCCAGCACTGGAGCCACGGAGGCTGCACAAGCGCAGGGTTCGTGGTCAGCATCGCACCGCGGCTGCAGGTGGGCGCATCCCGGGAGCCGCGGGTGGAGCACCCCAGGCATCCCGCCGGGCATCCCATCCCGCTGGGCATCACCCCGGGTATCCCATCCCGGTACACCCATCCCGCCGGGTATCCCATCCCGGTACACCCATCCCGCCGGGTATCCTGCCAGCCGGCCCCCGGCCCGCCCCGCGTCTCCCGCAGGCTGCGGGGAGCGCGGAGCCGCAGCGCGGGGCCGGGAGCGCTCGGGGCGGCGCCGGGGTTTTCCCCGCCGGCTGCCGCTTCCCCGCCCCTGCCCGCCTTCTCCCGTTTTCATTTTTGGCGGGGGCAGCGCCGGCTGCGGAGGGAAGCGCTTCGCTCTCCGCGCTCCGGGACCGGCGCCTGCCGCGGTGCGGATGCGTATGGACGAATCCTCGTGAAAACAGCTCCCGACGTTTTCCCCCCCAAAAAAACCCAAACCCAAACAAACCACCCACTTGGATAATTAAAACGGTAAATCTAGCTAACTTTTAATTTTCTTGTTTGCTGTGTGCTTATATATGTAGATATTTATAATTTATCTGGCTTCATTTCGTCATCCTTTGGTTTTTGTTAATTATCTGATCTTGTGCTGCCAGAGAACTTGAAATATTGGGGTTTGAAACAGAGAAGGGCTCAGTTTCTGCTTTTTCCTAAAGTTGGAGTGAGGAATGAAAGCGTTCCTAGTTCATACCAGCCTTGTGAATATGTTTTCTTGCTTTACCAACCTGAACATAGGTGAGATTTCCTGTAGCAGCATTCTCTTGAGTTTGCTTGTCCTTTAATTTTTGCCGATAATCCAGCAAAGATGTGTGTATGCTACACATACACAGTCTTGTAGGCTGATGGATTTTGTATGCTGGCATTCCCAGCTGAGATTCCAACTAGGTTTTGAATCTCTTTAGTTTATGATGTTAACAAGTGAACTGTCTTCTGTTTTCATTCTAATTTAACTTGTGGAATCTGCCCAGAGGTAATTTAACCCAAATCAAATAGTGTTTCTTAGCCCTGTAATTATTTAGTTGCCTTTTCAGGGATAGAAGCATGCTCTCACTTGTACAGGTCATAAAATTTGTACAGCTTCATAATCCAGAGGGCTTTTGTCCAGGAGGAAATTCATTTTATACTGTCCCTGTATTGACTGGATGCTTTATGAGACTGCACATTATGAAAACCCACTTTAGGAAATTATAAATTATATGTCTTTGCTTTGTTAGGTATTATAATTTCACAGATACTTATGCTTGCTACTATAAGCTATTCTTGGTATTATAATTTCACAGATACTTATGCTTGCTACTATAAGCTATTCTTCTTCTTGGAATATTACCTGAGATATTACCTGGAGATATTTACCTGAGGAAAATAAAATTAAGAGGTTGGTTAAAAAAAAAAAAAAATAATGTATACATGGAGAAGGCTGTCTTATTTTCATCAAATGAGAGAAAATGAGAGCACCAGTTGCATAGTTAGTAAAAATTACTGATCTGAACTTTGCTGTAAAATGTGGGCTAGACTTCCAAGTCTGACTTGAGAAAACTTAGCTCAGGGTAGACTCTGTTGCTCTTCATTGATTTTGTTTCTTTCCTTTCTGAGAAGTCAATCATATATTGATCTACCTGCCCACCCATACATACATGAGCATATTCACCTGCACAGGGACATACCTGATACTGTCCAAGTGTAGGACTTGGGAGTTGAGGTTTTGAGCCACAGAGGACTACAAACAATGCAGAGGAAAGGAGAAAGGAGGAGGGATTTACAATATTTGCTGTAGGGACCTTACCTTGGAAATGAGTCTCAGTAGTCAGAGAGGCAGGATCTCACGTGCAACTGGCACAGCTTCTGTTCTGAACTGCTGCCTGCTGTGATTACATCTGTATTTAAATCAATATTTGAAAAACTAGTGTTCATCCATCATTTATCTTGTTAATGTTAAAAATGGGATAAAACATGCATTTGTTGGTTAATTTGGTCTGCTAAATGCTAAGATCTGTTGACCCAAGAGATAAGTACTTGGCACAGGGTCTGAAAAAAAATTTTTGTTTGTGATCATACAAACTTCTGTGTGCTGATGCTGCATGCTTCACTTCTTGAAATGTTGCATGAAACAGGAATATGGAATTAGGAGTCATTTTTTCTCCCATACATAGAACTTTAAGGGTTAAGTGATTGGTCAGCAGCACTGCTCAGTGCATTAGTGACTCCAAGGATTATTACTTTCTGAACACTTGGAAAGGTACAGCCTTTGCCTCAGGTTGTTTTAAGGTACTGTAAGTAAACTGCTCTTGGTACCCCAGCCTCTTCACAATTACCATTCACACCCTCTCTCTTTGGTGGGATTTCTGCAAAGTCCAGATTTCCACCAAGCTTGTCATAAATATCTGGATGTTGCTTCTTTTTGGTTGTGGAGACTACAGCACTTGGAATGTTAAAGGAGGGGGAAAGGTAATCAGCTCCAAGCCATTGTGAAAAGTTAATACAATATCTAAAATAGGATTTCTGACTTACCTAAAAGTCTGCTTTTTTAAGAGGAGATTAATCAAGCCTTTGTTGTTTTGGAGTTTCATTGTAATTACTATTTTTATTCCCAGAAGTTTTGGACTCTACAGCTCTCACTGCTCTCAGTGAAACCTGCAAATATGCAAGTTTCCTTGCATGCTTCCTGCTCCTTCCTTCTCTGAGAGCTCCAAGTTGCTTCTTTTTTCATCCAGGCAGCAAATGAAAGGGCTGACAGAATACACTCAGGCAGGAGGCACCCACTGCATGTGGAATCTGACTTCTCAGTACCAAGGCTCCTCTTGAGCTTGGGTTACATCTCTCAGGTGCTCACATCATTTTGTGCTAATTCCACATCTGAGGGTGACATACCACTGTTCTACTGTTTGAGAGAGCATAAGAGATTAAAATTCAGATATTTTAAGTGACTTACTGATGCACAGCTGTTAAAAGCAACAACTGAATTTACCTGATCTGAAAGAGTAACACCTTTTTGTCCCAGTTTTCTCTAAGGTATTTGTTGGAAAAAAAGCCTTGTATGCTGCTAGATTCAGTGTTTTGTCCTACTATTTACCCCTCACCCAGAAACTCGGAAAAGAAACGTACAGGTTCAAAATGCATGAAAAACTGACTTTAAGACAGTTTTAGCATTTGAAATCAGTTTGAATACCTTTGTCTTTTAAATGAGTAATCTCTGTCTGTGGGTGTCTATTTAACCTGTGATATAACTTTAGAAACTGCTGGAGGCAATTTGTACTACAGGATCTGAAGTGATTAACATTGGGTACACATATACATAAAGCATTTCAGTATGTGATGGGTTGCATCTCTTGGCTTTGGATGTCTTGCTCTTGTTTAATAATGTCACATTCTCATCTGCAGGGTAATTTATGAGCACAAGCAGAGGTTATACATTCCCTAATTCAAGCTTCAAACTGTTATGGCATTTCTATACAAATGCTCATTTTCTTTGTCATACCATTTAGCAGAAAGGATCAATGTGATCCATTATCCTGCAAGTATTGCACCAAAAAAAAAAAAAAAAAAAAAAAAAAAAAAAAAAAGTGGTTCTATCAAAAATGTGACCCTTGGTTGTATTTTTTTGTAACTAATTATACATGTCAGACATAATGTTGCCCTCTGCTATTACATTACATTTCCACATGCAATAAAGTTGGGGAAGTTTCGATGCATGAAAAAAACAAAGTATTTTTTCCATGGACATTTGATGTCCATAGTTGGAGATTTGCTCCTGGCAGAGAAACAAGTCCTTCTGCCTATATAATTCACATTTTAATTAAAACCAGGACACATTTTTTAAAAAGTGTTGGGAGTGCATATTATATATATTGAATTTCAAGTGTTATTTTCCTGATGGTTCTTCTTACAAATTAATGCTGGAGTAAGAGAATGGAATTGGAGGTCATTTCCTCCACATTTGCTTTCAGTTCTGCAGTTACTGGAGGAAGAAAAGCACATAGGAGTACAGTAAAATATGCAGACCTAGACATCTTTACAATTGACTAACCACTTTTGAGTCTGCCTTGCCTGCAGTAAGAGTGTGTCACATGGTAATTGGGAAGCTTGCTTGGAAATGGAAGAGTTATCAAACTGGGTTTGCCTCCTACACCTGTGCATCCCTGTGTGCACATTTGCAGGTTTGCTGTAGGGGAGAGGTCAAATGCCCAAAATTAAAAGCAGGATAACTAATTTTAAATAGGCTTGCTCTGCCATGAAGCATCAGCTCAGCTCTACGAAAAGTCCAACCTAAGGATTCCCACATCATTGGCTCCTCTGAAAATGGGAGGATTGGAAAAGCTCTGTCACTATATGAGAAAAGTAGCTTTGTTGACTATGTTTAAGCATTGTTTCTTCTTGTCAAAATGCTAGATGAGCTTTGAAAGTTTTGAGTGGCAAGCACCCCAAATTTAAGACAAGGCTTATCAAAGTGAGAAAATGTCAGCCTAAGTTTTG
Organism: Muscicapa striata striata; assembly: GCA_030060385.1. Taxonomy (NCBI): domain Eukaryota; kingdom Metazoa; phylum Chordata; class Aves; order Passeriformes; family Muscicapidae; genus Muscicapa; species Muscicapa striata. The sequence goes on along the minus strand of JAREIS010000058.1, from coordinate 2,966,234 downwards.
AATCTTGTGCCTAATTCATTGCATTTTGTAAGAAACCATTACTCCACTCTGTTAAATGGCAGTGTTACCTTTTCAGGCTTTGACTGAACTAGATTTGTGATGATTGTGGAAAAACAGAATGGTTTGAGGGTGAAAACATGCAAAAAGAATCAGCTAGTCAGCTGGCTCATGTACAAACACAGCAGTTATGCCCTAAGTGCCTAACTGTTAAAAAGTCATTCTCTGCCACAGGGAATATTGGATTGCAGAGTGACAATCCTGCTATTGAGCTGTCAGTGAGGTGCAAAGAGGGGCCAAGGTGATTTAGCTGCCTACTTGCATAAATAAGTAGGTGCCTGTGTTACATATGTACACAAACACACAGAACAATTCCATGGAGGCCAATAGAAAACCCATGTGAATGACCAAAACTTGGGGTGAACAGTGAAGCAACATTGGGATGATGACCTGCTGCAGAAAAAGGAAAGGAAAGCAGAAATGAAAACTAAGAAATCACAGAAATATCTAATCTAGTACATAGATTTTGACGTGGGTGAGAAGGGTTGGATCTAGCTACCTCACCCAGAAATGCTTATGAAGTAATGAGAGGGATTATAATTTGATGGAATTCAGCCAAAGGGTACTTTGTACCTATTGAAGTGTGGCTTCATTTGGCAGCTTCTCCTGACTTGAGGAGAACTTCCAAACTCTGCTGCTGTAAGTCACAGTCAAAAATATGACTACGTTAGAACACTTTGACCTTCGAAATAGAATCTGAGAATATTAAATTACTGTACCTGTAACATAGTCATGTCTGCAATAACAATTACAGGCAAAACTACAGGAGTCAGAATCCCCTTCCCCCTTTTTCACAGCAGTGGAAATAAAAGTTCATTTTAGTCAAGTTTCATTCCTTTTCCTTTCTTCCTAGAGCTGTCTGTAGTTGGTTCCTGCAGCAGCTGAGTGAGCAGAGCAGGACAGTTGGCTTGGGTCTTTTCATGGACTGGAATGCCAAGTGTTTCTGCTTATTGTTCCCTCCCTCTGACAGAGGACACGCTGTTCAGTGAATCATTCTTATGGCCAGCAGCAGAACATGACTTCAGCATCACCTTGCATCCTCTGTCCTCCCAGTCCTGCTGTTTTTCTTGCCTCACAGCAATTAGGTTTCAGGCAGCCCATCCATCCTCATCTTCCACTGTTTGAGTTTCCAGGGTTTTTACTTGCTGGATTGCTGCTGATTGCACTCACATGAAAGCACTGACACTGCCCTGCCTGGAAAACTTCCTTTGTGGGCAGCAATAATCCTTTGGGCTGTTGTTTCTGACTCAATCCAGAAGCCACTGAGCATGACACTTGCTGGAGGGTGGCTGTAATACATCAAAACAAGCATTTTCCAGTTTTAAGTGCAGATGATTTATTTGCATTATAACCACATTAGTTGGTCTCTAGATACATACATCTGGGCCATAATTGTATCTATCACTGTATGACAGTGATCCTTCCTCTAGGAAGAAAGAAACACATTCTTTTTTTTTTACCTAGCACTTGTTGATTTGATAGCATCAAATTCATCCCGTTTATTTGTATTAAGCTAAGATTATCTCTAAATTTAATATGAGGAGGGAGGGGAGGGAAGTAGCTATCAATACTAATTTTGTTATCCTTAGCTTTGTGCTAGATTATAAAAGATCAGCCTGGCTTGGAGAAACCACTGCAGTAGGCAGTGGTGGAGCCCACAGAGTACAAGTTTGCCACCTCACTGTGATGACTGTGGCTCACTGAGTCACTGAGGAGAAGGGGGTGCTCTGAAACCAGCAGAGCCAACTGAAACAGGGACGTCTGTGATCAAAATATGATCCCTGTGAGAGATTTCAGACCATGGTGTATGGGTAATTCAACCACTATGGGATGTAGGCTAACTTGGAGCACATCAGAATGAGAGATGCAGCCCAGTCAGTCATCAGAGTATCTGCCTCTAATTGTTTTATAATAAATCCTGGTAAATACAGCACAAGCTTTTAACAGTGCCACAGACACAAAGCAATAAATGTGTGTTGGGTGAAAATACTAGGAGGATGTACCATTGTCTGGAAAGCTTTAATCAAAAATAGCTCATTATAACAACTATTGTCATGTTATAAACCTTACACCACTTGTAATTGTTTAGGAGACTCTCCTGGGTACCCTGAAGTGTTTTAATTAATAGTGTGATAAAAATTAGTGTTTAATTATTCATTAACAGTTGAGCTGAGGGAATAACCTGTAAAGTTCATAAGTGTGCAGGTGATGAAAGGTTGGGGAAGAACACAAATGGATGGAACAACTGACTTAAAGACTGTCTTAAAAAATGCATCTGAATAGAACCAGTATCAGAGATGCTCCACATCCTGAACCTGGCCATGTGGGAAAGAGAGAGAGCAGGGCTGCTTTGCAAGGGGACATGCTGAGATCCAAGGTGACCCCAGCACAGGCACTCCTCACAGAAGGAACACAGCCAAGCACAGGCAGAGCCAGGTGCCCATAATGGGACCAGTGACAGCCCCAGAACAGTGAGGGAATGAACCAGGGGCTAGCCAAGGGAGCAGCCAGGAGCAAAAAATGACAGCCATTATTTAGTGACACAGAAAAAAATTTAAATGTACCAGAGAAAACAAGTAAATAATATAATTATCCTCTCAAGAAAACAGGAAAGTCAAACTTTAGAAGTCTAATAGCATTTTGGTATCTGTAAAAGATGCATTTAAGGCTGTTGATTTCTTTCCTAGGGAAATGACTTCCATTCTGTCCTAACACTTGTATCTACATAAACAATCTTCTGTATTGGGCTTGCCCAACATAATGGCTTCATTACCATCTCTTCTGCACAAAGAATTTTTACATTAGGGTCATAAATCAAGCTCCTTCTCACTCTGCCTTTTACTGAAGGCTTTTAATTTTTTTTCTTCCAGTCAAGCCTCACTCTTCTCAAAGACTGTACTGCAAGTCTTATAATGAATTTACCTGAAGACTGACAGTTGCCAGTGGCAAAAAGGGCCCCTGCTGTTTTGTAAAAGGCAAAATGTGGTTTTTTTTTCATCTAGACCAAAGCCCTATGTGATTATAGGGGTTTGGCTTTTTTTTTTTTTTTTAATTAGTATTTTAGGATGTTTATATCTTGAATAAACAACCATTTTCTATTAATAATAAGGATCTGTGTCTACACTGTCACTTATCTGGTTTGCTGTTTAATCTCTATCTCCTGATCATCATGATCTATCTCCTGATCATCATGAGTTTGTTTGTACCTTGTTTTGCAGAAAACCAATCAGTTCTTTTCAAGACAAAAGCCAGATGCGGATTTAGAGGTGATTTGTTGAGGAGACCATTTCAAATAAGCACAATAACCAGGACCATATCAAGATTGGGATCTTTCTGTGCTGCATAGTGTTTTCCAGCACTCTTCCAGCAGATCTTCTGCTCTCAAGGGCTTGCAAACCTTCATGCCATATCCAAGGATTTATCCCCCATTTGATATTAGGCTATCAAACTACCAATCCACTGATTGAGCCCTCATGTCAAATTAGATCTTTTGTACCATAAAATCCCTAAAAAACAGTGAAGATGTATTTCAGCCACATGGCCATGTGTTACAGCCCAGGATGACAAAAGTCAGTGGTGCTGTGAGCTCTCTGTAAAGACAAATCTGACCTACAAAATACCTGTATTTTAATCCAGCTGCCAAAGAAAAAAAGGTAAAGAGGCCATTAAGTGTGGAGCCTGCTTGTGACTGTCTGTAGTGGCAGTCAGCACTTCCAAGTGCTGGACCACCCAGATCCCCTTGTAACAACAACAAACAGGAGCCTTAGAAGTGCTGCCACTTTACCAGAGCATGATTTGCTCTTTGGTGAGGCAGTTACACAGTCCCTCCTGAACAACAACCTGGGCTCTGTGTGTATATGGTATTGGAACACAATGTGCAATTCACACTGGAATTTCAAATCCACTGTAGTCACCCAAAAGCCAGGAGTGTCATCTGCACTTAGATACATGATCTTTAATCAGCTGCAACAGCTCCAGGTGTATATCTTGTTTTTAAGATGACCTATGAAGCTGTCAGCTGTAGCTGCTTGACCTATAACAGATAATGCCATCAGGAGGAACAAGCACTAAAATGAAAAATAGCTTTCCTTGCTTTGCCTAACATCCATCTGACACTCCTAAAAGCACAACTGCCCACAGAGTGAAAGTTCACTACAAAGGTGCCCCTCAATCACCTCTTTCTAGTGGGCTTATGTTTCTTCTCTCAATTCTCAGGTAACAAGTCAAGTCTGCTCCTCATTAGTCCTATTTATTGGCTCTCCTGGTATTTTGTTAGACTAGTGGCACTCATTTCTTGTTATATACAGCTAAATACAAGAAATAAGCAAACCACATTTTGTCATTTCAGTAATTTCATTCTACAAAATCTCTCAAATATAACAAAGAAAATGGGTGTTTAGATGCACTGAAACTTCATCTTGTTTTTAGTATTAAGAAGCTAAATTCAAAAAAGGTACCAGAAAGTGTGAAAAGTATTATTTAAGAAAGCCAGGCATTAGATTTACAGTGAGATTCTTTGGGGTTTTTTAGATAGTATCCTTTAGAAGCAGCTGCTGTCTCAATGGCACACATCACTGGATACATGAAAGGTTTCTGTTAAAATTATGTCAGAAAAGCAGTCATTAATTTCTAGCTTCACAAGTGTGTAAAGTGTGTCAATAACTAATCACAATTAACAAAAAATCTCAATGTAGCAATGATTTAATCTCTAAAAATGAAAAGAGGATAAAAAATGTGACTTGGACATTTTCAGGGTTATATGGTTAAACTAGAGAGTTTTTGTCAACACATTCTGCCTTCCGCTTCAAAATATTTCTTGCCTTGTGTTCTGAAGAGCTGAAGAACCACTGGAACTGATAGAGAAAATAATAATCAGTGGAGACCATATATGCACCCAAATTATGCCATTTAAATAAGTAAAATTATTGGTGGATACACTCAATTTTTTTTTGCCAGAACAAACCTTAACCAAACATTATTGAGCACAGATTTGGGGGTTTTTAAACAATCCTGATACAGCAATAAAGAAAGATAGGATGGCAGTATTTCTGTTTCCCTAATAATTCAGTAATTGGAAAGCACAGTCCAGATATAACTTATTCTTCGGGGGTTTTTCATCTTGCTACAGTTTTAACCACACCAAGGACCACTGTCACAGTCTCCTGCTCCTTCTGCTCATTACAGGCTGTTCTCAAACAGGCTTGGAGCCACAGAGCAGCAGCAAGAAGAGCTCTCTAACCAGTTTTTATGGTAGTCCTGAAGACAGAGATGCTCTGGTTCAAAGCTCTTTTATCTCCCTTTTAAGAGGAGGGCTGAAATGGGCTTAGGTTAGTGCTGTGAGGGGCAGTGGGAAGAAAGCAGTGCTTTGTGTTTCAAGGTGTGCAGGCACCCACACTTTGAACTGCTTCATCCATCCCCAGCACAGGCAGAGCTGACCTCTGCTGGAATCAAAGAGTATAGGAAGTAAATCAATGGATTTGATCTACATCCACATGAAGAGATGAACACATTCTTGGCAAACTCATTCCTTTTCAATATGCATTTTCAGAACTCAATCCCATTAAGTTCTTCTTTGTCAAGACTTATTTGTGAAGGCTGTTGGATGCAACTCATGATAAATGAGAAAAACAACACACCAGAAGCACGGGGTCTGTGCTGCATCCACTTGCAAGAATGGCCTGGGTCTGCTTTATTGGGATATATCCTGAGGCAAGGATGGAGAAAGAGGAGGATAGGTCCTGATTCTCTCTGGAAAATGCTTTCCACTGCAGGCCCACAGAGATGCTTCTCTCCCTTTAAAGACTTGTGTGGTTTCCACTACTGCTGAATCACCTGGATTTTACTGAATGTCCATCCCACTGCAATCTGTGAGGCTGGAAATGTGACAGCTCCTTTCATGTTACTGATTGAGAGGAAGAGGAAACCCTGCCTATGGATGATATAGGGGGTCAGGGAGTTTGTCTCTCATCTCCCCAGATAGCCCAGCAGTGATGCTGACTGACTTCTCTGGTGTGTGGTGAGGACAAGCTGGTGACCCTCTGCAGCTAGCAGGGCCATTGCCACACACCCAATCAGCTCAAAACAGCCAAAGGCTTCTTTAGAAATTGCCCATCTCTGCTCCATTGGAAAAGTCACAAGAAAGTGGTCTTTATGAAATACTGGAAAATTTCTCAGGGAAAATATAGAATTAAAATGGACTTAAATGCATAAAAGTGACAAAGCAACCATTTTACTGACCCGAAGGCATCAGTCTGCTGAAATCTGACTTCCATGTATCAAAGAGGTATGTAACCAAGAAAGAAGGGAACAGTACATATATTTTCATTCTCTCATAAATCTGGGAGGTACCTTAGTGGAAGTGGCACAGAAATCTGGATTGAAATTCAATGCAACAGCATAGAGCCTAAGTTTAAAAGTTAGGCAGACAGAGAGATGTGCAGAAAATGCATAAAGGATGAAGCACCATTTACATAGGAAGGAGAACTGCTAACTTCAGGAGCTGCTTTAATTCATCAGAACTTACTTCTTATAGAAATATAATTCTGACTTTTTTACTGCCAATTCTTTTCATAAAATCTGCACTTCTTTTAGTTATGACCAACTGGTTTATTCCCTTAACTGTTACTGAGAAAATTACTTATGTAATGACATATTTTAGTGATGCCTTTTCTGCATCTTAATGTGTAGTACACCTGTGACTAAGTGATTTTTACTTTCTCATTTTTTATTGAGACAATATTGTGCAGGCTTCTTTGGCAGGAACCTGACATAAAGCTCTGTCTGTGGAGCCCAAACACATTTACTTTCTGGAAATCATCCATTTAATCTAGAGAAGCATAGATCATTTGAAGAATGATAAAATTACATGGTCAGCCTGAAAATTAAGCCATTTATATGAAGAGGTTTGCTCTTATGCAGCTGTAAATATGAGTCACTGACCTAAAAAGTTAAGGATATATTAAGAAAATAAAAATAAAGAATTTAATAAATTGGTGAAGTAATAAAAGAAGACAGGAAATAAAAGACTTATTTGTCCTGACTGAAACAAATATCTTCTTTTTGTGGTAATGAGAACAGATCATATCCCTCATGTTTCCTGTTACAAATCTTCCGGCCCAACACCTGTCAAATGCAACTGCTGGATGTTCTGCCCTTTAAAGAGCTGTAGCAATCAATGATAAAGAAGTATTGCTCTTGCTTTCAGTAAAGATGACTTTGTCACTACTTTCTTCAGACTCTTCCTTGCCTGCAATTGCTGCCAGCTCAGAGACAGCTGAAATGCAACAAGGAAATATCCAGGAGGGGTGGAGAGGGGCTTTGTGGGCGTGGGCAGAACTGTTTTTCCCAGACACAGCTACCTCCCAGCCAGGGAACAGAAGGTAGTTTTGGTTGAGGGTAGAGAGGAGAAAAAAGCGGGTAAACAATACCTTTCTTTCTTTGCATCCTCATCTACCTCTAAAACCTATCCTGAAAGTGAAAATCACTTTTTCTCCTGTCTCTGTGTGGGGGAATTACAGGAGTCTGTTCTCACCTCTCACTTGGTGCCTTTGAGGGAGAACTGTGTCACTCCGAGCTCTCAGGCAAGAGCCTCATCTCCAACATCTACAGGGGAGCAGCTCATACATTGCAATAAACTGGCTTGGAGTCAATTCAATTTAGATCAAAGTGATGATAATGCCTTAAAGGAAGTAGAGAGGTGATTCAAAAGATGTTTCTGCCTTCTGGAAGGTTATCCAGCTAGCTACTCTTATCCCTTAGGTTTGTTTGCAAATGTAGGCTCCAAATTACTTCTAAGCATCCCTTGCTCAAGTCACAATGTTTTCTGTGTACAAGTGCTTGTCTGTTTTTTACTCCATTTTAGCTGAGTGATTGCAGAGGCCAGTGGAAAGTAGAAGGGTCCTTTTCAGAGCAAAGGTAATACCTTAACAAATAAATTGTGAAGATACAAATATTCCTAGTGAGTCTCTGTTTTTCAGATTTAGATTCTCTGTGATAGGGAGGAGGTTGTACCACAGACTGTGCCATGGGGCTCTGTGTCTAACTACAGAAGTAAATCCTTGTTTAAACAAGTTTTCCTGCTGCTAACTTGCTGTCTCTCAGACACAGACACACCACCACCATCCCTTTGTCCTCCTTTTCAGGGGCTTATGAATGTGCTCCATGCCAGCATCTGCAAGTGGCTGCAGGGTGCATCTTCCTTAGCAAGAGGAAGGAGCTGGGCTGGACTCAGGGACTCTGCCTTCTAGTGTGGAGTGGGGATACAAAAAAGTCATCTCTGAGGCAGAGGAATCATTCATGGATTGCGAAAGTCCAGCAAGTCTGAGTCAGGAATTCCAGTAAAAGTTGAAATCAGATTGTAAATATACATATTAATATATATTAAAAATTATCCTAAACAAGCTGCTAAATCAAAATGCAAGAGGATAAACATGATGAGAAAAAGATGGAATAATTACAAGCCAGAGACTGAAACTTAAGTTCTGCTATATCATCTACTTGTTCTTCCCTCATACCACCCCAGCATTCTTGCTAGACCTTTCTGAATCACACTTGTGATATATTGTCAGTTCAGCAGCAGCAGAGCTAGGGATAAGGCACCATCGTTAAATCCTCACAGAGACTGTAACAGAATAAATCAAATTATGTAAGTAGTTAATTTTCATAATTTGAAATTACTTGTCTTTTATAAAGTCAGAATCAATCTAGGCTATTAGCAACTACTTTGCAGTATTTTTGGACATAGTTTATGAATGCTCTAAGGGAAGACAGCAAGCCATTTTTGTAAGCAGGTTTGTAATACCAAGTCTTGCACTGGCTTGTACTCAAAAGTCATTTTGAAAGTGATGGCATAATGGTCAGTTCTGGGAAATCTGATAGGCCAAAGCACAGTCAGAAAAGTGCAAGCAGGAATCAGAGAGCTGGTCTGAGAAGGGAGGAAGGGCAGAGGGCACATGGCAGAGCTGTCCACCCTGCAGAGAGCCTGAGGATTCCCTTCCCACAGCTCTCAGAGTCACTGGCCTGCAGCTCAGAGGGTTTGGGTTTAACTTCATCCTCTGCCAAAATGTGTGACCTTGGTGTCACCATTTAGTCTGCCTGCATCTCACTGTCCTGACATAAAGCAAGGTTAGGAACATTCCCCTGAATAACAAAGAAGTGGGAATAAAGACTACAATGAACAGTAAAAGGCACTTGAGCACTGTGAGGATGTGCCATTGCTTACACTGACAGATCTTCCTGTGAGGAGCTTCCCTGCAGCTTTGAGTCAGGGTTGCTCAGTCTGTTCTTTTGGTATGGGAACAGGCAAAATAACTGCAAATAAGTTTTAAGCAGCACATGCAGCTCTGGAGGCCTCCACATACGAGATGTGCCTCTGATTTTCTCTATAGCCAGCTATAAGTGTAAAGGATGAGAATTCACAAGTGGTGGCTTGGCCTTACAGCTCTCCCCTCCCACCAAGCTGACAGAAGGCTTTCACAGCTGGTTCTGCAGACCTTCACAGGACCTTTCAGTCTTCTCTGCAAGCAGCAATGGCAACTGAACACTGATTTTCAATGTGGCTTTTCATCACTGAGACACTGACACTTTAATTATCAGGAGGCCCTGCACAGGTTGGAATTAGAAAACAATGACAAGTACTTATATCACAAAGCTTAGTACAGCAACTCCCAAAAAGTTATCTGAGCAGTGACACTTTTGAAGCTTGCTTGCTGTAGTTTTTGTTCTTACAAAAGTTTTTAGTCCTTCTATTCCCTCACACTGATTCTCTAATGTCTAATAATATGTTGAACACATGCTGTGGCCTTTCCATTAACAGGGGCTTGCCTTGTATCTGCTTGTTTTCATCAAAGGCAAAGGGACTCTTGATCTCTCTGCAAGTTTAGTTGAAACTGGGCAATGAGTTCAAAAGGAGCTCGTGGGGACTGACAATGGCACAATCTTGTAACTGTAATTTCCCAAGGAAACTGGATTAAAAGGAAGCATCTGTCTATGTGGTAGGCTAATTCAAACCTTCCTCTCTGTCAGTTAAAAAAAAAAAAAAGTGAGAAAATATATTTTTTACACAATGTTTACTAGCTGAATTTCAGTCAGAAGGAAGCTGACTCCTCAAATTTTTTTTTTTTCTCATTAGTGGGTCTAGAAGAAGGGCAGGTTTATGTCTTTGGACATAACTAGAAGAAATTGCTTTTAAAGTTCCCTCTTTTATTAATTACAGGCAATTTGCTTTGTCAGGGGTTTCCAGGGCATGGTGTCTCCTTTGAAATAATTGCAAAATAATTCTCTCTTTAAGGTTGTTTTGAGCAACATTGTGGAAGTCTCCCATAGCCTAGTTTCCTCCTGGAATTTTTATATTTCTTGATTAGAGACTGTGTTCCCATGACAATTCCTGTGCTCATGCATCCCAGAATTAGCTCCTAACACATTCCAGCCTGATGGTACATTAAGCCCACTCAGTGCTCTGCAAACTACATGTACACTCTAGGTTCTGAATATGTGGGGTGAGGAAGGTCTCTAATTTGGGTATTAAGGCTATGGGATTTAAATATGGGAGAAGGGATGGGCAGAAGGTAGTGGAGGAAGTAAAATATGCCCAGGGTTATTCCTTTAATTTTTTTTTAATAGAAATGCCTCATGTCTTCAGGCTAAGAAGGGTATGTAAGAGTAGTAAATATAAACTTTTGGTTTTGGAAATGGAACACTTGCTTGAAAATGACATCACTTTAACTTCAGTCATCTGATACAGAAGGCAGTTTTGTGTTTTGAGTTAACTTTCCTGCAGCTTTCCTTTACTGAGCCCTCAGTTTACCTGCAAGCTCCCTGTTTCCATGAGGTGCCTGTGTGACATTCCTACTTTAAATACTGCAGCATTCCAGCTGCAGAACTACACACCTTCCTAGAGATCTCATCTTAGTCCAAACCTGAGGATTCCTAGTAAAGACCTTCTCAAAAGAAACAGCTCTGTGCACAATCCTAGATGCCAGAGCAGTGCCAGAACTGATGGTCACAGCCAGCAGGGCCAGGAGCCGAAAAGGGAACACCTGGATACTCCACCACTGCAAGAGAAGTCAAGATCCACTGACAAAAAAAAGGCTCCCAGTAAGTGCTGGTTTGGCTCCAAATGGCACTGATGGATTATTAGGAAGATCACCATTGCATTCCCATGTTTTGTGGACAGCATTAATGTTTCTCAGCCCAGGCACAATGAATTCCAGCCAGGAGTCCTGATGGATCTTCATGGACATCCAGCACTGCTACCAGAACATCTTTAACCATTACAGCTACTGAGAGAGCTGCTCACTGACTCTTTTCCACCAGTAGTTGCAGTTCACACATTAAAGCTGTTCTGAGGCTTCCTGGATGTTTTTGCCCCCAGCATGTTCTCAAGAAGCTCTCCAGACTGGAGAAGCAAAACTCTTCAATATGTTTCCATCTGAGAACAGCCTACCATCTCACCATCTGTCACCACAACATTTTCTTCTCCCTCTTGGTTCTTCTTATGCTTCTTCAAAGTTTGCCCTCTGGCATTCTCCAAATGGCACAGCAATGTTCAGCAGTGTTGGGACACTTGCATTTGTGGAATCAAAAAGTCTCCTCCCTCCCAGATTTTTCTTGCTCAGTATGATGGTACCACGAGGGTTACAAAAACCCCCAAAGCTTGTTATAATGCAAGCATGGTTACCAAGATATCAGGTATAGGAGAAAATGCAACTGAGATTGTGGTTTGCTTTACAGTTTGAATGATGCTCTGATCTTTCAGCTACCTTTAATTTCTACAAGATACATTACCCAAACTAAGATATGTAAGGATACCTACAGATTTTAAGATACTCAGTTTGCATTAATCACAGTCTCACACCATCAATGATTTGAATTCAGAAACAATAGTCCAAAACATCTAATTTTTTGCTATGCAGTTTACTCAGACCTTCACATGACCTAAACCCAAATTTCAAGGATAATACATTCAAAGGCAAGAGTGTCTCTCTGAGAGGTCACCTACAAAAGTAGCATTGACCTCTCATCCTCACAGAACCTCACTGAGAAGCTCCCCACAGAATAATTGCTGTCTACTGCACCACTGCCATCACCTTCTCAGCCTAGACCCTTTCTGTTCCTTGGTGATAAACCTCCTGGTCAGATCTGTCCCACACCTCAGGGGCAGCCCATAGAGTTGCATCATGAGGTTACTACTGATTTTTTCAAATCTCATCCATTTTCCAACAATTCAAAGCCATACAGGCACCCTCCCAGTCCCTGTGCCAGTGCTGGTCTCCAGGCTGAGCCCAGGAGGAGACCACAGGAGGGAAATTCCAGGAGTGAGGGAAAAGCATTGCATTAGTGTTGCTATGGAGATGAAAATTAGCACAATAACTATTGTGTTCTGTTTCAAAGCTTCCCAGTCTTCAGTTTTAACTCCTTCCCCTGCTCTACCACTGTTTCAGTTTTGTCACAGCAACATTCCAGGAGACCTGACAAATTTCTGGGCCAGGAACTGGAAAGGGAATGCCAGAACACATAAGAACCTGAAGTCTGGGCACAGACCAGAAGAGAAGGAGAAAAAGATGAGGGAAGGCCTTGTAGAAAGAGAAGATAAAATAAAATCAGGGAAAAGAAATCAGGAAAAAAAATAAAGAGAGAATTGGAAGAGGCAGGGATCTGGAAAAATTGCTTTTGAAGATAGTGGAGAAACAAAATTGGAAAATACTTCGGTACCATATGGTCACCCCCTACCATTCCGTAATAAAGCCCTGCCCCTCACAGAGAGCAACAGTCTCTCACTTTTCTTCAGCACAGAGAGGAAAAGCAAAGCTTCTAGGAAAGAAATAAAATATCATGCTTTCTTCTCAGAGGAAGAGCAAAAGCCAGAATTGATAATTAATTTGATCATTTTAAAGTTTTCCACATCCACACAGTTACACTGAATTAGGTGGTTGTGCCATTTCTCATAGGGTTTATGTTTCAGTTCCCTAAAGCTTGCACTTCTTATGGATGAGTTGTTGTTGACCTGAGTTCAATCCTTTCCATAAAATCACTTGGATTGTAAAAGTAATTCCCTGCCCTTCTTCAGAAACACTAGAAAAGCATTCAGGGAGGTTAATAAAGATTCAGTGGAGCTTGTAGATGAAAATTAGGAAGATGAGGCACTTAGGATCAACTAGGCTTCACAAGTACTCACAGGGGCACCAGAGGCAGCATCACCAGCTGTGTAAAGTCTCTCTGAACACACCTTTCACCCATGGAAAATGTCTTCTCGCTGCCACAGCCCTTGTGCAAAACCTGGTGAACAAGGCTTGCTCTGTTACCTCTGGCTCTGCAGCAAGCACAGCTTTTGTTTTTCCACTCTTCCAAAATCTCATTCCTTTGCAGCCACCAAGGGTACAGCTGAAATTTCATTTTGCCCACCCAGCAAGAGACACCACCAAGCAGCCAATGAGCAGAGGACAGAATATGTCTCCCAGGAGAACAGCAAGATGCCTGGTCCTGCCCAGTCACAGGGAAAGGGGGTTGCAAAAAGGGTCCAAAATGTGGATATTCACACTTATACCATTGTTATATACCCTCATCCCACATCACATCCATTCCTAAGAATGAATACTGATTTCCTAAGCCCAGAAACTGTGTGGTTGGAAGTCCATTTGGTGCAGGCAGAGCTCACAAAAACTACCCCTTAGACTTTATCCTGCTTTGTCCAGACTGACAAAGGCACTGACTGTTGTGGGCACCTGTCTGTGCCATGGCACACCCAGAGACAGCAGCACCCCCTGCTGCACCACCTGCCTTCACTGCTGGCACACAACAACTGGAAAATGGGCATGGTCTGCAAAAGACACAAGTGATACAGAAGATTTTTGAGCCTATGTTGGTCTCCAGTCTCAGTATTCCCACAACTTCTTGCATGGTTTCTCACCACCCTTTGAGGGAAAAAATGTTCACAATAAATTGTCCCCAGCCCTTCAATATGAGAGAGACTAACCAATCATGTACCTTTTTTGGGGGTGCTGTGGTGTCAAAGATGCACTGCAACACAGATTTAAAAGGGTAGTGAGGAATGACCAATCTTGGCTATTAGTTGCTGTGCAAAAAATTTAAAATAAAACTGTAATTTCTCAAAACTTGCATTGTAGGCAAGTCTTCAAAAGCAAGGAGATGAATGTTTTCCCTTCCAGAGTTTAAAAAGGAGGAGAAGCCTTCACTCATTTTTTGATTTATAAAGCAGGTTTTGTGGAAGCTCAAGAAAGTCTAAAACCAGAATAGGGATCAGTGAGACTCTCAGTCCAGCTCTAATTCTACTGTTACCATATCGTTTCCATCTCCTTTCCCTCCTCCAGCCCTGCAAAGCAAAATAGCTTCAGACTAAAAATTTTGTATCCTTCACTTAATTCCCTTAATTCCCTTCCTTTCTTGTGAAGAACTGTAGAAATGCCTGAGAAAACTTCAAACCAGACACCAAACACAGACAGAAAAACTGCCCTTTCAAGCTCAAGAATTTAAGGAAAAAGTCTGTTGCAAATCAAGACAAATTCAGTTAAAGTTTCTCCAGTCAATAAAACTTCAGATTATCTTCTTCTTCTTAAAAGATTATCTTATCTAACAAATGATCAGTTTAAACTTGAAACTCAGATGCACTATAGAAGAAGTCTGAAAATACAGGAATCATGGAGCTGGGTAAGTATGCTGCTTTCCCTGAAAGTCTCATTTCCTTTTTATGAAATATAATACATAAATCTGCGACAAATAACTAAGATATTTCTAATTGAGGAAGTATCAGGAAAGGGAGAAGCAGCAGGGTATGGATTTTGTTCACATGCCAAAAGCATGGTATATGAAATGTCATTGTGAATTTGCAAAAACACCAAAGAGTCTTGTTTGGCAGCTGGTTAGTTAGGGAAGATACTTATCTGCTTAACTGCCTAGCAGTGCTGAAAGTTTTAAGTGCAATTCAAAATCATCTTTCTACCATGTTTCCCTCTCACACTTCTGCAAGATAGGGTGATTAAATCCTTTATTTTGTAAACCCTAAAGAAAGACAAGAGATTATCAAGAGATTTTTTTTTTAGCTACTATACCCTAACCTTTCTAGATTTCTGAGAAGGTTTGTCTTTAGGATGATTTCCTTATCTTTATCCCTGGAATTTTATCTGCCACACAGAGAATGCAATTTTTTAATGACAGAGTACATGCCTATGTTTCTATTCACAGATCACTTCATAGATAAGACAATTGTATGAGTACCTAATTTAATTCTCACTCACACTGAAATAACCCAAACACACAAACTACAAACACAGTTTTTGAAAATGCTATGTTAGGCTAAGGCCATACTGTCTTAATCTAGATATTCACATCCTGATGATGTCACTGGGAGAGGATTGATTTTTGCATATTTGGTTTTTGATTCATCTCATTTTCCCTGTAACATCAGGAATGCTACTAACCACTCCATCTAAGTTTGTGCAGTGTTGTTATTAGTATCATCTCACAAATAAAAATTAGCCTGACATGTCAGTAACTTGAGCATCATCCATATTAACATATCCTTCTTACACAAGATTTATCCTATACCTTTTTTAAGCCTTAAAACAACATGGTCAATGTTAAGTTATGGGGAACTTGCCCACCTTTAGTGAAGGGCTGGAGTGGATGAGTTGGTATGTGATGAAATAGCTCAGATGGGTCACAGTGATGGTCTGGTATGTGCAAAGCCACACCTGGATCTTTGAACAACACCTGGATAAAAAGCAGTAGGGCTGCTCAGGGTGCTCCATCCCACCTGTACCAATGCTTCCCATAGGAAACATGCTGCTTCCCTGGGCTCTGGTTCTAATGCCACCTGATGGTGAGTGAAAATGTCTCAGGTGATGTGAAACAAAGAGAAATCCAGGCTGAGCTGGATCAGTTTGACTCTTGAACAGGCAGAGTCTTGCCATGCAGTCCAGCTGCTCTTCTCAAGGAATGCTATGCACTTGGGAAGCAGAGTTAAGCCTTTTGCACATAATGGCACATGCTTGGGTCTCTCCACTGTCATGTAAAAATCACAAATGTTGCACCAGCGCTGTGCTTTGATTGCAATGTTTTGCAAGCCCGATTTTCGCTCTCCCTTACGCTCAGCCTTTCCAGCTTTGATCACAATGCAGCACAGCCCCTGAGAAACATTGCTAGGCAACAGATGCTGCAAAGGACAGCTTCCCCTCCCATCACACTGAGGTGGCAAGAGACCTTACAGCGCTCCAAGTTGCCTGCCACAAAATATTCAAGGCAAAACATGCTTCGTTTTATGGAGGTGTTGCTTCAGTTGAAGCAGGAAATTATTCTCAAAGTAGGTGCTGAAAACAAACTGCAGTAGGAAAAAAAGAGGCACTTCAAGGACATGAAAGAGAAACATGATGGGAGACAACAAAAGGCAGAATTAAATAAGGAGTTATTAGAGGTGTGGGAGCAGGTGGAGAATATAAGGAATGAAATTAGGAAAACACATGTACAAAACAGAGTTGAAAACTTTTGCATTAGTATAAATATAACTAAGCTTAATTACTGTCCTTGTTATAAAAGTTTATTTATTGCTGAAATTCTGGTTAGTGTTTGTTTTACACCACCATATAAAAAATTATGTCTTCCATGAAAAAACCAATACTAGTGTTGTGTTTTTCTTCTGATTTACCAGAGTACTTCACATTCATTTTTGCTCCGTCCATAAATGTCATCCATGGAGTAAATAGAAAAGTTTCATTTAATCACCATTTAGGAGTGCATATAGAAGCCACATAAATCTTTATAGAACACAAATGGGTATTTCAGCCAGAATATAGCTTGAAAGCCACATATAAACAGAAAATGGTACAATACTAAGCAATGCTAATTAAGGAAAGGAAATGTTGCATCTGTCTAATGAGAGTTTCCTTTAGGACAACAAACAAGCTCTTAGAATAACCTGACCTGGAAGCTGTGAAGCACAGTGCAGTACCACATTTAGGAAATGTGTTTTTTCCATCGTTTGAATTTTTGATTGCTCTTTTAAATGTGTAAATAGGCTTGCCCAGTAGGAGGAACAGTGGCAAGGAAAACAGATGTTGGATATGAAGAACCAACGAGAAAGTACTGAGCATCAAATTAAGCTGTGTGTTAGAAATTAAAAATGCAGACTTAGAGTGAAAATTAGACTTGGAAAAGGATATTAAAGTAAACTGGGGAGAATGAAGTTACTATGCAGGAAGGACAGAGATTAAAGATAATCTGGGTACAGCCCAAAAACTGGGTAAATACCCTGTGCCTCATTTCAGTCAGGAGATGATGTTGAACAGGAACAGGAGGCAGAATGGCTAAGGGGAATCAGGTTAAGAAAATTGCTAAGAAGCTTATTTGGTCTTTTGAGACCAAATAATCATCACAGCAGAATTCTGAAAGAACAGGATGCAAAATAGCAGGTAGAGCAAATACTTTGAATAATTCTGCTGTGTCAATCCATTCCTTAGTGACCATAAAACTGCAAAGAGGTTGCTGAATTACTGAGTTTGCCAAAGTAACAGCTTTGGCAGATAAGGATTCTGTCAACAAACATACAGTTGAAGTAAAAACCAGAAAAGGGAAAATAGTATTTTAGCTGAAGAGTGATGTTGCCATGAAAGCAAACACAACATGAAGTTAGAAGAACATATCCAAGCTTCAGTGCAATGAGGTTGGGTTTGGGGAACAGTTTTCTGAGGGTAAATGGCATAGAAATATTTCACAATGGAGATTGATGGGTTTGAGTAATTAATTTAGGGATGAATTTGCCTGAGGTGGGTAGAAGAGAGACCATTTCTAGACCAGAAACAAACAGGTCTGTTCTTTCTGTTCTCTCAGAAGGCAAAGGTTTCTGTTGAGTGTGCTGGCATGGCACAGACTGAGTTCTGCCACTTGTTCTTGGAGAGGAGGGAGGAAATGGAAAAGTCAAGCCCTGCCTGCTGTCACAGGAGTTGAAATCCCTACGTAGCTCCCCCTCCACTTGTGGAATTGATTGTACCCATGCTGCCTAGATGAGAGACATGCTTAGAGAACAGCAAACTGTTTTCCCTCGATCAATTACTTTTTAACTTTAAGAGAGTTTATGCAGTTTGTCAAATCTAAATGAAATTATTGAATGTGTAGAAATATGAGAATAGAATGGAAGGCACGAGTATCTTTAGAGAATTGTTATGCTTTTCAAGTTTCAAGTAAATGGGATATTCCCTCAAAGGGCTTAACCAGACTTGGGTATGTTTTGTTTGTGAGGTCTTCAGCCAGCTCTCTCTACCACTGACACATCACTTTGATAAGTCCCTTTATATTTGCTTCCACACACCCAGTTAAAATATCTGACTCATTTCACAAATGCATTTTAAGGTTTCTTATTTAAAAGCTTTGCAATAGTCCAAGAGAAAAAGGGTTCTGCAAATAAAAAATAAAGTTGGCTATTCTATTTTTGGAAAGCAAGAGCAGTGCCAATTAGCTTGCAGCAGTCTGATGGTGAAATTCCCCATGCCCTACCAGGCAAGGTCACTGGAGTTGTGCCTGCATGTTGACACAACCTTCTAATGCATATACACATTTAAAATAATTATTTTGCACGTCAAGTCATATCTTCCTCTTCTAAGTTCATTTCCACTGTGTAATGGATGGCTTGAAATCCAATTTAATCTGTTTTCTTAATGCAATTTTCTTCCATGTTACTATTTTCAGTGCATATTACATCTTTACAACTTCTGAATGCATCTTATTAAATAATAATTGCAAATATATATATATATACACACACTAAATTTCCATTCTCTAATTTCTTCTTTCAGTTAGCTCTAATATTTGTCATTTCTGAAAATGACATTTCTTTTAAAAAAATCTGTTGAATAAGTATGCACTTCAATTGTTCTTCAGACCCACTGAACAAAGACATTTCATAGCTAACTCGCATTTATTTATCCCTAAAACCAATTCCATTTTCTATTGAATCTTCTTAATGTGTTTTTGTTGTTGTTGGGGGTTTGCCTTCATAACAATTGATATGCAGTTATGAAATTCAATTGGATCATAGAATTTTTTTCAAACCTGAAAATGAAATTTGCTAGCATCTCTTTTCTCATCCTCAGTCTGATGTGTTTGAAATACTGCTATAAACCATAGTGTGAAACAAGAGAACTGGGGGCTGTGGGAAGAGAGAAGCTGCTCTCTTTCTAACCCTGAAGCATGAAGGAGTCTGGAAAGATGCTGGGACATTGTTATCCTTATATTCCACATGGAAAATGGTTGAGAAACTGGCTTTTGGGCCAGGGTTTTTTGTTTAGTTCTGAAATATTCATATGAAGTTTCTCCTGCTCATGCAAGACCAGTTCTTTAAAAAGATTCAACTTTAGGAAGAAAATTCTGAGATTGCTCTGCTTCAAAATAACGCAAAAACAACAAAAAAACCCCAGTCTATCTTAAATCTGGCTACCTCACAGACACTAAATTTCATTGACCCCTCCATTAAAGCTGTTTTATTTTCTTCAATTCTGTTTCACAGAAGGGATAGGCTGCTATATCAACACATTTTTCATGATGCATTTAAAGGTGTTCTGTACCCAACTATTCCATTCTAAACAGATTTAACTTGATCACAATGAAATCTTCAGGAGAGGGTGGTAGTGCTTTCTACTTCCATTTAAATGATAGTTCTGTCTGTAAAGTGGTCATAAAAGCAGCAGGCAGGAACTCAGTAAGTTGTTGTCTCTCAGTTATTTCCTTGTAAAGTATACATTAACTCCAAGTTAAATTTGGTTTGGTTTCCTCAACCTGTAAGTACCAGCTCAAGCTGACAATCAAGCAGTCCTTATCATGCATAATTGCTTTAATGAGGAATCCTCTGGCCCAGTTGTTTCCCTGACACTTGAGCATTGTTTCCTGCCAGTATATTTTGCACAGACAGTACAGAGCAGAACTCAATAAACAATGCCAGTGACACACAAGAAAATGCTGAACCTGGTTTACTGTCAGCACATCTCCTGTGCTGGGCTTGCACACCAAAGAAAATAGTTAAAACATCTGTTTGAAAGGCAAGCAAGTAGCTGTGCCTTTGAATACACATAAATAACATACTGAGTAGGTGGTAATTTTACACTGAAGTGGGAGATGTTAGATAAAATGTCTTCTCAGACAGTTTTTGAAATACCTGGGACTGAGTGCTGCTTTCACATTCATTTTACTCTACCCTTTGCTGAACACTGCCTCTTTACCCAACCCCATGGAAAAAAATTCTAGG
This sequence comes from Muscicapa striata striata, assembly GCA_030060385.1. Taxonomy (NCBI): domain Eukaryota; kingdom Metazoa; phylum Chordata; class Aves; order Passeriformes; family Muscicapidae; genus Muscicapa; species Muscicapa striata. Next base: position 2,945,932 of record JAREIS010000058.1, on the reverse strand, counting down.
ACAAAAAAGTTTTCAGGGCTTGGAAAGAGCCAATTAGACAATTAGCTTTCTTCTTTAAGAAACTGTGCAAATTTTAGTGCTTAAACATCTCACTTTTGTTTTCATCCACTTTTGACCTTAGAAAGTTGAGTTGTTTTATATGCATTGTGCATATAAAGCATGGCCTGAGTTTAGGTAGGGTGTTCTTTATCTGATACAAGAAGCAGGTATTTTAAACTGGAAGCAACAAACTGGTAACTGCTACTTAAAGAATGAAAAAGGTATTTCAGAAAACATGGTTTACCACATAATATTTGTCCTATATCCAGCCCAGTGGGCCACATGTTGATTTTCATTTGGAACAACGGTCAGGAATCCCTGCCAGTGTGAGCTCAGAATTAAAGCCCTCATGAGCAGGAGTGAGGCAATCTCTCCATTTTTTTCCTGTGTTCATACAGGGTAACATACACTGGTTCCTGCTATCAGTGTTTACTTTTACTGTACTGCTGTCTGCTTTTCACAGTAATTTATGGAATCACATTACACACAACTCATCTAGTAGCTATGTGACCCATAAATTCTGCTCTGATGAAAGACCACTGTGCAGCACATAATATCTGTGAGACATTTATTTTGTACCCACTCACATCCAGAAGCCAGCCAGTCCCTCATGCCTAAGCAATTGCTTTCAGTGGCAGATGAAACTGTCTTCTCTATTTCTCCAGATGCATGAATTTTTCAGCTTATTGCTTTTTTTTCGGAGGAGAGGGGATCAAAGTAAAGATGATGATAAATCTCTCTAACTCCATCCATATCAACATCTTCAGACATAAAGATGAAAAGCTTTAAGTATGTTTGCACAAAGATTCTTTCAGCATTATACTGATCTGCTAGAAATGATCTATGGACTAGTGTCAGTGCTGCAGAACTTTATAAATATGCTCAAAGATGAAATGGTCCAATAATAGCAAATAATCCTAACATTTGCTGACACAGTCAACAGAGGACTGTTTAAAACTGACAGATTATTATTTACAGCTATGCCAGATGGGACAGTTTGAAATATGCTTAACTGCTCTTTAGTTGACATTTAAAATATATTCCTCAACATCCTCAAATAATTTTAAGTTGCTGAGATATTTGAGTAAAATTTACCTGCAAATATTTTTATGTTCCTGCTGTCGACTACAATTGTATGTGCCTGTAAATAAAAGACAAACTGCCTAAAGAAAACTCTTACTGGAGTAGAAGCATTACAGAGTAGAAGCATTAAATATTAATAAAGTCAATTTCATAAAAACTGAGTGAACTTTTTGGGAAACTTATGTGTTGATTTACAATAATATATTATTTTAACATGGCATTTATCCTGTACTATGCATTGGTGGGGAATTACTGCCATCTGTGTGTCTAGCTCTTAGGTAAATGATTAATAACTAAATCATTAAGGAAGGGGCTTTGAGGTAGTGCTGTTTTGATTCAGTTATTTTCATTTTTTTTAGATCCTACATCTTTCTGCTATTTTTTTCCACCCTACATCTTTCTGCTATTTTCTTCCACCCTTTTGCATTATCCTCTGAGAAATGTAAAATTACTTTAACAAAAGATTTTAGCAGAGCAGCTGGAGTGGTGGGGCAGAAACCATGGCCTGCAGAGCTGGACACAGCTTTATGGCTTAAAACTAAATGAAGTGTTAGCTTTTCTATAAAGCCAGAAGTAATCAGTAAAATACAGTTGTAGCATTCTCATCAGACCTCCAGTGAGGAATTACACAGACAGTTAGTATCTGAGCAGCAAGCTGTACTGTTTTACAAGCTTTTAGAAATTTTGTTAATAGTGTTTGTGTACAGGACATATACCTGGTGAATATACCTAGGAATGTACATGTGTAAGCTGCTTTTTAGTTTCCCTCCAAAACAGGTTTGTAGACCAAAGCACCCCAACTCCCATAATTACCTCCCATTGCCCCTTGGATATGACTCAGTTCAGAGCTCCAGTAAGATCTCTGGAAACATCATTACTTCAGTCTTTGGCTTGTCTGCTAAGATTTCTGGCAGCACTATCAATTATTTCAAGAGGTGCAGCCCAGGATCCGCTGAAACCTGGGAAAAGTTAATTTTACATACAATGAAACAGCCATTGTTAGCTTGGGCTGAATTTGAAGCACCAGCCTGAAGCAGCAGCTTTAACCACAATTCCCAATTCCTTAACAGCCCAGAGACAAGGGGAGGAAAAAAAAAAAAAGGACTTCAAACAGGGAACAAGCTTGCCCTTCCCTCTGGTACTCCAAGGCATCATTTTTCTGTGGTTCAGGAAGCCAAAACCATGTCAGCAGGGGGTTTGGGATGTCATGCTGAGGGATGGAACAAGGACAAAGGGGTTGCTGGGGTGATGCCTGGACTGCCCCAAGCACAGGGAGCAGACCCAGATCCAACCCCATCCTTTTCTAACCTCACAAAACTACAAGACAACTCTCTTCCCTGTGGCAGGGCTTTCTTTGCTCCTCCTGGCCTCACACATTCAAAGAGGAGAGAAAATAGTTTTTGTTTTTAGATGCACATAATGCATTAGTACTGTACATCAATGCGCATCAATAGAAGCCTAAAGTTTTCATTTTGATGCACGCCAGTGGCTTATGTTTCTCTCATGGCATTGCCTTGAGCATGAATTTTAGCACAGGTGCAGAACAGAATCTCTGAATTTGCAGTGGTATTTTAAGCACTATGTGTTCCCTTCAGAATTCTTATTGCATTTTGGATGTATGTCTAAGAAAACTCAGTGAGAACTTGATCTATCCTTTTATTTGTACAAGCAGTTTGGGCAGTCACTATTTTATTAGCTGTTAAATCATTCAGCCTGTGCATTGTTTCTGCTGTTATGTGCTGAAAACACAAATTACAAGATTCTTGTAAAGGTAAACCAGTATTTATTCACTTTTGGTTTACAACAGGGGTGGAGATGGGGGTGGCATAATTAGCCACTGCTTTTATACATCTAAGGCTACCAAAAGTGGTACCACACACTGATGAGTTTGGTGGATTTGCCTTTCAAGGTGGGGCTTTTTGTTTGTTTGTTTTAATGTTGTGTAAATAAAAGTAGTCTCTATCACTCCCATGGAGTCAGAAAACCCAGTAGACCAGCTGGAGAAATTTAAGAAGAGTATTTTTTTTGCTTTATTTTCCAGCTACAGTTGCTTTAGTGGTAGTGGTAGAAGCATTAACACATTGGATCAATAGCCAAATGAAATCTACTGTTCTTGTCCTTTTTTCACTCTTCAGTAGATGAACAGGGGAAAGGAGGAATAGGGAACAAAAAGTTTTAAAAAGAACCCCTCAGAGACCTGAAAGATGAGTTTAAGTTCTCTTGTTCTCATTTTCAAATTAAATTTGTAAGATGATTAACGCAGAGCTGTTTAGTCACGGTAATTTCAGATTTCAGCCCTTTGTGTACTGTGCGCAGATCAGGAAAGGTCTGTATCCAGTTTCCAAAATTCTCACTTGAGACATTAACTAAATAACATACACTGTCTATTATAGTTTAGCAAACTCCTTCAAAAGAGATGTCCTATTAGGGAACAGATCTTTTCCAGAACTGTGGAAATTGCTGCCAGTTACAGAAACTGCAGAGATCTGGGACAGTTACAGGCCCCTAAAAAACTTCATTTATGGTGACTCCTGACTGTGGTAAGGAGCTGCTGCTGAGCTCAGGGCTGTAGGCTCTGCTCAGAGCTCTGAACTGACCCAAAAGTAGAACCTTAAGTATTTGACTCTTGCAGGAGGTTTCAGAGTAGGGACCTGCAGAAAACATGAGCTACCTAGCATCTCCTCAGCCAAGTGGACTCTGGAGTACATGTTTAAGTATAAAAAATCTGCCTTACCCCCATTTTTTCTGTAGAAAAAAAACCCTAGCTTAGTAGGGGAGATTTGCCAAGTAGTATTGCTGATCCACTTTAAAGCACACTGGATTTATCACAGCCAATTTTCAGTCCAGCCAGATATTAATACAAAAGATAGTAGTTCAGCAACCATATATTTTCTATAAATTTTTTTTTAAATGAAGTTATATAAATTAGTGCCATTGAGACAAGATTTTCATATGTAATTTAAAAACCCATCTAGGCAGGTCATCCCACACTCTCTTTGTTGCCAATAAAGTGAAAAAGACAAAATGAAAATCCTCTCATCTGTTCATCTGTTTTAGACATTTTACTTTCAGATGTAAAGCACTGCACCCTTGAAAGACAATTGAACATAAAGAGAAAAAAAAAAAATTATTTATAGCTCTTTGCATTACACACATCCAAAGAGGAACAGAGCTGGGGAAGGATTTGGAGCACAAGGGTTTTGAGGAGCAGCTGAGGGAGCTGGGGTTTTTTATCCTGGAGAAAAGGAGGCTTAGGGGGAACCTTATCACTCTCTACAACTCTGTGAAAAGAGGGTGCAGCCAGGTGGGGGTTGGTCTTTTCTCCCAAGTAACAAGTGACAGGACAAGAAGAAGCAGCCTCAAGTTGTGCCAGGGGAGGCTTAGATTGGATATGAAGGAAAAATTTCTTGATGGAAAAAGTTGTCAAGCCCTGGAACAGGCTGCCCACAGAAATGGAGTCACCATCCCTGGAGGTGTTTAAAGGATGTGCAAACATGGTGTTTAGGGACATGGTCTAGTGGAGGACTTGGCAATGCTGGGTTAATGCTTAGACTCAAGGGTCTTTTCAAACTAAACACTTCTATGTGTCTACAGTTAAGGAAATTTCTCTCTTCCCTGGAAGTTTTAAGTCTGCTGCAGAACTAAATTTCCATTAAAAGTAGAAACCGCATCTCTTCTTTTAAATGGATGGATTAAGGTTGTATAGAAAACATGCTCCTTAGAATTGTGTCACTGGAAATGCTGTGTTAACTTCCTCAAGTAAAGGGACTCTCTTACAGTAAAAATATTCTCAGTCACAGACTGAGCTGGTTCAGGATACTTAAAGTGGAATGGGGATTTTATGAACATTTACTCCTTCTAAATATAATTATTTTTTAAAAAATCAGTCCAAAAAGTTCATTTCAAGGAAGCATAATATGAGAGAAGACCACTACACTAAGCATAAAGGATGTTCAGCTAATCTGAAAAACTTTTAATTTCACCACATATTCTCTTCCAGATGTAAAGATACCTCACCCATGCCACTGTCTGGGATTGTTTTAGCTTCTAGAATTACAAGATTAATTAGATGTTCATCAACCAAGATGGATATATGACATCCTGCAAGATGATATTGCCACTATTGTGGCTTTTAAATAAATTTCTGACATTTGATATTTGTTGGATTTCATCTCTTAATTGCTTAGCTTCCTTGTTATAGCCCAAATTGTCTTTATTCAATTATTCCTTTTATAACTCCTACAAGAAATTCTTGCCACACCACACCCAACCATCCTTGCACAGTATTTCTGTTCACTATAAACATTTTATTTCAGCACATCAGTTATTAATTTTCTATGCAGAAATTTATTCTCCAACTTTCCGAGCATTTGAATTTGTAAAGCTCTGGTAAAACTCCTAAATTTTCAGATAAACTTTTCTTCACAAGGCTCTGTTTGTCTAGTACAGAGAGCTGCCCACCTCCTTCTATTATGAATTCATCTGAGTGCACATGCTCCAGTGGCAAAGCTGTTGTTTAGTTGTGCTGTTTTCAGCCATCAAAGTACTTTGCAAACATTGTCTTTGGACACTGCAAGGATAAGATTTTGGAGTGTCATTAGTGCCTTTAACTACAAGAAATACCTAGGAGAATAGATGGCATAAAGCTTCTGAAGGAGCACAAGGTTGTGATTAGAACACACTTCTCTCTCTATTCAGGCTCTGTTTGGATCTCTTCTTTCCCTGACAAGCTGTGCTTTGGTGACACATATCAGACGTAGTAATAATGCTTTTCTGATGCATTTTGAAAATATGTAGGTATTGAAAACACATCGGTGAAGAATGGGGCTGTTCAGCTCTCATGTGTCTCGTCAGGGAGAGAAGAACATCATCTGCTCTTGCCTCCATCTTCCCATGCCTCCTCCATCCTACATTGTTTTCAGCATCCCTCACAGCTCAATATTCTCTGAGGAGTGACTTGTGTTTAGTCCCTGCAAGCATATCAGATGTAGACTTGTGGGAGTTGTGGAATGTAATTTTTTGTAATCTGTCACTATTAGGGAATAGAATGCTGGCTTTTGGGCTCAGTTATAGTCCACTTTACACATTGTGAATAGCTTCAAGTTTTTGCAATTAAATGTATTTTGTTTGATTGTGCCATTTGTAGTTTACCTGCTTCTCCCCCATAACTAAAAATAACCGGATAAATAGTCTGGTTATAGACAGGAGATCAGAGCAAGGTCTGCAACATTTCATTACAAAACTAAAGGAAAACCATTCAGATCATCCTCTAGTATGGCAGCCTGCAGTGGTGTTTTTAACACTGACTTTGTTTTTGAAAACACCTACTCAAAAGAAAAATCAGGGATTAAATTGTTCATACAATCAGAATCTCCTCACTTCACAGTATTTCTATTATATTCAAATTCATGTTTTGTGTTGGCTCTTGCACATATTAAATGCATAAAAGATTTGTAAGTTTGAGTAAGTATTGTGTCAATTTAATTATATTAGTTCTGCCTTTTTATTTATGACTTTAATCCAAGAGAGTGGATTTGGCAACCAAACCCATGTCAAGGTTTGTCTTGCTGTTTTAACCAAGATCACCAAGCTGTGTGGGCCACATTTTAGGTTTTATATGAGTCTCGGGAAAATTTGGAGGTTTTAGTTGATCAGTGAGTGAGATGTATGTTTTTATCCTTAAATATAACCTTGCAGAATGCTGCTCAACATGACTGGAGCTCTCAGGTTTTTATGCCAAGAGGAACACATTCCCACAAAAAAAAAAGGGAAGATATTTTACAGTTTAAGAGATGGAATAACAAGAATTCATCCTATTTCTATATAGATTATGTCAAAATGATGGCTAAAAGGAGGAAAATCAGGTTGCACTGGTCAATCAGCATTTGTCTGTGAGCTGTTGGGGTGATGCAGGTGGGAAAGAAGTTGATGACATCAGAAAATGCTTTAGGCAAGATAATTTTGGAAGGAAAAAAATATTGTTGTTAAGGACTTCACTGAAATACTATTTGGACTACTTTTTGGACATTTACGTTCTGAAAAAAAAAAAAGTAATGTAACTTAGAATGGGTACAGAGGAAGAACAGAAAAATCATTAAAGGAATGGAAAAGTTACAAGAGCTTGGACAGTTTTGTCATGCCAATGTTGAGACGTGGCAAAAAGGAAGATAAGAGAAATCTGTTTCAAAGGTATGAGTAAAAATTCAAGTAAATACAAACTTATAATGATTCAGCTAGAACTGGAAGCTGGGCAAGGAAAAAAAGTCAGCATGAAACTCTGGATCAATCTTTCAGACAAAGCAGTTGGGACAAGGAACTCTCACTGTTTTAAAACATGGTTCAATCAAATTATGCAGGGATTTATAAACCTAAGAATTGCTGCAGACAGAGAAACAAGTCTGTGCTACAGGTTCTTGAGTTGTTGGTGCAGCAGTACAGCCAAAACAATTACTATACAAAAAAAAAAAAATTACACCTATACTGTATTAAGTCTCTGCATCAGAATTTCTTTTGTTTACCTGCCAAGAACAAGAAAGTTCTTTCCACCTTTGACACATCATTTGTTTTCCAAGTTTTCCTCCTGCCCAAATCCTGTGAGATTAAGCCTAGAGTGTCTTTCAGCATTCATCTTTGGTGCCCCGAGGTTGGCCCCACTGACTGGCTGCAGCTCAAAACAGGCTGTGAGTAGCACGTGCCAACTTGCCTGCCAAAATTCAATTCTCAAGTCTAGGGCAGCAATTCCCCTGCACTTCCCTCAGGCTGAGCCAAACCATTTCAGCACCAGCTGAGAAAAGCAGAAAGCTGAGCCAAAAAGAAAGAAAAAAAAAAAAAAAAAAGCAGTTCACTACCTTTAACAAGAGAGAAAATCTTTTGGAGCTCTGGACAATTGTTGCATCATATTACCTACTACTGCAAGTACTTAGGCTTTTACAATATTTTGTTTGTCCATGGCTTCTGTCATTTTATCACATATGGTCTGTCTTGGTAACAGCATTAGGAAGCAATTTGCTCCTGGACTGCTTGCAAACATGCAAAGTAGATGTTTTGCAGACCTTCTAAATCAGACACCTGTGGTCAAACAGCCTGTGCATGCAGGAGGCTGGCACAGGTCTTCCAAACCATTAATAGCATCTAAAAGAAAATTAATCCTGTAAAACAAATAATTGTAGAAACTTATGTTTATGTAAATACTCTGTAACAGCAGTTGAGCTCTTCTGAAGTTGATAGTATTTACCTCAGGCCAGGAGCACTTTTCAAGCTCTGTTTGAAAATAATTGGCAGCACACCCTATATATTACTTACTCTGAGAATTAGATTGCTAAAACACAGTAAAATGCCCACATCAATTTCCTAATAACCTTCCAGCTCAGCATCTGATTTTAACACCTCCCCCTTGACCAGCAGCTCTGGCTGACAATAAACTGAGACCTTTTCCTACTTATGAAAATACATTCGAGTACTCACTGCACAGAAAGCTCAGCAAGCTTCTTCCCCTCCACTGATGGCTCTGACTGGCCTTGGCTTCTCCCCAGCTTCACTTTGAAACTCCCCTTCCCCAGGTGGCCTCCAAAAACCACCTGGCCCCATGACCTCCCCTCCCAGCCCATTCCATGACCTTTCTCTGCCCTTGCCCATAGGGCCCAGCTGGATTCAGCTGAGGCTGATCTGCCCCCACCACGCTCCTTACCCGAGTCAGCCATGTAAAAAGCAGGAGGGAATGCACTCAGCAGACAATTTTATCATGCTATTAATAATTAGAATTGTTTTAACTGAACAAAACACGCTGCCAAATGAGTAGGCAGTAATGGTAACTATTATCACTTGCACTATTCATGTGCAGTGACAAGGCAGTATGACCTAACTGCAGCTTTCCTGTAGTTCAGCTATTATAGACACCACAGCTGTGATTTCCAAGAATGGTCTTGACAGTCTGGACATTCTGCTGCCAAAAATAATAAGTGAATTGCAAGTTCAGTGTCACAGCCAGCTTTAAACATTAATTCATCCTCTGATTTTGTTTACTAAGATCTAAAATCTCTGCTTTTACTTTTCTGTAACCACAGTCTTGGTGAAAGAGGATCTTGGGGATGTATGAAGGAGGATTCCTTCTCAAAATAGGAATAGACCAAAAATTAAATCACCCTACCATATAAATGGAGGAGCAAATTCCTCATAAAAGCAGAATTAGTATGCTGATTGAAAGCAAAGAGAGAATTAAAAAAACAAAAAAACCAGCTATATCCCTTATTTAATAATGGGTTTTCATTACAGTTTTGAAAAGTGTGATCTCCTCTAGCTGCACATTATGGTTTAAAAAACGTGATGAAACTCCCAAGGTGTGGGAGTCACAATGCAGACTATCAAGGAAAACAATCTATAGACAGATACAAATCAAAACAGAGAAAGACAAACTATTTAATCATTTACATAGAGCTGTAGTACCTTATGATTTCTTCCAAATACCATTCACTGCAATACCAGAGATTAGTTTTCTCCATAGAATAGTACTTTTAGAGGCAATCATCTATCAATTAGTATTAATTAAGATAATAAAAGATGAAGTATTGTATAGGAAGCAACTCTCTAGGGTAAGAAACATTAAAGCATCTGTCTACTTAATGGATTGAATCCTGTCTAAGCACTCAAGCCCACCCTTCTATCAGCATCCACACAGGCAGTCTCTTGCATCCTGCTCTCAACCTGGTTCTTTTCCTGCTTCCCAGGAGTTTAGAAATGGAGCCTGAAAAACTGATTTCAGACATGCCCCTGCAAGAATTTGGACCATGTTGCACAATGCATCTCTTGTTTCCAGGTGTTGCTGAATGCTTTTAACTTCAAGATTGAAAAATATGTTCAAGCTAGGGAATCTGTGGGAAGTTGTGAGCTAGGTGCATCTATAGATAGGTCCTTCAGCTCAGAAATGTTATTTCCCCTTCCAGCAGTCACATCCTGGAGATCAGGGTGGTCTCTGCAAGCTGAAAATGTATTCTTGGTGCACTTGCTATCAGGAGAAAACAAAAAAAAAAGGAGGGAAACAGGAAAAAGAAATTGAAAAACTTACAGATCATAACTGATGATGAGAATAGGGAAGGAGATTAAACAGGACCTTTGGCAGAGGAATTTCAGCCACCATCAGCCCTGGAGATAACATCCAGTAAGCAACAAAGGGCTGACAACAAATGTCACAGCCCTGAGCCAGGGCAGCCAAACCCCTCAAAGCAAGAGGTGACACAGGGTGCTTGCTGATGCCCTCAGTGTCCTGACAGGGAGTCCATTCCTTCTGTGGAGAGAGAGGTCAGGGACAGGAGACCAAGGAGAAGGACAGTTCTCATATATACATACACTGGAAGAATGGGGTGAAAAGATAGATCAGTTTATTTGTAGAAGATTCTAGTGTCAAACCCACTATTTCAGAAGGAGAACATCAGCCAGCAGGTTGGACTGCATGCTGGGTGGAAAGCAGTGAGGAAGATGAAAGGGAAAAATAACAAAAAGAAGCAGCAGCTAATGGAATCAATTTTCAATTTCTGAAAGCAAGCCTAAAGAGTTAGAGATTCATGTCCCTGCCATGTAGAGGTCTAAATGTGTGTAGGAGGAGAGTGGGGGTGGGAGTTCATGCAGGCAGAATCTGACATCAAATACTGACTCTCTCTATTGTCTAAAGTTGTTGAAACCCCCTCCTAAAGAAAGCATGCTATTACAGAGACACTCTTCTAAGAATTTCTTCACTTCAAACACTGAACAAAAGAAATTCAGGAAGAAACTTTTTAAAATCATGATGGAAGTAAACACACCATTAAAAGGTGACTGTTAAAGCAGGCATCACCTGAGTTTATTTTCATTTTCTAAATCCAAGAAACAGTGTGAAATCAGAATATAAAAGAGAGAAAGAGCTAGGAGGTCATTTAAACAAGGAGCTTCTTAAGAGATGTATAGAAATTCAGCATTATGTAATCCCAGTCACTCAGCAGGGTGTCAGGGACCTGCTCTACAAACAGATATCCCTCCAGACTGTACCAATACTTGAAACATTGCAAAACACTTATTTATGCTTTTGTATTTTATAGTGATCACAAAGAATAGCCTTCCCTGGTTTCTAAGTGTTAGGAAACAAATTCTACCCAGTTTTGTGAGGCAATCTCTCCCACAGATGCTGTCATGAACCCACAGAGCAGAGTCACAAGTTCAGGGCTTTATTTACAGCCATGTAATCCCACTGCTCCCTGAAAACAACACATGCAATAGAGATCAAAAACACTGAGTGGCAGAGACCCAGATCCCTAGAGACAAACTAACAGCAGAATAAATGCTCTGAGTCACGAAATAGCCAAAAGGACAACTACTGAAATGAGGAAGGGTGAAGTCTGACAGAGTTTGGGCTTTTTGGCATTAGCAAAGAGGTTAAACAGTCAAAAGAAATCTTGTTAAACACCTGTTCCTTGTATTTCCTTCTGTTGCATCCAAATGTTATTTAAATTCTGTGCTTTCCTTAATTAGTTTTCAGGTTAAAATATCATGTCACCCTCACAGTCAGTATCCTGCTTCTCCTTTTATTCAACCTAGAAGCAGCTCTGCTTTTACTGAGAGGTGGAGACACTTGGTGTCCTAGCCCTTCACTCATATGCAAATATATACATAGATATAGATACATCTAATACCTTATTATGCATTTTCTTAATTATCTACAGTAGCTGATACTTTTTTAACATGCTATTCCTATGCTTGTGAATGATGAGGACCAATATCCTGAAATTTTAAGACACACAATATAAAAATATTTACTTAAAATGCTCAAAACAAAAGTGCCCTTTAAAAAAAATTCAGCTGTGTCCTGTTTTCTGCTAACAAGCAGGAGACAAAGAGGTGAAGAGACTGCACAGGTCACTTAATCAACCATCAAATCGTTTAGTGTGAACATAAAGAAAAGCTGTAGCTTTCAGTTTTTCCCTCAGTTTTTGAGAGGGCATTGGTTTAAGCCAGGGTATGCCCAGAAGATGAGAAGGAGGACAGGGATGAAGAGAGAAGCCTTTGGAAATTGCCTTTGGCTTTTGTCTCTTCCACTCATGTTTCCTTCTTCCACCCATATTTGTTCTCCTCAGTCTGAGCAGCCTCCCTTGAAACTCTGCTTGTACCTACTCTCTTCCCAATCTTTCTGGCACATCTGGAGCCACCTGCTCTATTTTATCATCAATCCTTCCCTTAACCTGCCAAGCAGATGTGTTAGGGGGGAAAAATTAAGGTAATTATTGAATTCTCATTGCCAACCTCCTTAAATGTAATCTTTGCCTGAAATGCAGCCTCCATCATAGTTCAGCAACATCTTCCTCTTTCAAAAGCATCCATATGCTAGTGGGTTTTGTCAGCAGAAGTCCTCAAGATCCTGCACCAAACAGCAGTAAATCTTAGTCTTTGGATCAGCATCAGCTATAGACATTCACTATGTAGGCATTAAAAATTATATGTTCAAGTCTGCCAGTGCTGGAGCCCCACATACTCCATGTGGCTGCCCCAGAAGTGCAGAGTCTCGATGTGCAGGGAGTCACTCTCCTCCCTCCTATTTCCATAAAACAGCCAGAGCAGCAAATGTGATTCTCCCCACCCCACCTTCTTCCCTGCTCTACCACTATCCCTCCCTCTGAATCCCCTTCCCAAATCGTGGCCAGACCAGATCCTCATCCTTGGGATCAAAGGTTTCAACTGTCTCCACCACTGACACACTTTGAGCATGTTCTGTTTCAACTGTTACCATCCCCACACTAAACCAGCTATTAGTGACTGCAGAGACCTTTCCCACAGCAGAAATCTTCTCTGCTCAACAAGCCATGTAGGTCCTGAGGTATTTAGGAATAAATTTAATTCCTTAGGCTCTTTGAGCAGAAATCATAAACCCAATACCAGCATTTACCACATTTATGCAGACCATGGCTAGTTATGAACCATTTGCCTCATCTCCAGCATTGCTCATCCAAACTCTTCTTCTGCAGAATCCTCCAGACCCTGAAGGTTATGGTTAAACTGAGGGTTAGTAAAATCCCCCTTTCTTGTCCAACACTGTTCCCTTGCTGTGCCTTCTTTCCTGTGCCTCTTGCCCTGGCAAAGTAGCTTGAGAACAAGCCCAGTAGGGCAGAGGAGAATCTTGGCTCAAATAATTCCTTCCCAGAGAAGGAAGAGCAGCCATGGGTGAATTTTTCCAAGCCTACTTCATATTCCAGTCTCCATAAGCAGATTCTGCCAGAGATGGAGATGGCAGCAGTTGCTAGGAGCAGTTTTGGGGCAGTCACAGTCTCCATAGGAGCCACCCTGGGGCCAGTGCCAGACCTCCTTTGCATCACATGAAGTGAGATACAACAACAGCAACTATCAGCTCACACATCTCTGTAAACACACAGCCAGGTGTTTGAGTCTTGACAGGTGCCACATTGGCTAAGAGAGGCTTCAAACAACAGAGACTGAATAAAAACCCTGAGATCTTTCCCGTTTCAATCTCCTCACTTAGAGGAGTTGATATTTTAAGACTCTTTTCCTCCAGGCTAGCTGAGCTTGCAGCTCTGCCTTAACTCTCCAGTCAGGATAACAAGACATTTGGTTAGACCTCACCACTTCTGGCTGAGGTTGTACCTTGCTCCAACACTGGAAACTATTTTAAGAGGTGAGAGAAGGGTGTTTAGGAAAGGGAAGCATTACTCATGATTGACAAGTAAGTGGTTCTGTCTTCAAAAGCCAAGGGGGAGGATATGAGCCTGAGGTTTAGGACAGGAAAATAATGAGATGAAACACTTATCTGGCTTTTCATTATACATCCAGCTTTCTTAAAGATGTTTTTTTCTCTGAGGGAATCTGAATATGAAAGTCTGAGATGTTATGCACATTTCCTCCTTACCTCATGGTTTTTATCTGAAATTTTGCAGCATCAAATCTTGGCTTCAAATTCTTAAACTGTCCATAAAAAAATAGTGGAAAATTTATGGTGGAGCAAGCACAGTAGAATTATCATAAGAATATAAAAGAAAATATTCTATTACTCCCCAAAAAATGCTCTGTGGGCATTTCCATATTTTCAGGATAAAATTGATTATCTAATCTTCTACACAAATACTGTGTACTTAAAATCAATAGCATTCTTCCATTTTAAAATGTTCAGATTCGGAAGACTGATCTTTCTTCTACCTGTACATCTTTGTAATTTGCAGTGTAAATGGATGCTGAGGACAATGAAAAAATTGTTTTCAGGAACAGAGTGAAAGATCCTCTTTTCAAGTATGAGTAGTTACAGTAGCTTTGCTTACTTTTATACCCTCCACTGCACACCTCATTCCAGCCTCTTATCCTTCTCTGACCTCTCCTTGCTTACTCTGTCCTTGCTCCTGGCAGGGAGGTTGGAACTCAATGATCTTTAAGGAACCCAAGCCATCCTAGACTCTACTGAATGTCTATTCATTAGTAGGATAGGCAGGAAATGTCATGCCATTGGTATTTGTCTGCTTTGAAGAACATCTACCACTTCTTGACAGATTTTGTAGATTTTTCCATTAAGAAAGGAACAGATTTACTCCCTTCTTTACAAAAGCACTTTCACCTATTGTTGCTACCTACAGTTTCTTCAAGACAGGTACTTAAATACTAAGAAGTTTTAGGTCCTAAAAGTTTCTAACAAGCTGAAAGCACTTCTGCAGGTCTTGTACTCATATCAGTACCTCCCCCTCTCTCTTCCCTTTCCTTATTGTTAGATGCACAGTTTCTCAGAACGGCTATACATGGTGAATTGATGAGCTGTATCTTGAAAATTCCCAACTTTTCTGTAACATACATCTTCTCCAGAGAACTGGCAAGCCTAAAAAGTTCAGCTGCAAATACGTCAGCCTGAACTGAAGAGGCGCAGATTGAAGGCAGTGACTCACTAGCTCGCGATAAGAGTGGCTTTGTGCACTCAGCGCTTTCCCACATTAAACAGTTCTAGGAGAAAAAGTTGTGGGGCTGGAGGATATTTTCCACCATCCATTTCTTTTTGGAATTTCCCAAGATAGGCTCAAGTGTGCACGGATACCCGCACCAAGTCCAGGAAAGAAAAAAGAAAACTTCTGTAGAGAGAGCGATCTGAAAAATGTGCATATTTATTTAAGCCTGGAGAAACTGGATGAGGTGCAAGTGGCCATCCTTAACACTGAAAACTTGCCTGGTTTCTGATCCATAGTGAAAGAAAGCACTGGCAAATTTAAAATCTTTCCACAGAGAATGGGCAACAGATAGCGCAGCTATCTCAGCAACTGGAGCAAATGAAAAATAAAGTGGTTTCACCCACAGCAAAAGTCAAGCCATTAAGAATTTGCAGCCTGGAGTTGGAGAGGGGTGAATGAATGTTTTTGTCTGAGAATAAATAATAGCAGCAATGGTCTGTGACTTACACTGGAGTACAGTAATTACCATGCTGGATCATAGCAGTACCTCACCTTTAATCAAAAGCAGGCAGAACGCTAAACTGGCCACCCTGAGCTGGAAGAGGACAAGGAAGAGAAGGGCATTTTCTACATTTGGTACTAGAAACTGAACTGGTTTTGAGCCCTAGCTCATAATTTTAAAACTAAACCCTATTGTGAAGCATGGGCACTTTTAATGGATAGGAAGATATGGTTTAGTGCACGATTCAGCAAAAGACTTTGGAGAGCATGTCCCAGAAAATGCTGTAGAAAAATCTAGACATCTTTATCAAAATCTGTTGTCTCTCTATTTGATAAATTTTTTATCCTCAGTGTAAAAGAAAGCTGTGTTTCTCCCTCCACTGTCTTTTAAAGAGAAATGCAATTACTTTTGTGCAATTTTCAGGTACAAAGCCAAAATAAAGAGTGCACAGTATTTTCAAATTTCCCTTTTTTCTACGGCATTAAAAATTGATTTTTTTTTATAAAAGAAGACCTACTTTTTTTCTCATTTGATTACAAACCTCTCTACAATGTTCTCAAATACATCAACAGAAAACACTCTTCGTGCAGAAAGTTAGAAGTGATTTATAACTGCATATTAAAATGATGTGTTTGAGATATAATCTCAGCCAGGCTGCCAGTGAATTTTCCTAAACTGATCCAGCTTTTGGGTATGGCTTAAAGATTGGAGTGCTGAAATAAAATGTAATTTAGCAGAATGGAGAGCAATTCTTTGACTGCACATCACCATTAAACATATCTTTTTCAAAAGGTACCTCAGACAGCAGCATCCTTTGGAGCTGCATTCATCAGGGCCTCATGAATACCAGCCAATTTCGAAAATATTGTGTAAAAGTTGAAGTTTAATTAACAGCAGCAGTGAAGGATAATATAAACATTTATGTTAGGTCTGCAGGCCTTCTCTGGAAGAAAAACATAATCAGTACCTTTAGTGGCCCCCTGCTGTATCCATCACCATTTCTGTGTTCCACAACTGTTCCCCAAAAACTCTTCCAGCAGCAGCACCTGCATCAGGAAGAAAGGAATTAGTCTCAACATGTATCTATAAGCCAGTGTGGTGTCCAGAACCCCAAACTCTGAGAGTAAAGATGAACCAACACCAAAGCTGTCTGTCTCCCAAAGGGTTGCCAAGCCACTGATAAAGTTTATGGCAAGATTCCCTTTCATTTTCCAAGAACTTTGTCTCTTTTAAGTGTACTTTAAAAGAGAGTGACTGTTTCAGGAAAGTTTGGGCCATATGATAACTTTACTGAAAGATTGTTACATAGGTCTGCCTGTTCTAGGGACATGACCTTTTGATATGTAAGACATTTGTCTGTGAAAGACAGCAAACAGTCTGTTATATCACTCCAGAAGTAACATTCACATTTTTGTAATCCCATACTTAGTCCTCTGCCTGTTACTCCTTGTTTTTCCTCACTAGAAGTGCTCTAATGGAGTGATTAAATGACAAGAAAACTAATCCATTTTGGCAACACAGCTTTCACAGAGAGATACTGGGGTACATCATAAACTTAGATGACCAAGAACCAGCAGGTTACATCAACAAGTCCATTAATACAGCTAAAAATGTTATTTGCCTTAAATTCTGAGAAAACTGAGGCATTTCATTATTTCCTTAAGTAAGTCACAGATTGTTCTCCAAATGACTTCAAAAAAGATATTTTTATTCCAAAAATGAGAGCCCAAAAATTTGTCATGGGAGAGACAGAGATGTCAAATTATAGTTACAACTTTGTTGGCAGAGGAGGTAGTTTTACTGCATATTTCTTTATTAATTAAAATGAACATACTTTCTCCTTGAAAGTGAAGTTCAGGCTTTATTTTCAATCTTAATCCAGAAATTATCCTTTTCGGTTTCCTGATCTGTCAAGGTTTGACAGACAAGTCCCGAAAATTGTCACAAAAGTCTGTGGTTTCTGTTAGAAGTCTGAAGTTAATTTAATTCACTCTGGCTCAGCTTTACCACTTTTTGGAACTCTTGAATCACTTTTGACCTCATTGCAAGGCCTGAAAAATGTAGAATTGTTTTTGAAAGTAGATGAAGGGGCATTTTCATTAAATTTCCTCTACTTATGTGACTCACTGAGGAATGATCTAGGCAGAAGCAAATCTGACTACTTGGCCTTCCTTATTGTGTCTTATCTCCTCAAACTTCAAACTTTCAAAGAATGCTAGGGCTAGGGTAAAATGTTCTTCCAAGTAGTTCACAGCCCTAGATGGGAACTTACAGGTTCTTTATGATACAACATTCATTTCCACAAGAAAAAGTTCTCTCAGTCACGGTTAATCAGTGCCTGGGAGTCTAAATGGTTATAAATATTGTATCCATTACTCTGATTTATGTTTCATAATTGATTTATCCTGAAGCAAAAGAGAGGGGAACACACACTGACATAATTTTGTTGTAATTCCACTTGAGTTTTGTAATTCCTTAACCTTATTAGCCAAACTGGTACTGGTTTGACATTAAGCAGTGGGAATGCTCACAGATGGTGGAGGCTTGTTAGCCATTGCTACTTCCACACTTCTGTGGTATACATATGTGAGGATATAGTGACAGTACTCAGTTTATAGTTTAATAGAAACAACAAAAAATTTGTTGAGGAGAAAGAAACAATCCCACAAATGTAATCTGGTGTTTTTTGGGGGGTTTTTTTTGAGTTTAGAAGTGATTCCTCTGACAACTTCACACTCCCTTGTGCTTTATGAGCCAACTAACTTTGTGTAGTCCTCATGGCAGAAATGGGTCTTTAGGAACAATAAAGAAATCAGTCTTTCATCCTGTTCAACAACCAACAATTTTCTCTTGCCATAAGATGAGGACAGATGTGGGAGGCAGACTAACTTCCTGGAGCAGCAGAGGTAGGCACAAAGCATCCACAGTCTAATCAAGACAGGCCAGGCAATCTCATCTTTGTGCTTCTCCTGCCCAGCCCTGCTTTAAATCCTCATCTGCAATTAGTGATGACATGTTTCTAATCCTCTTCATACAAGCCATCAGGGGATTGTAACTTCATGTGGGAAATGTCAGGGGAAAAAAAATACAGAACAAGAATCCTTCCTTCTTACAAAATCAATACCAAAGAAAGAGTAACTAAAAATAAAAAACAGACAGACTGGACGTTTGTTTATAACTAAATAACTCCAGAAAAACAACTGGGCTTTTGCCCAGCTTATTGCTGTTCTTTTGTGGGATTGAGATCTTGTTTGAGGGTGCAGTTTATGCCTGCAAAATTTCATACTGAAGTAGTTGCACTTGTGAGTAGGTATTATCCTCTTTAAGTAATAAAAGAAATAATGATAGCAATCAGATTTGTTTCAAGAATTGAACAGTAGCTTAAAAACTGTCAACAAGAATTACTCACAAAACCAGCCATCCTACATATTTAACTCTTTGTTTTGCTGCCACTTTTTAGATTGCAAAGATTTCTTTTAATTTCATGGCAATGAACACTGGAAAGGGATAATTTATTTATACACAAATGATGTCATACAATGCTTCACCCTCAGCAATATTTATTGTGCTCAGATAAATGTTGTTATTGATACTGTTATTATCATCATCATCATCACCACAATTCCTATGCAGAGGAAACACATTTTGAACATATTTCTCTTTTTTTTCACTTGTGGCAGGGAGTTTTTGACATTTGAGCATCAACTCTTTCTTCTTATTTTATGCATTTGCCCTCTGGCCATTGTCAACCCCTGCAGCCTGAATAATGAATAGCTCTTTATTGCACTGTCAGTGTGCTGTCATTACTGCAGACTTCTCCTCCTCTGGAAAGATGTTTTGTAAGTTATTTCTGAAAAGATATACCACATATATGGTTGGGATTTATAGAACTGTACTGATCCATCATTTTCTGGAACATCCAATGCAGCCACTGTAAATTTAAGGCAAAGGAGAATTCTCATCCAGCTATGGATGTCAAGCCATTCTAGGGAGCATTATCTGCTTCTAACTCCTTGCTACCTCTGTACAGGAAGCACAAACTCAGCTCATGATCACAGAGAGATTTCAGATTGCCTTTGCAGTAAGATTGTGATTTTCTTTATGCCACCTTCACTTCCTGCTGCCTTTTAAGAAGACAAAAATTTGTGTGTGATCTTGAACTTAAGGTCTTCTGCATGATAGGAAATTATGCTACCAGCTGAGCTTTGAAAACAGCTGTTAGATTCATGGAAAGCTGTTTTTCTTCCATAATTATCCTAGAAAATGGTACCATTTAAAAAAGTCTTATTTAGCATCCTCCACACAGTAAGAAAGTCAGTTTTATTCTTCTCATGGAATTACTGCAGATGCTATTTTTAACCACAAAAAAAAAACTTTTCTTCCACACATTTCACAAGATTTTTCCCATTGTGTTTCACAAGACCAAAGCCCTCATAATATCAATGCCTTTGCTAAGAAAGGAAGGCTGGAATTGATAGTTCTGGGTTTTGGTTACTGGCAGACTTTAACCTGCATAATAAATATTCAGAATTGAAATAGGAGTACCCTGAGGGTTGAGAAGCAATGGAAACAATAAATGTGTTTCAGAGATGGAAGCAGGTCTGGAATTCCTTCTGCTAGACTACCTTCCTAGAGGAAGTTGGTGCCACACAGAAACTGAGACTGCTGGGATTTTGAGAAGATGTGAAATATTTTATATTGGGTAAAAAGAGGTTTGGGGTTTGTTCAGAAATATTAAGTACTCATATGTAGAAAATGCAAATATACTGCAAATCTTTTAAAAGCTTTTGTTTATTAAACAAAACAGAGAGTTCATAGGACTTGGGGTAATTCCCCCCACACCTTTTTTTTTTTTTTTTTTTTTTTTTTTGGGGGGATGTTCTACCAAAACAAAAATTACTATAATTGTAAATTATCTATCATTCTGCATTTTTGTAATGTCTTTTCTGTCCTCGGCTTATAGGAATCACTACTCTAAATGCAGCCTATCTTAATTCATTAAACATTACCTGGGTTTTTTTAGATGATCTTAGAAAGTTGAAAGCATAATTCCACATGAACATTGCTTGCCAGCAATGTAAGATTCATCTTGGAGATGTCTGTTCAGTTCCTGTTCTGGTCCCCTAGGTCCAGGGTACTTACACTTTAATTAAGCTGAAAATGATAAGGTAATGATAATGAAATTATAATGATAATGATAAATGAAGAGGTAGAACAGCTCCATCCATACAGCTGTATCATCAACAAGGACTCCCACATCCTTCCCATCCACACAAGGTCTTCACAAGAGCTTGTAGGCAGCTTGCAAATCTCCCTGCACAGGAGTGGCTGGCAGCACTCCAAACAAGAAAACAGGGAGCAAATGGTGATCTAAACACCCAGGGGGCCTCTAGATCCCCATCAGAGGTCACTCTCTCCATTCAGACAAGAATGAAGTCATTGGATGGCAGTGCCAACAATGAAATCCTTGACTGTGTAAAGACATGCATAGCAGAAATATTTCTTTTTGCATTAGAGGACCAGGACAGAAATAGAGCAGGCAACTGAGATAGCCTGAATGCAAAGAGCCGTGTTCTTGCAAAACACATTAGAGATGAAGATGAAAATGTGAAGATGCAGATGCTGAAAGAGAAGAGAAAGGATAGACTGCAGGGGTAAGGCTTGTACAAGCAAGACCTTGAGTTTGTGAAGAAACAGAGACTTCTTGTTTGTTTAGAAAAGCCAAATAAAATCTCTGAGGCTGCCTAAATGTTCTGATACTTAAAATTTCTTAACTGGGAATGAAGATGCAAGATCTCAAACAAGAACTAAAGCCAACTTCCTCTCCATCCACCCCTTAAGATGGAAATCCTTCTGAGCATTTTAAGATCATCCTAAAATTATCTCAGCTCTTGTGCATTCCTGCAGTCTCATTCAGAACAGAGTTTTGCTACATCTGAAGGAGTGTGTTGAGAGAAAATGATGGAGGCAATGGCTACAACCAAAAACTTCCAAACAAAACCAGACAAAAGGGTCACTCTGCCTCTACCTTGATCAGTTACTGGTGGTCATCTGATGGATGCTTAACAAGATACAGCAAAGTAGATCATTGTGTCTTGAGTGCTGCATGTTCTCACAGTAGGTCATGCTGGCCCCTCTGCCTTCTGTCCTTTCTGGCCTTGCCTAGAGAGAGAGAAATCTGAATTACGAAGGAGAGCAGGGGAAAACAGAGCATAGGCACTCATTTTACTTTTAAAACTCTATTATTACTGCCAATAAATTACATTTTGAAGCTTAATGTTCTGTACTAAGCAGGAGACTTAATTTTTGAAAAATGTCTTACATCTACCAGTGGCATGAGTACAAAAGTATAAGAGCTTTTACTTTTCCAAGCTTTTGCAACAAATGCAGCACTGATTTTGTAATTCATGATTTGCTGGTTGCTCTCACCCTTCCTTTAACAATAATGAAACCAGAACTTCCCAAGGTTGCACTGACAACATCCAGAAGCCATATCACCTACTGTCCTAGCCTATCCCACAGAATCATAGAATCAGTAAAGTTGGAAATGAAATCCAAGATCATCAAATCCAACCCCTGACCAAGCAACACCTTTTCAACTAAACCACAGCACTAAGTTCCACATCCAGTCATTTCTTGAACACCTCCAGGGATGTTGGCCATAATGTCAACAAACAGGTCTGTAACCACCCTCAAAACCTGCCTCAGAACACTGAGCTGTAAGAACTCATCTGATACCAAGTAACAGCCAAATGTTAGCATAATTATATTCTGGATAAATTACCATGTTATTTGATAATGTGAGAAAAATTATTAGGTTTTATCTTTCTTTTCCCCAGGAATTTAATGGTAGTTCCTCATTTCTTTTGTCACTATGTCTTCTTTTTATTCATTTTCTCACTGACTGCAGTTCTCCTTTGAAACAAGAACTGCTTTTGTTATCTGATTTTTTTACATTTTAAGCACATTAGCTATTTAGAGATTTTATATTTAAAATTAAATCAGCCTACTCTTGGTAGAATGATATATTTCTGCACTTCACAGTGCAGACTTTTCACAGTGCATATTCTTTTGCATTATGTTTCCTCTTTAGGCAGTTGCTTGCCGTAAGAAACTGCTAACTGGGGAAAAAAATTTATTAAAGTTGGGAGAAAGAAAGAAACAATGCCTTGCAGTTCAAACATGACATACTCTGGCATGTTCATCTCTTTAGCTTAATAACAGCGGGTTAATACTGCAAAATGCCAAGTGCCCGGGCTCCTACTGCAGTGAGTTGGAATTGACAATTAGCACCTGACAGATGCACTCAGGTGCTAAAAGCCTGAGACACACTAAAACTGCTGGTTTGGCTAAACAGCACAGGCTTCTTTCCCCCTTTCCTTTAACTGCTCATTTATCTTCAGGAAAGTACAAGTCAGGAATTTCGATTTCTGGAGCACCTCAAGTGGAGTCGATTTCTGGAGTGCCCAATCCTGCAAGGTCCTTGCTGGTCATTAGCTCCTTACAAAGTATTTCTGTCATCACCAGCTATGCTCTTATGTGAGTTCTGAGCAGGGGGAGTTCCTGGCACTGGTCTCTAAACTTTTAAACAATCATTCACAGTTATTTGAAGAGATACTGAAAATTACAGTTTAGGCCTTTCTGAAAAATCTTTTCCTTCTGCTGAAGTAGATATAATTCATTGGTATTTACAGATCCTATATTATGTTTTTTTTTTGCTTTCTTGCAGGTTTTTGGCAGTATCTGGCGTTGCTAAGGCTGATTTAATTCCTACTACCAGTCCTATTCCCAGAGGCAGCTTTTCCAAGGTGATTCCTGACACAGGAGATGGTGAGTTGCTTTTCACCCTCACACACAGAGATTTTTTACATGTGATTGTGATGTACCTGCTTTAGTGATCAAATTCATTTGGTTGGATCTTCCATAGGGATTCTGCAAAGCAGGTTGAATACAGGGTTTCGCTGACCTGTGCCAGACTGACCTTTCCTTAAAGTAGTAGAGGAGGAGAGAAAAGTCTGCACTGCAAAAAGCCTCACATGGGAGCAGGGAAATGCAGCCAAGTGAGGGTTGACCTGTGGGGTTATTGAAGGCTTAATGGGGCAATCTGAGCACACTTAGTGCAGTGGAAAGCTGCAGACCAGCCAGGAAAAAATGTCAAAGAGGACAATCAGTTGAGAAAAGGAGAGCAGTGGCTGACAGAAGGATGTCTGAATACATGAAGAATGTCCAGCCCAGTGTGAGAAATTCAGGCACTGCAGAAGCAGCTTAGTCTGCAGTCCTAGATCTGAGCGACCTTCTCCACAGCCTTGGACATTTAAACACTCAACATCTACTTTAACTGAGTGGAAAAAAACAATGGTGCCAATATAATGCTTCATTGCACAGATATATTTTAAAGACTTAACCTTTGCAGGACATTTTGAAGATGGAAAGCCCAGCAGCACAAAGATATTTTGTGAGAAGACTTTTCTCAATTTTTGCATTAGCCACTGTATGCTTGATTTTATTTCTGGTTTTGCCTTGTGCAGTTTTACCAAGTGACTTTTTCCATAGCCTACTTGTAGATTTTTAACAGCAAAGATGAAATCCCAAAATCCTTGTTTTGAGTATTCATTCAAATTCAACAGCTTAACATAGATAACATTTCAGAACGGACAATTGGTTTGAATATAAAAATGTTTAAAAACAAAAGGGTAAAACTTCCTGCAACAGTATCAGGAGAAGAAATTGTCATTTAACACTGAGAGATGAATAATAAAGCAAAAATAAACAAAGTAAATCTTCACCAATCATTTAATTGCCTGAGCAAATGAGCATGAAATATGATTGCTCATAAGTGAACCTGAAAATTCCACATGTTGAGACAGAGTAGAGTCATATGTCACCACTCAACATTCAGAGACTTTCCAAGGTCTTAATTAATCTAAGGTCTTAATTTAATCACATTGCATTTTTTCTCTAGAGGAAGAAAAAGACCCTTAAGGCTGATGTTTTCCCATGTTCAGCTCTCCTTATCCTCATCTATATCTACACAAGTTCTGACCCCTGCCATCTCAGGACTGTGTCCACATTCTGAAAGATACAGCAAATTGCACTTTAAAAGCCTTATAGTGAGAGATAAGACAAGGTTGATGCATTTGTAATAATAGAACAAATAAAAAATATCACTGGGTAGCTGTAAAATGGACTGAAGTCACCCAGTTGGTTCATGGTACTGTTAATGAAAGATACAGATTTCAGTGAAAAATAGGGGCCAGAATAGTGGCCAATTTCAGCCCTTACAAGCATTTTCTACTGCCATGAAGAATATATACAGAAGGACAAAGTTCACAAACTTGTATTATTTCATACTGCTAAGTTGGATTTTACCTTGGCCAGGAATTCCTCCAACTGCCATCTGTACACTTAATAGAGAAAAGGAAGTCTTTTATACTGTATCTGGAAAGTTTAGCAGATTCAGGGGGAAGGCTTGGTTTGAAAGCTTCTCTTTCCTTTACTCTTGTCATTCTTAAAACCTATTTTCTCTCTTCTAGTTACTGTTTTTTATGTAATAAGAGAGAAATTTTAGCTGTTCCTTAATTCTACTAAAATACCTGCAGTGACAGAGAGAGAAATTGCCTGGTAGGAAAAAATGAAAGTGAAGTATAAACAGGGCGTCTGTTTCTGATGGAAATGGTTTTCCTGGCTGCATGCTGGTTTTCAAAAGACAATGACAGGCTGGCAGCTTGAAGAAAACAGGTCTTGACAGCACATGTTAGTGAGCCAAACATTTTCTAACACCTTGTGTCACACAAACCACTTTCATACCATCTGTGCTCCAGCAGTGAAGGGTTGTTCTGTCCCAGGCAAAACCTTTTGTCTTTGCACAGTCACAGGAAGCTGAGAGCAGGTTTGTAACATCTGTCTGAGGCTGGATGTGTGCAGGGTGTCAGCTCCTCCTGTAAAAACCCTCTGTGTGTCCCTGGCTGCTCACAGCCTGCCAGGAGCAGCAGCACAGCTCAGCAGACAGGCAGACAGGAGGCAGATGGGCACTGGTTTGCTTGTTCAGAGCTGCCTTGGCTGGCTGAAGATGAGAAATAAGGATGGGAGGGAGAGGAAGAGGGGATGCAATACAAAGGCAAGCATGTGCCTCATTAGCACTCACTATGCAAGTTCCTTGCATTCTGGAGAAGGTAAAATATTTTTCAAATATTTCTTTTTTAAAAAGTCTTTATAAGGACAACACATTTCTAAGGCAAATATAAGTACCACAATCTGCAACTTAAATAGAGACCAGGAGGGTAATTAATTAGAAAGCATACCTTGATTACAATAAATTGCCTTCTTTGAGAAGCTTTGGTGTTTGTCATTGTTAAGTTGCATGTTTCTTAGTATTGGAAGAAGGGAAATAATTAAAACTAACTCTTACATAAGTAGCATAAAGGATTATCCTTGATATCACTATCAGGCATGGGTTTTGTGCTAGTAAACTCCCATATGCCTATGGCAATTTAAAAGTAACTAAGTTGCCAAAATTTTATGTGATTTGTCAGAATAAAAAAAAAGGAAAGATCTCTGGAAAAAGAAAACAGCCCCTCCCATGCAGTAAGTAAGCCCTAAATGCAGTCTCTTCTTTCAATATTGTCATCTTTAAGGCTCAATATTTTTCTCATTATCATCCCTGTTTCGTGGATTTTTTTTCTTACTTTAATGAATTTCTGTTCTGTTCTCTAGCTATTTTCTTGGCTATCTTGCTTCATTATGCTGATGGAAGCAGCCTTTTAATTTAAGACATTATTATTAAAAGTAATGCATGAAAAGGCTTATCTGAAAGATGTATTGGGTTGGCAATAGATGCAAATCAAAATGCAACAGTCTAGGTATTCAATTATATATTTTAATGGAAGAATTTGAGTAAAGCTCAGGCAGGAAGGAAAAAAGTACTTATCAGCATCTATCATTTAAATTACCAGCATATTGGTAGACTGTTCCTATATTTCATATCTCTCAATAAGGCTGAGACTGAAGCTGGGTCAATGGACAGCAGCTGGTTTGTGAAGTCTCCATCCCTAGAATACACAGACAGCAGTTTTCCAGAAGCATGAGATATTCCTGCATTTTTTTTCCCCCCATGGATTAAGTACCATGTTGCATCTTCCAACATCTGGTAGGCTGATTTATCTTTTGTAATCTATGTAAATATTTACCATCTACTTGCCTTTGGATGGAATCCATACCTTTTTTTCTTTGGTGTCTTGGGAGATACATTCTGACCTAGGCTGAGGGTGCTCCACAAGAATGCTCACAGTGCTGCCTCCACTGGGGCACTCATCAGACATTCAGCTGTCCCAAGTATATTTGGGGTAATTAGGTTTCAAATTTGGGGTAATTAGGTTTCAAATTTGGGGTAATTAGGTTTCAAATTTGCAGGGCTTTTCTTCTCAGCTCAGCACAAGTTGTACTGAAGTTCACTGAAGAGAGTAAGAGCATCCTGCAGGCTCCTGCTGACCAAAAGCTCATGATACAAGTCCTTCTGTACATGAGCAGAGAGGATGCCAGTGAGTGAGAGCATTTCTGATCCATGGAACTCAGCCTTAGCTCTTTGGAGCTGATGTTCCTTACTGCTCAGCCTCCTGGCAGCCTCCTCAATCTAAGACCTTTGCAATGCTGCAGATCTCTGTAATGCTGGGACCTGGGATCAAGCATCCTGAAAAAATACAAGATCAGAAAATAGGCACACAGACTCTTCTAAAACATCAATGAAGAGTCTCTGTAACCTACTCCTTCCTAAAGGGGAATGTAATGCAGATTTTAAGAGCCAGCCTTTAAACCCACATATTTCTATGCATGTAAGGAAAGCAAATGTGCTCTGAAAGAAACCTCAAGGTTATGGAGTTCTCTGCTTCCCTGCAGAAGCACTTCCAGCAGGAGAGAGAATGAGCTTGTCGTCTCACTCTGTAACTAATATCTAATACAGAGCTTAATTTAATTTTTTTTTAATTGCTGTTCATCTTTTTATTTTATAGCAGTCTGTCAGCTGAAAACTGGCTTGATGATCAAACAAAACATCACCACATCAATATTAACATTTCTCTATTTGTAGTGGCTCAGCTTAAACAATTTCTGGAGTTTGTGGGCAGCAACAATGCTGGTAGTGGTAAGTTTTGCCTCATCACTGAGCTAGAGTTCATCACAACTTTTGGACCATCCACTTCTATTTCTGATCTCTGTACCTGCACTCTTCTAACATATGCACCAACCTAGACTTTTAACAGCAGCTTAACAAGACATCATCACTGCAGACAGAAGTTAGGCTTTAAAATGGAAAGCTGAAACAGGAAAGTTCAGTTTTAAAATGGAAAACTGAAAAGATAGGCCCTGCTTGCAGAAGAGTTTCCTCTTGGCATATTCCCATTAATACAGAATAAATGCTTCAGCTGGGCTTTTTTGTTCAAACATTTAGGAATTTGCCTGACATTCACTCAAATCTTAGCAGCCTTAGCTATATTCAGAAGGACTGATAATTCAAAGATTGTTTTACTTTCATACAATAGAGTTAATTCAAAGAGTTTTATCAAAATTCTCATCTGCTAAATTTGACTTTGAGGTTATTTTAATTATGCTGGAACCTTCTAACTTGTTTAAAAAGTCACTGAGATGCCAAACTTCAATCAGAAAGTCAGGACAATTGGTACAGACACTGAGGTAGAAGAGGACCTATCAGAAGACTGTACTTAATGAGATTTCCACAAGACATCTAAAAAGTTGACCTTTGCCAAGTGCTTCTTTTATCATGTATTGCCAGAAATATGTTACTTCTTTAGGTTATGTATCTGCAGTAGAGTCTATCAGCTAAAATCATGCAAGTTGTAATTCTGCTGAAGCCAATGCACTGTGGGGAGGACAATTTTAGCTACAAATGAATGGGGTCACTTACAGTTAAGATAAGGGAAAGCAAGTTACTGCTACTTCAGTAAAATGCATACACTTATAACAATAGGGGGAAGAAACTTTCAGACTTCAAAAATGTGTTTTTTAAAATGATGGCGACTACAATGTATTTAATAAGTTTGTGTCCTGTTTTGAACATAGTGTTGTCATCACCTAAACATATTTAGTTGAATTAAACTAAGCTCAGTTATTACAGATAGGGTTGGTACAGCAAAGCTCAACATATTCACTTTCAAAAGGCTCAGCAGGCTGAGTTGAAGGCTCAAACTTGAGATTTTAGTCAGGACTTAAGATAGAGTACTAAAGAGTTTTTTCTCTTGTATCTCTATTGACTTCAGAGAAGAGTCATCTTTTTCCCTTTCAAAAATGTGGGATTCTCAGGACACTAAACACCAGGACTATGCTGTAGTAAGATCAATTATAATCTATTAGAATCTATTCCTGCTGACTATCACAACTATCACCTTTCCCACCAGAAGATTGCCAAATATCCCTTATTCTCAGTCAAAGCTTAAACATTAAGTACCTGCAAATGAAGGCTGGAATTCAACAGACCAAATATAGACACCTTGAACCAATCATTCCAACTTTCTTTTTGCAGTAATAGAGAGAAGCAGACACTCACAAGGTGCAAGGCATCTGGTATAAATAGGTCAGCACAATCTCACCCCAGTATTTGTTTCTCTCCTTTCCCACAAAAGTTGCCTAAAGTGCCAAAGAGTACCTGTCTAGCAAAGATTACTTTTAGCTTAGGCAGACACATAAAAGGAGGTGAGAAGAATTCTACTAAAAGAAGCTGAAAAACTTAGAAAATGACAGTTTCGTTTCCCTTTATATAAACAGGTGCATGAAACTTTCTCACTTAGTAGGAGTTGGTAACTTCAGGAAGAGGAGTTTATCAGAAACATAGGAAAGAAAAAGTAAGGAAAAAAAAGGTTTAATTCATAGAATAGATTAACATAAGCAAATACCTTTTGCCATGTCCCCACTGCAGGGGAAGAGGTAGCATGGTCTGTTCAAGAAACACTGGGAAATCTTCAGTTAGCAACAAATTCCATGGGTTCCTCTGTGTGACAGCTGTTGTGTGCTTTCAGAGTTTTTGCTGCAGAGTTTTTGACAAGGTCTGTGCTGCTGTGAGCCTTGTCTCCCACGACAGCTAAGGGCTATAATCCATAAAAATCAAAGCTTGTATATAAATGTTGTCTTGAAAGAGTGTGTTGGGTTTTATCTAAGCCTGTTGTTAGAAACTTTTCCCCTGAGGTCTTTCAAGTCCTTGGAAAGAAAGATCAATATTTCTATAGAGAAAAATACAAGGCAGCTGATTGATACAGGATTTCTTGATGTGCCTCAGACCCAGAGCAGCTTCCAAAGATTAATCTGCTAACAAACAGCAAAGCAGGATCCTTTGGAATCAGCTGCTGACAAGCTGGAGATGATGGAGCACCTAAGAGACTGTTGATAGCCTGGAAATGGAATGGAAATGCAATGCATTGTGTTGTTCCTATGAGGAAACAATACCTAGCACTGGCATTCTTTGCAGAATTCATTTCTCAAAAATCTATAAAGTCTGTACTAAGCCTGTACACATTGCGAGATTTTATTTTCCTGTTACTCAGATTTAATTGAGCTTCCACAAAGATGTCGAGGCCATATGTCTCACCAACAAGGTCATCTTATGTCAGATGTCAAGGTCATAAAAGACAGCTAGAATTTCTCAGCCAAGAAAAACATTCACAGACATTTTACATTGGCATGAACAACTTAACTTTTCTCTGTCTGCCTCTAAAAAACATGCCTGCTGGAAAATATTCTAATGTACATTTCCTGGAAATGTTTCTTTCTTTTCCTACACTGAAAAGAAAATAACCCAAGGCAGACAGAAATTTCAACCAGCTGGTTAAGGTTAGCTTAGAAAGTAGAGAGCAATAGAGAAATAGGGCTTTGGAATGCAAATTTTAAGACAGTGATGATCAGATCTTCACCTATCCCTGCAGCAAGCTGGAAGTTCAGATTTAATGCTATACTCCTTCAAGGAGTTGGTATTTACTTGGCCAGGCAAACAAAGGTCCAGTTCTCTGAGGTCTGTAATGAAAATAGTATTTCCTTTACTTTGGAACAGGATTTGGTTTTAAATTATAAATATGTATACTGCTAAGCTGGACAAACACACACATCATGCCTTCAGCTGTATCTGAAAGAGCAGATAGGATAGCAAAAAGAAAAAAACAGGTTACCTGCCTAAATATGATTATGACAAATTGCATCAGTAAGCAGTTTACTTTTTGTTATTGCAGCTTACAAAAAGGCAACCCTAAAACACAAAAATGCTGTGTTTGACCAGGAAGATGCTTTAAACTTGTATTTGAACTTCATGTCTTCATGTATCTTGGTCACCACCTCCATAAAATGATTTCTAAAGTTTAGTAATTAGCAGTTATTGCACCGATTGATTACATAAAATAAAGAAGGAAGTAGCTGAGTAACCTGCTGTGGATTCAGGTTGGTATTTAAAATAATAGAAATGGATTATTTGGCAACAAGGCTAATTGCCAGATGCTGAGCTGCTGCTCAGAGAGATTGATTTTGAACTGACCCATAAGAAGAAAGGGCAGAGATTGACAGTTTTGCTGCTATTGCTCACCAGCACAAAGATATTTCTGGGTTTGGTTTCTTTTCTTTCCTATCTCTTTCACTGCTTTAAGACACACAAATACAAGCCCCAACCTTCAACACTTGCAATTTATATTTCAAAAAGATAAAACAGTTCCATGACTTGGAAGCTACAGACATATGTCATAAGTAGGCTCAGATTAGCTTAATTAATTGATGCACTGAGTAAGCTGTGAATATATCTGAGGTACAAAAATGTGAATATGAAAGTCTGTATGGAATTACCCTGGAGTGGTTATATGCTCATAATTGTGTTACTGCAGTAGTGCCTCAAAACCCAGGCACTTGTACTGAACAAAAATACAATAATAAGTGGTCCATTTGCCAGAGAGCTTTCAGTATGAATAGGCAAAATGAATGCTTGGGGAAAAGTGGTTTTGAAAACACTTGAGGTCTTTCTTAGCCAGATAAATTGCAACAATTATATTAAATATATAAATTGTAACTAAAGCCCTTCAGAAGCTGAAGTTGTGCCAGGCAATTGAAGGCCACATAGGTAGGGATTTTTAAGAGTTTACATCTGCTGCCCATCAAATACACCTTCAGTTGTAAACTTGCAGGCCTAAGAATGTTTCCACAGGCAGCTGTTTTATTCTATACCTAAAACATGTATGTTCCCATACCCAGCTGTCCTCAGGTATTGACTCAAAGTAGTTTAAATTGTATTTTGGGCTCACAGCCCTTCAGAAACAACACAACTATGAAAAACTTCACTGGTCTAAAAAGCAGGCAGGCTAACAGAGCCTCTCTGGAACTGCAAGCTGGGGTTCCAGCTTTTAATAACTTTTCCATCAAGCATGGCAGCTTTGTTCTTCCACCAGCTTCTGTCCTTATTGGAAAGCAGAGAGAAAAACAAACAAACCAAACTTGGCCTGGGTTTGAAGGATCCCTGTGCTCTCCACTTTTTCTTTTTCTTTTTTGCAAGCTCTGGAAGAAGAGCAAGTGAGAGTTTGGGGGTTTGGTGCCTTGCTGCTGCTGTGGTCACTCGTGTTGCAAACACAGAGCATGCAGCACAGCAGAAGCACAGATACTTGTGCCTGTTTCAAACAAATCAGCCTTCTAATCTAAAGAATATTGAAAGAACATTTCTTGTTATACTAGATGCTCCAGTGGTAGAAAGAAGTAGTGGCCAAATTTAACAGGTTATCCTACAGAAAGGAAAGTCATAATTTTGTGGAAAATAGGAGAGCCGCATTCCTGAGCTTATCTGAGGATCCAGCTAGGGAAAAATAAGGCACATAGAGGAAAACCTAATGAAGTTAGTCAAACTAACTAGAGGCTTTTTGTACTTTGAAGTGCTGGGCTAACTTTCCAACTCTTGTATTTCCCTCCCATTCCCTCATGAGCCTCACACAAAAAATTACTTGTGTTTAATGACAGCTTTTATAGCTCAGTGTGCTACAAGCTCTGGTACAGCACAGCCCTCACTTATTCTCAGCTGAAGAAAGGCAGAGCTTGCAGCAGCAGCCAGGGAATTAAGTCATTGTGCCAAAGAAGGGGGGTGACTGAGCCCTCTGGTCATCAGGGCCCCGGATCCATCACTGGAGGGGAAGCTGCTACTTTGCCACAGAAAACTTTTCAGCCTGGTTCTCCAGGGCTGGAGGAATTCTTCCAGTCAATTAACAATCTGGCAAAAGCTTTCTATCTTACATGCAAGAATCCCACATCACTAAACAGAACATTGTCCCCGTTAAGTTCTTTATAATTCACTACTATGACCCAAAAAGATCTTCCATGTCACTACACAGGTGTTTTTCACTAAGGCTCAAAAACCATTTACTTTGTGACACCATCTAAATACAGCCACACTGGAATAGTCCTGCTCAAAACAGCTTAGGAATTCCTGGGATGGAGGTTACCTGTAGAGTCATCACATTCAAATAACAGTGGTGGATCCTTACCCAAGCATTTGCTGTGATCTGTTTCCAATCTATTTTTCTTGTTGGCTGTTTTGGCATCCTGTGGTGATCAGTGCTGCAGTTTTAATAATTTCATAGCCAGGGTCTCATAAATTCTGTAGTAGGGCATGAGTGTTGTTATTAAAACCATGCTTGCAGATACCTTTCCTGCTTCCACTGAAATTTCTCTGTAATTTGTCTTGCATAGCTAAAAGACAAATTTGCAACTTTGGGCCTCAGAAGCTGAATATGCATTATAGTGAGTTGAAAAAATACAGGAGAGGCTTTTGCCTGCACACTTCATCTGTCAACAGTTTTAAATCACTTACCTTCAAATTACTTACCTTCAAATAATCACTTTGCTAGTGGAAATTAAAATTCAGAAACTTTCTCCAAGTTTAGGATTCTCTTCCCCAGTGATGAGCATCTGGGAACAGCCAGATATCATTAGAGCCCTAAAAATTATACATAAAATGCATATTTAAAATTTTAAACAAGTCTGACACAATCTTACTTAAGGTAATTTGAACTTTGAAAACCCTTGCTTGAACTGCCCTCACAAAGGCATTTTGACAGTGAAGAAAAAAACACCAATGTATTTGGTTATACTTTAAAAGTAAGAAAAAATAGCTTTCTTAGGAAAGCTTTTAGAAATTTTAGGACAGAACACAAGACTAGCACTTACATGAATTCATTAGCTGCTTCAAAACAATTTATTCAGAAGCAATGGAACAGGAACAAATTAAAATGTCCCTTTAGATTTCACTCAGAAAATATATTCTTTTATAGGTCTTTGACTCCAACCTTCTGACAGCTAAAATTAACTTTGCATTACTGAAACAGATAATGTGCTGTCCTTATTCTATTCAGAGACAACACAGTAAATACTGATTAGGTTTAACACATGAGGTTTAGAGCAGAAACATTTCTTAATTTACATTAGTTTGTATTTGTGAATGATGTCTAGCTGTCCATTAGGCTTCACTATTTCAAAACTTTATTTAAAATTAGTATGTCAGCTTTAATAATTTTTGTTGTGATATTTTCTTAGTGCTTCTATGTGTATGCATTTATACAAATATTACTCTGAGTCACTAAAATTTAATAATAAACATTCCCTTTATCTCCTGCTGTCTGCCAGACAGCTTGCTTGTACAGAAAAAAAAATCCTATTTCAGATTAAATCTGTTATATATTTTCTGGGAATGTAATAATCTTCATACAGTAGCAGAAAAATGATAACTTTATAGTACCATAAAATGTGTCCTTTTCCCAGGATTTTCAAGACTGCAATATGTAGGTTAATACAATCAAATCCCAACTACATAATGTGACTCAGGTGATGAGAATGATGTAAAAGCACTTTGTGCTTTATAGGTAAGGTAGATGGTTTGGTGGCTTTTTTAAGCAATCTTGTCCCTTTTCACTTTTGGGAAGACAGCTTGGTCAGTGCACAAATTTTTATGTCACACAGTGCACTTGTCCAACACCCCTGACCATCCATTTATACCAAAGGCTCTGATATCTTTCTTAATTAAATCTTTGAAATTGTAGTTCATGAAAACAATCCATGGTGGTTTGCAAGCCAGTGTCAGTGCATATTAAACCAGCACTTGAGCAGATTGGGTTTTTTACAGTTCAGTCAGGTATGCCTTGAAAGCATTATCAGGGATAAGTGGTGGATATTTGAATAATAAGCACTCTGCCTCTGGGATGAAATACAAAGCTCCTCAGGCAGTCTGCAGGGCTGTAAAGCTCAGTCAGAATGTTTGGTATTTTGTTCTGCTGCAAGCAGCCACAGTTTACTTAGACACCAAGCTATTTTTCTGATCCTTTTTCCCTGGCAGCAGTGTGCCTCATCAGCCCATGTAGCCAGAGGTGTTATTATTCCCATTCTCTCTAACTCCCCTGCCTGACCTATATTCACTCATCTGTTTGTTAGTCTTTCACTTATAAATAGATTTCAAATGTCACTGTGTGAATCCAAACTTATGTTAATAGATAACACCACCCACTCCTACTAAATAGAAATACTATTTTTCACCATCTTACAAGCTTAGAGCCATAATTGAGATAAATTTCAAGCACACTTAAACATCTCAGTCCCAATGCATGCACATTTCAGAAGTGCTCTTATTAGTAACTCAGTGATAATTATTTTCTTCTTGCAGTTAGAGGTGAATTTCATTCCTGAAAAACAGAGTTGCTTTTCAAAGGACAAAGTTCATCTCCCCATTTATTT
Organism: Muscicapa striata striata; assembly: GCA_030060385.1. Lineage (NCBI taxonomy): Eukaryota > Metazoa > Chordata > Aves > Passeriformes > Muscicapidae > Muscicapa > Muscicapa striata. Next base: position 2,910,673 of record JAREIS010000058.1, on the reverse strand, counting down.
GAACTCCTGTTTTTCATTTGTGACAGTTTTGACTTTGCTTGTTCTGTGGTGACTCTTTTACAAAACCAAATGCACCAGTCAAGGCAATGTTCAGCAGCATGCAAAAAGCCAAAGGGATTGGAAGTGTAGTACCTCACTTAAAACTTATCACCAGAGGCCAATATGTAGTTTAACATGGAAGACTTAAGGGAAACCAGGAATTCTCATTCCAGTTTAAGATATTCCTACAGAGGTATATGCCATTTTCTACACAGAAGAAGTACTAGAATTCAGTCTTCATTTAGAAAATGACAACACTGAAATTGTAGAATAGGCACCTGAAGCCACATGGAAATTGTCCCTATGCAGCACACAAGCAAGAAGAAACACAGCCACCAAACCAGCTGGTGTAGATGGTCTCAGGCTGCCCAGACCTGGCACTCTCTGGAGCAAACATAATTTGACAATAACTAATTTTTTTGGAAAGAAACTCATGGAAAATTGCTGCATGGCCAGGATGTTCCTGAAATGTCAGAAGAAAATGAGGTTGACCAGAAAAGTTCCTGAGGCAAGTGCTGCCTGCACTGCATTTGTACACTTTCCCATAGGTATTGGGACAATTTTCTCCCCTTTAGTTCTTATCACCCTTTTAATTGCAAGAGCCAAGAACAGAGATAAAGACTGTCAGGTGTGAGTGTGCTTAGAGGACAGCAGCTGGAATGAGACTATTCTCTAGGAAGGCACAATTCATCACTCATTTTACTCAGTTTCATGGTCAGCACAGGAAGCTGACCCAAGTTTGAGCCCTAGAGCAATCTCCAGTGTGCTTCCAGAGCCAGATTTAGCACCTGCTGGGCCAGCCCATTTGCCTGTTTTTTTACAGTGGGAAATGCTGCAGCCAGGGCCAAAAGCAATGTTTGATTTGAGCCTATAATCATCTCTCAGATATTCTCCTTCAGGCTGGTAGCTCTTGTGGCACCAAAACACAGTTATTATATATAATACTTACCAATGGTTGGGGTTTTTTTTCACATAAAAGCTAAAAAGATGAAAACCCACATCCTAACCTGGCAGAGTAACATTTTCACACTGTAACACTTGAATTACATGGCATGAGGGAGTCAGAATTTGGATAAAATGGTTGTTCTTGGAGGGAGGCAGAGGGGGTGCTGCCCTGTGGCATTACTTCTGCTCTGCAGCAGGCTCTGGCATAAAACCTGTAGGCTTTGGTGTTCAGGTTTGTCTTGTTAGAAATTGGTTTGTTTGTTTTCAATTTTAGTGCATAAACAGTGTGGATAATAAAACAGGAGGCAAAAAGGCAACATAGCCAGAGTGCAAGGGCAGCATCTCCTCAGGAAAACGAGGGAAAGAGGGAAGAGAGCTTGAGTTAAACCATGACAAGAGAGGATTTATAACAGTCCACAATATCCCACAGCCTTTTCTAGCCCTCCTAGGGGAGAGATGGAGGTTGCTTTTACACATTGGGATCAACATTTAGGAAAGGAACAAGAGGAAGTCTAGAGAAAGTCCCCTCCCCTGCATCTCATAGCTAGTGGTGACAAAGCCAAGCAGCCACCTATCAGGTCTGTGGGTAAGACAGAATTAGAGAGGAAAATTGCATATCTCAGATTAATTCACACAATTTTAAAATTGTACTCTGCTAGTTAAATAAAAATAATAGATATTCTTTCTGAATCAAATTAGGTTTTTTCAGATTTTTCCAGGATTCTAAATAAGATAACAGTAAAGGTCATTAAATGATATATTAATATTTATCCATGTAAATGATAGGAAGACTTTTAAGAACCACATTTTACATACAGTGCAGTCAAAATTTAAACTGTAAGTTTCCTTAAATAAGTGTATGTATAAGAGATGGTATTCAAGGAGTTTAGACAAATTATCAGACTGATATTTCTAGATTCAAAGTCATTAAAAATATCTTCAGAATGATCTCCAGATTAAAAGTGACACACTGAAGGATGACTTAATTTATTCTCTGACATTGAGTAAAGTAGGTTTGTCTCACCCAGAAATGTAAAATAAATAACTGCAAATATCAATGGTGAAAATCTAAAGGAAAAAAACCCCACAAAAGTTACATAAGCAACATTTTTAGACATATTTGGGAAGGTAATACTTTTACCCCATAGAGAGTTAGAAGTGCTTATGGTGTTTTCCAGTAGTGTTCATCACTATAGATTTCTCCAAAATCCAGTGAAGGCATCTTACCCAACCTCCATGGGCAGTGGCCTTAGGTTTTAGTGATGGACAGCCCTTTATTTTTATTCTATACCTCCTGGATATCAGCTTTTCATATTATCTCATCACTTCTGCAAATCAGAGATGAGCTCTCAAGCCCATGGGCATCTCTAAGTCAAGCATTAGAGATTACACAGAGGGACAAGTGCCTTACTTAAGTGGCTTCAGAGTTGAAAACTGATATTAGAACAGAAAGAGGACTTGAAACTGATTTTAAGATCCAGAGGCAATTGTCTAATCCTGAAGTCTTTAGTTTCTTTTCCCTTTCATTACCAATTCATCCTAAGGCACAAAATCAGCATGACAACTCCTTTTTTGTTTGGTTTGGGGTTTTTTTTTTTTTTTTGTTTTTTTTTTTTGTTTTTTTTGTTTTTTTTTGCAAAGCTGCAGGAAGACAAAAATCACATTTAGAGTGGAAAATACCTGGATAGATTTAGGCATTGGCACCTAAATGAATTTCCTGATGATTACATTCCTCTCCAAGGTATGAAACAGCAATCCTATTTCCCTTTTCACTCTTCTCTAGCAAACCTGGAGATCCAATAATGTCATACAACATATTGCAATGTGACAGCAGAGTGCTGATATGTCCTATACAGGCATTTGTCATTTTAAGTGTGGGATGGTTTTTCAATATATGCAACACCACTTTAAAATATTTGCCTAAATTAGATTTTTTACCTTCTGTTGTGCAAATCTAGATTCTTTTCATCCATATAGGGACATTCAAGCTAAAAGAAGCTGTTATCAACACTAAAAGAAATATTTTATAGGAAATAGAAATCCCTATGAAAACAAACAGGATGCAGAAAGTAGATACTATATTCTGTAGCATGTACAGTAATAGGAATGCCAGTTTTACCAGATGTTTATAATTAACTTATAATTAAGGAACAGTCAGACTACTAAAAATATTGTACTGCTCCCTTGTTCTGTTCAGAAATGTGCACATTCTGAACTGAAATACTCTGTTCATCCATTCCTTTTGAACACAAGAATTAACTAGTGGTACAGGTAACAGAACTGAAGGGATACCCCCCAAAAAACTGTATATAGATTCATGTTGAAGTTTATCTTCTATTTGGAAGGCAGTAGTCTGCAACCCAAATAATGCTGTTAATTTTATGCCTTGCCCCAAGTGCTTCTAACAATGTTCAGGACACATTTTGAAGAAATACTAATCTAGAACATCATGCATGCTTCAATTTTCCCTGCTCAAAGCAGCTGGAATAACTGCAGATTTTCTAACATATTTCCAGGTTAGCTGTTACAAGTGACTTCATAGCTCAGACATGACAACAACTGATAGAGAGAGGGAATGATTCCAAAAGTAATTTTGGAAATGAAGGAACTGAAGATTCTGTTGCATATTTGTTAACCACGCTCATTAGCTAAGTCAGAAAAAAAAAAAAATTAATTCTATTTTAATTTAGTTGAATCATCTACCAAACCAAGTTAAGTGTTTCCTTAACTTTTTGCATCGTTTACTTTTAGATTTTTTCCTCAATATGTTGCCATTAATCCTTGGTGTGGAACCAGCCCTTTTATACTTAATTTATTTGAAACTTACCGTGACTTGCAGAACTGAGAAAAGATACTACTTAAAGACACTAGGCAATGAATCTAGCTTTTAAAACTATATACTCTTTTTTTTTCTCTAAAATACTTCTTTTTTTTTTTTTTTTTTTTTCCAATTTTAACCTTCCCTGAAGGCCTATGGTATTAATATCTCCTCAGCAGCAAGTCCTCTTCTAGAACAACAGTTCCATCACAGACAATTGCCATTTTCTGGTAAAGGTGTCATTGATTGTGGCACAACTCTGACAATTCAGCCCTAAATCAAGGACATCTCTGCAAGCTGGAGGAACAGCCCATTTAAAAAGAGACAGCCATTCATTGTCCATAGTGAATTTCAAAACACTACATTGAGTTAGGAATAATCACCTGTACAAAGCAGGGCTGTGAGGGACTCTGCAGAGAAGGATTTAAGGGATCACAAACAATGCCATGCTATTGGAGAAGAAAAAATATTGCAGTGTAATACATAAAATATCATCCCAGACCACCTAAAGTGCTCTGTTGATTTTTGACCACTTTAGGAGGGGCAGGGTCATACTGGAAAGCACACAGGAAAGAACAAGGCAAAAATTCAAATAAGTAGAAAATGTGGACTAAGAGGAAATATCAAAGAAATCAAGTTCTTTAGTCTAAACAAGGGAAGCACATTTGGAAGCCTAAAGGCTGGTGCAGTGAGGGAGGCACAAAAACAGCCTTCATGCCCACCCAGAGCCCAGCATGCCTGGCAACGAGGAAGGCTTAGTTCCAAATTCTGCCTCTGTTGGAAGATGGTGCCCAGGAATTGTTTATGTCTATTGCAGGACCACCTTAAACAAGAGAAACGTAAATATTTGTCGGATGTGACAGCAACAGAAGCATGGTGAAACACTCAAGATTACTGTTCAAAACCAGTTTTCCAGCAGATTATATTGCTGCCTTGTATATACTATTTTCACAAAGTGAGTGATTAGTGACCTGTGATCTCCACACATTAAAATTGGGACTGGCAGTGGGTGTTTGGCTAGTGTAAATGAAAGTCTTTAAGGGGTAATAACTCCTTGAATTTCATTTTTGTCAACAGCACAGAGGCTCTGGCAAAACATCAAAACCCAAACTTGCAGTCCTTGGAAGTTTTTCATTGCTCATTTCTGGCAAACTCAACAACTACTCAGACTTTCATATAAGCTTTTATTTTAGCTTTTATTTCAAAAATACTTGCCAAGCATAGTTACACCCTTATTTGTTTTACCTACTTCATGTCCTCCTTTTGATCCCCTCTCTAACAGTTCACATTTGACACCTTGGGGACAAAACATCCTCTGCAGTTTACAAAAGCTGAGGTACCTCCGTGTTAGAAGAAGGCTCATGCAGGAAGCAGGGGATGTTTTACACTCAGGGCTGGTTATTGGGTTTCAGAGAACATAATTGTACACTTGGGAAGCAGTAACTTCTTAATTACAGTGCTCTGGGGAGTGGGAGGAATCAAAGCAGTGGCATGTCTGAAAGGGACTTGACACAAGTAGCCAAAGTGGCCTAATCCCATCAGAGGAGAAAGCACTTGATCTGTGCTCCAGCAAGCGCCCAGCCTTCTGCAGGCACTCTGTAATTAACTACTTAAAATTGCTCCCCTCAGTGCACTTCTCTGCTTCTGCTCTTCTATCAGCTTCAAATCTGAAATCACCAGCCTGGTTAACCAGCCCTGATTTCTGCTTCCTGCCCCCTGCACTCTCCAGTTTCAGTGGCTGGGGGTGGGATAGTGGCTAAGGCCCTGGTCTGGGGGTCAGCTCTCAGTTCCTGCATGACCCATACCACACACACTCTGAGTTTTGGGTGTCTATCATGAGGCACATCAGCTGAATGCCCACGGGAATTCTGAATGCATGAAATTATCCTAGAAATTATCACTTTTAAAAAAGTTAGGGCCTGGACGTTGGAATGAACTCATGCTTGAGAACAGTGTTGGAGCACATGCTAGTTTTATTTATTTCAAAGTATCATCTGAGTTTAAAAAGAACTAAACCACATTGCTGGATCAGGACATGTGACTGACTAAAAAAAGGGAATATCCACACCACTTCTGAAGTGTGTCATTTAAAAAGAAATGCAATTATTCATTCTTCAACCAGCAGCCATCCTGCAGCTCATGGCACTTAGGAACAAGCACTTTCTCCAGGCATACTTTTTCCATGCATTCATTTTGTGCACTTTTCTGCTTATTGTCTAGCCCTAGTGCCAAACAAAACCAGGATCTTGGAGTTGAAAGAGAAGACACTGTTAAAATCAAGGGTAGCTTCCCTTACAAAGCAGTGTGAAGCAGGCACTTATTTTAGCTGAGGAGCAGAGTGCTGTCCATCCCTCCAACCACCACCAACCCAGAGACCACTCTGAACTGTTTCAGGTCATTTTTCCTACAAACCCCACGTTGCACAGTGGGAAATAATGTAAGAAACTTTCAGGGTTGTTTTCTGTAAGTTCTCTTTCTGGGAATACAGCAAACCATCAAATCCATGAAAACTAGGTACCATTGACTCCACCAGACATGTCCTCTGATGTGGGTAAACTCATCCATAGCTAAAACAGGGTGGAAGACTATGAAATTGCAAGCACTTAATGTCTCTTTATATAAAATAGGTAATTTTTTAATGCTACCACCAGGAAGAGATAAAATGAATGAAAGAATCTTTTTGTAAAAAAATATAACCTGCAGAAAACTAAACATTTTCAGACATTTTTACCAATCTTGAACTTTGGCACCAGAATGACATACTCCACAGGACTGGTGCCTCATTAATACAGACACAGCACTGCAATCCATGAAGGAAGAAATGGGGGAGGAGAACTGTGCTAATTTAGCTCCGAGTTCCACAGAAGAGAATGTCACACTCACTCCCCCTCAGCAGTGGGCTTTTCATATGGCTGCATCCAGGATGGCTGGTGGCTGAAAAGAGAAATTGCTGCTGCTGAGAGAGAGCAAGTCAGTAACTCATCAGCCAGTGCCTTTTTCTGCTGTCCTTAACAACAGTACAGCTCTTGCCCTGTTAAAATACTCTTACCTAGCTCAGGTCTGGGTTGAGATAGAACAGTATGAGGCATGTTGATTTCATGTTGTTTTTGTTGAAGACATCTATCAAAGTGAAAGATCTTTGTGGTTTCTCAAAAACAGGTTTTGCTTATCCTTTAGTGAACAAAGGGAGTCAAATATGTGTTTTGCTGTGAATCCTGTAGGCAATATCAGCCAGATATATATGTACTTATCCCACGTGATTTTCTTTATTGTAAGCTACAGCCTAAGATTATTCCTTTTCTATTTTCCCATCAGAAAAAACAAAATGGTTGTTTTCATCTTGGGGTCTGTAAACCTGTATATGAACAGCTTCTAAGACATCCACTCAAAACAATTAGGCAAAAAACAAACCCACCACATGACTGGTGCATGACATCAGTTATCACATGGGGACCTTCATTTCTACTGAAGATTTTTAGTAAGCTAAATACACCTAAATAATATCTGCATGATCAATAGCAGAAGGCAGATAACACTTGAGAGAGACTGTTAAAATTAAAAGAAAAGAATGTGCACAGAAACATATCCATGGGGGTCCTATTGTCTAAAATAAAATAAAAGGGACACCTGATGAAAACACAAGAAAAATTGGGAAGTATCAGATATTAACAGGAAGAGTAGCAAGGAAATCCCACCATGGCTTAACTGGCCATAAGTTGCTGTGTTTACAAATAATGGAAACTTAACAGAAGAGGATAGGCAGGAAGGCAAGCCAACGTTTTATACCAAACAATTATTAATGCACCGACAGTCTGAACATTAAGTTAAGGTTCCATAATGAGGCTAACATTCTGTGGAGATGGTTCAGTCATAATACTGTTCTCAGCTTAATAGGTGCCATAACCATTAAAGATGAAACACAATCTTTGGAAAGCAGAATAGATACAAAGCAGAAGAACATCACAGCAAACAACAAAAAAAGCTCCTGTTCCATTCAGGCTTGGCACTGCACAGCAGGATGAAAAGAAAACACAGTACTAGTTTCGCTGTATTTCCCATTGTTCTCACTTCTGGAAACTAAAGCTGAAGACACTCAAAAGCCAACCACAGATTAGGGAATAAGTCTTCCATGGTTCCCTCTATAGTTAATGGATAGAGAAATCTCCCCCAAATCAGAGCAGAAACTTGCCTGTGACTTTTTGTATCCTCTAGGATAATAGATTAGAAGTTTCTGACATGACAAAAGACAGCTTCAACACAAAGAGAGCTGGCTATCAATTTGAGGACTGAGCAAACAAACATCATGGAGTTCAACCCAGCCAAGTGCAAAGCTATGTACTCAGGGAAGAAAAACCCCAGGCACCTGCAAGGCCAGGAAACCAAATGGGCTGACATTAGCCCTGCCAATAGGGTCCTGAGGTTACCGTGGATGCCAGATTAATATAAAGCAAGACTGCACTCCTGTCACACACAAAGCAAATGACCTCCTTAAAATAAGCATGTCCAGCAGGTCAAGAGGTTATTATCCCAATCCAATCAGCACTGATCAAGCCAGACTTGCAGTACTTCAGCCACTTCTGGGAAGAAGGGTGAGATCAAGATGGATATGGAGAAAATGGACACAGTCCAGTCTAGGAAATGGTCCGGGCTCACTCAGGGCACATGGCTTGTGAGAGAGGGTGAAGAATAGGGGTTGTTCCATCCTCAAAGAAAGGGTGATCAATCAGACTAAAGAAAGGATGATCTATTAGGGAGGTTAAAGACCACGAAGCCAAACTTCTTTTTTGAGGTAAGACAATGAAGGATGAAAACAATCACAAACATTGTCTTGATAGGTTCAGGTTGGACACTAGGAGAAACTTCCTCACTGGTAGGACAGGGCAGTGCTGTTGTCCACAGAGTTTGTAATGTCTCAGTTATTGGGGATTCTCAAAACTCCTAAATACAAAGCCATGGCTGACCTAGTTTCTAATGTCAGCAAGCCCCCAGCTACTGGTGGAGGCTGGATGAGGCAACTTCAGCTGCCCCATCCAACCAAGACTTCTGTGATTCTGTGACTCCCCACAGGAGCCTCACTATTAATAGGTTTAGGAAGAAAAGTGTCCCCACACAGAATCAAGCTGTGTGAATGAACCTCTATGAACTTACAGGAGCAAACAAAGCTTCAGATCGCTTTGGCCTTTCTGTGGATTGTATAAGTGAGAAAGAAAAGCTCGCTGCTGTCTTTCCTGTTTCACCAAATTAATATTACAGACAGTGCTTCAAAGTGAGAATCTGTAGGATCAGCCTCACACCTTGCAACAGGAAAAAGAAAGCCTTTGAAAGCAATGTGATATGGAATACAGGTATTCATCAGCTACAGCCGGAGTCTCTAGATAATAAGCAAGTTAATGGCAGCAGTAAATTTCAAGTTGGTTATTGCAGGCTGGGGAACAAACTAAGCATGGGGGATGGTTAGCAAAATAGACCTAGACATCATGTGACTGGTAACTGTGGTCCTCAAATCTTTGGCAGTATTTTTTGTAATTATTTTCAATAGCGGAGTACTGAATTTAAATGAGATTGAATTTTAACCAGCACTGCATGTTCACTACGGGAGGTGGAAACTACATATTTAGTAGGAAAATAATCTGAATATGTGCCCAGAATAAAAAAAAAAAATAAAAAATAAAAAAATAAAAGGGGGGGGAGGCGGAAGACAAATTGTTTGAAGTTTTTTTCAACACATTCTAAGCTTTATTTAGTAGAATCCTCACAGTCCTCTCCCATATTTGTGATGGGGTTTTTTTGTACTTCTGCATTGCTTAGATGACACCAGATTCAGGAATGTTGCAAAACAGTAAGAGAAGGCATTTCAGGCTATTTGACTTAGCTTAAAGCATGAACTACAATATTTGACATCCTAAAGAGAGCTCAGAAAGTTTTGGTAGTTCAAGTGACTTACCAAGTATTCACTGCATAAGCATTCAAAAGTGCCAAGGCTCACCTTGGCACAAGGCTTTGTGACTAACACAACACTGCCCACCCATGTCATATCTAGAGACTGACTGAAGCATGCTGCAAACAGATTAAATAATACATATCCATCTCCTTGCTTCTATGTCTCTTTTAGGACTAGTGTGGTATGAAGATTTTATCAGAAAAACTGCAATAGCTTCAGAGGCAAAGAAAGGAATGAGCTTTCCATACAAGGCCATTCCGTACAAACACTGCTAAAGCTCATTGTTAGCATCTCCAAAATGATCAGCCCTCATTTCTGAGATTCAGAGCCCCCTTCTCCCCCAGAATTCACCCAGTTATCCTAGGGTGGACCTCAGTAGTAGCAGTCCTGATTTTAAGCACTGCAATGTAGGATAGTATTTCTGAATAACCTCCCAGGAGATCACAGCAGGGTAACTCCTGCCCTGTGTTTCTGATCTGTACAGCTGTAGGGGGTAAATGAAGTGGCAATTGGTTGCTTACTTGGATGTGCCAGTATGGGCAGTAATATGGGGATAAAATTGTTCTGTACTCACCAAATTAGAAATGAGTAGCTGAACGTACTTGAATTTATGCCAGTAGTCTCAGTGAGGTAGGGCAGAAACTGAGCAGTGACTTACGAGATCTGCCATCATCACCCAAGAGCTTGTTTTATAAATAATTGTTGATTGGCAGCAACTCAAAGAGTAAAAGACAGAAAGATTAATCCCCAGTTAAAGGATTTAGCAGCATTGCTCCTTGTGGAAGAAAGGATAAATTACAAGTGACAAGGTGCCTCTGCAACACGCTGTTGTTGTTGTGCACACTTTGGAGAGGAAAGAGTTCTGGGGTGAGAAAGGCAACTCACACATTTTCACTGGGACAGGCTGGGAGAGGGAAGTGAGGGAGTTGTTCAGCCAGAGGCACTGCACTGCACGGGAAGCAGCAGCACACAAACCCAGAAGGGCTTTCTGCTGAGCCAATGTCAGCATTTCTCACATTATCACTGCAGATAAGCACTGTAAACAGTGAACAAATGCCCACAGAATACATACACTGGAGCTCTGGCTTACAATAATGTACAGGACAATGTGCACCTTTCTAAATAATTTCATGAGGCTCATCCAGAGCTGTAGCAAAATCCTGATCTTTTATGGGGATACCACTGTAGGGAGCAAGAACCAAAAGGCCTATGAAGAGAAGTTTCTAGGGACTATGAATTAAGTACTTCAAAATAAAGAAATCAGATTTCTCCATCTGTTTTTACCTAGTATACAGGAAACATGTTTTTAGGTAATGCACAGAAAGATCAGGAATAATACCTTGACTATTCTTCCAAGCCCTAAGGCTGTCAGAGACAAAAATACTAATTTTGCCTTCACTAAATAAATCAGCACCTTAAATAATTCAATCAATTAACAAGACAAGCCTGTAGCTAAAGATATCACCATGAACAACAGGTAGTAAAACTTAGGAGAATTCTCTTCCCTCTGAAGGTCTCTGCTGTAAATGTCAGGTGGGAGGCATTATTGTATTATATGCAAATAGCTTTTCTCACTTAGAAAACGTGCTGATACAGATAATCAAATTCTAGCTACAACCAACCCACTTCAGCACAGGGGGAAAGTCTCCCACAACAGAATCCCTCCAGCTATAAATTTTTATATCCTATGATGAGCAACAATGCTTTATATCCAGAGATCCCACACTTGATCTATCAGCATAACTACTGGTGTTATTTCTGAAAGGCCCAGCTGGCCTTTATGAAATTACACGGCTGCCTTTCTGCTTAGCAGTGATGAACTACCAAGGGCATTGCAAAGACCTAAGTCTTAATAAAGTTCTACAGTCTACCTACAGATTTACTGAGCACAGAGGATCCCCAAGCAGCATATAGGTGTTGTTTGATGATAGTTTTGCAGAAATCTGGCTCCTGCACAAGAGCAGAAGCTCAGCAATAGTTTAGCAAAGCACGCACAGCACGAAACGAATCCAGGATAGATAAACCACTGAGCTATCAGGCTATCTGCTGCCCAAGAACCCAAAGTAACAATCTTAAAATTACAAAAAAAAGCTTAGTTTTATTTTTGTCATACCCTAAGGCAGAATTCAGCATTCACCTCACCCAGCTCACAACAAAATTCAGGTCAGGTCTCTTTTCCCTTCTTGTGCCTTCTCTACCTGTGAAATTAGGATGAGCCATAGACAACCTGGGCTCTAGATCTTGCAGCAGATAGATAAAGCCCTACCTGCTGCTAGAAACCTTTTGCATCCTGGAAGACTTGAATCTGCCAGCCTCTCATGACCTCTTTTCTACCAAAGCTACAAGAAAGAATAGTTATGACACCAAAGGATAAAGAAGACAATTTTCTATGTTATATGCCTGCTTATCACTTCAGTTTTGTTGCCTTTCAGGCTTTGTCACAACTTTGCCATTACTCTCTACAACTTTCTAGAATTGCTGTAAAAAAGGTCAAAAGTTGCTGCATTAAAAGAATATTTCAAGGTTGAAGCAATATCCTAGAGTGAGACACAGCACCCTATAGTTCTTCTTTAGATGCCTGCAATCCCCACTGACTCAATTTAAGGAGATGGTAAACTGGGGCTGGGAGCCATCAGCTGCAACAGTCAAATGGCCTTTTGCTCAGGGAGCTGCACTTGAAAGCAAAAGGTATGGGAGGACTGCACATCTACCTGTCCTTCTCCTTTTCTTCCAATTCATTGAAATGTAGCTCCTTTGGGGCTTGTCCTTTGCAAGGTAGACTGTAAATCCATGCAGCAAGTAGCTACACTGTGCCTTTAATGGCAAAGGACAAATAATCACTCATTATCACAAGTATCATGAATTTCATGAATATCATTAAAACACTTTATCTGTGGACTAACAGATGAATAGATATTTCAAGCAACCTCCTGTCCTGTTACTTTCTGATATTTAAAAGGAAAGAATCTCTAACACAATTCTGTTGTTCTGCCACTCTGTATTCCCTTAAGTCAGGGGCAATCCTCATAGGGACTTTTAGCCAGGGCAAAAGTATTCTATGAAGAGAACAGATAATCCAGGAAGAGATGGAGATTTCCTCCATGGAAACACAAAGGGAAGATACTGTGAAGTTATTTTGTGAAAGCAGTTTGTTTCATTTGTATTGAACATGAAATTAAATGCTCCAAGCAGCACTGAAAACAGTAATTATGTTCACGTACTATCTGTGACATTTTTCACCACAGCATGCATGGTGTTGGGTCTTGAGCTATAGCAAAATAAAAAGCAGCCAGGGGACTAGCTGAGAGGGAAAGGGGAGATGTTTGATTTGGTTGGGTTCGTTGGGGTTTGTTTTTTTAATAACTAAAAATTTCAAACTGCATCACCCATCAGGAATTAATTTTTCTTGATTGTGTTCTCAAGCAATTTAATTCAGAATGCTGATGCTCTTGCTGTAACCAGGCTGGTAGCAGAGCCTTCCAAACCCATCACCAAGATAATAAAGTGATACTGCATCTGCTTCCCACCTGAGGTTTTTGAGACACCACCCACTCCTACTGGAATATCAGTCTGTAAATTCAGACCCGACACATCCACTTCAGGGACTGTGCCCTGCACTCTGCACAGTCTGTGGCATTCCCAGAAGAGGAATTTCTTACTGGAGGCATAGGTTGTCAGAGAACAAAACAACATTCAATGAGTTGGGAATAAGAAGTCTTGCAACATTATGTAAGTATTGTTCAGGATATTTTGAATTCCAGTGACTTAGAGGCAGAGATATAAAGGTAACTGATTTACTTTAAAGTTGTAAAATCTACCAGACTTTTTAGAACACAGAAACTGATCAACTTTTACTGCTCTTTATCCTTCATTTCCAAAGGTTTTACAAGCCAAAAGACTTTCTTCTCTCTAAGAGAAGACTGACACACAGAAGAACACAAAGCTGCATGTTTTACAAGACTCAATAGATTACCCTGCCATGTTTTCTAGGAGATCCCAGGGTTTTAGTGTATCAGGCTGTCCTAGGCTCACAGAAGGCCATAAATCTGCTGTGGGTTTACTTCCTCTCCCTCCAGGGAGGGGAGAAATCACCATAAGAATAAAAGGTTCAAGCATATAAAGGGGGAATTCTGTCCAAGCAGGTTCAAGTTTCAATATTCAGGACAGTATGGGAAGGGAGGGATCCCTCTGGAGCTCCATCTCATAGCACAGGCTGTGGATTGCAGGAACAACATGCTTGCAGCCCCTCTGCAGCAAAATCCTTGTTATTTCCAGTGGTTTCATTCCCAAGGGCAGAGACAGCCTCATGCTGTGGTGCACTTTGAACAGAGGTTGCATTTGTTTTGCCCAGGAGTGGATAGTACTACCACCAGATCCACACACCCAGTGGCAGAAGTTTCCTCCATTTCAACAGAAGGGAACAAAATACATGTTTTCAAAGAGAGAAAAGTCACACACAGTGTGGGTAAAATCTGTCCTGTCTCTTGCTGTGAAAGCAGAGAAGTAGAAAGAAGGTTCAGGATCGTTGACAATAGACTGCCATTCATCAAAGCACAAATGTTTACAAACTGAAATTAATACTTCCAAAATGCTTGCAGCATCATGTAAATTATGCTGCAGCTCTAAGAGCCCTCAAATTTGAAGCCTCACAGTAGGCCATTTCAGGATAGACAATATGGTTATTTCAAGCAATTGAATCCTGCCAAGATTAACGATATTCAACAAATCAGAGATGGAAAAGCAAGAACAGGATCAGTACTGATGCTGAGAAAATAGGTTTGCAAATTCTTTATATAAGGATGAATAAAAGAACTGCTCCAAGAACAAAGCTGTCTGTAAGTCTGATGCTGAACAAGTACATGATGCTCTTAGCAGACAGCACGTATTTGTTTACAGTAGCTGCAGGAAACAGAGTACTAAACCTCAGCATGACTTCAGGCTTCTGGCAGTCAGTAGTGCCAAATTAAGTTTGTCCTATAATGAACAAGAGCTTGGCAAGATCTCCAAGTCACAAAGTACTGAGCAATCATGTCCCTTCAGAAGGGATGACCACAGCCCTCAATCAGAGATCTGCACCTTGAATTCCCTTGGATCCCAGTTATTCTGGGACCCCCATGTCCCCCAGGGTCCCAGTACAGGTTCTGTAGCCCAGGGGGTGATGCTCATTTCTGCTCAGTCAATCCTAGCACAGGGGATCATTAACCATTCTCCCTAGGACTTGAACAGGCTCTCCTTGCACCTTTGCTGAACAGCAAGAATTAATAACAAGCAGAGCAGAGCCAGAGTGAATAGAAACTCTGCCAGCAGGACCTGGGGGAGGCACTGAGTCTGAGAGAAAGCTTGTGATGCTCACCTGATGGATCCACAGAGGCCTTGGAGCAAGACAAGTGCCAAATCACTGTGCCCTGATGGTGGGTTGGGTGCTGTCTTGCTGCTAAGCTCTTTCTTCCACATCAGAGTAGCTGTGAATATTTTGGCAATTTGTAACATTGGACAGACTCCATGGAAAGGAAAAGGGAACACTAAATCTCTGACCTAGACTCTCACATAGACTTAGTCTTCGCATTAATTAATAAATTAGCCTGCAGCTATCCTACCCTCAATTTTAAGATATGTTGGGCCAGAGAGGTCCCTTTAGACTGGAAGGGCAGTGCAGGAGAAGCAAAGTAACAATCCTCCAACTGCAGTTTTTAGTGAGCACTCCGTCTGTAGGTTACATAACACATTCACCTGGACAGATAAATTTTATAGGTAATTACTACAGGCATATCTTTTTGCATACCCAAATTTAACTATCAGAAAAGGAAAGCAGCAAGTCTCTTTAAAAAAGTTAAGAGCGTCTCATTTTTTAAATTACTATAAGGCTGTTGAAGGATGCTGTTCCAGTCCAGAAAGCTCTGGAGAAAAGAAAATTAACTGGCCCTATCTTCATTTGTAACAGAGTCTAGTCTTCCATAAAGGGATTTGGTCACATAAAAGAATTTAATTTTCATATCTTTCTCATCTCAGAATAAAAGAAACAAGTTCTTACAAGCATAATGCCTGACCACAAAATTTTTGTAAATAGCATGAGCTACTAAATGTATCCATGAATTGCCTGTTTCATCTGCAAAATACTTTTAGAGCCTTCATTTTCTTATGCATTGTTCCCATTGGCTGTTTGGTACAGGTCATTCTTTCTCCCCTGAGGCAGCTCAGCTTTGACTGCTCTGATGAGTAACTTCTGCCCAAAGGAGTTTGCTTTCAACTGAGTCCTGCAAAACAAAGTGCTAACCCAAAAAAGTAGACAAGAAGCTCATATTACATGCTCAGTATTCTCCCCCCAGCTGCTGCTACCTCCTGCAGTATCTGAGCACACAGCTGGGATAAGAATTGTTGGCCACAAAAACAACTAAGAAGACTCTTCCTTGCTAACTGACCTTACATAATACTTTCTAGTTGTATTCATAATGGTTTTGGATATCCTAAACTATTTACAGCTGAAAACTGTTTCCTACTGAGCACTTTTTCCTTATGGAGTATATTGTTTCAAACTGCCAAAATTGTCTTCTGAAACAAATTAATTTGTGTAGCTTTATAGTTTGGTAGTGTAAATCAAGATAGTTGCAAGTTCTGGTCTATCAAAACAATCTTAAAATATGCAAGTTAATTTCTTTCTGGAAAACATATGCTGTTCCTTGTTTACAGCAAAACCAAACTGCAGTTATATTCACTTTGCAGACCATGTGTAACAGCTGATGCCCTGCTCGGTCATATTCCCCTAAGTAAAAGCAAATCTTACAGCATCTGATCTATAGGGAAACACAAGGACTTATTTCCCTTTACATTACTCTGAGATACTTAAATTCATGGAAAGCTGTTTATGACATCTGTCAATGGCTTTCTGGAACTGGCACCCATTGTATCAAGCACAGAACAGAATTTCTATGGCAACTGTCTCATCACATTTCAAAAACAGACGAACAAGAAGCATTCATCACCGTCTACATTTCCTATTTTCTCAGTAACACCTTGTCTTTCCATCCTCCCAACTCTTCAGGGCCAAGATAGGAAGAGAACACTTTTCAGTCAAGCTCTATAGAAGTTTCCAGCTGCTTGGCCCCTTGGTCATTAAAGCTCTGAGTTGATGTTTTCAAGAGATCTGTGTTGTTATTCCTGCCTCTCCTACTGACCCACAGCAAGGTACAGCCAGCTATATCTTGAAGTGTCCCCATTGTCCTGGGACATGAGGCTGCCAAGGATGTCCAGTTTATCTCTGCCAGAGGTAAACACAGCTAGTGCACCATGGGCTGGCTGCTACCACCAGCTGCATGGAGGGAGGAAGGCTGTGGTTCATCAGCTTTTTCCCCCAGAAGCCTCCAGAAAGGCATCACTCATGTTTGCTTGATCTTTTAAACGCTCCTCTGTAATGCAGCTCATGTAACACTGAAGAAATTGCTGTGTGAGAAGTGCAGTCTGACAAGCAGGAGGGGCTGGGGAGGAAATACAGGACAGCAGCATCCCCAGGGAGATTGGCCTTTGTGCTGCATATTTGCACCTGTGCTTGCTGAGACTGCAGTGATCTGAATGCAAGGCAAAGCTGCTCAAATTTTAGAGTTTCTGAGGAAGAAATGTAATGGTTATTTTTAACAAATACTTCTCTGAAATAGGAAGAGACCTAGAATTCTATTTTTTTTTCTCTGTTTCTTCCCAAAATGGCCACTTTAGTATCCCCAGAGAGAAAAAAGTATTTAAAGCATTATGTGCCTATATTCCATTCCCCTTTGAAAAGAACTATAAACAGCTACATCTCGTTCTGCAGCTCAAACTGGCTATCATGGAAAAGACAGGCAAACAGCATGATTCAACCATTCTTACTTTCAGGGTCTTTTTTGAAAGATGTTCAAACTTTTATCATTTTCAAGACTGAAACCTGTCAGTCACAGCCCCCACATTTCTTTATGCTCTGTTCAAAGCACAAGATATGTGATTTTTTCTGTTAAGGAACTTGTGCGATTTTTTCCAAAGAATGAGCAAGTTCTGTCTTATTTCACTGTTTTGTTCCAGTTCTGAGTAGTATCAGTGTGCTCATATTTAGAAACACTGTACTGACCTGTTTAAACATAGACATGCATGGGATGGAGTTTGGGTTTCCAAACTTGCTATGTGCCACATGAACTCTATTAACAGCTTTGCATACTGTAATTGTACTTGACTTACTTGGCTTATTACTGAGAATGTCATTTAAAAATAGTTGTTTTAAACATTTTCATTAGATACCTAATGGGTTGCCTAAACCATTAGTCCAGCAAATTAAAAAAAAATCATCAAGCCAGTAAAACATGCTTCCTTAGCAAATTTCTCTCCTTATTTGTCCTTAAGGATCACTTACTTTGTATACACACGCACAAAATGTTTCAAATAATCTCGCTTTCCCCAGTCATTTAGCATTAGCTGTATGCTAGGTTATATTCATTATATCAATGAAATTGTTCATCCTTTAATACTTCCCACAAAAATTAAAGCAGTAAGTGTTGTAATTGTAGCTTTAAAAATGCCATATATTTATCACCAAAAGAAAGGCATTACTAAGAAAATGCGTAACATTTATTGTTGTGCTGTTACAACTTCATGCTGCAGCTTTGTGCTAATCAGCTTTCTTGTACAAATGAGGTTTATAGGATTTGAAATAGAGAGAACAAGATAATTAGAGAATTGATATTCTATTAATGAACCAATACCATTATTGCAGAACTAACATGATTATTGCAGTTGCTCATCTACACTGTACTGTAGTAGCCATCTACTGTAGTAGATGGAATTCTAGAGGACTGGACTGTTCTCTAAGGAAAAGAATGTCTGGAGAGGGCCTTCATCATCCTACAATTCTCAAAATCAGCAGGGAATTTGCAGAAAGTTCATATGACAAGATTTTATACATCTATATATTCCTATATTTATATAAATATATATATAAAGTAAGGGAAATTAACATCAATAAAACAAATAGTGTTGGTAAAGACTCAATTGTTGGCTCCTGAGGGCAGGCAATTCTAAGAGCCTTTTGGAGGAACTAACCAATTTGAGGAAGGCTAAGCAGAGGCTGCTGCTCAGGTACAGCAAGGTGGGCAGTGATACAGTAAAATGTGAAACTTCCTCTGTTTCTGGGTGCACAGGTCTTAAAAATCCCTGCCAGCCATCCTTTCTAAACACAAAATAACTAACTGCACAGTAACTCCCCAAGTTCTCCTTCCCCATAATAGAAAGCTGCCATTGCAATTCAGGAGCTTGAGGATATATGGAGCAGGAGGACTCTTATCAGATAGAAACGTTCATTGCATTACTTGATAATGAAGAAAAGTCTTCTGCTTACCAATATTATCATAAGTGCTATGATGTAGGAAATATTTCTATCTCTCCTACTAAACCAACCTTCCTACCAGCCTAGTACTTATAACCTTTAAATCCCAAACTCTAGGTCAAAGAAATGAGCAGAAAATTGCAGTAAATTGTCAGGCAGCACAATTGAATGAACAAGACAACAACTAATCTGGTGATGAGGGGGTAAAAATTTGATAAGCCTTTCAGAACAGATGTTTCTTCAACAATCCCGTTATGCTGGTAAAACAGTTAATGTAATTTTGAACCTGGCGAGAAATTTTAACAACTCAATTGGACATTTCCTGCAGAGAAGTTAATAAAATACTTCTTTCTGAACTGAGGAATAAACTCATATAGGACGCTGTTTGACTTAATAAATTTTACACTGATTTAAGAAAATTAGCATTAACTGATCTGAAACTACCAGGGAATAGTCTGGTACTACCAGTCTAGCAGCCTACATTACCAAAAGTAACTTTCTGTAATTGTTCAATTTCAAGAAATGCTGGGAACAAACATGACTTCAAACACAGATTAAGTACCAAAGTCCCTTAAAGCCCATTGCAAGCACCAGCATATTGGATCAGCTGGTTCATAAAGAGAGTACAAGACACTGTGTACCAGCTTCCCACAGCAGCATCACTCACAGCTGCCAGTTTAAAATAATGGCCCTAAGGAGCTTTTCCAAGTTATTCATGGATCACTTAGGAGGAAGGATGTGAGAGTTATTGGAAATGACTCCCAATGTTATTGGTGTGGGAAGGGTGAGGTTACCAAAACCCACATGGGGAGGATGGCTCCAACCCTGCCCCATTTGACTTGCCCAAAATGCTGTGGACACAGCAGGTGGGGGCAGCAGGGCAGAGGGAACAGGCACCTCCTCGCTGCACCTCACCTGGCCCAGGGAGGCTGGAATCCCTGAGCTGGGAACACCAAGCCATAGTGTCCAAGAGGACCACAGAACACCTGCTGGGAGGAGATTCCCCACTCCCCTCCATTCTTGACAGCTTTTACTTCATCAAGGACCCATTGCATGCACTAAACTCTCAGAAGTCCCACCAGCAATGAAGGAGGTGGGAAAGGGTGATTTTATTCAGGATTGCCAGCCCGGGGAAGCAGGGGTCCCATCTTTGGCTTCAGTTATCCCTTTCAGGCTGTGCTGTTTCCTCACAAATCCCTACAACAACTTCTGCTACCATCTCCCCTCCCACACACCAGAGCTACTCAGAAAGATCCTGTTTTTGGAGGGGGTTGTTTTGGGATTTTTTTAGTGTGTATAAAAATCCCTATATATCTATGTGTTTATAGACATTTTTCAGTGTTATGCACACAGAGCATTTGCACACAGACACATTCTTCAAAACTACTAAGCAAACTCTTCTCAGTTAAAGTTCTCTGCCTTCAAATGCCAAGGTCTCCCCAGTGATCCCAAATACTCACACATCTGCTGCAATTTCCTTTGAGAGACATTTCTTTCATCCTGGAGGAAATTTATTAAAACGCTGACTTTTCATTTAGGACACTTTCTAATTAAGTACCAATCTTTAAAGCTTCAGCCTTCTAAGACTTATTGTTCTTTGCACAAGATGAGAAGGCAGTCACAATTCATTGTCTTTATAGAGACACATATTGTTTAAAAAAAAAAAAAAAAAAATATATATATAGCAGCTTGCAGTTCCACGTCCTTCAAGTTAGAAGGGCTTTTATAGTTTAATATAGGGAAACAACCAACTTTTGCTGTTCTAGACATAGGCCCTCAACACATCCCTATGTCCATGGTACATTTTAAAAATATGTAAACTCTTTTAGACTGTAAATACATTGTTGAAGACTCTCTGAAAGTTCTTTAGTTCCATAAATTGGGCCATTACCTCACATGTTATATTCCCATATTCTCATTTATGAGAAACTGATTATTGCCATTAAGATAAAATCCAAGTGGCACCACATACAATTTTCCAGCTAGAAAAGAGGGAAAAGTAGAATTTTAATAACAGAAGTAATACAAGAAAGCACCTATCTTCTAAGAGTAATACAAACAGGCTGAAATGAGATGAAGCCTAAGTTCTCCTGCTTTTCCTCAGATTTACCCTTTACAAGGGTGTAAAGACAGCTGGTGAACCCCAATGGGATAAATTCCCCAGCAGAGATCATCTCAATGTTGACATTACTACAAACATCCTAAAAAATGCTCTTTGCATGCCCTGCTCTGTTGATTGTCTTCACTGATGAACCACTGCAGCTGTGAAATTTTCGTGCCATGTCCACAACCTTCTCTGGCCACTGTGTAACACCACAATGGACATGACAAATGTTCTGCTTGGAAATCTTATCTGTTGATTTTCTACTATTGATCTCTTGGGCAGGGTTCATCTCCTTTAGTTCTAGAGGGCCACACTGCACACCTCTATATCTGAGTCAGTCTTCCCAGGCTCTCTTTACAATCAGTGGGGAGAAATAAACACCTCCAGGCATAATTGACCTGACTCAACTAAGACAGCTACTTCAGGCTGAGAATAACTCTGCCCTAGAGAGGGCTGCTTCCCTGTGTAGGGTGACAAGGATTAGATGACTGCATTTAGTCAATTAAATCCCACCATTTGTGGTTTAAAATGTTATTTTCCCCCAATGATCCCAATGTGAGGCATGACACATGGGTAGTGAAATCTCACACAGTCATAAGTGGAGCCTGTACACAATAACCTGGGGGAGAGTTTTCCCTCTAAAGAGCTGATTTTCTTTTGAGAGTACAGACTCAACATTTCCCAGCAGAAGAAAATCATCAGTTTGCTCTAATTAATGTGGCTGAACATGTGTACTAAAATGGACTTCCTCCATTTTTCACCCTCATGTTCAATGATTTAACAGAATACTTCACGCTCTTAGGTGCCTATTTCAATCCAAAACACTCTCTGAATAGCACTTGCAGCTAATTGATTTGTCGTAATTTACTTCCAGCTTGCTCTTTAATGCTCCAGCATGGTACTTTTTAAATTTTGAACACAGCAAAAGGCCCTCCTGGGGAAAAGCTTCTCAGAGCTTCCCCATGGGGTTTTCAAGCCACAGTTCACAGATGAAGGAGCAATGGGAAAATAAATGTCACCTCCAGCCATGCTAGAGGTGCACAAGGCAGCTGTCACTCCCACACACCTGAGTGACTGCATTTCATCACTATGACCAGCACTGACAAAGAGACAGGGTGCTCCCTGAAGCCTGTACCTTTGGGATTTATAATGGGGGTGGCTGCTAGCACCATTCCTCTCCAGCTTATAAATGGCAGTTTCCCAGAGGGAACAGAGAGGTCACTTTGGGAACTACCTGATTTTCCTAGTCCCCAAGTCTAGTGTCTTCAGTGCAAAGACAGACAGAGGCAGGTTTTATTTTGTCCATACACTCAAGCAAGGCATCACAGTGTCAGAATAAACATCAGCTGTGGATCTTTCTCTGCTACCAGGAGCTTAGGCCTAGGGATACCTTTCTCCAACATTAGAAAAAAATAAAAAAATATATATATATATAATCTACCCTAGGAACAACACTGGAGCTAGGTCATCTACCATCATTGGCAGAAAAGTGTCTTTTCTGGTCCCACTGCTTCCAAACAATAGCTCTTGCCAACAGCTATGGGATCAAATATGTGCCACAGTTTAACTTCAACCATGCGAAATGGAAAAGGGATCAACTTTCAAGAACCAAGTTAACTTTAAATGGAGGAGACTGTTGCCCTTTGAAGCACAGTTATTACTATACCAGAGTTACTTTCAGCCACAGTCTTGTTTCTGGAAAATGTTTTCTTACTAGAGAATGTAAGATTTGGAAATAAATTCTACAAAAATTGTCTTTCATAGATACATCCTTTAGCTACACCATTTTATTTAAGAGATTTTCCACCTGTAGCTCTGCCTTGGCTAGAAGAAAACCCAAGAGCCTACTTCTGTCTTGTTATCCTGAAGTACACCAAGAAGAACTTAGCCAAAGAATTTGGGCTTTACCTGGAGTGAAGTTTACAGCTGCTGTCCAGCTAAATTGTCTTTAAGTTATTTATACTCAGCTCTCTTGTTTGCTAGCAACTAAGAAAATTACAGCAGCCTTATGCAAGTCATGCTGAACATGTTGATTTGCCATGCCTGAATCCCTGGTTTAGATGTTTAAGGTGCTTGGATGGCTTCTCCTGGAAGGAGGCACCTTTTGGCAGGGGGATTGTGGTGAATCAATTAACAGGATCAATCAGCATTTGATTTCAGCTCACCCTGTGCATCCATCAAGGCTCCCAAGGAGTGGTGCAAACTCCAGCTTGCACCTTCAAAAATACTCCTACACTGCCACACCTGGGTGAAAACATAATTGCTTCAAGGTAAAAAACCTTACACAAATGCTGCTGAAACCAGTATGTCATTCTTAATGGTAAGCTCCCTGTCTCAGACAGCTTTTCAGCATCCTAGACACCCATTACATTTCCAAATGGCTCTCCAGGCTTAATAAATCATCCCATGAAGTTCAAGCAAGAGCTCACAAAGTCCTCTGTAACCTTTCAGTGCACCTTGGCTGGATTTCTACCTGAAAAAATCAGAATCAGCAGACCCAAGAAGCAAATCTCGTCCCCAGGAGATGCATCAGGAAGGATTTGCTGCTGGGTTCTCTGCTGCAGAACTAATGGACAGTGCTCATGGCTCAGACTACTTGCAGACTGTGCAGAGATTGGCAGGGAAAATGTGACCAACCCACTGCTGCCAAGGGGTATGGATTGGGAAAGGCAACCAAATGGGAGCATTTGGTCAAATTGCACAGAAAGATATTCTAAAAGCTCTATGAAACAGGGGACTGAGCTCAGATTTACTTCAAGACATTTTTGCCACTAGAGCAGAAGGAAAGTACTTATTCGACCTCTCCTAGGGCATTGAGTTGTCAATTTTTTATACTTCTTTGCAGCTAAAGCAAAAAGGTAAAAATTCTTGTCTTTAACTTCCCTAGAGTTGTGTTTCTAGTAGATGAGGAAGGAAATGGGGTACCAGGAAATATTCAACTTCTCTCCCTACTCATAGTAAATATTATCAAACATCTAAATAATTAATAAAATAAAGAAACTAAAAAATGAATTAAAGTGCCATGAGTTGTTGGCAATCCAGATGTCCAAAGACAAAAAATGGATAACTAAATTTATATGTACGTGAATTTTCCATTGCCATTCATTATTAGTGTCATAATTCTATGTGCTGAAGAAAGGGTTATATCTCCTTGATAGAGAAGATTTATTTCATTAACTCCTTATATACAAGTAGGAAAATTGAAGTAGTGCCTAGAGGAACAGGTGCACCATTAAGCTTAAGTATTAAAAAAAAAAAATCATTAAACAAATAGAGTCCCTTTTTTTGTGTCCCCTCTATACTGTTTGCAATATAGCAGAATAGGAAAATACTATTTAACGACATTTAATTCCTTTAAATCACTTCAGTTTTAGATATTTAACTATAACATTTCCTAAGGTTGAGACTCGTTTGATTTAAATATCTAGGCAAGATGAAATGTTCTTTAAAGGCAGGCAGGAAGTCAGCTAGATGTTGAAAGGGTTTCTCAAGAAATTGATGCATGAGGTTTTTTATCCAGTTTCATGGAGAACAGATCTTAATGAGCTTTTCTCTGGTCATAAACAGAGCTTTAGGAAAAGCAAACAGCTGAATCTATGACTTTTGGGTAAAGTCAATAAATATAGGCACTATTGTTGTTGTCTTTTCAAAAACTATCCCACATGTGACTACAGTATTTGCACTAAAAGCTTTTTTATAGCCAATATAATATAATTTCTAACCACACAAAACCAGGTCCAGAAGGAGGCACGTGGATTCCTTACTCCCTAGCAACTGAATTGTTAGTTCTCTAGAATATGTAGCATGCATATAGGAATAAAAAAATCTCCTGATTGAACAGGACACAGAATTTGAGCATGTTCTGATCAAATGGCAGTAGAATTTTAAATGAAAAGCAAAGGCTTGAAACTGCAAGAACTGCTCAGACTGACATTTTTACTGCAATCAGAAGACATTTCCTGGGCTCATCAGTCTCTTGTTTTGATAGATAAATGATCCAAATAGTGCTCTCCTAGCAGTCCCAAGCAGCATTTGTGACATTCTTAAAGGCAGTTACTTTTCAGACTACCTGCTCTGAGACCATACAGATAAATACTTAATAGCACAGCTTATGAAAACTTTTCAAAGTCAATTGCCTTTCCTCTGACACACCTTTTGCTGGTTTTACATAACTGCTTCCGAAAGTGTAAATGCAATAACCATCATCCATGGTGAACTGAGAATATAAAAAGACCTATTCCCACACAGAAGCCACTGCAATCTATAACACCACTTTTATTAGCAAGCTGCAATGCAGCCAACACATAGAAATGAAGAAGCCTGAAGAAGTAACTGTTGTTATTATTATTGTTCTTATGAGTCTCTCATACAGTGGCAGTCAAAAATCCAAATACTTCCTTCAGTTCCAGACTGGAAAATAACTTTGTCGTGCCACAGAGTCAAGCAAATGAAGAGCCCCCTGCTGCCAATTTCCTAAACAGATGTCTCAGCAATTATTCTGCAAACTTCTGTTAGCACAATTCATCACTGACACAGCCCAGCTTCCTTCTCAGGCATATCCACACACACAAAAACTCAAAAAAGCACACTCCCAGCAGTAGGGAAAAAAAAAGGTTAAAAACACCTCTCCCCTACTCTAACATGTGAGCAAAAGGAGAGCCACAATGACACCAACTTCTTGTAATTCGAAGACAGCTCAATATCCTCTTTCTGGGTATTCTGAAACAACTATCATGGCAATAAAAGATTTTTAATCATACTAGGCTGAAAAAATACATTATTAAGTAATAATCAAACAGCTCTTATCTTAAAGCCTATTAAGGCTTACAGACCCTAAGCCTTGATCTGGCAATTGTTCAGCCATACATAGAAAAACGTGTATGAGACTGTCAGTGGCACAGGGCAAGGAGCCCCACCTATTTTTCCAGCTGTAAAGGAATTACTGGGGAAAAGGACTGATAAATAATTGCCTTTGTGTTCAAAGCATTTGATGAACAAACCCCCTTTTCGTTGCATTTCATTATGCAAACAGGAGGGGATGAGAGAAAAAGAAAGGAGGACCTGCTGTGCCCCCAAACATGGTGCTGCTGATAGCAGCTCCCTGAGGCTTCAGCCACTCACTCTTTCACAGACCCAAACTCCTCATCATCACTTGTCTTTGAAAAGGTTGCTTCGAGCAATGTGCAAGCATTTGACCATGCTGACACCTGTAAATACTGAGCATTGTTATTTTTGAGTGGTTCTGCAGCACGACTTTCTGGGGGTCACTACTGGCACTCCACACCACGGAATTCAAGCGACCTTGGATAAAATTTAACAGATGTGATTAAAGTATCCCGCACTCATACTGAAGGAAGAACAACTGGAAGTTGTAACAGATTATTTGAGCTGGATACTTTCTAGCCTAAATGCATTTTACACCTTAATTCAATCTTTCCATCCCAGGACCATCTGCAGAGCTGGCAGTTTTCAATTTATTTATAAAGCACAAGTGCTAGATTGCCCGTTTTATATTGAAGCCATTTACTAACCAAGCTCTCCCAGTACATCATGAAGCACGATTTCCTAGCAGTCACAGTGGAACAGCAGGGATCTCACCACCCTGCTTGGCACCTGGCACCCAGCTGCTGGACACTGCAGGGCACGTGGGACCCTGGGCATGCAGGGTGGATGCCAAGGTGGCATAGAGGTGCCCTGGTACAGAAGCGGGAAATCAATTCAGGGAAGCAGGAAGGGGCCAGCTTGATTTGTATTGTCCTGCTCCAGCATCCAACAGGGATCTTTCCAAAACACTTTTGGCACTGGTACCAACTTCTCCCCACTGAATAACCTCAAGCATTGAAAGAGATTCATCTGTTTCACAGGCCTGAAGAGGCACATTTTGACACAGTTCTCTAAATCAGGCAGAGGCAAACCAAAAAGGGCAGCCGAGTTCTCTGAGCTGGGCAGATGCAGCTGCTTTTATTGAGGATTACTCACATGGACACTGGCTCCACCATTCCTGCTGCAGCATCCACACAAAGAACATAATTCCTTCTTGCCACCCAAATTCAGCACTGTTCACTTCAGGAAAAGTAATTATCTGTTAATCATCACAGAAGTCAGAAGCCAACATAAGAGCAGCAGTCATATATAAATAAAAAAATCAATACCACAACAACAGACCATGTCAGGTACACATTTATCTAAATTAAAATCTTTATCCATTTCAACGTAATAAGGAGCATAAACCTACTGATCCCATTAAATACAGTTGAAAAACATCTTACAGCAATGTTTTTCATCATAACAAAAGGTTAATTTAATGATCCTGTGCCATATTTTATGGTTATAAGACATAGTCAAATTTTGTTTTGGGGGGTTGGTTTGTTGAGGCTTTTTGTTGTTTTCTGTTTGGTTGTTTTTTTCTTAGGCTTTAGGGCAGGGGTTTGCTTCTTCCTTCAGTGCTCTTCTGCACCTACTTTCCACAAAATATCTTATCTCCAACCAAGATAAGAGAAACCTTCATGGTATTTAAACATCTGCAGCATTTTTTCAACTACTAGCTGAGAATAATAGGGAAGCAAGGACCTCAGTGTGTTGCATTTTTAACTCCTACAACACTACCTCAAATCACAAATTTGCTAAAAGCTCCTATGCTTTTTTTTTTTAATAGGAGTTTTTTCCAAATTAAAACTTGAATTTGGACTTAGAATAGTTGATGAATGATTGGTTATGTCTTTGCAGTTTTCTTCCATGCAGTGCTGCCTATTATCTAGTGAATAGAGAATACTGACAGTCAATACTGTGGTCAAACAAGATCATACTGCAGTAATCAAAAGAAAATGTGTAAGTATTACACATTTACATATACAATGTTATTTCCCACAGCTGATTCTAAGATTTTAGGATAAAGTTTGCTGCATAGTCTAAATTAGTGCCTAATGGTTTTGGTTTTTTTCATTAGGAGGCATTATCAGAAACAAAAAGGACAAAGAAACTCAAATAAATCCTTTGCAGGTGGAAAATACTGTGACTGCTTGCCTGGGTCTAAAACAATCTATTTGAATTATCAGAAAGGATAATAATCTTGCAGTAGATGTCAGGAACTGCAGCTTAGGTGTTGGAACTTTTCAACCTCAATCCCAGAGCTAAGCAAGTACAAACAGATGGAGCCTCCATGGAAAAATACATATAATTTCTTCAGATGCTGGCAAATCCATTTTTTCTGTTCCAGCAGCTGGTGATCTGGCTATTTCTCTTCAGTCTTACTTGAAGCCTTAGATGTTCAGGTCAATTAGAGAAAGCATCCTCATAATTTATCCATCTATAACCACCTGTGTCTTTTTAAGAAAGACACTAACTCTTAGGACTAGGAGGGGAATAATTGGCATATATGAACCAGTCAAATCCAAAACATCATTATTTGAAAGAACAAAGAAAAAAAATAATCACAGAATGTAATGTCAGCATTTAGTGGCTGAAAATGGGAAAAACTTGAAATGAGGAAAAAAACCCCAAGGTATTATACAGAAGTGAGCACTTGCCTGAATCTGTTCACTGCTCCTTTCCAGAAGAGTTAACATTATAACATTCTTCAGCTTCAAAGAGCAAAGAAGCATTTTGATCACTAAGGAAATGTAGTTTTCAATGATGACTTCTTAAAATAGAAAATACAGAAATGATGGGGAAAAATATGATGCAATATACACATGTACCTACATAAGGCAAAAATGTGAGAACCTGTACTACAGTTCTCATTGCTTGTCAACAGTACATTGATGTTAAAATGTTAAATGCCTTTTTCCATAAATTTTAGTAGCTTCAGAGGTTAAAATTGAAAAAGTATTCTTGAGCAAACAGCTTTGAAGTTATAATTTGGTCTTTTCCAATCTCCTAGTAGAAAAGTAGTTTTCCCTATAGTCCATAGGGAAATCCTCCAGCTTCCCAATGTGACAGTTGGGCAACCCAGGGAAAGAAATTCAGCATTTCCAGCAGTGCTAACCACGATGTTGTTGTTCCCATATATAACAAACAAGAGACAGATCATGCAGAAGCAAGGGCTCACCTTTGATTTTTCCAGGCCTCTTCCAGTCTCTGAAGATCAGCACTTTAACCATTTGCCTGTGTCCTTTACTCTTGCTTTTTACCATGCTATTATGTGAAAGCACATCTTACAATCTTGATCCCTCTCAAAAATGACAGGGGCCACAGAAAGCCTGCAGTTGCTGAGAATCAGCTGGAGGTTTTCTGAACTCTCCTGCAGCAGTTCAGAGCACTGAAGTGTCTTCTGTAGATTTGGGCAATTAGACACAGTCTGCCTAATGCTTCTTTTCACAACTAGTATTTCATGTTATCCTGTGCAAGTACGGTCAAACAGCTTTTTTTTAACAGTCCTGAAATATATCGAGATACATTGCAAGCATGCACCAAGTTTTCAAAAAAACATTCTTACCATGTAAAAACACAAATTTCATTTTCTCAGCATACAACCTAAGGAGAAATCAGCTTTAGAATTATTTCTTCTTTATGTTATGATTACTATGTAAATCTAAAAGTTAGATTTGCACAACCCTCTT
Source organism: Muscicapa striata striata (assembly GCA_030060385.1). Taxonomy (NCBI): domain Eukaryota; kingdom Metazoa; phylum Chordata; class Aves; order Passeriformes; family Muscicapidae; genus Muscicapa; species Muscicapa striata. Next base: position 2,880,928 of record JAREIS010000058.1, on the reverse strand, counting down.
TTGAAACTGCATAGTTTTTTCTTACCCAAAACAAAGAGCTGAAGTACTGCCTACAGGAATCCCTAGGACATAGTTGTACCTAAACTTCTATACAGTGCTGAAGGCTTTTATAATCACAAAGTTATATTTTAAAAGATCTTAGGAAGCCAATATCAATAGATTCTCAAAAAAAAAAAATCAACAGGAAAACCAAAAACTTTGAAATGCTTCCTTAGTCTACCATTCAAGATTCTTTAGGTTCTTTATCAATGAGAAATTTTGGGAATCAACTAGAGCTGGGTGATTTTCTTAGACAATGATCATCTGCACTGAATTTCTGGGACAACTATAAGGCTGGGTTTCATAATTAATTCTGAATCATCTGTTTAAATTTTAAGGAGCGATTCACAGTCATCTGTGCTGTGTGTCAAGTGTCACAACTACATCTGAATTATGCAAAGGAAAAAAGTTGTGTGTGACAGTCTGTTATTTTCCTATCAGAAATGAAAGTGAGTTCACAAAGTATTAGAGAGCTTAAGAGCTGATTTAGTAATCATAGCATCTACAAGAGACCTGGCATATCCAAGAAGCTTCCTAAGATAAATCTTTGTTTCTGTGTTTGGAGACTTTTTACACTGTTCTGCTGTTACAAGCTTTCTGTTAAGTGTTGTACCCCTAAAAATACACCCAAGGCTGAACGTTTCCAGGAATTATTCAGCAATCTTTGATGGCAGCTGACCATGGGGACAGTCATTCTCTGCCAAAATAGGATCTTGGGAGATTTTGCTGGGCTCCCAGTCCTGACCACGCACAAGTCATCTCCAGACCAGCTGCCAGTCTGGGCTGGTGGCAGCTGCTCCAGTTTGCCTTCCTTTCATCATCCTCACTGGTGCAGAGACACACTGAGCCAAGGAAACCTGCCAGAAATCTCAGAAATCCCACACGCTGACTTCCACCACTCTGTGCAGACATGCCACTTGATGCATCTTAGCTCTTTGGGGAAGATGCTGTATTTGTGTCATTTCAATGCAATTCAGCACCAGTGTGGGATACAAACACGTGCAAATGCTAAGCAGGGGTTACTCCAGCAGCCATCCTTCCCAGCCATTCCTCTTCCTCAAGTGCTCCTCACAGCTCTTGCACATGATCTACTCTCCCCTGTCTCCACAGCTCTCCTCACCACACGCTTGATTTCATGCAGGCTGTCCTGGGACTTGTTCTGCCCAACACTTGTGCTTTTAAAGAGAATCACATTGCAGTGCAACAGGAAACTGAAGTAAAGAGAAAGGCATGCTCAAGAGCTGCAGAGCAGTTGGAAACTGTGAAAAGGAGGAAAGCTAAAGGCCAATCTGCACTAGAGAAGTTTTGCCAGGGTAGCTGCATCCCAGATCTCAAGACACAGATGGTTTAAACAGCCCTGGAACTAATGGGCTTTCTGCCATTAGCATTTATGCCAATTCACTGAGTGAACATAATTCTTCTGGCTAAAATATTCAGTTGTGTCAATGCTAGGATTTAAATCCCTAAAAAAAATAATCAAAACCAAACAAACAAACAGAAAAGAAACACAAACCCAATGACAAAAACTCCACACAACTGGAAAAGCACATGAAAGTAGCAAATGAGGACTTCCTGGTTATCCTGTGGTGCTCATGGAAAGTCTGATCAGTTACCTGCCCACATTAACACACTGCCTGCATGCAGGAGAAAGCAGGACCAAGAATAGCTCTCTATATTGTATCACCAGCACTGTGGCACCCCATGCAGAGTATAGCAAAAATCACATCTTGGTTAGTATAGATCTAAATTTGAAGGCACAGAATCAGAATTTTAGAAAGACAGTCCCCAACCTAAGTGTACAGGTCATCAAGACAAAGCAGCCTGGCATCCTCTGTCGGAAAAGCATTGTCTGAAAGAAAAAAACCCAAACATTTCTCCACCAAAAAAACCTGTGCCATGGATGCATCACTTTAAGAAAGCTTTCCAGAAAACCTGCCTGCTTTTCTGGCAGCTTTCCTCTCTGTCTTTCCCATGGAGACTGGGGAAACAAAAAATAAAATTGAGTTCTACTTCCTCTCAAAGGTTGATGCTCTTAATCTCCCTCCCTATTCCAAAATTGTCAGCTTTAAGGACTGTTTTGTTTGTTCTGCTTGAAGTACTTCTTGGCCAGGGCTACATGCACATCATTCAATCCAGGAAATAGCCTGGATTGACTCAGTTAGTCCTAATAAAGGAAATGTTAGAGAAGTGCTGTTTAGGGCAAACCCAATGCAGAGTTTGCATCTGATAGGATTACCCCATGCCATATGGATAATAAGATCAAAGGGGAAAGACCTTCAGTCTCCAAGATGATCAGGCGAGGATAGAACAAAGACAAATGACACAGTGAGAAGTAATACAGAGAAATACACTGGGAAATATGCAGTAAGACACATACTATCTAAAATAGCATCAGTCTCCAAAAACTAATCAGAGATGAGATTAAAGATTAAGTGAATTTTGCCATCTCTCCTAACTGTAAGTGATCAGCCATAGACTTGAGCTGTTCTTGTGTCACACAGAATCCTGCTGCAGAGGAGGAACACACAGATGTGTCGCCTTCACTCCTCTTCCAGCAAACTCTTCTGAGACCAATTCTCCCTCAAAGCTGTCCTGGTGATCATACAGCAGAAAAATAATTCCCCAACTGTTGGACCAGGGTATAGATAGTCTGAAAATTATGTTTTCTTAACATCATAGATTGAAATAGATCTTTTCCAGGCATACTTTTTTTTTTTTTTTTTTTTGTTACTGAACCTTTTTCTTGTGAAAGAGTTTCAGAGGGAGGTCTTTCAGTGAAGGAGCTTTGGGACTTGTAGCTGCACACACAAGTGTTTTCAGAGGGCTGTCAAAGAACACATGGTTTCAAAGCATAAGGATGAGTGGGAAGTGGGAGAAACAAGGCTGCATTTTATGACTGTTCAAGCAAACTAAAACTGCCTCTTGACCTCCTTGCTCCAGCACTGCTTTGTGATTCCTACAGGTTTCAAACCCTTACTTGAAAAGGCAGTTTTTTGGAACACAAGCAAAGCCATTCTGCATTTTCAACCCCCTGTACAAATTTAGTTGATAACAATGAAAACAAGCCACTCCTGTCTAGTAAGAAACTAGTTGTACAAATTAGATTAAAAATGGGTGATTAGTCACTTCTTTGATTCACTACCAATAAAAAAAAAAAAAAAAAAAAAAAAAGTCACAAACAGGAACCTTGGCTTTTCTTCACCAGGACTAAAGTAAAAATTTAAACTTTTTCTTAATACAGAAAATTCTTGGTTGAATGAAACATTTCAGGCATGTTAGATCCAAACTAAACAAAGGATGAATGCCAAAGGGTAGGGATGGGAAGTGAGTGTCCCACTTATGTTATGGAGGGTTCAAGTTCAGATCCCAAGTCCAAGGGGATATGTGCCTCTAAGGAAAGGGTGGTGGCCACGTGGTTACATGGGATTTTGTCTTCACAAAACACTTGCCATCATGAATGTGCCATTCTGCTCAGTGGGGAGCTCACACTGGGAGATGGGGTACTCAAACACTATTTCTCACATATATTTATTTATTTAAAAAGCTATGAGAATCAGTAGCAAAAAAGATAGCAGGAAATAGCTCCCATTGGCACTGTTCTCCAGGACCTGATCCTCTGGGGCTTTTCCACAACATTTACAACACAACAGAGAGCTAGCCAGGCCATCATCCCAAGAGATCTGAACTAGGGGTTCAGACCAGCCTCAAGTAAGAGAGGAAACCAAATCCCTTCATCTAGCAAATTATAGAAACAAATCACTGTCATCTCTTCATCTTCAGGGGAATAAGATTTTCTCCAGCCAAAAATGATCAAATCATAACAGGTTCACTCTGTGACCACCCAGGAACTGAAGCTGGATTTGGGAGTCATGTGTTATATAAGCAAGTCCATCATCCTGCACTCTTGCTGTTCCTCCTTCCCTACCCCCCACACCCCTCAGCTAGATTAAAACAGATGGCAGAGGGACATGAAATAAAGAGCAAACACAGGCAAGTGACTAATTTTCCAAAAGGAGACAGAAAGCCAAACCCTTAACTTCAACATTAGAAGCAGCGAGGAATGCATAATTACCCCTCTGAACATCACATTCTTCCACATAAGCAGATGCAGTGGCTGCTACAGATACAGCGACAACAAGCAGGGGAGGGATCCTCCAGGCAGGCTTGACTGGCAGTCTGGGACTACACTGCAGTCCTAGAGACACAAGCAGAGAACCTGGCAAAGGAATCACAGTAGGAAACGTGAAGGTGAGTTAATTACACCAGGGACATGAGGACAGAACTATTCCAGTGCTTCCCTTTTACCAGTCTTCATTCCAGTCCTGCTGGAGTTGGTGCTTGCATCTCTCCTGTCAGCACCCAGTGTCAAATTCCCCTTCCCTGGCAGCTCAAGGAAGGCTTCAGACTTTGCATTTCAGCTGCTTCAGTGGAAGCACTACATACCTCTGTTGGTTTTGCTCCACAAGCAATAACATGACAGAGCAGACATTTGGGGTAGTAATTTTCAGGGCTAAATCTATCAGACTTTGTCATTTTAGCCATTTGGGATTGTTTCTGCTGGTTGAATGAATTTAAAGAGACATCCAGAAAATTTAAAGCAAGCATAATCTTTGTTGTGCCTGACACAAAGCATACTGCAGCACATCATTTTGCCAACAGAAGGACTTTTTAGACTGTTACACAGCTAAGAAAAGCACCAAATCCAGGTCTGAGGCAAAGAAATGGATTTTCCTTTGCCATTCTGTAAGAAATCAAGAGTACCTGTGCTCAGACCTGGAGGTACCTATCCTCCAGGACTCAGATTTGTTTCCCTCCTGTGTTATATTGGTGTTCAGGGCATGCTGCAAAGCCTATTTATTTGCACATGCTCTCCTGAGGCGTGCTTGGGGGACAGAATTCCACATTATCTTTAGTTTATATTAGTTCAATTGATTTATCTGTAAATTTGCAGTTACTTGTCATCTGTGTTTCTAGGTCTGTTGTGACCTTTTACAAGTGGCAATTATAAATAACTCCAGTCTGTGAAGACTCATGCAGCAAAACCTAAACAGCTTTTAAGACATTCCTCCAGTTGCCAATGCTGACATTTCAAGTCCAGACTGTGCTCAGTCCCATGGACTGGACAGCATCACCCAAACAGGGAATCTTAAGCATTACTTTAGCATGCATATACTAATATTTGCTGACAGATTAAGAACAGGAAATAACTCTACCTCAGAGTTAAGTTGCAGATACAGGGGGAAAAACAGGAAAAATAAGGTTTTAATCATGCAGAAATGCAGACTGGGTAAGGAAACTTGGCAACCTTGTAATTTCTGCTTAGCACTTCGATCTGCCGACAGACATCTACTTCACGTTCCAGGAAAGGCAGATTTGCTGCAGCAGCCTTCAGCTGGCAAGGAACTTCCCTTACAAACCTTCCCTGCCTTGCCCCAGGAATGCACTGTGGCTTTAGGAGCCTTACCAAGAGTTATTGGCAGGAAAGGTTTTAAGGACACCAAGAATCAAGTGTCCCTCTGTCCTTCTGCCTCTGTTGGGACACAGGGCTTCAAGCTCAAAGTACACATTCCCCATCAGATCCAAGTACAAGATCATCTTTCTTAAATGGATTTTTTAAATCCAAAGCAGCAATATTTCCCTCTACTTAACATGATGGATGAAGTTAATTGTCATTAGTACAACACTTGGTCAGTATTTAAAGACACAAGCACATTAGGAAGGATTTGTACACGTTTATAAAGACTCATAAAAAAATTTAGATCCAACTGGCCTGCAGGTCAGAGTGGCCAGCAGAGCAAGGGACTCCTGCTGGCAAGTGAAATGTTTCATTTCAAAGCCAGCTGATGCCTGGTGGAAGGTAGAAAAGTAGGAGCTTCCTCTGCCCTGGCACAAAGGCTGCTATTGCTGCCTGTAGCAATTTAAATGCCCTAAATTCAATCCCTGGCTAATTTTGCTGTCTGATTACTGTTACTATTTTTTAATTAAGACACAGTTTGCTAATGAACCCACATGGGAAAAAAGCAAACACCTTCTCCCACCCCTCCCGATACTCTCAGAAAACCTCAGAGAAAAGCAATACTTAAACCCTAAACAGCAAGTTTTCTTCCTGCCAATGTTTAAGGATATTAAAAAAAAAAAAAAAAAAAAAAAAAAAAAAAAAAAAAGAAACAGGCCCTAAAATCAAGAGCTGTACATTTCTAGCAGTTCAGTGTACATTCAGAACCCCAAACAACAGACTGAGAATGCTTTTCCCAAAGGTATTCCCAGTTATGTTTCTCCAGCATTAGGTATTTTTAATTATTTTCCAGATTTTCAAAGGCAGAATGGCACCATTTTTCAAACTTGGAAGGGCAGGTTAAGGCTGTTGAACAAGAGCAATTACATTGTTATTTTGTAAATCTTAGTCACAAATAGGGGGTTAAGGTCTTAATGACACACACTCATGCTCAGGAAAAGCTGAAACACCAACAACATCCATTTTCTTTGAGTGGCCACTAGACAAATTCAATGTTTACTTCTGTGATAAGGCTGCACATTTTCACCCATGCCTCCTAAACATGATCAGTAAGATGATATATGTGTCTGTTTACAGACAAGGAAGTATTTACATTCAGGTCACCTTAATATGCCAGATCTGGAAGGGAAGGAAAAAAAACATTTGTAGAAGTGGCTAATTCCTCCAAAATAATGATATTCCTGTGTCCAAGATAAGAGGCATGCTATCTTAGGTGAAGAGCAGCTTCCTTTGTTTACAGAGGTCTTGATCAACAATCATAAATAATAATAAATAAATAATGAATAAAGTACAAGACACCATTTTCACCAGTCTTCCAGACAATGTAATGCAATCAAAAATTCAAGTCTTTCCAGAGTTTTCCAACAACAGCTGACTATTGAAAAGGCAATAATAAAAGACAACAGTTCCATCTGCAGCAAGAGCAGCTGCCACAGAATTTGAGTTATCAGTGATAAGCTGATAGATTCTACAAGAGGGGCACTGAGTTGCCAGCTCCACAAAAGTAGCCTTACAAACTGTAAGTAATTCTTCTGAAAATAGTTGCATGCTTAAAATAGTCACTGCTAAATCCATCCACAAGATATAAATCATGCTAAAAAAGAAAGCAATAAAAATAAACAAACTAAGGTTCCAGGGAATTCCTGTTGTTTTACAGTGAATTAGAGGAAGCACTGTAATGAGTTTGCTCAAAAATTGACAAGGAAAGGCTAAAGCAGAGGAGCAGAGGCCAGCTTCTCCTGCATCCTAATCCAGTGCACTGTCTACAGGATCACCCTTCATCCTCCTAAAAGTGAGTTGGCTGCTTGCTGAGAACAGAAGCCAGCTGACTGAACTGAGCTCCTCTTAAGACAAAATCTAGAATTAGGTCACTCTGGCCATTATCAAAAGAAAAAGAAGCAGCAGTCCTTAAATACTGCCAATGCTTTGACTCCACTTATACATAAAATAATCCTTTTTTGTTAAAGATCACCCAGTAAAGTTGCACAAGTGTTAGAAAAGGATCCCCAACCCACTCGACCAGGAAAGCCACCAAATTTTGTGACTGGCAGTCCTAAGCAGCACCACCCTCTGCATGGCTCTGTCTCCCCACAGAGAGGCATCATCACTACACAGAAATGTACAAACCAGCATATTTCTGCCACTGGGCTTCTCAGAAAGAGCCTCCAAATCACAGCAGCACTGAGGAAACTGCTTATTACTACACACCACTTTTACAAATCTACTCATACTATCTTCCTTACTCCACGGTCTCAAACTGAGGAATCTTTCAAAAATGATTAATCAGCTTTCATTAGCCCTAAATTGCTTTTTCCTTGCTTGCAATTAAGGACTAATACCCAAAGAGTTAAAAATTTATAAGGTGATTAACCATAATGAGTAACTGTTTTAAAGTATGATCAACTGCTGAATATCAACAGATATCTTAGATTTTCCCAATAAACTTCATTTCCCTATATTCTTGCACAAGCTTGAAAAGGAAGATTTATTTAGCATTGACCATTCACCAGGTAATAGCATATGTATCTTTTCTTTCCCTAGAAGGGAGCTAGTTAAAGACAAAAACATCTGCAGAATAGAAATTAGTGTGGATTCAGTAGATTTAAAGGTGACCCTGACATGATGAAAGATCTATTTTTATGTGTGTAAAGTATATTTCAAGTTCTGAAAAAGGAACACAGATCCTGTACATGATCAGCTCTTGTACAGGACAAGAATCTGCTCAGCATGTGTAAATATCACCATATAAAATACATTTCCTTTCCTTGTGCTTCCATTCAATTAAATGTGGGTCAACCAATGCTAAAAACATTTTTGAGTAGTCAGTAGCATATTAAGCACTGCTAGGGTTAAAATATCAAACCAAGTGAGTTGCGTCCAAGGTTATAAACAGTAAATGAGATTCTTTTTCAACCACTCCAGCATAATATCAAAAAGCTTGAGTTATGTTAATGAAAACAAATTTCTGAAAGAAAAATTATTCCCTAATTTCACATATTTCCCTACATGGTATCCAAAGTAACACAAGTGCAACTCACTACACCCAAAAATGTCAGAGATAACCCCCACTTAGGTGTTCATCAAGTAGATCCTACAGAAGAAATTGAAGGTCAATACTCACTAGAGGATGACACCTGATCCCCTTTAGAGTAGAGCTTGTCACTCACAGTAAAAGCTGGAAACTCCACCTGCACTCTGCAGGGTACTCAGATATTCTTCCTCATAAGAACATACTCCCAGAACAAACCAAGAGTTTATTTAATCATTATTTCCCTGCATTTTCCTTCCTGCAGAGCCATAGGAGGAGTTAGGCTATTTCCATAGAGAGAGTCATTAGCAGAACAAGTAGCATCCAAGTTTTCTGCAGCTTTCTTTGGCAGATACCTCAGGACAGCAAAACTTGAGGGAAAGTAGAGATGTTCTCAGGACTCTAATGTATGTACAATACTTCAATTAGAAAATAAGTGAACCATTTGAAACTTTAAAACATATCAAGCTGTTTCATTTTAGAGATGTGTAAGAGGAAGACGTAAAATGACACTTTCATCACAGTATTTTTTCCTTCTCCCATTTGTGTGCTGTGCATACAAACCAGCACACACCCTAGGACATATGGCAACGTTTCAAATTTCTCTTTTCTCTTCAAAACAATGTCCCAGTTCAGAAATCCCATGTTTAGCTAATACACAAGGAATGAGTCACTTTCTGATGGGGAAAATGAGTTTATATGGGGAAAATAAGCATTATGCCTGCTGAATTAATGTTTTGAACAGTCATTACATTGCTTAGTGGAGCAGACAGCACGAGCTTAAAAGTAGTATTAGTGCTTACTTTAGGATGAGGTTGTTCACATTTAACCAATTTCAGGAGTCCTCTACAAAGCATTCCAGAACAAGTGCTTTTAGCTGGAGGGGAAGTAACTATTTATAGCCACTTGAGTTTGGAGCCTGAGTAATTTCCAATGATAAGTCTGAACTTTTTGTAAGCCTAGGGCCTACAGTCTTTTAAGATGACAAAAACCAAAGGTGCATTACCTGAATGTTTTTACTTTTCAAACAGGTAACTGCTAGAGGTAAAGATCGTCTTTAAAGGGGAACATGGATTTAATAAACTCAACTGAACAAAACAGCACATCAGAAGAACCTTTCAAATGGGCAACATCCAAGATTCTCATTTCTATTACCCTTTCTGTGCTTGCTCTAATGACAACGGCCATCAATTCTCTCGTGATGACTGCAATAATTGTGACAAGAAAGCTCCACCACCCCGCCAACTATCTCATCTGCTCTCTTGCAGTGACTGACTTCCTTGTGGCAATCCTGGTGATGCCCTTCAGCATTGTCTACATTGTAAAGGAGACCTGGATCATGGGGCAGGTGGTGTGTGACATTTGGCTGAGTGTGGACATCACGTGCTGCACTTGCTCCATCTTGCACCTCTCCGCCATTGCTTTGGACCGGTACAGAGCAATCACGGATGCCGTGGAATATGCCCGGAAAAGGACACCTAAGCATGCTGGCATCATGATAGCAGTTGTATGGATCATATCCATTTTTATCTCCATGCCACCTTTGTTCTGGAGGCACCAGACCACCAGCAGGGAGGACGAATGCATCATCAAACACGACCACATCGTCTCCACCATTTACTCCACGTTTGGCGCCTTCTACATCCCGCTGGCCTTGATCCTGATCCTTTACTACAAGATCTACAAAGCAGCAAAGACATTCCACAGGAGAAGCGTCAGCCGGATCGTGAGGGAGGAGGGAGTGAACGGACAAGTCCTTTTGGACGCAGGTGAAAGAAGCACCAAATCAGCTTCAATGCCCAGCACAACAGAGAAGACCTCAGATGCCCTGGTGAGCTCTGATAAAATCAACATCACCTTACGAAGCCCCAGGTCTGAATCCAAGCATGAGAAGTCCTGGAAAAAACAGAGAATCTCCAGCACGAGAGAGCGAAAGGCAGCGACAACACTGGGTTTGATCTTGGGGGCATTTGTGATCTGCTGGCTCCCATTTTTTGTAAAAGAAGTAGTTGTCAATACCTGTGAAACATGTCACATATCAGAAGACATGTCTAACTTCCTAACGTGGCTGGGATATATAAACTCCCTTATTAACCCTTTAATCTACACAATCTTTAATGAAGATTTCAAGAAAGCCTTCCAGAAGCTTGTACAGTGTGGGCAATACCTTTAGGAGCATTTGTTCATATAAGGAGAACATAATCACTGTTTTTTAACCTGTATAAATTTATAAAACTCAGATGCCATTTGTTGTATTTAAGGCAAAGCACCAAGACTCTGCATTTACATTATAATGACTTTTTTTTTGTATAGGTAATATTGAGAGCATTAATTGTCCAAGCTTTAAAGAGATGGATCATCTGGGATTAGTTTTGCTCTAGAAAAAGAGGTAGCATACTGTGGCTCTGATCCAGTTGGGATTTGCACAGCTGCCTAGCTTGAAGCATAAGATATTACCTTATTTATGAAGGAAATATGCACTTGAAGTAGACAAAGAAACAAAACTTTGTTAAAAGTAACCCTCAGTCATCAATGAAATGTTAAGTAAAACAACACACACATTTTAAACCCTACTGATATAAGGTAGAAAACACATCATGGAATGACAACGTAATTTTAACAGTCTGGCACAGGCCTGCAGTATAGAGCCAAGCCACTCACAGCCAAGGGTAGTAGCTTTAAATATATCTATCATCATCCTATATCAGTCAGCTGAGCATCTGCAGCCTTGTCTTGTCCCATAGATGGGCTTCCCTGTGTTACACAGCACCCCAGCAGCAGGCAAGGGGCTCTCATGGGTTACCAGTTTCACAGCAAGCCAATGCTGGGAGCCCTCTGCCACTGCACACCCACAGCAGATGTGAGCATATCCTCAAGGGAAACAGCCAAACATCTGGGGCACCTCCAGTGAGCTGGATACCTTGAGTGCCTGGGGCTCTGGGGCACTGCTTCCGTGGGGCTCATAAAGAGCAGCTGGTTCTCCTTGTGGAGCTATTAGAAGAGAGAGAAGCAGGAGGCAAGGAGACACTCCTTTCTTCATGTCCTCACACCTGGCCAGGCACAGAGCACGTGACCTGCAGCACCAAACCAGCCACAGCTCATGCCAGGGCTGGGCACTGCTGTGGGGGTGGCTTAGAGGTTTGAAGAACTGGGGCTGACAGCTCCAGCTCAGCATGTCCAGCCCTCCATCCTCAGAAGCCTGATGCCCCCAAGCCTTTTCTCAACTGTCCCAAGCACCAGGGCTATGCTTCCTTTCCAAGCAAGTGAGAAAGTACTAGTTCTGGCAGTGTGGGTCTCTGGAAAAGGCTGTGCAGCACCTTCTGCAGCAGGGAAAGAGGGAGTGACCTGAGTATGCACTGCACACCTGGGCAGGGGATCCTGTGGGATGCTCACTGAGACGCTCACCTCTAAACACTCCTTCCCCCAGAGCATCCATCCATGTCCCCATCCCCAGCAGATTTAAAAGGCATTACAGGAACTCCAGCCCACCCTAACTTATTTAGTCAAAGATGACCTCTATGAACAAATCCCTTCCAAGCCCTGAAAGATGGCAGCTTGGCCAATCCTGACTGACATGCTCTAGATGCCAAGCCATTAAATTATTAAGACCCACACAAAAGCTCAGGTTTTGCACTTTTCAGGACAAACAGATTCAGGCTGTGTCACTAAGAGCCCAGCTTCAAATTATTTGCCAGACATTCGGTGCTGCCCCACAGGAGCAGGGACTACAAACCCCACTGCCAGCAGCAGCAATCTGCAAAGATGCTCCAGCTTGGCACCTGGGCCACCAGCCTAGGGACACCACAAACGAACTGAGACATGACAGCACCACGGTCACCTTTAATTGGGGAAAGGTGTCACTGGCCCTTGCAGTTGTTTGCATTAGACAGAAGAAAACAACAACACTGGGGAAAAAATCATCACTATTGTTTCTCTCTGCCCCTCTCCTCCTCTGTATTACAAACTCTGGAGTTTGTAATAATTTTGTATTTCCCACGCTGGCTACCAGCTGACACAACAGCTGTGAAAAGGGTTTCCTGCAAGTTGACAAGGTTTGAAACTTGAGATACTGAACTAATTTGTTTCTGTCACTTGCAACTTACTGTATTCTGCTTTCACATCGAGGTCCAAATGAAATGTTATTCAGAATTACCAAAAACAGTGCATTTGCTTTGCCGTTGATTTTAACACAGCCAGGAATGTAATGGAAAGCTCACTTGTCACACCATGGAGCTCTAGCACAGCAGTGGCACAGCTGAATTTTGAAGATACTGGGATGCGACAGAGTGGAATTGGCTCATGCTCAGTGCAAGCCAGCACACTTTATTACCATTGCAGTCAGAGCACAGCCTCTGCAGCCCCCATGACCTCAGCACTGTCTGCATTATGCTGAGAGAAAAAATTACTCTCAGCATCAGCTGTGCTCTGCAGTGTCCAGAAAGAGCCATGGAATTTAGCTTTCCAAAAGGATTAGCAGATTAGCAGGAAGTAGCACAGAAAACCCCATTAAATCATGCACTCTTGAAGACCTCTATTTCCCACATTTCCTGAGTCATAACTACGGGTGTCTCAGGGGAATCCATTTCTCTCCCCCTGCCACCCCCTTTATGGCTGCTGGAGTACAGACAATATTGTTTATCCTCTTACTCGTAAAGTGTTTGACAATATCTTGTGAAATCAAATTGAAAAGAAAAATAGGGGCTGCTTTTCAGGAGAAAAGATACTTTAAATACTCATTTAAATAATAATGGGTGAATCTCAAAGAAGGAACCACATGTAGATAAACAGAAAATATCTGTCATTTATGGACTTAACAGTATTATACTCTGAAACTAATTAAGCTGCTAAACATTTCTCAAGATCCAGGGGCTGTTTCTTTTTGTATCATTTTCACTGAGCTGTATCTGCTCACCTTTCAACACAGCAATGGGAGAGGCAACTACAAGAAATCTGATCAAACAAGTGGGCAGTTATTCCATTAAAAGCACTTGCAGCTTGTGGACCATCACTTCTTGGTGTCTGATTGCGACTCATCACTCGCTCCCTTACAGAACCCACTGTGCCAAACACTTCCCCACACAGCACCACACAGTATAATTTCATCCCTAGCAAATGCATGTGATGCGTCCAGAATAAAAACAAGAATTTCCCTTTCAAAATGGATAGAGATTAAGATGTCTGCAGGATGCTGCTTTCCCTCCCCATGAAGCACACAGGCTTCCACTGGACCTTAGCACTAGGCTCAAGGAGCACAATGGAGCAAGATTTTATGCGCTGGAGCTAAGATTTTTTTACAAGTAGTTCTGTGCCCTGTGAGAGTTCAGTCTCAGCAAAGAGAGGGGAAAAAAAAAAAAAAAAAAAAAGTGTTTGGTTTCCCACCTCTGTAAGAAGACTCTGTATGTGTATTTCAGAGAAAGGGTTTCTATGTCCTCCAGAGTTTGCACAAAGCTTCCTGGGTCCCTATCCCTGCTGCAGCTGCCCTCTCTATTGCTGCTTGCTGCCCATGCATCAGTTTAGGTTTCTCCCAACACCCAGAGAACTGGATTTGGAGCAGCTGACCCACTCCCACTTCAGCTTTAGCAGAGAATGGTTCCTGAAGCAGCTGTGAACATGATATCCAGCTCAGGTAGATGGTTTTTAACAACAAGCAGTTAGATACATCTCATTATACTGTACTCATTTTTTTGCCTTTCCACCCTACCAGATGCTTTACTGGTGTCCTTTCCTCCTGAGAATGGCATATCCCTTACAAAGAGCTCGGGGACTCAAAAATGCATTTGTTTTAGTGAGGCAGTCACACTTGTTAGCACATGACTGTACCACCCAGAAACACCCACCTCATCCAAATGCGCTTTTGGCAGTTGCTGTCTTCAGCTGGTGCCTGATTGTTCTCGGTGCTGGGGAGGTGCACGGGAATAGCTCCGTGCCAAATTATTTTCTCCAGCAGTTACAAACTCGGCACATTATTTCTCGGCAAGTACACATTACTACTCGACCTTTGCACATCAGATTCCCCTTGCAGAAGAGAAACACTGCTGTAGCTCCTGCAAAAATAAAATAAAATAAAATGAACAAAAAAGGGCTTTTTGGAACTCTGCAAACCAAAGAGTAAATCCTGCAAAAAAATGAGAGGAAACCCTTGCAGCAACCCTGTAAAGATTAAGAAGAATCCTAATACTTGTGTCAGTCTTACTACAGGGAAAGTACTACCAATAGCAGAACTGCTAAAAATTACCAACAAGATGTTGATATCTCCTCCCCTGTGAAATCCTGAAATTTATTAAACCAAGTATTTATTTTTTTTCATATTTTTCATTGTCTTCTGAAGAACCAGGATCAAATCTCTTATATCGCTCCTCAACCAGGAAAGCTAAACCTCTAAAAGAAACAGAAATGGCTTTTTGATTTAGTGTTTCTAGCCCTCATAAAGTAACTCAAAAAATTTAAATGTTTGATGATACTGATCTTGGCTAAGAGGAAAGATTACAGAGAACAGAACAAACAGAAGTCAGCAGCAAGAGCTGTGAACAGCCAAGGTTACCAGCCAAATTCAAAACAGACTTTCTGGTGCCCACACATAATGGAGGCCAGTGACTGAAAGCAACTTTATATCCTTAAGTTCCATCCTAACTTAAAGTATGAGTTTCATAAATTTCAGTTGTTTACTTCACATTCAAGTGAGTTACTTCTTAAGTAAGAACTCTGCAACTCAGGAAAATTTCAGAAGGGAATATTTTCAGGCAAGGAAAAAGCACTGTGTTTCATTAGTCAAAGTACATTAGTATAATTATGAATTTAAAATCCTGGTTGGGGCAGTGGGAAGTCAAAGATGCTGCTTATTAAATGCTATTGCTTTTTACCCACTAATAGCTCAAACCAACTGTATCTACTCTTGTTTATAATCTAATACTATTACATATATATTATAATCCTAAAATTATTAAAAATATCGTTTTGAAGGTATTCATTGCTATGCACCAGATGGACAGCACTAATAAAAATTAGTCTCTCTTTCCACTTTAAAGCAAGATACCTCCTATACATGGGTGATATTTTCCCCTCACTAAATTAAGACTTTTCCTTTTTTCCTGTACATCCATTTATCTGAAACTCAGAGCTGTATTTCATGGTTTGGGTTTAAAGATGAAAAACATGTTTAACACCACAAAAAGGGCTAACCGCTAAGGTAATGCTAGAAGAGCGATTAATCTTCTCACTTTCAGTTTAGATCATGACTGGTGGTAGACATTTAATGCAATAGCTGGTTCTGTGCTGGCAGTACTCCAAGATGCAAAAGCTGTGGTTAATTTGTATGACAGCAAGCGTCTGCTAAGCAACTCACTCTTGGCTAAGCTTGGTTTCCCATCTTCCACAGTACAAAGCTGCATGAAACAGTCCACAGTCACGAAATAAGGAATCAGTCAGTTTGCACTCCAGCTGTTTCTAGTCGGGCAGTCTATCTGGAAGATAGTTATCCCACAAACACACACCACTAACCAACAGCAGCAAAGCTGTGCCTGCATCCACAAAAGAAAAAAAAAAAAAAATCTTTCACATTCATCTTCTACTTTGGAGGCAGCCTGAGCTGACTCATGGCCAGGTGGGCTCAACACAGAGCAGCACTGCTCCCCAGCCAGACACAAAAAGAGATCCCTTCAAGGAGAATGCCACTGATTGGCAAACAATGTTGAATTACCTCAACAGCTCTAGTCAATTCAGGGCTTGCATTCTCTGTCATCAAAAAATTCACCTCTGAAGCTTGAGGTGATCCATCAGCTTAAATATATGCAAAAATACTGGAATTTAAGATAAAAATTCCAGCTAAGTGTTTTCAGGTTGGGGATTTGTCTTCCACACCTACTTTAACAGCCAGTAAACTGCGGTCATTTTGAACCCAAAAACAGTTCCTCAAGCACAATACATCCATAACAGCTAAGCAGGATTTCATTTTTCACACACATTAATATATGATGTGTTACTATTGGACTGTTTCAAACCTCTTTCATCAATGGCCTCCTGCATTTTGACAAGTATTTCTTTCATCTGTTTTTCAAAGTGTGCAAGCAATAGCAATACTAATTAATTAATTATCTCAGGTAAGTCTTATCTCATTTTTATAGTTAAAAAAACCAAAAGCTAAGGGAAGAAGGCAGATAGCACCTTATGAGGTCCTGGGTGGAGGTCAGAAGGGGAGGGGAAAGGAGGGGAAGGGAGAACAGGAATCCCTTTGTTAACCACACAAGCAATCACACACTACTGTCTGAGGGGTGAAAATGAGAGCTGTGGAGCAAAGCAAATCAAGAAAGGAAAAGGAGGAGGAGAACAGGGAGAAAGACTGAGCAGTTTTCTCCTTATAGGGCCTGGCAGCCTTGAAATAAACTTGCTTGAACTCATCACAGCTCAGATCCAGCTAACAGAAGTGCCAGTTCCCTTTGGAGCTGCCTGGCACCTCCGGGAGCTGAGAGAGGGAGAGGAGGTGGTTTTGCCACCTCCATCCCACTCAGGGTCAGTGCAGCACTGCACAGCCTTCCAAGACTTCTCCAAGATCCTTCTCCAAGACTGCTGTGACAACTCTGGTCAGCACCAGCCGTGTTCAGCCAGTGAGCCTGGGGAAATGCAAGTACTGAGATCTTGAGAGATACAAACAGCAGAGAGAAAAAAAAAAAAAAAAAAAAAAAAAGAAAAAAAAAAAAGCAGTAAGAAGGGATAAAAATCTTATTTGTGTTCTAATGCCCTCTTGCCTTCTCAAAAGCCACCTCAAGTACCTGGAGGGCTGAATGGAAACTTTGTCGCTTGCTTTTGTCGTGGCAGGGGTAGATGGCTCAGCTTGCTTTGTATTTCAGAAGTACAACTTACACAGTCAAACCCCTGCCACGTTTCCCACTTTTCTTAGTTAAATACCCCAGTGTATGCCAATCCTCCCCAGTCCCTGCCAGCCTGGCCCTTGCCTGTGTCTCCAGCTCACTGAACACGGTGTTAAAGCACTCCATAACAATTTACTCCAGCACTCCTCTCTTTCACTTGACTAGAGAAGAATAACAAAAAGCAACTGAAACACCCTCGGAGCTCTAAACCTGCAAATAGGGCATAAAATAAAAATAGAAGGAAGCAGTGTAAATTTAAGAGAAAATAAATCAAGTGGCACTCCTCTGAACCACCCTTTCTATTCACCCCACTTCAAGCTCTCAACACACTGCACACTGTGAGGGAAAGGGAAAAGTGATTTCAGTAGCACGTTTGACTTGTTTTGTATAGTTGGGCTAAAGAGCTCTTATTTAAAGATCCTTCAGGGAAAGGAGGAAGGCTGGAAATGATAACGCTTTGCCTTCTCTCATCCTCAGCTGTACAAAGAAGACCAAAGAGGAGCGAGGGGTTATTATCAGGGAAACACAGCACGGATGGAAGGCGAGAAGGAGGAAGGAGCAGCCCTCACTGAGGGCCGCGTTCTCGGGGCACAGAGCGGCTTTGCCGCAGCCCCCGGACAGTTCGTGAGGGGGCAACCCCCGCTCCCTCCGCGGGCAAGAAACCACGGGTGGGAACAGCAGGAACGGGAGGCGATCTGGGGCTGCTCCCGGCGTGCCAGGCCCGGGAGGCGCCGTAGGGCCGGGGATGTGCCGGGATGAGCCTTTCCCGGGCGGGCGGGTCCCTCTAGCGGCCCCTGAGCCCGGCAGCGGCCCCAGCCGAGCTCCCGGAGCCTGGGGACAGCCCCGCGGATCAGCAGCCCGGCTGCGGTCCCCACACACCCTCCCGGTGGCGGTGGGCTCGGCTGGCAGGCGAGCCCCGCTCCCCGTGTCCCCAGTATGGGAGCAAGCATGCCGGCGGGCGGGGAAACCAGCAGCATGGGATCCCCCCTTTGCCAGCAAGATTCTCAGAACCCCCGTGTCTACCCGCACCCCGTTCGGTAGGGTTTATCCGAGAATCATAAAATACCCCGAGTTATAAAGGAGCCACAAGGATCATCGAGTCCAACCTCTGGCCCTGCACAACATAGCATCATGTACCCGAGAGCTTTTTAAACTCTGACAGGCCTGGATCTGCAGCCAGTTCCCTGTGGAGGCTGTTCCAGTGCACAGCCACCCTCTGGGTGAAGAACCTTTGCCTAACATCCAGGCCACTTTCCCCTCCTCAACACAGCTCCATGCCATTCCCTCAGGGAATGCAGAGAGAATAGAGCAGTGCCTGCCCCTCTGCTTCCCCTCATGAGGGTGTTGAAGGCCACAATGAGCTCTCCCCTCAGTCTCCTCCAGGCTGAACAGACCAAGTGACCTCAGCCACTCCTCATAAGGCTTCTCCTCCAGTCCCTTCACCATCCTCATGGCCTCCTTTGGACACTCTCCAATGGCTTCATGTCTTTTTTATATCAAGACATACAAAAATGCTCTCAGAACTCAAGGTACGCCCGCACCAGAGCGGAGCAATCACCTCCCTCGTGTGGCCAGCGCTGCTGTGCCTGATGCACCGCACTGTCTGCTCATGTAGAGATTGGTGCACCACGCACATTAAAGGAAGAAAAATTTCAGTGAAAGGTTGATTCGCACAAGGAATCATTACTGGGACAAAAACCTAACAGGAGCCAGTGGGCAAAGGTTGAAGGCTGGTTGGGGAACAAGGGAGCTGCAATACAACTTTCCTCTCAGTTAACCCTCCCCTAGCACTGCTCCTGGGACAGCCCAGTGCCAGAGGCAACGGAGGTTTCCCAAAAAGAGAGCCTGACATTTGCTCCCCCTCATGGCTGCTGCGTACTGAGGTAATAAGTCTCATTCAAGCTGAATGAGACTCCAGGGCATTCCAGTTATAGTTGGGGAGTTCAGCAGTGTGTGTACAACCTCCTGAGCAAAGGTCAGAAAAAATTGTCATTTGAAACAGTGTGCAGAAACACCTATGCAGTTGAAAAATGTGTATAGGAGAGAAAAATCACAACTCACCAGAGATCAGGTGTGCTGGCTTGGCATTAAAGACAACCCAGTGAAGTAATTTTTTCTGCGAGGAGCAGGTAGGCTCCCTCTATGTCTGACAAAACTAATCAGTGTTTGGTTTTGAGAACTGACAATCAGTTAAACCACTGAAAGATACGGACACACCTCTGTGAAATTCACATTTCAAAACAAACCCTGGGAAAGCCCTCTATCATTTCCAGCCTCTCAGAAGGTAACTAGCCTGGCAGGACTTAATTCTAAGTACTTATGAACAATACCAGTAACTACAGAAATAGCCACTTACCTCTCTATTTAAAGTAATGACATTAATTATAATTCATATTTTTGAATTGGACTTGTTTGTGGCTACTGGACTCGAGGTTTTGTTCACAGCTGCTCTTTACCACTTTTTGATACTGCACAGTGCTCTGTAAAGTGGCCAAACCCCTCATTTCCAAAATCTGCAGCCCCTCTCATACTCACAAGGACAAAGCAAAGCACAGGGCAATGGAGAATTATGCTCTGGGATTATAAAGCGGTCAATGACTGGGATTTTATTCTAGGAAAGAAAAATAATGCTGAAGTGTGAATAACTGAAGTCTTACAGTCTTCATACATTTTCTGTGAACTTCTATCAACGGCATGTCTGAATTTGGTGGAATACTGGGCAACAGGACATTAATGCATACTCTGGGTACTGAGGAGGGGAGCTTTAAAGTCTCAGCTGAGACCAGAACATGTACACAAAGAAACATACAGGCCACACAAATATTTGTACATGAACATAGAGCTAAAGTTCCACAAACAATCCTTTTCAGAATTAGAAACTACCAAATATAAGGGAGCCATGATGGCAGATTTCTTCTGAGCAAGAGGAGAACTTAAACGGAAAGGGTTCTTTCTAATTCCCTTAGCATTTTTCAAGAAGTTGTTTCTCTTGCATTGCCTAACCATTAATTTATACCCAAATGTTTCAGTTGGTTCCTGTCAGCTGTCCTATTCCATTCCTGTTTCTGGAAAAGTGAATCTAGAATTGTATATGCAATTCACTCACAGCTTGAATTTTCTTTTTCTTCTTTTTTAAAATATAGGCAGCACAAAAGCCACAGAAGTACTTGGGCTGCTTTGCAAAGCAGAAAGAAAAATTATGACAGATTTTCTGACTCCTGTGCTTCCATCAACATCTTTTTTCTGTCCCATATGTTTTCTTCACTGTCATACAGACACAAAACAAAGAAACAAATAAACAAAGCAAAAAGCCAGACCTGGAAATTTTTTTCCAAGTTTTGTTGGATTCTAAGGGTAAGAGGGAAAAAAAAAAAAAAACAAAAAAAAAAACCCAAAACAACCAAGGATCAAAAAAATCAATCCAAATCTTTCATCACAAATGAAAGGCCAGTTCCAGTTATTTATGCTGCATTTCCAAGGGAATACACAGTGGCAGTATGATCCCATCTCATTCCATTCTGCTGTGGAATATATTGCTATAGAGGAGGTAATTACAGATATTCAGACACCCTCAAGACAAGCTAGTTTCAAATACTAGAGAACTCATATTTTTGGGTTGTTTGGAGAGATGTTCGAGCAGCAACCCTGCATTCATCGTGGTCAAAGTGGTGCAAACCACATCCTCCTCAGTTGCCCAGAAATGCGTGCGTAGAATTTCTTTCCAGATAGTGCTCTTTACAATATTCAACATTTGTTTGGTTCAAAAATATCATGGGCTCTTTCTGAAGTAGTTCACCATATAATAAGCAAGTGTGGAGTAAACTCCTTCCCTTATTCCCCTATTCAATTTATTTCTTTCTGTCACTACGTGACTTATCCAGACAAATGTTCTGGCATGGGAGGTCTCCTTGCTCAAATGCATCTCGTGGAGTTTCATTGCTGTAGCAGGGAAGTTCAAACATTGTCACCAACGTCACAGGAGATATAAAGTGAGTGATCTCCATCACACATTGTACCTCTCAAAGGCCTTGAAGTAAAATGAAACAAGTTGATCTGAAACAAATAAGGATAGGAGCTTCCCCAGGCCCTGGTAAGGAAAAGGAAGACTGATGGTGAGCCAGTCTGCCGAGTGTGGCTTGGGGCACAGCCAAAATGAGTGAAATCCACAATCCAGCACTCAGGAACAGCCTCCCAAGAGATGAGTCTGTGTTCAGCTGAGCTGGTGTCCCAGCAGCAGCTGCAGAAGGACAGTGTGGGGACACACTGGCTCAGTTTCACAGGGCTGAGGTCACTGCAGTCAGGGAAAGGCCAGCCCAAACACACAACCAAGGAAGATGACAGGCCTGTGTCCCTTTAGCCCTGCCACTGAAATGCAAACACTGCTTGCTACACAGTCTGCTGTCATTAAGGTATGGTCGCTTCTGAGCCTTTTGAGGGCCTTTTTCATATAAGCAAGTCCCTTGCTGACCAATTAGTCCAGCTTGAACTTTGCTTGGCATCACACTGTGGAAACAATGCAGACCATGAATATGCTCCAGATGACTCTGGCCTTTGTTGCCAGGAATGGAATGAGGAGCATCACTGCCCTCAGCAATGCATTTTCTGATCTGGCTCTCTATACATATAAAGCACGGCTTAATAACCCAAAATATAAATTCAAAATAATCCTTTTTTAATGAAGCAAAATATTAACACATGCTACCATTTCCTCCCTGGTCTTTAGAGCTATATTTTTATTTCCTTCTTTCACAGTACATCCCCCACACTGTGGTTGCCCAGAGGTTGATCTTTTCTTAGTTCAGTACTACTCACTTCTTCACAGCTGACCCACTGCTCAGAGAGGCTGCACAGACCACAAGGCAGCCAGAATCTGATACATGACTTCTATATGCAGAATTACTGCCCACAAATTCACGGGGTTTTCCATTTGCACATTTCCAAGTGTGTCTAAAGAGCCGTCAAGCATCTGGACTTGTTGTCAAGTACAGAAATACAGATATTATCTTGTTCCAAAAAGCTAAAGGGTGGTCCCCAAGCACAAAGAGATTTTAAAAAAAGTTAAAAATAGAATCTAACAATAAACCAGACATTCATATCAGCCAGCAGTTTGTCCTGTCAGGTGGGTGTTTTGTCTAGATGTTGCAGGACTCCTTCCTTCCAGGCTACTTCTGCCTGAAATTCATGAAATCCAAAGATGTCAGCCAGCACCATTTGTGGAACCCCGTGATAGTTATGGGAGATCATTGTGATGTACCATTTCCTTGCTGACCAACTCATCTCCTTTTCAAAGCTGTTAATAAGCCCAAGCTGTAGCAATCTAGGCACAAAACTCAAGTAGGAAAAGAAGAACTTAACAAGAAGTACCTTATTTTCTATTTTAATAACAACAACAACAACAAAAAAAATCCACCAGAAAAAGAAAAAGCCATTTCATTCTACACTTCCATTTCACTGGTGGGTGTGTTTTCTCCAGTTTTTTTCAACATCAGATATTTAAACAATCCAGCCTTAAGTCAGGAGCTCAGAGTGGCTTTGTTGTTTCGGGTTTTTTTCCTCTTTGTATTTAACACAATCCCCTTGCTTTACTGTCTGAGCTCCTCATTGTCCTTTACAATAATTAAAATAATGCATCTCCAGGAGAAACAGGGAAGTTTCCTTTGTTCTGTGTCCTCAGTTAGAGATAAAAAATCATGCCAGAGAGAGAGACAGAAAAGGAGAAACTATTGCCCATGATGATAAAAGAAAACAGCTGCAAAGAATTAAACCCAAGTCTTCTCACCTACTATGACATTATTTGATTCCCTCCTTAGGCTTCATTATGTTATTTTTTAAAGCCTGTAAAATGTTAAAGTCAGGAAACAAGTAAGGGAGCTCCTTTGACATAAAAATGCAGACATTTGATGAAACAACATAGAAATTTATTATTTTTGGCTAGTCTCTTTATTGTTAACCTTTACTGTTTGAAGTCATAGCTGGGATTTCAGAAAATAGTACAACTGAGATTTGCTTAATTTGCCATTAACAGCTGTGGTGTCAGATCCACTGGGTTTTCAATCATTTTAAAATCCAGGAACAGAGTGTAAGCCAAACACTAAAACTGGGACTCAAACAAGTGGGATTTTAAGGCAAAATTTGAAGGCAAAAATTTTAAAGCAAAAACCATCAGAGACTCTGTGAGTAATCAGTGAAAACAAGCAAGGCTGTTGTCAGTTGGTGTTTTCAGAGATGGTGAAAAGTTAAAAATTATTTCACATGAGGAAATTCTGCATGAAGCTGGGGGAAATATGTTAAGCAGGTTTCTGTGGAAGGCCACAATCAAATTTTCACTCTGTCCATTCAACGTACCCTGAGGAAGGGTGTGATCTTCCAAACATCAAGCTGGTGTCAAGCTCTTACCATATCCAGCAGTTTTCAGATACAGCCACCACAGGATTTGAGGAGGGATGCATCCTCCTTAGGCAGGTGGTGATTTTTGGTGTGTCTATTTATGCCCCCCACACTCCCAAAGAATAGACACAAAAAACATATGGGAGTCATATTGAATGTCTGCCTTGCATCAACACAGATTCATTTCCATCTCTGCACAAACAGCTTCTGAAACCTCTAATGTGAAGCCATCACACATCAAATTAGTGATGAGACTGATAATTAAACTTTCCTAACACTTTGCAATTAAAGATTTTGTTTGTATCACTTCTCAAGACTTTTCACTGCCCAGGCTGACCCCCTTCTGCCTCAAATCACAGGAGTGCCTGGGCTAACACAGAGTCCTGGCCCAGCCCACCTTGCCAGATACCATAAGAACACTTAGACCAAAATGCTCTACTCATTGCAGAAAAAACTCCAAATGTTTCTCTGTAGCAGTTCTTACCCCCACACACCCTTTTCCTACCTTAAGAGGTTGTGCAAGACTCCCAACCCCACAAGATATTCTGGCTCTTCCAAAATACAGGGATGGAATGAGAGCTGTGAGGCTCAGGGCTGCTCCCACCACAGCTTTTCTTACCCCAAACCTAGCAAGCTCCCCTGCCTAGCAATTAAAGCTATTTAAAGACCAGCTGTGCAATTGCACACCTGTTGGCAATTCCCTGACTTCCTGATCCTTAGGACAGGCCTTTTTACAGGACAATCATCTTTCCCCATCCTTGCATGGTTTCCCTGTGTTCCTAATGTCCATTTCAATAGAATTTACCCTTATTTTCAGAGCTGGCTGTGTTGATATTTCCTTTTGTTTAGAAGATAAATCCTTAACATCTCTACATCTTCAACATAAAGAAATTCTCAGCTTCATTTAAAATGAAACCTTGAGCTTTTTGGTCCATTCTTCACCACTTAGTTGTCCCTAGTTATGGATGATTTTCCCTTTTTAAACTGAGATCACATCCCCATGTTCCAGGTCACATCACTCAAGGGTTTTTTCTACAGTTATCTCATCTAAGTTGTTAATGTTAATCTCAAAAACAAAATTTTAAGTCGTATCAGCCCCTGGTTCATTGACTGTGGAGTAAAATAGATCTTCTGTTGTCACTCCTGTGGGGTATGATTGCTAATGGTTTTCAGTCAGCATGACTAAGAAAATTTCCTGTGACACGAATCTCTGGAGTATTTCACTCTCTAAAAGTGTTCAGTAATTCTTTATTTGCATCCAAATTCAACTCCCCAGTCTCTCCCAGGAGGGCTTCCTTTGACATGTTTTCCTGGAATAATTCTGATGGAAACTAATCTACGTTACCCACATTACCACTTTTTTTTTTTTTCACATCTTTAAAATGTGTTTCTACACCTCCAACACCTTTAAAATCATTATTCTATCATTTCTGTACAGCCCATTTTCAACATCATTGCTCCTGTCATGTAATGATCACTGCTGCTCTTCCACCTCAATGTAGTTAATGATTATATTCATTTCCCTGTTCTAATAACACCTGCAATAAATACTTGTTTGGTGTGAACACCATATCTGTTGCCTCCTGACCATAGTTCTAGGCATATAAAAGTAAATACTTTGATATTGCCCACTTAACTACAGTTGGCAGCAGTTTTACTCCCTTTTCCTCTTCTCCTTGTATTATAAAAATAACTGTAAGGACTTCACTACTTTTCCAAACAATTTTATTCATTAACTTATTTAGATTTCTTTTCACACCTCTTGTTAAGTGTGATCTCAGGAAGCTGTGTCTTCAGCATTAGCCACCCCCAGATGAATCCCCTTTGCATGGCTTTTCCTCCTAACCACACTCCTTTCACAGACTGCAGTGATCTGGAGGAACTTTCTGTCCTTCCTTTCAAAGCATTTTACCAAATTTCACTAAACCAAGTCTTTCTTAACTATCACTTTCACACAGTTATTTTTTTATTCCCTTTGGGCATTGACAGCTTTTTTAACAGGGAAAATCCACTGTTAATCCTTCCTATGATCTTCAGAATCTTTTTCAGCCTCCACACCCTGCCCTAGTCCTTATTCAGCAATGTGGTTGATGGGTCTCCCACTCACCAGTGAAAACCTGACCAATTTTTTCCTTTCCATGCTTGTTTACACTCCTGGATGTGCCCTTTTAGGGCAGGTGGGAATCTTTGAGGTCCTCTCCCTACTAATCCTTCCCGACTCTTGCCTCTCCTTTGGAGTGAGGTGCTTTGCTCCTCTTCTTTGCCACCACTGTTTCTTTTGCTACTTGATTGTTTTCTTCAGCTTCACCACAGAAATGCCTCCTCCTCTCAGCATTTAACTATCAAGAAGTAGGTTTCAACCACCAGCATAAATATTTTTTCACAGACCACAATTAAATATGTGGAGCTCACAGCTGCATCTTATAGATTAAATGGATGTATTCCAAGAATTTTTCTTTTTACACATTGTCACACACACCCTCTTTTTTTTTCTTTTTTTTTTTTTACAGATATGCTAATTCTCTATTAGCACTTAAGCACACTTTTGCACTTAAGATTTTTCAAATAAAAGCTCGTGCAATAACAGTAGAAATTATATGCAGGTTTTTTTAACATATATTCATAAATATGTAACTACTGAATAAGGGAAATGGGACTAATGCATTTGCAAATCATTGCGCAGATTGATCTTAAATTATTCTTTGTGGTATTTCAGCATTTGTGAAGAAAACGTGAGGCTTAGCCAGCAATAATGCCTGCATGAAGCCATGCCTGCTATGTTTTCTTGCCAAGCAATCCAGTTTTAGCATATCAAGAATCAGTCCCCTGTGCTCTTTGCTACACTGAAAATCACAGGAGCACACTCAATAGTTGGCCCCATCTTTTCCACACATCCTTTGTGTGATCAAGAAAGATCTTTAACACATGAGCACTGCTAATTAGTATTTTTCAGTGCCTTCTTGCAGCTGATGCTGAAGTTATTTCTTGCATACAAAACAGATTTAAAAAAAAAAAATCACACTGCAGGAAGAGCTTGTTTAACAAAAGCTAAGTTTATCTCATCAGCTGCGTAGCTCAGCAGGAGTGATTTGACAGAGCACAGCACGGGTTGGGGGATTTTATTTTGGGCTGGCTCTGGTCTGATCCTGTGAGCTGAACACCCGTTAGCAGCTTTAGGTGAACCCCTGGGGTGCTGCAGAAAAGCTGCAGCGTTTGCTGTGTGCTCCAAGGCTGCTGGACAATACCAACCGTGCACAGTGAGCACGGGACCACCGGGAGTTTCCTTCCAAAAGCACATTCCTGACCCGGGCTAACACTGTGTGAATGCATCTGCCAACAGATGGCTGCAGAAAACAACAGCTACAGGAGAGTCCCAAGGACAGAACATGGACACCAGCTCTGGTGTGATCCAGCCTCTCCATACCAGAGATCAAATCTCTTTTTGCTCATTTGACAGGCCCTATTTGAAATGTGTTTTTCTAAGAATGTGCTATAGAGGGATGATGACAGCTGCAAGCTGAGAGCTAAAGAATGTTTTGTGTTCAGCCAAACATTTCCCCTGTGCCTTAGCATCTTCTATGTGTTTCTTATTCTCTCCTCTATACCCTACCCTAGGCTGTCTCCTACACCAAAATTAGCTCCAATTAAGGCATTAATATCATCAGTTCAAAACTGCTGCAGCTGGTCAGATGTGGGCAGTACTAACTAACAAGAATTACATTTTTTCCTTTCTTACACTAGACTGATAACAGGACAAGAGAAAGGCTTAAAATACTCACAGGAGAGGAAAAAATTTCCATTAGTCTGAGGTGCACTTTACAGTCACTGTCAAGATGGGGTTTCCATTTGTGTATCAGAAATTCAGATTCTTTCTAAAAGAGGGAAATGATATGCAAACAATATTCTAATAGAAGACAAAGACTGGGATTTTGAGTGCACAGAAGAAAGATTTATTTCAGGTTATGGTTTCCACAGCAACTTTTCATTTTATCCCTCATGTCTATCTGTCTTATAAGGTCTTTCACAACATTTATATATAATGAGATGTTCTGTTGATTGGAAATTATTAAGAAATTAATTTCTCAAGGAAAAAACCTTGTAACTTTTCCTGTGTATATTCACAGCTTCACACACAGAGCAACGTACCTATGAATGAAGATGTTTGCATATATACTTTTTTTTTTTTTTTTGCTATCCATAGCAGCATGAAATTGGCAGCCACTGTTGATTACACAAGAATGACAATGATGAAGAATGTGATAGTCAGTGTAGCTGGTAGATATTCAGACCTGGAGGCAAACAGTGCCCCTGAAGGTGTCAGAACTTTGCAGGCACTAACTTGCCTGATTAAGGAGGCAGCCCTAACAATACACTGACTGGTGGTGCTGGATTCCAGTCTTCCTGAGCTGCACAAAAAGATGAGCAGCCAGACCGAGGTTTTTCAGTAGTGGGCTCACTCATCTGTTTATTCCACACAACACTCCTCTCACACAAGATGGAGTGAGTTACAGGACACTTCATGTACTAAGCACGTTGTTCTGCCACGTGTCTGTGCTGTTTTGCACAGAAGAGGGGCTTGTACTCTTCAGAAGTCATAAATCTAACACAAAAACCTATTTCAGGGGGCTGTTCATCGTTTCTTTTTCAGATGTACACATGGAAATCTAAAATATAAGCACAGCTAGACACGAACATTATGAAATGACAGTATAAACGCTGTTGGACTGTGGCAGAAGTGAGACAAAAATCAATCCCAAAAGCACTTAGCCTTGTTTGCTCAGCAGTACTTATTGACAGCTGAGAGAATAGAATGAGTGGAAATGAAATTTTCAGAGCTCAGTACACAGTGATGAGATTAAAGTCAGAAGACCTAGAGAGGGACCATTGGCATAAAAATGCCTTAATAACATAGAATCCGATGTTTACAGCATCTTCTTTCCTATTATAGCTCTGCTGGTGACTAAGCCTTGCCTGATGCATTGACCTTGGCTGGCTACCACCTGACAGTGCCCAGCCAGACACTCTCTCACTCCCTCTCCTCAGCACAACAGGGGGAGAAAATATGATGGAAAAGTTCGTGGGTCAAGATAAGAACAGGGACATCGCTGATTAGTGTCATGGGCAAAGCAGACTTGACTTAGGGAACTTAATTTCATTTACTAGCAATTAATAACAGAGTAGGATAATGAGAAATAAAAAACAAAATTGAAACCACCTTTGTTCTCACTCCCTCTTGGAGTCCCACTTGGTTAATTCCTGAGTTCTTCACTGCCTCCAGCACATGACAGGTGTATACAGATTGTGGACACAAAATCAAGGAGCTGACAACTTATCATTAACAGCAAAGACCACAGAGTCAAAAAGACCAGGTCACAAAGACATCACAGGTGTTACAGTTGCTAGAGGAGAACCACGGAAAACATTATTTTCTCATCAGAGAAGAAAAGCTGTGACAAACTGACGCCAGGAATGTTAGATAAAACTTTTAACTGCAACTTCAAACTTAGGAACCCTGAGCACTTCACTGAACTGGCAAGTACCCTTTGGATATCTGCTCCATTACCAGAGTCTGTAGGAAATTTCATTACCTTCACTTTAACTCTGGTGTTGAAATTTGTGATTTAAAACAATTATTGTTCATAATCTGAAGTCACATTCCAGTTTATAAGGCTCATAATGCTTTGTCACCATTTATTTCCATATTCAGTGAAGAGAAAGAGGCATCACAACACCTGCTATTTCCAGAAGACAAATTGTTCATAGATTAATCAGAAAGCAGACATCATCATTATTACAAAGAGTGTCCTATGAACAATGTGAGTGAAAATCCACACAATAAACAGGAGCATTTTCATCTATAATCACATCTGGTGCTAAAAAGCTCAAGTGACATTCAGTCAACTGTGCATTTGACTAATAGTCAACGTGAAACAGCAGTGTCATGCTCCCAGGCTTTTAAATATTTTTTTCCTTGTGACAATGTGCAAATAGTTCACTCCAATTCGCAACATTTTTAGTAGCTCTCTCACAATGATTATTCAACAAACAGTCAGCATTTTCCTACACATTTTGTCAGTCTAAAATACCTGCCTTGGTTAAATTATATTTCAGTGCAAATAAAAAGAGTATAGGGTCACCAAAAGTGTACTTATAATTAAAGGGGGAAGGGGGGAATCACGATAAATATACTCATTTAAAAAAATTCAAGTTGCTTATTTTTGAGACACCAAATGCACAATTTGAGTTATTCTTTGGGTTATGACAAGCCTATTCCATATAAAAGCAGCATGACAGAAAATATTTAAGTGATTTATTTCTCTTTCTCAAATACTCAACAGGTCAGCTCATCAGCCCAAGCTGATGAAGCAGGGCACACACAGCTCTGGTCATGGCAGGCAGAGAAGAAGCCACCAAAGCCCATGCCAGGAGCTCCACATTTGACAAAACTCTGCCCTTCAGTCACAGTCAACAGTGAAAGTACCTATAGAAGCTTTATTGATGTCCCAGCCTTTCTTACAACCAGCCCCACAGCCACATTAATTATCTTTGGCCTGATAACTTTTATTAATCATACACAACAAGTCTAAAAAGCATAAGGGCCAATTTTATTCCAGGATAGCCTATGTCATTGCCAGAGAACCTCATTTCAGTGCTAAGTCTGCTCCATTGATGTTTCTCATTTCCATATCCAGTATAATATCAAATAGGTTTTATTTTCCATCAAATTATCAATGCAAACAGAAAGATTAATTGAAAAAGAAATATGTTAAAAATTAAAAAATAAAGATGACAAATACTAGATCATCATCTGTCATGTGCAACCATCTACCCAGCAAACAAAACAAAACAACAAAAAACCCCTAAAACTCTTCTATTTTTACATTTCTGCTAGATGTTTTGGTTTGACCTTCTGTGTTTCGAGGTCATTCATGTCACTTTCTGGTTTCCAACACACAACTTTAAAGATAATTCAGTTGCCAAATGGAAAGAAAAGTGCTATCTTTACACCAGCAATCTTTTACACTGGCACAGAAATATGTCCATTATTTTTTTTGAGGAAAGGCAACACATACATCAGAGTCACTTTCAAACAAAATTAAGGTATTTCCCTAATTCAGTCTTCCAAAGATCCAACTTTTTCTAGAGCTGTACTGATATTTAGAGAAAGAGAAAAAAACTTACTAAACGGCCCTTTCTGTCCCACCACTGTCAGGTCAGGAAAGACAAAGGCTTTTGTGGGTAAGTTCTGAGGCTTCAGAGTTGAAATACAAGTTCAAGTAGCTGCTATCATTAGTAGCTGAGCTGGCTACTTGTGCCTACACTGTTATAAGCACACATAAACAGATCTTGGGCTGTAATTCTCATAGATTGTCTGTGGAAATCCAGGAGGCTGGACTGCTTCTCTTCTCACACATGAAGGTGGGAGCTCATAGGTTTTAATCTGCAACAGGAAGAAAAACATGTACCATTGTATTACATTGTAGAATTTTGTGGGACCATCATTCCTGCAAATCCCAAACAAAAAGCAAGAGCAGGAGAAACCTGGTAGGTAACATTACTGTTGCAAAAGAAATGTGAAGTGATTTCTCTGAGTAAAAGGGTAGAGCACAGAGGGTGAAACATGACCTGACAGACAAATGAAAGAAAAGCCTTCAAAAAGCCTCAACAGGACAGCATTTAAATTTTTTTTCTCAATATGATTGAAAACAAATTTTGAAATGCTGATATCTACAGCAAAATAGATGAAAATGAACAAGACTAGCTTCTCTGAGAACAAAACACCAAAACAAAACAAAAACAAAAGCAAAACAGACAGACCATAAACAATCCAATTTAGGCAGCTAAAATCATTGGAAGTCTTTGATCTCTGCAACTCCCCCTCTCATCAGTGAAATTGTCCTGAATGCCACACAGAGCACATCAGGAAACACAGCATTCTAACTTCAGAGCACTCTGACTTGTTTGCAACAAACAAGGCACACAACCATTAATTAAATCATGAGCAGAAACCAAAGTAGGAAATAATTGGTCTTTCCATGTGCATTAAGTGAGGCAGAAGCCCTGAGGAAAAGCAGCACATTTTCATTTTGTTAAGCACATATCAAACACACTGGAACTAGAGACTAAGTAAAAGTTGTGGTGGCAGATTTATCACTGCTGACTTCCAAGTATATGAACTGCCATGTGAAAAATAAAAGTTTCATAGCTGTGTTTGTCTCCAATACAGCTAAACAAAGTGGATCTTTTTCCCTCTTTGTAAAAGGCTGGTTCCATCCAATTTTTAATCAGGCAGGCTTCTGCCATTAAGAATACACATTCTTAAATAAAACATCTGAGTAAAGACTACTCTGTGAAGCAGAAGTGTGGAAATATTAAGTTTTGGGAGTTAAAATTCAGCATTGAAAATGTAACTTATAGACAGGAAATGCACTACTCCACTCTCTATCCAGTGCTTAAACAATTGCTCAAATACTCTGATTATACACAAAGATAGGGCCATCCAAACAACAGACATTCTCACAGATGATGTGTTCCTCATTCCCCCCTCCAAGAGCTCACAGTTAAATGGGAGGTTTCTCAGAGTAGATACATTGCAAAGAAATTAAAAGTTTTAGTGAAAAATACACCAAAACCTGCAAAGCACACACACAAAGCTCACTTACTGTTGTGCTCTGCCGTGTCCACTTACATGAGCAGCAAGCTGAAAGGAGGATTTCAGGAAGTTACAATTTGATGGTGCAGGGTACACAGCTGCTATATCTGGAGTTCTCCTCTAGCTGCCCCCAGCTCTTGAAAGACTTTCCTCAAAATAGTTATCCTCACATGTTAAGTTCTTATGTTTTTACATCCTGCTCTTTAACACACTCTTGTTTTAATTTTCCCTTCATTGAAACTTTTGGTCATGCTAGGTGTCCTGGTTTCTGCTGGGGTAGAGTTCATTTTTTTCTTAGTAGCTGTGTTTTGCATTTAGTATGAGAAATTAAACAAATCACCTATCTAATATGCCCAATGCATATTATCTGAAAGATATCAAAGTACATTTGGCCTATTCTTACACTTGCTCAAGGGAAAACTTTTTACTGCTCATGGAAACAGTGGTCATTTGTGTTTAGTTTATTAACTGTCATTCTTAAGAATAGAATTTTGTGCCAGTAAATGAAGTACAAACAAAATAATTCTAAAAACTCAAAGCCTGCCCTATTCTCAGAAAGAACACTTTTCATCCTGAATTAATCTCTAACATGTCTGCAATGCATTAATACCACAATACCTATGGCTCTTCCCAAACCCAAGATTTATTTTAAATTGCCACTCCTTATTTTATTAGGACTTCTCCAAAAGGACAGTGCATGTAGGAACATTTTCCTCAACCCTTGCCTCCCACCTCAGTCTCAGCAGTAAAGTGCACATCCTTGTACCTGCACATAGCCAGCTATAGGATTGTAATGTATTTTAGGTTCATCAAAGGACTCACCTCTGCACCTGAAAATCAAGCATAAAGTGACAGCAGTGACAGCACTGACACCTGCAGCTGCTCCTATCAGGATGTAGAGAAGCCTATGGGAAGTGTCTGAGTGGTGAGAAAAGAGAACAAGTTACAAACCTAGATGTCAGTATCCATGAATTTGTGACATAACTGCCTACCTTAACTGGAGGAAAAAGCTAATCCTCTGCTTCCAAAAAGAAAAACAGATGAGCTGTCTGCATGCCAACCAGCTATAAGAAGCTGCCTCACACCCTGTCATTTGTGTGTACAAACATATTTTCATTTTCAACTCATCTGCCTTTACAATTTTCTTCAAGTACTATTAGCTCTGAGCAACAAAACTGAGCAGCCATCCCTGCAAAATGTTGTTATTAATGACTAGTCTACACTGATTCCTGTTCTTCATGCCTTTACTGAGATATTTTGGGGATATGAGCACTTATTTAGCTGTTCTTATAAATCCTACTGTGATAGATTTCCAACAGGTCCGGCACAGCCAGAGGAGAAGCTGAATTTTAACCTTTACTACCTTTGGAACACTTGCAAGTCACAGACAGATATGTTCCAAGGAGATTTTCTCCAGACCATCACTACTGTGGAAAAGCTGGACAAAATATTGTAGTGAAGATGCTTTTAGATTCTTACTCGTTTCTCACTATCCTACTCTGATTTGACTGGCAAGAAATTACTTTCTCTCAAGTCCCTTTTGCCTGTGACAGAAATTGGTGAATGATCTCTCCCTGTCTTCACCTTGACCCATGAGCTGTCCATTGCCTTTTTCTCCATGTCTTGTAGAAGAGGGGAGAGCAATAGAGCAGCTTGGAGGGCACCTGGCAGCCAGCCAAGGTGAACCCACTGAAAGCAGAATAAGGAATTCTTGTAAAACAGAACAGGAATTGAAAGAAAAACCCACTGAAACCTCCTCCATACAATTCCACAGACCATTTGGTTTCAAAATTATTAATTTCTCTCTCAACATGCACTAAGACTTCACCTTATAACCATGCTAACCTAGTTCCAGGGCCCTGGCATTTAGTGGGAAGAGCTGCACAGAACAGCAGAGCCCAAAGCATGATGAAAAGCAATCACAAAATAACATTATTTACATCTCAGGTCCATGACCAGAGTCTGGTTCATGGTTGGGTGAGTCACCAGGCAGGTGACAGAGGGAAATGAGCTGTTGGTCCAGTCAAAGTAGCTCACTCTGGTGACTGTTCCATTAGGGTGATGGAATTCATCCTCAGAGCTGTGATTGCTTGCAGGGATCCAGGAGATGTCAGCAGGTGGCTTTCCTGCAGATGCCTGACAGACAGCCACCCTGCTCTTGTCATGGGTCAGAGTCACCGTAGGAGGGACTGCAGAAGAAATTTTTAAAAGTCACAACTATTATTTCTATTCATATTTTATATTTCTACTTCATTTTTAGTGTAAAATCACCAACCGAGATACTGACAAATAGGTAGTATTTTTTAGTTTGTATAACCAATTAGTGAGATTTTAAAATAATTTGAAATATTAGCACATTGTTAAGAAGAACAGTACATCAAAAAGTCCAAGGTGGACACCTCAAAAACTAGTTGGCTGCATCTAAAGTACTGCTTCCTCCTCTTTTCCAAAAGGTAATGACAGATTAACAGGAGATGGGATGACAGAGAGGAGTGGATTAAATAAAAGATTTACAACTTGACTGATGAAAAGGCAGATTGCTGAAGCTTCAGGTACAATATGTAGGAGTTTGAACATGTAGAATCAAAAATCTGATAGTAGGGAAATAGAAGAGGAATTGGACAAAACTGTTCTGCTTGAAGTCAAAAAACTCATATTCTGCATTTGGCAAAGCAAGGAAAGGCTTGCACAACACCTACATCTTTATCAGAAAGGCAAGATTCTGCAGGGAACAACAACAAAAAAAAAACACAAAACCAAAACAAACTAATAAAAGAACCCAACCAATAAAACAAAAAATCAAGTGACTAAAATTAGTAATAACAATCATAGAGTTGAAAATTCATTTATTGTAATTTTTAGTTATAGGAAGGTGATTTAACTATTATAACCAAAACACAAAGTCTTCCTGTGTTCGGTTTGTGTTTTTTTTATTTTATGGAAACCTAGATATAGTTTACCTGACTATACAAGAAAGGTGATTTGATGTATTCATCATGCTTCCTAATATTCTTTTGCTCCTACCTATGTTGCAAAGAGACTAATTTAATTTTTATTTTAGTGATACAATCTTACCTATCACAGTCAGAGAAGAGAAAAAACGAAAATTCCCTTCCCTTTCGACAGTTTCACAGGTGTAATTTCCCTCATCCTCGAGGTTCACAGGGTAAATACGAAGCGCAGGGTCACTGTCAGGTGAATATTTCCAACATGATCCTCTCACTGCAGTTCTGCCTGAGTTCCTTATTCTGATCCCTTCTGTAGGACAACAGCCAGCAATTGCTGCAACTCCTCTTCCATGTCACCTCACAAAATGCTCCTTGGAGATGTTGGGGCAACTCAGCACAGCTTCACGGCCAACCTCTACACTCAGCCTGTTGAGGGCTGTGTAAGATGAAAAAAAAGACATTAAAAAGATGCTACAGCTGTTGTAAAAGCACAGGAAACTCATGGCTTCATCACCCTTAAAAATGTACTTCCTGACTGTACTAGCAGCTTTAAGGTATATATTAGTATTCCACTTCCAGATCCACCTTCCTGGAGTTTGGAAGTGCAGTGGAGATGGTGACTTTCTGCTGTGGACAATGATGCTGATATGCTGCAAGTCCTCCACCTTTATTTCTATCACTTTAAGACAGGCTTTGAAAAATTGATGGGGTGGGCAAAATAGACTCGTAAGGGACAGGAAACTACTTTTAAAAAATTTATTGTGTTCCTAAATTAGGTGCCTTGCTTCAAGTGCCAGTAAAAGCTGGGATAGCTGTCGAACACACACCTGTGGCACGGTTAAAGCCAACACCACTTGGAGCAGTAGTTTAGCAAGAGACATGTGAATCCCTTTTATTCCAAAAATAAAGCTCTCCTGCCATTGTCCCAGCTGAACAGATGTGTGTTTAGATGACCAGCTTTGGATTCCTATCAAATTTATCATTCTGAGCCACTCAGCAAGGCACTCGATTATTTTGCCAGCTGAGGTGACATTACTCCTTCCATTCCCACTAAACAATAGGCAAAATTTGCTCTGGTGTGTTATGAAGTTGCAAATACAGAGTACCAAACAGTGCTACATGTAGTTTTGGATCTTTCTCACTTACCTTCAAGCAGATTGATTGGCAAGAAAAGGAGCACAGCCAGAACTGCCCATTTCTGAGCCATCTTTAGCAGAAGGAATCAGCACTGCAGAAAATGAAAATGAAGGCAAAGAAAATCGCACGTAGTCACAAATGGTTGTGCTCATCCCCTTCAGAGAGAACACACAATAAAACCTCTGTTTCCTTTGAAAGCAGGAGTTCTAAACAAGACCCCTTGTCAACTGTCATTCTTATACTGAAGAAAGTAAGGCAAAAAGAGAGTTGAAAAGAAAAAAAAAAAAGAAAAAAGAAAATAAAGACTAAAAAAATACCAAACAAACCAAAACAAGCTACTATTTGCAGTTTTTGAAATTCCTGAATCTCTGGTACTACTCAGGATCTAGACTTCATCAACTATTTGGCGAAGAAATTATTCCTAGCCTTTGCATGCTTTTAATTTCTTGAAGAGTAACTTCCCTTTTGGGGCAGAACCAAAAGAACAACCTTGCTATTGCAAGGGATCAAAACCATATGAGTTTGTTTCTTGCTTTCACAGGTAAGGTTAACTAAAGAGGCATCTAGTAACTGCTGCTATTCTACAACTATGTAAACTTTTAAACAAACCATGTCTTATAAATGCTGCCATTTCTACCTCTTTAAAAATTTACTTTCTGAATCAGGACCCACAGCTAGAGACGGTTGGAAAACTGTGCTCCCATCCCAAGGGGAATACTGACATGATGTTTATATTCCCAAGTCAAAACCCAAGATGCAGCAGACAAGCAAACATCTCTGTGCAGTGGCTGATTCAGAAATGTCATATTTGTAGTAATAGGACTTTCCTTGTTGTTGGATCACAAACTGTTCACACCCTTATTCAAACACAACCAAGTTTCCAAGCATGTGCTGGGAGGAGAAGGAAAGGGTTCACTCTGCACCCAGAGACCTGAGTCCTCATCTGGTACCAGCTGCCATGAAAGTAACAGGCTTCAATTATGCAGCATTAAAAATTTCATTTTAAATGTGGAACAAACCACGTGAGGATGCTTGGTGTAGAGGAGAGAAGCCACAACGCTGCCACACGTGTGGCACAGGAAGAACAAACGTTGCCACAGTCACGAGCCAAATGCAAGAGCTGGTGTTTTCCTTAACCCAGTGTGATATAATGCATATTCAAGTCACTGAACCACAGAATTGTTTGGGTTGGAAGGGACCTTAAAGGTCTTCCAGTTCCAACCCCCTGCCATGGACACTTCCACCAGTGCTGCTCAGAGCTCCATCCAACCTGACTCTGAACACTTCCAGAGATGGGGCATCCACAACTTTTCTGGGCAACCTGTGCCAGCATCTTGCCACCCTTATTAGAACTGTTTTCCTGAAAGAATTGTTTTGCTCACAACTCTAACAAAGAATTGTGATGCATCTGGATGAAAACCTTTCATTACAACCTGGTAAAAATGCCAGTAAAGCCACATTGATTTATATTCTGTTACTAATATGCAACAAGCAATGCAACTCTTGCATTAAAAACAAATTTCATTTTCATTCACATAAAAACTTTGCCATAAAGGAAATATTTTGTTTTGTTTCATTTTATTCAGTGCTGTCAGAAGTTTTGGGATTTTTTTTTTTTTTTGCAATTGCGCATGCAAAAATTGCTTTCAATCAAAAAAGTTTGAAAATTTGAAAGCTGACATTTTTTTAAACAAAAAAAAAATTTAAAAACACATTTTGACCAGACTACGTACTGAACTTGCATTCAATTTGCAAAGAATGTCTCCATCTCTTCAAAAGGAAAGGGAAAGAAAAAACAACAAAACTTCCACAATTTCTACTAACAAATTCAGCATTCACCAATTTTGGTGGGTCCATAAATATTCATAACAGAATATCATCATATTGGAACTTGTCCCAGAGAAATATCTTTTTTTTTTTTTTTTTTTTTTAATGCATACCAATTTCATATACGGGGTTTATTTGCTCAAAAGAACAAGCATTAATGATTAAAAAACGGGACCTTACAGAAAGAAGAGAATATATGACTCTGTTTAAATATTAATGTATAAAACAGAATTTAATCTGCAATTTTAAAACTCACAACTCTTGAACAGTTGTGTCTCTGAGCAAGAAGGAACTCTCAAAATTCAAAAAGGAACAACCAAGCAGAGATGAAGCAAACCCATTTAAAAGCAGCAAATGAATACTTGGTGGCTCACCTTGTGTTATTGCCTTTGATGGAATTAAAGTGCCTCAATAGCTGCATTGAAATAAATCAAAATTTTTACTCAGCCACGGTGGCGGTGGCTGGCACATGTGTCATTCTTCCAGCTGGGGAATGGCACTGCTGCTGCTCAGATTCATCCCAAGGAGTGCTGAGCTGGGGGAGATTCACCCAGTTATCCTGCTCTAGAGGAGCCTGAGAGGGGAGCAGCAGCAGCTCCAGCTGCTCTGATGTCCTGATTCTCCTTCTGGGATGAGCAGGAGACTTCAGCACACGGTCCCAACGGGGATCCCAGTCCTGATGGCTGATCCCCAGGCAGCTCCTGCACACCAGGGAGCTGCAGGAATGTACCTGGAGCTCCCCTCCCTCTCTGTCCCCAGGAAGGGCCCAAATAGAACTGCAGTGGGAGCTATCTCAGTCTAGGAGATTCCATCCCAGGTACTCCCTGTGTTCAGCTGTATGGTCCTTCAGCTTCTTTTCATTGTTGTTTCTCAGATCATTTTTCTCACAGACAGATAAAGGCTCCACCCCCTCCTCCCAATGAGTCAAAAAACCCACTGGTGGAAGTGCACTGCCCTGAAGAGGATGTGGCAGATATTGAGAGAAACAAGCAGCTTTGTGACAGAATGAACTAGTTGCAATCTTAGCTGTCTGTTGTTACACATCACACAGCAGTCACAAGCCTTGAGCTATGCAAAGCACCAACTTAAAAATCAGGCAAATACATGCAAAGTTCAACTTGATTTAAATATTTACTAAGACAACCTGGAGGAAGAAAAGGTTAGGTATCCATCAGTGCATCAGTTGTCGCCACAACTTTTTTAAGGATATGCAGTATGGCACAGAGCCATTCCCGTGTTTAACTCAGCAAAATATGGTTCTGCTTTGAAGTGAAAGAACATTTTAAAGGGTACACAAGACCCTGCCTTAGAAGTCTGTTCTGTGTAAGAGGTGTCTTTAGGCAAGGAAGGGCTGGAAGGGCTGGCAAAAAGAGGAAGCAGTGGCACACATCCATATCAACTCTCTTGCTTCCTCTTACAAGGATAAGGTAACTTCTCTGCAAATCAAGGCTACATTATTTAAAATCCAAACCCACATTTTGGCAGTGAGAGCAGCAGTAGCGTCTTCTATGCAGTATTTGATGTTTCTTCCTCATCACCAAGACCACACAGCACCCAACTCAGAAGCTTTTCTGAGGTGAGAGATGGTGGTTATGCTGTATTTTCAACATCCTCAGGTCAGCCTCTTCTGCTCCTGTTTCTCCCTAGCATTGGTCCTCTGCTGGGAATTCCTCAAGTCCTTCCACTGAAAATGAAGCAACAAAATATAGCAAGACTTTGGATGCCCTGGGTGGAAGATAAAACATATCAAAATGGGCAGCAGGTAGATATTCCCAAAGTTGCAACTGAAAAGCTCTGGGGGGAGAGGAGAGGCTGTGTTCTTTCTCTGTTCTTAGCCATCTGCAGCTGCCCCCTGACAATGCTGCTGGGTGATGGACCTTAGCTTTGACTTTAGAGCCTCCTGGAGTTTTTATTCTCTGAAAGATATCCTAGCCTTGAAAACTGATCCCTGAATTCCTGTACTGGCACAGCAGACTGTTAGCACTGTCAGGGACTGATGGATCAGAACCTCCACAGCGCATTTCCTTCTCAAACTCCCTGTTTGTCTCACAGTTGCTGGCATCAGTTGAAGCCAAAGATGATTTGAAATTTAGTCCACCCAGTTTTCGAGCTAGTTTCATTCAGTTCCAAACCACAAAGCTTTCTCTACAAAATGGGAAATAGAGGGTGGATGGCTTTCTGATAGAGAGAATTAAACTAATAGAACAAGCTCTCAAAACAATCAAAAGCAAGTTATACAAAATAACTGTAAAATTACAGTGTTTAGGTAAATATACCTAAAGGTAAATAGGTTTGAAACTTCCTCCACAGCAAGGCAGAGATTTGTGCTATCTATTGAATTCATCAATATACCAATATTTAGAGTAATACCAACATTACAAAGTGTGGATTTTTCCCCAGGGGAAAAAGGTTTATCATATACAGTAGCTGTAATTCCAGAAAGCAGTTGGGCATCTCCCCTCTTCTTAGATATACTTACCTTTTTATCACTAGCTCATCTGGAAAATAGCTTAGTCCCATGAAGTTATTGCACAAGCCAAGGCATATTCCTCACATCTGTAGCTGCCTTGCAGCCAGTCCCCTCAGAGAGTAACCCAGTGTTGAAAAGGGCCAGTAGGAGCAAAGGATGAATGAGAACAACACCATACCAGCAGTTCATTCTCTTCCTCTCACAAAGAGAGAGACATTTGCTTTACACTTTCCATTTTAGGTAGAAAAAAACCTCAGTTCTTGTACCTAACACCTTGACTTTCCCAGGTATAAACCATCTGTGGCTCTCATCAATGTCAGCAAACAGATGGGGGAAAGCCCTGCTGATAATGAAGCCTGTAAAACCTGACACTTCCATGTTCAAATATCCAGAGGCAATTCTATCACAATTTGCAGAGATCAAGGAAATGTATTTCTTTTTTAACTGTAGCTGATTGCAGTGGGCCAGCAGGGCCATGCTCAGCAACTTCTACTCCTGGCCCTAGAGAATTCCCTTATCACTTGTAGGTCATTAACCTCAGAAACTTGTTGCTCAATCCCAATACTGCAGCAGATTAATCTACCACACATATGTTCATGATCTTAACTGCTTTAACTCCTGCCCCTTGTGGGCCTACTACTTTTTGCTCTGATTTCCCAGGGAAAAAGAACTGGGAATTAGCAACTCACAAGTGCAATTGCTGCTTTCAGGGCTGTGGATAACCAGAGACAAAGTCTTCCATACAAGTGATGTATGTTCTTCCATTCCGAGATGAACAGAGAGGAGATGGTTTATAGCTTGATGTTTAACTCCTAAAACACTCTGATAAGCAGCAGGATGTATCTCAGGCTCCCCAGATGAAAGTTTCCTCCCCATCTTTCAGTCAGAGGTACTGGCCTTGCCCTCCACAGCCAAACATGATGGAATTGCACCACAACTGCACAAAAAGAAGCTACAAACCTCAAGTAATTCCTGCCCTAAAAAGAACACAAATAGCAGAAGACCTGATGTATAGCAGAAATTAAACCCCAGGTAGTCCTTCCTCAGCTGTCAGTCTTACCTGTAGCATCACTAACCATAGTTTAGGCAGTGCTAAGCAGGAATAGAGACACAGCACATAGCTGACCTCTCTCCTTCAGCTCTACACTGCTCCTTCTCCTTCACATTTCAGGGAATTTTCTCTGAAATTTACAGCTTCCCCATTCCATGGACAGCTGTGAAGATCCTGCAAGAAGCCCCAATCAGCTGGGAGACAGCTTCTCCAGCCTCAAAGAGCTGCATTCTCTGCCCTCATTGCAGTCATCACACAGAAGAAGATAGGTATTTTACTTATTTATGTATTTAAGGAAGGAAAAAAACCTGTTCCCTGTGTTTACAGAGCATCTATACCAACACTTACAACCATTAAATACATACTGCCATTGTATGGTAAAGGAGGAATAGTTTTCTCCCTTTCTATTTTTTTTGTTTTGTTTTGTTTTGTTTTTTAAACAAGTGGAATAAATTGGTTGTATAACAAAATGTACCTAAAATAGAAACCCACATCTATATTGGAAAAAAGCCACACATCCCACCTCTCAAATGACAAGTAAAGTCATGTGACCAGGGTCAGGATGCCATTTATCACTGCCTACACTCTCTTGGTGCAGCATAAATCACCAAAGGGGATGTCTGTCCTTTTTCCTTCCTCACCATGTAGGTTTCACTGCTGTCATAGACTCCCTTTCTCAGGAGCCAGTTAGCACCTACAGCTCTGTGTCATTGGTCTAGGAAAAGTCTCCCTGCTGGTTTCCAGTAAAATTTCTCACCTCATTTCTTTTCTGGTTTTCAGCACCTCAGGCAGATTTTAAGCTCCATTTAAGGCAGGATGATGCAGGAGAGTGG
Organism: Muscicapa striata striata; assembly: GCA_030060385.1. Lineage (NCBI taxonomy): Eukaryota > Metazoa > Chordata > Aves > Passeriformes > Muscicapidae > Muscicapa > Muscicapa striata. The sequence goes on along the minus strand of JAREIS010000058.1, from coordinate 2,838,176 downwards.
AGTTGCTGGGAGGAGTCCTACAAAATGTCCTTATTCAGGTTTCTGCTGAGCAAACTTCCTCCCATGTTTTGTAGACCAATGGTCTGCAGGTGAAAACCACAGTATAAATTCAGGTCATCACCCACAAATGTTAATGCTGCCACAGGACTGTGGGCATTGCTGATAAATAATCTTAATTTTCTCCTCTTCCCAGAGTGGCTTAAAGTACAGGCCAGAGGGGAAGTTCCTGAGGATGAGGTGGCAGAGCTTCTCCAGGCTGGGGGAACATGCACATCTTTGACTCCTGATTCAATGTCCAAAAGAGCTGTGTGAAAGGTTGAGGTGCAGCACTATGACACAAATAAGAGAAAGAGAAGATTAAAAAAAAATTGAAACAAGGTCAACTAGCACACAATCTAGAAGTGTCAGACAGGGACTCAGAAGCCTCTAGCTCCCCACCACAAGGACTTTGCTGAATGCATTCATGCCACAGACCACAGCTTTTTTGTCACCCCTGCCCTCAGGCCTGTATAGGCTATGTACATATATAGGCTATAGCCATATGCCTGTGTCTGTGCACAGCTAAGAGCTCACTTAAAATACATGAAAAAAACATATCTTAATTTGCTAAAAGTGTCTGTGCTATAGCCATGTCTATATGTAATGCTACATACATGAATATTTTTTAAAAATCATTAACTAGAGGTGCCACTTTATGCACACACTTGGAGCTGCTGCACTCACAGCCCTCTGACACAGCAGGAAAAGTTAATTGGCTTGTTTGCAAAAAACAAGCCAATTGTTTGTTTGGAAATCTGAGTTTTGCACATTGTTTCCACATAGTTTGTTGTCAGAGCTAGTTTATGGCTTTTGTAATGATAGAGTCTCTGGCAAAATTATTTTAAAACTGCATCCAAAGGGATAAACTAGAGGCAACTCTGAACTACACAGGCTTCCAACAAACCTGAAGAAGGTAATTCCTTGTGTAAAAGAAGATGACCTGTGGACAACTGATGGCATGGAAGGTACCTGCAACTGAACAATGAAGAAAACAACCTCACTCAAGGTCCAGATTTAGTGAGTCCAGCACCTCTACTCCATCAGGGTTATTGCATATATGCTGCAAAACTTCTGCAAAGCAGTTTTAATGCAGCTAACAAGGGCATGAGGAACCTTGGGGTTTAGCTTTTATATTTTTCAGATTCTCTGCTGCTTGGTGTGTAACTCTGAAACTTCATATTAGGTGTTAGTAAGTTCTCTGCACAGGGTAGTTGGACAAAACAATCCCTTCCCAGCTAGAGAATCAAGGACAACCAGTGCCCAAAAAGCATAAACAGAGAAGGGAAGGGGCAAGCCAGGGGGCTGAGACTTCATAGCCTGGGGCTGTGCTTGGATAATTAACCCCAGTATGTTGATGAACCAAAACTTACAAAAGTGTAAGAACTTGTGACTGGGATCCATCTTGGATTTGATTTGGCCAGGCTCTTGCACTGTTCAAGGTGTATCCTTTCAATAAATACCTGTTTTATTCCTTTTGCTCTGCCTAGTCTCTGCTCCAGGTCAGCCTTTCCAGGCAGCAGTGGGGTGAAGGATCCTGACTGAATGCATACCTGGACAGTTAGCTTGAAAATCCATTTTCACTGAAAACATTTTGATCTGGAAGCTTTGGACTAACAGTCTGTATTTCTTCATAGGCTCTAGAAACATGTATTGCACAATCTACTCAAAGTTTTATTTTGCTTGTTTACATGTGGCAGTTCTGAGATGCATAAAGAACTTTCATTCTTTCCTGTGAAACAGGGAGGTGGCATTGCCCTGGCATGGGACAAGAAATAGATTTCTGAGCAGGTCCTGAAAGGCAAACCCAGCTCTGGCTCTACCATTATCAAGGACATGGAGAGGTCACACTGACTTGTGCAAGAGATTTTTGTTCGGGAAAAATCAGTGTTTTCTTACTAGTGAAGGACACCCACAGAATGCCTCCCCCACTCTCCATTGGCTGCACTATGATGTAAAAATGCTCATTAGGCCTTGGCCTTGATTAACTGCATCTGGGCTGAGTTTCTCCTGAGCATATCAGTAACACTCTGTTCCCAGGAACTAGTGCTGCCTAACAAGCTTTTGGTTTTTAGAAAACAGCTTTGGAAACTTATTTTTCTTGCCCAAATAATAACCTGAGTTCAGGCCTAAGCTATTGGCTAAATCCAAGCCTAAATTTGGCAAGGCAAACCTCTCTGAACATTGGGAGGGCCTTCCTTTATTCCTTTCTATCCTTATCTTTTCCCATCTTTACCCTTTTTCCTTCCCCAGCATCAGTTTAGATCATTTGCAGTTGATTTTAGTTGTAGACTGATTGATTTTACATTTTAGCATGATTTTTCTCTGTGCTTTAACCATCTAGCAAGCAGCAGAGTGAGCCTTGCCAATGCATTTTTTCATGCTTTCACTTTAATATTAAACCTGCTTTTGCCAATTCCTTTGATTGATTCTTTGAGTCGTGACAAAAATAATTTACATTTTCTTGCTACTCAAGGCAACTCATGTCACAGAATTCCTAGTCTTGAGGATGTGTCTTCCCTAGCAGTACCTGCCTCTATAAAAGCTGTTGTGCCTATCAGGCAGAATGCACAGGTATTAGGAGCTGGAGTTTCACTAGGTGTGTTCATGCTGCCAGTTACCATGGATATACTCTGATGTTCCCTCCCTCCCTCCTCAGTGTAAAGTGTCTCTCTGGTGTCTTACTACTCACAGACCTGCTGCATGCACCTTGGTTTTATAACCCTTCACCTCAAGGACTCATATTCACAGTTGTTGCAAAGCAGGATATTTGGAAGCAGCTTCTGTGTTTATACACAGCATAGAATACTGAATGCCACGGAGTTAAAAATCCCCTTGAGCTCAAGAAAACTGCCTCTTTAAAATTCCTACTTCATCTTCCAGTGCCTTACAAAAACAACAAAAAAGAAAATCTCCTTAGTCTCTCCACAGCTATTCCTCATAGTTGCCAGGAGGTGGAAACATAGCTTACACCAACCTACAGGAGAAGCATCGTGCTGATGTGCAGTTGTACAGCATGTTGCCTGCTGAAGAATGGTGCTAAAAATATCTGCAGTTTTAATATGAACAATTTTTGGCTCATTGGAGACCAAAACATAGCATCATACAATGCTCTCCCTGTGTCTCACCACATCCCCTTCCCCCATCTAGCAAGACATCCATACTGCTTGCTATGGATGCCCTTAAAGCAGCTGGTTCTGCCAGATGTGACTTACACATTTATTTCAACAGGAATCCAAAATCAGGCTGCCTGTGATTGAAAGGCTCCCACAGCAGCAGCCATTGCACCCCTTCAGAACTGATAAACAATCAGATCCCTTTGCAAAGTGACAAGGAGATAAATTTTCACTTGGTCTGTGTGTGCTCTGACACTCAAACATTACACACATGTCCAAGTATGAAAAACATGGCAGAGATCAGCAGTGCTCACCAGACACCACAGAAACAGATGCAGGTGTAACCATCTTCCCCTTGCCTTTGGTACCAAATTTTAAGGCCTGAGAGAGAAGTCCTTTCACAAAAGGCAAATTTATATCAGTACTTGGAAAGGGGAAGAGGGACATAGCAGTGTTAAAAGGCTGTAGCAAAATAAGCTTTCAAAATATCACAGAGTTGGGTAAAGCATCACAACTTCTTTTGGTTTCTGTTTATACACAGGTGAGTTTGACACTAACTTTGTTTCTGCTTCCTGTGCATTCCCCATCTTGAGCTCATCCCACTGAGTGTTCTCAGCTTTCCCAGAGCAAGCTGTAGAGCACAGAGGATGGACTAGAAATTAGCCAGAAGATATTTCAGAGGAGAGAACAACACAGGAAATCCTTCTTTGCACAGAGAACAGTAGAAGACAAGAGAAACCTCCCTGCATGGGAGGCAGGTCCCAGAAAGTGCAACAGGAAAAAGAATGGGGAAAGGGTGTCAATAAATATATAGACAATGCCAGAAATCTGCCCAAGAGGCTTGTGGTGTTATAAAATCAAACATGCATCTTATTTTCAGAAAAAAAATGTATATATCCTCTTACCTTTGACATACACAATTATCCAGGATATCATGACCACAGCCCACATCTTTTCCAGTCCAGAATCCACCATGAGAGCTTTGTTCTGTTCCTGGTAAACTCCTGTACTCTCTGTAGAACTGATAGCCTGATGCAATGATGACAAACATGCAAATAAAATTCTGCAGAACTGCATCTTTCCTTACCTAAAAATTGGTGTCAAAAAGGTGACTAAAAAGAAAATAAGAATTGCAGCTTCAAAATATTTTGGAGAAAACTTTAAGAAGGAGAAAGATGAATGTAAATCTCAATGTTTTAACAAAGCTGGGGAACAGCTTGAAAGGAATATGAGCAGGATAAAATAACTTTGTTGCCTGTGAATGCAGCTTTTGCTATGAATCCAGAACAGATGCTACCTGAGCTGGTGTAGACCTGCACCTAACCTAACACACATTTTCCCACACTGCTCTTCTCACCCAAATTCTTTCAGCTCTGCTAACAGTGCTTAGAGGAGAAACTCCATGGGAAGATATTTCCATTAGCTCAGAGGAATCCACAGCCAATCTAAAACAAACCCCTGACATTTTTCTCATGTCAGCCTTGCATTTAAGCACACACAGATGAAGAAACAGAGGAGTATGAAATGCACTGCACATGCCACAGAGTGGCAGCAATCAATTTCAGTTTCACACCCTAGGAGGAGAGGATCCATCCTCATGAACATGGTTTTTATCATGCAGAAATTTCTGCTGAGACACCATCGTGTCACCTCCCAACTCCCTCTACAAGCAAGCCCCTGAGCACACAGAGCTTATAAATATACTCACCATACTGAAGTGGCCCACAGGAGTTAGGAAAACATTCTTTATTTTGGCTTTGCACTGATAGCAGACACTGTCTGATTGGTTGAATTCCTATATTTTCAGAAGTTTTCAGTGACTTCTGCCATGGAGTCTGCATTTTGTAAGAGGTGCAAGCTTTCCATCTCCTTTCTAAGTCTTGTTTTCCTTATTGGCTCTTTCATGCCAGTGAGCCTCTATTTGTGATGACTGATTCTGCTGGTGCCTGCTAAGGCAATTTCCATTCAGGTTCTTTCCTTCTTCCAGGTATTTTGTGGCAGATGCATAAATGATTTCCAGCATGCTGTGTTCTGTGGTGGGAGAGTGCAGACTTAAACTGAGCTGAGCTTTGTGCCAGGCCAATCCCCCTCCCTCCCCATTCTTCTCCACTTCTTTATGCACTGTAAAAGGAAGGGCTGTCCTGTGCTTCAGATGTACATAGAGCAGCCAGGATAACAGGCAACACAATGAAAACAATACTTCTTCCTCCACATGAGAGAGCAGAAAATCTATTTCCTAACACAGATCTTGCAGCAAAGGCCTTATGCCAACAGGATATTCTCTATAAGCTTTGCTGCTTTTATAAAAATGGAAGATGAGGAAAGCATCCTCTCTTCAAAAAACACACAAGTGAAAGCATCAGGGGAGAGGGATATTTGGGAGGGCTCTTTGTTTTTATTTCTTCAATTTGAAGGTTTTTCCTTTTATCATATATTGAGCTGTTCCATTGAAAGATCATCTAAAAATACTGATTGGCTCAAAACAGTTCTCTTTTGGGATCAGGTTTCACCTCCCAGCTCTCTGGACAAAACTGAGTATAGAGAAAACAAAAGACTGAAATACATCATGCCTCAACAGAAGCTTATTGCAATAGATGCTCTTTCTTTCCCAGACCCAGGCAGCACCTCCTGGCCACACCAAGTAACTCCTAAACTGGACTGAAAAAATGCCAAAAGCAAGAGCAAAATTCCTTTGTAATTGTTTCTCCTCCTCAAAGGGGAACCTGTATCAAATTATTTGGCTGGCACAGGTAAGAGCCTGACAATATGAATATGTAGAAAAATATGCTACTGGCATCTCTCTTTCAATGATGAAAAAAAAAAATCAATTCTTTTTACTGTAATTTGTACTTCAAGTAGGAGAATTCTGATGTGAGCATCAGGAAAAAAATAGAGAAATACTGAAAGAAAAAAGAATAATGCTTACCACAACATCCTTCTGTTTCAGGCTAGCATTAAGAGGCAGGGAGTTCTTTCTTTACTTCAAAATACAGATTTTTCTTTTTCCTAGGGAAACAAAGCTATCTTTTAGAAACATCTTGAAGTGCCAGACCAGCAAGTAGAACTTGGTACACTGCTGGAAAGGAAAAAAAACAAGAGTAGCTTGCTTGGCCTCTATTTTCTAAATGGGTAGGTGGCTTGAGAGATTTGGTGATTCTATAGGAAACTAAAAATCAAAAGAAAGTGTTTGTTTGCTTGGGATTGATTTTTTTTCCCCTCTCACCTTAGCCATGGAAGGATTTCTGGTTGTTCCACATTGCCAGGTCCTCGTAAGATGTGTGTTTGTGTGAGTTAAATCAGTTATTTTGGGTATGCCCTGATCCTCTGGTTGGCAGGAAAGGACAGCAAATGGGATTGAAAATTACAAACAAGCATTTATCTGCACTTTTCTATACTGCATAGAAATTCCTATGTAGGCTGGACTTGCAAGAAGTGTCTGGTTGGTTTCTGTGTTATTTTAACTAGCATATGTGGTTTTTTCATTTATCTTTCACTCCCTGGTGCCAAACTTTCAGTTTTGGGTCAGCTGCCCAGGACCAGGAGATTTTGTTTGTTTTAACTAACTTAGGCCAGCTTGGCTTAGACTTTCCCAATGGCCCAGTGACTTTCAGACTCTCGGAAGACATTTCAATTTCAGGCTGCAGGAAACAGACACAAGTTCAGTTTAACAGCTGCAGAGGTGCACAGAGCCCAGTGGTTCATGGATGGGGAATAATGGGACCTGCCAACTCACAGCCTCTGCAAGTCACTGAAGCAATCAAACCCTTACTACTAACAAAAATTAGTAGCTCAGTGTCCCAGACATGCTTATCAAAGATGCAAACCCTCTGTGCAGGAAAGCATTCACTTTCAGAGCTGCTTCCAAACTTCTTAAGAAGATATGAAAGGTGCTGGCTTGAGACCTCAGACACAAGCAGCAGCCATTCACAAAGCATGCACAACTCTGAGAGCAAAGCAAGATGGTTTTTTCCTCTTCTCCTTTCACTTTCCCATATCTCATACCAATCCCAAAGCAACCCCTTCTCCTGCAGAGCCAGCAGTGGACTTTGAAGTCCATTCAGCACAGGGTCTGTCAATGCAGTGTAATCCCAGCTCCTCAGCCTCCTCAGAGGAGCCTCTGGATTCATATTCACCAGCAAACAGCACTGGACATGTCTCTGATGTTTTCCCCCCATGGACAGGGTAGTGAACAACCTCTCTATCTGAGAAAAGCCTTGGGAGGCTTGAAGCCAGCACTGTGAGCTGCACACACATTCTCAACAGGGTAGGAGCTGAGTATCACAGGAAAACAATGTGCTTAGGGCTTAAAAGAGGGGGTGAAATCTACTATTTCAACCACACACACAAAAAAAAAAAAAAAAAAGAAGGAAAAAAAAAAAAAAGGCAAATACCAAAATAGCAAAGTTTCTCTTGATGAGTAAATCCAAATATGGGCCATTTGTTTTAAGGCAAGCAAGACCTCAGACAGACCAGCTTTGGTAAATCCATCAGATTCAATACAACAGTTAAAAAATTTCATTACAGGATTGCAAGGCAATCAGGACTAGGGAAAACAGATTAGAACACATCAATGTGTTCTCCACTGTCCTCCTCTATCCTAGATATGTCCTGCTTTAGGAACCTACCACCCCTTGAAAGAGGAGGAAAAAGAAAAGAAAAAAGAAAAGATGGTTTGAGTTCTTCTGTGTGTTTATATTAAAACAAAAGATTAAACAGTGATAAAATTTAGCTATTGAAAACCACACATTTTTATCCTAATTAGTTTTAAAATAATGTATCATCATGGGAAATACAAGTATCCAAACAACTCAATGATGACAAAAGGCACCTTTTTACCCTCCTACTTTACTTCAGTTTGAGACTCAGTTCTCAGTTCTCTGGATTTGCTTTTCTAAAGTACCACTTCATCATTACCTATCTTATACACTGGTTTCTAGAAATGACAATGGGCTGTCAGATTTACTTTATTACATCAAGACAGAAAAATAAAGTTAAAAATTTAACATCAAAACCCAAGAGTTTTATATTGAATTAAAACAGGATACCAAGTAGTGAAAAGAGGCAGCTCTTTTTTAAACCAATATAACAAAATTAATTATGTCAATCAAATAAGTATGCAAACCTTGAGTAATCAACACTGCACTGTTAGCTAAATTAATTAAATATATAACTTCATAGTATTACAGTGGAACAACAGAGTAACTCTGTCAAGTGATCAAGCCCTCAAACTAAAGTAACAGATTATTGCCACTCACTAAAGTAACCCTAGGAGAGTTTAAGACAATGATAACATCCTTCACTTTCAATTACCTTACTTAATATAAATGCACTTACACTGTGCACTATGTACTTTTTCCTTTTATTACAGGAAGGTTCATACTCTATCATTCTCTTTTTCAAAAGGACACAGTGAGCTTTAAAAAAAAAGTCTAATAGTTAAGTCATGCAACAGTTTAAAATGCAACCATTACTATGAGAATATCTGACTCAGTGATAAATTGTGGTTTAGGTTTAGGAAATCATTAAAGAACTCTGCTGGGAATCTCTCATGTGCACAGAGACCTTTAAATTCTTCTTTTTGCTGGATGACCTGCTAAGGGATTAACTTCAATTGTGTCTGTGGATAACAGGATTTCTTGCTTTTCCTTCTCTGGTCTTTACTTCATGAAAGAGCATGTCCCACTCACTGCAGCCCTCAATCCAGTTCAGCACTTCAGGATCATCTAGGATCTTTTTTTTAGTTCCAGATATAGTCATGTCAGGATGATTAGGGTGATTTTCAAGGCAGGCAGTAAGCTAAGATGTAGATGGGTATTTTCTAGAAAGTTTGTATCATCTTCCAGTTAAATCAGAAGCTGTAAACAAAACCAGTTTTAGTCTTACAGTCTAACAAACCTCATTTCCAGGTATGCATTTTATTGGCATTTATCCTGTCCTTAGTACTTAGGCATGGTTTCATGGTAGGATCTGTTGCTTACTTGGAGGGAATTTTAAAAGAATAAATATAAGCTCGTACAAATTCAACTGGCTTTTACACTATATTAAAATAATTTAATTTTATGCTTTTATTTATTAATCTTGGGTTCAGATGGGGTCTAGATTTATATCCCTCCCAAAGCTTATAATAATGGTTTTCAATAGTTACACAGGAAAAGGGCTGCATTCTGCATTTCTGCAGTGCCAAGCATGCAGTAGCCATTTCCTTTTTGTGATACAGATAACAAGCCTTTCAAAGCCACAAAGTGACAAGAACTAATAAAGACCAGGCATTATCCACCCTCACGTTTCTATTAAAAGTTCGATAAGCATCACAAAAGCCTCATCAGAGCAGAACACATTAGTTCTCCCAACACAAAAGCCAATATACAGTGACCAAGAAGATGGAAACCTACAGCAAGTTTGTATTTCTCTTTGCCTTCAAGGCTACATTCAGATTTTTCCATAATGTTCCCTGATCTCAGATAGAAAGGCAAATGAATGCTAGTCCAATTTAAATCCTTCTTGCTGCAAGAGTGAATGCACCCAATGACAAATTTGATGCAGAAGTTAGGTCCTAATTAGCTGAGGCTAGAGCACCCAAGCACTCCAAATATCAGTTCAGCCTGATCTTAGGGTAATGAAATTTCAGAATTGAGTCTTTACTGGCAAAGTGAAATTAAACACTGACTACCACAGAAAGGTTAATACAGAAATTAGGGCCATTTCCTTGAAGGATTAAAGGCTTGGGGGTGGGAGTGGGATGAGATGGGACACAGGGAACAGGAATGGAAGATGGGAAGAGAAAGAGAAATCAGTGCCTTAGGCCTGGATACCTCCTGTCTCACTGAGTTGTATTTCTGGAGGAAGAGTATATTCTTTCTCTGGTAATTGTATGAGCACTTTTTCATTGTACTCCTTGAGGAAAATAGCAAATTGGACATAGTGGTTATTATTTATACATTTCAAAAGCTTAAAAGCAAAGGAACACAGTCTACTGTCAAATTCAGAAATCTATCTCCAAAAGGCAAGAAATGTACGTGCAACAGAGAGGTAAGTAACTTACACTTTTCTTTCACAGATCAAGGGGAAAAGTTTTATAAGGGTACATATTTAGTACATAGGGTACATAGTAAAAAGAAAGATCCATGACCTGGATGGAAAAAACCAAACTTGTAAATTTACTTTTTTTTTTTTTTTTTAATGTCTCAGCATCCTGCATGTCCAAAGACTACCAAATGATAGGGCAATTGAAAGGCAAAACTGAAAAAGAAAAAAAAAAAAAAAAAGAAAGAAAGAAAAAAACAAACCAACAAAAACCCACCAAAAAAAAAATCCAATGGGATGAGCTGGAATGAAAAGTCTTCTTAAGATACCAGGGCCCGAGGGAAGAAGAGGAGAATTCCAAAGGCATTTCCATTCAAGCAGCATCAATCACACCAGCATCAGCTCCAGTTACCCAAACAGTGCTGCAGCCTGATTGCTGTGCATGCATGTGAATTTATCCACGTGTGTACTGCCATTTACTAGAACAAACACGGCAGCTCCACCAAAGAACTCTACTTAGCTTGCATAAGTCCTCATTTTTAAGACCCTTGAATTTTTGCTGCAACAGGAATTCCCAGGGTTTTTAACACTGATTTCAATCTGACACACAGCAAAAGAAGACCTCCCAGTTACCTCAGTAATAAATTCTGCACCTAAAAGCCCAAATTCACGACCTGTACAGAACATTCTAAAGAAGAAATCATTGTTCAGAGTTTAAATTGTCCAGTAAAAAGGGCACTAGGGAAGACAATTCAATATTTAAAGCACAAATAGCAAAGCCTGGGGCAAGACGGCTGCCACTGTAGTTCCTTACTGTCCAAGGGATTGAAAAACTCTCTTTGCTGCAAACACAGCTACAGCAAATTATTTTTTTACCTCTCCTACTTTTTAGGGAGTTATAAGTGCAAAATGCTCCAAGGAGGGGTATTCTACCCTTCCTCTAGGATCCTGCAAACCAGTAGGATTGCAACATTTGCTTCCCTTCTTTTTCTTTCTCTGAGTCTCTTTACCATGTCAGAAGCATGTGGTCACCAGAAGAGAAAGAATTAATTACCACTTGGTTTTTACAGGATGACTGATGAATATTCATTTGGTAGCTCAAATGGACTTTGCTTCATGATTAAGGAGGACTTCAGTGAACCAAATATTTCTATTACCAAATCACATGGTTCTTTATACAACACTTGCCAAACTAAAGTGGAAAAACCATCCCTGGCAAAAGAAGGGGCAAAGGGAAAGGGCTGCAGTGATTTTGAATGGCTCAAATACAGGAACAAATAAAGTATGCTTCCAAATATTTGACAGTGAATTTTCATTAACTGCTTTGTTATGAATCCAAGAAAAGGATGGCACTGCAAGGAGAGAAGTGAGCCTGTGGTCAGCAAGTCTACAGTAAGCAATAGGTGAACAACTATTTAAAAATCCTCATCACATCAATTTTTAAGGGAAGCACATGCTCCCAGGGAAGAAAGTGAGTCACCATCATAAAGAAGGAACATTTTTACACCAAAATAGCCACATAGACCTTTTGTGAATAGAACAATGCTGGTACTGTTACAGATCATCTGAGCACAACTTTATTTTCAGAATCAAACATTTCAAGTATATTCATTCAGTGTTAAGGCTAGACTCCTTGTAAAAGTGTGTTTATAACAAAAAGCACCTTTTAGTCGACTGAACTTTGTAAATTTACACTCCTATTAAAGACATTAAAGATATACTTTACCTGTGAATTTAGTGAAGTCAGAGCTCCCAGCAAGTAATAAAATTAAAAGCAAAGGTGCTTCCCTCCATTCACCCAGCACACTGAGCAAACTATGTGAACACTTGTAACTACTAGAAAATGCTTATTTCTGACCATTTTTGCTAACACAAGTGGGTTTCAATAGAAATTTTTCTAACCAAACATCAGAAAGCTTTGGCAAAAAGAATTGCAGAAAATATTTTGTAAATGTTATTCCACAAGGATAAAGCCATGGCACTAGAAACAAAGGTTCATTAATTGCTACAACCAGGCTACAGCTGGAAAGGGACATAATTTGGAGAAAGCAGGCACCCTAAGTCTAGTCCCTGTGCTGATAGAACCACACCACCTAAGCCACTGCTGCCAACTCCTGCAATACAGGAATGTTGTAAATTATGAGGGGTTTTTCACATTCTACCACTTTTCACAGTGTTAAAAAGATAACTAAAAAAAGATATGTTCCTTATTTTGTAGCTGTACGAATATGCTTGAGAAAACTCCTGCAAAAGGCTCAAGAGCCAGAAAAGAAGACATTACAAGCTGTCTTTACTCTGATCAATTCTCAAATAATTTTCATCCTACTTTCTACTGGTAAGAGTAAAAAAATCCCGCTGGGACTCAAAAATACCTCACGTGGCTATCACAGTGGCACTACAATGAAAAAACAAATCTTGATTAAGGTGCTGGTTCCAAGCAGAGGGCAGGGCAGGTTTGACTTGTCTGGCTCTTAGAACATCAGGGCTCACTTACTTCACTTTGTAAGCTTGAAGTTGCACCAAAAGGAGCAACTCCAAGCCACAACAGCTTGCAAATCCACTTAGAGTGAGTGGATTACAGTAAGGCTTTTACAACAGCAGTGACTGTCATGTTGCAGCACATTTGGGTTATGGTCATTCCTATTACCTTCCCTTTGAATTAAACAGCTGGAGCAGACAGCCAGGGAAAACACAGGTATTAATTTTAATAATCCAATTCCACAGCAAGTCAATGAGAGTAATAAGTAGTTTTAAAGCTTTTTAAAATTGAATTAGATTTTTTAACCAGAAGTTTAGTTTTTACGAGTCAGTTTAGTAATGACCTTGGTATTCTGAGATCTCAAATTTAGAAGCTTCCACCTGCATTAGAAACACCACCAGGTCAGTCCATGTCCATAAGTATATCCTGCACATGGATCATGGATTAAACATGCCCTTGTGACAGACTGACCCCAATCAACAGCCAAACACCCTGACTTCCTCTCACTCCTTTCCTGCTGAGTGGGGACAAAATAAAAGAAAGGCCAGACTTATGCATTGAGATTAGGATAGCTTGATGGGGAAAGGAAAGGAAAGCTGCACCTGCAAGTGAACAAAAATGGGAATTCATTCCCTGGTTTCCTTCAGCAGGCAGATCTCCAGATCTCTACCTTCATGGGAAGCTGCACCTCAACATGCACAACAGCTGCTTGGGAAGACCATAACCACAAACAACTGCCCTTCCTCCTGCTTTTGGCAAGCTTTTAATGCTGAGCACACCAAATGGTGTGGAATATGGAATATCCCTTTGGTCAGTCAGCTGTCACCGCTCTGTCCCCTCCCTGTGTTATGGGAGGAGTGAAGGGGAGAAAAGCCAGGAGAGAAAGCAAACACTATTCCACAGCAGCCAAAAAAGTGGTGCAGCATCAACACTCTTAGCCACAGATGCAAAGCACAGCACCACTGTGGTGGCCAGGGAGAAAGTTCACTCCATCCCAGGCAGACACAGTACAATCTCAACCCCTTATTCCACACCATTCATACCATGTGTGATCTGAGATATCCAAGAATCCTCTGTCCCACTTGTACATTGCTTCATTTCTATACCTTAGTCAAACCTTTCCATTCCATTATTTATCTTTCCTCAAATTGCTTCTTACCAACACTTATAACTTACACTATGCACCAACACCATTTTACATCCAACAGTCAGGTTTATACATCCTCTATAGCCACTACACCTTGTCCCTTGATATATATACAGATATTATTCCCCCATCCCATGACGTCCCTCCCCCAGATTTCCATAAAAACAGTAGATTACTTTGGTCCTATCTGTCAAGGGGATCACTCAGGACAGCACCAAGTTGGATTGTTAAGCAGCAAGAACAAGTAGTCAGTTTGCCATGCCTCACCATATTGATATCACAGACACCTCCCTCCATCTGCTCCAGGGAGATTTTACCTACATGGATCACTTGATTGCAGTGCATGTTTCACATGTGCTATGGTCTCAACAGTCAGAACCCACCCCTCAATCACAAACCCATTTTTTTCAATGCATCTCTCCCAGTTATGTCCTTATCTTCAATTCTTCTGGTTTTTCCCCATGTCCTTTAGAGGAAGGGGGTGAAAGTGGCTCAGGTGAAGGTTAACCTTCAGGCCTTTTTATTTTTTTTCATCCAACAATGGGCATACAGATTTTAACCAGAAACTTCCTAACCTGCAAGCAAATGCTGCTGGCCCAGGTCCATCCAGCACAATCCAAACCCATTCTCTTTAAGACATTTCTCAGAGCAGGAGAAGGCTCTTGCCCAGAGCAAAGGTCAGGCTTGCCTCAGATGACCTCCTTGAGTGAGTTTTTGAGTATAATATCAGTAGGACAAAATGCAAAGCTGGTGAGAAATGCATGTGATTAGCACTTCTGCCTAAGGACAAGACAGCAGCCTATAAGGATATCACACATTCAGTGAAACTTGGTTAAATAAATCATCTTTTAAATCAACCTTTGCCCAATCAAAGTCCAGTCTTACAGTCACAGGAGGAACAGCAAAAGAGAACTCCAGTGAAGGCTGCTCTACATAGATACACAGGTAAGAAATTCCTTCTTTCCTAATATTTTTTTCCTCTGAAAACTCCTTTTAGCAATACAAATAATTTTGCATGGATCAAAAGATGTTGTATGCAGTGCATTGTAACCTTCCCTCCACTTCTAAATATGAAGAAATAATTTTTCCCATAGAAGCCTACTGTTTCTCTATGTAGTACTGGTGTTGCATGGTAATTTCTGGGATTATCACAGACTCCCAGTGTTTGTCAAAAAAGCTGCTTTGAATTGTACTTGCAATTGATACAGTCTAATGTGCTCAAAACCATGTTGAAATAACAGGGAAGTTCATCCCTTTATTAATGTCAGTGCAATACACAGAGACTCAAAAATGCTCAAAATACCTGACCATGGACTACAAGTGAATCATGATCTGCAGGCTGCATATCCTTGCAAACTGAAATTCCTGTGTTCTCCAGCTCCAGTAGCATCTGTGCCAAACTCACATCACACATCCATGCTGTTCTGTGTGCTGCCCAAATAATATCAACAGTGCAACTCCTGTAGCTGAGAATCTGCAGCATGGGTAGCCACAGCAGTGGCTCTGCACTAAGCTGCTCTCACAGAAGGACTTGGCTGCCAGCAGATCTAAAGAACTGACTTCTGTCAGTAAAGAGACAGAAAAAAAGATTTTCCAGTAAAATAATAGCCAAGGTTGTTAATTACCTGGATTTGTTCAACTGGAAGATTTTCCCCATATTCATGGATCTTTGGCAGGACAACATCTTGGGAGGTGCTCCCTGGTCTCACCTGCTATTTACCTTTCATATGTGGTATTCCTGCATGGCAAGCTTCACCCAAACCAGAGTTTCTTTACATCACAGAGCAGTTTAGGTAGGAAGGGACTTTTAGAGATTGCCTGGTGCAATGCCCCATAAAAAACAGAGCCAGCTTAGATCAGGTTGCTCAGGGCCCAATTCAGGTATCTCCAAGAACAGAGACTTCACAGCCTCTCTGGGCACTTCTAGCTGTATCTGACTGCCCCCAAGAGGAAAACCTAGCTGGAATTTCCCTTGCTGTGCTGCAGCCTGTGTCTGCTGCTTCTCATCCTCCCATTGTTAATTTCCAAGAAGAGTCTTGGCTGTGTTCTCCATACAATTCAGTTATTCGGTGGGAAAGTAACAATAAGAATTTCCCTTTACTTTCTCTTCCCAAGACTGAACAAATCCAGCTCTATCAGCCTCCCTAAATACATGCTTCAGAACCAAAATGCCCTCTGTGAACTAGCTCTAAAATATGTCAATTACTTGGGGAGATCAGAACTGGGGACAATATTCACATGTGACCTCCCAAGGGCCAAATGGAGGGGAACAGTTGCTTCACTCCAGCTATAATCCCTTTTCCCAAAACTTCATTTCCTCCATAAAACTTAATCCTGATGTTACACCTTCTCCTCAATCCTCACTATGTTTTCACAGACAGATTTTTCTTATTCCAGTACTGCATTTTGCATTCTGAGATACAGACAA
Source organism: Muscicapa striata striata (assembly GCA_030060385.1). Lineage (NCBI taxonomy): Eukaryota > Metazoa > Chordata > Aves > Passeriformes > Muscicapidae > Muscicapa > Muscicapa striata. Next base: position 2,821,947 of record JAREIS010000058.1, on the reverse strand, counting down.
AAAGAGCAAGGAGGGTCAGGGCAAAAGGCTTGGTTTCTTCACCCTAGCCTTGTTAACTAAATTCAGCTTTGCACAACTGGATTTCCTGGCACCAAAAAAACTCCACATAAAAAAGAAAAAAACCACCCCAAGAATTCTGAAGCAAACCCTCTCAACATGTAATTAGAGGGAATACACCCTAGTTAGGCTTACTGTTTTAACTCACAGGTATTTTTTCCATCCTGTCTGGTAGGGATGAGTTCTGCTGTGCAGCCCCGAGAGTGCACAGTGACCAAGAAGCCCCAGAAGAAGTTTGGGTTCTTCCTGCGCATCGAGCAGGACACGGCGGGACACGTCATCCGCAACATGGGGCACAACAGCCCGGCACAGAGGGCTGGCCTGAGGGATGGGGACAGAGTCCTCAGGGTCAATGGTGTCTTTGTGGACAAGGAGGAACATGCACAGGTACAGCTCTGTCCAGTCTGGGATCCACACCCTGCTCCCATTACCAGGGCCCACGGCTGCTGCCTTGTAGTAATTATGTCAAGACAGGCTAGGCTGATACCATCATCAGCCCTTTATTAAAAGCTTTACATGCCTTCTTCCAGTGGACTCCTTTCAGGCAACTCTGACTCCTTTCCTCACAGGCAGCTCCACACAGCACTGACTCCTTCCTCCTTCTCTCTGCAAGTTTCTTTCTTCTCTCTGCATGACTGGCTAACCCCAGCCTGTCCCTTACCCATCCCCCCAACCCTGTCTGTCCCTCACACAGCATCTTCTTACCTTGTCTGTGCCTTGCACGACCACATGTCCCTTTATCCTCACAGAACAGCCAGCAGACTCCATCCCAAACTGCAGCAAACCCTGGTACTGCAACTTACTCTTGACCAGCTAACAGTCTTATAACCCCCATCCTCATTGGGCAGGCAAGGATGTGTCCACTCCTCTAATCAGTACAGCTGTAATTCATTGAGTACAATTGCCTTCTGCACTATCCTTACAAACTATCCTGCACTATCCTTACAAACTATCTTCCCACACTGTGTGAAGCTTTTTCTTCCAGTTTTTATGGCTAGGAGATCCAGGAGCAGAGTCAACAGCCTTGAGTATTCCCCTGCATCATTCATTAGGCACCATGGGCATGGAATGTCTTTGGAGTGCCTCCCTAGTGCATGAGCAGGGGGTAAGACAGCAAAGACAGTGGACAGTGCAGCTTTTCCTCTCTTAGCTCCATCACTCAAATACCTGCCTCCATTTCCCCTTGTCCATTACAGGTGGTGGAGATTGTCAGAAACAGCGGGAATTCTGTCGTACTCCTTGTCCTGGATGATGCATCCTATGAAAAGGCACAAAAGGAGGGAGTGAACTTGGAAGAGCTGGGTCAAAAGGCATCCACAGGACAACAGCAGGAGCAGCAGTGCCCACCATCCATGGCCAACAGAGGAACCACTGCAGTTCCACAGCCCCGGCTCTGCTACCTAGTGAAGGAGGAGACAGGCTACGGCTTCTCCCTGAAAAGCACAGAAGGTGAGAGCCTGGAGAAAATAAACTGGATATAGATAAATATATATTTATATATATGTATATATCTGGGAGCAGGGACAGAGACAAGCACAGTTAACACGTGGGGGCTAATGGGACACACAAACTGTTCTTGCAAACAGAAAGAAAGTGAGAAGTAGCAGGATGAATTCAGATCCATCTTCAGTATGTTCCTGTTCAGCATATGCAGTGCAAGGTTTTCTGAGGACCATGCTTCTCACAGGGTTGAAAAAAGATGAAATTAAAAAAAAAAAAAAATAGAGAGGGAAAAATAATAAACTATTTTCTGCTTGTTATTTAACCCCACTTAACAAAACCCAATTTACAGTACCTGCTCAAACACTGAGATATACACTCAATGTGTTAAGTCCTGTTCCATCCCTCAAAATCACCTCAGGAATCAGCACATGAGGTTCTAGACAGCTGTAAGAAACACTTCCTCTGATTTGTAAGTTAATTCATTTAGAAAAAAAAGGATTTTAAACCTTTTCCATGTATGCCTTTTTCCCAAGGCCAGTCAACAGAAGAGGGAGGTCTTCTAGAAAGCACCACCTCTAAAGAGCCCTCTAAAGGGTATTTTGGAATGCAGTCTAATTGAAGGACCAAACATAGAAGGCTTCCAAACACAGGAAATTATGGAATGTATAGAACAACAGTAAAAGCAGCTTCTCTCTTCAAAATGATGGGGGGAGAGGAGGGTGGGAGGGAGCAGAAATCAAATCCCTTTCAGCTATGTTAATCAGCTGCTTTGCACTCCTGGCAGGGAAATAAACACTAGTTTGAGCTGCAGATAGTGAACAAATATCTCCCTCCACCACTGAAGTGATTTTTCCAGGCCAGATTAAGAGACAGAGGAGTGTCTGTGTGGAAGGTTTGTGGTGCTCCTGCAATCTGTGTGCAAGCAGAGGCCAAGAGTCTCTGAGGACATCAGTGCTGAGTTTCCTTAACCACTATATCCAGGCCTATTGCAGTGACTTACCCTGTGTAATGAGTTTTCATTTATTTTAGGACAGAAGGGGCTGTTCATAGTAGAGCTTTCACCACAAGGAGCAGCTGCAAAGGCTGGTGTCCAAAATAACGATCGCCTGATTGAAATCAATGGGAAAAATGTGGAAAATGACACACACGAGGAAGTGGTGGAAAAGGTATTGATTTATCTCCTGTTCTGGCCTGCTTTCACAGCAACCTATCAGGGTTACTGAGGAAGCCAGGCTGGCTGGTTAAAGCACTTCACAGTAAATCTTGGGAGCTGCTGTTCATGTACCATCAACACATCAGGGCAGCCCTCTGCACTGGCTCTGCTGTCAAGCAGCCTGTTGAACTGCCTCTCAATAAACACTGCCACCAAGACAGGCCAAAGAATTTTAAACACAAGTTCACTGCTGCCAGGAACCTTATTAAATAAATTAATTTCCTAGAAGTCCTGGAAATGCTCCTAATGGCAGGAGCCATGTCAACAAATGTGTTTTCCAGGCAGGAGGAGGAAGCCTCTGATGATACAGTCAGAATGGAGCAAGGAAGATTTCATTATTTTAGACAGTAGTCCCTTTCTCTGTGAAGAAGTGCAAAACTTATGGAAATTACTGTGCAAGTGATTTCACTAATTGGCTGCAAAGAACATGGCTAATGAGGCTTCCAGCTTTCCACTGTTGGCACTGCTAAAATACAGCTGGAGCTGAAGAGATTTCAGAGAGCCATGAGACTCCAGCATTCCAGCAGCATTCAGTGCACATGGCTAACTATGGAATCGTGCAACACCTGTGTTTTGTTGAGCTACTGCAACCCCAGCAGCAGAATGACACTGGTTAAGATGAGCAAAAAGAGCACTCATTTGAGTAAAAAGGACTAAGAGAAAGAATTGGAGAGATTGGAACAGACAGAAAAAAATTACTGACTCCCTCACCTCAGAGTCAGTAATACAGGGAGACAGAAGAGAGACAGAAACTTGACTCCTGTCACTATAACCTAAAATAGAGGTATAGATGGCACAGCAAGTCTGTATTCTAGAGTTCCACACCTAGAATAGCAAATACTATCTACTCAAGCTCCTTGGATTTTGCAGCACTTATGCCACCCCCATGGCCCTCCACAGGTAATTCCCTGCAGGTCAGGAACACAGTATGAAATATGGAGAATTTCCTCATATATTATATGCCCCTGATTTTGTCGTGGTCCAGATTTCTGACTGAAGGGGGGGAAAAGAAAAATCAATTTATAGTAGCATGGCCTGGACTAACAGCACCCAGACTCTGCTATGTATGAGTGCACCAGTTATCAAATATCCACAATTCCCAAATGCTGTTGAAGGGGTGACATCTGAGACTGTACATGTGCTGTCACAGGTAAAGAAGTCTGAAAATCATGTTATGTTTCTACTTTCAAATGAAGAAACAGACAGCTATTTCACAAGCCAGAGGATGGCACTGAGCAAAGAGAACGCCAGCCTAAGGTTGCTTCCCCTCAAACCACGACTTATTGAGATCCAGAAAGGAAAAAGCGGTTATGGATTTTATCTACGGATGGAACAAAATACTGGTGGTAAGATCCAAGTTAACACACAGACCATCACAGTTGTTGTACCATTTCTTTCTATATGATGTTTGCAGCTCTCATTCTCTTTGGCTTCTTACTGGCCATCTAGGAGAAATCCTCAGGGAAAACAGCTTCACCCTGAAGCGCAATTCTGACCATTCACCTTTGCTTTTAAACATCTTTAAAACTCACCAAGCTCTGCCTTCACAGCAATCTTTCTCCCTTTTTATCTTAGGCCACATAATCAAAGATGTTGATTCTGGAAGCCCAGCAGCCATGGCAGGTCTAAAGGACAATGACATCTTAGTGGCTGTCAATGGCGAGCAAGTGGATGGGCTGGACCATGAAAGTGTAGTGGGAAAAATTAAGCAGTCTGAGGAAAGAACCTCCCTGTTGGTGGTGGATAAGGAAACTGACAGCATGTACAAACTGGTAAGAAAATGCAAACTACTGCTAGGGAGTTGGTAATTTTTCACAATGAAACAGCAAATCTGCTCTGACACTTTTTCAACTCACAAGAAATATCTAAGAGACACCTGTAATGCAGCAACTCACCTTACACTTGTACAGGAAGTCACTAAATACCCAAATCTTTGGCCTCTTCCTGATTTTTACAGACACTATTGGAACAATTCTAAATTCAAACACATCACAAGAAAGGTTAAGGTTTGCTGTTAAGACATCAAATTCAGAGCTACATGACTGTAAGCATTTATGAGTAACAAAGTTCCTTTCTCACATAGATCAACACTGTAGTTTTTCACTCAGAATAGGGAAGAATTCTTCACCACAGCTAAAGTCTGAATAATTAACAAAGTTTCAAACAAAATATATTGAGCATGAGAACCTGAAACAGATTTCACAACAGAAGTTTTTATTTTAATGTAGTTTTGTCACTTTTTTTTCAGGCTCAAATTTCCCCTTTCTCATACTACTACAAAGCAGAGAATTCAACCCCAGCTAAAATGGAAGAAACAGTGGAGTTGCACATGGAGCAGAAAGTGAACTATAAGCCAAGGATCTGCAAGATGGTGAAAGGACCAAATGGATTTGGCTTCAGTTTAAACATGATCAAGAACAAACCTGGATTGTTCATTACTGAGGTACTAATGAAGAATGAGGAGCAAGGAGAAGCTCAAATAGTCTGTTGGGCAGCTTCCTCCCCTCCATCCTGCAAACAAATGCAAGAAAAGCCACAAAAGTCTCTTTTCTGATGTTCTTAGATCACAGCTAGAATTAAGTCAGACTGACATTGTGCACCCAAGATAAAATATGAGCACCAGAAAACATTCCCTTTTCTGTTAGACGTCTAGAAGGAAGGAGAATTCAGCTTTTGCATAATTTTTGCTTTTGCTCATGAGTCTGGCACACTAAAATTAGTATTTTAGACAGAACTGGTTTTTACTGTAGAACAGCTTAATTATAGGAGAAAAGCCTTTGCCCTACTTCTACCCACCTTCTCTGAAATCCACAGCTGGTAAAAGCCAAACTCCTTCTGTCCCAAATTACATCTGTAACTTCAGCTTTCTTGAGAGGGGGGTCCCACCCCTTACTAAGGGATCTGTGAATTGTACTAAACTTTGAAGTTATTGGACAAAGACATCCAAAGAGTTAGAAAACTTGTTTTCCTACCTGCCTTCATGGTTCTACCATGCCACTTTCCTAGAATACAAGTCTATCAAAGTCAAGAAACATCTTAAAATCTCAAATTGATGGGCTCCATGCCCATTCCAGCTCCTTCCTGCCCCACAAACCTCCCATTCCCCTTGCTTATTTCACCATAACACATCTGTTGATGCATCTTTCCAAGTTTTATGCCAATATCCTGCTTTGGACCCCCCTCTGCAGGTACAAAGCCAGGGGCCAGCTGGCAGAGCAGGTGTGGAAAACAACGACTTCCTGGTGGAAGTGAACGGAGTGAACGTGACCAACGAATCCTATGACAAAGTGGTGGCAAGGATCCAAAGCAGTGGGGACAGTCTGACACTGCTGGTGTGCAGCAAAGATGCCTACAGGTACTTCCAAGGCCAGAACATTCCCATCACAGCCTCCATGGCAGACTCTGACACTTCTGAGCCTCCTGCTCACACAGAAAACCATCCAGCAGAGCCAGAGAGGAACTCACCTGAGCCAAGGCAAAGGGTGAGTAATCCTGCATTAGGCAGATGCTGAGGAATCGCACAGGGGAGAGGAAAAGAACTTTGTGTTCAGGTAGCAAGTTTTCCAGAGCCAGGATTGTTGACTTGAGCCTGGATTTTTGCAAGTTATTAAAAGGAAAGCTGTTAATTATCATAACAACTCTTCTCCACACATAATACAGGTGAGTATCTTTAATGCAAGATTAAATCACACGAAGAATGCACATACAAGAGATTTTATGGAACAGGATAATCCAAACAGAGTCATCCCAATGATGGGAAATAGGCAATACAGTTATGGAAGTGGAGGGAAAATGCTTAAATACACAGAAAACATAAACAACGTTTGTGAAAACCACATGAAATATTTCCAAATGGATCATTTTGAAGAAGGAACAGCAACTGATAGGTTATGATGACATTTTCCAGGCAATGTGCTGATTTGAAATTATTTTACTCCATGCCACTAAAAGAATCTGAAGTATGACTAAAGTCAGAAAAGCAAGAAGGTATTACTTCTTGAAACACTCTTAACCCTCTGTGTGGTCAGCCTTAACTATTAAAATGCTTATTTTCTGATCATGCAAAAGAGACAGACCTTACCTTACAAAGGTAAGACCAATAGTGTTTCCCATTTATTTGTCATTAGCCTTGTCTGCAAGTTTTTTCAAGAATGTCTTGGTCCCCAAGCTGCATTTTGCAGAAGTTAGCACTACTGCTGTGTTCAAATTCAGCAGATCTGGGAATTCAACAACAGAAACCCTCTATTGAACAAATTTCTCTCAAAATGTACTTAACCAAAAAAACCCTTCAACAATAGTATTTGTTGGTTCATTCTGCCATCTAAACAAGTGTGTGATTAGTGCAGACGAAAACAGGAGTCTGCAACAGTGTAGACTGTCAAACATGTTTACAAATTGAAAATAATCACATCTTTTTCTCCCCTGCAGACAGACTCATCTTCCTCCTCACAATCAGCTGCCTCCACAAGAGCTGACGATGATAACAGTGATGACACAAAGTTGTGAGGAGACAAAACCATACCAACAAGAAGAAAGAAACCTGCCAAATCTTTTCTTCAGTTCTTCTTTGCTCTTCCACCTCTCAGAACTTGGCTGCTCCAAGCAGGCCAGAGCGATAAAGGACTGCAAACTCTTGATGCAATAAACACTTCAGTGTAACTTGCATCCATTTAACACTCTGCAATTGTGCTCCACTGGCACAATTTCTGCCTTGTGAAGTGGGCACTCAGTCACTTCTGAAAAGGCTTAAAGAACTGCAACTTTATAATTAAGTGTCCTGCAGCAGAAGCTGGAAATGTTTTATAGATTCGTAAGCATCTTAGCCTGTTATGGGTAAGCTCTTAATAAAGACCAATTGATTTCTGCCCATCCCCCAGGAAAGGCAGCTCTCCCCCTAATCCAAGTCCATCACTTCAATCTCTGTGGCATCTCTTTGCTTACAGCAGTACAGCTGCTCTAAATGGCAAAAGCCCGAGTACTCTGTGCATTATGATCCTTTTTCCTCCTCACATTGCAGAAATTTCTTTCAAATATTAACCTAACTTTGTAATTCACAACTCAAGACATTTAATCACTATTCTGTCTCCTCTGCATACAGCTGTGGATTACAAGTGTATATAATTCAGTCATGCACACTTGTCTAACCTCAAGTCACCACCCTGTTGTCTTGAATGTGACATAAATGGTTCTGTAATACTGCTGCCTCCTTGCTGTACACCAAAGACAATACAGAAATAAATTGTTTAGAATGGTTATTTCTCCCCGCTCCAAGTCCTAGTCTCACTACCTACAATTTATGTTCCAGAACAATTATAAAACAAAGCCTCAGAGAGTGGCCATAGGAACCTAAAAGTTTAAATCACAGGAATAAAATCTGTAATATACAATGTAAACAAGGCATGGCAGTAGTCTTTGACTTAACACTGAACTCTAGCAAAGAGGAACCCAAAACCTCAGTTCCACTTATGCAGAGAGAGAAAAGAAAGTTGACACTCAGTAAGAGAAAGCAAATCTCCAGTTCCTAAGGACAGCAGGTACTAGTGATACACACTACACACAGAAATGGAGTTCTCTCCACTCCACTTCTGCCAGACAGCAAAATCCCAGCCACCTTCCGGCTCAAATCCAGCCATATCTTTGGGAGTGACAAAAAACAACTGTGATACTTGCATATTACAAAAGCTTATTTAATTCCACATACTCAAACATTCAATTCCGGAACTGCTGTCCTCCAAATCCCAATTATAAGTTGATTTTCAAAAGAAAAATCACATTCCTTGGTGCCTTCTGTGAAGATGATTTTCCAACAGTAGGAGGTGTTCCCTCAGCCAGCCTACCACAAGTTCTGATGGCCCTGGGTAGTGGTGTATCCAGGATTGCTTTTATTGCCTGGCAATGAACTGTTTCAAGTTTAATACGCACACCCCCATCCCTTCCAGCTGTGGCACTGAACAAAATGAGCCACAGAGCTGGATGATGACATGTGTGGAGGTTCAAGGAGCCAGAACACACAGAGTAGTCCTGCCTCACCAAGATTTGCAGTCACACTGCCAGAACACACACAGCAGTCCTGTCTCTCCGAGTTCTGCAATCCACAGGAGCTGCAGCAGTGCAGCTGTGACAGGACAGAGAGCAGTGCATGGCTGCAGTTCTGCCTCAGAGGGCCATATGCTTTTCTGGGGCTTGTTTGTGTGCTAAATAGAGAAAGAGGATACTGGAGAGGGCACTAACTAGGAATATCACATCAAACCACCGGTGGTAGAAGTTGAACTGGAGCTCCCCCAGGACCTCTGTGATGATGGTGCGGTATTCCAGAGGCATGCTCATGCGGATCAGGAGCACTGACGACACAAAGTACATTCCCTGCAAGTTAAAACAGGGACAGCAGTTAGTGCTGCACCACAGGCTCTGTGCCTAGCAGGGGGCAGCACACAAAGGTATTGTCATGTGTTTAAACACACACAAGGTATGCATGCAGAAATGCACATGAGTGTGCCCATGGTTTTCTATACTCACCATTATCTGTGCTAACAGCAGAACAATAACATTGGAGGACTTGCTGCTGGAAATGGCATAGAAGAACTAGGGGACAAAAACCCAAAAACATTGGAAATAAGCAGATAGATAAGTTTGATGTGCCTTAGGACAGGTGGTACATACATAAAAATACCCAATCAAAACTATACTCTAGAGGGCTACCCATAGCCTACCTAAATAAACATTTCATAAACTTTCATAAACCCTAGTCTGAAACATCAATCTCCCCCAGTCAGCTGCAGCCTGTGTTAAAAATCACAAAACAATACACAGAAGTTTAAGCATAGGTACCAAAGGCCAGGTCAAGTCAATGAGTCACATGTTGAGTTCATGCCTTTCAGTCCTACCAGCATCTTAAATTAAGTAATCCAAATGCTTTTAATCACCATCTCATCAATCTTACTTAATAAGTTGTGGCTACAGCATCATTTTGAACCCTTGCTTATATTTAGAATCTTATTTAACATCTGCAAAAAGTTTTCTTCCTACCTTCCTCCCTCTGCAAGAATTTATATTCAGATATTTAAACATAAATGCATATGGGAAGTTTCTACAGCACTTGTTACATCAAAAGGTAAAGATCTGGTAATGAATTTCTCTGTGTAAAACCATTTAAGTGTCCTGGTTCTTACCTTTGTAAGTGTGATTAACAACCCTCTAATAGAGGTAACAATGATTATTCCAACAAGAATAAAGGAAATATGCTGAGACCAGAATTTGACCTGTATCAACAAAAACACAGTTAAAACTTTAACAGAAACCTCATTTACACCACATTGTATAGCTACCAATTCTTCAGGGTCTCTGTCTCTTCTAATTGTACAGATGTCCACTGCAGACAGGTTTATATAACAGACATTTTCACAAATGTATTAGCAACTGTTTACTCCAAACATAACAGAAGGAGATTTAGTTGATACCAACCACAAAGAACCCCATTTTCACAAGGGTATGTTTTTAAAGTGTAAATGACAAAACAACTATTCGCATAAACAACCAAAATTAATTGTAGCTCTGTGGCTGAATGTATTAATCTAAGCAGATTGTCTCAAGTCTGTTTCTTCTCTCTGGCAAGACCACATCACCATCTCAGCAAAAATAATCAGTGTGAATGCAACATTCATGGTGCATTTTCCTTTCCTCCTCAGTAAGTCAAAAGCCAAAGCCACATTCTCAGGGTCTCTCACTTTCTCCCTAGCAGCAGGATGATTTAATTTAGATAAGATATGAATTGCTGAAAAGGCTGTAAGAATTAATAAAGGCTCACATCAAACTGGATTCCCAGGTAATTTACAGTGATCTCAATTCCTCTTGTGACTGGATCAGTCTTCCCCACACGATCAAATACAATATTGATGGTTGCCTGCAAGAGATGGATTTACATTCAAGCAAAAGGCAAAAGCATTTCTCACTCTCAGAGGTGAGGCTCATGCATGACTCTTCTACTATACTACCAAGGAAAGGGCAGGAGGTGTCAGATTGCTAAAGAAGGCACAAAACATATCCACGTGAGAATTACTGGTCTAATGCTGCATAGAAAAAGCCAGATCCTGAGCTTTATTTCAACCAAGGGCCGGTTTCTTTCAGAATTTCTGGGTTTTAAAGAAACTAGAGAATTACTTAATGAACTGCATGTGTAGCATAATCTATGCAGGGTGTATTTGCAATACATCTACAGAAAATGCAATAAAACATTTACATACCATGAATATTTTCCAGACACAATAGATGGAGAAAAAATAGCCCAAAAAGTTAAAGTATTTTCCCTGGAAAGTCTTAGAATACTCTATTCTCTCCTGGAAATACAAAAAGAGGGAGAGGGAGAATATAGAAAAATACATCACTTTCACAATCACCCATAAAATAAAATTGCAACAGAGCATCAACAGTAAGCAAGCACAGCCCTATCTTTCTACATCTTTTAATTCAAATATTTCTGAACTCCTAAGTGTTAATTCATAAGTTTGTGAATGGTTATAGGGCCACGGGGCAGACTCAAGGATGGATCTCAACTGGAACTGACATCTTAACCCCAAAGTTAAAGGAACAGATCCTCACTCCATTGCATTACAACATTTCAATATTTACCTATGGAACAGGTTTCAATTTCTCATAACACATGCACTCTTTCAAACTTCTTTGACCTCCCAACACCATCTGGGCAGTTATTTGCTGTGTACCTTTGTTGCATGCAAGTCAGCAGTTTCCAGGAAAAGCTGCCGGCTCAATTCTTCCAGGGCATCCACTTCTTGCTGGATAAGGGACAGATCTGGCAAACCAACATAGTCAAGGCTAGAACACATCATGAACTCTTAATTAAGAACAAAACATTCCCCACCTTCAGCCCAAGGACCACATCTAATGGTTTGGTCTCGTCTTAGATCCAGATCAGCTTTGTCATTCAGTCTTCATGAATACAGCACCAAAGAAATCTCAAGGATGTACCTGATGCACACTACTTCAGTTTAAGGAGGTAGGCAGGACACAGTATTTCAGCAGCTGTGCAACAAACTCTTTATTTCTTTGCCTGGGAAACACATCACAGAATAGAACCAGAGGTCTCAAAAACTGCTGCTCCACTTTGATCAGTGCCCTTGCCACTGAAGTGCATCTCACAATATGTCATCTCAGATCACCTTTATAAATAAAACTGCCGAGTAACTGCTGCAAGAGATTATTGATTACTATGAAGAGTCTAAATAGCCAAATTCTGATTTTAGCCGCTAGTGTGAGAGGAAGAAGAGTCCTGAGCCTTAGATATACGAAATGTATACTTCAAGTGGTCTGACAGAAATCACTGGTAAGCAACTCTGTTAGAGAAGTACAGACCCTTGTCACTCCCAACAGATTCCTTCTACAGGGAAGGTTGAAACTGGATAATCTTTAAGGTCCCTTCTAACCCAAACCATTCTATGATTCTGTGGCAAGCATGCACATCCAGCACCCCCAATCTGCTATACACCACACCCATGGTGATGCAACAGAACATTTACAAAGCAGGGCAGCAACATAAAACTTCTGCCTGTGTCACAGTAAAACTGTGCCCAAGGCCTGGGAAACAAGGCTGGAGAACAAACTTCCCAGTAGATATTAGGCTTGAAATGTGTTGAAACACAAATGCTTTGTGACTGGCCCAGCCAACCTCTACCTCTCCAAACAAAGAAAGCTGGATCCACCTCCCAAGGCAGGTGCCAGCATGCAGATGAAGGATACTTTCACTGCCAGGAACAGATGTTGTAACACTTTTTATCATTCCCCAGAAGCCAGTGGGTCTGTTATGCACTTCTCCTCTCTGGAACATTGTCCTGTGAGCCACTGCTATCCTGAAAGAACAGAAAAGACAAGTCCTTAGGAATATAATATTTTTATGAAAAATCAAAACAAGAAAAAATAAAAAGAAAAGTCCACCAGTTTCTTAGAAGATCCTGTTTAACTAAATTCACGAAAAAGAAATGACCCTTTTTTCTGCCCCTAAACAACAATGCTGCTACATAAAATGATCCTGATTAGCTCTGGAGTACAGCCCAGATCTAATTAAGTGAGATTCAATGAGACACTTCCCAAGTCTTCCATTCAGGATCCTGTTTCAATCCTAAAGGGATTTAAACTCAGTTAAAAAATCAGAATTCAAATTGATTTCTCAGCCATATGACTAGTTGCTTTCCTTTCCTCCAACACATGACCGTGTTACCTCGAGCTCAGGAATTAAAACACTTCTCATGCTCCTCCCTCCCCTTGGACACCTCTTTTTTATCACTGCACATCCGCCTTTTCCATGGAACTATGAGCTCTGGATGGTGTGCAGAGCACTCTCTGATATGCTGTCACTCACTGCTGGGCTGCATGACAAGCTGCTATGAAGCAGAAACACACAAATCCATTCTTGGACTGAACCACTGGATGCTTCAGGCAATCTGAGCATGACTCCTGAAGTTAATTCCAACACCCCAGCAGCAGCTGTGTATCGTCCCTCACACTTCCACGTGCACCACGCCATAATCCCCACGAGCACTGCTGGCTTCTGGTCTTGTTCCCTCACATTTCTCCCCACAGAAATTTGTGAGCAAGTTATCCATTCCTAAGTTGAAAACTATTCTCAGGATGATCCATGATTCTGTGGTGTTTAGTTCCTTTCTTGGAGCTGCAGCCAGCATTGTTACATTTGGCACTGAGCCCTCTTCAAGGCTGTTGATAAGCAGCATAATTAAAAAAAAATTAAAAATCATTCTTTTCACATCAGCAAAAGACACACCCTTCGGGCACCCTACATACACATAAAAGCACATATGGCCACAGACTACAAGTAACAGAGATCTTAGAATACTGACAGCTGCCAAATGTAAGAAATGCATTTTTAATCCTTGCTTTCTTCACAGTACACAGATTCATGTGGTCCATCCCAAATGATCGACAGCATTGCAGCAAAAATGCAGCAGTGTCCAGGTGAAGCACAAGGCTACAGACACACAAAGGCAAATCTTCTCTTTCGAGAGGTGGCAGGGATCTCTGTATCCACACAGTGGCCAGGAGCTCTGGAGACCTCACAGAAAAGATCCACAGGCAAACCCCACACACTCTGTGCACACTGGTAATGATGTTGTGTGATATTTGTGTGTCACACCAGCTGATCTGACTCTAACATGATCCAAGTGAAGCAATGCCATCAGAATGCTGGCATTTCAAACCTGAGGATTAGTTATGTCACACCTGCAAGAATGAGTATAAAGAATCTGACAGCCTTAGAGGTGAGTTTCCATAAGGCTTTACTTGATTGTGCTCAAGAAGGAGAGAAAAGTGATTCCTTGCAAAAACCCTCAGGGCAAACAACTTTCACCAACTATCTCCTACTGACTAGAAAGCCAGCATGAATAAGGGTTGGCATGAGAAGAAATGTCAGGATCAGCAAAGAAAACAAAAAGCTTTATGTTCTATTGCCTTACAACTCTTGTGCTTACTGGTAATTCTGAACTATCAGTAGCACTGAGAAGGTGGCCAGCACATCACTGACAATTCATGGGACTGTTGCATTGAAAATATTGCTATTCCCACTTGTTCTGCCAATTACTTGGTTGCATTTGGACTGATACATATCTAACCTTTCAAATTCAGCTTTATATGAGCAAAAAATCCAATCATGCAAGCCATTGCTCCCCATCAAAGCAAAAAAGAGAACAAAATCTACAGAACTGCTTCATTATAATTACCAAGTGATTAATACATGGCTCTTCATAATGGCTAGAAAGTGGCCATATTCAGATTTCCTGGCCAAAGGAAGGCAAGAAAGTGCTAGTTTGTTACAAGCCTCTGGCATCCTGACTTTTACTCCAATATCACTCTCCCTGGACCAAAAGTCCAAAAACACTGTACAAAACAAAGAGTAGAGTCAGAAGCAGCACTACTTTTTAACTCCAAAGGCAGTCTTTTAGTGTGCTTCCAGTCAATCAAATCAATTAAATCTAAGTAAATAAATTCTCTCACTACTTACCACCTCACACATGACCACAAATACAGAGTTAACAGTTGTACACCACTGAACATTTTCAAAGGAGAAGGAGGTTATGCTTTAACTACACTTCCATCAGCTAATACTCATCAACATGGTGATATATTTGGCAAGTTTAGGCTATCTAAAAGCTCCCCTTGCACACATTAAAAGCTTCCATTGAAACATTAAGACAGCAAAAGTAAAGTCTGGGAGACTCTTGGGTCAGACAGTTAAACCTTTGAAGTTACTCCAGTAACTGGATTTTATTCTGCACTACTAGCAGGACATGAAATATGTAATACTGATATGAAATATGCAGACAAAAATCTTTTCAGTGGAAATGAAATTACATTGTTTCTGAAAGTAGTTTTTTTTAGCTCAGGGGACATGTAATAAGCTAAACCAATGCCAGCAGAGTTCTGATGGCACACTTGTGTACTACAGTATATCCACATTAGCAATGTTTTACAGTTCTGCAACGTAAACTTTGCTGTTTGCAGGAATATAGCTGTATCCACACCAGCTCAGCTTCAGCTTTGACCAGGATCTACCATATGTACAAACCACTTTCTGCCCTGAAACCATAAGTAAGAGCCAGCTGCAGTGGCCCAAGGGTCCCTGACTCAGCAGTTAGTGTAAAAAACGTGTCATGTATCAGGCCAGAACAACACACCACACAGCTCAACCCAATTCAGCTTTCAAAAGCCATCTTATAACACTTCAAGAACCATGGTGTACCATATGGACTGCAAATGCTTGAGATAAATAATTTTGTGCTACTGTTGCACTCTCACCTTTTTTTCTTGCTAACAATCATGTCCATAGTCTGGAGGAGCCGTCGCTCCAGAGCCAGAATATCTGCATCTGTCACATTCCTGCAAAATAAAAACCCCCAATTAGGCTTGCTACCCCATTCCAGAGGAGATGTGCACATGCCCATGAGACAAAGAAAAGCCTGTATAAGGGGATATGTAGCAGCAGTGGAAATGGTTGTAGCATGCAGACATGACAGCAGCTAGAAAAACTACTTTTTTCACAAAAAAAGTAACAAAAAAACTTGAAACAATGCCACAGGAAAAGCAAAAAATAATCTCAAAAAGCTGGACAAGTACTTCACAAGGCTGCAGTTACCTGAGAAAGTAGGACATGTAAGTGTATGGACAGTTGACAGCCCCAAATCCTGACAGCAAAGCCATGAGTGTCACCCCAATCACACCAACACGGCTGATGAGCTGTTCTATAGACAGGATTCCTGAAGGAGGGAAAAACATGGCATCAGCAACCTTGCTCTCTTCACTCTGCTCCACACTTGGTGCCTTCCTAACACAACACAGGGCTGCTTAATTGATCTGACTGCCTTCCCACTGCAATGGCCCCAGGTGACAGAAAGGATAGACAGAGACTCGGAGAAGAAAAGGGTAGGAAGTCTCCCTCAGAAATCACATTACCATGCTTAGAAGCAGGAATGGAGAACTGCAGCTGTGAAGAAACTTGAGACAGATATATGGATATGTGGAGAGAACTAAATATCAGTATTTTGGTTCCAAACTAATAAAATATGTTTGCCATTTGCTGAAGTGGGAAAACAGATCATCCACCAGGCGCTTATAAAGGAGTGCCTTCCACAAAAAGACACTTCTGCAATTATCAGCAATTATTACCAAACCAGTTTGTCCTGGCAAACTGGCCTAAAATTGTCTGAACCCCCATCCCACTAGATGACCCCTCCAGATCAGATACAAGCTGTGCTTGTAGAACAGTGGAGTTGGAGTTAGCCTGCTTCTGGCTGTTCAGTGCTCATCTGGTTGACACAAACACATTGTTGAGGAGAACACCAACAAGATCTTCTACCTGCGCACCAAGTGGATTCTAAAACACGTAATTCAACATGAACATCAAGCCTGTGCTGTAACCATCACCAAGCACTGAAGCTCCATTTATTCTTAAACACAGACCTCAACCTGCCTTCCCAGGACACAGTGCCATGTGTAGTAAACATCAGTTGCTTTTTAGGGAGCTGGTTATAGAGCAGCTGCCACACACAGCACATTTAGAGCTTACACGATTGCAAAGCTGAGATGGCTGAGCTCCAAGCCACATTTCATGCTTCAGAGAAGTGGAATGAATGATGAAAACAAGGCAAAAAGACTTCACAAAGGGAAACCGAGACACCCAGTCATGTGCAGCTGCACAGAGATTTACAAGAGCTACAGAATGTGCTACAATACACTGGCCTTTTGCCCCATACACTGTCAGACTGCAGCACTTAAAACAGAGGTGCCTTCAAAATGACATGACATTCCACTGGATGGAGCAATGCTTCCCCATGAAACTCACAGATAAAGTAAATCAATGTTCCATCAACTCGGATAAAGGTAGGAGCTTTATCAGAATACTGGTGTGTCATTAAGAATAACCTTCCTTCTACTACAAGTTCCCAAACCCAGGTTTGTTAAATAAGTTGCAGTCCAAGGGAGCCCTTGCTCAATGTTGCACTTCTCAGCTGCAGGACACTGCCATACCCATCTCCACCTGCCTGAATTGGGTCACCACTCCCTGATGAAACCCACAACAGTCTCTACATGCAGGACAGCAGCACCCCAACAATACAGCAGGGAAAAAAACATGTATTAAATAAACACGTATCCTTTGCTCTAACTTCATGTCTACACCTGGTAGGATAAGGCACTGTAAAACTTCTCAGTGGAGGTATCACACCCTGTAAAGTACAGTTAAAAACAGAGAATATGCTATTACCCATTGTGGAAATCTGCAGGTGTTACACAGCCTCCCAGAACCTTCTGGTGACCTAAAGAGGATTACCCAAACCCCATGGCTAAGTTTCCATTGGATTATTACACTCTGCCAACTCAAGCACCTTCTGCAGATCACAATGGATACAAGTTTTTCTTGGCAATGGAACAGCGGGCAGAGGGATCTGCACTATACATCAGCTGCTGAATTTCAGAGGCAAATTACACAACTGCAAAACACAAACATTTTCTCTTAGGAAACTTTTAGAATAACAGATGAAACAGTGAGCAGACCCTACACAAGCTGGTACCCTTCAACTTCTGTGAGTTCAGAGTCAAGCAGCTTCCCACAGAATAAAAGGACTAAGCTGAGCATTTTGTATGCAGACAGACATATCCACCAATTTCCATGAAACTGACTCAATTTCACCTGTTGGGAACAATACCCAAACAATTGTCCAGTGCAGGGGAAACAGAAGGGCAATATAAGTTACACAGGTGACAAATGGTCTGGTTCTAATAGCATTAAAATCCTTCAGCACAGTCAGATGCCTCAAGGGTTTAGCACAGCCAGGCACATGCTAACTCTGCTGCCCCCAAACTAACCCAAATTCATACAGTATCTTCACACTGTAAATACTCACAACCTCAACAGAGACACCCAAGGTAATTCTGCACACAAACAGCTCTGGCACCAGCAGCACTTACCAACTCCCACTCCAGTCCCATGCAACTGCACAGCCTCTGGGCTCAGGCACAGCAGGAATCTGTACCAAAGCCAGCACAGCTGCCAGGCCCACTGCTGGCTACAATCTGTGCAGCTCTGGACTTTAGGCACAACTGGACAGTCACTCATGCTAAACTCATCTGATTTCAGTCACAGGTAAGAAAAACCTGATTGAAAAAGAAGTCAGATGAAGGACTGGTTGTTGATCTGCTTCTTAAATAAACTAGGTTTAGTCTCCACAATAGAAAGAAGTAAGTGAATAAAAATTGATCAGATTTTTGTGGAGATAAAGTTTCTGCGTCCTCCAAAGTACACCATGTCCTTACATAGTCTAAGTTCAGTTAGGACTTACTTCCTTCAAGTTTTCCTGTGGTACTGAAAGAAAAGGAATGAAAATAATCCAGATGTATCCACCCATTTCTGTCACTCTAACAACATTCACATTGCAGATTTCAAAGCAGAGCAGACCCTCAGTTGCAGGAACTACTTTCTACAGTCTCAGCTGCAGAGCTGAGATAATAGCTCCAAAATAAAAGTGAAAAAACAAGGCCTATTTGCAGGAGGGAAGAAATCAGCAAGAAAATGAAACTCACCATGTTTTGGGCTGAGGATGGGAAACGGATCCCCCAACTTCCAGAAGAAATACATGAATGTCAACCACACAACACATGCAAAAAGTAGTTTCTGTCTGTGCACTAATGGAGAGGAAAAAGGAGTGTTCAAAATAGGTTCTTCCTTTAGGGCTTTTTATAGCTTGCAACATTTCTACACTTATCTAAATGCTGCTTTGAGGGTGACCTGACAGAGCTACAGCTTCCATGCAGTGTGCACCCCTTCACCTCCCACAAGGCTCCACTGTCCACATGGGACCACTTCACTGCTTTCTTGTGTGATCTTGAACATGAATCTTAAATATTTCATCTTCATGGCAAAACTACACACTTAATATTCCCAACCTACGTGCCCAAGCTACACACAACAGAGCCATGAGTATCAACAGCTCAAGGGTTAAGTGTCCATTAGCCCATGGAAGAGGCCTCATCCAGACAGTAGAAACAAAAAAAGCAAAACTAATTTACTGAGCTTTTCTGCTTCAGAAATGATTTATTGAGGTTCTCTGCCTCATTTCTTTTGCCCTCCAGCAGAACAATACAGCCTCGCCAAGGGTTGCAGAGTTTGGCTGCAAGCTTAAAATTGCAAAGGAACAAAACCCAGTCATATTTCTCTGAAGTGGTCAACTTTGTTGCAACCCATGAAGAAATTTGCTGGGGTCGTGTAAAGCATTTCCTGACTGTTCAACGAATGGTTCATGGCACAGCATAAAGTTCCAGAGAGAAGGTATTTAGCCAGAACAAGGAGGGAGGTACAAGGACAGTGACCAAAATTATTTCTCATTTGTATTCCTATTCTCAAATTAGCAGCTCCCCTGCCACAAACCAAGTACTCACATAATCTGATATTGCTGACAACAAAGTAACCAATGTAGAAGGGCACCATGAAGACCAGGATGAGCAAAATGACACACAGGTTCAGCTTCCAATGAAAATATCGAGAGCTGGAAAAAAGCCAAAATACTGATTAGCACAATATCATAATACAACAAGTTTCTCAAAGAAAAATGCATGTCAGTGAAATCTTTTCAACTACATCAAGCAATGAAAAATATTGGCTTAGCATATAGAACATTCTGGATTTTTTTTTTTATTTTAATTAGGGTAGAGGAGAGGCAGTTGTTTGGTTTGGGGTTTTGTATGGTTTTATTTTTAAATACAGAATACAGAATACTTTAAATACAGAAGTCAAGAACGTGTATTTAAAACTGAGCAACTATCTAGAAAACCATGCTGGGTATTTTATCAAATACTGTATTTTCTGTGGTGACTAATGCCAGTTGCAGAATGATCCATGTGACTGCTCATCTAGTTGAATAGCAAATGAAATCTAAGTATAATCAGTAATTAATTTTCTAATGAACAGCTGAGTCACAAAAAACTCATATAGAAAAGACTAAAAATATCTAATGTTGATAATTCATCATGTTTCACTTCAGAATTTTCTCATCTGCAAGACTTTGCAATGCAAGGTTTTATAAATACATGCATAGATCAACATGATCAATACTCATTTGACCAAATTAGAGTAGTCACACACAGGTGAGATTCATCTTGGCTGAACTGACCTTTCACTTTACTTGAACAGAAAAATACATGTTCCCATCCCCAACATTAACCCATATCCTTTTTATCCTCAGGGAAGAAGAAATTATGAGGATCCTGGTCACCTTTTCCTAACTAATTCAGAAGCAAACATTTTCATCTATACTGAAGTCTAGCCTTTTATTGAAGCTTATAAAAGCATTCTCCTCAGTGATCTCTCTGGCTACCAGCCCCACATATTAATAGCATACAGAACTAACATTACTTTTCATCAGTTCTGTACTTCTTGCCTTTCAACCCCTTTGACTACTCTCTTATACTTGCATGATTAGATAGAATAAGAAGAAACCCAACTTAGCCTCTATATGTTATGGTTCTATCTTCTCTTTCCTACTGACTTCCAAAGAAGAGAGTTTTTAACATCACCTTTATGTCAAAGTCCTCGCCCTATTTTCAAGCAGGGATTCACCTTTGATGCACAACTCCTGTATTGTTACAGACATATCTTTCACTCCACAGTTGGCTTCACATCTTATTCACTCCTCTGACCACCAAAGAAAAACCACTGCTTAAAGTTTCTGTAGTCTTTAGCATCTGAAAAGTGCTCTTAGCATGATCTGAAGAGTTACAAAGAAATAATTTCTTTTAACTTCACAAATGGAGAAAGTCAAAGACCTAAGACTTTGCCTAGGGACCCAGAACAATGTTAATTGCATGGAAAATTGGAAGCTTATGGCTACTACTCCCATGTTCTGTCAAATAAACAAACGTTGCTGCACAAACATCTTCATTGAGTTGTTGACAGCTTTCTCCCATTATTTCCTCAATCCAAGACTAATCCATTAATTTAGAAGTCAGACTGAAGATGCTGCAGAGCACAAGGCAGGCCAGTCCCCAATGGGCTCCCAGACTCACCTGCTGTTCAGCACTCCCAAAATCTCAAAGATGATGAGCTCAAACATGGTACAAGAGAAGGCAAAAGTCACAGAGAAGATCACCTGGACCACATACTGTCTCACCTGCAATGAAGAGAACAATCCAGAAACATCAGGCATTCACATTTCTGGAATGGCATCCTGATATCCCTCAGATAACAAAATAAATCACAAGTATGATGGCCCACAACTGGGTCTCTTGCTTAAAGGCACCAAGCCCTTTATCTGCTTAGGAGGAAGCCAAAAGCCTCTTGGGAAACAGAGGGCAGACTCATCCACTAAGAGAGCTCTTTGATATTAATCTTAGATTTAAAAACAAAATCCACATCAGGAAAAACTGTTGGGGTCTGAATTTGGCTTGCACTTAAACCACCTCTGAGAGACTACAATCTCATTCTCCACTATGGATAAGAGAATGGCATCTTTATGCCATCTAAGCTGTCTCACAACCAATTAAGCTGCAATTGACACATCTCACTGAGTTCAAAGTTAACCACTGGATTTGATTTTGTCTCAAAAATTTCACTTTATAGAAGGTGGGCTCACTAGGGCAAAAGGCAACACAGTTCCACCAGTTTCCTATTACCCCTGTATGTCCTTCATATTCCTTTTTATTTAACAGTAGCCAGTATGGAAATTTTCAGTGGCCACAGAAGAACCCAATTCCTCAGATATCTAGTAGTCTTTCAAATAGAAGCACAAGAGGAAATTAAAAAGAAAGTAAATGCAGATAAAAGGGATTAAAGAGAGGAATAAGGCTAAAGGCAGTTTTTAAAATATTTCTATAACTGGGACTAATTTTTTAAGATACAGACTTGTAATGAAAGGTTCCTGCTCACCTCATAATCCTTGAAGAGCTTTCGCATGAAGAAGAGCCACCCAAATCCAAAGAACAGCACCTGCAGAAAACATGAAGCACTCAACATTTGCATCCTGCAACTTGCCAAACACAGACCCACTGCACTGCTGACTGTAAATTAAACAAATAGAAGGAAAAGAGCTAACCCAAAGTACCCAAGATCCACAAAATATTAAAACTCTCCACAGTACCATGGAAAAAAATGGTATTTTAAATGTCCAAGTGTAGCAGACACAAAAGGCTATGGCCTTAAGGAAGATCTAGTCAATACAGCAGAGTTTGATGTTCCTAAATTCTCATAATTCCTCAGTTCCTGGCCTGTCAGAATCCTTTGCACTGCTGATTCTTGTTTCACTCTTGCAATCTACAGAATTAAAGCTTATGGGTTTTCTTACAGGCCATACAGAAATGGAGGCAAAACAAACACTTCAGTGTCCACCACATCTTCAAGGGATGAGTAAATTTTATAAAAACATCTGCTGTTTCTTGTAGACTAGAAATGCATGTGAATTTTTTGTAGAGGTCTTTACAGTACAGCTGGTTAGACACTGACACATTGTGCAGCATCTCTAAGGTGGGGAAAAGGCAGTGCTGAATGCCTCAAACCACAATCTGGAGCTGCAGAAAGCCACCTGGACAAGGCAGGTGAAGCAGAAAAAGCCAATAAAACTTTGCATTTCAGTGGTTGTGAAAGCACATTACAAAATTTATTTCAGTCTCTCCATGCTCCTAAAGGGATCAATTTAACACCACAGCTCTTTTGCAGATGACTTAAATTAAGTAAATACAAATTGAACAAGGCAGCCAAAATTGCAATTACCTGTCTTCAGAGAGTTAAAAGGAGGCTGTGTTGTCAGGCCTCCCCTGGGTAGCCCCATCTATTCCTCATAAGACCGAAAGGGAGTGTAATGACTTAAAAGTAGCCAAGCAAAAAGAGAATTCAGGAAACACTCAATACTTTTTACAGAAGTAGCTCTGACCAAGGCAAAGACAAAATTCAGTATATGTTAGACATCAAGCAATAAAGTGAGTCTATCTCCTCAGAGCACATGGAAAAGGCCAGAGCTTTCTGCTCACCCTGCTGTGCAGATGGGAGAGATTCAAAGACAAAAACAAAGGAACTATTGTGGATTTCCTCCCTGCACATCAGGAGCAATCACAGCAGCAAAGGGAACACACTGACATGATTTACAGACAAGGAGTACCTGGAATGCTGGGCAAGAAGATCAAACGCAGCTGCCTTGAAAGAACAACTGAAATAGGAATGAGGTCAAATGAGTGATTTGTAACAGCTGACAAAACTTGTTTGAGGACTTCAGACTTTAAGGTAGCTGTTAGCAAAAAAGGAAAGATACTCTGTAAGCCTCCTATCTACAGGTCATAAGTTGAAGAAGTATGATAAGCAAATGAGATCGACACAAAGTAATTCCACACTTAACAGTGGGAAGGAGGAAAAAGGTAGAGACAAACTCTTCATTAAGCAGTAAGTAAGAGAAAAAGATGAAGAGATAAGTAAGTACAAGAAGAACAGAAAATCCCCTTGTGTTAGGGACTGTACAAAAGCAAAGAAAGACATTTTGGTAGAAGTTCACACTTCAAGACACTGTAGGTGAATGTGACATGTAAACTCATCAAAATCTTGAGCATTTGACAATTACATGAACATCTAACTGGGTGCTATTGAAGATGATGAGAGGATTCAAAGCTGCCATCAGAAATGAAAGAAAAGCTATTAGACAAGTTAGAGCTCAGAACTCAAAGCAAGAAAGTGGGAGTTTTTGTTCTGGGTGAATTGTTAACAGTACCAAAGCTATGCTCAAGCCACCAAGACTGAAAAAGCATGTTGTAGGAAAAAATTAAAGCACTATCAAATGGGAGGGCATTGTTCTTCTAAGAAACGGCCAAAAGCTGTCTTGAAAACTATCAGGAATTAAGAGTTGTACAATAAAGTCCATCTAAGACAACCACCTGCTGCTGAGAGGAGAAGGGTTTCTTTTCCTCAGCTCACCCTTCACCTCTACAAAACAAAACTTTCACATCAGCACAGAAGCTTAAATCAGATCCCTCTGAGTGATCCACTTAAACGCATTTTCACTTGGTCCAACTGCCTAGGATCAGCCTTGTCGAGAAATACCAGAAATAAAGCGAGCACTCAGTAGAGACCAACAAGATGAACTCTTCTATCTGTTCCAACTGGAGAAACTTAAATTTACACTGAAGCGGAGCTCGACCCGGCCCGGCCGCCCCTGAGGGTCCGCGCGCCCCCGCGCGGGGAGACGCGCACGCGCAGGGAGAGGAAACCCGGTGACACCGGGACCTCCCCGCTGCTTCGCCCCTCTCCCGGCCGGAGGCGCGGCGCGGCGGGGAAGGGGAGGGTACCTGCGAGGTGAACATGATGCTGGAGTCGATGAGGAAGCTCATGGCGGCGTCCGACGCTGCCCGCTCCGCCTGCCGCGCTTCCGGTTCCGGTGGCGGCGGCGCGCATGCGCCCCGCGCCCCCTGCGATGGGGGCGTGGCCAAGCGGCTTGGCCATGGCGGAAGCTCCGCCCCCTGGCGGCCCTAGCGGAGGGGTCATGGCGGGCCCGTGTGAGGGAATGGAGGGGGACAGTTGCCAAGCTGAGCCTTTCGCCTGCCCCTTCCAAACTCAGCTCAGGTGCTGCCCTCAAAAGGGACGGCAAGGCACCCCGTGCTGGCCTGGGGCAGAGGGAGGCACAAGGAAGGGCAGGGTGAACACCGACCCCAGCACAGGAGGGACACGGACATGGTGGAGCAACTCCAGGGGAAGCCACCGAGTTAGTTGGAGGGAAGGAGCGCCGCTCCTATGACAGAAGGCTGAGAAAATTGGGATAGCTCAGCCTGTAAAAGAGACGGCTTAAGGGTGATCTCATGGCAGCCTTACAGTGTCTGAAGGGAGCCCGCAAGAAAAGATGGAAAGGGGCTTCGTGCAAGAGCATGGAGTGAGAGCACAAGGGGGAATGGATTCAAACTGAAAGAGAGCAGGTTTACATTAAACATTACAAAAAAATTTTTCACTGTGGGGATGATGAGGCACTGGAACAGGTTTCCCAGAGACATGGATGCCCCATCTCTGGAGGTGTTTCGGACCATGTTGGGTGAAGCTCCAAGCAGCCTGGTCTAGTGGGTGATGTCCCATCTGTGACAGGGCTGTGGAGCTGGATGATCTTTAAGGTCTGTTAAAGACTCAAACAATTCTGTGATTCTGCCATTTCACCACTGCTGTGACCCCTCTGCAGGAGCCCTCTCCATCCTCCCTCCACCAGAACTGGGCTGCAGATGCCTTTCAGGACATGCAATTACAATATATCAAGGAATGGGGCCAGAAGGGAAACAAAAGTGCAGAGCAGGAATTTTCTGATGGCTATCGGTGTGAAATCCAATCCTTCATGTCACAGCCATGTTCCCACTTGACCTTTGTGGCGTCTGAATCTTTTTTTCCTCTTAAAAACACACCTTGAGGAAACGGCCTCAAGTGGCAACAGGGGCATTTAGATTAGACATTAGGGGACAAAAAAAAAGTCACAGAAAAGATTGTACAACATTGGAACAGACTGTGCAGGGAAGTGGTGGAGTCACCATCCCTGGAAATGTTTGAAAATTGTGGATATGGCGCTTGAGAACATGGTGATGGTGATATTGGGTTGGCAATTGGACCTGATGATCTTGGAGGCCTTTTCCAACCTTAATGATTCTGATTCTGTGATTCTAACCATTGCCACTCAAAACTCTCTGTATTCAGAATAATAAACAGGAAGAGAATAATCAAGTTGTGAGTTTAAAAAAGCACAGAGCCCCTGCTGACTGAAAATCAGGAAACTTTATTCATTACAAATCATTTCACTAGGAAAACAAATCTATGTTTGGTTGTGCCGAGTCACCAGATTAGTCCCATAGTCTCTGATTGTTTGGCTTTGTCTTGCTCTCACACTTCTTGGTTTGAAATTTGTCTCCTTGTCTGCAGCATTGCAAAGAGAAGAAAACATTCAGCTTTCATGGAGAAATGAACTGAGGGAGCAGGTTATTGTGTCTGGTCTGAAACTTTTTATTTTACAGCTTCTGGTATCACTGCCAATTAATGCAGAGCTGAGATCAGGCCTTGCCTCATTCTTTCTGTATCTGCTACTTAGAAACTATTCTTTCCTCAAGTGATGAGATTCCTGAGTTTGGAGGGATTTGTGGTTGTTTTGTTCTATGTTGGTAGGTTGTGGGGCAAGGTTAGTTGTTGGTTGCCTTTTAGAGACTGAGGTTAACAGGAAATCCTTTAAAAATAAGATATACAGAGCCAAATTCTGCCCTTGTTTATGTCTTGGCAACTCAACTTCCACACAAGGATAAAAAACAAGGCAGAGTTTGGTCATAGGTCTTAAACCTTCTTTGCATGTGTTTGGAAATAGGCTTGAAACATGCCTCTGCTTAGCTGTAAATTACTGATCCCTGGGCCTTGGGAGAAACACACAGGGAACAAGATTATTCCTACAGGATAAACCAGCCCCACACCCACCTTTCAGCCCTAGGACTCCTCCTTCAAGGGAGACAAAAAGTGTGAGAAGAAAATGGGAAATTTATTTTGTGCTGTTCCTCCTTAGATAATTGCTGATGTGCTTGTGTGGGGAGAAGAGTCCATGGCCCTCCACAGGTACAAAGGCAGCTTCTCAGCTCTAGGTATTCTTCCACATTTTACAGTGAACGAGGCTATTTTATGTTCAGTTTGTAGAGAGAACCAAAATCAAGCCTTTTAAGTAAAGCTGGAAGCTGCAGATATTGAATTAAATCATGGGGTTTGGCCAAGAGTATGTTTAGAAATCACACAGGTTTCCAGAAGGTGCTATGGGGCATATTTATGACAAATAGCCTTAGCTGGCAGCCAGCCATCCATTTCCTTTTCTCTTCCTCCAGAGGTTTTCATAAACAAGGACTCTGAAGCTGGAAGCATTCCTACATCGTTCTGATTTCTGCATTTCTTTTGAGTTTATTTTTTATGAGTTCAGGTGATGATGTTCACTGGCAGTGCATGGATTCCTTTACAGGGTTGTCTATGACTCTTTTGTGAACTAACATGTATGTATTGAAAAACTTACCTGAGCATTTTTTTATATAGCTTTTCCACCTTGGAAGCCAATAAATGGCTGGTTTGCTTTCACTGTACCAAGCTGGATCTAGCAAGGTGAAGGCCAACAGTCTTTGTTTTTTTCAAAATGTTCTGTCAGTAGCTCTGTAATCACCATTTCTATTCAGTGCTGCTTCATCCCAGATCAGCAAGCTTTAAAACACACAGGTTTTTGTTGACAGGATGTTAAAATGCAGTCCTCTGCACTTTCAGATGGATTTAAAGGCACACTTGATGCTGAAGTTAAAATATGGAAATACCTAAGCTGCTATATTTCCACAATTTTATCTGTTGACAAGCATACTCTCTTTTTCCTTTTTTTTTTTTTTTTTTTTTTTTTTTTAATTTTTTTATTTATAATGCTTTTTCCAAACCAGTTACACAACACGATTCTGGCCTCAAGCAGCTCTTGTAGCTACCAAACATCAGTTCATAGAATCACAGAATCATAGGATAGTTTGGGTTGGAAGGGACCTTGAAGATCATCCAGTTCCAACCCCCTGCCATGGGCAGGGACACTTTTTATCAGACCAGGCTGCTCAGAGCCCCATCCAGCCTGGTCCTGAGCACTTGAACAGCTGACTCTGTGTGTGCACCAGCCTCTGCTGGTGCCTGGGGAGGTGGTGTGGCCTTTGGGACAGCCTGAACCAGCTCTGCCAGAGCACCCCGGGAGGCAGGAACTGCCCTACACGTGTCATTCCACCACGCAGTGGCTGCACTGAGCCTTCAGCTTGGGATATCCCATGGGATAGATAGTTCAGGCTGGAAGGCATCACCTGGCTCAGCCTTCAGCTCAATACAGATAAGGATGCTAAATGCTTTTCCCAGCCAAGCTTCATCCCCCAAGGATGAGGATCCCACCATGTCTCTGGGCACCTGCTTTAGTGCTGAACCACTCTCCATTTGAACAATTTTTTTCCTTGTTGGGTTTTCTTTTTAGTCAACATTTTCCTTTGCTGCTTATTGTGATTGTTGTCTCTGGTCTTTTGCTGTGCACCTCTGTCAAGAGCCTGCCTCCATCTTCCCTGGAATTCCTCCCCGTTAGGAACCTGAAGAAAGATCTTAGGGCTCCCAATGCCCTCAGCCCTCTCCTCTCCAGGCTGAACAAACCTCCTGTGTCTCTTTGTACAGCAGGCTGCTGAGAGGAAAGCTTGTGTTGTTGACAGATACATAAGTCTTGCCTCTTCTACTGAAATAGGTTGGTGCCAAGCTGGTGGCAAGGAAAGGACTGTGTGCCAGGCTATGTCTTGGCGAGCCAACACACATTTGCTTGCCATGGTTACTGCTCAGCTGTGTGAGCACATTTGGTGTTGGCAAAAAGCCTTTCCTGAGCCATGTTAGAGGGTACAGCACACACAGAGCCCAAGTAATGGCAATGTCATTCTGCTGGGGGAAAGAATTATTCCAATACTTTGACAAGTCCCCTGATTTTGGCACATTTATCCAACCCTGGGCCTCAGGAAATCTGGCACCATATACTGTTTTATCACAGCTGCCTTGGGCTTACAGGAAGGCTTTAGTGTAGTACTCATGGATGTTCCTGTCTTTACTAAACAAATCTAAGCCTAGGCTAGGATTACTTTCGGTTGTCAGCCTGAAAAGCCATTTTCTATACAAAACAGCAAACTGCCACCTTTTTTTTCGGCATTGTGTGACAGCCGCTCTTTAAATGTAAAACTGCACAGTCAGTGAGTTACTGAGCAGCAGGAGAGATGGGATTTCCCCTGTCAGTAAGTAGATTTGATGCCCACACAGACCTAGAGAGCAGAGATCCCCCAAATCTCTCCTCTCCTGCAGGAGGAGGAATCTGCACCTCAGTGTGTTTCAGCACTGAGAGATTGTGGGTGTTGGTCTCTGCTGCACTGAGTGGTTTAAAACAGAAGCCCAGCAATATTCTGTATGCTACAACACTCTCCCACATGCCTTAAAACTATCAGAGCTCCACCAACCTGAACCAAGTGCTCCAGGAACTGCCTTATTAAGCACAAGTGCTGCCCCAGAGTGAATGCTGGGGATGGAGAAGAGGATCCACATCACCACACTGTCACCACAGCTTCATGGCCTTGGCTAAGGTGGGAGAGATGGGTGAGGGGATCAATAAAGTCTTTTTACCCATAGCAAATCCACATCCATGTTAATGTTGTCAATACAGTGCAGTGTTCACATCTCCAAACTACTGCCCTTCTGATCGAGGAGTCATATGTTACCCAAGTTAGCAGTTCTGCCAAGAAACAACAAGGATACCATGCATTTCAGGAGTGCTTTTCATCAGATCATTCCTACTTACTTTACAAACAGAATTAAGGAAGCCTCACAACATCCCTGTGAGGTAGGTGGAAATTCATACACCCATTTTACAGGTGGAGAAAACAGGCACTGAGAGGTAAAGTGATTATCACAGCAAGTCAGAAGCAGAGCTGGAAATAAATCTAAGATTATTATCCTAGGTCCACTGCTCTAGACACTAGAGAACACCAACCCCCACATGCTATTGTAAGCTAAGAGACTACCTTGCTCTTCTACTTTCACCTCCTTTGGTGATTTTGACACTTGCATTTTATGCTCCTTGCAGAGAGCCATGTGATCAGTTAGGAATTTATTTGCACAGGGAGCCAAGG
This sequence comes from Muscicapa striata striata, assembly GCA_030060385.1. Taxonomy (NCBI): domain Eukaryota; kingdom Metazoa; phylum Chordata; class Aves; order Passeriformes; family Muscicapidae; genus Muscicapa; species Muscicapa striata. The sequence continues at coordinate 2,792,039 of JAREIS010000058.1, read as the reverse complement.
GGGTAAACACGCCTTTAAATGATCCAGGCATGGCTCTAATTGTCCAGTGATTTCCCCCTTCCCAAGGAAATATTCCCCATTTATCATACATATCTCTATGTTTTGCTAAATTATTTTTTTTTTTAGTAGAATGCAGTGAATTCACAGCTCTGAGGCTGTTATGCAACTTCACTAGGAATTTCTTGAATAAACAATTAAGTTTGTCTCATTGAGAGGGAATAAAGCACATTTATGTGCTATCACATCCAGAAACAGCAATAATCCTTTGCTCATCTGTCGGGCCTTCCATCCAAGAGCCTCCCTTTCCATAACTAGCACATGTCAGGCCTCACATCATCATTGTAAGGTAGAAAACAGTTCCCAATTGCACAAGAAGGAAGAATGACTTGCTGACAGTCCCACAGCAATTTCCTTGCAGAGATGAGGCTGAGTGCCAGGAGATCAGACTGTTCCCTGCCCCGTTTGCCGAGCAGCACTGTCCTGATGCTGTGGCCCGTGCTTGGTGCTACAGATTCACTGCCAGCCAGGCAGAGTACTTGAAAATTGGCTTTAAAAAAAAAATAAAAAATCAAGAAGCAGTTGAGTTGATGCAAGAGGAAAATGCCACCTTCTCCTTGTGCTGTTGGGACTCGGGGGGAAGAAAGAAGCATTCCTGTGGCAGCTGTGAGAGAGCTACAGTATCCATGGAGTACACTGCACATGGTGCATTTTACTGACACTCTCCAGTGAAAAAGGACATAATTAACTTGTGGTGATTAAAGACTGCCCCTCCTGACAGCCATGTGGTGAACAGTGTACTCCTGATGAGCAAGCACTCATCTTTAAGTAGTCCTGTAGTCTAATGAATGTATGAATGTCAGAGATCAGGAGTGGAATTAGAAGTAATTAGAAGTCAACAGGGATAGGTGTGATTCAACCAGTCCAGTGTCTTGGTATCTGGAAGGGTCAGATGCTCTGATGCAGATACCTCATACTAAACTACTAAAAGGTTGTGGTTTTGTACCTGCAGGAATGTATGTTTCCAACCCCCTACAACTATTGGCTGGTTGATGCTTAGAATCATTTAAACTCTCTTATCTCTTTCTATGGAGAAAATAAAATAGATCCCATCTAGTGTAAGTGTAGTGATTTGTTGTTCCTCTAAATCTTAGCCCTTTCTTTAGTTCCTGTATCTTGAATTGGGCGCAGTGGACTCTTCCTGCTGAAAAACATTCTCTTTCCTTAGTTGTCATAACAGTTTTCCTGTTTCTGTATTAAGAGAGTGGATAAATGTTAGCCTCCAGGTTCTCTCTCTGAATGTGTTGCTTTGTCATATTCTTTCCCAAAACTGAGGGGGGACCTTCCAGTCTTTCTGCACAAGGAAGGACACCCAACAGAATAAATGTTTTGACCTCAGGCTGCAAACCTTGGAAAAATACACAGGCCCAAGAGGAGCAAAAGGATGAATAGATTTAAAAAAAAAAAAAAAAAAAAAGAACAATACATGGCACCTCTGTGGCACTGAAGAATCCTAATGCACCCTACAAACTTTCTACATATGTACAGATTATTGTATCTCAGCAGTGAAGTCCAGCCACCTCCGTGGCTGCATGGCCAGGCAGGGAATTCCACCAAAGGGAATTCAGGATCAGGAGCAACAGGACTGACTGTACTGGGGCTGGGGCAGGGCCCAAGCCTGCCCAGGGCTCTCACAGACACCCATTTGCCTTCCCTGGGCTTTGAGTCAGACCTGCCACAATAGGAGGCCGCAGGGGTCTTTTCTAGCTAATGGCGGGATGAGTTTGATGCATTGTGCCAAAGACCTTTTTTTCCCTGACCTGGATTAGAGCCTGCCCTGGGAACAATGGGATGGGCTGCAGCCCAGCAGAAAGAATTTGCTGAGATGGCAGGGACTGAGGTTTGCAGAGCAGAGCAGAGGAGAGTGCATACCTGCACTTTTTTGGCATGAGGCTCAGTTTTGGGGGGACATAGCTGTTAACCTGAAGCTTTTGAACGCATTGCTGCGCTGTCCCAGCCAAGAGTTGCTGCTGTAGTCCTAAAATTAGAAATCTATATTAGACATCTAAACATTTTCAAGCACATCATTTTCTGCCTTCTGTAAAAAAAGATTTTTCTGAGTCTCTGAGAGTTCTGTACAGACCTGTTGGCACAAAAGGTCTAAATCATCTTTTGAAAGGCATTGTCGTATGTGAGCTAGACTTTGGCATTTAATTAAGAAGTAGCCCACTGAATGGCTCCCATTTGTCAAATTATAAACAAAGGCTGTCAAAAGACTTTTACCATATCAGTCTTTTCAAACTTGACCAACCAGTTTTGTATTTAGAGGTTTAAAAAGTCACATAGTTACCCAGACCCTTGGTTTAGGTCCACAAGTGCCTTCAGGACTCTGTACCTGAGATTTGCTGAGTGCCTGGGAGCCTGGAAGCTCTAGGAACTGAACACTTGTCAGGATCATACCATGAAGGCTTGTATTTGGTTACGTGCTCTGGGGGCTGTAGCTGTCCCCTCCTTTCTCAGAAGATTTTTCCCTCTTACTTGGCTAAATATAGCTTCAGATCTTTAAGTCACAAGGCTACAAGTAAAAAATATCGCTTGAACTTATTCTTTCCAGTATTCTGAACTAGTCTCAGGGCTGGATGACCCTCTTGGGAACAAATAATCCATCTCTGGGCATCTGCTAAGTCCTAGTAGAGAGCTACTGTTAATTTTGCCCACTGTCAATGTCTTGAAGAGCAGAAATATTTTTGACCAGGGGAAATATTTTTACCTAACTCAGATATGCATTCACAGAGAAATTTGGAACATTTTTGCCTTTATTTTCTGAGTAAAGAAGGGAAGTTTGGCTTAGTATTTTAGTGTGTTGATGCTAAGCATAGAATTCATTTTGTGAATTAAATAACTGCAATTCCATGCCAACAGCAAAGGGGAGATCTGCTCAGTGAGCCATAGGAGGAAACAGAAAGAGAAATACTAGATACAGTTGTTGATCAGTCTCTCCCCTCACTGGCTGAAAGACAGATCCTCCCCACATTCCTAGAGAAATGTGGAACACAAGGCTTTCAGTGAATATGATCACAGTGGTGACGTTTGGGTATCACTGCCATGTTAGGTTTTAAAATAACATCAGTTATGTGCACAGTGTAGATATTACTGTAAGGAGTGAGCTGGCATGTGGAAACAGGGAAATACAGGGACATATGGGGCAAATAAGGCACAGTTATCATGGTAGTACCTTTCCAGTTGAGAATCATAAAAGGAAATAATATTCAAGTGGCCATTTTAGCACTTTGCTTAAAAATATCTTTTGATTCTTTCTCTATCTCTCCTTTTCTCTTCAACCTTTTCCTTTTCACATGCTCCCCGCATCCTGCACCTTCATACAGTCAAATCATCTGACCTGGCCCGGCTGCTGGCTTTGCTTAGCCTGCTCAGGGGTCTCATATCAGCAGCAAGTTCAGCAGGTGCTGAAGGCCCTTCCACTTCATCCCTCACCACCTGCTCTTCTTTCTTCACCCCTGGCTCTTCCTGAGGCTGCTCCTCCTCTTGTTCCTCCTCCTCTGCTCGCACCTTCTCCTCTTCTGGTTCCTTCGCTTGCGCATACGATGGTAACCTCTCATCGAATGCCCTGGAGAGATCTTCCAACGGCCCCATCCCCATCTTCTCCTCAAACTCATTGTAGGCTGATGGGAGGGGGCTGGGCTCAACCCCGACCTCTGTGAGAGGGAAATAGTGGGACACAGGCTTCTCTTCTTCCAGCAGCTTATAGCCTTTGGCCTTTGGGATGGAGGGGACTGTGATGGCGTGGAGGGGCTTCTCCGGAACCTCTCCAAGCTGCTCCTCTGCCGGTCTCCTCAGAGCCCTCCGGATTCTTTTCAAGATCAAATGACTGATCTCCACCAGGTTGAGGAAGAGGGATACGGAAGCCACCACCAGCATGAACATAATGAAGATGGTCTTCTCCGTGGGCCTGGAGACAAAACAGTCCACAAGATTGGGACAGGGCCACCGCCCACAGCGATAAAGGGGGAGAATTCGGAAGCCATACAGGAAGTACTGACCTACTATGAATCCCACCTCAAAGAGGGTTTTGAAAATGATGTGGAAGATGTACGTTCTCAGGAGAGTACCTTCCAGGCGAAACTTCTTGGTTCCATCGGGTTGTTGCCTTTGTTTTGGTTTGGAGCCAGGGGCAGCTTCTCTTCATCCACCTCGGCTTGCTGGCGCCTCTCGGCTTCCTCCCTCTCTTTCCTCTTCTCCTCCATGCGGACGTGGTGCACAGCATGCCCGAAGTACATCAGCGAAGGGGTGGACACAAAAATGATCTGCAGGACCCAGAGGCGGATGTGGGAGATGGGGAAGGCCTCATCGTAGCAGACATTCTCACAACCAGGTTGCTGGGTGTTGCACACAAAGTCTGACTGCTCGTCCCCCCACACGAGCTCAGCGGCTGTGCCCAGGATCAGGATGCGGAAAATGAAGAGCACCGTGAGCCAAACTCTCCCGATGACAGTGGACTGCTCGTTCACCTGCTCTAAAATGTTCCCCAAGAAACTCCAGTCACCCATTTCTTACGGTCTAAGGGAAGAAAAAACAAAGAGGAAGACCACACATTATGCTAAATTTTAAAAATTTTAGGTTTTCCTGATGATGTTTTTTGTTGTTTTCAATCAGTATTTCCCTAATATGCTTTGAGAACAGAAAGGCGGTTGCTTGCTTGCTGATTTGCCTGTTCACTATGATTTATTAGCAGGAGAAGGGCTGGTAAGCCAGAGCAAGCTGCCTGCTAAATTCTTCCTTCCATGGTTCTAAATGGGCAATTACTTTTCAGCCAGAGAGTATATTTATCTCCTTTTGCAGGTGAGAGTCTTCTGTGGCACCTTATAGGCTCAGTTCTGTGAGCCTGCTTAGATTTTGTACACGTACTAACACTCACCAGCAATACAGTGGAACAGATTTATCAGCAGGCAGCTGCAGTGGTTAGAAGAGAGGGTGAAGCTTTCAAGCACACAAGCATTTCTGCACCAGAGCCCCTCATGGGTCAAACAGATCTCAAATCTATGCCCATCTTGCACCTAACAAACCTGAATTCCCTCTAGGTTGCAAATGTGAATTCTACTTTAGCAATCACTCTGTGTAGGTAAGAACAGCAATTACAACACCATTACTGTGTTAGTAATGCTGTATAAGCTTAACAACTACTATATAGTTTAGTTTTTCTGTACAGAATATGTAATATGTAATATGCAATATAATTATTTGGTGATATTTGGGCTATTCTTTGCATTCCCTTCTGAAGTTGTTTGCCACACTGACAGTAGAACCAACCTGGGGAAAACACCAAGGTCTCTAACTGTGACCTAAAATACTATTTGCTCTCTCTAAAAGTGCCACTATCTCAGGCTAACACAGAGCTGGAGGCCAGCTGCAGATACAATATTGGAAAGCTAAGACAATCATCCATTTTCAAGGAATGCAAGTCAAATATTACATCTGTCTTTGCTTTTGCATGATAAGAAATTATTCCTAGGTCAGGGCTTCATTCTACATATCCTGAACTTCACACTGTATAATTTCAGGCAGGGAAAGATGTATGAATGAGGAAAATAGAGATGAAAGTTGTTTTGTATGGGTTGATTTAACACATCACAGCAGTCTGAAGTCTCTGAGGAATGCAGAATATTACAGTGGCCCAGAAAGACTGACTTCTAGAGCATGACAAGTGAAACAGGGAACATTATTCATAAAATAGCTGTTCACAGGGATCTAGAATTTCATCTCTTAGATACTACCTCCATCTATAGTTCCCTAAATGCAGACACATACACAAGCACTGGGAAAAGGAAGGTACAGTCAACAGCATGAAAATCTGAGTATCTAAACTTCCCTCCTCCTTCAGATACCACTGGGATATATTTGTAATGCCATATGTTATGACACACCAACGCATACCAGTCTGTTTCAACTACTCTGTGTACATAGTCACACATAGACAAACATGCAGAATACTGAGAATTCTATGGCTCGGGGGAATTTCACAAATTTTCAATCAAAAAAAAAAAAAAAAAAGAAAAACATTAAAAAAAGCTTATGATGGCATTATGCTGAAGAAAGATGGACTCATATTCCTTGCCTTCAAACCTTACAATATTTTTACCCTGGACACCCTTGTTAGAAAACGAAGAGCAGAACCCAGTACCTTCAGCTTGCACAAACACCTCGCATACATAAGCGGCAAACATATAATTTAATCACCAAGGAAAATTGCTACTTTCTCAGTCATTAAAGTCGTGTAAAGAAGCCTGTTAATGTCAGCGCTTACATTAACAAGTCTAGCAGAAGATTATGCTGTTTACATACATTATCTAAACTGATTTAAACATCCTCTTTCTGCAAATTCACAGAGCAAAGTACACCCAATAGTTACCAGTCACGTGCAACTCTGTAAAAAACATGACTACACACGGTGCAAGCTTCATTGTCCCCCAGGCACCTTGGTTAACTCCATCCCTTTCTTTCCCTGTGAGTCACACTGATATCTACACTACCATTTGAGCATTTCCACTGCAGCACACAAGAGCCACGTTCTAGGTGTGATAAACCTTATCACACGGAAAACTCACTGTACAAGAGGAGGGAAAATGTTTCCTGTCTAACTCCACCACACGCCTTGCTCGCAGCTTGCTACGCTTGGCTAAGCCCTCCCTGAGATCACTTCCAACTGGCCACGTTCTTCACAACTCTGCCATGTCCATCCCCTCTGTTTTCTGCAAGGGAAGTGGTTCGAGGTTGCTCAGTCAGTTCAGCTGCGAGCAGTGATATTGGGTGGATGGATGATGAGTGGCACAACCAGCTTGAGTGCCTGGGATTCCACCTGCGAGCAGTCAGCCACTCCAGCCTCAAAAAAAAGGGGTAAGCGAGGCATTTAGGCAGTCACCTTTCCCTGAAATTGCCTGCCACGAGGAAAGAGCAGGACTCTAAGCCCACTGAGAGCCAGCAGATTTGTGTTCTGGACTCTCTGCAGACCCCCACCCTGCGCTCCCAGACGTCGCAACCTGCGCACGCTACCGGCGAAAGAGGCTGAGCGGGTGAAGGATGGTGAGCAAGCAACTTGCCGCTGTGAGAGGCTCCACCGAAGAAATGTGTCCCCCTCCTCTCTTGGCACTCTGCAGGGAAGAGTGAACTTTTGTCTCTCTTCTTCCCTACCCTAAAAGCCCCGATCTTGTCGCACGACTGAGCAGATATGACTGAATTGGCTCTGATGGTGGGTTTTAGTTGCCCTGCAATATTTAAGCTCCGAGCCAGACGGCTTTATGAAGTGAGTGACAGTCAGTGACGTGGGGAACAATAGGGAGAAAAAAAAATAGAGAGAGAGGCAGAGACACAGAGAGGAGAGTCCACTGAACATGAAAAAGCAGAGGGGGGAGAGGAACAGGCGGCAGGCAGTGAAAACCTAATACATGCATAAATGGGAGTTTGCTCAGTTAAGCGGGGACCAAAGCATCTCTGCAATTCTACTGTGGTTCAGCACAGCTCTGTGTGTGTCCACACTCACTGGTCTTTAGGTGTTGTGGTATGGCAGGTGAAAAAGGAGCGCCAACATCTCTGATGGTGGCAGCATTAATTGAATTAAATTGTTACCCTGCACCCAGCTCTGAGAGACAAGCTGCATTACTGATTTTCAGGCAGATACTGAAGTACTGGGTTTATATTTGGCATTGTCAGATACTTTGGTCTGCTCTTTAACATCTTTTACCTGGAAAAAGCAGGAGAATGGGAAAACAAAATTATTAGTCAATATTAATCAAAGCTGAGAAAGACCAATTTTACAACCTCACCTCTCAGTGAGGTTGTAAACTTAGCTCTGCTTATTTTTTTCCTCCAAATGCATCTTGCATGCGCACATGCATCAAGAATGTCCAAATCAAATTGTTTTGTTAAGGAGCATAGCTGAATTCCAGCAGCCCAGCACACAGGAATGTTACCCCAGGCACACTTGCCTACCACCAGTCACCTGCAAAAATGCTGGAGAGGCCACAGAAGAGAGGAATCACAGGCTCAATAATACATCCACAAGTACAACTAAATGCCCTGAGAGTTTTAATTAAAAGTCAAAGGCTATAACCTTACTCTGAGGTATGGTTTTTGTAGTCTTTCTGGAAGCATTGCTCAGAATGAGCTCTTGGTGCTCAGCTCTGAAGAAAAAGAGGATTACTGGAAGCAAGATTTGCTAAGCAGTGATACAGATGCCAGGCTCACAAAGTGATGAAGCAGCAAGTAGCTCTCGTCTCTCTTTATGCAAACTCAACACTGAATTTAATTTCCCAGAATGGCATTGGGAGACACTCTGTCTCCAGAAATGCTGCCATTTGAACGAGATATTAAAACACAAGAGCCACAAAATTTTGTACCTTCAAACCAGTGGTTTCAGGCCACTCTTCTGTGTTTCTGGGCATTTGTGGCCATGTTAAGTTCAGAGCTTCATCTCAGGAGTTGTCTTCCAAAAAAGCCTTTAGGCTGATTTGCAGAGCACAAAGGTCCAAAGCACAACTGGAGGCAGAGATTATGTTTTTCAAACTGGATTTCAAAAGAACTAAAGCATAAGTGAGAGATGGAAAAGAAACATATTTTGCAAGAGGAACCAGTCTGGAGACACAAAAGAAAAGTCACCCTCAATGCACGTAGTTGCACTGAAAGTCATATTCTGGACACCTTAAGAAATCACTCTCTTAAACAGAAAAGCAGTAGCAAATATTTTTCAGCCCATGCTCCATAAAGCATGGGAACAGTCTTCCTGGAGAAAGGGAACACACAGTGGAGAATTCACAAGTCCCAAGGACACCAAGTTAATAGGAAAAGGCATGGTTGGATCAATGAGAGGAGTAAGGGCAGTAAGGAGGAGGAAGGAACACCTTTGTTGTTTTGTTTTGCTATATACTACTGAGATAAACTAGTATCAGTACATGAGTGAGTGGTCATCACTGCCACCTTCAACCCCTCTCTGGGAAGCAGCAAGGGAGGGAGGATCAAACAGTACCACCAGCATCCAGCACTTTTAGAAAATGCCTGGAGGCTGGTGCATCACAGAAGGCAGGTGGTTCAGATGTTAAACTGCCCATTCCTTTTGAGACCAAAAATGTCTTTTTGGAAAACTCAGCTCTAGCTGAATGTGCACATCCCTTTCTAGACCTTTTATCTCTAATATAATGAGCCAAACCCCAAATCTGGTATGGAACTACATGGCTATAGTCCATCTCTAAATTACATCTAGGTTCTGTCAGAGACCTTTCCCATTAACCTTCTATCTGCCTTTTGCTAACACTATCCAAATATCAAACATTGTCTGACAATTGCAGAACAGCTTGCAGTATGCACTGATGCAGAAATTATATTCAAATCTCTGATTATTGGGTCTGAGTTACCTTCATTCAAACAATCAGGCTGACTTTCTTTGGTATCACAGAGTGCAGAGCCTTTAGCATGGGGCACACACAGTTTGCAGGACATTTCTGGTTTGTGGAAAACCAGAGTCTCTTCATCTGGAGGCCTTTTACAAAGGCACCACTGAGCTCTAGGTCAGGTTCTCCAGCTCACTAGGGCCTCTTCCCTCTGAAGAAAAGGGTCTAAATGAAAATGAAGCTGGGCAGTGAGGAATTCCTCTTGTACTGGGGCTATGCAGAGAAGTGGTTGTTTGAGATGGGCATGAAGAGGAGAGGGCAGAGCATGAGAAGAGCAAGGAGACTTGATTATCTTAGGCATCAGGGTAATGCTACAAGTCAGGGCTACCTTTGTAGCATGAGAGCAGTGGCTGTGAAAGAAAGGAGTAGAGACCATAAAAAAAAAAGTCAAGACTGGACCTCATGTGCACATGTGACAGTCACTGAGTCTTCAAAAGAACTGCAGCACTGATAGTGCCACACTGAGAAGGGCAAACACTTCCAGCCTGTGTACCTGGCTTGGTATTTATGCTCTCATTAGGCAACCTGTAGAAGTGCTGAGTACTTTCATCCCCAAAAACCAGTGCTAAAAATAGTAGCAGCTAGTGAAACTCACTTCTGTTAAAAACACTCAATTCACAGTGGCTTTTCCTTGCCTTTGGGACTTTTGCTGCCTTCAAAGAATCATGGGCACCTCCTGCACTTTTAAAATATTATTTTCTTTGGAAAGAAGTTTGCTTCATTGCTGACTTCTCAACCTTTAGCTGCTTTGAGGCTGGTGAGCTTCTGTCCCTGGCACCACTGAGTCTGCGAAGTCTCCACTGCAACTCAGCCTTTTGCTCAGAGACTACGAGGTCACTTGGGGAATGTGGGATTTTTCATTCCAAACGGATTTCCAACACAGACATGATGTCAGGACAAGGCAGGGCCATGCTATTGAACAGCTCTGTTCATGCATGATAGCAGATTGTGCGATTATATAGTGCACAACCCTGGATAACGATACCCCTCCCTCAAACAAAGTTATCTTCTGGGGATCTGCTTAGCTAGGAAGTGGCACACGCTTCCTGTTCTTCTGCTGAACACACAAACCTCTCTCTCATGGCTGAGGCTGAACACTGGGAACATTCAGCCTCCCTACAAGAAGCTGGGACCCTCACCCAGCTCTCTAGTAACACATGTCCTTGTCCACCCCAGAGCCAGCGTGATCTGTCCTCTCATCACCAGGATCCCAGATTTTATCATCTCTCTGCCACCTACTGGTCTCAGAAATCATCTAAGTGCAGCCAGCCCTGGACAAATCTTTGAGCAGACCTTACCATGTCCCTGCAAGCCTGGCAAATGTCACTGCCTGCATTTTTTAGGGCCAGGCTCCCAGATTTTTCCAGGACTCTCTTCAGGCACCGGTGGATATGAATTGCTGGGGAATATATTTTGTTAAGGAGCTGCAAGCAAACCATAAAGAAAAGAGAGGGAGGAAGATATAAAGAATCAAGGAGGAAGAAAATTGGGGAAGTATGAAACAGGAGGGCAGGAACACAGAAGAGGTGAAGATAGTGCTGAGCCTCAAGTGGAGGATGAATACTTATGGGAAACATGATTTTAATTTAAGGGATGGAACCAAGCTAGACAATTAATAAAGATAAGCAGGGCAAAAGTGGAATGTCTTTCAGTATCTGTTAAATGCAATTCTTCTCTGAAAATTACTGTTCTAGGAGGACCTGGGGAATTGCAGGCCAGTCAGCCTAACTGTGATACCTAGAGAGATACTGGAACCAATTATGAAACAATCAATTTATAAGCAGCTAAAGGACAATATGCTGATAAGAAATTACCAGCAGGGAATTTGGAAGAACAAATCATGTCAAACCAAGCTAATTTCCTTCTTTGACTAACAGGCCTGGTAGATGAGGTGGAAATGGTAGGTGTAAAATACTTTGACTTCAGTGAACACTTAGAAAATATCTAGATTACAGGCTCCCAGGGCAGCAAGCAAAGTCACCGTGCAGAGGGTACGCAGGTTGAAGTGCCATAATCAAGGGTATTTATCAGGTCTTCACTTTTCCAGCCAGGAGGATTGTGTCCCTGAAGTTCTGCCTTCAGGGCTGCTCAGTATTTCCTTGAGTGTGTTGGACAACAGACTAGAGGACAAAACGAAGAGGATGACAGCTGGGCTGGGGGTCAGCAGTCCCTCCTGAAGGCAGGAGGCTGAAGTGATTGGAGTTTGAGAGGAATGTGAGACCGTGGGGAGCTGGGCTGCCTCTGCAGAGGTGGCTGCACCAAGATCCAGCTCAGGAAAAGTGGCTGCACAGACACCGGGTGTGCTGCTCCAAATTAAATTGTGACTGGTCCAGCAGAGAGAGCTGGGGTGGGACCCCACGTGTGTCTGTTGAGATCCCCACAGAAGAGGACAAATCTCATTCTGAGGTGCTTTAATGCAGATTTTGTGTATAAGGCAACGGAAACAATTATTTTGTGTTTACTTGATACTGCTGAGCTCCCAGCAGCAAGTGTCCACTCCCAGGCACTACATTTTACTAGAGATGCAGACAAGTTGGAAAAAGTCCAAAACAGAACAGCAAAATTATAAGAGAGGTGAAAAAAAAAAAAAAAAAAAAACATGGCTTATAAGGAATGGATAAAATAATTGAGTTTGTTTTCTCCAGGAAAAGAACAACAGGAGGGGAGGCATGATAACAGTCTTCCAGCACATAAACATTTGTTATAATGGGTGGAGAGACTAAACAGTTGTCCCCTACATTCACCAAAAGTAGAAGAGGAAATAATCAGCTTAATTTGCAATAAAAATGATATAGCTAAACATTAGAAAAACACTTTGCAATGGCAAGAACAGCAAAGCACGGCAGCACACTGCTTGGGGAGGCTGTAGAATCACAGGAGGTTTTTATGAAGAGGTAAACAAACATCTGTTAAGGATGATCTTACCTCATAAGCAGAAAAACAAGCAGGGGGAGAGGGAGGCTTTCTGAGGTCTTTGTCTCTATGGTTTTGGGTAGGGCCAAAGACCTGAAGAAACAACCTCAGAGAAATATTTTCAGTTGTAAAAAACAAAAGAAATAGTGTCTTGCCACCAGTTCTGAAACCCAGCCTGGGCACTGTGGGTTGTCCGCAGCACCCAGTACAATGCTGACCTAGGGGACACCAGCTCAGGCTTGGGAGCAGGCTGGCAAGGAATTCCACTTGAGTTCATTATGTTCTCTGGAGTGGTGCTGCACTGCTTCCCACCGCTCACCCCAGGTGAGGAGGGCACCTTCGGGGGAGTCATAAACGTGTTCTTCGCCTCCAGCGATGCAGATTTAGAGGTGTTTGCTGCCCGTAACCCCATTTCGCTGTGTTTTCTCGAGGTTTTTTCGCAGAGGTGCTGTTTGAGCGGAGGCGGGCAGGGAGGAGGGGCTCGCCCTTGTCCCGGAGCATCCCCGGGAGCGGCAGCGCAGCCGCCAGCGGGCGGTGCGCGCCCGCCCGTGCGCCGGGACCGGGCGTGCTGCGGGCACACAGCAGCACCGCCGTGCCCTCCGCCGCCTACACCCCGCCTTCCCCCTCGCTCATGCCTTAAACCTCTTCTGCAGACACAAAACTAAGCACGGCAAACTTGTGGCGCTTTCTGTAATGACTATTCTAAATACGATTTTTAACAGTACTTGTACAATGGTTAAACAGATGGAGTTAAACTGACATGAAGATCATCTTGATGTCTCTAATTTTAGCTATAGATTCGGGGTAAACTTTGGTGACAAAGCACCTTGTTTACTAGTAAAATCTGTATTTTCAGCTGAACCTGCATCCCTTTTCCAGCTTCACATGTATACCTGCTGACCTGCATGGTTTTCCATTTAATAATAACATTGTTGATAATAGAAACTTCACTAAAAGTATATCAGTAGTAAAAATTCATTAAAAGTACAAAGAAAAAATAAGGCAAAAAAGATGAATTCTCACTTGTCAAAGGTGGCTGTGCTACTGCAGCAGCAGCAGCATCATGGCCAGGAAGAGAAGAGTACCCCTTTAGACACATGATTTCATGGATCAGCATAATTTCACTTAAAACCTGACCAGACTACTTCTAGAAGCACAGACTTTACAAGAGTGTGTTGGCTAGAAATCCTAAGTTCTTAGAGCATATGCAGTGGTGTTTCTGAAGAGCAGCTCACAGGTGAATTGTAAACATGCATTGTGCAGCCATCATACACAAAATGCCTTTCCCTGGGCATTCCCATATAATCTCCTCTTACCTGTCCCTTTCTCTGCCTCCTGCCTAAAACTTTCCCCTGGTGACAGAGGTGGAGCACATCACTGAGAAGATATAAAAACACAGGCATGCTGCATACTTAAGTGGTCCATGGACTCAAATTTCTCTCAGCATATATTTGAAGTTATTCCAGCAGTGCTGACATCCTCAGGAGAGGAGCAGAGGAGCTGCTATAGGAGCTGTGAGGTGTCAGGCCAGTCAGGGAACATTGTTGCTTACAGCCAATCTGGGCTCTGTGAAGTGGATCCAGGGAAAGCAGTGACAAGTACCTGATAATACTTCTGGTAATAATTAATTGCTCCAGGCCTGCCAGTAAAAGAGGAGCTAATAATATCTCCCAGCCTCTTGAGGGGATCTCCATATGTTTGTTTTATCAAGACTTTTTGTACAATCTCTTAACATTCCCAGGCACAAGGAGCTAGAAAGGACAAAGCTTCTGAAAGAACTTTGTCTGTATGTCTGGAAGCATCCCATGCTACCTCACTGTCCATGGAGCTTTTTGCCTTCCAGTTTTTGATGGAGGCTCATTCCCTACTCCTTCCTCCCTTCTTCTGGGCTCTTCTTACTCCACCAAGGCCTGCCTTGCTGAGTGGTAGGCTCAGGGCTCTCAGGAACGTTGTCACCACCCACTCTCCACCTTTATCTCCCTGCCTTCATTTCCACACCACAGAATGACAGAGTGGAGGTGCACTTTGCACACAAGGTGTGAAGGTGGCCCAGGAGAGCTCCAGCAGGCCAGGGCAGGGATGGGGATGGCAAAGCAGGCAATTATCTGCTCTTCCCATCCCAAGAGATGTGCATACCTGCTGTGCACTTTGGCTGACCTCAGCGTCCCATTTCCCACAGCACAGCGTGTTCCCAGCCCCTCTGGGGAAGACATCCACGGGGATGGTTCCTGTTTCCCTGCCCTTTCAGTCTTCCTGAGCCTGATACAATTGTTTCTTTGGGCACAGTGTAAAAGATGCCAGCAAGGAACGGAAGCCTCTCATGCCTCAGCAATTCATTAAGAAGGAAAGGAGGTTACTGAACTTGGAAGCTGTTGAGCCAGTCATTCTCCTTTCCTGATCAAGAAGACAACCTGTCCATAGATTCATCATTCATCCAGAGGTGTTCAGCATTCACTGAGACAATTTGGCTTCAAACTATAATAAACAGCCAGATGGAGGGAGTCAAGGATTATCTGTGTACAGACCTGCCAGAAAACATAGGTGGGAGAGCCAAAGGGCTTCTCTCCAGGTTGGAGAGGCCTGGAGAGCTTTTTCTTCATTATTTCCAGCAAACTTCAATCCCTTGCAGCCCCGTTACTGCTCAGTGAATATGATATTCTTAGGAAGAATATGATTTAAAGCATATCAGGATCCTTTTATAAGAAGCATTAAGACTCACTGAGGTCCCCTGTCCTGTGTGAAACCTGGCAAAATTTTTAAGGAGCTACTCCTATGGCAAACTTCTAAATCCCACCTTGGCACAGTAACTGTTGGAATACTCTTCCACATGCCCTGAATTATGAGGCCCCATTCTTGTCTGATTGATCAACACTATCCCAGTGAATGCAGCTATTACAGGCAGTTCCTCAGCAAAATACAGGCATGTTTTTCAATGGGCTGTGTCTCTCCAGTCCCCAAAGCTCTGAAGCAAGAGCACAAGCTCTCATATTTCTGTTTGCCCCCCTGCTTTGGCCCAGGGTGCAGCAGGTTTGGTGGGTTTCTACTCCCCCTGAGCAGTGCTGAGTTTATGCAGCTGCAGCCCTGACTCTCTCTGCCTTTCAAAAGTGTGCCCTCCTTTACAGGAACACAATATAGAAGTCAAATCCATTCCAGTACATCCTCTTTAGCTGCATACAATTGTGGCATTCCTTTCCAGTTTATATTCATCAAGGCTTTGCCTGCCCAGGGGACTACAGCTGCAAGACATTGGAATAAATGCTGGCATGGTTTGTAAGACAATATTAAAATCAATAGGTATAGCCCTAAGACAGACTGAGTGGGGCAAAAATAAAAGTATTTGCTAGCTTGTTTGTGACTTTGAATCACAATTTCCTAGTTATCAGTATTCAATATTTTTGAGTTGAAGATTGATGATTTGGATGGATAACCAAGAAACACTGGAATATTGCAGCTGGTTACACAAGCACTCACCAAAGAAAAAACTTAAGTTATTGCTTAGTTTAAGGCATGGTGATGTTGCTGACTCAATAAACAGCCTTAGGGATAACTCAGCTTCCTCATTCGGCAAACTTTAAATCCAAATTGAATAAAACTTGTATTTCCTTTATCAGGATGAGTAAAGTGGTGTCAGAAATGAGAGGCTGGTAGCAAGTTCACTGATCCTCAGCTTTCTTATATGAAAGCAGGAGGTCCAAACTGGTAATGCAATGATTTAGAAGATATGTTGCTTTAAAAAGTCCTATTTCCCAGCCCTGAAGAGAATTCTGGGTTAAATAAACACAAAGAAAGTATTTAAATACAAAAATATAAATAATCACTAGCAACTGCTTAAAAATCATTTAAGAGGCACCAAAAATACACAGATTCCTAGTAAAGAAAGAATAGTGCAACTGAAAAAACACAACCTGATGTAAAATTGAAAGAAGGCAGCTTTAAGTAAGTAAAGTATAACACATGTAGCAAACAGTATGAGAGAAGCTGAATATAAATTAGAAGATAAGAATTGTAAAAAATATGATGGAGGTGAAAGGTGGAGGGAAAGACTGACAAAGAGTTTTTTTAAAAAAGTAAATTAAGACCAGAATGAGTCCAACTCATAGTATTCATCTGTTATCAGATGGAAATCTTAGATTACTCAATAACAATGCAGAGAACAACAAAAGAAATCAATAAATACTCCTATCCTACTGCTCAGAGGAAAGAAAGTAGTTGATGAAGATCTTGTTAATGACATGTCTATTCTTGTAGTATCTCAGAGGAGTTAAATACCACCTACTAAAATCAGGCATTTTAAAACACAGGACTAGGTACCTTACACTGAAAAATTCTAACTTTCTTTTGTTTGTTTGTTTGTTTCATAAGCTGCATACATAATTCCATTATTATATTGATCTTCAGTATTTCTTGGGTAAATCCCAGAGGACAAGAAGAAATCCCATAGCCTGGCATTTTGTAAAGGGCACAATTATTTTATAATTGTTTCATAATTAAAGGTAACTACAGACCTGTGATAGGATCTCAGACCTGAACTAATAATGAAGTGGCTAACAAAGAACACAGGGAATAAAAAGAGGGAAATATAACTGGGGGCAACCAACACAGGTTTATAGAAGATTCACTCCCACTGAACTGTGTTCCTGCTTTTCTCTGAGGAAATTGCATGTGCCATTGTTAAATATAACAAAGCTGGTACAATATACTTGAGATCCTGGAAGGCAGTTTCCCTTCTATCATGTGGCACTATGATTAAAGGACTTGCTTGGCATAAAAATAAGACAGCAGTCATTAAACAGACTATAAATGACCTATCAGACTGGTTCCAAAACACAACTGAGAACTAGAAGTGTGATTGGGGTATCTTTTATAGTGTGTTTGTACCAAGATCCTGGGGGGTGTTTGGCATCAGGATACTTTAATCAACAACCTGGAAGAAAACATCAAACATTTTTTACAAAAGTCACCAAGTCC
This sequence comes from Muscicapa striata striata, assembly GCA_030060385.1. Taxonomy (NCBI): domain Eukaryota; kingdom Metazoa; phylum Chordata; class Aves; order Passeriformes; family Muscicapidae; genus Muscicapa; species Muscicapa striata. The sequence continues at coordinate 2,774,703 of JAREIS010000058.1, read as the reverse complement.
TGGAGAGGAGTGGATCATGAAAAAGGGGAACTGCTGATGCAGAGCACACCTGATGGCTCCCAGGGTGGACAAACACAGACTGGGTTTGCTTAGCACAGGGAAGGGAAGGTCAGTTCCTGCCCTTCTGCAGGGAGAGCAGCTGTGCTCTGCTGGGGAGAACTTTGTCCCAGGAAGCAGTGACTCTTCACTGCTCTGAGAGCTGAGCTCGGGGTAGCTGAGAGCTGCACGTGAACTCCTGCTGCACATCTTAGGGTTGACACGTAGAGGGAAGGTGGACACACCTCAGTCCTGCCTGGTTTATCCTCCCATTTTCATGGAATCCCTCTGCTGTCAAAAGCTCCTGTTACTTGCTCTCCATGACTCCTAATTCATCAAATTAGAAAAAGAGTGCTTATTTTCTGGTTTAAAAGCCAGCTCATTTTAATGACTACTTGCCAGCTTGAATGAAGGTGTCAGGGTACTCCCCCAGAAGTGTCTTCTTACCTTGATCACATGAGATTGCAGATCTACATGTGGGCTGTTGGTATGTAACTTTAAGGGCCCAAATCTGCTCATCTCCAGCCCACCTCCCAAAAATCATTTATGATTTGTGAGGTAGCTCAGAAAGCAGAGTCACAAGTGGTGAAGTGCTGCATCATCCTGAGGATTCTTACACAGCATGAGGGTGCCAGCAATCTCCTGTTGGGTACTGCACCACTTCAACTCCTTTGGAGCACAAACACCAATCCAGGAGAGCTGCTGATGAACCCACAAAGACTTCTGAACAACCTGGAGACAGACACTTGCATGAAGAAGTGTCTTGCATCTCCCCGATGCTCAAGACCAGTCAATTATGAATCTCAGATGTCAAAGGCTGGAACCACCACATTTTTCTCCCAACTAGTCCAGTGCTGTTGGGTTCTTTGAATATTAAAGCATGGAAAACATGGATGTCTTCAAAACATCAGTCCTGGGAAAACCAAAGGCTGCCAAAGAATTTAAGGAAAGGTTCTTTGCTTAAGGAAAGATTCTTTGCTTAAGGAAAGCATGCCCGAGCTTGTCTGGGCAGAAAGGTTTCATTCATGGAACAACAGAACAAAATAAACAATATAGGGTTTCTCCTAGTGCAGGGAAGAGGGCAGACTGAGGCTGGCACTTCTAGAGGCAGCATTTAATCTACAGTGTGTCCTTAGAGAGAAGATAGAGCTTCTGTAGGCTGCCATGAAAGAAGATCTGTGAAACTGCCAAGAGATTCTGATGATCCAGGCCCAACTCTCCCTTTTAGGCAAGGTATTTAACAGTGACAAAAGTAAAGATGGGTGTAGGCAGACCACTCATCCCTGACCCATGGAAACCACTGCCATAGGCTGGGCCTAAGCCTGAAGGACTGCATTTATTATCTAAGAGGTTTCAACAGCTGTGTGTTTGCTTTTGAGAGGGGAATGGGCTTCTTGGGAAGAATTTCCATCCTGGCAGCAAAGTCCCCAAGCAGCAGGGACCGAGTGTTCTTAATGACTCATTAACTCGGCTGTTTTGCACAGCAACAAGCCCTGGATAAGGAAAGAGCCAGAGAGGGGTGGGGTGGAGCAGAGGTCCCTGCTTCAGATCTGACAAAACCTTTCCCCTTTACCCCTCACAACCACATCTCCACCTGGGTGGCATCAGCCATCCACGAGCACAACCAGCTCTGGCACCACTGCAAACAAAACCACAGAATGGGGCTGGGGAATATTTCTGGCAAGAGCCACCAAGGCCAAGAGCTGTCAGGCTTGGAGAAAGCCTCCTGGGGCCCTCTGTGTGAGCACAGCCGTGCTGCCCGCAGTGATAACATTGTGTGCCGAGACTGGCACAAGGTCCAGGTGAAGTCACAGGGGAAAAGCTTCCCACCCCGCACAGCCTCAGCACTCACAGCCACAGACCCTCCCTGGCATGCCCCACCCAGCCAGCCCTGCTGCCCACAGGGACACTGCCCTGCCTGGCTTTCCCCTGCTGCCCTGGGCGGGCTGGCTGGCTCACAAGTGGCCATTGTGTTTCCTAGTGTTATAAATGTTTGACATGTTGTTGGCTCTTTGCAAGTATTGGGATAAATGCTATATGTATAATGTTAAAATAGCATTTCTATATGGATATAGTCTTTGTTAATAGTAAAAGTTAGACATAAGTTTTTTTAGAGATAGTATGTTTAAACTACCTGCCCAGTCAGGATAACAGCCCGTGAACAGGTGATGGGGACCCTGCAGCTGACACAACAATTATCAACACTCAACCAGCTGGGACCACCACCCAAATTAAAAGGGAGAAGAAGAAAAATTAAAACCACAAGCCAAGAAACACACATGCTCTAAAAAGGCAGACCCGAGGAGTGACCATGCTAAACAGTTCCCAGAAAAAGTTGACTATGCACGAAGGTCTATGAATATGTAACAAATGGATGGATTGCGAAACTTATTTAAAGGGGTGTTCCCAAGGCAGCGGTGCGCTCCTGGCAGCATGCCAAGCACCCGGCTGTTTTAACCCTTTGCTTCATGTTTGTCTCCTGTTGTCTGTTTATTAAACCTTCTAATTCTCCCAAGACAGGGACAGTGTTTTCACACTAGGAAGTTCTGTTGGTGTTACAGCAAGGACCTGGCCGTGCTGGCTGTGTGCAAGGGCTCAGAGCCTCATCTGGCACCTCTTGATGCTGTCCCAACCTCCACCTGCATCAACACCCATCCTTCTCCTGCTGTCAGACCTCATTTCTAATGGTGCATTGCACCTCTGATTCTTCTGCAGTCACAGACTTGGCTCTGACAAAGTTTAAGTCTGTGGGGAATAAAGTAACAAATAAAGCAAAACCTAGCATCATGGGAATATAGTTTTTCCACCAAAAAAAAAAAAAATTAAGATGTTCATTGAGGTACCAGAAGGAAAAACTCATTCTAGTTTGGCTAAGAAATACAAGAGAGTAACAAAGTTTAAAATTTGAAATGGACCACAGAGCCATAGATGATGGTATGTAGAAAGAATGCCTTGATTTGGCTAGAATAGAATTAAAGTACCATTGATAGATGAAAATTAGTCATCACTGAGCACTTCACTGGACACCAATGAAGCTTCATTTACTTTGGGATATCAGTGAAACGTTATCCAATAAAAAGTGAACCAAACACTGAGTGTTTGCACAGGGCAGGGTGAAAAGGGACAATGCCTGGGCTGAGAGGGGATGCCTCTGGCTCTTGCCCTGAGGTCCCAGATCTCAACCCCAGAGCTGCCAGCAGCTATGAGACAACATCTGACTGTAATGCCAGAAAGAAGTGGCACAATCATCCAGACCCACATCTTTACAAACTCATGTCAGAAAACTTGGCAGAAATCCTTCCCATTTCTACAAGGGTCCTCTTTCTGACAAGAATCCAGCCACAACTTTAAAGCCTCATGGGAAGGATCCTCCAAAACCTCACTGAGTTTTTCTAGGGGTTATTTACAGATGGTGTTAAAAAAGTAGTGCTTTTTCTCATATAATTTTTTATGTTGTTTTTTTAAATCCAGTTTTTATTCCTGCTTTTGGTTCTTAGTGCCCCTCAGTTTGCTAAACCATAGAAAGCTTGTTCTCCTTGTAGGTACATCTAGACATTGAAAAAAGTTAGCCTTCAGCTTTCCCTTTTCACTCCACCTCTTCAACCTCTTTTACTGGAAGGCACACGTCCAATTCTTTAGCACCCTCAGGCATTGTCCCTGAAACCTCTTCCATCCAGGAATTAGCAACAAAAGCACTGAACAGAGTACATGGGAAGTGACATGTTAGTGCTAAATCACACTCAGCCCTTCCTAGAACCATTCAGTCTGAGGTTATTTACTGAAATCTGCGTGAGTTCCCCCAGCTACAGCATCCTCCTGGAATTCTGCACCAGCCCCCACTCCTCCAGAGACAAACTTGCCAACTGATAAATGTAGCCTGTGTTCCTTATTCTTTGACATGTGACTTACAGCAGTTAATGTTATGCTTGGCCCCATCTTTCTGAGCCATCCAGACTATTGCAGTAATGTTTTTTTGGTTTGTGGTCAGGATTTTATTTTTGCACATCACTGATTTTTGAGTCATTCCTACTCATCAGTTACTATCTCACTGTCTTGCACAATAACATTCAGCCACAAATGACCAACTTTCCAATGTTGACTCCTCCTTACAACTACACATCTCCATCCATTTGGAGGACTGATGGGTTTCCCATGAAGTCCTAACATCTGCATTGCAAAAAAACAGCAACAACAAACCTTTCTAGAAGCACTGTAGCAGTACCATCTATTCCTGGCTCAGCCTAACTCATCTAATTTGATTCTAAGAGCTTTAAGTAAAGTCAACATTTGATGAGTGTTTCTGTAGACCTACCACAAACAGATCCCTAATGAAGAAAGTTTTCTCCTCTCTGACTGGGACAAAAACAAGCTTCAGCACACTGTCAGCTCCATCCTGTGTCAGAAAACCAGCCTCAATGCACACTGAAATACAGGATTTCCAAAGGACTGGGCATCAGGAAGATGCATGACCTGCAACAGGGGAGGTGAAACAGGAGCATAGACAGTCACAGTTTTCTTTATGCTGCTGGAAACCCAAATCTCTTCTCACATCATCTTTTCAGTTGTTAAATACACAAATATGAGATTACATTCCCATGGCTGGTTGCCTCAGGGGCAGTATACAAATTACAAATAAGCAAATATATGGATTCCTTGACTTCCAAGGGATTTTTTAAGATTAACTACTTAACCCCTAATTACACCAACACTAGCTGGCTAATGCATAAGGTGAGGCAAAAACCTTGGCTGGTAAGATTCACAAAGAAAAAAATAAAGGAATTGCATCCCAGGGAGGAAAAAGGCTCATGGATCCAGTGTCTTACCATACAGATTTCCCATCTGGGATAGGGTCACATAGTCTGTACCTACAGGAATATCTAAAGTTTCACATTTTTCTGTAGGATCATTGTAGAAGAACCTGAACCTGATGGTTTTGCTCTGTATAAACAAAAGTTCTATCTGGACAGGCACTTTTCCCCCCACTGTTATAGCTGCTGAGTGTGAGAACAGCCTACCTCCTAGAAGATTTTAGTTTAGCTATTAGGGACACTTCTGTTTCTGCATCATCCAAGTGGTTTTCATTTTAGTAACCTTCACTTCAGTCCCCTGACTAGGACCAGGCAAAACAGAGCAATGCCTTACAGATAATTCCAAATCATCAACACCCTGCATACTCTGCACCCAAGGAATGGCTGTGGCCTGTGGTGACAGACTCATGGAGATTTTTAATGCCAAAAGCCTATGTGCCAAGAACAGTTTCAGAGACCCAAGCTGCAGCACCACTGTCTTCAAGCTAGCAAGGGGGTTAAGGATAAACAGCATCCATGACTACTGCATGTGGCACTTCCCCTGGAATTCACAAAGTGAAATACCAAATGCATTCCCTTGCTCATATCAACCTTCACATTACTTTGGGGAATACAGAAATACTCAGAAATCTGATACAAAGGAGCCAGACCACACTAGAGCCACAGCACCTCCCCCCAGATGAATTCAGGATCATTATACAGGTGATAAATTCTCCTCTCATTGAGAGAGCAGAGGGGCTTGGGGACCTATCATTTGTGTACTTGGCCCCACAGAGGCCCTTAGCCTAGCTAGCTGAAAAAATTCAGTGTTTATGGAGTGTATTTAATGGCTGAGACACTTCTCCATTGTATAGAACAATGCTAATAGTTCTCCCACCTTTGCCCAATTATTTTCTTTCTCTTTCCTGCTTTCTTTTTGTTTTGACTCCTTCACCTTTCTGTCTCTGCTTCAGCTTGATGGGACTTTGATTTCTTCTTTGCCCCATGACTCTGTCTTCTGTCCCACAAGTGATGGGCTTCCTCCCCCCTACAAAAGCATATCTCAGTAGTATTAGACCTGTTCAGAAAAGCAGACAACTCCTGAGCGCTGTTAGATCCTTATTGTTTCATACAGGAAGAGCCTGTTTATAGCCTGGAGCTTGCAAGGAATTTGAAATGCCTTCTCCTTCCACTTGGATGGCAAGCAGCTGAAGAGAGCAGGAATCCTGCCTCCCCTCACAAATGTCTTGGCATTCCAGATATCAGCCTTACCTCTAGATCCTGCAGCCCAGCAAATATGCTATCACATATCCCAGTGTTTACCCAGCCTATGCAATCTGATAGGCCACCTATATTGAAGGGGGTGATTAACATCTAAGAAGGGATGGGAGGTGACCTTCCACACATCCATGATATATTTTTGGAAGGGCAAGGCAAAGTCAGAAGGTCTTCCTAAACTCTTTGATCATTTAAGTTTCTGGTTACCAAATAACCACTAGTATCCTTTCCATAAAGGCATTTATTCTTAGCTGCACAAATTCCCATCCCCACTTCTGCAACATTAGTGGCTACTCCTAAGCTACATCTTTCCTCCCAGCTACCTCATCATTCCCCAGCAGCTCCAGTAACCCATTTCCCAAATGCTCTCCTTTTCCTGACTGAAAGCATACCATGCATCTTGCTTGCTGCACCCTTCTCTCACCTTCTACAACATCCCAATCACTTGACATGAGCAGCCAGCAGGACACACTTTGAAAACTTCCACTTCTAAGACCTCCACACAAGAAAGTAAGAGAATCTACTTAATTCATGGACTTCTCATAGCTTCTCTCGTTCCCCTGACAGTTGTACAGCTGTTATATTCACATCTGCTGCTGCTAACTAGACTTGTTTTTAGCAAAGCACAGCAGGAGCTAAAGAAACCTAATTCTGGTAACATTATAATACCAGAAATACTCCCCCACTTTCATTAACTTCATGCTCCACTTTTTATTTTCTCTATTTCCTTTTTCTTCTCCTCCTCCTCCCTTTTTTGCTGGCATGGTGAACCTTTTCCCTAGGTCAGCAGCAAGCAGGAGCAGCTCAGCTGGCAGCTCACATCCCCTCACTGCTGCACCAAGTGTGGAGGTGGCTGGCACTGGGTGCCTCATAAGAGCACCAGCAAATACCAGCATCCTTAGGAGATGCCACATCAGATATCCATGGAAAAACAGTTGCTGAGGGCATGGTTTCATAAGGACATGGATATCTCACACTGATCTGTAGCACGTGTATCCATCTGAAAATGGGACTCACCACCTCGCTGTCTGTCCTGGTCTATGTACAAAATGTGGGGATGGGGAGGAAGGGTGTCAAAGCAGAAAGAAATTATAAAATCATAGTAAGTCAGGCTGATGGTGATGTGGCCCAGTAAGTCACTAATTAGGATGTTTCACTGGAATGTGGGAAAAAAATAATAAAAAAATCAAGATCAACACTTTCTCCATTTGACCTTGAGTGTCTTGGGCAAAAGGCTCTGCCCTTAAGGCTGGTGCACATTCTAGAACAAAATTCACTCAAATCTGAAGTGGAAGCTCCTTAAAATCTGAAAGAAAAGCCTGTATGAGATACAGCCCTGACAGAGGGAGAGGCAGAGGGATCCCAGTGGATGGAAGCAAGAATGAGATACCACCCTCAGGCTGTTACAAAATACAGACTTTGAGGGCATCACTGACAGAGGACAGAGACCAGGTGGCAACAGCAGCACTGGGAATACAAGTACTGCTCTCACAGGGCTAACAGTGGGTGCCAGGTGGCACACTGGCAACAAACACCTTAGTATTCCCTTGCCTAACTCCTAGGTGGGCAGACAATCAGTATCCACATAAAGGGGAATTAGCTATTCACTGTTTTCAAGGTGTTGTGGTCTCAATCCTGCCTAGCATGAACAGAGTCCAAAAACTAAATTTAAAAGACCAACAATATTGAAGTGCAGCACAATAAATTTTGAAGGCTTGGTAAAGAGGCATAAAGGAGCTTTTCAATCAGACAGCAAAGATAAAAAATCAGGTTTCAGAGGCAAAAATGGTGAGATTTTATAAGTTCATATGCAAGACAGAGCTGAGACACAGTAAAAGGTGTGGGGATCTGAATGTCACTGCCAGGGAGAAGTGGAAATGCTGGGGGTGATGAAGAATGGTGGTCTTGGGAAAAGGCCCAGGTTTCCCACACAGAGTTCCAGATGTTGGTGGGGGGTGGTGGAAGACTGGAGAAATGGTGAGGCTCTGAAATAAAGAGATGCTAGTACAAGATGTTGGGCAGAACCAAAAGAAAGCAGAAGAGGAGAACAGCACAGAAAAGATCAAAAGTTGGTGGGGAAAAAAGTAAGAGACTTCTAAAGGTGACTGGGGCAAAGGTAACTAGATATTCCTGTTAAAAGAGCTTTGGGACTATGATTTTGCAAATAAACTTTGAGGCATCCCAGCAAGTACTGGAGAATAAGAACTTGGCAAAGCTCATGTCAATACAGGGAATATGGAAGGAGTTTGTTCCATTCTGCAAGTTTGCAGCATGTGGAAGTGATTACAGGGATGATTCCAAGAGCAGTGCTGTATAATAGATCTGGGATAATAACATTCAATGAATAACATAGTACAGAGTAGAGCTGTAGCCAAAGAAGAAAAGAATATGCCAAGAGCTGTATAGGCCTATTTTCTGAATAAGATGTAAAAGAAGAACAGCAAGTCAAATTGAAACCTTTCCTTGATTTTGCTGCAAGTTTCTGTTGTTAACTGTAATTCATTTCTCTAAAGAAGTCCCTTGTTTCACCTTCAATCATTTAGACTATTTGGACTAGTAAAGGCAAATTCAAAACTTCAACCATGAAAAAAAGTAAGGATTTTCACCCCAGATTCTGTGCTAAAAACTTTAGAGGTTTTTCTCAGCAAAGAACTCTGGCATCATGGATTTTCTCTCCAGATCAGGAAGAAGGATCCTTTAATTTTTTTTTTTTTTTTAACAAAAGAAAATTAAAATAAAGATAAAGGAAAAGAACATTAAATTTCACACTCAAAAGGAAAATTATTCTTGCCAGGCAGTCAGGTTTCGTTGTTCTCCTCTAGTGGCAAACTACTGTTCACCAGTTTGGCAGCAGTTACGTGTTTCAAAAATTACATACCTGCTCAGTAGATGCTCAGGGGTTTATATTCAGGGGCCCTCAGTTCAAGCCCATCAAGAGGACTGTCACAAATGTATCACTGCTAGTTGCTTACCTGTTTAAAAAAAAAAAAAAAAAAAAAAAAAAACAAAACAAAAACAAACAAACAAACAAACAAACAAAAAAACCCCAAAACATTAATTTTAACTACCTTTAAAAATGTCTGTGGGCCCACAGGTAGGCCTAGAGGTAAGGAAATGTGGGAGAATAATACCTTTTTTTGTGATAACTAAGGTTTGTATGAGAACTATTTGCTTAATACCCCAAGAGAGAGAAATGTTATTATTGGAGAAGAAAGAAAAAAACAAAAACAAAAAAAAAAAAAAAAAAAAAAAAAAAAACCACGCTGGGCATTCCTTCCCAACTCTATTGTTTACAGCTCTGAGTACTAACATCCTGCAGTCACTTCACATGGCTCACACTTCCAGCTCTGCTAGGTATGGGAAAGTCACAGCGAGCCCAACTTTTGCAATCCCCTATTGCGACCCCAAATCCCCCTGCGGCCGTGCCGGTCCCATCGCAGACACCTCGGAGACCATCCCGCCCTCGCCTTGCCCCGGGTTTTGGGGGTGTCCTTTGTTACCTGGCTGTGCCCTGGAGCCCCGGGCTGGCGCTGGCAGCTCAGGCTCCCATGCTGTGCAGGGATTCCTGCAGGGCTGCTCGGCAGGTCCCCCGGCCGCGGCATTTTATCGGCGGGAGGTGAGCACGGACACGATAAGGAAGCGCTAAAAGTCAACGAGGTGCCACTGACAAGGGCTGGAGCTGGGCTCTCGCTTCCCCACGGCCTCGTGTGTGCTGACACTGAGCAGCCCAGGCTCCTTCTCGCAGCTGCTGCCTTGGGAGGAGGCACCTTTCACCCTCTCTGTCCATCCCATCTCCACTGCAAGCTGTCACATCGCCAGCCCTGCAGTGAACAAATTTTTCCTCATGAAACACCCATAGGTTCCTCACAAAGAGATTTTACTTGGCTCAAACACACTGATGGATGTGTCCCCTGGTTGCTTCGTGCCTGCCCACTATTCCCTCCCAGGGAGAAAGGATTTGCTGCCCAAAGTGATTCCTTTCCCAGGCAAGCACTCCCATCTGCCTGGAGCAGAGCCCCCAGCAGCATGCCTGGCATACATAGCCCACAGAGATTAGCCCCAAGGCCTGGGAAACCTGCTGTGACTAACAGCTTGATTGGGACTTAAGTCTTTTTCCACCAGATTTTCAGGGGAAGGTGAACAAGCTCATGAGAAATTTATTTCTGTTGTGCACCCACAGTCCCTGAGCTGAGTCCTACAAAATAAAAGGAGGTTTAACCAGATCACAGAGCAATATATGCTGTTAGAGCAAAAACATCTTGGATCCATCCTTGCCATGGTGGCCATTAACTCCACATGGCAAGAGCAGAGACAGCCCAATTGGCCACAGACTGACTGGAGTGTTTCAAAACAACCTGAAACTCAGGAATCTGGACCCAAGCATGTACCAAGGATGCCTCCACTACCTGGGCCACCACAGGTGGGGCCCAGTGGCTCAAGCAACACTACTCTGGAGAGAAACTAACTCACCACAGCACTGCTACCAGGCTCTGACACACAGCAAACCCCCACAACCTCTGTAAGAAGCAAAAGGACTCCCTTATATTCCCATGGGGCAGGTGTGGTTGGCTCAGCTGCTCCCTTTCCCAGCTGGTGCCAGTGATGCCTTATGAGCAGCCTCAGCACAGACACTCAGGTCTGAAAAGAAAAGTTCACCTCCAGGGAGTCCCCCACTGTGCAAGGCTGAGCTGCACTGAGCCTTTAACCAGCTCAGCTGTGTGAACCTCTGGCACCCTGAGTTTCCATTCATAGAGAAAAGAGTGAGTCACTTTTTCTTGGTGTGTGCTTTTCAGAAAAACACCTCCTGAGATACCCACGCTTTCTGTTTCCTGGTTTTCATAAAGACACCATGGGCAAAAAGCTTCTTACTCCCTGAGATCCAATACAAAAACACATCTCACCAATGCACCTCCCAGGCAGATCCTCCTGCTCGCTCCCAGGACAGCAGGCACGTAGGGTTTAGGGGTGAGAGCTTGGTGTTGGGCCAGACCAGCCCTCCCTGTGCAATACCATGCTTGTGTTGGCAGGCACCACTTCCCGTGCTGTGAAAAACACATCCAAGGCTCCCAGGAGACTTAAACCCTCAGGGATACCACTAAAGGGAGATGTTTCTTTCCCAGAAGAAACAGATTTCCTATGTGGGAACTGTCACACACTTGGATGTGGATGCTGACCTGTTTGTATCTGCACAGGGGGAACAGGCTTTGACAGTATCTGTAATGTGTGCTGCTGTAGAGATATCTCAAATATCTTGTAGATGCTATTTCAGCTTAATTTGAAATAATTTCTCCATTGCCTGTAATTTCTGTTTCTCTCCCACCCCTGCTCCTCTCTCTGGTACCTGACAGGCATCCACAGCTCCTGATTCCTCCATGCTATCAGTCCTCAAGGTTTTAGTCGAGAGCCTGAAGCTCCTCATGGTCTCCATGGTCAGTGGCTGAAGGTCTGCTCCCAGCCCCAGACAGGAGCAGTGAATTTGCCAGTCTGGCAGGCTTCCCCCCAGCATTTTCACTTGCTTACCTTGTTTGAGCTTCAGGGAGTTCAGTTTGGGGTGAAGGGTAGGTCAGCTCTTATCTCGTATCTGCACACACAAATGTAACCCTTACCAGTTCCCTTTGCAGCTCCAACAGTTCCTGCCCGGCGGCACAGCCTGGACCACACTCTCCCCCTCTGCTGAGCCCTTTCAGCAGGAGGCAAGCAGAGCCAAAGATGTCCTAGGGACCCTCCAGCCCTGAGGAAAATCCTGAATGTCTCTGGGCTTTCCCCTCCTCAGCCTTTGGTGCAGGTGAAGCAGCAGCAGCAGTTTCCCCTGCCCCACTCCAGGCTGGTGAGAGGAGCTCGGGGGTGATGCTCAGGGATGACAGGAGCTGGATGAAACCCCCAAAGAGGATCCTAGAAGGCTCCATGAGATTCAGAGATTTCAAAAAGCCTCACTGGCCCCCTTCTCCTTCTGGGAAATGTTTTTAGTGCATCTGAGGTGGATTCAAGTGCTTGAGCTACTGGATCTTGCAGTTTGTTTAAGCAAATATCACTTCTGTCAATTTCCCAAATGTCTGTTCACACACAGACTGTCTTAGCATCCTGCCAGGGCTCTAAACATTCATCTATGAAGAAATTTTCTGGAAACCTGTGCCTGCATCCCTGTCTTGCCTTCTGACCATTTTAAAACCAAACACATAAATATAAATAAAAATGTGGGTGTGAAAGAGTGCATTATCTAAAGCCTTGTAGGTGTGTGTGGCTCAGGGTGCCCTGCTCAGACCACAGTCACCTTGTCCTGACCACAGCACATCACACTCAGCTCCAAGTCCAAACTAGCAAATCATATCCATATCCCTGAGTGCTGGAGGCCACCACAGGACAAAGACAGCAAAACTGAGTGGGGGTGGTGTGGGAAGGGAATGGTGGAGCAGGCAGAGACACTTGGTCCTGTGTGTTTTCTTTCCTTAAAGATAAAACTTTACCCCAGTCAAATGAGAAATCAGGAACAATGCAGGAATTTTAAAGAGGCCTGAGCTGCCACCTGACTCAGCGTCTGGGCAGGATATCGATTAGCAGGGCCATTCTTCATTCCTCTGCTATTGTTCCAGACCAGCCTCCCCATGACACAACAGGCGTGGGAACACAGCAGCTTTGGTGTTAAAAAGTGCCTTTATCTCTGAGCTGAGGAGAGGGGTCTCTGGGAACCAGAGATGGTTGTGTCTGATAGTCCAGAATGCATTCAATGCATTCAAACTTTATTCTGGGATCTCTCAGGTCCTGAGGCACACCAACACCATGCAGCACATCCCCATCCATCATTTCTACTGAGCTGTGTTCAGGTGCTGGTGAGTTCAGAGAGCTGCAGGAAGAAAGCACCTCTGCCTGCTAAAAATTCTTGGATTTCTCCTTGAGCTGCAGTGATGCTGTGATGGCTGCTCCTACCAGACCTTGTTTTTAAACAAGCCAGGTTGTGTTCTCTAACTCGTGAGGCACAGCACAGAGAACAGCTCACCACCAATGTCCTTATCCCTCCTCCTAAGCAGGTTTTTTGCCAGTTTTTTGGAGGATAGGCTCCAGCCTGCACTAGCTACCACAATGATGTCAGCAGGTGAGGGCATCTCCTCCTTGTTCAGCACATCACTGCCACTTAAATTACCCAGCTGCCTGCAGCCAGCCAACAAGCCAACACAAGTCCTGACCAAGTGAACTGACAGACACTTGCACTGCTTCCTGGGAGCTCTAGACAAGAATAAAGAAAATATTTGGTTTCCTGGTAATTCTCAGTGCATTAAAAAGCAACAGTCTTCAGTACATGAACACTTCTGATTTGGCTGAGTAGAGAACAAGCAGTGACCAAGAACTAAGTTTTCAGCCAGCCAAATATTTCTGGCTGTCCATAGAGCCATACAGCTGGCTCCTGATTTTATATTCTTTGTAGGTTTGTTCTTCATTTGCAAAAATATCTCATCTATAACCACTTTATATATACACACGGTGGTCTTTATTTTCACCTACCCATAAGATGAAATCAAAAAATGAAAGTCCTTCAGGTACTGTCTGGACAAACATCAATATACAAATTCACTTCAAAGACACCCCAAATGAAAGAGCACATTGCACTAGGGAGTGGATCTCTAGACATAGCACGTGCTCTCTGCAGACACAAGATATTTATTCTAGCATCTAGAAATGCTCTGCAACATTGCAGGCTTTCATTCTCCAGTTTAATTCTTTCCACGAATTTTTCACCTTCCCAAAGTTGAAAAGCAGTTAGGAATCAGCCAAGATTCTCCTCCTCCAATCTGTGACGAGTGGACAACCAAGCTAAACTTAGATGTTTAATAGCTGATGGCTTCCCTTCTACAAAAAGCAGAGTTAGTGCACAAATAATGTTTTCCAAAGATGATGGACATGTTGTCTCAGGACTGCCTCCCTGCCAGCTTGTACTCAGTGCCCAGCACAGAGCAAGCCATGCACAGCTTGGGAAATCTGAGGCTCAGAGTTTGACTCACTCTGCTGATGGAGATACCACAGACACAAAAGTCTGGAGCCACTTGGCTCTGCAAAAGCCAGCCCTACTCCAACACGGACCTGCACATCAGTTCAGAGCTACACAAAGTAGCTACTGCATCAGCTCATCAGTTTAACAAAGGTGTTGATTATGTCCTTATCCACTTATTTGGGCAGCCAGGAGTTAAGGAATCCATCACCTTATCCACTACCAAAACACAGTCCAATAAATGCAGCAGGTTGCAATTTAAGGGATTTTATTTTTTCTCTCTCTGAGCTCAAGTGGCATGGTCATACTTTCATTGTTTACTCTGTGACCTTCCCCCTCTTCCAAATCTAGTGTGCTCTAGTTTTCCACCTAAAACTCCCAGACTAATGGGACCAAGGCACAGGTTCCACATGATCCCACTACCATCAGTACTGTTGAACAGTCAGCATGTTCCCTGACCATTTATTCACAGTGCTCATTTATTCAATGATGCTCTCCCAGGATGATTCAGGAGCTTGGCTTGAAGAATAACAGCTCCCACAAGACAGCATGGCCAAAAACACCCAGCTTGGGGTCTGAGGGAGGAAGGGAAGCAAAGGAAAGCCAAATGGACATAAGCTGTGCTGTTCATCATTCTCTAGATGAGCAGAGCAGTCTCTCATCAGTATTGAGACATTATCTTTTCAGGTTCAGCAATATGCTCATGTTTGTGCAGTCGTGCCTCTCTTGTCATGGAGCTGCTCACAAGAATGTTTCCTACAGCCTTTTCTGTGAGGAGTTAAAGTTACCCTGGAGCCTGGAGTACTTAAAGATCATTACACTTCCTCTGTCAGTGCAGCAGCTGATATTCCTCCCAGGGGTTTCCACACTGCTTCATCTCCTGGCCATTTTAGGTCACTCCATCACTGGAGTCCAGGCTACAGCCCCCACAGGAACTCGTGCCATGGTGTCTCAGAGTAGAGATGGGACAGTCTCAGAAATCCCCTGGCACATGAAAAGAAAGATGTCAATCTATGAAGCACTTCAGCAATTGTTCCCTAAATGGAATGGGAACTCGGAGGCAAGAACAGTTTCTGTGAAACCTGGGGACAAAGTATCCTCTGCCAGGAGTCTCAGTCACACAACAATGTTCCAGGAAAAGCAAACAAATCCAGAATGTCTGTATCAGTTTTTCAGGACTCCCTCTTACTGAGAAAAGCCAGCCATGAAAAGAAGTTGATACATTAATTTCTAACCAGGAAAACCCAAGCAACCAAAACAAAAAAGGCCATTCTGACAGATATGTACCCAGAAAAGTAAATAAAATGTATTAAATAAAATGTAATAAAATGTGTGTTAAAACATAGAAGAAACTTCCCCAATGAGCAATTTAACCCCCTAAATTTGGAATGTTATTGATTACATAGGACATATGTGACTATGTATAACATTACTTACCAGATATATACATCAGTAGGTAGATACATTTGCACTAGTTATGATTTTGGTTCCTTTTCCTTTTCAGGTCACTACCATACATTTTAAACAATATCTGTGCTTTGGGATATGTCCCTTTTTTTTTTTTTTTTTATCTTCAGTGTTAGACTGGCAAACTTTATTAATTTCCTTCTTTTTACTTATTCATGATCTGTAACAAAGCTTTCTTCTCAAACCAAGGCCACTTAGCCCCCTTAACAGTCTCATCTGACGATTTTTTTTTTAAAAATAATGCAAATAATTTGTCCTTTTACTATTTCTATTGAAATGCTGAAGGAAATTCTCTACATTGATATGATTTCCCTGTATAGAAGATGCTGCATTGACCTCGACCTGCTCTAGACAATCTGCTCCCAACAATTTACAATCATAGCATAATTCAGGGAGGAAGGGACATCAAGAGACTTGAACTTCTTGTTCTTTAATTTTATCAGCTGAGAGCAGCCTTCCTTTTTGACAACAGTTCTTCCAGCAGCCCATCTTTATTTCCAGACAGACTAGGAGTCTGGATTGCCTGGATGGTGGCAAGCTGAGGAGGGGTAAAGCTCAGAGGACAAACTGTTAATATACAGATATATATATATATACAGATATATATAAGAGCTGCTTGGAGGCTGGTCTGGGTAATACAAGAAGCCTCAAACAGGTCCAGAACTCTGAGGGCTTTGAGATGGCTTGAGGTACAGAAGTGGTGGTCTTCTCTGCTGTGTCTCCATTCTCCTTCACTGCACCTCACAACCCAGTCCAGAATTAATTTCTCCAGATTATCCACATTGACTATGTCATCATAGTCACCACAGATCTGCTCCAGCAACTGGAAATGCTGCAGGGCATTTCTGACCATCACCAGTTGGGCTCAGCCCCTTGGACAGGAGGTAGCAGCAGAAGACTAAAGGAAGCAGAAGGCCCAGAAATTTCCATCTTTGGAGAACTCTGACCATTACCAAAGCCAGATAATATTAATGTTGGCATCATATTAAGTTTCTCCATCTTCTTCTTTTTTTTTTTTTTTTTTTTTTTTCCATGGCTGAACCATCTCACAGCCTTGTTGTGCTTGGAAACAAAATGTGAGTTCCCATGCAGGTCAGCACAGAGCAGATTGCCTGCACAAAGCAAGCCAGATACCAGTCCACAGCTCACCACTGACCTCTGCATGGATTCCTCTAAGGCTGGGCTATTTGCTTACACAGCTGCAGGCTCTTAGTTCACATCACTTTGGTGGCTGAAAGATGATTTTACATCCTTCCTGTGCTGCAGGTTTTGCATGGGCCCACTTTTCAGGCTGGAGAATAATTATTTTTAACTACATGAGGTAGTTTATCAAAGTATCTTTTTTAATGCAAGAATGAACAGACTTCTGAAAAGAGGAGGAGAAATTGAGAGGATTGCTCAGGTGGAAGGAAAAGTTGTGTGACCTGGATTAGAAAGAATTTGACTGGAAGACTGGCTTGGATTTGTTTAGATCTACCAGAGAGAAATAGGAGAAGAGCTTTTCTCAGAAGTATTAGGGAGAGGGCTGTAGGGAGTTCTGGAGAAAGCACCTCATGGGGCCCAGTATGGACAGGCACAGGAGCTTCAGGAGAAACATTTAAGTCAGGTTAAGATTCACCCTAGATTGTGGTATTTTGAGAGTTCTCCAGTTCTTAGGAATCTGATGGCATTAAGGCATCAGCCTCTACTCTCAAGGCAGCATTTCTCATGTTTTCCAAACAATTTGGAACTGCAAATCAGTGCAGATTTCTCAGCTTGGTAATTGTGGTGTTGCCTCAGCATTTTTCTATCAGAATTCTTCAAAGCCCTTTAGATTCTCTCCCCAAATGCAGCCATCCATCCTCCTCCAAGAAATCCCAGACCTAACTGATTATTACCAATAATATTATTGATGTTGGAAATGCTGATACAGGAAGATGAGGCTATTTAGGAACGTTTTACCAGATGCTGGTTGAGCGATACTGCATCATTTCATGCAGCACATCACAAAACCTCTTTCTTCCCTGCTGTGTTAAATTGTTACTTTCCCTGAGGGAGAAACATGGTTCTTCACAAATCTGGCTAAAAGGAAAGTGGGGAAAGAGTGTGGGAATAGCAGACAACATCAAGGATTCCCATTTCCCTATTCTCTGCTGCTTGTGAGCAATCTTGTGTGGCTTTTAACCACTGCCACTCATTTTCTGGAGTGCTCTTTCAGTGGTCACATCCTGTGCTGTCTCTGGTTTGGTGACAACACTCCTAAATACTGACAGCATTGTCAGAAAAATCAGTCTTGGGCTCCTCTTGGGCTGAAAGAACCAATTTACTGCTCTCCTTCAACAAGCATAGGATAATTATAGGAAGTCCCTATGCCACATCACATGGGTATCACATGCAAAAACCATATATCCTACTAATGTGCACTGCTTAGACATCTCTGTTTCTCACACTCAGAAAGATGAAACTGATCACCCCCAACCAGGAAAAAAATTGCTTATTATTTTGATAGCTATTTTTTCATATCCCAGTTGAACCTGAGGGGTAATTTTCAAGGAAAATAAATTTCACATTTCTCACCAAGAAGCCAAACAGAACTGCGAGATTCAAAACAAAACCAATAAATTTCTAGCTATTTCAACTTGTTTCAATCAAGTTTAAATATTTCTTCCTTTTCTACCATTTCAAGGAAATCAATAAACATCAGCAAGCAAACACAATCCTGTCTGACATCACTTACTGGGCAGATTTTATCCCCAGGTTTCTGCATAAGCTCATACAGGGGTTTTTCCACAGTGCAAGCCCATTTTGACAACATCTGTCAATGACTAAAACAGAGATATAAAAGACATTAACCCACAAATGAAACATTTCTGTACAGGTAGCAATCTTGGGGATAATTTTCTCTTAGGTGTCATGCAGACATACTTCATCTTTGCCCCCACTTAATATTGAAAACAAGAAGCTTCAGCATGCAAAGGACCCAGAATGCAGTGCCTGGATTTATATGGAACAGGGCATCATTCTATGTATGAACACCAAGAGAGGATTCAAATTAAATTAAGTGGGAAGCTAAGTGGGGAAAGCCCTGGCAGGACTTTGGTCCTCAGAGAATTCCCTAGCCTCCTCCCCACTCCTTGTAGCTTTAAACATGAGGTTGTGGCCACCTGGAGAGCCAGCAGGGCTCCCTGTGTGGCTGTGGGGAGCAGCCAGGGCATCACTTCCTTGGCTTTGTGGCTGCAGGTGACTCATGCACACACCTGTTTCCTCTGCAGCCTCTCACCTCTCTGGGCATGGAGTGGGGGAGATGCTGGTAGACAGACAGGGTTTTACCAGGAAACCCAGGTGTCCAGAAAAACAATGAAGGAGATTTGAATTGACCAAATCCTGCACCCTTCCAGAAAGCAAAACTGGGTACAAAAATTTCCTTTGATAAATCCTCAGGACACCACGTGCCTGATGCATGCCTGTGAGAGATTTGCCTTTATGCAGCCACACAGAAATGCAGCATGAAGGAGCAGGGCTGCCTGCTTCTCTCACAGGGCTCATGGCCCACTTTGGAAAAGAAAGCTCCTTGAAAAGCATTTTCCCTGCCCCACAGCACTGCTGGGCTTGTGGGCTCTTGCACACACATGGATATTTGGTCTTCTAGTGTAAAATGCACCCTTCTAATCTGCTTGGGCCAGCAGTGTCCTGCTGTCCCCATCCCCCTTTCCCCCCATTTGCTGTGATTTACTTTACAGAAGGCTTCAGAATCCAGCCAACACACATCACAAAATTGGTGGGAAGAATCATGATTCATGGATTTTTTTCAATTAATCAAGTTCTTAATTTTACCCAGGAGTTCATGCCTTGAGATTCTTTCAGACCATCACAAAAGAGAACAAGCTGGCTGGGAGCAATAAGCACCATCTGAGAATCCTCCCATAACTCAGGCTGTTTACTTTTCAGTTTCACTCACCAGCATCCAAGCACAGGCCTCTTTTCCCTCAAACCCTTTCTGCTGTTTCTTCCTCTGAAGCTGACTTCCAGGGAAAGCTCTTGAGATCCTTGCCTTCAGAGCAGATTCACATCCTGATTTCTCTTCCATCTGTGGAGAAAGCATAGAGCAGGCTGAGGTCCTCCTACCCCACAGCTTGCTTTAGGAAGAAACATGTGCCTGTGATTCTTTCCACCTTGGCAGACTTTTCCTGAAGTCTTGAGATACAGAGCTGGGATCTTGCATCAGCACAACTCCTTGACTCCAGGATGGGAGAGCACATCCCAGGAACTTGGTGCCAGCACTGGCACCACATGGCTGCATTCTGGAGTGAGAAGTCCCCCAGCAGCCATGTGTCCAGCAGGCTAGAAACTGCTGTCATTCCAGAAGTTTCTGAAAAACCATGCTGGGTCCTGGAAGAAAAAAAAAACCAACAAGATTTTCAGTAATCTACAGCATTTTCCATTCTATGACATTTGTACAGAGAGGGACCTTGCCCACACAGATGGCCCCAAGCTGTAACTATATCAAGTCACTCACATGACCAAGACTTTGCAGGATCTCAGCCCCAGGGGCTACCAAGAGTCCAGCAGGCATGAGAGACTGACAAAAACACTCTCACAGCTCACATTCAGGATCAAAAAGACTACTTACTAGAAAAAAGCACAGATTAAGTGATACCAGCCCAGATGACACAAACCCCAAATAAGTGCAGATAAAATATTTTTCTGCTGCCAGAAGCAGCATGAGATTTGCACGTGGCATCTCTTCCTGCAGAGGCTGTGGAGAAGTATATCCACAATCTGCTGTCTGCCTCAGAATTCCCCCAGGAAAGCTGGCCAAGCTGGCAGTGTAAGGTGCCTAACTTCCAGACTATCAAATTACACTGCAATCAATGCAACTCAAGAATGTACTTAATTTTCAGTAAACACCTACAGACTGTGATGAACTAGGATGCTGCACTGCTCAGCACACTTCTTTGGCTGATTTGTTCACCAAGGCAGAATCTCAGGGGGACAGAAATTACAGAAACCTTCTAAAAGCTGCAAGGATGCCTTAAATAAAGGGAAGATTCTTGAATTTACATTGAAATTACTAAGTTTTTAAGAGCCAGTTTCTTAGGCCCTTATAGAGATAATGCACTCAATTTGACTCCTTTATAAACAACTAACCTGGATAAATTAAAAGGAACATATAAACCAAGATCTTCTATCAATTGCCAATACAAGATGCATTATTGCCTCAGGCCTCAGAGAAAACTGCAGCTTTGCATTCCCACTTTTAGTTAAGCTAATGAGAAGAAGGAAGAGAGTTTTTTAGGTGGGCTCTTCTTCCTTTCATCTGAAAAGTGGTTACTGAGCTGTGCAAAGCATGTGTGCATAGCTCTGCGAGCTCAGAAACTGAAAGGAAAGGTGTGTTCTCCCTACATCCTCCCTGGAAGCTGGTTAAACACTCAGTTAGCAGAGGGCCCTCTGAACAAGGGATATGGCTTTGCACTGGGTAGAGTTTGCAAATGACTCTCAGTTACCTGTTTTATTCTCTTCTTGTCTCGTTGCAAACCGTGAAACTCCTCAGGAAGGCTCAGGCTCACACTTTGTGACTGATGGTTTGGCTGCCCATTCTTCTCATCAGCCACATGCCAGCCTGCATTCAGTGACTTCATGGTGTGGCTGCTTTGGGGGAGCTGGATTGGGAAGCAGACTGCAGCTGCTTCTGAAGGATATAAATATTTTTTGCAGTCGAGGGGCTCCAGCAGTCCAACAGGGTCAGGGACACCTGGGTTCTATTCCTGGCTCTCCTGCAGACCTGCTGCATTGTTTCCCTCCTTTCAGTGGCTCTAAATGAAGACCTTTTCCTGCCAAATTTGTTTTCTTAGGTGTGAGGCTTTCACTTGAAAATTGGAGCCACAGTAAGGAATTCGGGGTGATGGGACTGGCCTGTGAATGCAAGTCCAGGCATTCATTTGATAACAAACCCCACAAAAGCCATTGCAATGGTGAACACCACAAATGGCTCACAGGTCAACCTTACTCACACCATTTACCAGTTAGCCATCTGCTCCCTTCAGATATTATTTTATGGTTTTCCTTTGTTTTCACTAAGGCCCAAACAGGAATGAAATAGTGGGTCCTGTAGCTAGCCCTTTTAAATAAATAGTTCTGCCATCACTCTAATAAGTTTGACAAGTTGGTCACAGGCCCGGGGCAGGAAGCTAATAAACTTCAAGTTGCTTTTCTATTGTTTTCCTAAAACAATTTGACTTCCTTTCTGATAGCCTCGAATTCCTTCAATAAAAATAGAGTAGCTGGGAGCCAGAGGAAGAGCTGAACCTGAGCCAAGTTGTGCTCACAATGCCGCCTGCGTAAGATCACATTTTATCCTGGTCCACGAAGACCCTTTAAAAGAATAGCAGGCAGACAGCTGCCAGTGCATGTCAGGAGCAGCTCAGGATTGGTCCTCCAGGCTGGAGGGGATCTCCAGGCAGTGAGACAGTGTCAGACCACAGGCTGAGCTCCTGGGAGCTGACAGGGGTGCACTCACCCTCGGACACTTCAGGATCTCTTCTGGAAGCCAAACACTGGCAGAGAGCTGGGCTCCAGCAAGACCAAAGGGCTGTGCTAAGGCTCACCCACCCTTCAGTCAACTTTACCTGTTCCTCTCTCTACCTGTGCAGGCTCAGCAAAAAGAGGTAAAGGTCTGTTCTTTCTTTTCTTCTTTTGGAAACATATCTATGTATATATGTATACACACATATTTCTGTCAAGCAGCAATTCATCCAGCTGGAAGTTTGCAGGACAAGATGAATGTCTGGTGGCTAGGCAGATGAGGACTCCTTGCTTTAAAATGACTTGCTGATCTTTTGGACAAATCCTTTATGCTCTCCATGGTCTGGTTCCTCCACCTGTAAACCAAGGAGGGTGTTTATAGGAGCTGCAATTTCATTATCATCTGCAAAGCACTTCTCAACTACTCAGAGATGCTGCAGAGTTGAGAAGTGGAAGCAGGAGGGGTGAGAGTGCCGTACTTTGTTTCCAGTAACATAAAGCTGACAGCTGAGCATTTACTTTGGGATAGATGGCAATTTCTCCTCAGTGAGATGAAAACCTCTTCCAGTTTTTCTTGCCGAAAACTTTACTGGCAAATGAGTCTGACACAGAGTGATATTTCACAACTTGCTGTTTCTTGTTTCTTCTTTTCTCACTGTGTGCTAGTAGGGTAGTCTGGGTTGGGAAGATGAAAAAATCCATCCATATGGAATAATTTGGCTGTTTTTACTAATGAGGAACTGTGACTATAAAACTGTTGTTATTCAGGGGCCTTTGCTACTCCTCTTCCCTTGGGCCCAGCCTGTCCTTGGGAATTTGCCTCCTGCTGGAAGATGCCTTCAAACTGTCTCCAGAGGTCTAATGTATAACAGAGAACTTCCCTCTCTAGCCTTCTCTTTCAATCATATCCATGCATGGGTATTTGAGATAAAATGTTCCATCAGGAAGGTACCATCCTTTGGTGCTTTAGAGAAGGTACTAGAGGTGCCTGTCCAGCATGGAACATCACGAAGAACCAGAATAAGTGCAGTGCTGTGGCCAGGCAGCAGAGATGAACTCAGCCACTGCTGGCTGGTGGTTTCTTCTGAAATTTCCCAATGCAGTAAACCTGACATCCTCCTCAAGGACAAAGTCCTTAGTAGGGGCAGGAATGTACAATACATTTTCCCTTCAGACAATCTCTTTAAGTTTTCACATCTCAAGAGAGCATCTAGCTGCATTTGAAACAGCCTTCCAGAAAATCCAGATGCTCTGGGAACACCTGTTTTATGTGAAGGAGCTCTTTCATATGTGAGCTCTCATCTATACTACTGCATATTTGCAGACTTCCTTCTCCATGCATCATTTTGGCTTATTCTTTTTGTTTGTTTAAATCTTAGGCACATGAATCCCTCCATTAAATATCCATGAGATTAATGCTAAAAAACTCATCACACAAACTCTGCTCCAGATTTACCTGGTTTTCATATGCAAGGGTGCAGATCTGATAAGGCATTAAGGCAAGTACAGGAAATAGAATGAAAAAGGCACCTCTTGGCTTATCAGGTTCAATCCCTTTGAATAACGGGCAAGTACAAAACAAATGGCCTTTTCTAAACTTACTAAACTCTGTCCTAAATCTCATTAGGTTTCCACCCTAACTTGTGCTGCTAAAATGCTGTTCCAGCACCTCCTTGCCTGCTCTGTTGCTTAGAAACCTTCTGATTTCCAACCTAAATTCATTCATGGCCAATTTATATCTATTTATTCTTGTGCCACATTGTCCTTTAGCTTATGTAGCTCTGCTCTCTCTTGAGCACTTACTTTCCCAACCCCCAATTCCTAAAAGTATTTATAGGCAGCAAATCTCTCCTCTCTTAACCTTTGTTCTGCCAGACTAAGTAACCAAGCTCCCTTATAGTACTCACCCTGCAGGCACACCACACCGTGGCTTAATTACTTTGTGTAGCTGCACTAGCATGAAGTTCAGTGCAAAATAATTAATGCTGAAAAGCTCAAACTGGTAGCACATCTACTTTCAAATCAGCTCAAATATCTCTGTGCAGTCACTGCTGTGACTGTGATAAGTAAATACACTGTTGGCTGAGACACTTTCCATCCCTCTGACCACCCCACTGCCTCCCCCTGCACCTGCTCCAGGCTGAGTATCCTCCTTGCATGCGGGGAAGAAGCACTGCAGACACTATTTTGGAGAAGTCCCATCCTCTTGGATGACATTACTTCTACTCACTGCAACTGGAAATACTGCTACATCCTCAATGTTTGCTTGCCTTTTTCACCCCCACATAGCATCGCTGGTTCCTCCTCCTTTGAACCATGAACTTTCCCCATCTTTCTCCATCTCTCTCTCCTGGGAGATGGAGATTCCTCTTACTCTTCAAGCAACAAGCTCCTAGTGTGTGACTTTGCATTCTCCCACTTAACTTCACCTTGTTCACTCCAGTCTCAAAGAGCCTTCAGCTCTTGTAGTGCTGGAATCCACCTCTACCCTCATGATTCCTCCCAGCTTGGTTTCATCAGCAGATTTCATTAGTATTTCTATGTTCTGTGCCAAGGTAATTAACAGAAATATAAAAAAAGATCAATCCTAAGAGCAATCTTTGAGCAGCCTCACAAATAATTTCCCTTCAACCAATTAAGGAACTGATGCATCAATTCTGTCAGTCTCTAAGTCACTTGAGGATTTATTTAATAATCCCTGTCTTCTTCAGCTGAATCTTCTACACTAATTTGCTTCTTCTGGGACATCCTATCATATGGTTTACTGAACTCCAGGTAGATAAGGTCTGCTATGTTTCTTTTACCTAGGGGGTCAGGAATCCTAATCCAAGAAAGCTCTTAAGTTTTGATCAAAAGATAGTACATGTTGTTTTATTTCCCCTTTCCCTCCCGGTTTTATTTCTGCTTTCCTTCAAAATGCATTGCACAGCATCACAAACTGCTGTGATCTGTGAGCTGACATGGCAAGCTGTCAGCTGTTCTCCTCATTCCCACTGTCAGGGGGAGCATTCTCTTCCACTTGCTCTCCTCACTCAAGTCAGACAAGTTTTGCATAACAGGCTCTTGAGGAGGGGAGTCAAAATTCTTCCTCCCTGCTTAAGAGTGAGCAAACCAGCTACTTTTCTAGCTGAGGGGCTGCCAGGACACCCATGATTCCCCTTGAAGAGGGTGCAGTAGAGAAGGGATGACACATTGAGAGGCAGGCTGATGTATCCCTACAACATTTCTACTCCCCTTTCTGTCTTTTGCCTCCCTGTCTGCCTTCTGCCATTTCCTTTTGGTGCATCAAAATCCAGATAGTTACCACCAGCACCAAACAGAAATAACTCATAACAGGTACCTCCTGTGCAACCTGCATGTGTTGGACAGAAACATTCTCCCCTCCCTCATCCATTCAGCAGAACCAGACTGTACCTGCTGAATTCAGGATTACCTCTGTATGCCACTCAGGAGCAACACCTGGGCAGGAAACACAAAGGAGTGAGCAGGGAGAATCAGCCCTGATCACCCTGAGTGTACAGCAAAGTGTCAGCCATACAGGGAGGTGAGTGTATTTCAGACAGCTCTCTCACAGGACCTGTCTCTCTACAGCATGTGAGAAACACTTGACAAGCCTTATCCCTAGCCTATCCCTAAGCCATCTGTGAGCTAGACCTGTATTATTAACACCTTTTTTTTGGACACTTCTATGATGAAGTCCTTGACAATCTCACTGGCATAAAATCAACATGAGTTTACATAATAATGCTTTGTGGAAATTATTCTAGAAAGGCAAAAAGCTGGAATGATATTCTCCTTCCCATGAATTTCCATTGCAGATACAAAACTGACACACAGGAGAGGGAGAAACAACTGCAGAAACATTTCGATTTTCTTAAAAGCCACAGAAGGGCTTGCAATGAAGTTAGAAATGAAGCAGCAGATTACTCCATACCAGGAGGTTACTGAGCTGCTGTGGGAAATCACTGTGCACTCTCTGTCCTGCATCCTGCACTAACCATCAGGGAGGATACAGCCCTCCTGGAAAAGAGTTGCACTCCTAACTTCAGAGTGAGAGTGTCCACATAGGAAAGGCTTCCAGAGGTAGCATCTGCACAGCACTGTCCCTTTGTAGACTGGCTTTCAATCTTGTGCCTAAAAGAGGTATTAAATGAGTGGGAAAAAAATTATTAGAAGTCTTGCCAGCGTTGTGTTTTAGTCCCTGGGCTCTTTTGTTTCATGATCTGCACTCACAGAAGCACAGAGACCATCAGGGAATGTTCTGGGTGGGAGATACCTAGCCTGGGAAGGATTGCTGGAGGGATAACCACCAAAGCTTGTGTGCAGTTCTCAGGTCAGCAGAGTCTTCTGGGCAAATCTCCCTCTCCTGGCACTGATTCTTTGAGACCTTTACCAAAGCCAGAAGGCATCTCTGATTCTGCCTCCTCACTGGGCCTTTCCTGATGTGCAGGAATCAGAGGCTCAGCTTGACACAAACATGAAACACAAGACCTTCAGACACCATGTCAAAAACATTTTTAAGAGAGGCCCAAATGCTTGCATGTCTGACTGTGTGTGCAGGGAGGTGGTGGTATGGTGGTGTGACAAAAAACACCTCTCTTGACAGGCAGATTATTCTCTATTTATCAGTAAGGGGGCATGTAAAAAGTCCCTGGGAAGCATTTGGTGCCCTTTAGGACAAGGCTGCAGCTGTGCTGGGCCCCTGGTCCAAGCCAGCAGAGCAAGTTCTGTGTGATTTGAAGAGGTGGAAGACCCTGCTCCACATGAACTCTGCTTTGCCAGATTAAACTTGAACGAGTTGGAAATATGTCCTTTGTTGGCTGAATTGTCATTTGTCTTGCATGGAAAAAGCTTTCCAGGGTCTGGCTGGTGTAACTGTGGGGCAAAGCTGTCTCTTTTCATTTGGGGAAGGCTTAGACCATAGAATGGTATCTGTGGGAAGATGTGCAAAGGAACAGCAGCAGCAGTGACTGGAAGGGACTGCGCAAAGCCAGCAGCGAATGAATTCTGTCGGCATGAGGAGGGTGGCACAGGGAGAGGCTGAGAATGGAGAGGGAGGAATGAGATCCATGGTCTTTAAAGGAAAAACAACAGGAAAGCAGGTTTGAAAATAGAAAGATTAGTCTGGAGGGGGTGGGAGAGACAAGAAAAGTAGGTGAAGAAAGAAGAGGGGGAAAGGCGGAGAGGCAGTGGGGAAGACAAAGTGACACAGACAAGGGGTGGAGAAAAAGAGAGGAAGAGAGAGAGAGAACCATATTAAAGGAATAAAACGAAGAGAAGAACAAGGAGTTCAACTTAACCACAAAAAGGGAAAGTGCTAAAGCAAGGAAAGGAGACTGAAGACAAGACACTGGAAATCAGGTAAGCAACCGTGAGGGGGAAATAATAGAACTGCAGAAGTGCCGATGGTAGATCAAGTTATTACACTCAAGGGGAAAACAGCATGAGGGGAAAAAAGTATTTGGAGAGGCAGAAAAAGAAGGATGGCCAAAAATAACTTAAGATATTTACTATTTCTTTCATTTTCTCTTTGAAACATTCCCACTAGTAACACAGTGGGCTTGGGACATTTTAAAAATTAAACTGTTTTGCCACAGGCAGCTACAGAAATAACAAGTAACTTCCCTGGGATGAGCACAGATACCAATAGATTCCAATGTACAGGAAAGCACGATAAGAGCCCCAAACATCCTCCCTCAGACTGTATAAAGTGCAAATTGCCATTTCTGTCAGATCCCATTTCAGCCTGCTGTCAAGCTGCTCGTGGGACGGTGGTGAAGGCAACTCTTACCTAGGAGAGGCTCTCAGGGTATAAACACTTTATCCACCTTTATTCCAAAGTGCACAGGGTGCTTTCAAAATATTGCAGTTTCTTTTCCTTGAGAGTTTGTGTCCTGGCTGGTCTGTGACATGGAGCCTGGGAATGTAGCTCCAGTGCAGAGAAGTGCCTTGCTGGTGTCTGGCAGTCACACGTTCTGTGCGTGCCGCCAGGGAATGAATGCCTTTCCCTCCATCCCGACACTGCCTGTGGCAGCCTCAGCAAGGAGGCACGCAGACCTGAAGGGACAAATGTCCTCTCCCACACCAGCTGTGTCTTTTTATTTGCCTTCCTAACTTTCCCCCTCCTTTTTGTACTTGGAATAATTATGCAATTACATTTCCATAATTTAACACTGCATTTTCAAAGAATAGCCCACCTTAAGAATATGGTGCCCCTGGAACACACACACCTGGAAAGAAAGAAGTAATCTCACTGAGTGTAAAGGTTGTTGACTAATTGCCACCTCAGATCTGTGGTGGCTCCTTTGATTTCCTGAAGGGTTGTTTGGCTGCTCATTTGTCATGTCTAAGGAGCTTTGTGGCATTCTTGTTTTAACAACTCAGGTAAACTGAGGCAGTGCCCATGTCCTTCAAGGAACCTAACAACCTTTAGAGAATCATAAAAGTGGCTTTTCTGGACAAACCTCAGCCAAAAAATTCTTGTGCTGAATGAACCTTAAGCTCTCCCTCCATGATAATAAACCCATCAGAATTCCTTGGTGAAGCAGTGTGTATGAGAATTTTCCCCTACTGCTGCCTATGTGTTCTTCTCTTTAAAGAACTTAATGTATGTAACATTTGTGTGCACATGTGTGTGCAGCTAGGAGCAGCTTAAACAGTTATTCAGAAGACTCACAGTATTCAGTATTTCCACCGGGAACCAAAAAAATCTGCATTTGCTGGTATTTTCAAAATCTACTTTGAGAAGAGCACGCATTTCTAACTTTGTTCCCTTTTTCCTTGGGAGCAGAGCAGTACTTTAGGAGAATTCCTGAGCCTTCAGGGTTTAAAATACTCATCAGGCTCTGGTCGCTTGGGAACTATGTTAAGTATTCCTGTTACTATAAGTATTTGAGGTTGGTTGTTGTTTTGTCTTTTTTTTTTTTTTTTTTCCACTCAACAGTATATATTATCACAATATTTTTAGTACTATATAGGCATTAAAAAATTTAAACTCTGACAGAAAATACAGAACTTCATACCTTAGTCTCACTTCTCTTTTTGACCTTCAGACAGATTTCACACATTCTGCACACATTTGCCCCTTTTCTGACTTTTCTTGCAGCATTGAAAATAGACAAGGAGGAATGAGAAATTCAGCACTACACTATGTCATTAGGGAGCACAGTTTGGAGACTGCTTCATGCTTTGGGTGCTGTTGTATGAGGTATGAGGATAGAGGCTTAAAATTATAAATAATTCCCAAAAAACAACAGAGAGACTTCTATATTTGGGCTAAGAATTCATAAAGGGGGGGGGGGAGATCAATTTTATTGCTATTGATGAGCAACAGAGAGATCTCTGTGAACAACACCCTCATGCTAACTCCTTCCTGAAACACAGAAATATTCATGCCACACAGCATTCAATGAGCAGAGAGATGCATGCTTTTAAGTCTCTTCAGTGTATCTTTGAAGAGGGGTCAGGGGTTTTTAATGTAAGAGCTACGGGGTTTACACTTATATTTCTGCCTTTCTCCATTTTTTATGTCATTGTGGACATGCTTTGAGAATGGCTGAGAATTTCCATATAAAACTGCTCTCCCCTAGAAGCAGAAAAGCTGACAGATGCCTTGGTCAGGGCACAGGGTTGCTGGGAAAGTGAAGCAGCCTGCCAAGGGTGATGCCTGCAGAGCTCCAGGGTCCTCTGTTGCACTCAGATGTCTGGTGAAGAAAGGAGGGAGTAGTGGGATAGAAGAAAAACTGTCTCCAGTTTGTCATCAGATAAAGCTATCCAAGAGGACTGGGGCTAATTCTTGCTTCTTAGTCCAATTTCCTCTGTCATGATGAGGCAAATCACTTAAACCATGTTTTCCCACAAACGTCCATTTCTTGGTTTTTTGGTATCTGATTTCTACATGTGATGCAACTGGTGGAAGTGATAAACTCTCCCACTCCAGCACAAACCAGACAGAGCTCTGCTTTGAATGTATATTATACACTGCTAAGTAACACTGGAAAAAAAGCACCAACAGATTAGCCACATCACGAAAGAGCTTCCAAAATTAATGAACAGTTTTTATCTTAATCTCACTGCTTTAGTTCCTTGGCTGCACAGCTGATCTAATACCATCTCCTCACCTCTGGGTGGTAATGAAAGTAAGTAGATTTATAATTGTGAAACGATCAGATACTGTTGTGATGAAAGCCATAGGAAAACCCATGAGGAAACTAATAATTCTGTCTTTAGAGCTGGACTTGAATAATGTACAGTAAATGAGGCACAGGCCACCCACTGAACAATGAGGAGAAAACAAAAACATTGAATAGCTGCTGTTCAAGAAAGCTCCTGCCAGGCTGGCACAGAACAAGGTATCCTGTGCAAAGAATGAGGTGACAATGTGAGGATGTGGTTAAGGACTCTGAGAGGCACAGGCACAAAGAGATTGAATTAAGATTACTGAGAACAGTAAACCCAGCATTTCCTAACTCCCTACTGCTGGGCTTTGCTAATTTAATATTAGTTGGTTTCAAGGAGGGATGTATTTCTGTGCATATATATACAGTGCATACACTGAGTACAAAAAATAATCCACTCACATAGCCAGACTGAGGCAAGGATACAGCAATGAGGCTGGAGTGTGAAAAGAATTCTACAGATTTTTGGAAAGAAGGAAGAAATGAGATTTGACAAGATAGTAATAAGTGGGAAATAGATAGTCACTGAAAAATTCCCCTTTGTAAGGCTGAAGGAATTAGCAATTTGGGTGCTGTATAGAGTTAGCTGGTCAAAACTGCCAAAAAACTGAGGCAATGCTCTTTGGGGGAGCTTGACTGTAGGGAAACCATGGGGAACTGATAGGCAGGGAGATCCTGGGATGAGAGGAAGGAAGGTAGGAAGGATGGAAAAAGTCTGAATGAGAGCTCTCCCCTTCTCCCATTACCTCTCCAGTCTGTTTTACTTCAACACTATAACAAGTTGCATCTCATGCAGTCTGTGAACAAGCCTAAAATCACATGGGCAGGTTTAATTGCTGCTGTATTGTACCCAGTGTGAGGTCTGCCATCACTGCCCATCTCCTTACACCAGCCTTCCCCACTGACTGAGCAGTGCTTGAGATCAGCTTCTCTCAGCAGAGCTCAGCAACAGCTTCCACTGCAGCAGCCCCCACATTTCTCAGCTTGTTTTTGTTTTCCAGAGTTCTCTATGCCCTCTTTGTCTATCTCCTCACCTCTATTTTGCCCAATTTAGTATCATCTGCAAATTCATGCAGGTCAGCTTCTCTCTGCAAGGAGAAAGATACTGGAAAGAGCATCAACTTTCCAGCATTTACATTAAAGAGAGAATTTATGGGCTAGAAGGCGTGGGGGGGTGTCTTAGTAAAAAGCACAGTGACCCTTCATTTAGTTTATCCCAAGTCCAGTTTTGTCACATCTGCTGTGGTCTCTAGGGACCCACATTTCTTTAAGGCAAAGAGAAAATCCCAAGAGAATTAGAGGATACTCGCTGCATTTTAAGTGTAAGCCTGGATACCACTATCATGTAGCCATTTGACACTAGCTTTTCAAATATAGTGGGATAAATTCATCCCTCAGCTTGACTCATCTGAGTTCAAGGTCTCTTCTGTTCTTGGTCTCCTGAGACTACATCAGGCAGAGCTTGGCCCTAATATTTGGATATATGAAAGCACAGGGGAAGGAATAGCATTAGGTGTTCTGGACAGACAACTAATAAAAATTCAACTGACTGGGAGTCTGCAGCTTCCACCATCACTTCAGATGAAAATATTCTACATATTATTATCATCTGTGTGTGTAACACATCCCTGATGTACACACTTGAAGGTGTTGAGTGATTCCCCTCTGTCTGTGTCCCTGTGTGCGTCAGGGTTGTGTGCCTGTGTCCCTTATCTTCTCACCCACTCTCTTTTTCGTGAACTCTGAGATTTTCCACATTTGGAGAGGAGGGGGAAAGCACACCTCATCAAGGAATAACAAGCTGTCTGCAACTACAAGTAGGGCCAGTGGTCTGGATACCAGCATGACCCTTCCAGAAATTGCACTGAACTTGGGAGGAGCAGAAAGATAAGAAACATTGCATGTCTGTCTTCTAGGACAAGAGCTGTTAATACAGGGCTGTTCTTCTCCCATGGCATTTCAGCTCTAGAGTCAAAGTCACTCTGATACTGGCTCAACACAGGACTTCGAACCCAAGGAATTAAAACGGAACCTATGCAAACATTCAATTATTTTTCTTTAAAAGTATAAGTACAAAGCTATTTATTCCAGGCTCATGTGCAGATCAGAGTTACAAATTTGGCTAAAGAACAGACCTGGTTCAGGCAGAAACTTATCATAAGCACATGCGTGCATATATGAAGTCAGAGATAATGTTTGGACAAAAATGCCTTACAGGTTGTTGCTTGTCTATTGTATATCCATAGGAAGAAGCCAATGCCAGTAAACTCTGAACAAAAAGATACCTGCTGAGGTGGGCTTTAGCATCACAAATCCTCTGTAATCCAAAGCACTGCACCCACTCTGCACAGTGCATTTCTAACTCTAGTCATCATTTAATGTTGTAAGCCATGTGTTCCCACAATGCAAAACAAAACCAAACCAACCAAACCAAACAAAAAGCCTCTGGTTCTACCAAGTGTATCTGCTATAGAAGGGCAGCAGGAGAGGGTTTTCTTTCAGGTGACCAAGCCAGTCTTGTCTGAGGGCACAGGAGAGAAGGGCTGTGGTCTGTAGACACAGATGTGCTGTAGAGGCAGTGTTACATTGCTGTCATGAGGTTTAAGAGGCAGTGCTGCCTAGAAAAAAGGACACAATCTTGCAAGTCACAATCCCTGAGCTCTGTCCCCAAACTGTCTCTAACATGGTGACCTCAAACAAGCAGTTTGTCCCTTCTGTACCCCAGTGATCACCATCTGCAAGACAGAGGTAACAACATCTGCACTGCACAGGATGCTGGGGCTACCAACAAGGGGCTGGAGATCCCTAAGTAAAGCAGCATTAACCAACCTCCAGTGCAGAGCTGGAAGTGCCCTTCCCAAGTGGCTACAGCTGTGAGTGCACAGTTTGGCAGTGTGGGCTCCACTCCTGTCTGGGTTCAGCCTAACAAGTGTCAGCACAGGGCAAAGATCTCTGCCCACACACCCACCATGATCTGTCGTGCCACGTGCTGGCCTGGACCTGCATGAGATAACACAGCTGGAGGGGGGAAAGGCACTGACCATGCCCCAGCCAGCCTGGATGCCCCACTGCAATGTCACTGCTCAGTTGCCCAGTACCCAGAGGGGACAGCTGCCTCTTCATTCAGTAGCTTGGAGGGGATGCACTTCTTGCATGGCCTCCACACACAGCCACGTGTCAGGAGTGTGAGCTTCTTAAAACATCCTGGGCCCTCCACTTTGTTGTAAAATCTCATTAATTCCCAGACACACATTTGTACCTGACCGAGCAAATCACATACAGAGATTGGGCAAAAATTGCTTTGAATCCAATACTTTCCCCCTCCCTGGGAACTGTGCTTGCCTCACACAAAGAAACCTTTCTCAGAGAGCCTCTCCATGTGACCCTGGGCTCTGCCATGGGGAAGAGGTGAGCCCAGCAAGGGAGAGCAGAAAGTGTTATAATCAGACTCTCGACTTTATTTTAGAAACATCCCGCAGAGTTGGCAACCTCCTGTCACCTTCCTTGTGGGAAAAGCTAGCTTGAAGTGTTGAGCTCAGCTATTTATATCCCTGCTGATAGTCTCGCCTGTCTTCTAAAGAGGGGAAAACTTTCTTCCTAGCGACCCCCAGGGAAATAAACTCATATAAAGATGATTGCACAGGAGCAGCCCTCCTGGGTCGCTGGTGTGGATGTGCCAGCTGTTCATCAGAGCCCTGGCTAGCTCCAACCAGAATGAGCGTGCTGGCTGGAGCGAGCAGCAGTGATGGGAAACGCTCACCTGTCCTTCAGAGCACATGACAACACCAAGAGGATGGGCAAAACTGCTCAGGGGGCAACAAACACTTCCCCTCCTGCAGATAAAGGTGGTGCAAAAAAGGAATGGCAGAGAGCAGCCCAGGGCTGGTGAGCCAGCCTGGCGCACCAGCAGGTGCTGTCCCCGCTGGGGTATTTTTATCATGGAATTTGGCAGTCACAAGGAGCTGAGCAGACTCCATGCCTGGCCTGAGGGGTGATGCTCAGTTTTCCTCAGCTTCAGTGGCGCTCCAGGTGATGACTGAGCCGGGCTGGCCACACTGCTGGGTTTGTGCCAAGCTGTGCTGGTCTGTGTCACACACAGTCTCCCGGTGCCAGGATCCCGTGACAGCGCCCAGCTCTGGTGCGGATCCAGCAGAAAGCTGCCAGCCAAAAGCATGGAAGGGCAGTGGCACAGCCCACTGCTCATGAATATGCAGGACCCTGCTGCCAAGACTGTCTCCTACCAACTGCTGAGACCCCACAAAAATACCCAGGGTATTTTTTGCCCAGTCACACCAGAGTTAGACAAGATTTGTCCAACTGAGCCCAAAGTAGGAATATAAAAGGCTGCAGATGCTCAGTTGCTGAGAGGTCAAAGCATGTGAGGGCAACAGTAGTCTGGGAATGAGGAAAAGGAACTATATGGAAAATTCCCAAGAATAGTAAAGCTATGAGGAGAAAGGCTAGGTCAGGGGCAGCTCTGCATAGCCAGGAAAAGCTGTCAGGAGGTGACAACCCTTCTTTTCTTGCTGGCAGCAGAGAACTAGATGCTCTCAAAGACCCTTGGTCTGGCTCTGCAAAGATAGCTCACTAATAAGTATCAGTAAGCCAAAAATGCTGCTCTAGGAGGGAAACTCCTTCTCCTGGCTTCCAAAATCTGCTCCCCTGTGGCCACCTACGCCCTTGCAGCAGCCACCTCAGCTCTCTGCAGGGCTGTAGCAGGATGATCAGGAGGCACCTCAGGGCAGTCCCTTCTTTAGACAGTCTGTGCAGGGGAGGGCAGAGGAAATGTCCCTATTATCTAGCATAAGCCTCATGACTTCTGATTTACAGCCTCTTGAAGTATTCTGTGCATGTGTGAGACAGGTAAATTGCTGTTCTTGCATCCATTAACATTTTTTATTTTTGGATTCCTCTTGCACTTATATTTGCTTTACTTTGTGTCCTGAACATCCCGATTTTTACAATTTGCAAGTGTCTAGGCTTAGAAGCCTTCCCTGGGGAAAACAAGCAGTTGTAAAACTCCAAACAACCTGCACACAGTAGAATGGATGGGAAGAGGGGCTCAGTTTGTGATTGTACTTCCCTATGGCAGTAAGAAAAAACCCAGCCTTTGCACATCCAGAGAGAACTGTGTTCATATTTACACTACCAAGCAAGGTGAAACAAAAAAAGGCATGTGTAAATAACATAACCACACCTGGAAAACTGCTGCCTTGTGAGGAATATTCCACACATACAGCTGTGCTACAGCACAGTGATGTTGGACATGTGTAAACACTGAGCTGTAGGTAGCTGGTTGCCTTCCCTGCACTCTGGGGGGGGGAAAAAAGCAAACACACTGATTTCAGTGCCACAGTCTGTAAATATTTCCCATCAGTGATTTATCTGCATTTAATCCTCTGGTGCTCCTGGAATGAAGCCATATGCTAATTTCTCCAGAATGCAGTAACTGCACCAGAGCCTTTTTGGAAGGTAAGGCAGACCCACACATTCACCAGTTTTCACCAGTGCAGATGAGAGGAGTCAGAAAGACCAACTGATTTTCTGTGTTACTGCTCCTCCAGCTCTGGGCTGGCAGCAGATCAGAGCTTCTGCATATGCCAAGCAGCCACCAGGATCTCCATCAGCATGATTGCAGCATGCTTGCCAGGGCAGGAAAGAGCCAAACCCCATCCTTTGCTTCCTGTATGTCCCTTCTCCCTGCTCTCATGGCTTCTGACAGGTGGTGGGGTACAAAGTGGCCACTGTCCTGTCTCCTTTCCTGGACAATCCTCACCTTCCCCAGGGCAGCCTTCAGCAGCATCAGGAATTTGAAGATTCAACTTTTCATCTTCGTCCCATCCATCCTTGCAGCTGGACACAGCACAGAAAACAAACGATGGGATGAATTATGGTGTGTGCTACTACATTAAATTATATCACTCACATAACTAGAGGAGGGGATATTTTTCCCTCAACAAGTATATCTGTTCTCCAGCTTTTGCTCACAGGAAATCTACACTATATTGCTACAGTAAATTTTCAGCTTTTAACAGTGTCTGCTCTCCACAAATGTTCTTTGCACTATAAAAATAATTGGATCCTAAAGACAGGACAAGGAACAATAAAGGAGAGTTAACAATTTGGTCCCTGTGGCTTTGGGATTTACCTTGACTAGTGCTTTTAATATTTCATTATAATGATTATTTTTGCATTTACTTATTAAAATGCTATTTTCCAAAAGAATGACTGTGAGAGGACATTAGCTCCAAGGTAATACTGCACACTTTATACCACCCAGCCCTTAATTCTCTCCAGGGAGAGCTTTTGCAGTGCCCTGGGAAGGTAAGTATGGTGAGCATAAGTGGATCAAATGATTGCTCAAGCACTCCCACAGAGCCCCACAAAAGATGGACTAAACTCACTGCTCTCTTTTTATCCATCAGGTTAAGTGAGTTGGCCAGAAACAGCAGTCAGTCAGAAACAAAACTGAAGCAGGCTCTCCTGCATCTCCACTTTGCACCTCCCAGTCCAGCAAACCTTTCCTGTCATCAGACCACCTACCAACAGCACTTCCCAGGAGTTGCTGGTCCTTGGGAGGCACTTCAAAGGGGGACTCTTTTCTTTGCCTGTTTCATTTGAACTGTGAATTTTTCCTCAGAATTTAAGGAAAGCAGAAGGAGCAAGACCCACCATTTAGATTTTGCAGCAGTTCCCACTCAGAGAGGCACGAGAGGGTGGCAGCAGATTAGGTTTCCAGGACTGGCACAGCCCACCAAAGTCTTTACACTCCCCTAAACATTTGCAGCTTGTAAATGAAACACTTGCAGCTGGCAACACTGCAAAACCAAAGCAAAACCTACAGACGGGGGGAGCAGGTGGACAACAGAAAGGTTTTCTCTGCACTTCAGTGGTTGCACTGAGCTCATAAAGGAAGCCCAGAGCTGTGAGCACTTTGCATTCCAGTTGTTGGTGCAGGTATTACACAAAGGCAGCATCTGACAGTGCCACTGCTCAGGCCAGGCTATAGATTCCAGTCTTATCTCTCAGGGAATCAGCCCACTAAGGATTTTGCAGAGTGCAGTCTACAGAAAGATGAATGCTGCTTTAACTACCCAGTCCATAAAGGATGCAATATGCAGATTACAGTGAAAGGACTTTCTGAATCAAAAATAAATCTGGCTCATCCTCAAGGTTTTGGGAACTCACTTAGCAGGCTGTAGATGAGTCATGTAAAAAAAAAGATAATTTTTTGTTTCAGTAGCTGAATTGAAAAAAAAAAAAAAAAAGAAAAATAAATCCCAAACACAATACAGGGTTTCCAGTGAAACAAATTTTTCAGTAAACCAGATCTCATTCATTTTAAGGTCAAATGAAAACATTTCCTCTGACACAAAACAAAAAAAAACCCCATTTCATTCCATCCATTACCAGCTGGGCATTTCCTAACCCTCCTTAGAACCAATTTTTTTTTTTTCCCAACAGAGGCTTGCGCTCAGCTCTCAAGACTTCTCACCCCTCCTGGTGAGCAGAAATGGGGGAGTGGAGTTTCCTGGGAGACTTCCTCGAGAAGGTCCACAAGCACTCCACGGTGGTGGGGAAAGTCTGGCTGACCGTGCTCTTCATCTTCCGGATGCTGGTGCTGGGCACGGCAGCCGAGTCCTCCTGGGGGGACGAGCAGTCTGACTTCATGTGCGACACCCAGCAGCCCGGCTGCGAGAACGTCTGCTACGACAAGGCCTTCCCCATCTCCCACGTCCGCTTCTGGGTCCTGCAGATCATCTTCGTGTCCACCCCGTCCCTGGTGTACATGGGCCACGCCATGCACACGTGCGCATGGAGGAGAAGAGGAGGATGAAGGAGGCGGAGATAGAGGCGCGAGAGAACAAAAATGGTGGTGACACATACTACCAGCAGAAGTGCTCCGTGGCAGAGAAGGCAGACACTAAGCTGTCTGGCTGGGATGAAGCAGGAGGCCAAATCATACTCAGGGGGAGCCTGCTGAACACCTATGTCTACAGCATTTTGATTCGAACTGCCATGGAAGTGGCCTTCATCGTGGGGCAGTACGTGCTGTACGGGATCTTCCTGGAGACCCTGTACATCTGCCAGCGGGCACCGTGCCCCCACCCCGTCAACTGCTACGTGTCCCGCCCCACAGAGAAGAACGTCTTCATCGTCTTTATGCTGGCTGTGGCAGTGCTCTCCCTCTTCCTCAGCCTGGCCGAGCTGTACCACCTGGGCTGGAAGAAAGCCAAAGAGAGGTGCTCCCGGTCTTACAAAGCCAGCCCCAGCACAGCCCCCGGCAGGCTGGAGTCTGCCCCGCAGGCAGAGAGGGCTCAGATGTACACCCCACCACCGGATTTCAACCAGTGCTTGTCGAGTCCCAACGGCAAGTTCATCAGCCCCTTCAGCAACAAGATGGCCTCCCAGCAGAACACCGCCAACTTCGCCACCGAGAGGGTCCATGGCCAGGAGGATGCTGCTGGGGAAGGGCCCTTCATGAAGTCCAGCTACGTGGAGAGTGCAGAGGTGGCGAGTGACTGCGCAGCTCCTGCCTTCCCCGAGAACTACTTCAACGAGAAGCGCCGGTTCAGCAAGGCCAGCCGCGCCAGCAGCAAGGCAAGGTCGGATGATTTGTCCGTGTGACCTGTCTGCAGCAGTGAGGACAAGGAGCTGCCCCAGCACTCAGCGAAACTTCTGCAAAGTGGACTCCAAACTCTCGCCCCTAACCTCCCTTTTTCCATATCCTCTCTCAGTCCTTTCCAGAGAGCACCTCTCACAGCTCAAGGCAGGGGCAGCCACAGGCACCGAAGGGAGACACCAATCTCAGGATATGAAGCCCTTAGCTGTGGACCGTGGGACCCACAGGGATTAGAGACTCCCCACCCTTAGCCTGGTAGAGCACAGGCCAGCAGACTCCTGCCCAGTGGGTATCAACTGCAACACTGCATTCAACAGATTGACCAGACCTCTGCATCTTCTGTGGTCTCTATTCAACATTTGCAACATCACTGTGGCAGTTATACTGAGCTGAAGCTTCTCTCATCTGCAGGGAGCAGAAACACACCAGTCAGCTTTCTGAAAGAAAGATTTTCTCATCTGCTTCATTTTGGCTCTTTCTAACCCTCCCTTTCTCTACCTGAGCCCAGATATTTTATACCAGGTTACCTACACAATAAATCCTACTTGAATTTTTTGACACAGTGTATTTAACAACTCTTCCCCATAAATAAGGACATCTGTGGTCCCCAGTGCACAGCTGCCTCATGTCTAACATTGGAATCCCTTCCTCATTCCTAAGTCAGTGCAGCAGACTGGCCCCAGGGAAATCACTTAGATGACCAATTGATGAAGACTGGAGAATTTTCCCAAGATACTTATGTCATCAATCCTAAGCAAGACATCCATTAACAGAAACAGAGACTCTCCTGTGAGAACAGATATCTCACGAGTATCATGTAGAAACAAAGTGGTTTTCCCGTTTTTGAAACTCATCTTTCAAGCAACCTGAATGCTGCTGAAAGGGTGCTGCCAGCTGCCCACTTGAGAGAAAAGCATCCTCTGTTTATCTGCAGAAGAGGTACGGCCTGTGTCTTCTCACCAACCTACCAAAACACTTCAGCATCCTCTGCAAGCACAAAGAGTCCTGCTCAGCTCCTGCACATCCTCCCTGCTCTCTCAAGCTTGCCAGCCAGCACTGGTCAAGTTATTTGTCCCCACAGCAAGTCTCTGCTCTGCCCCCAGGCCATCCTCTCCACTCCATCCCCAGCTAGAAACACATGGTGCTAGAAATCACCCATGGACTGGGTCTTTCCACTGCTCTCAGAGCAACCCTGAGCCTCTCAGGCTGCCCTGTGAGTCTGGTGGGTGAGGTCTGCAGGCAGCTCCCACTCAAGATGCATTTTCTCAGTGCAGAGCTGACATCCCTCTGTTAAAGATCTGCTGAACAGAGCCAAGCTGCTCCCTGCTGTTTTCCCTGCACTGCCCTTTCAGACACAGGCCACAGCTTCCCAACACTGAGCTGCACAAGTGAATGGCCTGGGACCAGCTGATCAGGGGACTGAGCCATTCCCTCTCTTAGGGCCACTGAAAGTGAATCCCTGCTCCTGATACACAGCTTTGGTACAGCTCCCTGTACATTTAAATACACATTCACACTCAGATGGGGGAAACCGTGTTTTTGTTTGTAAGTTTTTATATATTTGTATTTTTTAATCCTGAAAAGACCTGTGTGTTTTCCTTAACATGAGATTTTAGTCATGTCTAGGTTTCTCCTAATAAAGTTCTAACTCCATCTCTCCTTGTGGATGTTTCTCCTCTCACGTGGCTGACAATGAGCTTCTAGCAGGGATCAGGCTGCCCGCCAGCCTCTGATGCCCAGAGATCTCAAAAATTCCCATTGCCCAGAGTGGCAGGAATGAGGAGAGTGTTTGGCCAGGGGGATAAATAATAAACACAGGGAAATGATTGATTGACTGGCTCACAGGAACCCCCCCTCCTAGCTCCCCTGCCTGCCTCTGCTTTACCAAGGAAGGAGCAGCTGGTCAGGGAGCAGAGCTTCCATCCTCTTGCAAACAGATGCAAAAGGAGATGCTCCCTGAATCTCCTTGCATGTCCTAGCTCATCTCTGTACCTGTGATGTGAAGCCAACTCAGCAGGAAGAGGGAAGCAAAACCTGTCCCACATGCATCTGATTGCTTGTCCATGCAGTAACCGAGCCCTGACATATTTTCAAGAGACAAGGCCTTGAGAGATTCCATCACTAACCATCTCTGCAGCGCTCCTGTGGGTACTCAAATCTCTTCAGATGTATTTGCCCAGCCCAAAGAAATTCCTTTTCTTCCCTCAGCTATATCCTTCCTCTGAAATTTATCCTTTGCTCTCCCACTTTCCAGCTTTCACAGGCTCCCTCCTTCTGGCCTTGGATCCCTGCTGTCCACCCAAAGGAAGTGCCCTTCTTCACTTTCTCCACATAATCTCCCATCCCATGGGATTCTGCAGGCTGGGAAGCTGGAGACTGGATCCTAGCAAGGAGCATGAGAGGGGGCATAAACAATGAATCCAGAATTCAATGAGGACACTTGGACAAGGACCTTTAACTGCATTAGAAGCGACAGGGACCCTTTAAGATTAAGAAGCTGTGGTTTGGGCATTTTCAGCTCAGGAGTGAGGATGCCATCTGAGCAGCCCCAGCCCCACAATGCAGCAGGAAGGCAGGACTGGTCCTGCAGACCCTGGGTTTGTAACTGGCATGTGTACAGCCCTGAGAATGCCTGTCCCTCAGGGTGCCACCTTGCTGTGACAGGCAATGGGGAAGTCAGGAGCATTCCCCGTGGAACACTTGGCTACCGAGTGACATTAATGTTTAGTAAAGCCTCCC
The DNA here is from genome assembly GCA_030060385.1 of Muscicapa striata striata. Classification (NCBI taxonomy): domain Eukaryota; kingdom Metazoa; phylum Chordata; class Aves; order Passeriformes; family Muscicapidae; genus Muscicapa; species Muscicapa striata. The sequence goes on along the minus strand of JAREIS010000058.1, from coordinate 2,733,114 downwards.
AAGCATGAACACAGACCTTGTTTAATAAACCATTCATGGTTTAAAACAAGCAACAGCCCAAACTTTAAAAACTCTGAGCTACAGTCTCTGCTGGAGGGCAAGGCAGAGCTGAAAAAAGAGGACAAGGATCTCCTCTGTGCTTTCTCAGACCTCTGTGATCCAATCACGTTCATGGGTGGGGTTTTGGTGATTTTGAGACCAGGGGAGTACAACCATTCCCAGCTCTCTCTCATCCTAGAGATTGCATGTATCAAAGCAGATCATTTCCCTCTGCCACCCATTTCTTAATGCCTCCACGGTTCTGTCTTCTAGGTATAACAAGTGGGGGATATTTGATGGATGGATGTTTGCACTAGCTGACAGACCATAAACTTGTGATTCTTGGAACCCACTGTCAAGGCTGGCCAGGCTGTCACACCATGATAGGAGCACATTTACTTCAGGCTGGCCTGTCCTTTCAGACAGATTTAGTATATATTGCTTTGTACCAGATGGATGGCTAGACAATCTTATAGTAGCAACTTGAATCAACATTACATATTAAATTCAGTCCCTGGATAGGTACTCAATCTTTAAATGGCAGCATTACAAAGACAATGCTCTGAGGGAGAAAAGAGGAAACGAGAGCTTTTCATTCTGTTCTTGCCCCTCTTTTCTCCAATTCTACCTCCTGGGACTGCTCAGACTCTCAGAACTGTGAATTCTCCAGCAACAGCTGGAACCAATATTTGACAGAAACACTAACCCCAGTTATCTCCTTGGTCAGCACACCTCAAACCATTTCTTCCTCTAGCTGGTGTCTGAAGGAGCCAGAAGTCAGTTCTGATCTACAGCCTTGTGCTGATCAGCTGCTGAGCCTGAGATAGGAAGACAGAGGAACGTCTTTCAACAAGCCTTTAAAACAGAAATACTTAATCCTATAAAAGGAAAACTTATATTTAAAAATACATAGAATGCCAAAACTAATAAAGTATTGAGCTGAGACAAGGTCATGCCTCGGAGTTCTTCTCTCCGAACAGCACAGTGGGACAGCTGAGAGAAATTTCAGGGAGAAATTGACGGAGAGACTTAAAAATAATAGCTGATCTAAAGGACATGGGTCAAGCAAGTTGTTTCCTCTTTCAGAATATGTGGGCAAGAAAACATTCAAGCAAATTCAATGCTGATAAACTTTCCAACTGTTCGAAGGAAATAGGTAAGAAGATGACAGACTGCACAGTGCCCCTTCAAACACTTTTCCATGAAACATCACTGAGGCCAAGGAATTAGGAAGACCCAAACCCCAAAGAACAAAAGCCCTGTGTGCTCACAGGAATGAGACCATGCTTGACTGGACTGCAAACAGCCAAAGTACAAAGAAGGCAGAAATGAGGAATTCAAAAATTCAGCGTAGCATAGCAGAGAGCCTGACACACAGCAATGGCAGGTGCTCCAGAGCAGCTTCCCTGCTGGAATCGCTGCCTCCTGGGAAGCCTGGGACTAACACAGGCACAAGGGAGCTGCTGTTCCCAGGGGAGCTCCCTTGGGAGGCTCACAGCAGCCATGCAGCATGGCCAGAAGGCTCTAAGTGCCCCTGAGGGAATCCAGCAGCTCCTCCCAGCAGGGGTGACAGGAGGGGATCCTGTACAGGGCTGATGGCAGGTTCTGCACACATTTGTGAATAAAGAACATTTCAGTGATTCGGGTTAGCGGCAGCACCAGAGGTATGGATAGACTGAGAATTAAGATGGAGAGTGGCAGCTCTATAAGATACACTTTATAGGGGAAAAAACCTGTGACTTTGAAGTGCAAAATTAATAGCTTTGCTTTTGCCTTTAGTGTTTGTTGCTTATATGGTCTAAATGATTAAATATCTTTCTGGAGAGCTTGGGAATTGTAATAATGTACATATATAACTTTGTCATGAAAATCTGATGACAGAAAAAGAAAGAGGATCAAATGAGCTTGTAAGACTCACTGTAGCCAAATAACGCAGAAATGCTTCATTTTTTCCTCCAGTGAACATTGGTCCACATTTTTAAAAATGAATTTGCTGAGGCCACATTCACATACCACCACTGGTTTCCCACAGACATTTGAGCAATTGAGTTTGACGGGCAACAGAGTTCTCAGAAAGTAAATGTCAGTCAAGGAAACCAAATTTTAAATTCATATGGGCCAATATCCACCCCAGAGGCAGCTCTGTGCTCCTCCAGCCCTCAGGAAGCACAAAGAGTATTGTGTAACCAATCCAGTGCTGTGCAGCCAATCACAAACCAAACAACACACCTCCACTGGAGACTTTATGCAATAAATACTCACCAAAAAACATTTTAAGGACCATTAAATGCATTTAGATTAGCAATAGAAAGCACCTAAGATAACTGTGATGTACTGCCTGATGGAAATGATGGTTACTACACCAAGCCTAATAGAGTTCAAGGAGCTTTTAGACAATGTTCTCAGGCACATGGTGTGATTCTTGGAGTGTCCTGTGCAGGGTCAGGAGCTGGATTTGATGAGCCTGATGGGTCCCTTCCAACCCAACATATTCTATGATTCTGTGGTTCTGTGATTCTATGAACACACTGCAGCATCAACATAAAACCCACTCCCCTGTCCTCTAACGTGCCAGGCTTCATAGCCAACCCAATAACACAAACCCTCTGGTCTCTGGGTGAATAAAAGCAATCATTCCATGTATGTTGGAAAAAAGTATTCCCCCAGAGCAAGTCAGAAAGCAAAATACAGAAAAGCTGCAATATTTACATATTCCTTTAAAATTATTCCCCGACTGAGGCCTTTAGGTCTGCTACATTAAGCCACTCTCCTCTCTCGAGGTGGCTACATTTTATTAGAAGATCAGGCAGTTTTTTCTCTTTTCATTTCTATATTACAAACTCTGCTTGGCTGGCACATGGCAGACAAGAAAAACAACCCCACTGCAGCGTTTGTGGGAGCAAGACCAAGTCTGCTGCAGACCCCCTGCTATTTTTTGAGAGGACATCTCCACCTCTTGGGGCTGGATCATAGCAGGGAGCGGCTCAGGGATTACTCAGGATTGGGGTTTGTGACTCGTCATAGGCAAGAACTCCTCTTTACAAAAAAGTTGTTTTAGACAGGAAGGGGTAAAGCAGATGGGGTCAAGCTAGGGGTCAAAATGAACTGGTAGGGACCCACTAGGAGTTAAATTTCATGTTCTTATTGGACACAAACATAAGAAAGCATGTCAGTGATGGTCAGATATATGACAATATAAAGAGTGCAGAAGACACATCAGAAGATTTTCCTAGAAACTGGATATGAGTGTGTGGCCATGACATTTTTATCAACAGCCCCAGCAAAACCCAACACTCTCATATTCAGCTGCAAGCAGGGTTTCACTAGAAATCATGTTAACCACCAGCTCCTACCCTTAAAAGGAATTAGATTAGCAGCAAGAGGCAAGCCTGAGGTCAGAAACTTGCTGCTATTTGTTTGGGTTTTGGAGTAAATGCTGTGCCAGCTCTTCAGCCTGGGAACAAAGTTTGAGGTTGAAAAGTGCTTCTGACAGAACCAGTTTGATGTATACCAGGCTACAGGCAAGACTTTTCAGAAACAAGTGTCCAAAATTAGCCATTGCAAAATCATGTAGTCCAGTGAAACCATGTTTTCTTTCCCACCTTGCTTTTCTTCCACATCAGCCCAGACTCAAGAAAGCACTTAGGTACACATACAGAGCAGAAATTACTTTTGCTGCATATTCTCAGAAAAATGCACTTTTTTCCAATTCATATTAATTTTTCACATTCAGTTTAATTCATTTTTTTCAACCCTTGCTGATCATGAGAACACTTTTCTCACCTGTTTTTTTTCCTCTGAAATTAAGTTTTGGATTATTTTTTTTCCCTCTGTGGCCTGTATTTTCTTAGGATATAGTTACACTTGGCTCTCCCTATTTCTACCTTCATGAGATTCATCTCTGACATTTCCAGAGAAATGCCAAATTTGAGAACTTTCTGAAAAGTTCATTAAAGTACTCAGTCCTAAATCAACAATAGAGACATTCATTAAATGAAAGAGAACTCGGAATAATCCTCACTGATTCCTGATGGATATCTCTGACCACTCAAGCACATCACAGTGAGGTACCTGAGAGCTCCAGATCATCAAAGGAAAAAACATGGGATACATTATCCCCTTTCCTGCCCTGGCACACTCCAAAGTACTCTTCCCAGACCCCAAATTGGGGCTGCCATCACACCAGGTGCATTTCTAAGCAAGCAGCAAGGCTGCAGAGCACATCCACCTCACAGCAGCACACATCCACAGCATCTCAGACACAGACAGGCCTGGCTGCTCTGTACTGCCATGCAGTGTCATCTCCCATGTCACCCCCCACCTCTGCAGCACTGACTGGCCTGCAGTGGGAGTCTGCAGCTTGCTCTGTTTCACTTCCCAAGACAAAGATGAGAAGAATTTTAATCCTGATACGTGAGTTCTTGCAAAAAGGAACATTTCTGACAGCTGACTGCTCCTCTAAGATAAGCACTCTTACAATGAGAAGTATTATTTTAATTAACAATTGGAAAGCACAGTCTAGGGATGAGGTATTTTCTAATTATTGTGATGGGATTTTAAAAGGTGTGCACTGATACCAATAGAAGTTAGTGACCCCATTGGAAATTACTGGGTAAGGTCCTCTGCCCTACACTAAGCAAACAGCCAGACCAGTCACTCAGCATTAAAACCTACAAATCTGTGAAAAATTCACTGTGGTTGATACACTGCAGATCATAATGACTATTTTTTGTCCACAGGACTGCTATTTGTTTCAAACCATTTAGTAATATTCATTAGACCCTCACTTCAAATTAAGGTAATTGAGAGTAAGAGAACATACAGTCAAGTTTTTTACAAAGGGAGACGGACTCCATTTCCTTCTCTGACTCAGGTGTTGACTCAGTTGACTTGCAGTCAGGCTTTACCAGGAATCTTTCTTCAAAAATGTCAAATGCATCATGAAAAATGTTGTGCTGCCTATTTCTTAAAATCTCACCATCAGTAGAAATTTTAAAATGTATGTTTCTCCTCCCATTTATTCTACTTATTTAAAAGAGAAGGATATTAAACTCTGATAGCAAGACTGTTGTGCCTCTGATCCTATTTTATGGCTGAAACCACAGATCCCGAAGGCCAAGGAAAACCCATGTGTCAACAATCTTTAAAATTAATACTAAAACATAGTTTTATGACAAAAACTATGTCAGCCATACCATTGTCTGGGATACTTCAAATTCTTCCTCTCCAGGAATCTCAGTCACCCGCATTAAATGACTCCCAATTGAGACATGAGAACTGGCAGCAGCATAAATACCCACAGAGCACTGGCTGGTACAGCTGACAGCCAGATGGGATCAGAACAGCAGCAAAAGATAACACTGAGCCTGGACAAGCAGCTCAGGCACCAGCCTAGAAATTTGGAGAGTGCCCTCTGGTTCCTGCTCCAAGAAGCTTTATGCCTGACAACAGGCCAGTCATCTTTGGCTTTGCCTGCCTGAAATTCCCATCTGAAAAAATAGAGTGGCCCCTGCCTCCCACTAAAGAGGTGGTGAGAGCCTTCAGGAATGCCATGACCTGAGACAGGCAATAGATGTACAGGGGAATCAGAATAAAAAACCTTTGTGTCTTCAGAAAAATCAGTTGCAGGGGAAGGCAAATCAGGATAAAAGAGTTTAAACTCTGTATCTTCAGCAACACTGTGTGTGTACCCATGCAACATGCACAAAACCCACCCAACTATTTCCATTTTGTAATAGTGTTTTCATAACTGTAAGGGTCCGGAGCTGTCAGAAAAGACCTGAAGGAAAGGTCATATCTGTCATTCAAACAGCTACTAATATAGTGTGAAAAAACAGCTGAGCTCTTGCATATACAAAGGCTTCTGCATGTACTTTTGCTACCTCACAGCCTTCCTGGAGAGGCAGGGAATAAGTGTTATTCCCATCTGCCAAAAGATAATCTGAGTTTGAATGGCCTGCTGAATGCTGCATGAGAAATTACCCTGACTCTGATTCAGCTCAAGTTCCCAGGGCTCCCTCCACGCTCCTTGCTGTGCGTCAGGACCCAGTTTCAAGCTCATTACCTTCGTGTTTTGAATTAGTGCCTACTGCCTGCATACAAATGTACTGTTTGCAGCCAACATTCCAACAGCTTTCCAAACCTGGGAAAACTCTCAGAAGAGATCCAACTCATTCCTTCTAGCACTGTTGCCTGAGTCAGGTTCCTGTGTGTTGTTGCCTGTTTTGCCATGGATTCTCACCAGCACCAGGGCACTCCATTAAATCTCCTCCCAACACCGTCTCTCCTGGGTAGGCACCAGGAGTCATCAGGATGTGTGTAGGACTTCACCAGGGAATGGTGCAGATTAACAACTGCAGCCTGCTTTGCACAGCATGGATGGGAGACACTTCCAAAATATGCACCATAAAATTAATAAGGGATAACTATGAATTTCTTAAAATTATCAACTGCTGCTTTCTACTGGATTTCTCTTGCTGATTGCATGTAATAGCAAAATGCATGTCCTTTACTTATGAATGTAAAAAACCATGGTATGTCTCATTTCTCTGCTAGCTCTTGATACAAGGAACATTCACCCTGTGATTCTGCAACCAGTGTCACCCCAGATGTGGGGACTGGCCAACCTCTGCCATAATTCAGCTGGTTTTATGCTTCCTCAGAGCAACACCATCCAGTGCCTGTATCAGCCTGATATGCAAAACAGCTTCTCCCTTTGACCATATGAAACACATTAAAGAGACCTGTCACACATTTGCAGTTAGGTGCTGAAAAATAAAGTGACAAGACTCAATGCCTGCTTTGAAAAAGCTCTTGTTTAGGCCAACAAGTCTGATTTCCACAAACTTGAAGGGAAAAATATAGTTTTAAAAAAGTTCCTTGTTTTTTGTTTTGTTTTTTTTTTTTTAATTTAGTTTTATTTTTTCCAGGGTATGAGAGCTGCAGACCAAAAATAGAAGGATGAGTTATAAACCTTTCAAAGCAGAGATTTAGCATGGAAATTCTGACAACCATCAATGTGAGCAATGCCGCCAGGCACCACTCACAATCCACAGCATCTTTCAAACCTGTCGTGGGTTTTTAGAAAGGGCTAAAAATAAATGGAGAAATGCAGCAGTACACACACACACATACACATATTATTGTTCAAAAAAAGAACAGGTGGTCCTGCCAGCAGTATAAACACAGATGACTTTTGAAAACAGCTAACAAACACCCAGCTGAGCAGCCTCTCCTAGTCATGCAAGCAGCACTTTGAGAACTCTCCTTGAGTTCTCCCAGCCAGAATAACCTGGGATCCAGACTCTATGTCATGACAAGGCCTGGGTACTCCCAAGTGTCTTGATTTCCTTCACCCGATATATTCACACAATTCCACCCTCTTGACCTCCTGTGGATTATTGCCCTTCTGAAAATAACACACATGGAACAGCTGGTGGGGCCAGAAATGTCTTAAATGTAAATAGCACAAGTCCCTGTTTTCTAGCTCCCCACCACTTGATCTGACCCCTATCCTCATGTAATGAAGAGGAGAATTTACTGAAGGGGAAAAAGGATCAGGGCACTACAGACAGCCCAGAAGGATTCAAACAGCAAACATGAGTGGCTGCATGTTGAAACCCATCAAGTCCACTACCTGCAGGAAAAGTGAAGAGGAAAACATGAAGCAGTTCTGGAGTCTCAAAACTTATCCTAAACCTGCAGAAAAAAAAAAAAAAAAGAAAGGAAAGAAAAAGGAGGAAAAAAAATAGATAACATTTCAACTCGCATTTCAGTTTTATTTCCTCTGCCCACCACAGGAAGAAGACTGATGTCACAGGCTGAATCACACACATAAATCTTCCTGCATGGTCACTTATCTCTGAGGATGAAAGCATAACAAAACAACTTTGCTTGGAGTCCACTGTAAAGCTCAACATCATCTCTTTGCAGCCCTCCTCTCCTGACTGTTTTGAAAAAAAGCAAATGTAATTTACACTTGCACCTTTTTAATTTTATACCATCCCAAAACACTCGGTTTAATAGAAATACCCTTGGTTTAATATATATCCAGGAAAAGTAAATGAGATTATAAAGCCTCAATGTGCCAAATGGTTGAGTGCTGCCACAGGGGAGTACATCTGCCATGGCATCAGAGCACCGAGTCCCAGGATGCAGCATCCCGGGCACGGTGACAGACTGGCAGCTCTCCCACCACACCTGGACTGCACAGGCACAGAGTCCACCTGACAACAGCTTATCCAGCAGGCTCCTACTTCCCTCAGCCTTCCTGTGCAAGGGAAAAAACACTCTTTCAAAGCTGAAGAGAAAACCAGCCTGCTGTTCTCCCAGAGCGGCGCATAATTGAGTCGGCATGATGTCGCAGACTACCAAATGCAGCAGATGGCTGCAGGCATCATCCAGTTTAGGATGACAAAGTTGGAACAAAAGAAAAACAGAAGGCAGGGAATGCATCTTCTGCACTGGGTTACTGGGCAGGGGCTGAACCTTGGCACAGTGGGTCCATTGCCAGCACACGGCCGGATTCCAGCTCTCCCACGGCCACAATGACCAAATGCCCAAGCCTGGAAATGACAAAGAGAAGTGAGGGAACGTCACATCTTCCCAGGCAAGGTAAAAGAGGCAGGAAACTACCAACTGTCTGATGACCTGTTTCTAAAATACATAGAAGAAAATCTTAAAAAATCTCTTCACAATGCCAGCTCTAAATATGACAACTCTGACTTCCAGGACTCTCCCACATAACCTGCAGGAATTCAGAAATTAAATTATGACCTCTAGGTATCAACACACATCATTTCACTGCTGGAAGGTAAAGCACTGATGTGAAAGCATGCAGAAAATGAGACAATGCGTCAGATCTGTACAGTGTACCATGAATGGTGTCTTGCAGGGAGGGCTCGGTCTGTGGTGGCATTTAGGGGTTTATTTTTGCCAATTCCACCCCAAAGGATCACTGACTTTAGGAGTGGAAACATTCCTTCCATTTCCCCAGGCGCCTTGCTCACAAAGCAGCTGGCTACAAGGTTCACCACAACAGACAGGCTGGAGGAGACAAGAGTGATACGGCTCCACAGGAAGCAGCACAGCACACTCAAACAATTTATAAATAAAGCTCAGCCCTTTGTGAAGGCAATACAGCTTCCATGCCCAGACTGACTGGTTTATAATAGCCACTGTGGTCAGCAGTGACACCAGACACAGGACACAGAGACACCACCATTAGCTCGAGTTGGGAATGGAGAAAGCTCTTTTGGCTGCAGGATGCAAAGCCTGTGATTCCAAACATGAATCCTGCACAAACTCCTGCCCATGTGGAATTTGAGATTTCAGTACCTGTGATCACTTCAAGGGAACAGAATGAAAGCACGTTTATTACACTCAGAAAGCCAGTCATGGCAACATTTGGGGTGGAAGAAGTTTTTGGAAAGGCAGGAAAACACTTTGTGCTACAGCAGAGCAGCCCGTACTCCACCCAGAGGTGGATCTGTCCCAAAACAAGGCTGGCACACAGAGATGTCATGCTTGGCAGGAGCTGCTTGTGCCCACTTTGGGCAGTCACACCAGGCTGGTTAAATCACCCTTCTCCAGCAGCCAGGCTCCCAGCCCAGCTGTAGCCTGTGTGGTGAGGAGCTGTGGGAGAACATTTCCAGTTCACTCTCCTCACTGAGCAGAACTTAGGAAAGGAACCAAAGAAGTCAAGGTAATGTCTATTTTCTGACCCCTACCAATCAGAGGGAAATAAACCCACTTCCCTGGGGGGCATCCAAATGCTATTTGTGCCTCTATTATACAAACATTTTACGGTCAATCTCTGATTTACACCACAAAGTGATAAAGACCTTTCATAGAATGATAGAATGACAGAATGGTTTGGGTTGGAAGGGGACCTTGAAGATCATCCAGTTCCAAACCCCTCCATGGGCACAGACACCTTCAACTAGACCACATTGCTCAGAGCCCCATCCAACCTGGCCATCCTTTACCTTTGTTCAGGGACAAGGTGTTCACTTAGTCCAAAAAACAATAAAACACACAAACTCATTAGGTTAAATTGTTTCTTTTGTGAGTATTTTTATAGTGTTATTTAATTTCAATCCACGTTGTGGAACAAAAAAATCTAATCTTGCTAGTTGACCTCGCACCTTATCAACATAGCAGCCACACAAGGGCTGCATGACTTGGTCAAACTACAAAACTCACTATGACTCAGTTTCCTCTTCAGAAAAAGGAGGATGTAAATGCAAACTTATCAAACCAGAGTGTTATGAGGTGTGATACATTCTTGTAGCACTGTAAAGGGCAAATGATAGCAATGATAATATTTCACAAAGATAGCAATCATTGCAATTTGGTTAAATTCCAACCAGGAGGAAATCTGTCCTCTGCTTTCAGAGTGGAAAGTTTCCTGAAACTTGTTTGTTCATTAGAGCTCATTACTTTCATTCAGTGAAAAAAACTTTACCCTGGTGACCATTGGATTAGCCTTCTGCTCCTTGTCTGGTCACAAAAAGTAACAGAAGGGTGAAAATAGCAGGTCCTTTGAAAATGTTTCTGTAAAGATGGTGCATCTTAGAATAAATTTCTACACAGTTGGACAAAGGAAAAAAAAAAACAGGGCAACACCATTTGCTAAAAAATTGACAGCCGCCTGCTATGTCAGAGATCCCTCCTCTAATTGCACGCACCTGCTGTGGCATGGTGTACTCTAAAATATATCTCACCAGTAATGTGCTTGGCAGCAGCCAGGGCCACCCAGGAGGAACCCTGCAGCCCCAGTCTTCACAACTTCACAGGAACTGGGGTTTTCTTCCAGGGTAACGTTTGAATGGAATACAAATAAATTCACTGTGAGCGTCTCTCCCTGATCACTTCTATCACATTGCCTCTATCTCTTTTAACTTCCCTCCCTCCCCATCTTAACCTTTGCTGCTCCCTCTCCCCTCAGCATTCTTGACTCCTCACTCTCTTGCAACACAAGATTTAGACTTAATTCCTTCATTTGTTTTTTTCTTGGTTTCTGAAATATTTTTCCCCCTTCTCTCTCGGCTCTCGTTGTGCCTCTGTGTTTCACATATGCTCAAGCTCAGAAAACTGAGGTGACCCTTTCAGAGCTGCAGGGCTTTGAGGGACACGAGGAGATGATCAAACCCTTCCTCTGCAGGTGCTGGTGTCTGTGCCAACCTCGCAGCACCTGCGGCAGCTCCTCCCTCTGCCCTTCGTGCAGGTCACCATCCTCTCCCTCCTCTTTCTCCTTCACCCTTGCCCTGCTCCTTCAACACCTCCGCGGACTACGACTCCTGGGCAGCTCGTTCCGATACCTAATCACCCCTTCTGTGGAGAAATCCCTCTGAAGAAACCCCTCTGAATGTCCAACCCGCACTCCCTGGCACAGCCCGAGGCCATTTCCTCTCACCCTGTCCCCGGAGCAGAGCCCAGCCCCGCCTGGCTGCACCCTCCCTTCAGGCGGCTCTAGAGAGCAGCCAGGGCCCCCCGAGCCTCCTTCTCTCGGACCGAACACCCCGGCTCCCTCAGCGGCTTCTCAGGACACTCCTGCTCCAGCCCCTTCCCTTCTCTGGACTCGCTCAGTGCCTTTTCCAAGTGAGGGGCCCAAAACTGGGCACAGCATTCCAGGTGTGGCCTCAGCAGTGCGGAGCAAGAGGGACAATCCCTGCCCTGCTCCTGCTCCAGGCCAGGATGCCATTGGCCACCTGGGCACCCCTGGCTCAGTTCAGTCGCTGTGACCAGAACCCCAGGAGGGTTTTTCCTTTTCCAGTGGGCCGCCTTCCAGCCACTCTCCCGCAAGCCCGGAACGCTACACGGGGTTGCTGTGCACACTGACACCGGCGAGACCCTCATGGAAGATTAAGTACAGAGGGCGAGCACAGGCGCACGAACGCGGCGCGCTCGCTGCCGGCCGTGCCCCCACGGGGCGGGGGCGCGGCCTGTTCCGCCCAGCCCCACACGGCTCCCCTGCGCGGGGCCCGCCGGGAGCCGCAGTCCGCGCCCGCCGCTCGGCCCGGCCCGGCTCCAGGCGGGGCTCCGGCCGCGGACTGCGCTTCCCACCGCTCCCCGCGGCGCGGCCGGGCCGGCGGGGCCGCCATGGGCTGGGGCTCCGGCTGTGGGCGCTGGGCGGCCTGGCCGCCTGGACGCAGCGGCGGCGGGCGGCGGCGGCCGCCGGGCCAGGTGGCGACGAAGGCGGGCGGCGCCGGGATCTGGAGCTGAGGCTGGTGCAGGTCGTGTTCCGGCACGGGGCGCGCACCCCGCTGCGGCCGATCCCGGGGGCAGCGCCGGTGAGCTCGGCGTGGGACGGGAGGGGACCGGGGTGGTGCGGGAGCTGCCCCGAGCCCGCTGCTGAGCTCTTCCTTGTCCCGGCAGCCTGATGCTTTGGCGTTTATTCTGCTTCCCGAGGCGATACCGAGAATAGTTTCTGAGGGGAAGGTGTGGGAATGTGGGAGCTTGCATCCCGTGCCGCGTTACAGGCTTGGGTGAGAGTGGCTGGAAGGCTGCCCGGTGGAAAAAGGCCTGGGGGATGCTGCTTGACAGCGACTGAACTGAGCCAGGTGTGCCCCTGGCCAAGGAGGCCAGTGGCATCCTGGCTTGGAGCAGCGCAGGGATCATCCCTGTCCACTTCTGGGTCCCTCAGTTCAGGAAGGACACTGAGATGCTGGAGAAAGTGCAGAGAAAAGCCACGGACGTGGGGAAGGGTCTGGAGCACAAGTGTTAGGAGAAGCCACCGAGGGAGCTGGGGGTGTTTGGTCTGGAATAGAGGAAGCTCGGGTGACCTTCTTGAAAGGAGGTTGTAACCAGGTATGAGTCAGGCTTTTCTCCCAGGGAAGAACGAGCAGGATGAGAGGAGACTGTCTTTAATGTGTACCACAGGAGATTCAGGTTGGATATTAGGAGGAATTTCTTCACAAGAAGGGGATTAGACCCATTGGAATGGGCTGCTCAGTAGGAGTCACCGTCCCTGGAGGTGGCACTGTGGCCTGGTTGGCACAGTGGTGTTCAGTCATAGATTGGACTTTATGATCTCAGGGGTCTTTTCAACCTAATTAATTCTGTGGTTTTTTAAAGTGGAATGAAGATAGAATTAGTGGGACAGATGACAGCAGAGGAACAATTGCTGCAACTTCAGGGAGCCCTCAGGGCAGGATGCAGGGATGGGCATCCTGGGGCTTTACACCAAGGCCAAGTTCTGCACCTCACAATGGGTGCTCAGCAAAGGTACCACAAGTGATTTGGCTCCCCCAGCTTCCACCGAGGTGGCCTGGGGAGCCAGCAGGGATTAGCTCAGGTAGTTTCCTACAGCAGCTTTTTGATGTGTAACAAACTGTAGAAATTGTTATTTCCTACAGATTCTTCTCCTGTAAGGGGAAGAAGGCAAGTACTACATTTCCTGCACATCAGATAACAAATCCAGAGAATAGCACTGCTCTCATTTCTCTATGAGCTGTGTAAAGAGATCCCTTTGCCTCTGTGTTGTGTTGTTGGCCAGGGAGCACACAGTAATACTCCAGTTTTAGTTTAATGCTCTTAAAAGTCCTTGGTTTAATGTCCTTGAAAGTTTTCCACTGAAACACTGTTTGTTTGTTTGTTTGTCTTGAAACAGGTAGAATGGCATCCCACTCTTTTAGCTGTGCCTGTTAAGACTAAGTTTGATTACGTGGTGACAGACCTAAATGGAGGACCTCAACCCCGCTCACACTATGATGAGGAATACAGAAAGACTGTATTTAAGGTTATGTTGTATTTCCTGGTGGGTTCCTCTTTCCTCTGTAGACTTTTTTATTTCCATGGTTCACTGGAGACCTCTCCTTTTCTTTGCTCTTAGGGTGGTGTAGTAGCAGGACAGCTGACACACGTGGGGATGCAGCAGACATTCGCCCTGGGGGAAAGGCTGAGGAGAAACTATATGGAAGAAGTCAAGTTTCTTTCACCAACATTTAAGCCTGCTGAGGTCTTGTGAGTCTCCCAGTTCCCTCCTGGACCTTCCCTTTCTTCCTGCTTCTTAACAAGTAGCCTTGTGCTAGGGTAACTTGGCTAGCTCATCCTTCTCCATCCCACAGCAAACTGCCTGGCCCCTGGGCCTTCATCTTTGCTCGACCTACAGAGCCTGGCACTAGAACTCATTCGTGACACAAAGCATCCAATTGCCCAGCAGTCCTGAGAGTGATGCCAGGGATAGATTCATCTCACCTGGGCTGAGCCAGTGGCAGTGCTCTTTTATGCAGTTTTGTGGTGAATAAAGACAAACAGGCATTTCTGGAGCACACTTAAACTCACTCTAAGAAGCTGAAGTTCAGTGAGATGAAGCAATCCCTGCTGCTCACATCAGTAATGCTGAGAGCATCTGGTTTAGGATGAGATACCAGAGAAGTATCAGTTTGTTAGCTCCACTATCTCTGACATGCAGTTAAAGGGCAGTTCAGATTATTGGTGTCTACCTAAGATATCGATAGTGACAAAACATGAGTCCCACCACAGATTTCCAAAGCCACAGTGGAAACAGAAGCCTCAGTTCCAGCAAGACCTCCCCAGCTGCAGCCATGTTAACATGAAGGAGAAAGTGCTGCCTCACAAACTGCTTTCTCTCTTTCAGCATCCGTTCCACTAATATTTTCCGGAATCTGGAGTCCACACGGTGTCTGCTAGCTGGGCTGTACCAACAGCGTAAAGAAGGTTGGGGAGACTTCTGCATAGTGCCTTTCCTTGCTTAGTCTTCCCTAGATGCACACACCTTCTGCATCCTAACTTCTCGCTGGCTCCTAGCTGTTAATTCTTCCTTGGTTCCTTGCACTTGGCTCCCTTCCCCAATTCTGGTCCTGTAGATTCTTTACCAGCTTGTCACTTTTTCCCTCTCTTTGCATATCTTTCTGCTGCTCTTTCAGACCTGCTAATGAGGTTGACGTTAACCCTCTTCAAAATCAAGAAGGCAAAAAGTTCACACATCTGAAAAAGGTTTCTCAGGGAAACCCAAGTATTTTGGATACAAGTTCAGTATCTGGAGTAACTTTCACCTGTATCCTGCAGTTGGTGTCTACTTGTACGTTCTAAAAATACGCTCTGCATTTTAAAGATCTCACATCTGCTTCTTCCATATTCAGTTCCACTAACAAGTAGAAGAGACTAGCCAGAGCTCCTTACATACACTTCACGACACAGAGACTAATTTTTGGTCTAAGAAAAATGAACACACAACTGGGAAGCTTTATAAGGTGCATGGCAGGCATCCCTGTGGAAATAAATGCACAGAAACAAGCACAGTGGTTTGTGTTGCAGATGATAGCTCAAGGGAAATTGCTAGTTGATAACACTGGACTTGAGCACAAAGACTGTGGGAGTGATTATAAAGCAATCTAAAGAAACTAAAGAAACACAGATGCACTCCTGATCACAGAAACTTCATTCTTGTTCCACAGGACCTGTTGTCATTGTCACTGATGAAGCAAGCTCTGAAATTCTCTACCCCAATTACCACAACTGCCAGCGCCTGAAATACTTGACCAGGTAATTGCCAGCAATGCTTTCCCGTATGATTTCACTGCTGTTTCATTTCAGCAGTAGTAATTTACAACAGCACAATTTCTTCCCATTTCCCAATTTCTTTCCCTACCACTTACTGTCCTTTGTGAATGGTTGTATAAAATACTTGGTAAGTGGAATTATACACCAGGCAGTAGCAGCAGAAGAAAATAAAATAGAGACTTTTCCTTGAAAGACCAGTGTAATTTAGTCTGTGTCTAGCAAACACTCATTACTAGCTAATGTACAGCTAGTCTGTGGCATTGCTGCAGGGCAGAATTAATGTCATCTACATCCCTTAACAAGCCTTTCAAGTGTGAACATATTGGGCCTCCTTTTTATATTCAGCTTCTGGTTTGGGAGTTGTTTCAACATTCCTGTCACATTTATACCTTGAAGAAACTGAAATATACTCAGCCTTGACACATTTAATGAAGACTAATGAAGTGAAATAAGGAAGATCCTACACAGAACTTTTGTTCTTGTGTTTGCAGAGTCAAGTACTTGAAATACCTGTGCCAGGTTTGGGCACAGGGTGGAAAATGAAAAGGAGAGGCAGATATATTAAGTTGAGCTAGATTGTACATTAGCATACTTTTGTCCGAAATTCAAGAGCTGTCAGAATTCACTTGCAACAGCTGTGAAATGCTTGACCACTGTGCAATGCAGGCAAAGGATTGGTGCAGACAGTGGTGAGGTGACAGCTCCTAGAAGCAGCATATTCAGCCTCCTTGAGTAACATTGCCTGTCCAAAAATGTACTAAAGGGTCTGCAGCTCCCTGCCCCTCTCTGCCCACCAACTGCACCTTCTATGACCATATCAAGGTGGACTTTTTGAGCTGCACTAAGCACTGCCTCAGCTTGCAGGCTACCTAGGGAGTACATGGCCAGCACAGATATTCTCAGCTAAATTATTTTAAAATAAAATTTAAATCAGCATAAAGATGCAAATGGCTTCTAACAAAGCAAAAGGTGGATTTAAGCTACAAGCGAGTATTTAGGTGTTTCCCATTTCCCACAACATACAGCAATCAGTTCAAAGCTTCTGCCCTTCTTTCATGAGGCAGTTAAAGGCTACTCCCTGAAGACATAGACCTGTACTGTTCCAGTATGACCAGATCTGTTAGCTGATACACAGCCCTTGCTTATGGGAAGCACTTCTGGGGTGTTCACTTCTCATCTTAATTTTTCCTCCCACCTTTGTGAGAGCAGAGAGCCAACTCTGATCCTTGAAATCTGGATACAGCATCTGTCCTTTTTGCAGCTCAGACTCCCAACATCAGGAACCCCTAAGTATGATGCAGTACTTCTTCTACCCTTCACTGATGTGGGACAACTCCACTGGGCTGGTTGATGAGAAGAATAAAAGATAGAAAGCCTGGTGTGTGAAAAATTTTTTGTATTCTTAATTCCTTTACAGGGCTAGGTCGGAGAATGCTAAGCAGCAGACAGGTATCTCAGATGACTTGGAAAAAATTAAGAAGAGGATGGGTATTGATGATGATAAGTCTGTGGATTTCTTTGTCCTCCTCGATAACATTTTTGCTGAGCGGGTGAGCTGAGCTGTTCTCTTGCACTGTCACAGAAAACATCCCCTTACCATGCACATGGAGGAAATCACACTGCCAACACCCACAGATACTCATGTGCACTCCAGTACCTTTCTGTGCAACTCAGAATGCTTATAGAAATAGCATGGCCTTTAAAAAAGCAAGATGTAGAGTCAGCCTTGCAGTAGGATGGATAAAGACTTGTCTCCAGTGTTTTTGTTCTTGAAATCCAGCATTTCTTTCAAGTGTAATGTAGAGATAAGAGAGGCATTGGGCCTTGCTTACCCATTACAATGTGCTATCCGTTTTTTGGCACTTGGCACCTAACAGTCATTTTAATCCCAGTTCCACCACACTACCTGTGAGCCAGACTATGAGCTCACGGTGAGCTTCTGCTATTGGAAGGAAGTTGGGCACATTTCTAGCCCTCCTTAGTACCTCTTTTTTGCTGGAGCTGATGGTATCTAGTCTGTTGGCTGAATGACTCAATGTGTTACACTCTCCATAGAACTGGATCCTAAAGAACAAACATCCTTTTGGTACACAGAGCAAGTCTGTATGTTTAAAACCATCCTAAAAATCCTCACCTGAGTATCGTAGTACAATACTGTAGTACAAATGGCAAGACGTGAGCAGCTGTTTTCTTTGGGCAGCCATCCATATGTCTTCAGGGTGGGTTCAGAAAGGGTCAAACCCTACCACTCTGCTGCATCTCCTCATTCCAGGTGCACAACATGCCAAGCTGCCCTGTGCTGAAGAGCTTCCAGCAGACAGTGGAGCGCCGATCTGTTGACTCCATGGTTTTCCTTCTGGAAGACAGGTGATTGCCTGTGTCCATGCCTCTGGCCTCAGGGGCTGTCTTACTCAGGATGGATGTGCTAAACCAGCTTACTTCAGCAGACAAAAATGCTTTCCCATCTGCTGCATTCCCCCACCAGAGCCCACTCATGAGGTGCCTCAGTGTAAAGCTCAGTGTCTTGAGTCAGTACCATGAGCTAAGAAAAAGGAGTGCCCACTGAGGCCAGGATGTGGGCTTGCACCCTGTTTTGTTGATCCTCATGGATAGAGGGTGATCTCCCAGGAGCAGCAGTAAGCCACTGAGGTAGGCAGTGAAGGCCCAGTTGCCACAGGGGTTTAAGTGAACCAGTGGCAAAAGCAAAAGAAGAAGGAGATGCCCCCAGCCCATGGCCTAAGGCTGCCATGCAGTTGCACAAGTGCAGTACAAATTCCAGCCTGGGAAGCTTATCCCAGGGATGGCACCTCCACAGCTCGGCTGAGAAGTGCTGGCGCTAGCGGAAAAAGTGATGCCAGGTCCTGCACACATGTAACTGCTTGCAAAGAGAATCTGCTGCTATGTGCAGCTAATTACCTCCTCCACAGTTTGTAAAGGCTGGCTGAGTTGCTAGTCTAGCAGTCATTTTCCTTTTAGATTCGTTTGCAGCTGCCACATTCACCAGCTCTTCTCAGGTGGTAGTATAGGACTGTCTTTTCTTTACCACATATTAGAGATCTCAGGTAGTGAAAGACTGATTTACCCTATTCCCACAACACCCAGGACAGTTAGTCACACTCATCTTCCATTTCCACTGATGTATTCTTTAGGTAGAAGGAGTTTATTCCCACCAGATACTGTATAAAGATCATATTTTTGTTTAATAAGAGGATTAAAACTACTTTTTAAATATAGCAACCACTTTCTTGAATCCTGCCCCTCCTCACCAAAGACCCCAACCACTTCAGCTGCTGTTTTGCAGCAGTCACCTTCCCTAGCTGAAGCCCATGCACTCAAAAACCATATTAGGGGAAACAAAATAGCCTAGAGAGCAATCAAAGAGTTTCTACATTGCCATTTACATGGCCACACTTCACGAGACTGCTTGTTAACACCTCTCCCCTCCCTTTCTGCAATCACCTTAGAGTGGTGACTGCACACCAGCTGAACTAAAAACTGGCTATATTAATTGCATTTAATAGTTTGTAGCTACACTCAGTGCAGATTATCAAATCATAAGAGAAAAGCAGATTCTCAAGTTTTCATGTATGATTGTATGAAAGTTTTAAAACTAGTAAATTTATTTCTGCTTCTTTTCTAGAGAAATTCTTCAGATGAGTGTTGGCCTCCTGCTCAATACGTTACAGGAAAACATTAAAGCAGCACTAAATCCCTCAAATCCAGCTGAAAAGGCCAGGTACAGCACAGAACTCCTCCTCTAATGGTTATAAATTCTAACTTGATGTCAGTGTGAAAAACTGGTTCAGAAAGACATTGAATGTGTGGGATAAACAGGAATGCTCACCTGCTGGAAAAAGCATGATTGTTACTGCCTATCCATGGAGGAACACAGCTGACATTCCAGGTCTGTTTTTTTCTTTTCCCTTCTTTTTTTTTTTTCCAGAAAGCTCTACCTCTACGCTTCTCATGACTCCACTCTTATTCCTCTCCTGCTGGCACTGGGCACCTTTGATCACAAGTGGCCACCTTATGCTGCTGATGTGACCCTGGAACTGTATCAGCACCGGCGCTCCAAGGAATGGTTTGTGCGCGTGTCTTACCGTGGAGAGGTGAGATCCCATGGGAAGCCCCTCCTGCAAATCTTGGGCTTGTGGTTTCACCATGCAGCAGAAAAAGGGCTTTGACAGTGCACAATACCTGTAATTGTGTCTCTTTGCCTTGCAGGAGCAAGTGGTGAAAGGCTGTAAAGCAGGTCTCTGCCCACTTGAAGAATTTCTGGAAGTTGTTTCACAGTACTCAATCACTCCAAAGGAGTACAATAAGCTGTGTTGCAAAATGGACATGCATCAGAAAACATGCTCTTGTTAAAGCTGTCTTAAATTAAAATTAGTTTATTGTCACAATCTTTGACTATTTTTCTTTATGTCTTTGCCAGCCTTCTCTATTCCAAAGGAATTTTAGATGAGGGGACATTTTCCTGCCAGACACAGAGTGGCTGGCAGAGTGTCACTCTACACTGTTAGCATCAAGCTGAAAGAAGCCACATGACAGAATGGCTCAAGTTTACTTCTGAGGTGACCACACAAAAGCAGGGAGAGGCTGAAAACAGCAAGGGTGAGACTAGACCATTTTAAATTGCCCATCTGCATGAGGAATAAAAGACAAAACCTCTTCCTCATATACTGGGACTGTGGGTGAAGCCTCCTTGCTCTGTGCTACCAGACTTAAAAGCTTCGACATAACATTGAATTTATGTTTGGTAAACTGCAGAAGCCATTGTGCCTTTCCCTTTCTTTTGGCATGTTGGAGGGCTGCTCTCTGCAGACAGATGAGCCTCCTAATTGTGTAGCATTCAGCTACCCCTTCTTCTTGAGGGCATTTTCATGCAGAGAAAATATCTCCAAAGGGACAGAAAGCCTTCAGACCTCTTCCCTGCACTCCTCTAATTATGGAAATTCTGCCATGAACATGCAGAACAACCACAGTGGGCCAAGTACAAGAACAAACAATCTTGGTGACCTCTGCTTAATGTGCTTTAAACAAGAAAGTCTGGGGAGCTGCTATCAACTTCAGCTTTGGGCAGCAGTATCTATTTGGGACTTAATGAAAGAGGAATGCAGCACTAGCCAACAGCAGTACTTCTGGCTGAGATGTCAGTATTTCCTAAGTAAGACAGTACTAGGAATCACAATGTTGCCAAAGTCATAGAATCATAGAATGGTTTGGGTTGGAAGGGACCTTAGAGATCATGTAGTTAAAACTCCCTGCTCTCAGTGAGTTTTCCCAGACTGGTCTCATGTCTGGGATTCCCCTAACCCTGCAGCAGCATGTACTGGGACTTGTTGAACCTCAATAGGTTCTCACAGACTCACTCCTCAAGTTTGTCCAGGTCCTTCTCTTGTGTCAACAGCACCACTTGACTTCATGTCCTCTGCAAACTTGCTGAGGGTACACTCAATCTGACTATTTCATTGAAAAGATCTCCACTTTTCAATAAGTAAATAAAACGTGGTCCCCATTTTCTTTGGGATAGGCAGAGGTTAAAATAGGGGGACCATTTATTAAAATGGCCCTGCAATTTAGGTTCTGTGTTACCTCTTCTCACTTTGTGAAAAAATGACTTAATGTAAGTCTTTGACAGATATGTGATAGGCACTACAACACCTTTTCACTGGGAAGAATGAGCTGGATTTACCTCTACTCTTTCATTAGCCTGCCCCCACCACAATTGCATCTTGACACCATGCACAGTGAACAGAATAGTTTGAATACTAAATACATTGCTGGAGGTCTCACTGAGCTGCTATTAGAAGCTGTCAAAACAACAAACAATACATTGTTATTTCCCATCAAGTTTTTATACAGCCTAAAGCCATAATGCCACTATATAAAAATCAATGCCTATCCCTGCTTAAGAAGAGTGTGCTCTGCTCTAATTAAGCTCTCTCTTATACACAGTTTCAAGTATTTGGGGAACACTGATGAAAATATTAGGTCTATGTTTACAAGTTATTTGTGAGGCATGGACTGCTTGGAAAAAGACATCAGGAGCTTTGGCCATACAAAGGGGGAATTCATATACCTAATCCTAAATAACTAGGAGAATCCCCAACAAAACTGACCAGCAGCCAGGTTAAAAATTGCAGCACGGTCACAAGCCAGAGCACCAAGCAGCGCAAGTTGTTCTAGAGCAGGTAAAATTGTTACAGGGCACTGCTTTTGCACAATTAAGATCCTCCTATCACTCTAGGCAGGGTAACACAATTTCAGTGAGAGCAGAAGACCTCAGAAAAGCAGGCCAGCTCCTTGGCAGTGGCTTGGAGGAAGACACCCCACTGGGACCAGGTTATTTCACTGTCTCTTGCAGGGTTTCTGCAGGGCCCCTTTGCCCTGTTCTAGCCTTATCCTTCCCCGCAGTGCGGAAGTGGTTGGGCCACGTAATGGCCCATCCCACTGAGCACTTCCACTGTACTTGTGGCCCACAGGATGAAGGAGGAGTTATTTCTGACCACAACTAGTGTAAATGATCATTTCAGAAGAGGACTGGTTGGACAGTAGAAGAGTTTTAATACTAAAGGACATAGGTGAGTGGGAGCTACTGTATTGCAAATACAGCACAGAAGAACTGAGGCATTTCTGAGAATGTGGAATAAAAATTCCAGAAATCAACAATTTCCCAGTATCCCAAACAAAACAGCATCACTTTTTACCCTGTGTCATTAGCCATTTTTAGATTAAGAATTACTACCAATTGACAAAGTGAAGTACATGTTAGTAAAAACAGGCCTTTATCAAACATGGATAATTTTTCCTTGAGAAGTGTCACATTAGGGAACAGGTTTCAGCCAGCAGCCTGGCGAGGCTGCACAAGGAAAGCACTCGCCATCACGAGTGCAGAAGGACACAACCACTAAAATGTTGCCTGTCCTGCCACCTGAGTGAAAACCAGCATAGCAGAGAGCACACAAAGCATCACAAAATTAAGCCCTACATATATCATATGTATTTGTAATAGTCCCAACATTCTGGGGGAACAAAAAATGCTGTGTTTCAACTTACCCTCAGGAAGATTTGGGCACCCACATCTACTCTGAGTCAGGAGACTTGTATTGTACCAGAAGCACTACCAGGATTCAAATCCCAGTCAAGACTGATGCAAATCAGATCTCCACACACTGGTCTGTCTTACAAAATGTGATCCATTAGACACCCCAAGGATGTCAGGACTAAACTCCTAAGGCTGGGTCCTTGCTGTCATCTTCTTTGGCAGATTAGCTAGCCCATGATACAGGTAGAAATCTTGAGTTTATTTGGACGGTGCTTAAAACTGCCAGTGTACTTCACAGATGACCTGAGTGCAAGTCTACTAATTTAAACAGATTTCAAATATTTTAAACTTTTGATTTAGCAGGCACATTACTTCGCGTTTCAGAAGTTCACCATCTGCTGGGTTTACCTTTTAAGTCTCTCCACACTCCGGCTGCGCAGCCATCTGGGATGAGATAATTTGAACAGCAGACTGTTTCCTCCCATGTTACTAGAGAAGAAGAGCAACCAAGCATGTATGAATAAAGTCTATTTCATTCTTTCAAACAAAGGTGGAGGAGGATGATTTGAAAATTTAAAAAAAAAAAAAGGGGCGGGGAGGGGAAGAAAACTAAAAATGGCAACCCACTTTCCATCTTCAACTGTACCATGACTACCAAAGCTGAGTCACAGTTACTATTGGTAAGCAGGAGGGAACAGAGCCTGACATACAGATCCTCAGGTGAATCTGCAAGGCTGACAGCTAGAAAGCTTTTCCATTTGCAAAGCAAAAAAGGAAGGAGTAGAATCAGAGCAAAACAAAGAAGTTAATTTAAGCACATCTACAGAGTTATTCTCACAACTAGAGCCAGCTAAGACCTTAGCAACTCTTGCCCATCTGCTACTGCAAACACTGAATGCACCTATGCAAACACATAAGTGCACCTATGTGGACTCAGGAGAATCCACATCTTCTGCACTTTCCATAGGAAAAATCTCATTAAGATACCAAATGCCAGCATCAGAAGTTAGACAGACACAGAAGGAACTTTAATTATAAGGCATGCTTAATATATATCCTCTCGCTGCTCAATGGCTTTGAAACAGTGAACTCCCTGTGCTAGTTTTCCTAGAAAAATCACAGCCACCTCAAATCCTTTGCTATGCAAAATCTCAACAGGCATAGGAGGACTAAGAGGCACTAAGACAGTTTAAAAAAATCCCTAAACTTCCCGCTCATTTCTATGTCGATCAAGAACTTTGCTTTGTTCAACACAGTAAAAACAGTCAGGAGTGATGGCAGAAGTGGCAACACTTAATAAGGTTGCATTGTGACAATTCCCACGCAAGGTCCTCAAAACGGAGCTGTGCAACCACTTAAAGAAGAGGTAATTCCGCTCTACAGGAATAACACTTACTGTGTCATTGTCAGCCCTTTTAAAATCTTGACAAGCCCGCGCTTCACGCTGCCTGTCTTGTCAGAGGGAAGCACCACAACAGACATCCTACACTTTGTCAAAAGAGTAATTCTCACCCAAAATCATTGTAAATTTGCATGACAGCACAAAGGTGAATTTGGAAGCAGACAACAGAAGGCTCCGAGGCTTGCGTGCCTCCAACAGTGCACGGCTTCACTCATTTTATAACACCAGCAACAAAAGTTTAGTGGATCAGCCACCAAGAGGAATTCTTCTTCCACCTGTTAAGGATCAGTTAAATCTAAAAAATTCTCACACACAAGCATGTTAAAAATACTAACTCTCCACATGAATTTTCACACTAATGGCCAGCCCTCTGAGGAAACTACTCATTGAAATCATTTTAAGTAGCAGTAAGTGGAAGGAAGAACAGATAACACACTCCATATACAGTGCTGGCAGACCAGAGAAGAGCCAGCCACAGAGTCCTGGCCTCAGATCCATATCTGGCTTATGCTGGTATTCTCCAGAAGCAGGGCTCAACTCCCAATCCATGTTTTGTCATCCAGCCTTTCGCTCCTCATAGGCAAGACCATAAAACCTCCTTGCTGAAATCCTCTCAAAAGGCAAGTTTGAAAAGACAGGGGATTAGGAAGCAATCGATGAGAACTGTGGCGAAGCAACAATTTTCTCAGCAGGGCTGTCTTGATAAAAATCTGCTCACTGACAATTTCTCTCTCACCTTTGTTATTACAGTTCCTCCATTCCCCACCATCTCAGGCTCACAGTGCTGGCAGTTAGAGACCTGACCCAATCCAGAGTCCCCAGAGAGGGACACAATCCCAGTGCCTCAGCAGACTGACACTGCTGCTCAGGGGGAGCTCAAACCCATGTACCTTGAAGTGCTGCAAAGACTCTCCAGGAGGAAGTGACAGACACTAGTTTCATCTGTTCCTTGACCCCCAACAAATTGAGGAAGTCTCTAAGTATCACTCCTGGGGTGTTCACTCCAAGGGAACACAAGCTCAGTTCAGGATTAACAGAATTGCCTCAAAAGGAGCACACAGCTGTCTACTGACCAGACTTTTAGGAGCTGTCAAAGTTTGCGCCACCTGGCCTCTAGCCTGGTGGTGATCACAAGAAGAAACAAACAGTCATCTGGACAGCTGTTTGAAGTACACAGAAACAACTGGACTGGATAAAGGAGACAGTTCATTTTTGTAAGAAACAATATATTTTATTTTTCTGACACCACAGCCCTGGCGAGTGGTTTTGTACCAAATTTAATGGAGGTTACACAGAACGTTTTACGCTGGGGAGGAAAAAAAAATAACCACAAAAAAAAATCCTGGATAACTTTTAGTGTCTGTTCCACTCCCACATTAATAAAATCACTTGGGGTTTCTAAGAAAAGGAGAATAGGAAACAGTGAGAGAGACTACTGTAGGATGTAACAGTGTCCAAGTCCAGCCCCTTCCTAAAAGTGGGAAGAGTCCCCACGTGAGGAGAGGCTCTCCTAGATTTACTCCTCAAAATAACACAATGTATTGCAGCTGCCTTAGGAGGAGACAGAAAGGGATGGAGAGAGAGAGAAGCCTATTTAATAAAGAGTGGGAGGGAGAGACAGAAGGTGCTGGACAGCACGCCATTATTTGAAAAATATGTCCTTAACTTATTATTTATTTCTTTTAAAAGATTCCCCTCACTGAACTTAAGTTCCTTTTTGTGCTTTTCATTAATACTCTGCTCTGAGGTCGTAGTTTGGTTTTTCTATACATTGGAGTTGAAGGAAAATAGTCCGAAGTTCTGAAGATGGATTCTCCACCTAAAGTAAACAGCCTAGAATCCCATTCTCCTCTCACCCCAAAGACTAAAGTCTCTGCTAAAATCCCTTTTACAATATAGTACAGTACACAAAAAACCCCAAAAATAACCGAGAGTCCTGGGAGAAGCCAGTCCGAAGGACGTAAACATACAGAGAATGGTGCAACTTGTGACAAATGGCAATTCTCAAAATACAGCTACAGATTCTCAAAGCAGGTGCCGTCACGGGATACCCAAGTCCACAAAAATAATTTTTAAAAAATAAATCTTAAAAAAAAAACAACCTGTTAAAATGAATATTTTTTTTTTTCAGGTAATTCCATACATTCGAGATTTCCCAAAGCGTCCTCTGGTCTCTTTTCACCTATTGCATGGCCAAACTGTACTCCTGAAGCTCCCAAAAAAGCCCTCAGGACTTGGAATCTCATCTTGACAAGGATCAGAACATCCAGTCTTATGGTAGCAGCTTAAAACATCATGTTCCCTGGGTTTCCAGGGCCTTGGCTAAATCCTCCCATGCCAACATCAGCAGCCATACCTCGGGGCCTCATCTGGGGGGGAATCATGATGTTTTGTTGGGGTCCCATCATGCCCTGCATTGACATCATCATGCCGGGTGACCCCACGGGGCCCGGGTGGCTGTAGAGCCCGGCGGGGGCTCGGTCCTTGCCCGGGATCATGCCCACGGCGGCCACGGGGTTGCTCATGAGCGCGGGCTGGCCGGGCATGGCGGGCTGTGCTGGTGACATCATGCGGTGGTGCGGGCCCATCATGCCCTGCTGCAGGAAGGCCGGCGGCCTCATCGGGTTGTGACCGGGCATGGACGGAGCCGTGCCCAGCGGGATATCCGGAGTTCCCACCGGCCCGGGGCCCCCCATGCCGGGTAGCGTTAGTCCCATCCTCGGGGCCTGCTCTCCTATCATCCCCTGCATGTGGGAGAAGCCGGGCCCAGGACCCTGCGGCTGCTTGCGGCCCGGCACCTCCCCACGAGGGAAATACTGTAGTGTCTGGCTGGGCTTCTCCGACGGGATAATCCTGGACAGGTCAAACTCGGGTATTCCCGTGGCTCCAGGACGGATCACCTCCTGCAGCTCTGGATCAGTGAAAACTGAAGGCATGTTGTTTCCAAGAACAGTGAAGGAGTCTGGACCGCCAGGGCCTCCAGTCTTGCAAAGTGCTGGATCTGTCGAACTTTGGGGCAGGTTGGTAGGACGCCCCAGAGGTCCTTCTCCGTGGAAGCCCATTCCCGCTGGGAAGTTGCCTTGTCCACCGCTGGGCCCATTGTGTGGAAATGGCACCTGCTGTGGAGGGGACTGTACGGGAGGGAACCCCTGCGGGAAGCCCAGGCGTCCTTGAGGTACCATTGGAGACTCCTGGGAACCATGCCCCATCATTGGGTTGTGTGACATCAGGCCGGGTCCCACGGGGACCCCGTGAGGAGGTATATTGGGTCCCATAGCATTTGGAGAGGGCATCTGGTTGTTATGGGAAAGAGGCTGGGTCATTCCCATTGGGCTAAGGGTTGGCATTGGACCCACTGGGTTTGGACCTGAAATTCGAGGATTCTGAGAATTAATGCCCATTCCTAGGGAAGAAACAAGGAATCACATTTAGACAGCAACCAGTAATAGTCAATAAAGCTATCAGAGAGCTTTCTGCAGGGTTACCAAGTCCACACACACACAAGAAAACAGGGCCAGTAAAAAAGACATCAGCAGTGGCTCTGAAAAGTGTAATTTTAACTGAAACTTGATGTCACTCAAACAGCCGCCTCCCTAAGCTTGTCACTTCCCTATCAAGCAGTGACTAAAGCCTGCTCCATAAGAAGGATTTCAATCCAAACCATACTTTTACTACCTCCCTGGCAGTCTGATGACACGAGAAGTAACAAATATGTCTGTGACAGATTACCAGCATATGGACACTTGTCCACTGGGAAGTGACCGGAACTCGTTTCAAAACTCAGCAGTGATAAATCAGGTAACCCTCATAAGACTAAGAGGCAGTGATCAATGAGGTTAATGAGTTGCCATCATGAACTTATTCAATTAGCCAGCTTCCCCCAGATGTATTCAGCCACTCTGATCATTACTGTGGAAACAACACTGCAAAGCTACAGGTAAACTCATCAAGAATTCATTACGAACATCCACTCATCCCCTTTTTCAACCATTAATTCAATAGGGTGGAGGTGCTACAGCCTGCTTTTGTATCTTAATGATTCAGTGTCCAAACAAACCCTCCAAAAACAGTGAAGCTTCTATGGCATTGCTTTAAGACAGGACAGTAAAGTTTCCTCTGGATAAGACATTGTAGGTCTGACCCTTAATCCCATGAGCAGCCTTCATTCACACATAATTCCAGTCTGCTTGAGGGGATTTCCCTCCCATACACAAGTGTTTTCCATGTTAGACACCTTCTGAAGAACACACACTTTCTGGAGAGAAAAAACACTTGCAAGGAGAATTTCCATCTCTACATTTCAGAGAATTGCAACTGCTTCTTCAAAAACACCCCATGGCTACATATTCCCCAAGTTTTTTCCCTATCTCACTGTCTTCATTTGACAAGGTGATTTCCATGAAATCACCCTGATAGTTGTGCTTTTTTTCCTTTGATTTTCTTACCTGGTACGCTGTTCATAGGTGGCAGGTTTGGGGAGCGTGCTGGAGGGGAGTCATCATCCGAGCTGGCCACAGTTTTGATGGCATCATGATAGAGAGGTGTAGAGCTGGGCATGGCAAATTTGGACATCCTGGACATCATAATGGAGAGGGGATTCTGGGAGAGGGTTGGTTCTGGAGGCATTGTGTAAGGACTGCTAGAGGGAAGATTTCCAGGGAGAGTCACAGGAGCAGACTGGCTGACTGTGGAAGGAGGTGGACCACCTTAGGGAAAAAAAAAAAAAAAAGAAAAGAAAAGAAAAGGAGATAAAGAATTTAATTTTTTCTCCTTCTTACTGTTTTCCTTAAATCAAACTCTTTTTTCCCCTAGAAATGTCAAAAACTAGAAATCTTTTTTATTGCAAGACTCTACATGACTAATACAGTCAATGACTGTGAAAGGTAACCAGAAAAATAAGCCTATTGGTCAAGTTGATTAACATCTGTTATCCTACTGTATAACACTTCTAACTAGAACTATCTTGAGCCTCCACAAATCCATAAGAAGAATTACCAGTTTAGTCTGGAAATCTTACTATTCAATTTCCATACACTGAAGACAGACTTAGGTACCAGAGCTAGCTATAAAAATCAAAATCTGTAATCAAAAAAGACACAGGCAGCACAAGGAAAGCTATAGCAGATGATGTGCTGAGACATGTGAGCACATTTTTGACAAGCTATATCAGGAGCTACAAGTAAAATTCCCTGTTTACATTGCATTTCTTGTTTCATATAGAGATATTAGCTGCTTATTCTAGTGAAATAAGCATTCTCTGCATCTATTAGCTTAATGTCATCCTTTGCTTTCACAAAATCAGAAGTAACTTAAACTGCACTTCCAATCTCCTTTGTTCTTCACTGATGAATTTTATGCCACCCAGACCAATGTGAAGGAAAAAAAGCTACACTGAAGCTGTACTCTCACTGAAAATTCACTGCACACTCCTCAGCCCCTCCCAGCCAAAAGAGGAAAGGAGAATAGGGAATATAAAAAAACTGCAATGCCGAAAGATCCGTGCTTTGGAAGAGCTGCATGTCAAAGAATTCATTAAGCACTACTAAGGCACAGACTGAGGTGCCTTCCCGAGCCGGGACCCCACAGGCACATCCCGGTCCCCGCTGTTACCCGCAGCAGCACTAGAGGGCAACGTGGGCAAAGGGCTCCTCTCTTCCCAGCCAGGAGGATTTCCCGGGTGGGAAGACTGTCCAGGGATATGGAAACCTGGACTGAAGGGAGGGTGAGCTTTGAGGTGAGGGCAGAGGTGTGCCAGCACATCGACACCGAGGTTCCAAGCCAGACGTTACGTACAGTGGTGGTGAGATTGCTCCAAAATGCTTGAGGCCTGAATAACTGAATCACAACTTCCTATCTGCAATGAAAACCTAGAAAGGACCAACCATTCCTGACCCATGTCTACATACACAGCTGTTATCTGCCCAGCATGTCTTTGCAGGAATCTTTTATACCAAAGTGCTTTAATAACATCAATGGCATCTTCTCCATTGAGCTGCAATGACTATGAGCTATGGAAGAACAGCAGAAGGCCCCTCGAAGGAGAGATTTCTCCCATCAATTCTCCACATCTTTTCACACCTCTTGACCCTATCCTTTTGCTTTTGCTCAGTGACCAGCCCTCAGCTCAACACATGAGAGGCAGGGTGCAAACCCACCAAGTACAACAGGAGGAGTAGAAGCCCTCACCCTCCACTTGCATGGCCACCCACCAGACCCGCAGCACAGCCCCCCTCAAATAGGCAAAGGGCCATCCAGCTCTTGTCCTGCTCCAGGAGCCCTCCTCCCTCCTTTTGCTGCACATCTTGGATGACCTAACACAAACCAAAGCACCAAATCTGGCTAGCAGAAGCAGCACTCACCAGACTCCACGTTCCCCAGCATGGCTGGAGAAGACATGGTTAGAGACGCCTTATGGTTTGGGGGGATCCCAGGGCTCTGCAAAGGAGGCTTTGGAGATGAAGTCCATCCAGGAGAAGGTGCAGGGAGAGACGGAGACTTGAGGTGGACAGGAGAAGCAGCAGCAGACCCCAAGACAGGGGGGGATTTAATGGAGGCAGCAGCAGCTGCGGCAGTGGGGCCCGCGAGCATTCCTGCCAGCTGGGAGGGCGTCTGAGGGGACTTGAGGTTCCCCGAGGGAGACCCCATCATGGGAGACTGGACTTGGCGCATGGTGGGCGACTTCAGGGGGTTGATCCCCGGCGAATGCACCTGACCAGCTGCAGAGATATCCAGGGGCTTGCGGCCGAGGCTGCGCTGCGCAGGGGGAGCAGTGTTGAGGCTATTCGGGTTACTGGTGGGATTGAGAGGTAGTGGCGGCATGTGGCTGAGCCGGTTGTTAGTCCTTTGGTCAGGCCCGATCTGTTCTCTGAGATTCCGGAGACCGACTCCTGGGCCCTGAGACATGGGAAGGAAAGGCCTGGGACCCATGCCATACTCCTGCTGTGGGTGCTCCCCAAACGGCAGCGGCACCATTTTCTGCTGAGAGGAGAGCATCTCCGAGACACCGGGGCGCAGCTTCATCATCTCTTCCGGCCCAACTCCTGCCTCCCTCAGCTTCTGAGGGACCAGGGGTGGGTTGGAGCCCATGCTGACATTCATGCCCATGTCCCCCTTCATGCTGCCAGGGCCCATCCCAAACTCCAGCTCCCTGCTAGAAGCCATTTGTGGGGGTATTCCTTTCGGGAAGTCCCCCCTAGAAGGACTCATCGGTCCTTCTACCGGCATGCGAGGGAAGATGGGGTTGTTTCCAGGCTCCATGTGTCTCTGGGAGGGCATCATTCTGTTGATCTCCATGCCAGGCCTGATGCCTTCCATGTTCAGACCAGGAGGGAGGCCCATCTGTTTCTCAGCCAGCTGTTGCTGATAGAGCTCTTCAGGCAGGCCCTGCGGGTTGGGGAACCGCTCCCCTCGGCCAGGGCCGCTGAAGACACCCTGACCAGGAGGGAAGTTTCGGCCATCTGGGATTTTTGGCACATCATCTGGCCAACTAACTCCTGAAAGCCCAGGCCGTGAGGCGGGATTTGGGATATTGGGGCCTTCCATGTCAGGGTTCATCATTCCTGCAAAACCAGGCAGGCGCATCTGGCTCCCGGGCACGTTGGGATGAGGGGCCATGCCCCTGGGGGGCAGAGAGTGGGACATGTTCATGCCTTCAGGAAAGGGCTCTGGACCCCCAGGTCCCCAGCCCTCACCAGGGGTCATCTGGTAGGGAGGGGGAGGACCTCGGACCACCCCACGAGGCCCGTGCTGGTGGACCATCATGTCCTGCAGGGAACACTGCTGCACCACCACCTGCTCTTGCTTCCTTCTCTTCTCCTCGTAAAACTCCTGCTGCAGCTTGAGCCAGGCCACCTGCTCAGGAGTCATGTGGTCCAGGTGGTCTGGGCCTATGGCTCCTGACTGGGAGTTCATTGGTGGTGGCCCCATTTCATCTGGGGAAAAAGGCATGTCCCTGTGGCCTTGAGGGCCAAACGGAGCCCCTCCATCTGTCCGAGACCCTGACCCTTTGCCTAAACTTTGGGATTGAGCCATCATAGCCTGTATCGGCCCTTCGGGTTTCTTTTGGGGACCATCCATCACCCCAGCATTTGGGGGTGGCCCCCCACTTTGCCCTCCCGCAAACTCCTTTTCATCAGGGAAGAGCATGCGCTGGATGTCTCTCAGGGTCTGCAACGAGCGCTCTCGGTGCTCCAGCTGCTCCTGTGACAGTCCATCGGGATTCTCACCCAAACTGGATGGGTCCCCACCAGACCCCTGCTGGGGGGGACCTTTGGGGTCCGCAGCAGAGCTATTGCTACCTTGGGAAACTGGGCTAACTGCTCGATTATTAGGGGTTGAACTCTGCCCAAATCCTTCTGTCTGCAACGGGGTAGAGTTAGCAGGGCTGCCCACAGACATCACTTTGCTTTCCACACTGGGACTGTCCTGGTCTATGGGACACGGGGGGCCAGTGGGTTTGGATACTGGCGCTGACACGGGTGGAGTCGGCTGCATTTTGGCGTTCTGCGGAGGGTTCTGGTCCTGGGCAGCAGGGGGCTGGGGCTGCGGCAGGGGCTTGGGTTCAGTCCGAAGTGCAGTGATCTGGGGGTTCTGCAATAGAAAGCCACACTCACTCACTTGCCCTTCTTACAGCCATGTCACGTAAGCAGTAGTGCAAAAAAAAAAGTCCTATCTCAATCCCACCAGCCCAAAATTTGCAGGGAAGGGTAGACTTCATGAACCAATTACACAGCAGCCTCTTGGCAATGCAGAAACTACTTTGCTCAAGGCATTACTGCAGGGATCCCTTTTGTCTCTGCTAGCTCTGCATGACCAATGGGTTGGAAACATATTACCCAAATATTGCAAGACTCTTAACTCTTCTTTGGATGACCCAAGACATTTATTAGCAGACAGTCTGAATGATGACTGTCTGTCTTCCTAAAACTTATTTCAGAGTGTAAAGAATCATCCATCTCTCCGAATCCCACAGAGGCACATTTATGATTTCCCCTTCTCACCCCCATGCAGGTATTCCCTACCAAGGGTACAGTGTTTCGTTCCGCCTTGCTGTTTGAGATGTTCTGGATATGAAAGGACACAATGGTTTCCACCTGTCCCTTCAGCACAGCTTCTGCAGCCCTGCAAAGACAGACAGACAGATGCACATATCCAGTTGAAGCTAAGAATCATTTTTTCTTAACTGGCCTCCTTTCTATCTTTCAGTTGGCAAAAGGGAGAAAGACTTAACCACACATATTTCACTCTAGATGAGTAGCAAAAGAAAAATGCTTACATCTACAAACTCAGCAGCATTCAGGATTCATGTCTCAGTTTAAGCCATCCTGGCTGCTATTCACTGCATGGATTGCAAAACAATATCTACCAGCATTTGCAAAGAAAAAAAAATATCCCCATACCCCAGAGAAGTAAACAATTACTTCTCCAAGCAAAAAACACTAGGGACATTGTCCACTCCTTCAGCATCCCCAAAACAAGTAATGACTTTTTGCTACTTGATGCAGAAAGTGCCCTTGATAATCACTTAAAAGATGAGCACAAATATAATTCCTGCTCCCAGAAGACATTCAAGCATCTACCTACTTACTTGTTGGCCATCTCAGTAGAAAAGACGTAAACCACTTTGGATGGAGTTTTCTGCCCACTAGCTGGCTCCAAAGTGGCAGTCAAACCATGGGAAGGTGTGGAAGACCTTGGGGCTGAAGGATTTGAAGGAGTCATGGAGTGTGGTGTGTGCTGAGACTCCTGGGACTTCACATGATCAGCAGAATTGCAGTCTGGAAAGGGACAAAGGGGCAAAGAAGGGAATCACTGTCTTGGGATCTCTTTGGAAATAAGTTCTGGAAACTGATCAGAGCTTTTTCTCCTCTGAAATTTCCTGCTTCTTCCTCAGACACCACTAAAGGCAATTCTTCTGCTACACCACACATCTTTCCTCTAAAGCTTTGGTGTCCTTCAAGCAACACCAGGAGAAAGCTCCTCTTATGTCCCTTTCCAAGGAAAGTGGCAGCTCCCACAACTGATCTCTTTGAATTCTCTAATGACCACATAAAAAAGCAGAAAAACTACACTTTTATGTAGGAACAAATAAATATATCTGCCTCAAGAAAACACTCCCGCAAAACTTCACTTTTTGTTTTTTTGTTCAGCCACCTTAGCAAATGGACAACAAAGAAGGACGACTGAACATATGGTCTGGTTTTGCATTGCCTCACAGAGGCAATGTGGGACCCAGGAACAGAACACAGAAATCCAAATTCTCTGGCTTGTGTTACCAGCCAGGGTGCTACAGCTTATGTATCTGTGTTGACAAAACAGACCTGCATATTGTTTAAAACCCCAGTTACAACAGAACAGTTCCTGAAAGGCCAAAGGCCAGAAGGAGACCAACAGGTTGCATTTGTACTTTTAAATCCTCTGAGGGAGTTTAAGAGTTACAAAGGAACTTTCCCACCAGAGTCAGGTCTGGGCTCTAACCAAGCGTGAACAAGACATTTACCAATGCCAGCTATGACAACCTCTCCTCTTTGCCTGCTTTCAAGACCTTTAGACTTTCATTGGCTGGAACTTACAGAACCCCAGAAAAACAAATGTTTCACTAATAATTCACATAATAATTCTCCATCTCACAGAGGATTCAGACTGATTGTCTGCATTGGCACATGAACCCTAGCAAACATACCTTTGATTTCCGGGTCATCATTAGGAGTCCCAGCTTCCCTCTGTTCAAAAGAGTCTGCTGAAATGCTCCTCTCTCTCTTCCCCTTCCCCTTGGCACCATTTCCAGCCCCATTCTTCAGCCCCATACTCCCACCTGGGCCCGGGAGCACTTTGGGGGTGTGACCTCCACTTTTGGGGTCACAGGGAGAGGGCTGGGATTGGCTGGTGGAGCCCCCTTGTTTGCCTTGGTTGGAAAATTTGGAATCCAGCTGAGGGTTGCCAGACGGGGACATCACTGTAGGGGGACGGACCATCACCTCCTGCTTTGATTTGGGGCTACTGGGGAGTGAGAAAAAAAAAGAAGGAAGAAAAGGAAAAAGTGACAAATCACACCTTTGATTCATTCAGCCCTGTAGGAACATATTAGGGTGAAGCAGAAACAACCACTGTCACCTTTACAAGCTAAGACAATTGCTGACAAAGAAAAAATGCCTGCAAGCTTAGAGTCATGCAGGTGCTTTTTTGAACATGCCCTGAAAGGGTTATTATCCAAGATGGGATCTCATTGCTCAAGAAGGCACCAGGGCAAACCACAGACCTGCCAGAGCCCAGAAACTACTGTCACATGAGGACCCACCTGTGGCGCTTCTGTCAATAAAGACAGCGGTTTCTATGTGCACAGAGAAGCACCTCACACCAAGACCAGCTCAGAGTAAACAAACAAGGCACAACAGAGTTCCCCTCACTATTCTGCTGGACCCCAGCTACACTGCAGCTCTGATCAGAGCAGACCCCCCACACCCCCTCCCTTGCACCTCCCTATCCAGTTCTACAGGGAGCACAAGGAAAACCCAGCATTACTGCAGCATTCGTCATACATCGGGGCGAGCTGCCAGAGAAACACAAACCTCTGACCGTGAAAACAATTAAACCAGCTACAACCTGCCCCTGAATAAGGAAAGAGAAGGATACCATCTCCAAGCACACTCCTGCAAAATGGGGCAGATGAATCCTCTTCAATTTGCCAAAGGAGTCTAGCAAATTGCATCCTAAAAATATTTTGTTCCTCTAGGTTCTACAGATATTAGGTACCCCTTCACTCCTCGCCCTCCACTTACTCCATTGCTATTGGATCTTCTGCATTGTGTTTTCCCATCATCACTATCACTTCCAACAGGCAGTGCTTGCTAGCATCCTCACTGTGGGACTCACACAAGCTCTTCTTTCATCTGACTCAGAAGCATTCCCTCTAAAATACTGTTAAGCTGCAGATGACCTCTAGGAGTAAATAATCAAACTCAAGAATGCTGTCAATCAGAACCATCCCAAGTCCCTGGACACTGCTTTGCTTTCATATTTTTCCCTTTCCAAATTAGTGGAGAAGAAATGTTGACTTGCTGCACTGGCAGGTGACGGATGCAGAGGATCTCAGTGCTCAGCTGATCAGTTCTCCAGGCTGTTCAAGCCAATAACATGGAGAAAGTATTTTGTGTGAAAGTAGAGACAGAGAGACCTTCTGCTGCCCAACTACCCCTCGGGAAATAGATAATTAGAAGAGGATGAAGAGAAAAAAACTGAGATAGAAACAGCAGGTTTACCCTCCTACAGCCTATCCAGGCACCTGTTGGGAGGAGAGCATAAGGAATGAAGAATCCACACCTCATGGGTTTACAGATTTCAGCTCATCCTGAGCCTTGCAAACATGGAGACCACCAGCACTGTGCAGCCACTGCTCAGGTACTCAGCAGGTCCAGTGGGAGCACAGAAAGGACCAGGAAGCCACATTAGTCCTTGGGCTAATCCAGCAGCAAAGCATGAATGGCAATGTGCACCAACCACAGCAGCTGACCGCAGGCTCTTCTCCTTACCTCTGTGTGTTGCCTGATGGGGAGTTCCTCACTTTGGGGTTACTGGAATGCATTGACAGAAATCCTGAGCTCACAGTCTCACACACAGGCAGATGGGCTCTCGTCAAGTTCCTCTGGGGAGCGTGCCGCCAGAGGCAGCGTCGAAGCACTTTCTGCCACCCGCTTCTCTCAGTGCTGCCTGCCTGCTTGCCTTTTTTCTCTTTGCTCCTCGCTGCTTTTGCACTGGGCACTTCCCTCCTGCAGCTCCAGCATTCTCTAGGTGCGTGCCTCCTGCTGCCCAGGGGAAGTCTCGCATCTCCAGGGCACACTGCAAACCACCCCCCAAGGAGAGAACAGAAAACCAATGAGGAACTTCCCAGGTAGATGTGTCTGGTGTGAAGCAATGCATGGCAATTCTTCCCCCATTCCCAAGAAGACACAGAAAAAGAGCTTTCAGTCAGTTGTGTGTTTCAGACCAGAGGCAACCCTGGCTGGCCATTCAGTTTACAGGCAGTGAAGTCATCTTCCCTTTGTCCAAATCATTCTAGAGTCAACAAAACAGAGAAGCATCTTGTATCTGAACACTTTGATTCTGCATCCGTGTTCAACTTAAAGACACCTCACAGCAGTCAGTAGGAAGCCAAAAGTACAAACATCCAACATGACTTAGCTATCGAAAATTCCCCTGTGAATGGCTGTAATCTGATATTAAGAACATAAACTCTGCTTAAATCTTTTGTCTCTTTGGTCCAATAGACCTAGACATATGTTCAATGTGTGCTAAGGGTTACACAAACGGAGAAAAATAAAATGCCTTCCTGACCACCTGTAAGCTACTGCTCTGTGTGATTACTCTGAAAACACAAGGGGTTAGTCACTTATATCTATTCGAAAGGCCAAAAAAGCACTGGAGTAGTACCCATCTAAATCTGCTCAGCAACACTCTAAGATTATTGAGGCTTGAAAAAAAAAAAAGGGCACAAAAAATGCAGCTGCTTTTTCAGCTTCTGTCTAAGAAATGAAGAAACAATATGCATGATGCAGGCAATAAGGCACATAAAGCTGTTTCTGGAGGTGGAAACTATTGAACATTACTGTTTATGTGCTTTGGGCTAAATTATTTTGGAACAAATTTCTGTCTTGTTTATGTTTCAACAAAATATCTCCTGTTCATCTCACCTACTCAGATGCAAATCCACTTAATTTAGAATCTAACCAAGATTTATTGTTAATGTATTAAGCATTGCTAGTTAAATATTATTTAAATGTAAATATTCCCAATATTCCTTCTCAGCACTAAAGAAGCAGTTTCTTCCTATATATACCAAATGAAACAAAATAAATCTTACTAGGATGGGAGTGTCTTGAATTTTAGGAAGAAACTAATATTCAAACTGCATTTCAAAACAAAAAATTGTCTTATGTGCTGATGACACCAAAAGATTAAAAGACATGGGCACTCCATGACCACCTCTGGCCATGCAGAATTATCAGCAACTTGTGATAGTGAGCACCATGGTTTTGCAGTTCCCCAAATTTGTACAGTTGTGAGGTTGTGCTGTTACACATTTTAGTGACTTTGCACTGCTCTGCTTTAATATGATAGTGATCCACATTGCAGTAATTTCTGCATCACTTCCAAAAATTCTCCTCTCTACCACACTTCTCCATGAGCCAGAAGTCATCCTACTCCCTCTATTCTCACCTCCACTGTGCTGCACAAACCTATTAATGTGGGGAATGTTTCTGCAGCAAATGTCTCATTTTAAAGGCTTCTTATCAGCCATAATCAGATGAACTCTAGCCTGAGCCACACACTCCAGAGGACCCACATGCATCTCTGGGGCTATTTGCTGGTTATCCCACTGATTTTGGGAACAATGTTGGAGTTACCCTACCACTATTGTTCCTACTATCATGTTGCAATTACAGCTGGTTCTCTACAGATACATTAAAGAGAGAGAACCTCTTCACACATATCTAAATTGTATCATCTTTGCATGCAAATTTAGCTCCTATGTCTGTTTTGTTAAAGAAAGCTGCAACATTATCAACATAGCAGAGCATCCAACTCTGCTTTCCAAGAGATTGATACATCTGTAAAAGTCAGCAGAACTCTGTGAAACTTCAGCATCCTCACTTAAGGTGAAGGTGTGGCTGAAAATACAGTGAATTCCAGGTTAAAAAAAAATGAGAAAAGGAGTAACAACATACAAGTGAGCAGAGCTTGATGCTTACAGCAGGATGTAGATGCCTGCAGGACGAACTTAAGTATTCTGGTTGCTTTATCCTCTGCTTTTCCATTTGGATATTTATACATTATGTTACCTTTTATTACAAGATAAGAATTGTCTCAAGAGCTCCAGTCTTGCACAGTGCAATGAGAAAACATGAAGAGAAGAATCACAATCACACCGACTACACGTTATTCCTGACATCACCAAACTTTTAAGTACTTCACCCAGGGGTGGGAGGAGTACTCTCCAATTTTTTAACCTTACTTTTTTATTATTCTATATACACACATCTTCCATATATTAGAACTGATGCACTCTGCAAGGGAACCATGTTTTCCAATCTCAGTTTAAATTTATTCTTGCCAGAGAGAGCTATAAAGGATACATCAATATATTCACAGGAGGAACAACAGCAACTCAACTTCCTCAGCTTCTTATTTCTGCACACAGGGAATGTACCATCTTTTATAATGTGAAATGGAATGTCTCATGATTTTTCTCAATGCACTTCTAACATACATATGCCTGGAATCTAGGGTTCAATAATGGAAAAGCTCTAGAGAAATGAATTTTTGCAGCTGTAGTCTGCCTGCCATAGCAAAGCCTATATCATTGCTTTCAAATTACAGATAAGGTCAGTGACAATGAATGGTCAAATCACTTTTCAAGACGTTTTGGAAAGCTACATCCAAGGTTGTATTTTCAGGATGGCTTTAAGGTATGGCAGGCAAAGGTTCCAAAGAAAAGGGATGGTTCAGCTGGCTACTCATTCTCACCACCTCTCCTGATGACATCAGGGAAAGATCTGAATGGGAACTAACCCAAAGGAAACAACAGAAATTTCTATTCAGCTGGATTTGTCCCCTGACCTGGTTGATCATATAACCACATCACTACCATTACAAGCTCAGAAGAGGAGGTGAGAACAGGTGAAAATGTAGCCTCAGCCCACTTGCTTGCAGCCTACAATTTACAAATTAATTCAATCTTCAACTGCAGAGACAAAAGAGGTGGATCTGCATTCATGGAGATATTACAGATCCTTTTTTTTTCCAACAAGTAGCTTACCAAGACCCCTGGTATCACGACACTGCAGTACTCATCGTGGAGGCCATGAGTTGCAAACCACTTGTCTCACAAGAAACAGTCACCTGGAAAAAGGAGAGGGAAAGTTTCACGAACAAGAACTCACAGCCAAGCTGTGCACCCCTTCCATGTATTCAACCACAGAAGCAGAGAAATCAAAAGTTGCTCTGAACCACCAACAAGGGGAAGTCTCTGCTCATCCTGGAAAGATTTATCAGCACCCAAGAATCCACCATCAGACTGGAAGACTGAAGATCCATGCTGCCCACGGAGAGGAAATAGGGCAGACTTGCTTTAGCACTCCCATGTTTAGCCAGCTGGATTCCCATGAGCTCATCTCTCTTCAAAGGCTCACCTTCCCCTCACAATGTGCCCAGTAACTCCTGCCAAACCCTTGTGCTTCATATAGGCAACCTCCTCCACAGCTAGACAATGTATAAAAAGAAACATCAAGTATCAGGTAAAGCCAGGCAAATGCATGCAGGGGGAAACCAGGCAGGTTTTAGAAGGAGGAAGCACTATCTACTGCTCTGGGCAGCTCCTACTTCAATCATTGCATGCCCTACAGGATGATGGGAATCCAAAGCAATTTAAGTGCCTGAAAGTTCAGCAATACAAGGAAATGCAGGCTCTGAAGAGCGGCTTACTGGAAAATTTGAGGTTAGTGAAAAAAAAAAAGATCAGTGACCTGCCAGCTTCTCCCTCACCCACTGTGAAAACTGTAGAGGCTGCAAAAACAGCATGAATCCAGACAACACTCACGCTGTCAGGGCCAGCGTGGTATCTCAGAGCTCTCTCAGCTATTTACACAGCATGGACAGCCTTGCAGTTAAAGTACAACTGCAAACTGAAATCACTACCAAAATGTTTCTGTGTAATCCCAATGCATTCTGCTGACCATATCTCCCAACAGAAACACAGGAGCTGGAGGCTCAATTAGTTATGCATTGTGAAAAGCTATGCATATTCTTTTCCCTCCAACATTCTCCAACTATTATCTACTGCAGCTTCACCTTAATAATGTAGCAATGTCCTGCCATGTCATCCACTTTGCAAAACCAAACTACAAAGCTAGTCCCAAACAATGCAGCTACATTCTCCACCCAGTCCAGCCAAATCAAACAATGAAATCATCAGTGATAGACCATCCTTATCTCGCTAAGTCACACCTGCAGACAGAAGCTGAAACAAACACCTATCGCAACAAGCTGCTTCATCCAGTAAAACTCACCACAGCAGCACAATCATCCCTGAATACAATTACCCAGTTATATCTCCTCTCCCCTTTCCCCCACCCCACCCAACAAAACAATACATGCTAAGCCGTGCCAGCGCCAATACTGACACACCTCTATCAAAGCAGGGACAGAAATCACCTTTTCCCTTGAAGAGGAAAGTGTGTGAACACTGGCACACATCAGGATGGAGAGAATCTATCACAAACATTGCTCAGAGCTCTATTCTTTGAAACATTCAATCCCAGTTTGGCAAGAAAAGGACAGCCTTGCAGACCATAGCTCAGCACTGCAAGAGGGGCACCATCCATCTTTTAGGCTACCCAGTTACTGCACTGTAATTCCATTCCCCAGTGTCCCATCTCTGCTGCTCACCTGCACGGGCTTAGCCCTGTCAACACAAGCAGTTTGCTTTACAGTGAATTTAAGAGCAAAAGGCTGAGAGCATGCATACAAAGCAGCTAACACAGAGTAACTAACAAGATGCAAATGCACATCTTAGTTCACCTTTCAGTTAGATATTTTGACCACCCCTATACTTCAACAAACCAGGCACCATATTACTGTACTGCAAACAGAAGGTTTTAAAAAAATTCAAACTAGCTAATTCCTACTTTAAGCTTTAAGATGAAGAAGCTTGATAGTGACAAGTGGTCAAGTACTTGGAGGTGGACAGCATTATGGCTATTCCAGCAGGAACAGCTGCAGTCATCACAGATTCACTTCAGTTTCTTCTCCCTCTTTGAGAAGGAGAATGTGGAGAGATGAAATAAAGGCATACCAAGTAGATAAAAGTATCAGACTTGTGGCCTGACTGTGACATGAAGCATTAAAGGCAAGAAACCTTTCTCTGCATACAAGAAAGAGCACACTGCTATTTTCCTCATGGCCTTTCTGAGACTGTCAGTCTGTGCCGGACTGAGCGTGGTGAGTGCTCAAAGTCAGCATGGAAAGAGAAAAAAGGCTGGAGACCTGCTGCTGCAGGAAACAAATTATAACTTTGAATGCAAGCTGAGCCTGCACCCTGAATTGTACCTGAGACAGTGGAGTGGGTAAGGAAGAAGAGATTGGAATAAAAGAATGCTCAGGGAAGAACAGAAGCTTCAGGAGGAACCAAGAATAGCAGCAGCAGGAGGTATTTCAGCAACTGCTGATCCTGACAGCCACCAGGAAGCAAACTTCTGCAAATGCATCCCAGTGGATTCCCTGTGTGACCTGAGAGGTGGGGCAAGGCAATGAATCAGCACAC
The DNA here is from genome assembly GCA_030060385.1 of Muscicapa striata striata. Lineage (NCBI taxonomy): Eukaryota > Metazoa > Chordata > Aves > Passeriformes > Muscicapidae > Muscicapa > Muscicapa striata. The sequence continues at coordinate 2,690,784 of JAREIS010000058.1, read as the reverse complement.
GTGCTCCTTCAGCACATTTTTACTGGGAAGGGCACCTCCAATTTCTCCGACCCTCATTCAACCACATGAGAGGGAGAATAGCTGCACTGGCAAAGGTGACTCCACTACACCCAAGAGCTACCACTGGTTTTCATCATGTGCTGCACTTACCAGTTTTGTTGAGCATTTGCTTATTTTACACACTTGCAGCTGAGCTGCACGTTACTTTTTAATAAGCTGCTGTTTAATAAAGTACTTGATTACACACCTCATTGATAAGGAGAGTGACTGGGAAACAAGCAGGACACAGGAAGTGTTATTCAAAGCTTTTATTGAGCTGTCAGACTTCCTTAAGATCATGTAAAAGCAAATAGATAAAATGACATGAATATTCTACACCCCATACATCTCTCCATGACACTTGAGGATATAGGGACACAAGACAATTCTATCCCTTGAAGCAGTCCACATTTCTAGATAGGGCTCCCTACCAAGGGCTATTAAATACACCTTTAAATCTGCCTCCTAGCAAAAGCTGTCCTCCTCATCCTTTTCCAGGAACGGATAAAGCACATGCCTGTCACACTACTAGGACTGAATCCATCAGCATTCAAACAGGTCTGTCAAAAATGCAACCTTACCTTCTGCACACCAGCTCTGTACTGGACCCAGGAAAGCAGCTTAAGCCTATCCAACTCTATCCCTTCCAGCACTTGTGATACAGCTGAAAATGAACTACAGGTAAGATATTAACAATATTCAGAAGACAACTTCCCTGTTTCATCCCACCAGGTGTCCATGTGCTCACTGGCACTGGCACAAAGGAGGCAGTGCTGACTGATGGCAAAGGTATAGATAGACTTATGCTTATTGAAATAGATGTGTGTTCATCTTCTGCCAGGTCCCTCTGCCCTTTTTCTTAAACAAGGGCAGAAAATACCTCAGGTACCTTCATACAGGTAACCTGGATACCTAAAGGTAGATAAAGATAAGTTGTTCATCTAAGGTGATTAGACAGAAACTCACAGCCAGTCATCAGTTTCTGATGGCCCTAACTTATCCTGAAACAGTATGGACTTTCCTATGTTTATGTCATAACAATAAAAAAAATGATACACAGAGTTCTCACAATGTCCCAGAGAATTCTGTCTTACCACATCAGAGAAATCACTGCTATTCCAAAGTCTGCACAGCATTATCTCTCTGCTCAGTTTTACAGCAGAAATTACCCTCAATAAACAGAATAATCAAGAGCTTGTAGTAAAATAAGTTTAGGTGACATGAATGTGGGGGCTACACAATCTCCACCAGGCAGCATTGCAATCTCCTCAGGGAAAATACCTTCTTCTGCACGCGGTGTATAAGCACCTCTCAAACTCTAAACGAGTAGGTTATTGCCCACAACTACCTCCAGCCCTGAAGCACAGAAAAAGGGGCTGAGCAAAGACAGACTCACCTAAAATTAGCACCTTGAAGACCAACAGACACAGACAGGGAAGGGTCATGCAAGATTCTATGCCATTACATGGAGAGAAGTTCCCTTGAGCTGCTTCATTTAATGTAAGAATTTAGGACCACAGGATAAGCCTCCCAGAAACTGTAAGGATATTTAATCAGGCCCATGCAAATGCTGTACAATGTGGTCACACAATGCAGCTCTGCTAAGCCTACCTGTGTCTGCCCATCCACATCTCTCAAATAAGACAGTACAGACACCCTTCCTCTATATTTCCCCCCAACCCCTATCATCACACACGTGGACCTTCTACAAAGAATCTCTCCTGAAGTCCAGTAAGTCCAACTTTTTGCTCTCCATCCTTAAAATGAGCAGTGAAGACAATCATTGTCAAAGCACAATATAAACCCAAAAGCTCCGAGAATTAAGTGTTTTATGAGTTTCTCATGTCACTATCCCCTTTTCTGAGAAAATGGTATCTCTAGCAACTATTCTCTTCCTTCTGACAAGTACATGGATAACCAATAGTAGCCATGATATAAAGGCTGTATAAGTAATCAGTCTTTTTAGGTACTTTAAAAATCATTCTAAAATAGTTTTTTGCAACAGACATGTTGCCCGCTACTCTCACAAGCATAACTTTCAAGAGTTGTGAATAACACTAACACTTCTTGTCAAACAGACAACTATATATCCATTAAATTTTATTTTCCGTATATTTAACAACACTTCAGTGCATTACTACTCCAGTGGGGATGCAAGGCTGTCCTAGACAGCTTCTGACTCTGTACAACTCCTTCCCCAAAGTAGTGGAGACAGACACTTATGGACAATGGTGATCAAATTCAAGGTGTACACAGGCAAACACTGAGAGTTTTTCAGTTTCCCATCTGCTATGCTGTAAAAAACTACTTGGTTCACTTGGGACTGGAACAAGCTTTTGGCAGATTCTGACACAGTTCCAGAAATCAGTCTGGGGAAAAAGCCAAAAGAAAAATTCTTTTTAAAACCCCTCAAAGCGTAAGCTACAACTATCTGCTTCTGTACAGGAACACTGTGAACACCTGCCCTCGGTGTTGCTGCCATTTCAGCTTCCCCAGCAGCAGTGGCGCTGGCAGGCGCGGCTCAGCCGGGGTGTCGGGGACGCCGTCGCACACCCTGTCACGACACGGCGCTGACCTCAGCTCAGCCTGGCGCGCTCCAGCGCAGCTGCCAGCATCGCTGCAGCTCCACCTGTTAGCAGTGCTGGCAGCAGCCTATGGACTTTACAAGTGCAGTTTGCAGCTCCCTACGTGGAGCGACGCTTACCTGAGCAACAGGCGGGCTGCCATGGAGTTCCAGCTATTGTTAACACTGATAAACATCAAAAGCTTGAGCAATAAGGGATTTTTCAAGAAACATTTTAACACTATTTCCCTAATATATGACAGGCTTCTGGAGCTTTCCATATCATGTTAGCAGTTAGTAGCCTTAGCATCAGCCAGCATTGCATGCAGGAGTCCAGTGGGTAATGAGAGTTCTCCATGGCCTGCTTTCATAGCTTTGGCTTCTTTCAAAACTTCATTTACTTTTCAGGAGTTAGGAGAAGCCACAGGCAATCTCTTTCCCCTTACTTCTCTGGGTTTATTTTTTCAAAAATTTAAATAGGGACATCAGCATGAACAACCATAGGTAAAAGACACCTGTGTCGAGCTTGCCAGCAGCCCATTCTCTAGGAACTAATCTGTGGAAAGGGGCTGGGGGAAAATATGCTGAAATACTGGATGGGGAGACAGGAGCAAGGAGACAGCACTTTGTTCTTCTATTAACACCACAGTGCTTAAACAAAAGGCTTGGGAGAAACAAGTCACCAATCAGTTCAGCATGGAAAAAAACCCAAGTGCTTTTTCCTTCCCTTTCGGCATCCATTCAACAGGCTTCCAGAATGAAAGATAAGAAGCAATCCTCAGGCTTAATTTCTGGGGCTGCAATCTTGTCAGTTTTCATAAGCTAAGTGGGGCTGGGATGGGTCAGTACAGGACAGAGCTCCTCTGAGAAAAACCCAGTGCTACAGCAAGCAGCAATTCCCCACTCTGCTGCAAGGGGACACAACACACGACACCAGTTGGAATTTCTGGGGGCAAGCCATACACCTTCTTTCATGTTAACCTTCACCTTTACAGCTCTCTGGTCTCTCTCCTCCCAAATATGCACTTTTCCAAGGCTCCCTTGAGCATCACTACCTTCCAGCAGTGCCTGCCAGACCAGTTTTCATCCCGGACTGTCACCATCAGCCATCCCTCTGCTCTGCTCCTTTGCACAAGCCCTCCTGCTGTTCTCAGGCACCTGAGGAGCTCAACACCACAAACACGGCATTCCCACCGGAGCAGAGCTGAAGTTACTACATCCCCTACAGCTTGCTGCTGGGTAAAATGTGTGCCAAGGTGTGCTGAACCTCTAATTACTTTGCTTTTAGACCTACATTAGGCATGTGAGAGGCAGCATGACCCTCAGTGACATAGTGCAGTGATTTCATACTGGCTTCCCCATCGTTAAATGCAGGCTCTTCCACATAGCAATGACTCTTCTAAGAAGCAAGGCACTTCAAAGAACTCCAGCAAGCAAAAACTGCATGTACACAGTACTCCACGATGCTACATGATTATATCAAAGCTGCTGGGATGAAAAACTGACATTTGATAAATAACATGAGGTCACCTCAAAGATCTCAGAACACTGCACGTAAAAACGTTATTTTGACAAGAAATTAAGCAATTGTATAATCAGGTCTATTATCAAACCTACTGCTTTGACACGATCTTATAAAAGTATCAGGAGCATGCAATTCCAATTGCTGCAGGATCCTCCCTCACTCAACACAAGATGTAGGCATTTAATATTCCTCTAGTTAGCCACGCATGTACAGCACAGCCTAACGCACTTCAAAGTATTTACTGTGCTCTATAAACACAGCGCTATTTTCAAAGCCTCATAACTGTCAAATCAAAGCTGGCTTTCACTAAAGCATTCAGAAGCATTTCTGCTGGATGGTGGCTATTTGCCTGACAGTTTCAACCTTCTATCCCCCAACCAGAAGAAGGTTAATTTTTTTTTGTATATATGCATATATATAAAAAAATATTATTTTCAAGAGGCAGAAGAAAGCGTTTTCTTGCTAACGAGCTGTCAAATAATTTTTGACCTGAAGTTTCTTATTTTTTTTCCTCATACATACATATAAAATGTGGTGGAAAACTTCTATTCCACCAGCAAAAGCCCTGAAAAGAGTTTTTCCATACACAGGACTGCCTCAACTGTGCATTGTACCAGCTGTCCCTGTTGAGGCTGTGGCTGCTCACCTCAACAGGCTACAGCTTGGTTTTATATTACACTGCAAATACGTTTCTAATCAATCCTCAAACAAATCCAGATTGGTACATAGATAAAACATTGCCGTTTCACAGGCAGTGGAACAGTGATATCAAGACACCTGAAGAAGTCAGTTTAGTAAAATGCAGAAAGCAGAGCTCAAAGCAATCTGAAAAATCACCTGCATAGCTCGATCTTACCCGGTGTTATTATCAGTGAGCCACTACACCAGAATTTTTGTTTAGGTCTTCACAACTCTGCCCACACTGCAAAGGTGGCAAAGACAGCTTGACACAACATACACAGGCAGACTCAGAGACTTAAAGCAATTTGTAGACCGTAAGTAACATGGTCAAATAGATAAATCACAGGCACATTAAGAGGCAAGCTCTGTTCTCAAGTTCGCCACCAAATCCAAGCAACCCTAGTTTTAAAAGGGCCCATGGGCCCCAGCCACCCTGCTGATAAGGTAAAACAGATATCTGCACCCTTTGTTCAGAAGGCAGAGAGGACAACCACAGGCACACGGAGACCATCCAGTGACAAGGTGGGTCAATGATTTAAAGCTCTCTTGCTCTGCTACTAGGCAGGCAGAGCCCCACCAGAAAGCCAAGGAGGAAAAACACAGCGGTGCTGCTTTCTTAAGAGGCCAAAGAGCCATGAAAACAAGACACCCAGCTCAGAGTAACTGCCAGTGCTAGGAGTTGAACAGGCAGCTCTGTGGCTGTCTGTGTCTGAACAACTGCTCTGGACTCAATACAGAAAACAGCAAGCTCTCCCTCGATTCCATATGCAGCTAAATTATTGTGTATATCATCCACTCTTTATGCCATCAACTGTACCACTAAGGAGCACTCAAAACCAGCACAGTTTTCAAGACTACAGCACCCAATTTTCAGTGAAATCTCAGAGGACATTTCTCCATCTTTCTTTGTTGAAAGAAATCATGTCAGTAGTAAAAGGCACTTTCTTTTTTTCTTCCTGCAAAAGGATTTCATTGATTCTGCCAAGGTTTTAAAAACAAACAGGCCAACCACCTTACAGTTCCACTACTCATCTCCCTTCCCTATTCCACAAGCATCTTCTTGGAGGCCAAACAAGGAAAATCTCACTTCTGCTTTTAAGCTTTTAAGTCTGTCTGAAAAAAAGGGATCTCTCTAAAGAGATAACATTAATTCTTCAGATATAGTTAACTGCAATTTCATAACAGTATTTAAAATAAATTCAATTAGTGTTGTCAAAGTATATCAAAACCAGAGTGCTCAGATTCAACTCTGAAAAGAATAGGCAAGAACAACCCAAAGAGTAGGAATAAAGAAAATGTAAAAAGTTGTGAAGCAGCAGTTCACTTCACGACAGCCACGGTTTAGTAACTCAGACCAGATTTCAGGATGGTTCCAACCAGAAGCCTATGGCACATCTATCCATTGGTTCTCCATCAAGTTTCTAGAGAGGAGTGTGAGAACCCTGCAGCAAACCCAGGCACAACAGGCTATTTCATCCCTCCCTTTCTCAATATAGAAGCACAACTGCTAGAGCAAAATAAAAAAAGAAGGTTTAGACCACAGGCTTAATACCTCTTCCAAAATTTCTACTGTCACTGATTATGATAATTGAATATTCTTCATATTCTTAAAGACATCTGATGCTTTTTAACTCTTGTTGAATTCTTGCTCCTCAGCAAGATTCTCACAGCATGAGTTTCACTGCTTAATTGCAACCATACTAAATAGTCTATCGTCAATTTACAGTACATGTTCTGTATCATCAGAAAGTCCTGAGACAGCAGAAACTCTTCCATAGCAGAGCCACCACACTCTTCTGTTGGCCCTGCTTAAAGCTTCTTAAAGAGGACTTCTCTTTTGATACCTTGCATATATGTTAAGAGATGCTTTTTGGCAAAAAGAACAAGGTAAGCTGGAGGAAACTGTTCTCAGGCAAGGGAAGCTGTAACAAACAGGTGTAAAAAACATTTAGCAAGCTTAGCAGACTCTTAAGGGTATAGTTAGATGAGCATTCCTTTTGGCAGCAATGCCAGCTCAGAGAACTGCTGCTACCAATATTTACTCCCACCCCTGCATCCACACTGTCTGATGTGCCTGTGGCCAAACAGCAAACCAGTTTGGCAAACTGATGCAGACTAAGTATCACCACTTCTTTGCCAGGCTACTTCTAATGCAGATCAGCTCCCTGATGCGTTCCAGCATCCAGCTGCTCCAACAGCAGCACCAGCACACACAGTGGGGTGCTGCAGAGTCAAAACAGATGAGCACCAAGGACTCTTCAAAACCCATCTCTAGCACTGAAGGAAGCACTCGCAGGAATAGGAACAGAGGGCAGCTCGCCCCACAGGTAAGGGTGCAATCACAAAGCACAACCCTGCTTCCTCAAAAATACAAATCAAAAGTTAACACTGGAACAGCTCACTTGGATTCAGCACTTTAAATGTCACCTATTGTTGCTAACCAGCGTTTATGAGCCTGCATGGTCTTAAAGGCAACCCTTCAGGGATTTCCCAACAGATCGATTTTTTTTTTTTTTTTTGGTTCAAGTTCTTCTAGATTATCTGGACTTCCTAATTGTGAATAAAGTTCCTGTTCTTCTGGACTTGTATAGTCTCTACTACAAAGGACGTCAAGCTCCAAAACAATTAAACTTTTAAAGCAGAAAAAAAAAAACTAACAGACAAGTAAGGGTACAGAGGGGAAAACTCTTTTAAATTAAATAGGTAGAGCAGTGCTTGAACAAAATTCAGCAATGAAATTGCCTTCCATTCACAAATTGCTCTGAAAAACTGAGTTAACACCTTTATTTTGCCAGCAGGAAGACTAGAGGGACTCCAGCAGAGCTTGTAAGCAGGAAATCCAAGCCCACAGCAAAACTTGATGGGTTAAAGGACTTCATATCTATGTAAACAGACCACAGGCCTTAGGGAGGCACAGAGATTTCTGTGAAGTCCAAGGCCACACAAACGAGTTAGAAGGATTTTATGAAGGCTGCCTGCATTGCTATGAAGAAATCCTGACAAACTTCTACAAAGCAGAAGAGAAAAAAAGCCCTGCAAGATAGCACAGCTCACATTTAAGATAGGAATTAATTTGAATACTGACTTGAGTGTCATTGCTTCACAGGATAAAGTTGTTGTTGCTGTTTGGGGTTGGGGTTTTTTCCTATTGAATTTACAAAAGACCAGCAAAATTCCAAAGCCATAGGCACAGTTTGTGAGGCAAGAGAATTGACACAGCATGTCAAGAACCCAGAGGAAAAAAACAACATCTAGGAAGAAATGTGTAGAAATAGGCATGGGAAGTCAGTGTGCTGCCGAGTAGCAAGCCTTTGAATAGCTGGGAAATATGGATCAAAGGTACTCCATTCTTATCCACATCAAACATATAAACTGCTCAGAAAAGCTGTAGTATATGAATATTTTAGCCTTGTGGCTTACAGTCACCTCAGCTTCTATATTTGGATATTTGGTGACAAATGCAGTTTGGCTGTGGACTAACCCTAACTGAAAACAATCCAAGCACATGAACTGTAAAGATGAAATGCAAGATGGGGGGAAGGAGGGGGAAAGCACAGAGAAGAAAGAGTCCACACCCTTTGTATTCATAATATCCAGAAGAGATCTGCAAAGTTTCTGGTTGTATAACCAGAAACCTATTTATTTTCTTTCACATTAAAATTCAGGTCCTGCCTAGCTTAGAAGATTATGTTGACCAATAAACAAATTAACTGATCACAAGAGAGAAAAGCAAAATACCACCCCAAAACAAACAAGAAAAAAAACCCTAGCATACAAAAAGATGGTCACAACAGTATCATCATAGTCCAGCTACTCCCACACACCAGAGCAAATCACAGCTTCTCCCAGAACATCTCCAGACATCCAGGAGCTAAATAATCTGTATTGGGAAAACTACACTGGAAAGCCATGAACAGAACTTTTACCAAACACTGCAAAAACTAAGTGCAAAGGCACAAAAATACATCCCCAAAAGAATTTATCACGTTAACCTGACCAAAGATGAGCAGCTGAATGGGAGGGTGACTTACACAAAAACTTGTTTAGGGTGGGTTTTTTTTTTGCTTGGTTTTGTTCACACTTATTTAACGTCAATGATTGATTAACATTTTGGATAAAGGAGGTCTTTGTTAGTGATTCAGCATCTCCACCCCTTCAATTAAGGTGTTAAGAGTTCACACAAGTGCAGTGAGACCCAAGATCCCCAGACCCCTTTCCACAACAAAATACCGACCTCCCCCCCCAAAAAAAAAAAAAAAAAAAAAATTAAAACAAAACAAAAACAAAAAAAAACAAAAACCACACTCGCCCCACTGAGAAAATTCCAAAATCCCAAAACTAACATCGTTGCTAACTCCAAGTCAAAAAAAGAAAGATGCCTTTCTTTTGTTGTTTGAGGAGAGGCCAGCAAGGGAAACAGGGAAAGAATATGAGCCCTTGAGCCATTTTTATGCACTGAGTAAGAAAAAAAGGACACATTCATTAAAAATAATCTCTTCGGAGATCACTGTAAAAAGAAAAAAAAAATCCACACTGCATTACAGAGCCATCATGCCAACTTGTCCAAAATGGCTATAAAACATCAGGAAAACAACCCCTGCAGTTCAGGCAAGAAAACAGATCCCTGTGCCATGGGATGCAGGCATGTGCACGGCTGCAAGCACAGCTCCTCTGCCGTGAGATGGACACAAAACGACTCTGTGTGTGTGCCCCTGACCAAGTTCCCCAGTTCCACACCTGTAACACCCCACTTCAGCCAGAAATTGGCCATTACAGACCTCATAGGAAGCAGGAGAGATAAACAAAAAGAAGTGGGAATAAAACTGTTTAAGTATGTTAATTCTTTCATTTGATTTCGCATAATGCCTTGCCTAGCTTTCCAACGGTTGCTATTGTAATATCTCAAGCAATCACTGACCAAATAATCCAACAAAACAGAGGAAAAAAAATCTGCATTACTTTTTTGCCTCATGCTTTTAAAGCTTGATACATTTAAGGATGCTTCAGAGCATCCTATGTCTGTGTGGGCTTTTCACAGAGAAATCAAGGACAAAATACTTTCAAGGAAAATAAAAATGTAACTGGAACCCTAAAAACAGAGCTGTCTCCCCCGCTTCCTCCAACTGTGTTTTGACAGAAAAGCAACCAGTCACCAACAAGGAGGCTTAAGGAGACAAACTTGGTTTGGCACAATCCTTTCTTCTCTGCCCAGACCAAGGAGAAGGTGTTACTTTATCAAGTAAGGTCTAGCAGGTAAGACTTGATGTTCCTCTCCCAAAAGTGAGGTTCATGGTTATTTCCTGACCAGCTTCAGAGTCCATGTTAAGTTTGGCATCTGAAGAATAAAAGCATCTTCCCTTTCACCTTGGTGGGCTTAGAATCACTCCACAACCAGCTCCCATCTGACACTTACTTCATTCTTTCCTTGCTGCATAACAATTTTCTGATTTTTCATGTAGTTTACTATTAAACCACTAATCATGTAATCATTCCACCTTAATATTTTACACCCAAATAGCAACCCACAATTGACTGTCACATCAGATTCTTCCCATCTGTCTTCTCATGCTTTGTCTACCTTCCTTGAGTAAAATCCACCTTCCACATCCATCCTCAGAGGCCTTTTTAGACCCATCACCCCCACAGAGAACTTGGGGGACATGGAGCTGAACAACAGAAATACAGGGCTGTCTCTCATCCTGGAAGTGGAGCCTTGCTGCCCTACATGCATCTATCTGTCTGTCCCCCCATTTCCCTAAGCATTTGGGGTCTCCACTGTCCATTTTTTTTTTCTCATCAGCCAACCCTTAACCTCATGAAACTTCAGATTTAGCCTCTCAGCCCCCTTTGCAGCCAGCCAGAACACAGACTCCCTCTCATGCATACACACACAGAGCCTCTCCTCCACCTAGTAGGAATCCTTCCAAACAAACACATTTCCCCTGCCTTGACAGATACTGCTCTTCCCCACAATCCCCATATACAAGATCCCCTCCCACACTTAGTACCCCACCTACAGTGTGATACTAACAGCTTCCCTGGATTCCTTCTCCCCTGATCTATCTACACTGCCTCCCAGCTCTGGAGCCCTACAATTTCCCTCATGACCATGCACACCACCTCCCTCATGCTGAAAGCACTTCCTACCCAATATTCTGGCTCCCAGTGCTTCCCCTATCCTACTCCCATATCTCTTTCTAACAATGACTCAAGTCCCAACTCCTCACATGCTCCCCTTAATGTACCACTCTCTCCAGCAAACCTCATACTCATTTCTTCATCCACCTCTCCACATTTTTTCCTGCAGATGCCCATTTCAGTACTTCCTGCACCACAGCCCCCCATCCCTTCCTCACAGCATGTCCCAGGTGATCTAATATCCCACACAGCATCTCCCACCCTCTCACTGCATGTTTCACTTTGTATCCCACTCCCTACATCCCTACTGTGGATCTCTGTGCCCCAGCCCCTCACTTCAGCTCAACCACAGAGTTCCCACCCTGCTTTTACACCAGCTTTCTTCTCCGAGGACAGTCTTTACTCCCAATTCAACAGCCCCTCCCATCCTATGTCCCAGCTCCTCACTGAGATTGGAATCTCTAGTCTATTCACCACTGTCCCCTTCTACAGCATGGCCCGAAGGCACATCCACACAGCTCAGGGCAGCACAGATCACCCCAGGGCTGCACCCCACAGCTCTCCATACACAGCACAGCCCCAGTGCCCCCAGCACAACCCAGAGCAGCTCCCATACACCTCCACACAGCAGAGCTCCAGCATCCCCCGCACCAGCGAGCATCCCACACATCCCTCCACCCTTGGAGCACCCCATGCACCACACTGCAACCCGGGACAGCCACACTGCAGCCGGGACTGCAGCCCACACATCCCCTATGGCATCCCATACATTCCTCCATATACCACAGCCCCCGGGGCATCCCCGGCACCACAACGCGAGGCACAGCATTCCATGTGCGGCTCCATGCAACCTCCCAGTGCACCCCAAAGCACCCCACACATCCCAAGGAGCACAGCTCCCCAAGTATTCCCTATGCCTCACACATCCCTCCATGGGGCACAGCTCCTGGATCATCCCCTGCTCCAAACACATCCCTCCATGGAGCACATCCTGCAGGTATCCCCTGCTCCAAACACATCCCTCCATGGGGCACAGCTCCTGGATCATCCCCTGCTCCCAACACATCCCTCCATGGAGCACATCCTCCTGGAGCATCCCCTGCTCCCAACACATCCCTCCATGGAGCACATCCTGCTGGTATCCCCTGCTCCACATCCTCCATGGGGCACAGCTCCTGGATCATCCCTCCATGGAGCACATCCTGCAGGTATCCCCTGCTCCCAACACATCCCTCCATGGAGCACATCCTGGAGCATCCCCTGCTCCCAACACATCCCTCCATGGAGCACGTCCTCTTGGAGCATCCCCTGCTCCCAACACATCCCTCCATGGAGCACATCCTGGAGGTATCCCCTGCTCCCCACACATCCCCCCACGGAGCACAGCTCCCGGAGCATCCCCTGCTCCCAACGCATCCCTCCATGGAGCACATCCTGGAGGTATCCCCTGCTCCCCACACACACCCCACGGAGCAAAGCTCCCGGAGCATCCGCTGCTCCTCACACACCCCTCCATGGATCACAGCCCCTCAGGCACCCCCCGCAACCCCTGCGCTCCCCTCGCCGCCTCCTTTGGGGCACCCCCGGGACCCCCCCAACTCCCGGACTCGAGGCGGGCGGTGCGGGCGGCGGTGCCCGGTGCCCGCCCCGCACTCACCGCGCTCAGCCAGAGGGAGGGGACTGCGGCCCTACCCCTTCGCCGCACGGTGGTACCAGCCGAGCTCTTAAAGAGACAGGCTCCCCTCGGCCTCGCGGCCCCGCCCCTTCGTTAGCTTAGCCCGGCCCCCGCCCCGCGGCGGCCACGCCCCCTCCTCCCCTTTTAAAGAGACCACGCGCCCGGGGCTCTTCTTAAAGGGGCCGCCTTCCCCCCGCCCCCCCTGCGCCCCAAACTCCTCTCTGCGGAGTCGGGGCACTGAGAGCCGCCCTCACTGCCCCGGTTCCCCGGGCGGCGGGAAGGGCGCTCCCGGTGCTCCCAGCGCCCGCCAGGTACCGCAAGGGAGGCGCCCCCGGTGGGGCCGGGGAGGGGCCCTCGCGCTCCCCCTGAGGCGGCGCGCGCGGGGGGCCCGCCCCCACCCTGTGCCCCCCCCTATGGCAGCACCCCCTTAACGGAAACGGCGCGCGGGGCCCCTGAGGGGCCGCGGGACCAGGGATGCGGGGTGCGGGATGTGGGATATGGGATGACGCCGCCCGGCCCCACGCTGCCGCCCTGCCCGCTCTCTCCGGCACCCGCCTGCCAGGCCCACCCTGCCTCAGCCTCGCTGTCCCCCCGCGATGGGGACCGGGAATCGCCCCCAGCCCGACGGCACGGCCCGGACGAGCTGCTGGACCGGCGCAGAGCGGCCCGGGCCGCTGGCACATGTCCCTTGCACACGTTTCTGAGGAAGGCGGGATGAGAGCGGGGGAATTGGCGGAGCAGAAGCGCGTCCCTCCTCCCCGGGGGCTGAGCACCCCGACTGCCCACCCGCCGAGTGACCCGAGGGCTTTCTTCTGATGAGGGAAAGCGCCGGGATAAGCAGCAGCTTGGAACTGAACAGGGAGGGACCACGCAGTAATGACAAACAGACACAACCTATCAACTCCGAAAAATACTCAAGGGCCCCATCCTGGACAAATGCTCCGTGTTTGGGGATTAGGCATCAGTGTAGTTTGGTTTCAAACTGGCAGTGAAGAGTTTTGAAGATTTGTAGCAATCCCCCGCCCTTTTCAGGCTGAGACTTACTCTGTGAAAAGACGGCTTTCAACATCCACTAATCCTTCTCCTTCACCTCCACAAAATGTTCTTAAAATGGGCGATCTCGTGGCTGTAAGGAAGAGGTTTCCAAGCCACCGGTGGCACATCGATGCAGCCGAACAGAGAAAGTCAGCGGATCAGTTTTGCTTATCCCCGCTGCCTGAATAACCTGTTTAGCCAATACAACATCAGTGAACAGAAATGCAGTGTCCTCCCTCCCCCTTTATCCTCAAACGACCCATTCTTTGTTCAACTCCCATCTTGTCCAACTCCCACTTTTAAGTAACTCAAGTCTTTGGAAGAAGACCCTTTTAGCGCAACATTCACGCTGGGCGTTGCTCTTGGCCGATAAAACCATCTCCTCTCTTTGCTCAGCCCTCAATCCCTTTTTCTCTTTTTGTTCCTCTCTTCTCCCCTAGTCCTTGCCCCCTTGCAAACATTGTTAAAGAACTCTTTACAGCTTCCTGAGCAGTGCAACAGTAGCTAATTATCACATCTTACCCCAAATAGATACTCTTCCTCCAGGAAAATACTTCTTAGCAGTGAGGTTTCAGTCCCTTGTCATTTGCAGACCACAAACCCGAAGCATTTCTGGCGGACAAACAGACTTTGAGCCCACTGACACCTTTTCTAGATAAATCCCTGGGGCTACAAGTTCCCAGGATCCAGGACCCGAAGGTGGAAATCTTTGGTCTCTGACAAGTCTTTCCACCCACTGACGCCAGCCCCACCTGCATCTTTCCAGTGATCATCGCGGCCGGCACCTTCTACAGCTGAAGTGTGGGAACTAACACTCGAACCACCACCTTTGCTGCCATCGGTTCCACACGCTCCTCCACCTGGTGTTCAAACCTTGCCCATTTTTACATTGATACGGGTCTCTTTTAACGCAACACCTGCAAGTCCTCCTGTCCTTCACGCATCCCACCACGCTGGCCAGGCAGCCCAGCATGGTGTAAGGAAGAGAATGTACCTCACACTGCTTCCTACAGAAGATCCAGTCCCACTCTCACTGACACCAGGAACCCATCGCGGTTTGCTTAATGGGAAGTTGTTTGCCCTGGGCAGTAGAGGCTGGGATTTTTCTAAGGAGCCTAAGGAAGCCAGGCACCCAACTTCCCTTTTCCAAAGGTACCTTTGAAAATCCTACCCTTGTGCCTCAATCCTGACAGCAGCGATAAAATACGAGGAGTTAGCGAACTGCCTTTTTTGTTCTCCTCCCTCCTCTGACCCAGTACTTCGCTGTCTTGTCCCTTTAGGAGTTAGACGGGGGAAAACGAGCACAAAACGCTACCAGTTTGCAGATGCTGTGGTTCCTCTGACTCCCCTCCCATCCCCCCGACCCCATCCCCCCACATTTCAAGCAGTTATAAATGACTGTGCAACTCTGCAGGCAGCGGTCTCAAATAACCACACCAAGCCTCTCCCCTCCAACGGCTTTAAGTCTCTTCCTTCCTCTCTTTGGGGCTCCCGAGAGCTGCGATCAAGGTGCTTTGCTTCACTTCCAAGAGTTAAGTTGCTACTTCACCCACCACCTTTGGGAATCCGCCACAGCAGTGAATTCCCAAGGCTGTCCTTGAAGGGTTTTACCATGGGAACTGACAACAACAGGCTCCCAAACGCTCCTAACTGCAAAGACAGGTTGTAACTCAGGATTTCAGGTAGCAGAGCCCCAGATGGTGGGACTGTCCCCACCAACCTCGAGAACAGCCCCCTGTATTGGGGCCTTGCCCTCCCTTGGCCAAGCCCATAAAAGCTGCCCCAGAGAAACCAGCTGTCCTGACTCTTTAGAGCACTCCGGCAAATCCAAGAACATCTTGGAAGCATTACAGCTCTCACCACACTGTGTACGCTTTCCTCACAACTCCCTGTCTGCAGCGAGGGCAGGAGATCAGCCCGTCTATTCAAAAGCAGGGCCCTCTTCCATTAGAGCAAACCAAGCCTAAGGAAAGTTGCCACAGGAGCTCGGGTTCTGCGGAGCAGACAGATCAGATGAGATAGCCCAGCCAGCAAAATACATTTGCATGACACTTTCTGTACATGGTGCAGAGCATGGCACACCCCGATCACAGCTTTTATTCTCTTCAAGGGCCTGGCCCTGCAAACACTTAATTTTACATGTGTAAGTAGAGTCCCACTGAAGCACAATGGAGCTACTCATGCAAATAACATTGAGAGCGTGTAGGGCTGTGGCTCTGTTTCACTGTTCCATCTGCATCAGACCCAGTTTTAGAGGATCTTGCCATGCCCTCTCAGTTATTGCCGCTCACTTGTGCCAGTTAAACTATTTATGTAGCTACACGCATAGGTGAGCTGTTTAAATGATCCAACTATTTTTTTTTTTTTTTTAAAGCCCTACTAAAAAGAACAAATCCTTAACACCAGAGCACCTCTGATGTAGATTTCATATCCACAAGCAGCTGAACTGGCACAACTGGAGGAGGTGGAAACATCTGAGAAACAGGAACTTTTGAAGATGGGACTGAGGGAAGGTGAAATGGAGACATGGATCCTTAGTGTATAAAGGTTGGAGACATTACCCTTTTCTGAAGTCACACCCTACTCCTGACTACTGACTGTCTGACTGAAGTGGAGCCTTCTCCAACCACACACACAGTCATTCCACATGAAACACTTTGACCTCAAATACAACAGTAGATTGGGCCTCTTCAATCAATAATGTTTAAAAAAACTTTACCTCAAGGAAAACTGTCAGCAGTAAGAAGAATCTGCCAACAGTCCCTATACCCAGGATCAGTGATGGGCACTCCTCCTTGGATGCCAACACCATGCAGCCAGTGCTGCTTCTGTACTCAAGGGTTCCCTTGCTATTAGCTTTGACATGGCACATTTGGGCCATGCAAAGTGTTCCCTACAATTTTTGTTTTGTTTTTGGTTTTTTTTTTTTAGTTCATGGGCTATTCTATCTCTAGCAACTCTGTGCTGCAATTGCATCACATATTTCCTGTCTGCCGAGGCAAGATTCCCCTCTTTCAGTGTGATTATAACCTTCCAGCAGGGAAGCTCTACTAACTCCTTAAGAGCTTTGCTCTCTTCACTGCTTCCCGACCTGCATTCGTGTACACCTGCACAAAGTGGGTGTAAAACACCATCACTGTTGGAAATGAAGAGCACACACCATTAAGAGGATATTTTGCTTTGTTTGTTTGCTTTAGGTTTGGCGGTTTTTTGCCCTCTTTTGTGCTCCCGTGTAAATGATCAGAGGAGCTGTGGGACAAGAGAGATCAGTCTCTATGAAACCATTTTCTTACAGGCTTTGAGGTTTACACTGCTGCATGCTCTAATGAGCCTTCTCGAAAGGAAACAACCCATTCCTGTAAGGAATCCAGGTGATTATGGTTTGCATACCTCCGTTGAGCTCTCTGCATGGGCACAGGGGAGTTGCCTTCATGAATCTTGATGCAGGATGAAGTCTAAAGCTGGACAGTGTGAAAGAAATGGGAAAAGACCACAGGGAGGGGTAGTTTAACATCCATTGTTAACTTGGAAAAAAACCTTCTTTCAGAAAGTCTTTTATTTATTGTAAATAATTTCTAAAAGATTAGGAAATCAAGCCTGGGGGAGGGGGAGAGATTGTTGTGGCTTTCTTCCTTGTTCAGTTTCTTTTAGTATTAGACATTAACCCAAGTATCCTCAGTTTTACTGAGCCTCTGTCCTACAAACCACCAGAGAATATTTTTAACATCCTTTGGGTGAACAGTCCCTCTGCATCCCATCGTGGGTGGGACTTCACAGCCTCCCAGAGGAGGGAAATGCCTCTCTATCCATACCAATGTCAATATCCACATGCAGTCACACACATCCTCCCAAAACACACACACACATGCAAACCCCACCTCTGTCCCCACTGCTGGTGAAAAAACAACCTGTAAGTCACCTACAGCAATGACTACTGCCTGACTGGCTGCACAGGGCATGGAGTGCTGGGAACAAGACTGGTTGATGAATCTGACCAGCACTGGCTGCTCATCACCCCAAGGCAACAGTGTGCAGATGATGGCAAATTCACCTGGGCAAGAAAGGCTCTGCTCTCACTTTCCTGTCTGCACTGAAAAGAGAGAAACAGTTGATGTTGTATTTTCCTATTCATACAAACACCCAAACAATCCAAGCCTTAATCAGGTTTGAGCTGGAACACGGGACAGTGGTTAAAATATTCTTCTGGACATCCAGAGAGACTTATAGTTGATCTGCTCCACTTGAAGACATTATCTCACATCAAAAACTCTGGTGTGATGAACAAATCCCGTGTATTAAAACATTCCAGTTGCAGGATGCTCTTTCCCTATTTAGAAAGTCTTTTCTCAAGCAATAAATAAGCAGGTATAAGGCAAATATTGTGCAGCCATAGAGATAAATGCTCAGCTCTATCTCCTATGATTAAAAAAAAAAAAGAAGGGGAAGAAAAAGAGGGAGAGAACAGATACTGATTCAGAAGGCAAATCAGGTAAACAGAATCTGGGGAAGCATATGCTCATGCAACACATGAAAAATATGAATTCATACCAAACAAAGGTGGGAAATTTTGGCACAGAGAAGACTTCAGAACCAATGATTTCCCAGGAATACTGCTTCCACCACACTGTCCCCATGCTTCAAAGGGAACTGTCTAACACTCACTGAGTACTGTGGTGCTGCCAGGAGAATTCGTCTGTGGAACTGCCTGACCCTTGAGCCTTTTAAGATTCTCAGCCATGACTTTACACTCCTTTAGTATGTGTATGGCCATCTTTGACATCAGTGAGAACAGACATGGCAGCAGCTTGCAAAATTGCCAAACTCAAGTCCTGCTTCCCTTCAGCCACCTGCTGAGCCTGGTACAAGCCACCAAGCCCCCTTACACAGCCACGTTCTCTGTGCTGCCTGCCCACAGTGGCGGGGCGCACATGTGCACCTTCATGGTGCAAAACTGAGCAAACAAAATTTCATTCCCAAAGCAACATTTCTGAGAAAGCCATGAGCAGATGAAGAAAGCACCTCTCATTGGAAGCATCCTTCTCAGAGGATAAATAGGAGGCTAAGTCTGCCCTCAGACAGACAGAAGAAGTCATCTGTCGCCAACACATACAACAGCTCTCCCAGCATAACGGGCTTTTTGTGCCTTCCAGCACTGCTCCTCCAGCATCCAGCTGCTCAGGGTACCCGCCTGCTGCACAACAGGCCAGCAACACGGACAGATTCTACTCATGCTGCCCTTACAGTCAGCACAGAGTTGTCTGAGGGTAACATTTTGCTCACATCGCTCTTTCAAGGCTACAAAAAAACAAAAACAACTTCAGCATAAATTCCCCTCTAGACTGTGCACAAAGAAACCAAGCCCCCACTGTACCACAGACTGGCCCATTAAAGCGAATGGTTAAATTCTTGCTATGAAAAAGTAGGCGTTGTTGTCTGTTTTGCAAGGCAGAAATCAATATTCCCGCCTCCTCTCCTTCTGCTATTTCACCTTGAGATACTCATGCTCAGTTAGATGAGATCTGAGTCTTACTCACTGTTATTGCAACTTTTCTCTCTCCAGCATTTCACAGGGTCACAGGCGTTCTTGGAGTCCTAACCTGCCTGTAATTTACCACTAAACTGATCACCGCTGGTGACTGAAGTAGTCACTGAATTTCCTCCCAAATCACACCACTGCAGCCATTTCTAACTATTTATCTACACCCTCTATCCCCATCATTTTCCTCCCTGTGTCCTCCAATAACAACCCTCTTTCTGCCACAGCCTGTCTCTTCTCCGGACCCCTATAATTCACTCCCTGGTGCTAGCCTCTCCTGTACTGTGGCCATCTTATAAAAATGGTGTTTTACTGTGAAATGCCCCTTCTGATTTCACTCTCCCTCGAATCTAACTGTGGCGGGTATCATGGTCAAGTCTATAAATTTGGGGAGTGGGTGGCTGGACAAGGGGGAAAGGACCTGTGTGACTGATGCTCAGCCCAGCAAGCCTGCAGCAATGTTGGCTGGGGAGAGAGGCAGGGGAAGATAAGCCAGTACCATACCTCAACAGCTGCTCCTTCAACCAGGTTTCCCTGCGGCAGTTCAGATCCAGGGCCTGGACCGATTCCCACAGATCAGGTAGCAATAATGCCAGGCTGACTGGGCTGTTTTGATGAGTCCTCTTGGATGCAGCTCTGCCTACAATCATGCCTGCCTCTGTCACCTAAGGATTAGACAACTGCAATATGGTCTGTTTGGCACCATGCTTTAAATCCATTCATAAACTGAAGGCAGTGCAGAATTCAGCGCTCAGTTAGATAAGCCATGTCTCTCACCCACGATCATTCTCACATTTGTGCTCCATTTTAATGCCATCTGACCACTGGCTCCCAGACAGATTCTAACATGTTCCTGTTGACCTCTAATGCTTTGCAACACAGAACCCTTCCCAGCAGACATATCACCTCTTATATTTCCTATAAGCTGAAAAGACACCAGGTACTCTAGCACTGATACCTAGGAGAGTAGAGTTGAGGGCTGTTCAGTCTTTAGTGTGCCATTGTTTGCTGGTGACAGTCTGATGAAATTGCTTGAGTTATAATAAAGACAGTTTTCATTATCTGTCATTTAAAAATGTCAAGGGAGCTTAGACTGAATGGATAGGTGCAACCTGTTGTTTCAAATAGCTTTTGATGAAAGAAATAAATTTCAAAAGTACCAGCCACTGATTTACAGGTGCTGTACCAAAACTACATAAAACAGAGAGATGCCTCCAAAGAAAACATGCAGATTTTCCCCCCTTGCTCTTTAGATTAGACACTGGCTTATCATCAGTATTGTGCTGTCTTTCTTTTGCAGCAATTATCAACTTTCAGATCTGCAAGGTCTTAGATGACAACACCAACAAAACCAGGATTGTTCATTATTAGAGGGTACTTGAGAGTTTTAGCTCAGCTGTATAAATGCTTCACTTTTGCTCTTTTCCATTTTTACTTATGCACTTTTATGGTGCGAACTGTGGACCATTTTAACAACAGATGTCATGACTGGACATACTTCTGTCCAAACATTTTGCTAGTCCCTCTCCACTAACAGTGCTGGCCTCTCACAGCTGAACTGCAATAACAGACTGCACGAATGTTCCTAGTCCATCTGAGCACAAAATCTGCCAACTTATTTTAAATCATACCGGGCTATTCCCCAGCAGGAATACATCTGCTAACAATACCTGCCTTGCAGGTCCTGAGAGATACCTAGGACAGCATGCTTCTTTCCACCTATAGCCTTTTATTTCAGAGCATCCACTTAACATGTGAACTGGTGCTGCACAAGTGACCGGCCTTGGTAATGGAACTCTGATGGGACACTCCCTGTGCCTTGACTTGCTTACAACATGGGCTGTTCCTACACACAACCTGCACCTTTTGCCTGCCCTCTCTGTCAAACCAAGACAAAACTAATGACAGCAGTCCATCCAGCATGCAAGAAATTCAGGTAATACTGTGTGCAGTGTCCTTAAAATCACTTGTATTTTTGGTAATTGCTTTTACATGAGCATCCAGCATCAAAGAGTGTAGCAAGAATCTCCTGTAAATATTTAAATGCTGAAGCACAGATACCTTCCACTTTAGGATCCAACAACAGATTGCTGCTGCTCTGTCCAGTAACACAACTTCAGCCTGCCTGGATCCCATGCAAGTCAGCTGGCTTCCTCTTCCAAGTCCTTATTTGCCCCGTATGCAGAGACTAAAGTGCCCCCGGATGTTCCTGCTCTTGGTGGTGTATACAATGGTCAAAACTAAGATGATAATGAGGAATGAGAGAAGGGCTGAGCCTTAGGAAGGTGGCTTCTCAAAAGCTGCAGATGTGAGGAAGAAATAAGAGCTGTTCTGAGACCTGATCACTCCAACGTCTTGTTTCCATTAGAACAATGTTTCCCAGGCATTTACTCGAGTCATCCTTACAAAGCATCTCCCAAAGAAAAGGGCTTATGTTCCTGGCAACATGTTCCAAAAAAACGTGTCCCCAGCTCCCTGCTGCCATAAGCAAGCACAACTCCAATGATTTCAATAAAGCTGCACTTTCTGTGGCCCTAAGGCTATAACACTACAGTAAACAAAGCCAAATTCCATAAGCCAGATGCTTTAAGGTCTGAATCCAAGTCTTCAATATCTTACAGATACAATCCACCAAAAGATGGCTGAACCCACACTACCAGCTGGCTGCCACTGGGATGTTTCAGCCACCAGCAGCACACGGACTCCAGGGCCTCACCCTGAGGGCACAGAAGTGGCTGGTGGACACCAGTCCAATCCTTGAAATGGCAGTGGTACCTCACTCCTCTAGGATCTGTGCTGTGCCAGTACTCTCAGCCTCCCTGATGGGATCTCTGCTCTCCCCAAAAAGAAATCCCTGTTCTGCATTCTATAGTGGCCACAAGGATGAGTTTGAGAAACAAAATGCTGACACCTCACAATATCAAATGACCTTACAATATCAGCTGCTTACCACTCCGGTTTCTTCATCTCCCCATCATACTTGTTTTCCCTTTACATCTAAAACATCCAAACAAACACTGCTCAGTCCAAGGAAAGGCCAGCTCAAGGCTCTTGCCAGATCAGGCATGGAATCCACTCACACACGGTGGAAGCAGACCCATGGCTCAGTTAGATGACAATGCACATCCTGGAGTAATAAAGATGTAATGCTGGATAGTTGCTCAGGACTGAGTGAACACAGCAAATGAATGGTCTTTCCAGCTTCAAAAGTGGTCCCTGAAGAGCAGCAGTAAGGGACTCTGGCTTGATAGTATAGTCTGGGGAATGTACTGCACAACAGCTCCAGTGAGTAATGCTGAAAATCCATAGGCAAAGGAAACGTTTTAAAACAGAGAAGGAAAATCTACTTGAAATCAATACTGTGAAGGTCTCTAAAAGGAAACACTCTGCAAAAAAGGACACATTTGCCACATATAAATCTTTAATGATATCTTGTAGTTTTAACAAAGCATTTAAAAACCCAAACAAACAAAAAAAAAATAGAAAAAATTTAAAAAAAAAACCCCAGTTGCTGGAATACACCTGAGAGAGCAATCATCCTCACATGGCAAAATATGATTTCACACCTGGTAAATGAAATAACTCTGCTGCATCCCAAGGCCAGGGTTAGGGTCTAAGGTGAGCTGTTAATGGAAGGTTAGAGACCACAAAACGGCTCTTCAGGGAGCACCATTCAGATGCTCTTTTCATGTACAGCAGTGCACAGTAATCAGAAGGCAGTGGCAGCACATACTGAAGTCACTGTCACTGAGGGTGGCTCTAACTGTGCAGTCACTAGTTGATAGCTTGGATTAAGATAGCCAGCTCACGTGCCCATGCTCCTCTGACTCAGGAGGAGTCTTGTAAGAGCAATCCTGTATTCTTTCATCTCCCTCCTGGCATGCCTTCTGCAGCACACCAGGGTTAACCACTCACTCTATACTCTCAGATGAAGAGTGAAGCTGCAGAGCTGAGACAACAAACTTTGCAACCGCATACAGCTAAAGCCTCTGCACTGTTAAAAGAAAAGCAAGCACAGAAAATCAAGGAAAATCCTGATCACAGGCCATGCTGGTAGGAACCCAGTGACATTCAGAATCTCTCCTGTATCAGCATGCTAGACTGCTGGATCCAGGCAGGATGGCTACACAATTTGCCAATCATTCAGGAACATGAGAGAAGTGAGGCCTGTGGGGAGCCAACAAGCCCCAAAAGTACATACAGATATTTACAACAGAAAATCCAAGCAGAGTCAGCAAGAGGAAGAAGTACAGAGAAAAACACTACATGATCTAGCACCAAACAAGACACATGGCTTAACAAGATGCTTTAGAATATCTGGCTCCATAAATTAAACTGTGATTCCTAGATCTTTAGCTCCCAGCTCCTGCTGACTTCTGAGTACAAAGGGGATGTTTGTCACTCCCAAGATCAGACGCCAGCTCAAATGCCTTTCAAGAAGTACATAGATGAGCATGTTCCTAGGGAAGGACGAGCTAGAGCTAAGCCTTCAAACGAGCACAAGGAGAACCTCCAGCCCACAGACAGGAAAGTGGTAACCTCCTTCACTTCCTTTGTGGCTTTAACCTAAACCACAACTCCTCCCTTTGGGTTAGAAGTCTCTTCCACTCATTCAGATGTTTGTCAGCTTGTCTCTCTAATACCCAGCATTCGTCACTGCCACATAGGGAAAAAAAAAAAAATCTCTCTTCTATTTTCCTCTCTCCCACACCCCTTTTGCAGTTTCTTCCCTAAACAAGAATGGCTTCAATGCATGGGAAAGCAAGTCTAAACTACAGCTCTTCAGGCACAGGCACAGAAATTAGCAATTGCAACATGAGGGGGCAGGGAGAAAGGAGACGTTGGCATACAGGCTACACCAACATTTGGGAATGCTGGCAGTGAGGAAACATTGCTGCCAGCAGGAAGAGTGATGCCAAAATAACTCACAGGGCTTTTCCATGAGTGCAAGCACTCCTTCCCAGCCCAGGCTGCAACATCCCTCCTGCTCCCTGGTGAGATTCAGAGCATGGCTGAGGTGCTGAATGCGAAGGGGATGAGCACAGGGAAGAGCTGTGGTGCCACTCGGGAGGCTCTCCCTTTGTCCGTGCATGGGGAGGTGAGAAGGACAGGCCCCATTATCCCCAGTGTGGGGCAGGGAGAGGCGGCAGCTCCCCCTCCGAGATCCCATCATCTGCTGAATTCAGGTTTAACGACGTGACAAACAGCGGTTCCCACCCAAAACACCCCCGGTGCAAAGGCTTAACCTTATGATATCCAGGTGATACCCGGGTTTTTAGAGACTGTTGAGCCTCGTGAAAGATTGGAGCAGTTTTTTGAGCAGGCATTTTTTGCTACATGCCTTTACCAGGTAGTCAGAGAGGTATTCAGTGGGAAACCTCTCCCACAGCTCCTATTGCAACACACAACTGGGCAGCCACACAGGGTGCTGGGTGATGCAGTCACTCCCTTGTCACCTGCCACTCCCAGGACAGTTCAGGACTGTGTAGTGTGAAAGAACAAGCTTTTTACTCCTTCAACATTTTCAGAAATTTCAAATAACTGTTTTACATCTGATCAGGTTAAAAAAAAAAAAAAATCACCGAAAAAGTAATTTTCAAAATTTCTACCTAGAAACTACGACTAAAGTAATTAAATGCAAGGTTTCATTTTACCTTCTTGAAATGTTTCATTTTGACAGCTTTAAAATTTTTCTCCATTTTTTTTTTCCAAGATGAAACACAAAACTGGAGTCAACTTTTCCTGAAAATAGCAACAATTCTGGCAAATCAGCAATTTTCTAAGAAAAATTATCTCTGGAGAAAAATCCTAGCAAAACCTAATTCTGTTATTTCCTCCCAACACCACACAAGAATATGCCTCCATGGTGTAATTCACCCTTAAGTTTCATAGCAACTCTGATTCAGACATATTGCACACACAGATATTAGAATATGCCTTTGACATCACCAGCACAATGCAAAACAGTGTATATACAATATGGCCAAGCAACGCTGCTATGGAAACCCTTGCTTTGAATTCCCGTGTACAGGGTGTTTAAATTCTTATCCCTAATATTGCTTTAACAGAATTCTGTGTACTTTATTTCCTTGCTCAATTCATCTCCTTCTTTCTCCCTCCTGGAAAAGAAAGATGTTTTTGTGGGTGAGGCAGAAGGTGATGAGACCTGCACTGCACTCCTGGTGCTGCCATATACACCAGCTCCAAGAGCTGCAGCAGGAGAAGTAACTGATCTGTGCCTCAGTTTCTGCAGCTGTAAAATGGAACTAAGATGACGTGTTACTTCGGATATGACTCGAATGTGCTTAGAAATCCTCTGTGACAGCCAGAGGATACATGCATTCCTATTTGTTACTTCTGTAGGCGAGGAGTTACTGTCCTCTACAGACCTATGCTGATGATCTCTCTATGTTGGAGAACCAAATCAGGAAGTACAGTCGCCCACTCATGTAGCGAACAGATAAGTAATAAAGCAGCACACTTGCCAACTCCTAAGGAGGTGGTTTCTTAAAAAGACATAGGAAGCTTTCGTGTTTTGATGCTGACTAATTTCAGAAAGTTCCCATTTCACTCTCTTCATTTTAAACTTCAAAAAAACATGTTTACCTGATATTCTGAAGGGTCTCCTGCTAGGGAGGATCAGACCAGCCAGACTGGAGGAAACACTGCTGGAAGAGGACTCTTTATCTGTCCATTTCCTGCAGTCGCCAGGTGCTCCTGGTGGCCCTAGCGGTACCTTCCAGATCCCACCTCGACAAGGAGAGGACACTGCAGCCAGCAGTGGCCATCTGAGACTATGCCAGCTGCATCCTTGGATGTATAGCACTGCCTCCTGCAAAATCTGAGCAGAATGTGCAACCTAATAACCATCACCCAGCAGTCAAACTCACCCCTGCAATCCAGTGATCGCAAATGCAGATTAACTCACTTGCATTTGTCTGATGGTGTAATTGCCAGACTGCACATTCAAATGAGTATTTGTTTAACTGTGTGATACACAGATAGAGCTGATACACTTGAGGCCAAATTTACCCCTGTTGTAATTTCCCTAACTCCAGTAGCAATTACTCAAAGGACTAATTTGGCCCACAGTGTTTCCTAGTACATGTGATTCATCATTTCTTTCCTATAACAAAGAATAATACACTGTTTCAATCAGTGGTGATGTCCTGGCCTCCTTGAGGCTGCCGGACTCCCTGCTTAATCAGACATAAAACAAATCACTTGCAGAGGCAGAGGCGTACAAGCATGCTTTAATTACAATATTGTAACACCAATTAGAGATCTATCTAATCGAGGACTCAGTACTTCCTACTCGAGTATTACTCCCATGTTGGGATAATTACTGCTAATTAAGCTTGGAACTAATTAGGCCAAATGATCTCATTTATACCAACATAGATGACTTCTAGGAGTTCACACACACACAAAAAAAAAGTCCAAGGGTGATTTTATCATTCTTGGACTCATCAGCACTTCACTTTCAAAATGGACAGTTCTTTCCCAACGGATAATCCCTGCTAGAACTCAAGTCCCAGATCTCATATGATCACACATTCTCCCAAGATGGAGAAACACTCTTTAAAGGCATTTCAGTTGGTTGGCCCAAGTCATCTTCTATTCTAATCGACACAGTGGATTAAGAGAATCAGAAAATCGTGTCTCATCACGGTTAATTCCAAACTTCAAGGCCACTCTCACATGGTTATTGTTACAGTTCTCAGTGCACTTAGCACTACCCACACCCCCAGGTAGCTGCCCACAATAAAGAGGTTTGCTGTCGGGTACAGCGCAGCTGAAGACAACAACTGAAAAAAAAAAAAAAAAAAAACCAGAAACAACTCCTAAAGACTCAACAGTCACAGGTACTTGTTGAACGATTTGCATCAATCCTGCTTAAAACTAGAAATAACGTCCCAACACTGCTCAGTAATGGCAGCTCAGCTGTGGTTTATGTAGTGGCTGAGGGACTCTGGCTAATGGAGCTACTGTCTGTGCTACAGAACTTCCCATATTCAGTGTGACTGTTTCTGACAGAGTCGGCTTCATACTGCAGTCAAAAAATAAAGGACAGCCCATGAAGCTGTGTTTATCTTGTAGTTTCTCCTTCTCCTCCCCCCGACCCAAAATTCTGCACCAGCTAAGCACTGAGATTCCCAGGTTGAAGTGTCACCAAGGCAACTTCCATTTAGACCTGCTCCTGGCTCATGCAAACAAGTCACAAGCAAGAAGAAAGGTGTTCCACACCCAATGGCTGAACGTGGTGGGGTAAAACAAACCTTAAAAATAAAACCTTTACATTTTGTCTGGGTATTTTGGGGACTATGATTTAGCTTCTCACCCAAAGACAGTCTACACCAGTGGCATGATTTCCTCCTCCAGTACTGGCTGATTTCAAATTGATGACTGAGTGAAACAATAATGCCACCTACCAGACCACGAGTCCCACCACTCCAAGTGACTGGCATCTTGCAAATGAAAGGAAGGACCCGTTTTCCAAGAACTGGCTGGGGGCACCCATCCTGGAACCCATCTGTCTGCCCTACAGACTTTCCTGTCCCTGGGTACCTCATCACCTCTGCCTTGCCTGTCATTTGCAGAGGCTGCAAACCAGCAGGTCTGTGACACTACACTACAGGCAACTCAGCAAGGGTTCAGTCACAGTCTACCTCTTTCTGCACATCCATTCTTCCAACTCCTGCCTCAAAATCAAGCCTTACAGGAACCACTTCAAGGTGCAGCATTGCTTCCCCCTTACTTCTGGTTTTCTCTCACCAGCTGCCTTTATTACTCCTAAAGCTTCCTCCTAAACACTTCATTTTCTCATGCTTTCTTGTACTTCAGGCTGGAATCCTGAAGCTGCTGAACCCAGGAATTCACCATTGTCTCCAGGTCTTCTTCCAGCCTGCCCCTTTATCCTCACAGCAATCATTGTTCCCTGGTGAGTCACAGACACCCCCCCCCCTTCTCCCCTCCAAATGCCTCCTGAACAATCTTCTCTTTTCCAAAGCCTGTCAAAACTGAGCCCAGCAGGATTCCCTACACCAACCTGACCTGGTTACAATACCTCCTGGAACTGATCCTCCAGCTGTCTGTGAAATTTCTGTAGAAGTGCCACTTCTTTATGCAGTACCATTAGCAGAAGACTAATAAATAATGCACGGGAATAACACAATCCCCAATAAACAATGTACTGCTTCTTCTCCTATTTTCTTAAGTGAGCAACATGGATCCTAAATCTGATCTCCCCCTCCAGTTGTTACCCAATCCTCACTTCAGCTACCAAACTCTCTCCTCCCTCCCCTAGCAAGCCTGTCATTCCTTTCTTCCCAGCTGCCAGAGGCTTCCCTGCTACCTCCTCCAGCCCAAATACACTGGCAGACATGAATGCAAACGTCCACACAACACAAATGCAACATCCAGGCACGTCTCAGGTTGCATGTTGAAAATGCACATTCCCATACACTGCAGTAGCGTATGGAAACACGTGCACAGCCCACTGAATATCACATTTATTTGGGTACCTGCTGGAACCCCTGCAGGAAGAGGTGAGTTGGAGGAAATCTTCTAATGAAAACAAAATCACTGAACCCGAAGTCTGGGCAAGACAGTGGTAGATATATGATCAGGGCATTCTTCAGCAGAAGCACACATTGGGCCCAAGGGGCCTCTGAATGGTTTCTTTAGCGTTAAAAGGGAGGAATTCAGGAGCTTTAGATCAGAAGTACATCCCAAACGGGCATTAGACTCTAATAAATAAGGTGCTTTACCCTGACAGAGTGCCAGAAACCTCCCAACATCCTCCCCACGGTCTGCATACAGGCATCTCTACATTTGCTGGTGGTTTGGATGGCAGAAACCAAGGAAACAATCTCCCCAAGTCACAGAGGAGGGAAGGGAAGCAACATCCTGACCAAAGAACATTAAGCAGCAGCCACTACAGAAAGCAGCAAGAATGCTCTAATTTGGGATTGCAGTAAATCCTTCAGGACAGGGACTGTGTCTTCCCAGGGTCTGGATAGCACACTGCACAATGGGACTCCAGTCCCATATCAGCACTTCAGCATGCAGTGTACAAATATTTACTGTCACCAGCAGCCTGCAGAGAGAGGCTGTCTCAGATGGACCTCCCCAGGGGCATCTGCGAAGATGATGGAAGTCTGAACCAGTGATCTAAGACCCAGACCTGGAGAGCTCACTGCAAGCCACAGTTCAGCATGTCCTCCTTCTAGACAGGTTCCCTTTTTTTCAAACACTCACTGATTCGGAGGTTTTAGCACTTTTTCTTCCTGAGCAAATCCCATAATCTTATCCAAGGTCTGCATACAAGCAGAGTTGGTGGCCAGCCCTGCATGGCCCTAAATGGTCGACCCTATATTTGAAAACAAGAGGCAAAAAGTGCAAAGAAACACACACAGACAAGAAATAAACAAATTCTTATTCTCCCAACACACTAGCCATGGGAAACCATGCAGGGGCCCAGCAGCAAGATGGCAGGAGTGTGGGGATGTTGGCCCTGTCCCCTCACATCCTGAATATCTGGACTGGTTCCAGCTCCTTTTACAAAAGGAAAGCAGAGGGGCTGCTGCTTGCTTCAGGCAGCTACCAGGTTCATAACCTCAGCCCTCCCAGGAGTTCAGGCTCTTGTTGAATAAGGCAGGGACATATCCCTAAGTCTGAGGTTTAGAAACAAGATGTATTTATTTGTTATTATTTTCAGTTATCTGAGTGCAGTAAAGGTCAGAACACTTATCTTCTGGGGTTGGTTCCTGCTCCCACTCATGTGGTTCAAAACCAATTGAATGATTTTCTGCATACTTTTCAGGCAGGGAAAAAAAAAAAAAAAAAAAATTCCAGGGGGAATGAAACCTGATACAGGGCATTTTCTAAAGAGGATCTGTGGGAAACAAGGATCCACCGCAATGGGAGGAAGGGCTTGTGGGCATTCCTGGGTACCTCCTCCCCAGTCCCTGTTACACACAATGGAACATGAATAAAGATGACTGAGGAGGCCACAGCTTTTTACCTAAATTTTAGCCTCAGCCGGTATCAAGGACTGGAGTGGACGGTATCACCTTTGTGATACTCCCAGAGCTGCATTTTGGGTGACAATATTCAAGGACATAGCTGCATATCCTGTTCCATGTGCACTGGCTGCTCCATAATCTCCAAGATGAATTTATGCAAAACATGGGAAGATGTGCTTTTTCCTTTTGCAGTGAATGACTTCATTAACCTTTCAGGAGCTTGCCAATAGTGAAGTGGAAGCAATGGGAAAATCACACTTCTGGGAAAAAGGGACTTCTGCCGTGTAGCTAAGAGCACATACCTGGGAGAGGCCAAAGACCAGCAAATGGTGGACTCTGGTTTAGGAATCTGCCTTCCTGCTCTGCTCTCCTTCACACCCTCCAGTCTCTGCTCTGCTCTTGCAGTTGTCCTCCTCCTCTGGCTTCTGACAGCTCAGGGCATGACCAGGGAGACAAGGAAGCCAGATTGGAAGGCAAATGAGGCAGAGGGTTTTAGACAGAGTCTGGAGAGAGACCTAGCCCAGAGGCAGAGCAGGAGGGAAAAAGCAGGTAAAACAGGTGAAGCAGGTATGGAGAGGGAGAAAAACGGCTGTGGGAAAACCAGGAAAAGGTGCACAGCACCTCACATAAAGCACGAGGGAAATCATCCAGCACACTAAGGAAGGGTCAGAGTGCTGCAGAGACAGAAGGAAGAAATCAGGAACTGTCTGGGCAGGGGAACTGATGCTCACAAGAGCCTGGGACTGAGTGACACCTGGCAGGGGGAAATGTGCTACCCAGGAATGGAGCTAAACTCTGCTGGAGGCCAAAAAGTCACCATGCCCTGTCGTGTAGGACACTGGATGAACTTCAGCACGTGGCCATCTGCTTGACCTCTGTATGCCTTGCTGTCAAAACCTCATGAAGCCTGATTTGGCTGTCTCTCCCATCAACCTAGATACAGCCACCTCTCCCTGCCCTGAGAAATGGACTTCTCCATGCCACATATCTCCTGTGTGGGAAGAAAACAGAGTCCATGAGGGAATATAAAGAACCCACCACTTTTCAACTGCTGCCGCTGGACATGATCCTTGCAGCCAAAATCCTGTCTCTGAAGAGAGGTGGTTAAATACACCACAACCATCCTGGGTGACTTGGAGGAAATTCTATCCCACATCAGATAGTGGGACAGCCTCCTCTTGGGATCAGGTGGCTCTCAGGCAGATGGGAGAGGGGTTCTCCCCAACACAGTGACCCTGTTGTTCCCGTCCTGTTGCAACAACAGGACACTAAACACAGCTCTCCCAGGAAGACAGCACAGCTGTTTTGACCTGCTGGGTATTTGTGGGCTCAAAGCAACTCTCCATCAAGATGCACAGGGTTTCCCAGATCTTTGGTGCTCATCCTCCCCCTCCTCCATCATGGCTCTCCCTGGCAGAGCATAGGGCTGAACTCGACTGGAAGTGACACATGGGACAGTCATCCTCTCAACAACCAGAGATGTCATCGGGCAGCCAGGCACAACACAAGCCATGTTTTCAGGACAGTGTCTAGAGCCAGGGGGAAGTCAGGGGAAGGGGAATAGGACAATGGGTCAAGACCAGAGTAAGTCACAAGGTCATGTCCAAGGAGGTAAGGTGATGTCAGGAGACAACATTTGAGACTGCAGACTTCATCAAGCTTCCAGGCAGAAACAAAGCACTCAGACATTAAAGTGACAACCATGCTGCAGCTCAGAACGAGACTCCAGGCAGCTCCATCCAGAGCCAGCAGCACACACATGGAGGGAGGGAGTCTCACCTTGCTCCCTCAGAGGGCAACCCCCATCCTGCCTGGCCAGCCAGGGCTGCAGCAGAGGCTGTCTGGCTGATCCCATGCCTGGTCCTCCCTCAGGCCTGGCCAGGCAGCCAGGCAGGGACACACAGCCGGCAACAACAAAAAGGGGTCTGCGGTGGAGACACACATAAGGGAGGAATTTGGAGGATAAACTAGAGGGAAGCGATACGAGTGTGCAGCGCATGAATAGTGGGGGAGGGTAGGAGATACAGGGTGAGAGAAGAAAATGACATGAACAGAAGGAAGAGAGCTGCAAATAGAAGGGGATATGGAAACAGCAGAGAGAGACAGATTGCAAGAGCGGTGGAAGTAGAGGAGACCTAAAGGGACAGAATATAATAATAACAACTCTTAAAATGAGAGGAAAAGGAGAGAGGAAAAAAAGGTAGAAAGGAGAAGGGAGAGGGGTGAGGGGAGAGGGGAGGGATTTATGATTTCCTGGAGAGGGAAGACAAATGCCCTGCATGTTTTTCTCCTTAGTTTTCAAAGGTTTTGTGGAAGCAGAGTGAAGACTTGTCATCCCCATTTGAAGAAGGGAGGAACTACGGCACAGAAACAGAGAGGCAGGGAATGAGTGAGGTGGTAGAAAGAAGCTTGGCTCCCTACTTTCAGTCTCCCATCAAAGACACAGGTGAAGAACAGTCTAGACTTTCTTCTCCTGAGCACACCACAGAGAATCCACTACTCAAAGATGGTAGGAAGAGGGCTTGCTAGAAAAGTGAGAGATAACCCAAAGTAATGTAAGCAAAAAGAGGAGTACCTGCTTTTTTTTTTTTTTTTTTTGCCAGCACCACCAACATCTCTGGAGATCTGTGTTTAGACATACTCATCCAAAGTAAATTAACCTAGAACACACCAAAATGAGCACTGAGTGCTTACATGGGGAACTGCCCACAGGGAGATGTTGCAGTGTGGGTTCAGGTACTTGCCAACCCTCCCAGCCCACAGCCAGCTGCAAGGAAAATGGAAGGAGGGTGCACAGGAGGCTGCATGGCTGGGGCTCTGCTCCTGCAACACTGACTGATGTCTTTTGTCTGCAGCTTTTTTTTTCTGGATGTCTAAATTTTATCCAGTTTAATTTATACCACCTTTGTGTTTCAGCTGCCACCATGGAAAACAAGCTTTTTGTGCCTACAAACAAACACCAAGCCCCCAAGCACACGTACACCCAAGCCAAACACAGTTTGTAAGAGCCTTGAATAAACCAAATACCTGGTGCCTGCTTGAACTCCCGCACGCACTTGGGCAAACAGAACTTGCCAATTACTCCCTGCACACAGGAACCCAAAGGAACCAGCACTTTCCTCATCTCAGACAACACTACTTTATGGCTTGCTAACACAAGAATTGTCTAGGATTCCTTCATCAATGAGTGACGAAGGTCTCTCTGCTATAAATTGATGTTAATGGCAGGTTGTGTACCGTGTTTGTTTATTGCCAAGGAGGAATGTTTGCCGTGGCTGTCAAGTTTATAAAAATATTTCCATGGCTTCAGACAGCTTGGCATTTTTACATGCAGCTGAGAGAGTGGGTGAATGTACAGATGAAAAATTGAAGCAACATTATTGAAGTTGGAAAAATAGTATCTCCTAGCACCACCAAGGTGGTTTAGAAAGGCCAGGAAGGTCAGCGATATTTCTGAATAAAATGCATTTTTTCCCACCAGGGGTTTCTGAAGAGCTGGCAATAATTAAGCATTACAACACCTTTCTGAAGTAGATAACCCAGCTGAGGGCATATGAGGTTAAAGGACTTGCCCATGATCACACAAAGCAAATCAGTGGCAGAGAACAGAATTAAACCCAACAGGCTTAGCTTCCATGACCCAAGTCCTACACACCTGGCTGACATCCAGATGGAAGGACAGGAGCTGTACCAGCTGTGGACCTGGCTGTCAAGCACAGGTCTTCCCAGGCAGTCTAGCAACTGGGCAAAGAGCTGAGCGACAGGCACCCACCCCAACTTCAGACAGCAATTGTGAAAACAAGTGACAGAAGGCTGGGAAGCAGTGCCTAGTTACCAACCACGGTGCCAAGTGGATTAAATATACATCGATAGATTCAATTACAAAGAGCAGCATGCAAAATGGAAGTGATTGCAGTCAAGGACCCAGGATAGCAAGAAATAACCTCAAAATAAAATCACAGGTTTCAGTAAGAAGAAATCCATGCTTCCAGAACTCGTGGAAAAAGTTCAGCTGTCAGTCCCCAGGGCATTGTCCCAGGCCACCCCAGACTGGGAGGGTGCAGTGACACCCAAGCCCCGAGGGCTAGTGAGAAGCCTGCAGGACTCAAGTTTAGTGGGCTGAGAGAGATCCATATCACCTAATGCTGAGCAGCCCTTTGTTATCACTGTCACCAGAGAAGCTGGAGAGTGAAGTGCAGAGAAAGTGAGATGTTCTCCAGTGTCCTCCCCCGCCCCCCACAGCTGCCCGCATCTCGCTAGGGCAGGGCTGAGCCCCATCACTGAGTGAGGAGGAGGAGGAGACCTGCTTCACACTTTGGGGGTCCTGGACTGGAATATTCATGGATTCCCAGCATGGATATTCAGCCTTGCATCCACCTGTGCCCTAATGCACATTCTGTTTTGGGGGACCCTGAAAGTACTGGATTTGGGAGGTAAGGTCAGATCCTGACCTTACAATGACAAACTCAGCAGCTGAATACTCCTCATCTGTAGGGGATCAGGAGCTCACTCTGTTCTCCTTCTCCACTCATGCATTTTCCCAGGATTTCAAAGCGTTATGGAATTTTCATTGAACCCCCCCCCAGCCAACTCCATCCTGGACTTACCACGACACATGCACTGTGCCATGATCAGTAGTAAAGATTTAATTTCCTTTTTCTTGGAGCAAAAATAGAAAGGATAATCATTCAGCACTTCATACACACAGCTGTCACCTGAAAAATGCAGGTGAACACAGTTAAATGGAAAGGCAAACAAAATCTCAGACCATTTTTTGGTACCTGGAGAACTAGACCAGCAGTATTTTGCATGCAAGATTACAGGTCTGTGTGCAGTTGCATTTTCACATTCCATTACTGCAATTGCACACAGCCAGTTACGTGCCTTAGCAGCAGCTTACAAAAGCAATTGCTGCTAAACATACAAAATCCAGCCCCCAGATGCACACGCGCAAGACTAAAAAACTGGTCCTTATTTTTCTGCCACAGAAAAGATGTGTATTTGCTGGCTGCGCCTGCTCCCTGTGCAAACACCAGCATATTTCCTTGCATTTGGATGTCGAGCCACATATTCATTCAAGCTTTGCAATAACCTAAAATGTATACAGCATTTTGCAATTAGAAGCATCCCAAAAATGCAAAAAAGACCCCAGATTTTGCATAAAAAATTCTTCTCCCAGCAAGCAACTGTAACCACCTCTCCAGCCTGAATGTTTAACTGTCTGTTTAAGGCTCCAGAGAACACAGTGCTTACCCTTTAAGACAGTAAGAGATGAATACTTTTTTTCATTTAAACTATAGGGAGTTTTACCTAGATAGACTGCAATTTCCTGAGCTAGAATCTGGCAAAGTGCCCAGGGCTAAGACCACTCCCCCTTCTTCTTTTGGCAAAAATTACCATGGCGTCCTTAATAGTCAGAAGTAGTTTTCAGGGTTTTGTTTTCACAAAAGATGCTGAGAAAAACCCAGTTGCAAGCAAGCAAGCAAGCCCGGGTACTGCAGAACTTCTAAGAACTAGACTGCTGTTCAACATCTGAAGAGTACTATCCCCAAATACTCTACCGAGGGATGGTTCAGTTCTGAGTCACAGGGAAGTGGACTGAATCACAAATAGCCATTCCTGCTAACTGCTCTCACCCCCCCACCCATCCCAAGTTTACAATCCAAGCAGTGACCAGGTTGAGGTTAGCTTGGGAAAGTCGATGAGATCACAGTCTGGGGAGATACAGCCTCAGACAGCCTAAAGATTTTGTTAACCAGCTCCTTGTTTGCCGTGGAGACATGGACAGCAGTTGTTACACCAGGTTTACCATATGTTTATAATATTGTTGTTATGGGAATGCATGTCCAGTCCATGTCACTGGCAAGTTGTGCTGCTTTCTGCTGGAAGGACAAAACAGAATTCACTGTCCAACAGAGAGCGCCGAGTGTGCGCATACTTTGAGCAGAATTTATCGTCGCATGAGTCACGCTCGGTGCAAAACCACAGGCTTTGTCCGTGGGCTGGTGTGCCGTGGTGTCTGCACAGGCACACACAACCCTTTGGGGTGCTGGGCAAGCATTGCCCCATCTCACACACTGCAGCAGCAAGCTCCATGGGAGCCCATCAGATCAGCACCAGGATCTCAAGTTCTGTGAGACCTCCACCTCCACTTCTCAGACCTCCACCTCCACTACTCACATGGGACAGGTGAAGGATAAAGCAGGGCCAATGTTAACTCAGCTAGGGTCACAACTCTGCATAACACAGAAAAAAGTACTTGCTTCCCCACGTGTCCCAAAATGGTGTTTAGGGCAGCGAGTTGGCTTATGGGACACAGGAGTTACATGTTTGGGAGACTGTTCTCAAAACTACAGTGCCTGGGCTGCCTGCACCCTTAGGCATAGGGCAGGGAGCAACCAGTGGTGCTCCCATCCCCAGTGGGCAGGAGCAATGCCAGTGGCTCAAGTGGCTCTGCCATGCAGAAGCAGCACTGAATAACTAACTGCTGAGGAAAAAATCTCGTCTGACAGCCCCCAATAAAATGCAGGCTGAAGGAGTGAAATACATTTTGTTTACTGCCAGGCCCACAACTCCTGCCATTGGAGACCCCTGAAGCAAGAGCAGCTGACTGGAACAGCACACCACCAGTTCAAAGGAAAACCGATTTACCCACTTAGCCTCCTTCTAGACATCAGCAAACAGCACAAGAAACAGCCAACTCCCCTCCCCGCCTCCGCCCCCCCAGCCCTGAAACGTTGCCATTTTCTGTCCCCGTCTCCATGCGGCTCGTCACATCCCATGCCGGAGTTGAGGAACGCCGTGCAGGGTTTAATTGTGCACACGTTCTCCGAGGAAGGGCGGCATGGGATGTCCACAAAGGAGCAGAGGCAGGAGGCCAAGGCTGGTTATTGGCCTCGAGTCATACTTGCTGATTGGCGCATCAAGGATTTTAAAGTGCATAGCTGATCAGATCAGCAGCTTGTCCTAGAAGGAGAAAAGTGACATAAAATATGCACAAGCCTTCCTTCTGTCCTGACAGCAGGTTGAGTTTTCAGATGATG
The DNA here is from genome assembly GCA_030060385.1 of Muscicapa striata striata. Lineage (NCBI taxonomy): Eukaryota > Metazoa > Chordata > Aves > Passeriformes > Muscicapidae > Muscicapa > Muscicapa striata. The sequence goes on along the minus strand of JAREIS010000058.1, from coordinate 2,653,522 downwards.
TGGAAACAGCAGTCTGCTCTCCTCCCCCCAACATGGTCTCCTCTCCCGCCTTTGCTGCAGTGCTGCTGTCTTGCTCCTGACTCCAGAGACTCTGCTCCCTCCCAGCCTTCATGCAGAGGCTCAGACTCTGGCCAAGGGGCTCCATGCCACTGTTTTTATGCCCACTAAGCCCTTGGCCTTTCTTCTCAGCATGCCAAGCAGGGGCTCATTAGTGCTCCCTGTTGTCAAGCTTTTGTGGCTCAAGCTCGTCCAGTGCCAAGCTGGAACAGAAAGGCCATCAAATCCCCATCCAGGAGGGTGCAAAACTTCCCTGTGCTGCCAGCCCAGCTGGAATTCAAACAGGTGATCCTGGAGAGGAAAGGTGGAGCGTGCACACAGTGATATGCATGTGTGGGAGCAGCCTGCAATGAGCTGATGCTGCTCCAGCTTCTTCTCAAAGAGAGTGACCTGGGGTACACTTGACCTGAGATCTGTCCTCTGCACATGCACATGTGTAACATTGTATTTGTGCATGCGAGACACCTGTGGTATGTCCCTGCTCCATCATGGGAATGCTGCCATGAATGGAAAAGCCAAAACATGTCACATACTGGTTTTTAAGTCTCAGCCACCTCACATGCAGTTGGTGCTATCACAAAGTCGGCTGTCATGTAAAACTGCTACCAGGCTGAGGGAATAAGCTATCCTGTAAACTGAGGAAAACACGAGAGCTGGGCCATGTCTGTGCAGGAACCACGCTCACAAGATGTGCATATTGCCCCTCAAGAGGAAGGATGTGCAACACAAGCAGGTGTGATTGCACAAACTTGGTGTTCCCATGTGTGCAAAGGTGCAGGGTGTGTGGAAACATCAATAAAGCAATAAAGGTTTATTTCATCCCCACACTTCTTTTCACAAGAGACATGACTTTCTCCTTGCTACTGTCAGATTCCAGGAAAATTAACAGAAATTTACAAAGACATTTTAACAGAAGGCCCCTCTACCAGAGAAGCCACCTATGGAAAAGGCAAGCCACATGTTTTTTCCTCATTCTCGCAAATGCAATTCTTGCCCAGGTCATAATCACTCCAGCTACAAAAATCTCTTTCCCTCACCAAATGCCCCAAACTCTGCCAAGTCAGAAAACTCAGCATCTGTGTTCTTCCATACTGAAAAGTCCTGCTACATCACACTTAGCTTAGCTGTGCTTTAGCCTTGCTTGTGCCCTGATTCAGTTCAAAATTTCCCCTCTTTTTAAAGCCCTCCAAAGGAGACAGTCCAAGGTCTTCCTTAGACATCCTTCCTTCCTGCTCCCCCATCTGTCTACATCCCTTCTCCACAGATTTTTCCACCCAGCTTCAGAACCATAGGTGCTGGAGCCGCCTCCTTCTTCTCCCCAGGTCCAGCTGCCTAGAATAGGCATTTTCCCTCCCTACCTCATTGCCTGACAAGTCTCCTTTCAAACATGATCTGATACTTCTCCCTCTCCTGTGAGGATAAACCTCAGAGTCTCTCTCCCTGCCTCTCGCATACCTCCATCACTGGACTGACTGTAAGGCATGTGGGATAAAGGTATCATGGAAAACGTTACAGCAAATCACAGGGTTTTGCTTTGATTCTTTCCCTGCTTATTTATTTATTTTTTGAAGGGAGGTAACAAGTCAGAGGAAGCTGGCTGAGATTTCTGCCGTACATTTTTTTTGCAGCAGCAAGATCCTCCATCTTCCTTGCTGGATTGAATAGGGTCTCAGGACAATTTAGACTCCCTCCCCCATCTCCCATTCCTGCTCATATTCTTCAACACATGATGCTCTCCTCCCAGCTTTGACTGGGAAAGCACATATCCTCACTCTCTCCCCCTCTTCCAGCTCCTGCCTCACATAGGTTGTGCCAGGACATTAGGATGACGAACATTTGTGCAGCTTAGAATCTTGTAGGTTATTTTTTAAGAAAACAACTAGAATCAATGAAATCTGAATGATGGCACACGACAAACTTAAAAGACCTCGTGAGGATGCACCTAGCATTTCAGGAGGCTTTCTGTCTCATATCACAAGGAAAAAAATGTCCCTTCAAATTTAACCAAAGCCAGTACCGATACTGTGATAAGCCTGGGTGTGAGGAGCAGGGATTCTCTCCCCTCTGTCTTTTTTTTTTTTTTTTTTTTGGCTCTTGCACATTATCACCTCACCAACAGCAGGATAACAGCTACAAAACCTCCGGCAAGAGAGCAAGCAAGCAGGCTTCACATTGCTGCTCTCACGCCGAGCTCGATATTTACTTGCTGATAAACGGCAACTGTAAATACATCTCATCTAATCTCCCGACATCCAGGAGGGAGAGAAAAAAAAACCCATCTCCCATCCCCGCGGCGATGTGCCTGGCTCCGGAGGGAGGCAGCGGGATGGAGCTGACAAAAGACCCCGGCTTTCCTCCCTCCCTCCCCCGCGGAGCTTCTCCCGGAGCGGGGGGAGAGCCGGGGCTCCCTCGGCCCGCCGCCCCCAGAAAAGCCGCCGGGACAGAAGCCAACAGGTGGAAGGCGCATTTTATCCCCGTTCCGGGGAGCGGGGAGGGACCAAACCCGAGCCAAACCGAGACGGGGGAGAAACTGAGGCACGGCGGCGCGGCCGCCGCAAAACTTTGCAGCGCCGAGCGCGGGGGGCCGCGGGTCTGACTGCGGCACACGCGGCCGCCCCTCAGAGCGGCGGGCGGGAGCGGCCCCGGGGCGGCGGCGCCGCCCGAGCCCCCGCCCGCCCCGGCGCTTCCCTTTACCTGTCTCAGGCGGCGAGGGCGCGGGGCGGCATGGCGGGGAGCGGGGCGGGCGGTGCGGCGGGCGGGCGGAGCGGCGGCACCGGGGCAACTCACGGGGAAGCCGTGCCGGGCCTTTTGTCTGCGCGGGGCGGCGGGGCGGCGGGGCCGCCTCCCCCCGCGGGCGCCGCGGCGCTTGGTACGGCCCAGGCATTCATGCCAAGCGGCTTTCACACATGGAGGCTTGTCTCCAGCGGCTGCTGACAAGCCACAAACAAGGCGGCCCCCTCCCTCCTCCTCCTCCTCCTTCTCCCGCCTCCCTCCTCCTCCGCCGGCCTCCTCCATGCGAACTCCAACTCCGGTGACAGGCGCGGGGCAGCGGGAAGGGCGCCCGCCGCCTCCCCGCGAACGTGGCAGCGCCCGCTGTGCTTTCGCCCCGGCCGGGAGGGATCGGGGCATTGCCGGCTCCCTCCGGCAGCTGAACCCGCCGGGTCCCACCCTCGCCATGGCTCCCAGTGTTCGGCTCCTCGAGGATCTGCCGAGGAGCCGGCCAGCAATTCGCCCGGGTTCCCCCTTTTCCGTGGTCGTGTAAATAACCGGGCACGGCAAACGGCGGGGACCCAACGCCAAGGGGCTCAGGGTCAATTTCATCCCACAGCAGCGCGGTGATGGAAGGGAGAAATCACAAAAAACCAAGCTCTCGTGGACTCCCAAAAATTTTTGCAGCCACTCATTATTGTAAACAGAGGGAGAGCCCAGCTGTCCAGTGAGAAAGTCTAGGTGTCACAAGGCATGGCCAGCTCTTAGAGCCCAAGACACCCAAAAAGGGCCTGGCCAGCAGCGGGGCCATGTTGGGTCCAGGCTTGCAGAGGTTTGAGCTAAGTTTGTTCAGTGACTTCAGCCGAGAGGGTTCCCTGGCCATGCCGGTTTGCACGGCCTCCATCCAGCACCAGCCAAACCAAAACATAGCCCCTGTGAATCATTAAACTCTGCTGCCTTGCGTACGGGTTCAGCAGGGTTCAGTCGGCCCAGAAAGCAAACCACATGACCGACTGTCATAAGTTTCGTAACAAAACCACAAAACTCAATCTCAAAAAACACATCCCTGTCCAGGGATAACAAAGGAATTTTTTTCTTTCTCTGAGTCTCAACAGTAAAGGTCTGTGGAGCCCAGAAGAGTGTTGCACAAGAATCAGCTGGCTTCATTTAATAAAAGTAATTATAATAATCATAATAATCACCAGTTGAATAGCTTTTGTTGTCCAATGATCTCAAAGACATTTTACTAACCCAGACTAGTATTTTTATCTAAATTTAACAAGTGATAAAACATTTGGGCAGATGAAGTGACCTAGTCAAGGTTGTCTTCTGAACCTGTAACAGAAGGGAGAATGCACATTTTTGAACTCAAGTGCTCGACAGAAAATCCACTTCCCAGAAACAGAGCTCCTACAATTCCCCCCAAACTCAAAAAAAGTTTTATTCAAGTCACAGTTTTGCTGAAAGAAATTTTAACCAGGTCTAATTTTTAGCTTGGATAATAGGACAGATGCAAATGAGGTTCTTCCCAGGAAAGAGAAATAGAGGTCAAGTGGTGAGGAAAGACTACAACCAAGGTTGACTGAGGAGAAAGGAGAAGGGGAAGAACAAAGCCAGGAGAGAAGGCTGGAGAATCAGAGACACACCTACAAATTTCCCAGCTGGAAGAGCAGGATAGCTCCAAGAGATCTGGGTGAAAGGTTTGCAGGCTATGTGAAAGATATAAAAAGGTGGAAGAAGACAGAGTCTGGAATCTGACCTGCAGGAAAGGCAAATCAAGCACTTGCAGTCAGGCACTTGAGAGTTGGTAGGGCGCTCTCACACCAGAGCTTTGGCCACGGTGTCAGTGAACCCCCCAAACAGGCTGCTCAAGCTCTCTCACCTTGGCAGGTGCTGGGAGCTGGGAGCTCTGCAGGTCCTCCAGAGAGGATGACTGCCACACTCGGCCTGTTGGAAGCAAAGCCAGATTATGGACAGAGTAGTCATCATGTCCAGCTTCATCTCCCAGTCTCAGCAATGGGACACGGGCAGCAGCTGTGCCCACTGGTGCCCAGGGTTCTGCAGAGCCTGACATTCATCTGCAAGTTTTGGAGCCTCTAAAGGGAAAAAAGCCTCCCAGGTTGAAGCCTGATGTTTTCAGGTATTCTGCTAATGGTGTGAAACAACTTAAGCTTGTCTTCTCTGGGAATGGCTGCACCCAGTGCATAGCCTTTCTCCACTTCTCCAAATCTTTTCGAGTTGCTTTTCAACTTTGATGAAGATGACTTGGTCTTCCTTTCCAGTCCCTGGACTTCCTAATGCCTAATCAGCTCTGGGTGAGGCCATATCTTCTTGTAACTGCTGAGAGATGCTGCTCTTGGCAGGGTGGATTTTCCCTCTTCCTTCATTTCCATAACGTTTCCCTTCTGTTTACTTTCCCATTGCTCTCCTCATGGCCGCAGTTCAGGACAGCATGTAAGCACATGTTTAATCTCATTGATCTTGTGGCATTCCATGTACGAAGGAAAATGTGGGTCCCTTTGCCCAGCTCCTGCTTATGAATTTCTGGTTCAAGAGACATGAGGAGTAAAGTCAGAAATGGTCACCCAAGGGTGGACTGGAGCATGGGCTTCCCCCTGCTCTCTGCCCAAAGCTCAAACAGCCAGGCTGCTGATTCCTGCCCCATTGTCAAATCTGGTGGCTGTGAGGGGTCTGGGCACCCCCAGCACATGACATGAGTTAAACAAGGATTTGCAGGATCACATTTTGCACTCAGGTGTCTAAACTCCACCTGGGTCCTGCTTTAGGAGACTAGGAGCTTCTCTTTATTTGGCTCATCTCTCAAGTAAGAATTGTGATGTCCCTTTCTTGCACTTCTGTAAGTTTAGATCATGATGGAAGATTTGGGGGCAGCAGGAAAAATTGCCCCTTTTCACTGTGTTCACAATGTCTTAAGTAAGCCCAACCCCAGCTCTGTGGAACAAACAGCGTGGGATAGGAGAGTCTGACCTCTATATACAGGGAATATACCTAAATTTCCCTGCCTGCACTGAAGCTGTTCCCTCCTCTACAAATACACCAAGAATGTATAAAATAAACCCCATGTTTGTAGCATTTTCCCAGCAGGAATACATACACCTGCACCATATAGATGTTCTGTGAGTACAGGGTAGAACAGACGCCTTCAGAGCAAGCTGGGCAAACTGTACATATGCAGATCATCTTCACAGCATATGCACAGCAGGTCTGACAATTTTTGGATTCATTAGACATAGTGTGTGAATACTATAGAGATCACCTCCCCAGTGTCAACCTATCCTGAATTTCTGGATGTTCAGCAGTCCAACTATCTGAATGGCCTAATGGGCATGTGGAAATTCTGGATAAGCATATGCACTATTGAGATTTCATCCCAAGCAAATTCCCAGGTGGAGAAAGACGAGATGTCCAAGGAAATAGGCACATGGAAGCTCACGATGCTGAAAAAGAAGGGGTGGTTCACCTGTACCTGTGCAGAAACCATCCATATCTCTTCTGATCTATGCTGCTCTGCCTTGCCCAGCATTTTTCTTCTCATTGAGTGCCCAGGCTGTTCCAGAAGCTGCACTTTCATGTCTGCTCTGCTACCCTGGACTTGCATGGCTTTCTGTGGTTGTCTGTGCACACACATCCTGTCTCATAATGTGTAGACTGCTCTTATTTGCTGCCTGTCATTCTGTCCCTTGGAGTAAATGTCTTGAAGTGGTCACATTTTGCAGTGCTCTGGAGAGTCTTTTGCTCAACCCCATCAGTATTTCCCCTTGTCAATACAGACCATCTAATATTCCTGCTTGAGAGGTTTCATTCCTGGTCAGACCTCAGACAAAACATTCTCAAGAAAATCTCAGGAATCCCATTATTGCCAATTTTCAAGCCATCTGTTATTTTTCTTGAAGTCTTCAATTCATGGGCTTATGCAAGAAGATCAGCCTCTACTAAAATAGGAAAAGTAACTTTTGTAGCTCATGAAAGGCTCTGACACCAGAGTAGCAGGAAAGAACCTTGAAGTCATCATGTGTTTTTAAGCCATATTTCAGAGGCAATGCTCTGATTTTCAGGTCTCTGGGGGTGACACTGGCCGGGTTTAGCCCGTCCTGCTGGAGGCAGAGGATGCTCCGAGGAGTGCGGTGAGAGGAGGAGGAGGGAGGCTGCAGCAGAGGTGTCCCGGAGCCCTGAGCCGGAGGGGGCTGTTCCCTGGCCGTGCATTGTTTCCCGGTGGTGTCATGCCGTGAGGTGGTGCCGGCTGTGGTTGTAACCAGCAGGCGGAGCTGGGCTGGATAAACAAGCGAGAGCTATTCATAGCCATGAGGAGGGCAGAGCGCTCCTCTCCTAGCAACACAGCCAGGAGAAGAGCAGGAGAGCTCTGCCCAGCTGGTGGAGAAATGTGTGTGCGAAATGTTGGTGCTCTTCCCTTGCCGAGCAGCTGCCAGGCCGTGGCTGGAGCCTCACCTGGAGCTGCACTCCCTCCCTCCAAAGGGATCGCAGTGATGCTCTCCTGCAGGTGGTGGCCAGCTCTGTTCCCTGGGGTTTGAGCAGTGAAAATGTCCTTGCCTGCTTTAAAAACGCCAAGAGATGAGGGTTAAAAGGCGGGGTGCAAACCTGTGCAGCCAGAAGCTCCTGGGAAGGGCTTGAGCAGGGACACCTCAGCCCTGCTGCCTGTCCCCCTTGATCCAGCACACCCATAAACACCCACAAACAGCTGGAGGGCTGCTGCACTTTCACTGTTCCCTTCTTACCAGAAGCCCAGTTACATAAAAACCTGCAGGTAGGGTCTGATTTATTTTCTTGGATGTGTGGAGTGAGACTGGTGAGGCATTGAAAAAAATTGTCCAAAGCAGCTGTGGATATCTCATCCCTGGAAGTGTTCATGGCCAGGCTGGATGGGGCTTTGAACAATCTGGTCTAGTGGAAAGTATCCCTGCTCTCTTCCCTGCAGGAGGGTTTAGAAATGGATGATCTGTAAGGTCCCTTCCAACCCAAACAATGCTTTGATTCTGTGAAACCTTAGGCCATAGCCTTGGTTGCAGGTATGTGTTAAGCCCATGGCAGAGGAATTATACCAGGTAAGTGTGCAGAGACAGCTTGCAAAGGAAGCTAGCACACCCAGCCGTTTGAAAAATTAGGCATGTAGTAGCAAGGTACTGACAAGTGTTCCACACACCTCTAACACTGCCAGTAAATCAAGCAAAGGCATTTGTCAGCTTGTCATTAGGAGAGTAATGAGGTAAGTACAATAGAATTTAGGGCAAGCAATGAGGCCAGCATCCCTCTGCAGTAGATTTGGCCAGAGACAAAGAAGAGTCAAAGTTTAAAAGCAAACAAGACTCCAAGCAGAGGGAGCTCAGTCCCTAATGAAGAGCGTTCCTTGCTCTCACCTCTGCGTGGTGCAGACTGAATTGGATCTCTGGGAAGGACCAGGGCTGCCTTCATCCTGCTCCTGCCATGTAACAAGAGAGGCAGACACCTCAGGACCCCACACTTCTGATTTCACCAGTCCATACTCATAGCAAATGCCCTCAAACCAGCATACAGGTGTTTTGATCTCTGGCAGACCACGACGAGCAGATTGCTGACATACAGTTTTCCAGCAAGGTTTCAATGTGTGAATTTAATAAATTGTTGTGAATTGGGAACAAAAAAGGAGGGGAAAAACTCAGAAGCTCAATTACAATGTCTATCTGAAAGCTGCATACTAGGCCTCCAGAGCTCTCACAAAACATGCCACCACTTGAACTCCAGGAGTAATTAAATTTTATGGAGTTTGGCGAGAAGAGAGGGCCTCAACTCATAGTTTACCATTTGGTTACAAACTACTTGCTAAATAGCAGGAGAATTATCAAATCCAGGAATACTGGGCTCTGCTCGTAGCTATGGGAGCTAGAGGTTAAAACAGTGAAGGGGTCGGTCCAGTTGTGTAATTTGGCCCATCCGGATGAAAGGCACAGTAGCTGAAGGAGTAAGAGAAATGTATTCAAGTCTCAATTGTTGCCATACTGTGCAGTTTTTATTTTTTATTATTTTTGCATTGCAGGACGGTTAGGGTGTGCAGGGGGTCACAGACTGAAGCCTTAGCCAGCAAGTAAAGTTAGGAAATGCCCTGTAATGTAAGTGAAATAGCAGTAGGGGAAAGCCAGGGATGCAAGGTGTGCTTCCTCAGGGCAGCCTCCCTGAGTCTGCAGGAAATTCAGCCCAGGACTGTCACTTAATGATCTCACTGATTCAGCTGAAAAAGCAAAAGCCCAGTACAGCTAAGAATACGTGATAGAAACAATGATAAGGCAAGAGAGAGGGAAGAAAAAAGAACAATTGATTTAATGCCTTCTTCATTTGTATTTAAATAAATAAAGATGCCAGTAGAAGGCTCTAGGCACCTTACCACACAATTAACACAAGCAAAGAGAAACCAAACTATGCACCACTCCCAAGCAGCATGAAATGATTATCCAGAATGTGCTCTGCCACCTCCCAGAGGAAAAAAAAAGACTTGCCCCAGCCCTCACAGCCTCTCTCTCCGGAGGGTGACATTTGCAATGTGCTTGCCTTGCAGGCATCTGCTGGGAAAGGGGCACAGCACACCCCTGAGAGCCACCGGAGCCCTGCCAGGGACACCCCTGCACCTCTGCCTGCCCGAGGCCTGAGGAGACATGAACTGCTCCTAGTCACTAGCACACTGGAAGGGGATGCAACGTCCTGCTCTTCTTCCTTAGCAGAAAAAATGCTGGCTTACCTAAGCCCCTGTTGACACTGAACAATATTGCTGGCCCTGGTATAACGAGCTGGAAAACTTCTGTGTCCTAATGAAAAAAAAAAAAAAAAAAAAAGTAAAAAAACTGTAATTTCACCGGCAGTTGTTTCACTAGCAGGACTGTTACAAGCTCCAAGCCATAATGTTGTTAGTGTTTCTCCCACCACCAGGCAGTTTGAATTGTTTCTGTTTCCCATTAGCATCTCTTGCCCAATGCTGCAGCTGCACACACACACACACCCCTCTCGCTGCCGGTGGAGCCAGGGCTGGAGCTGACAGTGCTGCAGCTCCCAGCCCTCAGCCCCAGGGACACAGCCTTCCCCAGCAGGGATTACTTTTGCAGCAGTCATGCTCAAATGCTGAGCCAGTCAGCCCCAGGGTGCCCCAAAGTCACTCTCTGTCCTCATGTCCTCTCTGGCTGGTCCCAGTGATCCCCAGCCCCACCTTTCACAAAGAAGCCCCCAAGGAGCTACAGTGCTGCAGGGCAAGCTCAAGGGCACACAGCAAAACAGCAAAACAGATCAGGGGCAGGGATGGGGTGGGGGCGTGGGATGTACCTGTGTGTGTTGGCCCAAAGAAGCCTAGCAAAGATGGGGCATTCAGATAGGACCCAGAGTCAGAGAGGCTGGGTGCCATGAGTGAGGACAGTGCAGGAATCAAAACTTCATAGAATCACAGAACCAAAGAATCATAGAAAATGATGGGTTGGAAGGGACCCATCAGGCTCATCAAACCCACCTCGTGGCCCTGGGCAGGGCACTCCAGGAGTCACCCCATGTGCCTGAGAGCACTGTCCAAACACTTCTTGAACTGTGTCAGGCTTGGTGCTGTGACCATTTCCCTGAAGAGCCAGTTCCAGTGCCCAACCACCCTCTGAGTGAAACACATTTTCCTGATATCCAACCTAAACCTCCTGACTCATCTTCATGCCATTCCATTGGGTCCTGTCACTGGTCACAAGTGAAGAGAGCAGTGCCTGCCCCTCTGCTTCCCCTCATGAGGGTGTTGAAGGCCACAATGAGCTCTCCCCTCAGTCTCCTCCAGGCTGAACAGACCAAGTGACCTCAGCCATTTGTCAGAAGGCTTCCCCTCCAGTCCCTTCACCACCCCTGTGGCCTCCTTTGGCCACTCTCCAATGGCTTCATGCCTTGTTTATATTGTAGCACCCAGAACTGCCCCCAGGACTGGAGGTGAGGCTGCCCCAGGACAATCCCCTCCCTTGCCTGCTGGCAATGCTGACCCTGGTGCCCCCAGGACAGGGATGTCCCTCCTGGCTGCCAGGGCACTGCTGACTCAGATCCAATTTACCATCCACCAGGACCCCCAGGGCCCTTTCCATGGCACTGTTCTCCAGCCTCTCCTTCCCCAGGCTGTCTACACAAGGCTTGTCCTGTCCCAGGTGCACAGTCTGGCACTTGCCATTGTAAATCTTCATACACTTGGTGATCACCCATCTCTAATTTATCAAGGTCTCTCCGCAGGCTGTGTCTGCCCTCGAAGGAGTCAACAGCTCCTCCCAATTAAGTTTTGTCAGTGAATTTACTCAGCAATCCTGCCAGTCCTGTGCCCAAGTTGTTAATGACAATATTGGAGATCACTGGTCCTAGAATGGAGCCAGCCTGCTGTCCCACTCACTCACTGTAACTCTTTGTGCCCGACCTGTGAGCCAGTTGCTCACCCACTGTGTAACACAGTTATCCATGTGCCAGACACTTTGTCCAGAAGGAGACTGTGAGAAACACTATCAAAAGCTATGCTGAAGTCCAAAAGGGTTATATCTACTGGTTTTCCTGCTAAATGCTGTTTGATTGTTGACTTTTTGCTGGCCAGGTATCAGGCAAATTAACAACTGCAGTTGCTGGGAAAAAACCTCTGCTGCAGTAAAGGCTCTCTGCTGTTGTGCTTCTGAACTACCTGCTCCAGACTGAGCATGAGCTGTACCCAGACCATCTGGGTGACTGCAGAGGTGCTGTGGGGCAAGCTCAGACTGGCATAATGCACAGTTCTGAGCACTGGACCAATTGCCTGAGTGGACATGGGAAGGACCAGTACATAGCTGGCTCTCCAGACCTCTGGCAGATCCAGTGTGCAGAGGAGTGCAGCCTCCAGGTCATGTGCCAGCCAAGTACGGGAGACAAACGTCACCTCCAGCCTTGGGAGCCCGGCAGGACTTGAAAGAACAGGTCTTGAACCACAGATAGTGGTTTTGCCAGGTTAATCCTTACATCTTCTCATCTCTGGCTCGGCCCTCACAGTTGACATCTGACCATCTGCTCTGACAGAACCCTAAATTCTTGAAGGATGAAGTTACAAGGAGGAGACTTTTGACACTCCAATAACTTTCATTTGTCTTTGGGTTCTCTTCAGGTTCACAGCCACCAACTATAGCAATAACCAGAGTGATCCTTATGAAGCAAGGCAGGGCTGCCAAAGCAGGGGCAGATCTGCAGGTACTTGGGAATCACAGTTGGATACACCTCTACAGTGATGGGGATGACACCTGGCAACAAGAACTGCCTTTGTGAAAGCACCTCATGCATTTGGTGGGTCAGCCACTGCCCTGCAGAGCCAGTCTGCGTGGTCCCACAGTGTTTGCCACCTTGGCAACCCTGACACCTATGCAGTAGAGAGCACAGAGTTCTGCTGCTGCTAAATCTGTACCAGAGCATGCAGGCTTAGCAGAGCTCATGGGACATGAGCTGGCTTGGGTCCAGTACTAGTCCTGCTGCCTCAGTTCAGCAGTGTGCCTTCTGCAACAAGCCTTGCCCTTATTACTTTGTGCATGGCTCCAAAAAGATGCCACAACTTCATGGGATCAAGGCCAGAGCTTTGAAGTCTGCAGGGCTCCCTGGTGCTGCACAGACACAGTGACTTGGGTCTTCACTGGCAGGACATCCTTGCACCACCTTTCACTGTGTGAAGATGTTTGCAGTATGTAGGGGGAGCAAAAGGAGGAGTGAGTGACATCTCTGCCTGGGACTGGGGAATCCAGAGAGTTCATCCCAAGGTGCTCTCAGGTGTGCTTTGTCACATGCCAGGTATGCCTCAGTACACACACCCCCATAACCCCAGCCCAGCCATCATCACCCTCCTCTCAGTGGGCACTGCCTGGCTCAGAGCCTTCTCCTGGAGTTTCCATCAGCTGCCAGAAAAGCTCCCACTCTCTTGTCCCTGGTGGCCAGAGCTCACATTTGGCAAGCAGAGCCCAGCAATCCTGAGGGAAGGCATGCTTAAACAGAGGAGCTGAATATATCTCCTTCCTCATCCAGCAATTATTCTGCTTCCTTTCCTCATTCCAGGTCCCCAGCCTGAGTGCCTCTGCCTGGCTGCACGCTGGATGCACTCCCAGCAGTGCTCAGCCCTGAGTGTCAGCTGGGAGTGCATGCAGCCACAACATGAGGCATGATCCCTGATCCCAAACAGCACCAGCTGTCACCACCTCAACCCACTGGGACTCGGCAGAGTGGGGTTTTTATGGTGTGCCAGCCCCAAGCCTCAGAAACCCACCCGAGCTGTGCATTACTCAGCCTAGCAAAGCCCCAGTCCTAACCACCGTCCCAACAAGGAGAAGCCCTGGTTACTGTGCTGCCTGCATGGGGGCAGGGGGCTGGCAGAAGGAGGGGTGACCCTCCTGTGGGTCAGGGAGGCTCCTGGCAGTCTCTCAGCAGGCCCCTGGGCAGAGGACTCATCCCATCCACAGTTTGCAGAGATGGCCAGCAGAGCTCCCCAGGGAGCTCCAGTGACATGCATGGAGGGAAGAGTGAGCCAGGGCAGGCAGTGTGGACTCTGTGGGATGATGCACAGAGGGAAACCTCTCCTATCAAGCATCCAGCCTTGAAATAGTCTGAGTGACCTCATCTGGCTTCCAGTGTACTCCAAACATGTGGGTTGATGTTAAAACTATACTGCATAGGGTGGAAAAGCCTGGTCCACTTCCAGTGTGTTTCTGCCAGGAATATTGCTACTGGCTCCAGGTGGGTTTGGGCCTGAGAAAAGAAGAGATGGAGGAAGAATCAACCTGCACTTTTAAAAGTCATGCAGCCATCCTCCTGGAGGCAGAGATAGTAAAGGGAGGACATCCACACGGGAACAAACTGACATCTGGAGCTATCTGCCTCCATAATTCTTTGTCTCTCCAGTACTTATTGTTTCCACAACAGGAGTGATTAGTGCCCCCACCAAGGTCAAGGCCTCCCTGTACAAGGCACTGAACAGGCACAATGAGAAACAGCTCCTGCCCTGATCAGCTGAGCTGGAGAAGAGATCAAGGGCACGGGAAAGGGGCACAGAGGTGGGAAATCACTTGCAAACGATGACATGGGCTAGGACAAGAGCTGGGATCACAGACAGGGGTCTCTCCTTCCACCCCTGTCCCCCAGCCCAGTGTCCTCGGCACAGAAACCACACAGACACTCCTCCACAGCACAGCTGCAGAGCTAATGAGTTAGATCTGTGGATTAGTTAATTTCCAGGGGTGGTTCTTTCATGACAAACACCACACAGCAGGCATTTTACATCTACAGCTACATGAGCAGCCTCTAAGCCCACAACCCTTTGTCAAGAGTAAAAATAGAAAACAATCACAGTAGATGGAAAGAGACAGGAGTAAGGCAAGGACAGGAAAAGATGGAAACATTGCAAGTTCTGCAGAAGAATGGATGTTTCCAAAATGTCCAGTTATCTCAGAATCTGCATGCTGCACATTTGTTTCAGCAAGATGGTAAAGAGGGAGGCTTGGGGCTACACAAAACCATCTCTAACAGTTACTGGGATTCAAACACCTTAGACTCATTACTCAATAATTAGGGAACCCATCCTAGCCCAGAAGTCACATCTTGCCACATTGGCTGAAGCTGAACAAGGCCCTTGTGTTTCCATCCCGCTGGGATCAGGGGGACCAGCAGTCTGGTGGCCTTAGCAGTGCTCAGGGCTCCAAAGGTGAGGAGCAGACAAGGCAGAGGGACAGCAACTGAAGCCCCCAGAGCCCCTGTGGAGGAGCAGTAAGGAACACCAGGGTAAATACATCACTGGGGAAGGATTCCTTTCAAGGAAAAAGAGGTTGCACTCAGAAAAGAGGGCAGCTCCATCCAAAAACACAACTGTGCTGGGCCAGCTCAAACCTCTGGGCAGCCCTCTAACCTGTCTCCAAGATTTTGGTGAGCAGTGTTTCCATGTTGGGGAGCTGGGGAGGGGTGGTGAAGGTATGGGCAAGTGCCAGGCAGTGGAAAAGAAGGAGACAAAGAAGATACTTTAGAAAATAATGGAGGGGATTGATGAGGAATGGAGCAAGAGGGAATGGATTGGTCTCTAGAAGATAACACAGTAGGAAAGGAAGAGATTTTGGTGACAGGTGGTGGTGGAAGAACAAAGCAGGATAAAAGAGAGACGGTGTGAGGAAGGGAGCGTGAGCACAGTCAGGCTGAAATGAGAGACTGAAATAATGGTGGGGAGAGCACCCCTCAGACATCCTTTAAAAAGCAAGTGACAAAGTGAAAAAGAAGAAACAAAACCCATAAATTGCAAAGGGAAGAAGTGGATATTTTATCAATGTGTGAGGTGATACTGGTGTGCAGGAGCCCAGTGATTGAAAAGCACAGGCAGAATGGTAAATTTCTGTACATGTGCTTGCCCACCATAGGTACAAATAACCTGGGGATGCAAGGACTGCCTGTTAAATTGGAGTGATGCCCAGAAGAATGGCCCACCACCTTTCCTACTAGTGTTTTATAGGCTGGACCTAGAGCTCAGGCACCAATCCATCCCAGGCAAGAAATCCTGTGTCAGTGCCCTCTGCTTCCACAGCCTGCTGGGGAGAAACCTACTGATCAGTGTCTGGGGATGCCAGCCTTGGAAGTGGAGGAATCCTGCTTGTGGGGAGTCAAGGTTCTAAAAACATCAGGCTGCTTTGAACAATAAGAAGGTTCATCTCCTCACCTTGGGTGCTTTGCCTTTTGCCTACACCGAAGGCTTAAAACAGCCACAGGGAGACAACACCAACACTCTCAGGGTTTGCCTGGGCTCCCCAGGATAAATGTGAGGCTGGTCTCAGCACACAGAGAGGAATCTGAATACCTGTGGTCATGGTGCCTGCTTCAATGCTCTTACAAGGAGCATTTTATGTATTAAAATAAGATTTTCCCTGTAACTTCCTTTCTAACGCTGCTGGCTGTGCCTGGAAAATGTGACTCAGACAGAGGCTGTGGGCATCTCCTTGAACAGAGGGGAGAGCAACGAACATCAGAGAACAGAAATCACATCCCTTGTCATACAGACACCACCCAGGAAGGCCAGCCTGCTGCTGCTCTGGAGGAGGGCTTGGGCAGAGCAGGGTTTGTATGCTCTGCCACATGCAGCCATTCCCTTCCTTGAGAGGATCAAACGCATCATTTACAGCTGTGATTATCAAAGCCAATCTTTTGGTCTCGTTGGTCAAACTGGAGAAATCTCCCAAGCGCTTGTAGTGCTAAAATAAGATCTTGTTCAGTGGAGATTATGCAGAACCATCTCTTTCCAGGCACATTTTGTTAGCAGGGGATTAACTAGGAATGTTGACATTTAAGTTGTTGTCACTGCATATTTGAGGCTGAGTGTACATTAATTACAGGGCAGCACAGCTCCCAGCCTCAAAGCTCTTTTTTTTTAACAGAAGAAGGGACCAAGGCTGTGCCTCCCTGTGTATGAGAGGGGTCAGAACTATGAGGTGTTCCAGGAGGGATTTCAGGGGAGAAGATCAGGAGACAAGGGGAGACAGTCTGGTGCTACAGAGGCAGCTTCAGCTAACAATGTATTCAGGTGAATGGGGCAGTGTGCTCTGATGGCAGACTGTCATTTCAGGCATCATCTTTTCATATTTAAGGAATTGGACAATTATTAGAGGTTCTCTGATTGGTTCTTTTATAAATATGGCAGAAACACATTTATCTCCAAAAGGGAAAGGGGGAAAAAAGAGAGAATGGATAATGTCACTTCAGTGACTGTCCTCTTGGTGCTTGGATGGCAGGTAACGTTCAGCCTGAGCATCTCAGATGACTCTGAACTAAACCGGCTCAAAATATCGGTACAGCCATCCATCACATCTCATTCACGCTGGATTTCAAATCTCATTACGATCCAAAAAGGCACAGGCAGAAATCCACAGTTTTGTTATTGTCCTAGTATTTCCAGCACGAATGCGTCCAAAATACCACAAGAGCAATGGTGCCTCGGCACACGGACATATGGCAGGAACAGAAAAAGCTGCTCTGGTGCAATTGTTCAGCTCCATTTCATGGAGAGAGCTGCACAGGGGGAGGGCTGAGTGCCGGGGAGAGGAACAGAGAAACACGCCAGGATACACAGAGCTGACAGAGGGAGCAGGACGAGAGGGAGAGCAGGGCAGCGAGAGACGCGTGCAACTCGAGGGGAGAGACGGCAACAGCGGCACGCACCCCCGAAGGAAAGGAGGAAAAACGAAGTGGGGGGGGGGGGTGACTGTAATGAAAATAAAGGGGAAAAGGCAGAGAAAGGTAGGAGCAGGGAAGGAGGGAGGGAGGGGGAGGGGAGGGATGCGCTCCGCGGGCGGCCCCGGCCCGGGATCGCCCCCTGCGGGCCGGGCGCGGAGCTGCGGCGGGGCTCCCCCTGCAGGGCGGCACCGCCGGGCCCCATCCCGGGGATCCTCCGAACCCCTGGTCCTGGGGATCCTCCGAACCCCCCAATCCCGGGGATCCTCCGAACCCCCCAATCCTGGGGATTTCCCCGAACCCCCCAATCCTGGGGATCCTCCGAACCCCCAATCCCGGGGATCGCTCCTAGCCCTCCCCATCTCAGGGATCGCTCCGAACCCCCAATCCCGGGGATCCCTCCGAAATCCCCATCCCAGGAGTCCCTCCGAGCCCCCCAATCCCGGGGATCGCTCCGAACCTCCCCATCCCGGAGATCCCGCCGAGCCTCTCTCATCCCGGGGGTCCCTCCGAGCCCTCCAATCCCAGGGATCCTTCGGAATCCCCCAATCCCGAGGGTCCCTCCTATTCCCCCCATCTTTGGGGTTCCTCCGAGCCCCTTCCAATCCCGGGGTCCCTCCGAGCCCCCCGCCCCATCCTGCCCTGCCGGGGCCCCTGCTCTGTGCCTTCTCTGAGTCTGGCCCCGCTCCTGCAGCCCTTCCTTCCTCCCTCCCTCCCGCCGCTGTCAGAACGCTGTAGCTGCCAAGCTGCTGCCCCAATCTGCGAGGGAGCCCTGTCTCCTCCACAAGAGGAGCTTTCTGGATAGAGGAGACTCTCCTCAAGTGGCAGTGAGATGGAGAAGCAGCTTTCGAGGAGAGACTCGGAGAGAGCTGATACATCCCCTGCACCACCGCCAGGCAGCGAGGAAGATGCTGCCGGAGGAAGACGGGCACAAGCTCGCAGCCCACAGCAGCGGCAAACCTCAGCCTGCCCTTTTTTTGCTCCTAGCACATGTAATCCAAGGACGACTCGTGGGATTTTCCCGTGGGATAAGGGTCACAAAACCCTGGCAAAGGGACTGGGGCACTGTGATGAGAAAGGCCACCCAGAACTGAGCATCTCGTACCCCAACCTCGGTGAAGAGGGACATCCTCACTTACAAGGATAACATGGGGTGACCATGGAGGTGTCTCGAATCTTTAACCAAGCAGAACAAGCTTTGGGCGTTTTTTCCTTCCCTCCGCGTGTAAGGGACTCACTCCCACATTCCTGCTCGTCCTCCGCCAGCCTGGCCGGGCGCTGGGAGCCCTTGGCCGAGCGCCGGGCGCAGCAGCGGCAGCGGGGAGTGTTTAAGCGTCCCCCGAGGCCCTCCCGCCTGGGCGCAAAGTGGAGAAGCAGCTGCCTGTTTACAGTGGGAGGGTGCAAATTGGCCTTCGGGGAGAGCCGCACCGCTCATTTCCCTGCAGCTCGGCTGGGGCGGGAGCGGGGGGAGACCTCCAGCTGAGGAAAACAACCAGGAAGGCGAGTATCTGCCATTTCCTAGGGGGAAACGATTCAGAGGAGAGCTGTCTGAGTCTATTAACTGATGCTGGTTCCTGTGGAGAGATGGTGGCACACTGGTTTACTTCAAATAGTCTGTTTCCATCTCTAATACCACCTCCGAGCATTCAGACCCAGACACAGAGCTCCCTTCCTGCTACCTTCTACGGCAGCGTCTCTCGCAGAGGATTTTATTTTCCTAACGGGAGACACGAAGCAGGGGTTGCAGTAAATGAAAAGAACCGTGTCCATTTGCATGGTTGCATAATCACGTTATACAGGGATCTTTCAGACTCTGGAGAGCAGAGAGAGAGAGAGAAAGAGAAAAGTGGGACGTCATGATCAGGAGCTAAAAGCCAGATCTCTCGATGAGATCAAGGAATAGATGTGAAGTCAGTTAGATGGAGAAATGTCTGGATAGCTCTTCCAAACAGTGAGAGTCCTAGGCTTAGCTCTGAACATAAACAAAGCGAGATGTTTCTGGGGGCTGGGCTAGGTTTTGTATAAACTCAGTTTCCTCTTCCATCATTGAAACCGGATGAGAAGAGCAGCCTGTAGCCAGGATCCTTTGCCTCTCTGCTGAGGGCTTACACAGGGCTCAATTCCCGGGGTGCTCAGGCCAGGACCTTTCACCAACATCATATTCACTGCAGAGTGAAAGAAAAATCACTCACTTCATGCTGCTGAATGAGAAGCTCTATTTCCAGAATTCACATTTGCCTCTTAGTCAATGGTAATTTACCAGGACTGGCAATATTCCCTTTTGGATCCCCTGGCGACCGTTGATTAGCCCAAGCCTCAGCCCAGGGTCACCTGAACCACAGCCCTCTGAGAGAGAAAGCTTCACTTCAGATATAAATGCTATTAAATCAAAAGGACAAATTTTCACAGAAATTAAATATTCTCTGAAACAAGGGAAACTAAAACTGGATGAGTGTAGCCTTTCCTTTAAAGGGATAGGAAATTAATTTTGAAATAGCATCACTCATTGACTATCCTGTTACCCTAAAATTCCCACCTCCCGTTCCTTTATTTGCTCTGATGCCAGTAGCGGGAGGGTAAGAACATCTCCATAAACATTTAATGGTCCACTTTGTAACTCAAATACTTCTGTGAAATTTTAAAAATCTAGGACATTTAGCCATCCAAACCATTTGAAATGTTTAACCATCTGAAGGATTTCTCAGCTGCTTCCTCAAGTGCGAAGTCAAACATTGCCTATCCTGTGGAAAAGGGAGAGTGGGAGGACATGTTTTTTACATGTTGTACCTCTTTGCCTCCTTTGCACAGTCTGATTTCTTGCTCACAGAGTAGTTAACGGATATGGTGTTTAAGGGAGATATATCCTCAGCCAGAGAGGACGAGGAAGCAACAGGTGCCCAATCTAAATTAACTGTCTCACCCTTAGGAGCAAAGCTGTCATCACCAGACCTGAACTTGTTACAAGGAATAAAAGGCTAACCTGAGAGGCACAGGAGAGCCTTCCCTCCCTGAGCAACCTGCAGCATATGGCAGCGGAACCTGCAGGATTTCCAGTGGCACGGGGCATGACTGCCAGGGGCTGCCTTCCCTTTGATGCCTGGACCTTTTTGCATCATTTGGGAAGTGTGAGGAGGCAACAGGCAAAATGCAAACCTAGCCCACTGTGCTCACATTAAATTTCTCAACATGTGCGAGTGGGATAACTGTCAGACATTGCCTCCAGAGGACACGTTCCTCAGTGGGCTTGGGCTGCTCAGAAAATCCTGGATTCCTCCCCCAAGCCAGGCAGCTCCTGGTTACCTGTCTCTGCCCTGCTGTGCCACATTCTGCCTGCTGCCACTGTACTGTGAAAATTGGGGCATTTATCTGTACCTCTGTGTTCCACATAGAAACAGTTTAGCTAAGGATATCTCCTTTAATGTCCTCGCTGCAACTGTGAGCTCCCAAGAGAAGCACCTAAACTTCCCAGGGACCATGAACAGTCCCAAGAGTGGGTCTGAATAGGAAGCTGAGAGGAATACAGTGCCACAGAAGGGCCACCTGAAATACATGCAAATGAGCTTGTGGAGGCTCTGGAAAAAGTCTAGGAGCTCTGGAAGCTGACAAAAAGGTGCATACAGATGCTGGTTGCAGCTGCAAACTACTTGACATAAACCACTAGCCACTGGCAGTAGAAAGTATGGGTCTTACAGATTTTGCAGAAAATAATATATTGCTAACTTGTTGCCTGAGATGTGAGGGGCCAAGTTATCTGCAACGTAAAAGACAAACAGGACCTTTGCATTGAATTTCCTGCTAGTTTTCTGTCTGGAATGTCAAGAGGAGGAAGGAGACAGTATTTTTAATTATGACAGTGTTCTTTTTTGGCCTGGACTGTGCCACATACACCTTACATGCCAAAACAGGGGTCAGGTACTAAGTAGAGGAAAGCTGCAAGCAGGAGCAAGGGGTTAGCGTGAAGTTGGGAAGGGGCAGAACTGGGGAGATGATGTGACTTTGTCTCTGCTTGCTCAGAAGCCTCTGCTTTGTTTGTGGCTGGGCATGTCTTCTGGATGGCACCCATGAAACATGTATAGAAGAGCAACCAGGAACTCCACCTAAAGCAGGAACCATGTGGAGAAAAGCTGTCTGAACTGGAGGGCTCCAGTAGCAGAAGTGTGGAGCTGCTAGGAATTGCTGCTGGCTAAGTCTGGCATTAGAGAACACGTACCAAGAAGCTCACCAAGCCACACAGCCAGACAAATCCTTCCCCTCTGCTAACTCACTGAGCTGTTCAAGATAAGTGGTGTAAACACCAGCAGGCAGCTACAAAACCATCACAAGCCATGAGATCCACTCCATGCCAGGGTGAGTCCCAATGAATCAGAGCTGGTGATGCAGCCAGTGGAGGAAATGGTTCTCATGTCTTGAAAATGTTCACCAGTGCAGGTGGAACAGAGGTAGGGAAACAGTAAATGTCTATGGAACAAACTGCCAAGGCAATGACACTTGGGTACACTGGGGCAGCTCTAAAACTGAGCATTTTCCTCATCAATGTCACTGCAAAGATGCCCAGAAGTGCCAGGAAGAGTAATACCCAAAGGAAGATGTGGTATGGAAACCCTCAGAAAATTAATATCATTGTCAAACTTTGATTCCCATTTATGCAAAGATTTTTAATTTTTTTTTTTTAATCTACTCTAGTGTGGAGACGGTGGGAATACCCTGTGGAAAAAAAAACCCACAAAATTTTCTGGAGAAGTTTACAAATAATGGTTCAGATCTCCTTCAAATTGACATTGAATCAGAAGAAATAAATGGAGCTAGTCAGTTTTGGTAAAGAAGTGATCCTATTGTTTTAATGTTATTTTATTTAATGATGTTGGAAAATGATAACAAATTAGCTCCCTCTGGTTTGCATTTTTCCAGACTAGTACAGGACAGATGAACAAATGAAGAATGCCAGTAGGACTATAAATGGAATAGAACTGTAGTTCCTACACTCAGCTGTGCCTGTATCTCACAAGGGCAAAGGGAGGGAGCTATGCTGACATGGAGTTAGGGTTTGTGTTAGTAAATTTAGGGTAAGATACATCTCAGAGCACTGCAAACTGTCAGGGCTTAGCATTAAATTGAAAAAAATTACCATATCTCTGAAATTTTGTGCTAAGGGCACCCAGAAGAAAGTGATTTTTGTCATGCAGTGCCACTGCTGACCAAAAGCATGATTATAGTTAGATCATTTTGACATTGGAAACCAAGGACACTGCCCTCTCCTGCCAGCCACCATGGTAATTCCCAACGGCAGTGGGAATCCATTTCTGCATTTCCAGGTATCTGCATCTTTGGTTTAACCTTGAGCCTGACTTGCAAAATTTCTATTCACAGCACATCAAACAGTTACTTCCATCCATCCACAACAGTTTTCTATGAAGTTTACATTTCCATCTTCATCAATGTACTTTCCAAAGATGTGCGTTTCATACAAGGGGAGTTCTGCCTTGTCAAAGATCTCATGCTCACTGATTCCAGCCTGTCTCAATATATACTCACATGTGTATTTATTTTACTTAACCTTAAAGCAAAGCAGCTCAGCTTTGTTGTGTAGACGATCCTTATATTTTCTTGGTTTTGAGAATTTGTATACAGATAAACAACATTCAGGATCTGACATTTCACTTTGATTGCAAGTTGCTGTAATTAAGAACCAAAGCTTTATGAATTTTAATCATCAGCTGTAAGTGGTACATTATCTCTAGTTCACAATGAAAGCAATCAAGTGGACAAGATATTTTTAGAGACATTACTGTGGTAATATTACATTAAGTAGTGGTTAGTACACTATTTTCACACCCAGTGATTTCACGCATTAATGCGGCTATAGATCAGCGTTAATGACAAGGGAAAGTTATTTTTCAAGTAGCATGAGAAGGGTGGTTAAAAGAGCTGCTGGGGATTTACACTCCAGCAGCAGGAGGGGCACCTCAGCAGGGCTGCAGCTGAAGATGTTCCAGCAGCAGGATCTGCTTCCACTTCTGCTGGAGACCGAGGCAGGAGCCCCTGAATGGATGCAGGTTAATGCAGGGGCAGCGTTTCCTCCCTGCTCCTCGGGAGGGAAAAGGGACAGGAGGGGAGAGCAAGGTGAAGTACACTGATGCTGGCACTGAACCTCAGAGCTGGTGAGAGGAACAGCACACCACATCTTGCCCAAGGCTGCAAGACAACATCCCCCTCTTTCAAAGAGGGCACAGTAAAGAACAAATCAGAAACACCCAGTGGCTTAAAGGTGGAATTAAAAAAAAACAAACCATGGAGTCTGGCATATTTTATAGTTTCAGTGTATGCTACTCCACGTGGATATGATGTTGTCTAGATAAACCTGTAAATACAGACATCTCTTCTTTCAAGGCAGGAGACACTAATGCACAACTATGCACAGGGCCCCAAAAGGAGCACATTTAAGTATTATCATCCTGCTGAAGGATGCCAGTTCATCCAAAAATTATTTGCCTGAAACTAAAACTAATTAGAAACACTGTTCTGGGAAGGAGAAATTCTTCCTTCTTCCTGGAGTCTCAGATCTGGGATAATAGAAGCTCCAGCAGCCTCACCCTAGACCTGCAGGCCATTTTATTTTACTGCAGAGGTCCGATGGGGATGTCAGGGCTGGGATTTGGAGAGCTGAGCAGCCAGCTGAGCCAGGGAGAGAGTACATGACAGAGCTGTGTGTGTCACAGTGGCAGACAGCTGTTGCTCACTGCATCTTGGATTCTGTTGGAAATGCCCTCAGAGAAACCCAGTTTGGCTCCACAGAAGGTGGCACTCAGGGGCTGATGGCTCTGCAGCCAGAACATGCTGATGCCAACATCATTCACAGCTCCAGTCCAAACCACCTGGTTATAGAGGGCAGCTGTTGACAACAGGAACTTTCTATGGCATCCAGATGCAGTGATACAATGGTCTTTTCTGCTGCTCTCCCTCACACAGCACCAGTTACATTCCTGTAAACAGGACACCAGTTACATTCCTGTAAACAGGACAGCCCTCAAATGCACTCCAGAATTTTTGTATGTCAGTGTAGAAAGCCTGGACCACTGCTGCTCTGTGATATAGAGAAGCAGTATGGAAATACCAATCAGACTTCAGGTACCTTTAAAATCATCCTTTTGCAATGTCTGCCTTCTGGACCCAAGCAGCTCTTCATTAAAAACAACCTGAAGTAGGAGCACTAAGTTCTGCATCCCACAGAAGGAGAGGAATCTTATATTTGAGCAATGGATAACCCCCTCTGACCTACTTGTGCACTGAAGAATTATTTCATTCTCAGGATCCTATAGATACTTTCAGAAAGCAGCATTACCTGCATATCAGGGCCTATTGGACAGACTATATCCACAGAAGTGTCACTGCAGTGCACACCAAGACTGTTCAACTTGGGGAAAAAGAATGTTGAAATAAGATACAGAGAGAACAGGAAATATTCTACCTGAGAAGCTGAGAAAAATGCACACTGTTAATGCACCTTACATAAAATCCTGTATGCTGTTTGCTCACTGCCCAGCTTTCCAGGCTGGGATATTTCTATGTGGAGAAGACACCAGTTGCAGCAGCAAAGCTTTTCCTCTGTCTTCTGTTCCAGTCCCATTTCCCTACACCCTGTAGAAATGCACAGTGAATGTGGTTTTCCTGTACAGAAATTGGAGTCTGCCTCTGGAGCAAGCTCTTATTCCTCACTAGACAATGCTCTCAGCTCTTCCCATGGACCTTCCAGGTGGCAGCTCTACAGCTCCCTGTCACATATTTTTCAAACTGGTCATTTGACCCAATGGTACCCTGTGTCAGGGCTGTGGCTTCATCAGTGTCCTCTCCCACTATGGGATAGAAAACTAAATTGCTTCTTCATTAGTTCAGATGGAGGATGATTTACATATCTGTCTATGCCTGTAATTAAAAACATAATGATAGGGAAACACTAACTATGATAATAGAGGATGAAGTGTCTAACAGAGTGAGAGGTTTCTTGATCATGCATCCAGACCTGTACACATGGAAAGGTGTGCACTTACATCTCACAGGGCTTTCTTTTTGCCTTTCCAGAATCAGTTATGTGTAAAATGCAAATTTGGCATCAGTTGGCACACACAGAGGTGTCTCTGCTAAGTATGAGAGACAAAAAGAACAGATACTTTTCTCTCATTCCCTTACATCAAAATGTGAATTCCCTTCTTTGGACTTCTGTGCAACTGAGGCTTGAGTCAGTGCCCTGTTTCTGATGATGCCACACATGGATGCTCAAGAGGAATATGTAAGAGTGTCCCCAAGACACACAAAATCTGGGAACGGACCTCTGAAAATTGCCTGGTTCAACCCTGATCAAAGATGCTTCAATTAGAGCAGCTTACTTAGCCCTGGATCCAGTCAGATCTTTAATATCTTCTGGTGCAGAGACTTGGTAACCTCTCTGGACAACCTGTTCCAGTATTCAACCCATCATCACAGTGAAAAAAAAAAATAAAGAAAGAAAAATGTGTTTTTCAGATAAAACTTCTTGTGTTTCACATTGTTCCTGTTGCCTCTTTCACTATATACCATGGAGAAGAGTCTGTCGCTGTCTTCTTTCCATCAGGAATTTATGCACATGGATAAGATCACACCCATCTCTAGTCTGGACAGTCCCAGCCCTCTCAGCCTTTCCCCATGTACAAATGGCTCCAAGCCTGCAGCTATTTTCCTGGTGCTCTGCTGGAGCTGTTCCAGTAGCCCATGTATATTTTGTACTGAGGAGCTCAGGACTGGGCATCACTCCAGATGCCTCATCAGTGCTGAGCAGAGGCAAGGGCCACTTCTCTCGATCTGCTGGTGATGTTTTTCCAGGCTGTTGGTTTTCTTTGCCACAAGGGCACACTGCTGGCTTGTGTTCAGCTTGGTGTCCACCAGGACCCACAGGTCCCTCTCTACCAAGCTGGTAATCCCTGACCTGTTCTGGTGGATTTGGGTTATTCCTGCCCAGAGACAGAGCTTGGCATTTCTCTTTGTAGAACGTCCTGAGACTCCCCTGGCCTATTTCTCCAAGCTGTTTAGGTCCCTTTGAGCTGCAGCAGAACCATTTGGTATCATCTGCCTTCTACAGACTGTCTTCCTGATACCAAACAGTTGGAGGTTGGCTTATATCTGGAAGGTACAAAGCATCACTATCTTGAAAAAGTCAAGCCCTTCTGTTGGCCATTTAAATGTCTAAGCACCCTTAGATGTATGTCTGAGAGGACTTAGCTACGTGCAGATCACTGTGCCACCAGTACGAGATCACTGTGCAACCCAAAAGTCAAAAGCACCAAACCACAAGAGCTTTTTTCAAAGTAATAAAACCTTTAGGGAATTTCCAAGTGTTCTATAGAGGTCATACCCATTCCAAAAGGCTTAAATCCACAGTTTTGTGGGTTGTTGTTGTTTGTTTGGGTTTTTTCCCTTCTCTTCAACAAATTGCTGAGACTATTTCTGTAACACTCCAGCTTTAAAGCCAGGAGGTGTCTTGTCCTGCTAGGTGTCTAGCAGGGTACCATAAATACTTAAGGAATTTCCTTGAGCAGATCATCTCCCTTTAAATGTTTACAGACTTTATGGCTGGAGCACACATCCTCTACAATCTATGAATAAATTCTGCTGTTAGGCATTCTGTTCTTGCACAGCCTTTGGAGACTTTTCTTAGTAAAAGTTTTGAAACTTGGAATGTTTCACAATATGCAAAAATTATTGTTCTTGACTCTTAGTTGGAGGAGAGGGAAATCTCATATCCAGGGAAGTTACTGCTCCTTCTCCATCAAACAGGAAAGATGCATCAAGGAAGAATTTTGTAGAGAACTCTCCTGGAACTTGTATTATTCAATATTTTCATTAATGACAAGAATGAAGGAACAGAGGCTGAACTTATTAAACTTTTAGATGGCACCTTTTTGGGAGAGGCTGCAAATATGCTGGAAAATAGACTTAGCATTCAAAACATCTTTGATTTATCTGAGAAAGTCTGGGAAGGAAAGAAAGGATGGGATTCAAAAAAGGCATGAAAAATTCTACAGTTGCTTAGGAAAAATCAGCTATTCAAATGTAGTAGACAGGGGTAGGACTGGCTGCACAGGAGTTACAGTGTCAGCATTGGAAGGCAGGACTTGAACTCACAAGGAAAGCAAGCCCAAAATGAGCCCCAAACTGCTACAAGCCTGGGCAGGCTCCACCACTTCATGTTTTTAAGAAAAGGGCAAATGTTGGTCAAGAATGGCAGAGGTATCCATGCTATCAGATAGAGGAATGGACTGGAAAACATCCTAATGCAGTCCTATTTTCTGGTTTTTCAGTGATATCATATTTGATAAGAAGAAAACTTTCTCTGCTTGTTTCAGACTGGTGGGTCTCTGAACCTGTACCCCTTTTAAAACAGACCTAGTTCTCTGATGATAGGAGGTGACAAAAAAAAACAACTTCTACTTTTGAAAGTCTCTTCCAGAAGCTCTGCCCTCTGATCAGGAAAAAACTTACTCCAATTTTCTACCTCAAGGGAGTCAAAAGCAGCTTTTCTCTTGACCTTACAGCCAATGTCATTTAAAGAGTGCAGGAGGATGCAGAGTGCAGTGGAAGACTAAGGGTGAAAGAGAAGCTCAGCCTGCTAAGTGTTCATGTCAATGAAACTGCCATTGAACTAAGTTAACCTGCACACTTTCTTCATGGCAAATTGCTCTCATTCCTCAATTCATACAGACAAGAGTGATGAAGAATCCATGGTTTTGGTTTATAGACCAAAAACTGTGCCAGACCTGAAAGAAACCTACTATAAGCAAGACTTCGTGATTTTTTTAAACCACATTTTTTTTAAATTTCAGAGTTTTGGTTTGAATTTGCTTCTCCCTGGCTTTAATATGAGCTCAACCACATAGAACATTCAAAATGTCCAGCTAAGGGGGCTATCACTGTGAAGGTAAAGCCTAATTCTGGGAAGACATGATCTAGTAATGCTTTGGAGAACCCCAATGCTATTAAATATGGAATAAGAAATTGTCCATATTACTGCCACTTGAGACCCAGCTCTTATAAAGTTTGAGGAAACTAAACTAATCACCATTAGAAAACAAGGGTCAGTAAGTGATAATTAAGTAGCTTGGGGATCTATTAAAAAACTTTAGAAATCAATGTTTACACTGTGTAGTTACAAATTAGCTGCAATGGGCATTGTTAAGGAACCATTTTTATATGACAAACACTGAATGTGTGCACATTAGAAGAGTTCTCCCATGATTAGAAATCACAGCACAACTCATTTTATCCCATCCCTAAATTAGAAACTTAATGCCTCAGTTTATTAGCAGAAGGAAATTCTATTACATTCCAGCAATGCTAGGGCAGAGAAAAGCACGAATTTTGTGCAGCTCTGCAAAAAAGTTGTAACAAAGATGCTCACAATTACAGTTCTGTGCTTCAATGATTTAACAGCTTCAACGACTTAATGTCTGTGGAGTCACAAACATCTAGGAATTCTCCAGTGATGATGGTCTTCAGGAAACAAAGTAGCTGCAGCAGTGACAGTGGCAGTGACAAGCACTGGGATTTTAGGAGGAAACAAAGCCCTCTCAATGGGCATGTTGTACATGAACACACATTTTGTTGCTGGCTGAAATAGCATGGAAGAACTCCCATGCTACATGTTGTCCAGCCACCTAACCAGGAACCCCAAAGAGCTCTGCATGCATTGTCTGAGCTCTGAT
Organism: Muscicapa striata striata; assembly: GCA_030060385.1. Classification (NCBI taxonomy): domain Eukaryota; kingdom Metazoa; phylum Chordata; class Aves; order Passeriformes; family Muscicapidae; genus Muscicapa; species Muscicapa striata. Next base: position 2,624,825 of record JAREIS010000058.1, on the reverse strand, counting down.
CAGTGCTGTTCACACAAACCTCTGCACAATGGCACCTCCTCCAAGGGCTTCTGGAAGGTACAGACCCCCAAAGCTTCCCTAGGGACACAGGTTCAACCATACACAGCTAACAGACACCACAAGTACACACAAGGTGTTATGAAATTTCACAAGGTATCTGCTCCTAAGAAATGTCCTCTTGCCACAGATGTCCCATGTTCTAACCCATGTCCTCTGGAGAACCCATCCCATGGTTAACAAAAAGCCCACTGAAAAGCTGACTACAGCCACTCTAAGCCAACACCAGCATCGTGGAAGGCAGCAATTTACACTCTCCCACTGCCCTGTGGAATTTGGAAAATGCAAAATTATTCCTCACAGCATGTCCTACAACAACCCCCTTCAATGGGATCTTGAGGTCTCCACAGAGCACACCCCATCTTCAGTTGTTGAGTCTCTCTGTTGCTATGCATCTCCATCCCTTGTGAAACACTGCCAATCCCAGGCTACAAAATCACACCACGTTTTTGTTCTACTTTTCCTGTTTGCTTATCTCAACAAACCCACCCTCACTGCGATATCAGTTTCTGCTAGCACAGATGTGACAATCCACTGCAACTGAGCAGTGCCAGGAGTGCAGCAGATTGACACTGCCCCCTTCCTGGCAGAGTTTCGGCATTGCTTTCCCCTGTTGGGGTAAATTCAGGCACCGGGTATTAGCTGGGATACACACAAGGTTGCACTGACCAGCAGCCTACTGATAGATGTGTTGTTATGAATATGAAATCCACTGTTAAGAGATACCAGAGACCTGCTGCCTTACAAAGCTTTCCCTCAGACACTACCCTGCAATATGAAAATGGCTGCTCAGGATTCCCACATCATGCTGATGCCAGCCTGCTTCCCTAACTTCCTTCCAGAGGGTGAGTGTTTTCCACCAGCACACACTCCTCCATTTCACATCACTTGTATTTCTGACTATTGAGGGAGGCAGAGATGTCTCACACTGCCTTCAGGCTCTAAATGGCTTTCTGTGTCTTTATTTTCCTGCAACACTTCAAGGATCAGTTTTCTTCATGCCTCAGAGAAGTGGTATCTAAATCGTTTTAAACTGAAACAGGGACAGAATAAGCTGTGCAAATCATTTTCTAGTAGAACCTTAATTGCATCCTGCAGTGTCTCGTCCTCAGCAAACTACCAGCAATAAAATTCTGCATTTCATTTTAAAACCGACAAGGCTGGGTTTTTCTATTTTGTTTTCCCCAATTGACATATCCATAATCTAGCCTGGGACTTTGTTCCACAGAATTTTTGTCAAAGGCTCTAGAAAGTGTGCCTGCAACTACTAAATCTTTCTCAGGTTCACATTCAATTTGCAAGTTATACAACTGTAGCTAAAGAAAGAGACGTTCTGTTTGCAGGAAGGTGTTTGCCAGATCCCCACTGGCAATGGCAAAAAGTGATTTATGATCAGTTTTAGTTAACATGGCCTCTCAAAGAGATTTTTAAAGTCTTTACAGCCATGGCCTAATGCCAAGGCTTTTTCTATAGGAATGTGCTCAAATTCAGCTTGTGGCAATGTCCTGTGACTCAAATGCAAAAGGAAATGGGTACAAATATTGAATACATCCTCTTGATGAGACAAAGGGCTTTTTACTTTCCAAACATCCCCTCTTGCTCCACCACTACAAATTTACCTTTTCCAGTTTTGGTTTGTGCAGGGGACTTAAATCCCTCAGTTCACAAGATGCTCACAATTACAGTTCCATGCTTTGATAATTTAATAACTCCAATGACGTGATGTCTGTGGAGTCATAAACATCTAGGAATTCTCCAGTGTTGGTGGCCCTCAGGAAAAATAGTATCTGCAGCAATGACACAGGTAGTGAGAAGTGCTGTGTCTTTAGGAGCAACCAGGACTCAGTTCACCCTTCTGCACAGGAGCCCTAGGTTTTCTTAACTCCTCCAAGAAAGATGGATTTATCTGCACTGTTTTTAAGGGGTACAAATAAAAAGGCTCAGATATATCCCTGGCCCAATGTTTTTAAGTGTATTTACATACCCAATTCATACTAAATAGGTGTCCTTCTTCCTCTTTGGGACTGCCACACTCTGCTGCCAATATGAAAAATTTTTTATGACAGTGTCATCACTGTCATGAGCACAGGAATCCTCTGCCACATACAAGTCCCTCAAGGGATGAAAGCACTGCAGTTCTTGCAGCTTCTCCCAAGCACCAGATGTAGTTGGTTTGTGTTGCTCACACAGCATGCACAACTACTTAAACTTTGACCTTGGGTTTGAGCTACAGATGCCTTTCCCACTGTTTCTTGGAAGCTCCATTGTTTCCTTTGCCTTGACAAATCCTCAGGCTGGGTTGAGGGCTGGCTTACTGACTTCCTTCACTGGCACACTCTGATGGGTTTTCATCAAAACTGAACTCTTGGGTCTCCAGCATTGTTTTGCCCAATCCAACCCTGAGGTTCTGCAGACCCTGCAGAGTCTTAGTCTGAGCCTTCATTCATGACCCCAACCCTTACTGGGTGTCCTACTCTGGCATTACACTTCTCTGCAGTACTCCAGTTGCTGTAACACTTTTGTAATTCCCCTCCTTTGCATAAAATAATTGAATATTCAATACCAAACATCCCCAAGCCATGTACTGCAGCTGTGGCCAGCCCTGAATCCTGACAGCCACAGTCCGACACCTCCACAGGGCTGCATGTTATGGGACACAGCTCAGAGCCAAGGGGAAAAGGAGCTCCACAAGCATCTCACCAACAGGAAACAATCTTGACTCTCCAGAAGCTGTGTGGCTTCTTATGAGAAAGACTGGGCCCATCCCCAGAAACCTTGGTAATGTCAATCACAGGTTTTGAAGGTCAGCAGCCTGTACAGCTTCCCTCTTCCCTCTGCTGAGATGGCCATTCTCCATAGGAAATATTCCCCATTATTGGAGGAATTCAGGAAGCCTAGGACTTCCATTTGGCACTAAAGGATGAATTAAAGGACAACAGCATCCACTGCCACCTCTCCTCAAGCAAAGAAAAGCCAGACCACATCTCTGTGAGAAACTCAACATGTAGGAAGTATGTTTTCTTCAACTCAGTCTTGCAAGCAGCTTGGAGAACCAAACTCTTCCCCGAGCACCCTTCTTCTAACCTATGTTGAATATGTAAAGCAAGGACACCAGATTTACAGCCAAGTGATTTTCCACTCCGGGCACATGGAACAGGATGAAAGTAAATTTGTGGGTGTTTATGCTTGATTTGGCAGAGAAAAAAAATGAGGGAGGGGCTGTGTTTGAGGGAGGGTATCAAAGATCAGAGCCAGATGCTCCTGCATGGAGCTCTGGATTTACAGGAAATTAAGAAGGTAGAGAAGGTGAGGCAAAGGCTGTGTTTGAAGTGAGAGTCAAGGGGTTCTGAGGCTTACAACCATCCAAGGTGCTTGGGGGGAATTACAGCACATGCCAAAACCACACCACAGTGGCCTGGGGTGCTTTCATTATACAAAGCCTGGGAGAGCAGAGGCTGTAAATGTAGCTTCAAAAGGAGCTTCATCTTAAAGTCTTAGCTCTCAGGGTCTATTAAACATTTATGCTGACTACCACTCCTACTATTTGCTTCAGAGAAAGTACCCAAAATAACCTTTGCTACAGAGTGAACTACTACAGCTCTACTGGCTGTGTAGGAGACTAGCAGAGAGCTGTGAGAAACAAACAGAAACGGTGTTGGAAGAGTGAGCTGCTGTCTCTGTTCAGTCAGCCAGGAAAAAAGCAGGAAAATCTGGTCTGGAACCTGAGAGGGAAGACAGAAAACTTTGCTAGAACTGATGGGTGGATAAACAATGTAGAGATGGCTAAGACTGAGTGAGGCCTGTGGAGGCAAATATAGATATTTAAGAGTATTAACAATTTTTTGGTTTTACCTTACTAAAGTTCACACTTTTGGGGAAGTCTTTAAACCAGTCTCTAGTTAGATCTGTGACTACTGCAGCTCTAAGAAGGACTGTAGAGGAAAAGAAAGAAAGCAGACCCTTATGCAGAAATCAAAAATAAGACAGAGGAACCTCAAGGAGAAGATGAAAAGAAGGGATTCATTTTCCTGATTTGCTTAAAAAATGTTTGGCCACGCAACAAGAGTTTAGGATGAGACAGCCAGAAGTACTCAAGGTTTTCACTCTAGGAAGTTGTTACTATGAATAGCATACAAAACACAAAGATTCACTTATTCCCTCATAGGGACAACCCCAGTAGTGGGCTGTGCTGGCACTAGCACCTTCCAAGCAGGTGTTCAGAAGTTCCTCAAAGTGACATATTTCAATGGGTGCACACACAATCCCACAGACTTTGCCTGTAGGAGCTGCTGCCCTCCAGTCACACAGCTAGGGGTTGGTCCCAATATTCACTTGTGGCCCTGCACAGATTGGTACCAGGATTTTATCAGCTCTTGCAAATTCAGTAGAACTACTGGTCTATGGAATTTAGAAGTCCTTGGGAAACCATCACACTTCTTGTCAGTACATGCTTTCCCACTTTGGTCTATTTTCTGGTAATCATTTCTCCACTCAAATCTACAAATTCCTACAGGACTAATTCAGTTTCACACAAAAGAGGCCTTTATGACTAGTGGAGTTGGAGGCTGTTGGGGCAAATCAGAGTTCACTCAATAAAAACAGTGTAAATGTGGCTCCTTCCTATTAATGAGCAACCACTGCTCCTCTTTCTGAAATCCAAAGCCACCAAGCTAGGAAAAATGAATGTTTAGTGTTCACATTTGAAGATACAGACCCTATGAAGATGGGACAGACCTTCTCACATTCAGCCTTGGAAAGAAATATTGATTGACTGTCCTGGATTCATGTTTGGATGGTATCTGCTTATCCCCAGCCCCTCTAACTTATGTTTATTTGGCTGTTTATCAGCATGGGTATTGCATCTAGCACTCAGCTGATAAGTCTGTCTCCTGAAGGATGGCCAGATATGACCGAGCTGACCCAAACTCAAATACCAAACACTAAGTGGAGGGTAGCTTTGAATACTGCATTCTTACAAACCATTTTGCAAACTAAAAGTCCTACACATTATGTTGATGGTGCTCAACCAGTGATTCTCAGTTATATTCTTTCATAGGGCCATAGAATAGCTTGAGTTGGAAAGGATCTCTAAAGATCATCTAATCTTTGAAGGACATCAACCTGTTGGAATGAGTCCAAAGGAGGTCCACCAACATGACTATGGGGATGAAAGAGCTCTCCTGCAAGGAAAGGCTGACAGAATTTGGTTTGTTCAGGTGACCTAATTGCAGCCTTCTGGTACCTGAACGTGGAGAGGGACATTTTACAAGAGCATGTACTAGGACAAGGAGGAATGGATTAAAACCAAAAGAGAGTGGGTTTTTATTAGATGTTAGGTAAAAAATTCTTTACTGTGAGGGTGGTGAGGCACTGGAGCAGGTTGCCTAAAGTTGTGGATGCCCCATCTCTGGAAGTGTTTCAGGCCAGGTTGGATAGAGCTCTGAGCAACCTGGACTAGTGAAAAACATCCCTGCCCATGGCAGGAGGGTTGGAATTAAATAATGTTTAAAGTTCCTTTCAACCCAAACCATCTGACAATTCTATGATTCATTGCAGCCCACAGCCCTGAAGCAGCAAAGAAATTTATACAAATCAGCAACAAAGAAATTTATGTTGCAACGATGAGATTTGAGACTTTACCCTAGATGTTCAAATGGAATCAGGCCCTGGCAACAACGAGTGGTCGGGCCAGGAGAAACTGCAACTGCCTGATGGATGCAGGCGCCCAGGGAATTTCTCTCCCAAAAATGCCCTGAGGGAGGGCAGCAGGCAGCACCAGGTCTGTGCCAAGCTGGCACAGGCGGGAGCCCTGAGGGCGCAGCTGGGAGGATATTTGGGGGGGGCTATCCCAGCTGCACCCTCAGAGCTCGCCCTGTTCGCGCAGCACGGCCCCGTCTATCGCGACTCTGTCGCGACACGGCAATGTCCGCCCGGCCCCTCAGCGCTGGGGCGGGAACTGCGGGACTACAACTCCCATGAGCGCGCGGGGCGGCGGCGCCGCCATCTTGGGCCGTGTGGCGGGGCGGCCATGGCCGCGCGGCGGGCGGCGCTGGCGCTGTGGGCCGTGGCGGCCGCGCTGTGCCGCCTGCAGCCCGCCCTGGCGGCAGGTGAGCGGCGGGGAGCGGGGCCGGGAGGGCGGGAGGGCGGGAGGGCGGCTTCCCCGGCATCCCGTGGCGGGGCGCGGGCTGCAAGGCGCGCCCGACCCGTTGCCCGCGTCCCCTCCCCGCCGCTTATTCTGCTGGAGGATGGATCGAATCCTTTGGCTTTTCCTTCCTGTGTGTTTTAGATGCCAAGTGGAAAACCATAACTGGGCAAATTAAGAAAGCTGTGGAAGCCTATGAGCCGTGTGTAAAGGAAAATTGCAGCTGCCACCAAAGGTGAGACTGGTTTCCTTTCGACTGCGCTGGTCTCCGGACACAGGAGGGAATGCTTTAGGCAGCGCTGGGATAATTGGGGATTATTAGCTAGGGAATGCTTTGGCCCAAAGGTGTCACATCTGCAGCTATGGGACTGCCGCTGGACGCACACCTTGTTACCCTCTGCAAGCGAACATACATTTCATATATGAGCACACAATAAAACATACACAGTGACATTTCTCTTACAACCCACTTCTGCCTTCTCAGTAGGACTGGGGGGGGAAGTTGATACCTTTAAGCAGCATTTTTGTTTAAAGGAGGGAAAGGAATTTAGGAGTTATTCTTCTGCCTTTAGGATTAGGATTTCAGATGCAGAAACACAGATGCCCATTTCAAGCCTCCTATTTAAAAGTATCAGATGTGCTCACTCATTTTGGGGTTCGAGTGCTATATTGACTTTTAAAATCAGATGAGTCATACTGAGCAACTATTTGTACACTGTTTGGAGTTTTTGATCTTCATTGCTCTTGAAATATTGATGAGGGAAAATCTCTTCTAGCTGAGCCTTCCAGTCTTTTTCCTAAATTACAATCCATATACAGCTTAAAGACATATCCTAATCTTTAAACATACACCCCACCAGCTCCTGCCCACCTTTGGGCTAGACTCTCTTTCCCAAGTGATTACAACTTCCAAATCTGCTGCAGAACATGATAGGCAATAGTAACATTAAGCGAGGATGGCTGTGGATGTGCCATAGTGCTGCAATTCTTCTCTTTCTCAAGCTCACCCTGTTTGCATCCCTGCCAGACTGCTCATGCTGTTGTGGTCAGACTCTCTGCACTATGGCAATTCCTGACAGAGGCAATGATGCAATGCCTACCTGAAAGCAAAGAATGTTTCCTTGGCTGTTACAATCTGACAGTGTGTATCACATGCTCCGAACAGTTAGATCACAGGACTTTTAGACAAAATTTATATGAGTTGCATCCTCCTTCTGTGTATTCTCATACTCATTAGGTTTGTGCTTCCATACTGTATTCCTGGAGCTCGCTGGTGACATGCAGAAATCACAGGACATGTGCTGCATAGCCCTGTCCTCCTGGGCCAGCTTTCACTCACCCAGTGTTGCTGGGTGATGGTGTTCCTTGCAACTAGACTGTTACCTACATGTTTGATGTCTACATAGCATGACACTGTGAAGAATTTGGTCCTGATGTGCCCCATCATTCATGGAGGGCCAGAGCACAAGGGTGAAGTGAGCTGAAGGGTTTTGCTCAATACATGCCAAGGTATTTTAGTTACTTTTATGAGAAAGTACTAGAGCTGTCCTGTGCTGGGCTTTGTGTTCAGGCAAACAGCACATAGGTAAAAGTGGGAAGCTTGGACTCTGGGGAACTTCCAAGGGACTTAAATTCTCACACCAGAGCTCCTAGAAGCTACATGAAGCTTCTTTTTGCTAGAAGTTCTGCACACTGCAACAATTGAATACACACTATCTTCCCTGTGCTACATAATAATTGCTGATGGTTTTGTTTCAGTGTCTGGAAGCAGGACCTGGCTCCTTTTAGAGGTGGCATTTCCAAGGAGATGATGTCAGATGTGGTGAGCCGGAAGGTCGGGACCCACTACCAAATAATTAAAAACAAACTGTATCGTGAGCAGGACTGCATGTTCCCTGCGAGGTAAGAGCTGTGCAGAGCATCTGCTCTCCCTAGCTGGGACAGAAGAGTACTTCCAACACTGCCAAGTTATAAGTTATTGAGTAAAATGATATTTCAGAGGTCTGAATTCCTCATCAGGGCAGGAGCCCAGAAAATAAACTATTAGGTTTATATGCATCAATAGGAAAGCGTCACTGTTGCACTTTAGTGTACACAGGGTTGGTTGATTGTAGTATCCCAGAGACAGCTCAGATCAGGCCAGATTTAATGGGATGTGTTGCCTCATTGGTGTCCGTACTGCAGGGGACTTGGAGGCTGCTGTAAGCAGTTCCCAGTTTGCATCATGGTGTGGCTTAGGCTCACCATCTCTTGTGCCTCTATGTAGAGGAAGGCCTGCAAGAGACTGCAGGTCTCCCTCCTTGTAGCTCTTTTGCCATGTGTCATTTCTCCACAGATGCAGTGGGGTTGAGCACTTCATTCTGGAGATCATCCACCGCCTCCCTGACATGGAAATGGTGATCAATGTGCGAGACTACCCCCAGGTTCCCAAGTGGATGAAACCCATTATCCCCGTCTTCTCCTTCAGCAAGGTACACACACCTTTAAAAGCTGAGCATTTCCAAGCCATGCATGCCCTTCTTTCTCTTGGGAACATATTTTTGAGGATGGTTCTCTGCAAGTTTTCTTTGCAACATAATTGCTTGCTCCTTCTTGCCCTTTGTTTCCTTTTGCTTCCAGTTTTTTGACAGACAGACTTGCAGATCAATTTGATAGATCAGCTTTTCCCCTCATTAGCTCCTCTTCCAGGTCAAAAAGTGTACTTCTGCTGCAATGGTATGATATACAGCTGCATGGGATATGTGCCAGTATTCCTCCTGTTTGCTACAATACCTCTGTTAAAATTGTAGCCATAGTTCATAAGCAATATTAAGGATTTTTGATCATGACAGTTGTCATACAGTAATCTCATTTAATGTGAATATTTTAGTCCTTTTTTTTGTGGTGGCACAGATGGGTATTTCTATAATCTTGTCATCTGTGAGCCCTTTTCTCCTGGATTCCCTTTTCCACCTGCAAATGTGCACACACATGCAGAGGCGCATACATGCATGGGGACAATCACTCTGCTTCTCTGTTCCCAGACTCAAGAACCCTCCTGCATGTTTTCCTACCTCTCCCACTGTTAAACCTGATTGTGGCATGGTGTCTCACCCTTTCCAACAAAATGTTCTTACAGCTCAAGCTTTGACTCATCTTGCTTTGCCTTAGTGTATGCCCTGTATGCCCAAATCCTTCATTTTCACAACAAATCCTAGTCTTGGCTGAAGTCTAGCAGACAGTAAGATGCAAGGAGAAGCAATTAACTGTTTGGTCTTGCTAGTTCAAACCCGGCTCTATTTCTGCTAACTTGCAGCATCTTAGTCTCTACCTAAGTCTTCAGCTCATGCAATCTGAACCATAATATGATCCATGACTTTTGCCTACTCCCCAGCGATCCTAAAATTCTCTCTAGATTTTCAGTACAGGCAATAACCATGTTTGCTGCTAGATGCAGCAGTAAAGCCAAGCTGTCTTGCACCATGACCATTGAACAACCTTAACTCTAGCCAGCAGAACCCAAGTTTTTGCAAAACAGGTTGCAGGAGTTTAATCTTTGCAGCTGTGTTCATCATTCTGCCCATGGGTGCCTTGCAAAACCCTACAAGAAACTGAGCTCTGTGCTCACTGTTGTCCAGAATCTGAACTGTAACCTCAACCCTCTCTTAATTGAAACCCAGTGACCCAGGCACAGCCCACATTTCAGCAGCCAGTGTTAGGAAGACTTCAGGTTGTTGGTCCCATGTGCTTTCCAAAGCTGAAAGTATAAGGGATTGAAGTATTTTCCTGTTCTGCATCTGAGAAAGTTGATAATGGAGTTGTTGTGGTCTGTTACCAGTGCCTGGTTGCAGCAGGACTGAGCAGATAGAGAAGCACACACTCATTCAAATTGGAAGGGATCTCAGAAGGTCACCCAGTCCAGCACCTTTGCTCAGAGTAGGAACAGCTCTGGGCTGCATCCTGCTCAGATCTGAGCATCCCTGGGAGCAGGGCATCCACAGACAGTTTGACCTGCTGTCAGAATGAAAACGTATTTCCCACTATCTAAGTGGAATTTCTTCTCTTGTAATCAAAGCCTGCTGCCACTCATTCTGGCTCTCCACCTCAGAAAAGAGTGTGCCTCCTCCTGAACTCTCCCATTAGGCAGTAGGAGATGGCATTTACATTCCCCCAAGCCTCTTCTTCCTGTGCATGAACAAACCCTTTCCTCAGCCCCTGTTCATAAGTCATGTGCACTGACCTCCTAATTACCTTGGTGGCCTTGGACTCTCCAGTACCTTCAGGTGACAGATGGATGGATAATTGTGTAGGAAGTTTACTGCTAGTGCAAGGAAGTTGCCTATAGCCTGGTTTCATAGAAGGGTTTAGTCTTAAGTGCTGGTCTTCTCTCTGGTAATATATGGGGGCTTAAGCAACCAAACAGGAGAGAGGAACTGGAATTCTTACCTGACGTGGATATTTGTTATGGTGAATTGTTAAGTGATCTCTAGGAAGTCTGGAATGAACTGAAGTGTTGGAAACCTTAAAGTCAAAATGACTCTAAGTCCTCAATCTCTAAGGAGGTAATAATGTCTCTTGACTTATCATCACAAGAAAACATTTGTTGCTACACATAGGCACAAGCCTTTAGAAAGGTGAGTTGAGCTCAGATCTTTTGCTATTTACTAATCAACTGCATCATGGATCTCTTTTGCTATTTTCTACATGAAAGTCCTGTGTCATCACACAGCAAGACAAGGCCTTTTAAAAATCATTGAAGCATTTCAGTATCGAGCTGTGTTCACATGAACCCTGTCCAGGGAGGTTGTGGAGTCTCCCCCTCTGTAGACATTCCAAACACTTCTGGATGTGCTTCTGTGTAACCTGCTCCAGGTGACCCTGCCATGGCAGGGGGGTTGGACTGGATGATCTCCAGAGATTCCTTCCAACCTTAATAATTCTGTGATTCTGTAAGCCCAGCAAATGGTGACTGCAAGGCTCTTGTGGCCTCTTTTGGATGCATAAGGGAGAAAGCCAACAGAGTTCCTAGAAGGAACATTTGTTACTGGTGGGCTTTGTAACTGTAACATTTGTTACAGTCAGTAAACCAAAGTAGATATTACTCATTCTTGCATTACTCTCCTTTTTCTCAAGACATCTGAATACAATGATATCATGTATCCTGCCTGGACATTTTGGGAAGGAGGACCAGCTGTTTGGCCAATTTACCCAACAGGTTTAGGGCGCTGGGACCTCATGAGAGAGGACCTCAGGAGGTATGTTTTGGAAATGGTTGTGTGAGGGGGAGGTTTTGTGGAAGACAAAAATACATCTGGTACTGGGCAGCACTGGGCCAGTGCTGATGTCTAAGACCATAGGTCTGTTGGCCTGTGATCTGTCCTGCTGTCTCACATTAGCTACCTACAGTCTAACTGCTGTATGGGAATCCTCCATGGAAACCTTGGATGATATCACTGGAGGTTATAATTAGCTCCTGTGTTTGCAACCCTTTAGTAAGGAATGCAGAGGACAAACTATGCACATCCTTCATGCTATAAGGGCCAGATTGCTATCAGGTTTGGGGAGAGCAGGTTTGTTAATGAGGTAGCAGTTATCTTTTGCCTGCTGAAATCTCCCCTGACATACAGAAATATTTTTCTTTCTTTTCAACTGCCTCTCTAGGAGCTGTGTTTTTTTCACTGCAGGGATGATCCAGGATGTTTGATCAGGCTTCTGGAAGGCTAAAGGAAAGCCTTCTTTAGATCTGCTTTTACTTGAGTGTCATTGTTCAATAGAAAAACCTGGAATCATTCCTAAGAATCAAGAGTCACTACTGGGCTAAACAGAAGATGTTTCTGGCTGGGAGTATTCCTTTTGGCAGAATCTTTTGACTTATTAGCAGATTAAGGGGCTGCTTTCCATGGAGAGTGCCAAACCAAGTGTGCAACAGTGAGTGAACACAGAAACAAAGCAGCAAAAACCACTTCTATGTAATTGACTTGACATCTGAATGCAAGGTTGAATCTTTTGCACTTCAAAACCTGAAGGTCCTTGTGATTATTCATAGCTAAAGCTTAATGTGTTGTAGTGTAATGGGAGTCCAAAGCATTTACTCATCCTTGTGTTTTCACTTGTGTCACTGGGTTATAAGGAGCTGCAAAGCCTGACCTGCACAGGTAGATCAGCTGGGGGTCAGGACCTGCATGTTCCACCAGGTGCAGTAGAAAAGTATGGCAGAGTTCCCCTGAGAGCTGGTGAGGCAGGTGACTGCACTGGCAGAACAGGTGAACAGCTATTTTGAAGGACTTGATTAGGTTTAAAGTGAAAGTGATTAGGAAAAACAATGAACTCATGTGTTTTAAGTGCAAAACACTAGGTGGGTTTTTTGGTTTTGGTAGTTTTGTTTTGTAGTGGGAAATGACTGATTAGAAACTCTCTAGTCATTTTTCACTATCCATATTCAGTGAAGTACAGCAAAATACAGCCACAGTACAAAAAGTGGATTCAAACCTTAGGTAAACTCTTAATACCCTTCAAGGTTTGGTGGGGGGCTGTGGCTAATACATTGTTTTGCCTGAAAGGTGTTCTGGAAAGTAGCCTGTATTATGTTTTCTTAAACACAACATTCACAGAAAAACCTGTTTCACTGGACCTGGCTGAGAGTTTTTTTATGCTATAATGAAGAAAGTGATTTCCATAAAAAATGACTAGAAGAAGATATCATGCTGTGAAAGCTGATGAGGTTGTTGTTTCATGGTTATATTAAATCATTTATTGCCATGTATAAAAAATATTTTCAGATCTGCAGAAAAATGGCCGTGGAAGAAAAAAATCTCTAAAGGATATTTCCGGGGATCCAGGTGAGCATTTTTTCCTGCAACAGAAGATTCTACCAACAGAGGCTGTGACAGCTCTCTGTATGCAGAAATTTCCGTGTCTCCAAGACCTAATCCCTAATTAAATGTAACTTAAGTGTTTTTTCCAAAAATAAGGAAAGGGAGACATGTTGTACAGCACTGCACTATTGGCTATTCTCCACAAGAACTACCATTTGCAACTAGTTTATTATAATCATCTAATACTGGAAACAGAAGTCATGATGGATTTACCACGTTATTTCTTAATGACTAAAACTGTCACCTCAGGAACCCACTTGTTTTATTCTGTGAAGGAAACTGCAGGTGCTTGATACAAATTTAAAGATTTAATATTACTGTACATGCTTCCTGCCAATGTGAATGCTTTATTTGCTGTGCAAGTGCTCTGCACTGAATGAAAAGTATTCCTGCCTTAAGTTCCCTGAGTGGTGGGGAATAAGAGAAGATTATTTTTGGCCTCTCTCCAGTGACAGTTTGAAACAATGTTAAACCCCATACTTTGTTTCTTCCCCTTCCCCAGCAGGGAAGGATTTAATGGTTTACCAGGTAGGCTCAGCAGGTGATGAGGAATGCATCTCAGGGATGTGATAACCTTGTTTATCAGCAGTGTTTTAAAGTCCTGTCAGAGGGATCACTGCTGAAGATGTTGAGCATCTCTCAACTCTGTCTGACTAAGGTGGGAGTTAAAACATTTGGCAACCATCAGGAAGCAGGATTTGTCCTGGGAATTGTTTAAATAATATTGTTAAATATATAGCCAGCCAAATAATTTTGGTACACATAACTCAGTCTCTTCTGTTAATATATCCTTGGACAGAAATACATTGTGGTACACACTTCATAATATTTTGGGGGTACACAGGGAGGTCAGCCTCAAAAAGAAGCAGTGCCTCAAGTCCTCTAGTCTGTTAGCTGTGTTGAGTCATGGGGATTAGCAATTAGTGACAGCATTTCTTTTTCAGAACAAGCCCTGAGAGAGATCCCCTCATCCTGCTGTCCCGAGAAAACCCGGAACTTGTTGACGCCGAGTACACTAAAAACCAGGCTTGGAAATCTGAAAAGGTGTGTGGGTGTTTGTCTGTCTTCTGAGTGTGAAGGCCAGAAAGGGTGGCATTTCAGGATGGCTTTGATGAGAGAGAAACATCTTGTTGGAGAGTTGTGGGTGAACCTTTAGAGTGGGGGAGGTATGTAGTTCCCTTTTCGGCCGCGCCTCTCTGACAGATGAAAGGAAGGAGTCTCTAGAGTCTGGCAGGCCAAACACTTTTCTTCCTCCTATGCTTGTTGTTCAAGGAAAGGAGAACACATAAGAAAATGAATCTCTGCCAATCTCCTCCTCTCCCACAACAACAAAATTGGCCAACCCTTCCCCTTCTGTCTCTGAGTTGCCTCTCTGGTGTTGTCAGTCTTCAAACCTTTTTCTGTTTTCTCCATTCTTGATCCTGTTGTGGATAACTTTCTGATAACTGTTGCTGATAACTTTTTAGTTTCTTACTTAGTCTACAGTCCAGCTCTCTCCAGACAGTCTTGGCTAATGCAGTTACACTTGGCTTCACACAGTCCATTGTCCCAAGCTGTTTTCCACTCTGTAGCTGCCAACAAAACATTATCATTTAATGTGTTTGTGCTGGCATTCACTTACAGGCAGTGTGTAATTTACTGAGCTTTTTTTCATGTTTGAAGGGCTGGGAATTCTTTATAATCCCTCTAACAGCCCACCAGAGAAGGTTCTTTCAGAAGTGGGAATGGAAGGTTTTGACACATCACCTTTGTTTCTAACTGAGAAGGAAAACAAGTTAAATCACCATTTGAAGCTTACTGTTTGTTTTGATTTTTTTTTTTTTAATTCTCTTTATTTTAAGGACACCTTAGGAAAGCCTCCTGCAAAGGAAATTCCACTGGTTGATCACTGCAAATACAAGTAAGAGTTTTGATTAGTAAAGATGTTCAAGGGCTGTGGGTTAGTCTTTCCTTGCATGGTGTAGGTTCTCATTTTATTTTAAGGTCTAATTCAACAACCAGCTTCATGTAGATATGAAAGGTTGTGAGCAGATATAAGACAGTTGAAAATTTGGGAGCTTAGCATGACAAGTGCTGTCACTGGGTGTATGTAGTAAAAGAGAGAACCTGAAATCTGATTGAGCAGACCTAGTATTAATTCACAGTTTTTATGTTTTTTTGGGAGAATGTGGTTTTGATTTACAAAGGTTTTTATTCTTTAACTACTTTAGTGAGGGTTTTTTGGTGTAGCACTCTCACAGGTTTCTATGTACAATATAAACTCTTAGTGTGTATGCACTTGTGTGTCAGATGTTTTGCTTTTTCTTCTGCTAGTTGTGATTCTGCCAGCCAGAATCTGCTGATATAAGAGCTCAGTCATTTGGCTGAATCTGTGTTTTTGTGCAAATGTGATTGACTTGTCTCATTTTGTATTTCACTAGACTGTAGCCCAGATTTCTCCCTTCTGTTACACATACACTGCCCAAATCTGATGCTCCACAGCCCATCATATGGTGTAGGCTGAGACCTTCTCACACACTTTTATTGTAGCCCAGAGTGGCAGGGTCAACATGAACTTTTGTCTGCTCCCTTCACTGTAGGTGTTAGAGCAGTCTGGCTTGGCTGAGGTCATGGATGGTGGGAGCTGTGTCTGGAATTGGACAGAGGCATTTCCTTGCTTCCAGACCATCATTCTTGTTACGTCTCTACATGCATTTGTTGAGTTCCTAATACAGTGAGCTCCTTGTCCCTGCCTTGAGATCCTGGGTAATACAAAGGATGCAAAGTAATTTCAGATTTACTCCTTGTTATTTACTGCTGAACTAAGTTTAGCTGTAATTCCCATCTTGCCCAAAATATATATCATATATAAGCTTCATCTCACCCAAAATAGCTTTATTAAAGGAAGAACTCTCTTCCCCCAGCCCAAAATGTTTGACTTCAAAGATCAGTTATATGTTCTGGGGAGGTTTACCCGTAGGAAAAACAGCTTTCCATATAATAGGAGAAATGTGGGTTTGATAAAGAAAACAAGTAAGCAAACAAACATCCCTATGAGATACAGTTTGCTAAGAGAAATACCCCCTTGCCACAGTCAAGCCCACTTTACTAACTTGGCAGAAAATACTGAAAACAAAATTGTGGATTCTTTGTTATCTGTGAAGTCCATCTGTTGTGTGCTGGCCCATTTAACCTCCTAGGGTTGCATTCCCAAGTTAATATGAAATAATTACATTCAGATTAAAGCAGAATCCCAGAGGAAAAAATAACTTGAGATAGATGTGGTAAAGCACAATGATGAACAGAAAAGCTTCACTGCAAGGCAAAAGAGAATTGTGAAAAATTTCCTTGTGGTTGACAGAATCTGTGTGACCCCATAGGGTCATGAAATCCATGTTGTGCCCTTCCATGTCTTGTTGGCAATTTTCCATGAAACCTCCTTCATTTTGTCACAGCAGGTACCTTTATCAGAGGTAAAGCCTCACACCTTGATTTTCTCACTGAGTTTTGAGAGAGCAGAAACTCACCCAGCACACCCTTAACTTCAGCTCACCTTTCCAGTGAGCAGCTTCAAATAAATGCCTTTCCTCTGTTTTAGTGACTGATGTGCTGCCTGTCAGGGAAGGTTCACTGCTACTTGGAGAGCAGCACACCTTAGTGCCTTTCCTCACACAAAACGTGTAACCAGGTCATCTCTTTGCTCATTTTAAAGGTACCTGTTTAATTTCCGGGGAGTGGCAGCCAGTTTCCGCTTGAAACACCTTTTCCTGTGTGGCTCACTCGTCTTTCACGTCGGAGAAGAGTGGTTAGAGTTCTTCTACCCCCAGCTGAAGCCTTGGGTCCACTACATCCCAGTGCGGTCAGACCTCTCTGATGTCAGGTGTGAGGCTGCTCCATGGAGCATTCCTTGCCATGGGGAAGCCTTTGGGAAGGTGGTATGGTTTGTTTTAGGCCATGAAGTGCCTCCACTCTGAGGCATCAGGCAAAGACTCTTGGGGATCATGGTCTTTTCTCTTTGTCACTGCCCCCAAAGAATCCTTTGCTGATATTACTTGGGGAGTGCAGTAAGTCTTTCATTCTCACTGAAATCAGCAGGCATGAGACACTTAAATTTGCAAAGTGGGTAGCAGAGATAAGGGGGAAGAAGAACTTATCAGTGGGCCAAAAATGTGTTAGCTCCAGATTTCAGGATGTTGTCCAGAACTGATGTGAAACAATCAAGAAGAGAAGTTTCTTCTGTGCTCTGAGGTGAGCAGCACATTCATCTATTTGTAGACTCTTAACCTCACCCTCCCCAACAATTTAGCTAAGGGTTGATATTCTCCACTCAGCCACTTGTTTCATTGCTTTATTTGTGTGTGTCTTCATTTCAGGGAGCTCTTGCAGTTTGTAAAGGAAAATGATGCCATAGCACAAGAAATTTCAGAGAGGTAAGAAGTGTCTCCTTCCTGGCTATTAGGCAGCCTTCTTCCAAAACATTTTCTTACACTGCTTTTGATGGGGTTGCCCATCAAAGAAAACCCAGTATTAGTAGAGTGCAATATAACTGATCTTCTTCAATAGCAGCAGGAGGGCTGGAGCACTCATAACAAACAGAGAACAGGATGCTGTGCCTAGCTCTTGGGTTCACATGTGACCCGTGTCAGGAACCCCACGGAAAGCTGGCAGAGGTTGGGAGCTTTTGTCTCAGTATGAGCTGAGCTGGCTCCTGGGAGCTGTGTCTGCGCTGTAAACATTATCTATCCAGGCTGGTCTGAAGCAGCATGCATCAGTGCTGCTCTAGCTGTATGTGATAAGTGAAATCTGATATTTATTATCCCAGATAGCAAATACTGTCTTGAGGATAGCAGAGGCACTGCAACTGTCAGAGCTGTGAGCATGAATGAAAATTGTAAAATTAAAATAGACGGTACAGAGCAGTGTGTGTTGTTTCTCATTTGAAACAACAGTGAATGTTGATATACATCCAAACCAAAACTAATGACTCTTGTAGGAACTGGAAAACAGTCCTGACTGTGCCTTGTGTGTCTCTAGGGGACGTCAGTTCATCACTGAGCACTTGGAGATGGAGGACATCTCTTGCTACTGGGAGCATCTGCTTTCTGAATATTCCCAAACCTTGACTTACAAAGTGAAAAGGAAGAAGAGCTACAGTGAGATCACTGCTGGACAGATGAAAACAGAACTGTAGAGACTTCTCTGTTTTTCTCTTCATCTCTAACTGATCACTGTGGAAATCTGAAAATCAGTATTAATTTATTTCTTGCTCTCTCAGAGTTACCTTTCACACTAGAACTACAGAGAACAGCAGTAGGCTGATCTGGACCTTGCTTCCAGGCAGTGGGATGTTGTCAGCACAAGAATGTTAGGCAGCATGTTGGATTATGGCTATTTAATGGGGTGGTCAGTCATGCCTAGAGGAGGGGTGTTAGTATCTAGGACTTAGTTAGTACCTGTCTCAGAATGATCCTAAATCCCATTCAGTCAATGAGAAGCCTTGCTGGACGTTTTACCAAAAGTCATGGAAAGGGACACAGACTGCCCTCAGCTGGCAAATACTTGCCCTTTGTTTGGCAAATGTTTTCTCAGATGGGTGATAGCACTTGCGTTATTAGGTGTTCTCTGGCAGAAGCAGGTACTGGGATTTGGGGTAACCTTTTTGGATAGCTTAGAGTTGATGCTTACTTCTGGTGTTAGAGATTGATGGTAAGTCTTTGACATGCCCTTGAAAGGATAACTGATTGTTGCAGAGTTACCCTACCTACCTCACAGGGGAGCAGCAGGTGATGGTGATGTGACCATCATCAGTGATGTGCTTGGCAACTGAGGTGGTTCATCCTCCAGCAGATGAACTGTGTGCCTGCACAGCCCTGCACAACTGAGCCCCTGTTAATTATCTCTCACCAGCTGCCTGGCTAGACATGCTGGGGCCCTTAGGAACCCAGAGAAAGTATTCAGAGGCAGATTCAGCACTTCTTTTTCCCATAAGGGCAGAGTCTACTCTGATCTCCTTCTGTAATCTTTCTAGGATTATTTTGGTGTTTTCTTTTGTTTTGGGTTTTTGGGGTTTTTTTGAGACTGGTAATACATCTGTTCACTTTAGTACTCACTTTCCTTCCCCACAGCAGTGTCACTTCTTTTCTCATCCCCTTCAGCCTGGCTGATGGAATGTCTTCAGTCACACAGTAGCAACTACTGCTCACATTACCCATTTTGAGTTGGTCACAGGCTGCTTGTCCTCGCTGTGTTTATGCTCACCACAGCCTCTTGGCTAAGAAGGACCACAATTCCTGAAATGCTCTTGGCTCCCTGAGGTGAGAGGCTGGGAGGGAGCAGCATCTTTGACAGCTACACAGGAAGAGTGTGGGGTGGCAGGAGGGACAGAGGAGCCTCCCAGGGGAGCACCCTTGATGGTAAAACAGCCTCAAGGCTGAGAGCAGCACATTATAATGGAAGAGGATGATAGCAACAGCTCTCAGGCCCATCTGCAGTCAGTGTGGATCAAGGAAAAAGGAAATTTCATGGAACAATAACATTTAAATGCATGTATGCCCTCACAGAAGCCTTGGAGCCCTGGTACAGGGACACAGCAGCTGACCCTGTTGGTCAAGTGCTGGTTGCTGGGGCAGTGTGTTGGTTTTGGGACCAGTGCTAGGGTTATCCCATCCAGCAAAGGAAACAGAATGGGGCATTAAAAGAACCTGGTTACCCAGGAAAACTCTGCCAGAGTGGAAAGGGTTTTCTGGTTTTCAATTTTTAGCCAAAGGAGAGACAGCACTCCAAGAAACTGAATAGCTCTGTATGATATTTTAAAACCATTTGTAATGAAGTGCTTTTTGGAATAAAACAAACAAAAATGAAGTTTTGCTGGATGCATGTTGCTTCATCAGAAGAGTAATAAGTTTGCAGAGCCTCACTTCTTCCACCCTAGATCTTGCGATGGGGCTTGATTGTTGCACTTTGCTGAAGTGATGGTTCTTCAGGAGTGGAGAAGAATCTCAGGAATTCAGGTCCCATGGGTTAAAATACACACAGGCTCCTGGGAAGGCCAGGCACTCCCCTGGTGGGGAGCTTTCACTTCTTTGGTGAAAGGCATCACAAATGAGTCTTTGATGGTTTATGACACCTAGTACACGACAGCTGCCTCTGTGTCAGGACAGTAGAGTCAGGAATGCCCATCAGGCGCTCCCCGAGGGAAGGAGGGGTTCACCACAGACAGAGTTTTAGGGAAGGCAACGAGCACCACGAGAGGCACCGCGCGGGATTTGCCTCTTAGCGGCCTCAAAGCCCGGGGGCTGCGCTCCCTCTGTCTAATGCGAACCGGGCATCAGAGCTCCCAAAACTCAGCTCGTCTTTCGGGGCCGGGGGGGACAAACCTGGCTCTGCACAAACGGGTCAATAATCAGTAATAGCGCGGTCTGTCACACGAGCGGTTCCGAGCTTAGCCGAGCGGTTCCGAGCCGCTCCGTGCCGTGCCCCGCCGGGGCGCAGGGGGCGCTGCCGCTCCGCCCGGTGCCGCCGGCTCGGCCATGGCGGAGCCCCGCGGTGCTCCGGCCGAGTTCGGCCGCCCCGTGCCGCTGCCGCAGACGGGCTGGGAGCGGCTCAGCGAGCTCTGGCGGCGAGAGTGAGCGCTGGGCCGGGCTCGGGTGGGACGGGACGGGACCGGGCCGGGCTGGGGCTCTGCGGGGCTGGGCCGTGGCGGTACCGCCGTGCCTCCCCCAGCGCCCATGGCTGCCCTTGCCTTGCAGCGAGCAGCAGCAGTACCCGGAGGAGACGCTGAACATCGCCAAGTCGGCCTTCACGGCGGGCGTGGTGGGCTGGCTCTACGGGGGGCTGCCCGCCTTCATCAGCGCCCGCAAGGCGTTCATCGAGAGCAGCCGCGGCGAGATCTTCCAGAACCGCGCCGATGCCGTGGTACGGGCCCGGGGTGCGCGGGGGGGCCTCGGCCTTGGGAGGGCTCCAGTGCCGGGAGCTGCCCTTGGGCAGCACGGTTTGAGGTGACACCGGAGCCCGCGGGATGGCCTCGCGTTTGTGGAACGCCGCTGTTTGTTTGCCCGGTTGTGGCAGAAAGTTTGCTTTACACACTCCCAGTGTGTGAGGGCGTGCAGCCGGCCCGGTCCGCTGCTGCGGGAATTAGCGCGGCCCCGTTACCCAGACTGCGGTCAGCTTCTAAACAGCGTCCTTCCTTACTGAGAAAGCTGCTAACAAAGTTTGCTGATTAATCTCGAAAAGGCTTTCTGCTTTTTAATGTGCTGACAGGAGACTTCATAGTATCAAACTGGGATTGTACTCTTGTCTTACTGATGTAATTTTTAGACTTTTTAAAATTCTTGTAGAACACCAGCACAACAAAACATTTGTGACATTTTATAGATGTATTTGAACTTCTAGGTGTTTGTTATTCAATTAAAGTGTTGGTTACCTGGATTTTAAGAAAGAAAACCCCTTTAAAAATCTGCCTGATGTAAATTTTGCATCACTTAAAGTTAGATTTGGCCTCTGATGTGGTGATGTGCAAATTGCCACTGCCTGGCTTCACCTGGATGACTTCCAGGTACATATGAACCCAGGCTAAGCTCCTGCACCACAAACAGTAGAAGAGAAAAATTATTTACTTTCATGGTATTAACTGCAACATTTTTAATTTTTGTGAAGCTTCACAGTTTATCACATATTTTATAAAACCTCTTCTTTTCAAACTTTAAAGTGCCAGCATTAAATGGCAAAGCTTGGTGGTACCTTAACATTTAATGTACATGGTTATTATTTACTTACTATTATTTATTGATGGTTGTTATTTATTAATACTTGTGAACTCATAATAATGAAGTAGTTTCCAGGTTTTCTCCCTTCTCTGCTGCTCAAAGAGGACACCCAGATGACTTTCAGCAGCAGGATTGGAAACACCAGCTGACATTCCAAACTGGAACTGATCCTTGGTTTTCCTGTTGGTGGCTGGGAGCAGCTTTTCCTCCAAAGGGGGGCTGACTTGATCAGAGCTGGGATACCAGTGCCAGGGGCCATCAGTCCCATGGCCTGGCTTGCAGGGGGCTGGCAGGGGGTGGCTGTGAGCTGTGACATGTCCTCTGTGTCCCCCCAGCAATCTGCACACCGTGCTGGTGTCCGGAGTTTCATCCGCTACGGCTGGCGCTGGAGCTGGAGGGTCGCGGCTTTCGCCACCATATTCAAGTGAGTGTTTCCTGATGTCCTTGTCTTGTCCTTCAGCACCAGGGGCCAAGAGTTTTCTGTGCCAGCAATGCCCACAGCTCTAGTGATTGATTGCAGCTCCTGGTGTTGCCTTAACGTGAGTCTGGTGGATCAGACAGAGCATGGAGAGGGTTTAACCTTTTAGAATTGCCCCAGAATTCTCATCCTCTAATGAATCAACACAAACCCTCAATGTGGAAAAGCCCTGTTTGTACATCTAATCCCTGCTTTTACTGACTTGAATACTGTTCTTCCCTTTCTTGACAGCTGCTTTCTGCTTTTGCTTCGCCTCTTTTGGTGCTTTTTCTCTGAGGGAGTGTTAAAGTGTGTTGACAGTTTCTGGAAGCGCTTTCTAACCCACACTGATTTTTGTCCTTTCTACTATGTCTCATTACTCCTAGTTTGTATACACGGGTGTTACTCACAATTCTTTTTACTTGTCCTCAGACACTTGCAGGGGATTGTCTTCTTCTTGAGCAGTTGCTAAATATCAGACCTATCAGTTCTATATACCTGTTTAGGCCTTCAGACTTTCCCTACACACACAAAACCAATGCAGAGAGACTTCTTCCCTGATTTTTTTCTTGGGTGTTTCAGTGCATTTCTGGCAATAGAACATCAAATTAAGCATGGTCTTCTGAGCAAAGCCCTTTTAAACTAGAAGTATCTCCTCCCCTATTGTTCAAACTAGTAAATTTAAAAATTTAAACCTGCATTGACTCTCTCTGTAGATGTGTTCTGTTTAAGTTCTCCTTCTACTTTTAAGATCCCACAGTATTGGCTGGCATTATTTTATATTTTTGTCTCCCTAATTTTTTTGTTCCTTTCTGAATTTCTTCCTCACTGTCTCTTGGCTTCTGTGGCCCCTTTTAGTTTAGTATCTGTTTTTAGGCTTAGTCAGTATGCTGTTTGCTTTTTCTCCTTGAGATTTTGATTTCTTTGTGTTTTCCTTTATTTCTTTGGATTTGACATGTAACCTCATCATCTTCCACCAGGTGTCTCCCCTGCAGTCAGATCAGCCCTTTTTCACCAGCCCTTTGGAAAAGGTCCTGACTAAACTATTTGCTGTTCAGCACTGTTTCTGTAAAGCCCAAGTTGAAAATTTCATCCTGCAGTTGTGAAAACTTTTAAGTTTCACAATTAAATCCAAATTATTTGGGTTTGTCTGTGTTGGGAAGGAGAGGAGGATTGCTGTTGGCTTGTCAGTGTCATGCAGGAGGCTGGGGAATATGTGGCTGCTGAACTGAGAACAGAGTGCTTTGGGGCTTAGCTCATGTTTTAGGAGGAGTTGGTTTACCTGTCCCAAAGGAAAACCTGATGCCACAAGAGTAGGTGACCCTGCTGGTGTCATGAGTGTGACTTAGGCTGTTGTACTGGGGACTGTTTACAAGGCCAGATCTTACTGACACAGGACCTGGGGTAAAGTCCTACATCAGGACTGACTGACTGACTGACAGACAGGATCTTTTCATTGCTCTAGTTCTTTCATCCTTGACTATATTATACGTTCTTAGGCATCAGAGCAGGTAGTTCAGAAGTTGTGGATGCCTCATCCCTGGAGGCCAGGCTGAATGGAGCTCTGAGCAACCTGGTCCAGTGGAAGATGTCCCTGCCCACAGTGAGGGCTTGGAACTGGATGACCTTTAACATCACTTCCAACCTAAACCATTCTGATTCTATGATTCTATATGATGGGAAAGAAAAATCTTTGATTTAAAAAAAGAAAAAGAATATCTCAAAATCCAGTTCAGGAGCTCTGATATTCCCTGGTCTGTGTCTATGCAGCTGCCCACAGTAAAGTCACAGAAGTCATGGCTGGCATGTGTGTGCTCCGAACAGATGGGCAACCAGGCAGTTAGAGGCAACCTGAGGGCTGGCTTAATGAAATCCAGCTTTATGTCAGGCTGTGTTTTGTTGCCTCTCTTTTTCCATGTGCCAAGGGAGGTATAGGTTGGATATTAGGAAGAAGTTTTTCATGGAAAGAATAATAAAGTATTGGAATGCTTTGCCTGGGGAGGTGGTGGAGTGACCATCCCTGAATGTATTTAAAAAAACACTGGATGTGGCACTTGGTGCCATGGTCTAGTTGAGGTGCTAGGGCATGGGTTGGACTAGATGATCTTAGGGGTCTCTTCCAACCCAGTCATTCTGTGATTCTGTAGCTGCTGACTCCTGTGCCTTACCTTTCAGCGTGGTGAGCACGGGCCTGTCTGCGTACCGCGATAAAACCACCATCAGTAATTTTGCTGCAGCAGGAGGTAAGAGTGCTGTAACCTTGAGTGCTTCTGTTTGTGAGCCAGGGTCATTGCAGAAGAGATGAGCAAGTATCCACATCCCTTGGGCTTGAGCAGCTTCTCTGCTCTTGGGTTTTGCTTCTTGTTCCACTGACTTTGCTCCGTTGTTTGCCTGCTGTGTGCCTTTATTTTAACAGAGATATTGATGCACTGCTGAAAACCTTGGGGAGTTTGTGGTTATCAGTTTGTGGTTATCAGTTCATCTTCAAGATACTTGCTGCAGTATTTTCTGTGAAAAATGCTACTGTGGGGTAAAGGCAGCACTTGGTGCATAACCTGTTCTCATAAGCACCTATTTAACAGGGAAAGCATTTTTTATTTCTACTCTTGGTAACAATTAAATACACTGTTTGTAGGCTGCCCTTTTCATACTAAGTTTTGTGTGCCCACTTTTGGCAACAGGGCTCTGGGTAAGTGATCTGCTTGTTCAGTTTTACAGGCTTTGTTGCCCTTACAGTTGGATACACTTTTTACTGATCCTTTCTGCCTTACATGGCAGCTACTATAATTAGCTGTTGTACAGAAAAAAGGGTGAGGGAGATCATGCTCCAGCCTAGAAAGAGCTTGGCTTTACTTTCATAGATAGTTCTATGATACAGGAAAAACTTTGGCAGTTTTTCTGAAGCAGAAGGAACTGTGCAATGTTTCAGTGCAGAGACCACGGTGACTGTGTGGTGTGGGTCTGTCCCAGTGGCCATGGCACTTGGTTTCTGCTCTGTTAAAAGCAGATATCAGCTCATGGAGAAGAGAAATGCAGCAAAGCAACTCCCTGTGTTGGTGTGAGATGTCTGTGGCAGGCTGTTCTAGTTTCAGTGGGTTTGTTCTTTTTTCAGCCTTCACAGGAGCCCTGTTCAGAATGCACTTGGGCCTGCAGGGCCTGGCAGGTGGCATCGTGTTTGGAACAGCATTTGGGTGAGTTGTGATTGCTGCACACACAGAGCCTGGAATCACAGGTGGGGCTACAGGAGCTTCCCTTCCTCTCTTGCCTTGGGGGATTTTCTCTATCTGTCTTGGGACCTCATGATGATCACTTCCAAGCTTTAAACTTTTTCTTTTCTTCTTTGTTTCTTGTTTTGTGTGTTGCTGCTCTCTCAGTAGTGAGAGCTCAGTGCTCTCAGGAGAGCATCCTATTTGCTGCTGTTTGCTTATTAGAGGAAACAACATAGGCTCTGCCAAAGCTAAAATGTGAAGCAGCAGCCATTAGGAAACACTGAGGGAGTAGCTGCATGGCTGGGCTGTAAGGTGACATGTCTCTTCATGTATGTCTTGCAGTCATGAGTCTCCTAATGTTCCTGGGGCATGGAGGAACCCATGGTTCTTCCTCAGAGGCTCTGTGCTTCTGGACAATGACCTCCAACTCAGGAGAAATCTGACTTTTCAAGCAGGGCTGGGATTTCTTCTCAAAGTGCTGACCTGTAAATATCCTCACAAGTGAATCTGGGGATCCTATGTGAAGAAGAGAATGAGCTTTATTTGTGCTCTTGGCACCATCAGGATGGTGTCAGCTGTGGTCATGGATGGAAGCAGCCTAGGGAGCTTTACCAGTGAGAACACAAGTACTTACAGAGCTGGATGGAAGCTGAGCAGGGGTGTCACTGTCTGAAATATGGTTTAGGTGTTCTGTGGGATCTTCACTGGGCAACATAAATCCTTCCACCCCTTTGTCCTGTGTGTGCCTGTCAATGAGTAAATTCAAAATACATTGTCACAGGGGCTCCAGTGAGTCACAGCTGAAGAGGGGCTGTGGTTGGTGGGTGACAGTGGAACAGGAGTACCTTAGTCTTGATGTGGTGTGAGTTCTGGGGAATGTCACGCTCCCCTCACGTGGCATCTGGCCCCTGCATGCTCCTTTTGCTGATGCCAGTAAGTTATTGCTGTTGTGTCCCCTGGGTGACTGATGACTCCTCTGCTTCCTCCCTCAGGGTTCCTGCAGGAGGGCTCCTGATGGCAATGTATGGCCTGGCTGGTGAGACCCTGCAGGAGAAGAGGAGTCGTGAGCGCAAGGAGCTGTACGAGCGGAGGCTGGCAGAGTGGTGAGGAGCAGCTCTGCCCTTCCAGTCCTGGGCTAGGAGGGAGCCTGGCTCTGTGGGTTCAAACATTTAGAGAAAACACGACACACTAGGCTTTCTGAACCTCAGTTCTTGGTAGTTGGTGTTGTTCACATACCAGTCTTAGAAATGCTGATTTAGTCTTCCCAGTCTTTCTTTCATTGCTGCCTTCTTTCCATCCCTATTAAAGAGAGGAAAGAAGGAGGATAGCTGGAGGCTTGGAGGGAAAAAAGGCCATGACACTGGTCATGTGAATTACTGAAACTTACTAGTTCTAGAAGAAATTTTCAAAAGCTTGGGTTCTGCAGTCATGTCTCTGTCAGGAGGATACAGGCATAAAATTGCTTTGCACTCTCTCTTCTCTCCTTAGGCAGTCCAGGCTCAGTATGACTGAAATCTTAGGCCAAACAGAAAACAATGCCCAGGGAAGACCAGAGACGGAGAGAACAACAGAATTGAAGAGCTACTGAGTCTTCTCCAAATCTCTGTTGTAAGAAGCATTTTGATCCTGCTTGTAAAAGTCTTCAGTCAGGGGATCATGGAACTTGTCTGTGAATGCAGTTGTATCCTGTGAAAAAGTGTTTTGCTGAAAACACTGTTCAGGGATGGATATCACTGCACAAAGAGCTTGGAAGGGCCAAACCTGTTCCACCTGAGAAGGTGGAAATACAGACTTTACAGTCCAGGAAGTGTCATCTAGGTTTGGCAGGAAGTGAGGGCTCCAAAGCCTCATCTAGAACTCATTTCACTGCTGAAAATGTCCAAACCACCAGTGATGTAGAAGTACTCAAGGTAATGAAGCTTATGGATGGTTCATGTGCAAAGGTGCCTTGATTCCAAAAGTTAATTATGCCCTGGTGAAAGCTGCTCTTCAGACAGTGCCTGAAGAATTTGGTTCCTACAAATACTTGGGGTATTTGGCAGTCAGTGTGGAGGAGCTGAGAATTATATGGAAATACCCTGAAAAAGGCATGATTTGGGTTCCTCAATAGAAGCCTGAGGGGGCCACAGAAAGCATGACTGTTTCTGGTGGTGATGGTAGAAGACTTGGCACTGTGAACACTTTTAAAAATAAGAAGGCCTCTAATTTCACTTGCAAGTTGGAAATTAGGGGGTGACTTTTGTGGGAAATGTAGTTCAAGACACTCAATAAAGCCATCCAGCAGTGGTGACTGTGTCCATGAGCTCTTTATGTCAGTGCAGCAGGTACTCTGTGCTAGTACAGTGTTGGTACTAGAGAAGCATCCTTGAGTGAAATTCCTTGAGAAGAGCTCTGAGATCCCACCAGACATTCCTCTACCCAGGCAGTAATAAAGGCAAGAGCCAAGAGAGTTCCAGTTCTGTTATTTTGTTCCAGAGATGAACTGTTAAGTTAGAGCTGTTACCTATGGGTGGTGCTGGAGTTACTGTAAAATGTTCTGTACTCAGAAGGGTGAGGTGGCTCATCACTGCTCCCCTAAAACAGGAGGTCAGAATTCCTGTTCCCTTTCTTTGTTGGAATTTTTTTTTGTCCTACTAAGAGGGATTTTATCCAGGCAGGATTTTTGGGTGTTCTTCTCATAAGAAAAGAATCTGTTCTGGTTGAATGTCTTTCCAAATAATTACTGTTGATTGAAATATGAACAGTCAATCCCACAGAGTGTATTCCACCCACCCAAAGTGGATTTTTGGCACAGTTTGCTTTCAAGATGATGTTGTATTTTCTGACTCCTGAAGTGAACATTTAATTTTTTAAACATCCCAGTGTAGCTCATTTTTCTATTGAAGAAATGTGTATTTCAGGGTTGTCATCAACCAGCTCTGATTTTCCTTTTCTATGTGTAAGTGAAAGATCTGCATAAGCAGAGGTATGGATATATCTTTCCCTCTTCCTGTTTTAAGCTCTGCATGTGTTGGTGACAGTGATGGTGTCCTTTGTCCCCCTACTCCCCCACCCTTAAAAAAAAAGAAAATAGGCCTTTCTAAGTCACATTTTTGTCATTGTGCTTACACAGCGACGTCTTATCTTCTTCTTTTTTATCTTCTTTCTTCATGCTATTACATTCCCACCCAATATCCCATATTCTTATCTGTACAGCAGCACTGATGACATTTAGCTGTGTCATGGCTCTGTCTATTCCTGTTTGGTGGTATTTGATGTGATGCCTAAAGAATACTAATTTTCCTGACCACTGATGCAGAGGTGTTCTTCCATGGGAGGGAACACAGAGCCAAGGTGTAGCAGTTGTGTGGATTTTCTGTCTGTGCAAGGGAGGCCTGCTACATGTTCTTATGCTGCTTATTAGCCAGGGGAAGTAGATACTTCCAGCCACACTCAAGATTAGCAGCCATTTTTTTCTTGGTTTCTTGCTGAATTTAGTTCCCTGCACTTCCTTGTTTCTTAGACTCCTGAATGGAGAGTGAAGAATTGGTTCAGAGCTTGTTTTTACATACACGTGTAAGAGATTCTTCACATCCCCACTCCATCCACCCCCAGCAAAAGCACAGCACTGAAATTATTGACCCTCCACTTTCAGAGCAGGTAACCCAAGTACCACAGGTACAGTGAGAACACCTTACACTGGGTTTTGCTTTTGCAGAGAATGTCCTGTTTGGAGGGAGAAAGATGATTTGTAGCTACACTGCTCAGCTAACCCCTGGTAAAGTGACCTGGTACAGCTGTGTCAACACCTGCATCACCTTCTGTGAAATAGTGGCTAGCATGAATAACAGGTTTTACCCAGTGCATAGACAGACATCTTTTATTACTAAGGAAAGGAAACCAAGTTTACAATTTATTTTTTAATACAATTAAAGGAGGAACCCCAGGAAAAAAACATCATATACAAAACATCCATGATAAACAGAGCAGCTCACTTGCTACAATGACACAGATATAAAGCTGAGAAGGTCTCACAGAAACCATTTATGTGCAATTCACTGAATACAGCATAAGGCAATAGAAAACGTGATCCAGAGAATTAGTGCTTAATGAAAAATGAACCAAAAACCTGTCCTCAAGCATGTAGAAATCACCTGATGCTAGGCATATGTCAGTGAAATTTTTGGTTTCCTTTGGAAGGAGTCACTGAAAGTGTTACTGGAGTCTGTGGTGATGTAGAAAGGTTTGGCACAGTGCAAAAAACAAACCCTTCTGCAGGAGGCTGTGCAGTCACTGGTCAAGAGCAGAAGTAGAGAGAGCATGGGATAGTGAGAGGGAAAACATGCTGGTACAACTGGCAGAGCTGTGGTGTGGCTGGCAAGGAGGAATTTCAGTGTGGTTATAGGGAAGAACAGTGTTGGAAATCAGAAAGTTGGAAGTGAATGCCAAGAGAGGGTGGTCAGCCTGCAAGAAGCTGCTGGTCTGTGCTGGAACAAGCATAGGCTGAAAGAAGTGGAAACCTGAAAAGTATGAGACATCACTCATGCACCAAGTCCTGCAATAGGGTCAGGCTGCCTTTTGGAAACACCATGATTTCTGTCACTTGTGTTCTGTTTGCAACCAGAACACACAAGTGCAATTGTTTCCTTATCCTCTAGCTTACCTCCTTTTCTCTGTCAAAAACTCCTCTGTAAGAATGTTCTGAAGTTCCCATTACACTTGGTACAATGGCAAAGCAGTAAAAAAGTGATGGCACAGCCTGACTCTGCACGAGTAGAAAGGGACCATTGTCTTATTTTTTACTTAATCTCAGAGTTCAGTATCCTATAAACCACTTTTAATCCTATTTTCTCTAGCAGTTTCTGAATATATACCAGCTAGGAAAAAAGTTAAATGGATGGACTATATCTCTGCTGTGTCCTAGGAAGATAAGCAGCTCAAGTGACAACACACCCCACAAAGAGGATGGCATTGTGCTTTCAGACTTTGATTTGCCCTGATAACGTGGATAGAGCAGTGCAGGAATTGGTGCAGCTTGCAGAGCAAAAGGGAAAAACATTCCAGTCAAACTCGGGGCAGGGTTGAGTTAGGTTAGTAGGCAGAGTTACTTAGGAAGCTTATTGGGGGTTGGGGCATTTTCCTCCTTTCCCCTGAAAATGAGAAACCATTTTATCCTACACAGTAGGCAAGAATGTCACCTGCATCAGATGAGTCCTGTCCAATGTTAGCATCCTGTAGGGAAATTCCTTCTAGTCCTGGCTGGGTAGAGAGAACACTGGCAGAAAGCAGCAACGTTCAGTGCGAAGTAAATATCCTCATGTTGCTGTGAGAAACTCCCAGAAATCTGCAGAGCTTTCCCTAACAAGTATCCCATGACAGATGTACACACAGCCCCATGTTTATGAAGGAAGGGCCAGAGTTACATTTGGTTACAGTAGATACACGAGGTCACCACTGGCTGTCACACAAGTTCCAGTGGGTGTGAGTGGGAAGGAGTGCCCATGGAAGCTCGGCTTTGAATGTGCTCAGGTTGTGTGCCCTCACACTGCAGCTGAATGGAGGAGCTGTGCCCCAGTGCTTGGCTTGGCAAGGCTGTCCTTTCAGGAGGAAAGGTTATGAGAACTTGTGCCACTGCAGTAGGTAAGTGACATTAATTAGCTCTTAGGAGTGCTGCCACTGTTTATCATTCCCTAAAATGTCTTGGAGCACTGCAAATAAGCATGAGGCACGTAGACTCACTTCCAAGGTGTCTTTTTTTTCATGAAAAATGTGTCCACTGTTGCCTCTTTAGGGGAGAAGGGACGTGTATCTGTAATGGTTGAATCCAAATTCAAAGTCTCCAGCGGGAGGAGCAGATACTTGTGTGAGGCTGAATAGAAAAGAAGTTTTAGCTGCTCACACTACCAACGTGGAGGCACAAACTGACGAGTCTGCATGTCAGGATTTGGGGTCTCCCAAAGGGCAGCTCCGTGTTCCTGAAGGGGCAGGGGGGCTTGGGCTCCCTGCTGGGGCTCTGCAGCCCCTGCATCTCACAGAGGTTCCTGGAGTCTCGACCCGGTGTGCCACTGGTGACATCCTTCTGCCAGAGGCTCCTCAGCGGGAATCCCAGCCACCTCGTTTGTGGGGAGGCCATCACACAGCCTCTGTGGCGAGGGTGGGGTTTGCGTTCGTTCACAGGAGGCTGTGTTGTCAGCCCCAGG
Organism: Muscicapa striata striata; assembly: GCA_030060385.1. Taxonomy (NCBI): domain Eukaryota; kingdom Metazoa; phylum Chordata; class Aves; order Passeriformes; family Muscicapidae; genus Muscicapa; species Muscicapa striata. The sequence continues at coordinate 2,593,183 of JAREIS010000058.1, read as the reverse complement.
CGGTGAGCAGAGCTGTTTTCCTCCTGCTGGCCCCCCTTGCAGAGAGCCAAAGGGTCCGTGCAGCAAGCATCGCTGTACAGCCAGCAGCGGAGCCGGCAGTGCGGGATGCACAGCGTGCAGAACCTGGGGAAAAGATTGCACTGAGTTTGTGTTATTCACACCTTGAATGTACCCCAGTAATGCTGCAGAGCCGACAAGCAGGTATCACCTGCGAGAGCCTTCCACAAGAGGGCTCCTGGTCCCCAAATTCGGGGCTGTTCTGAGCTGCAGCCTGGCCCAGCTCTTCTGCAAAACCTTAGGGGCAGAGTGAGGATTACTAATGAACGTGTTTCCCTGTTTAAGCAGCATGAAAGGAAGCACAGCTCCCATCCCAGTCTGCAGACAGCAGCTATCCCAAGCACTGGAGTCGGGAAGCACCTACAGGAAAATCCTAGCAAACTTTTATAACAGAAGAGAATGGGTTTATTCTGTAGGTGAACTCCTGCCACTCCCATCACAAAACTCCCCAAAATTCATGCTAACCAAGGCCCTAGTATCTGTTCCAGACAGGGCTTTCCCCTGAAGGAAAACATGAGTGGGTGGTCAGGTTTGGAAATGAGATGAGAGGCCTGAATGAGAGTTTCCCCTCCTTTCCATCTCAAAACTATTAATCTTTTAGATTGTGCAGTGCACAGTTTGACAAACTCATGACTTCCAGGACCCCACAGCTGTTGCTGTCCGGCATTACCCTGGCAAGTCCGCAGGCATTACCCTGGCAATCCCTGCGAGCAGGAAATGCAGTCACCTGGATAATGATTTGAATAAGAACAGTTAGCTGCTAATCTTCTCTTAAGTCTCGTCACTTTAAGTGTCTTTTTGGAGGACACAGCCCTGAAAACTGCTGACCTTTCAAGCCAAAGCAAGTATAATCCTTTGTAATCATAAAGCCTTGCCAAGCCAGACTTCCCCAGCCCATCTTTTGTAACGTCCCATTATCGAAAGCAACTCCTTTTAAAATACGAGTGTTTTCTGGGAAGTTTGAGGGGGGAAACTTTTCCTTCTCCATTCCTCCAGCTGCTGAAGGGAATGGACATATCTCAGAAGTGGACTGGTGTGTCTGATCATACTAGAAAAGCTGGAGTTTTTCTTTTGTTCTCCCCTCCCTTACCACCATATGATCAATCCTCGATTTCTGTCATCAGTGATGTTGCCATGTTGAGGCATCAGATCAAGCACAAGGCTCAGAGGGAATCAGCCAGAACCTCTAAGGGATGAAGCCACATGTGGCACCTGAGATAGGGGTGAGTAACTCACAAATGAGCCCAACAGGACAGGCACTAAAACACTGCCCAGTGTTCAGTTGGGAAGCCCCTGAAATGAGCACGGGGCAATGGCAGGGGGTGTCACTGATGTGTCAATGGCAGATCCTGACAGCTGGATGACACGTGGTGTTTTGAGCTAACATTGCACAAGCACGTGAGAGTATTTGAGAACTGTTTTGCCAAGAGAACAGTGAAGAAAACTACCTGCAAGTGGGGTCTGGTCATACAGATGATGTTTCAGCTGTCAGTTTGGAGTTCATGGGCACCTTCGTACATTCTTTCACACCCTCTTCCACTGAATCCTGATGCTTAGAACAGTGAGAACAAACTGAAAAAGAAGAACCCTTGTTAGTATATGAATATGGTCATAGTCTGATCTGATAGAAAGCTCTATTACAAATAAATATTATCTATATAGTGTCATATGGATAAAACTGCTGTCCTTAGTATAGGGCTAGAACCTCAGCCTGGCACAAAAACAGGTTGCTACATGCTGAGATAAGATCAGAAAGGAAATAATGGTGGAAGTTGCATGTCACCAACTGCAGTTTACCTATCGAGTGAAAGAATGCCGGTGTTAAAACCAAAAAATTTTCAGTGCTTTAAGAGGATCTCAAATTAGGCAGATCCCCTTAATATCTCACCATCTATGACTGAATTTTAGTAGTTCAAGTTGAATCTTGCACAAATCACACAACGTCAATCCTAAACTATTCTTTAGGTGACATTTAATCTTGGTGCTTTGTGTTTTCATTCTTAAATTACTACAAAATAGGCTGTGAACTCCTCAGAGTAGGCGGCTGTGAACCTCAACAAAGCACCTGATTGTTTTGGCCACAACAATCACGCATCTGAGAACTCTTACTTCCCTTTGGTTTTGCTCTGCCTTTCTATTCTTCCCTCCCATACTCCAGCTCTTTGAAGCATGGCTTTTCGAGCTCAGAAACCACTCTTAGCAGCTCCTGACTCAGCTTTCCATAGCCCAGAACAGAGGCACTCTCAGACCTATTCTGAGCTCCCAGGAGAGCCCTTGGAAGGTGGCCTGCAGCAGCACCCACAGGAAGCACTCCTAGGGCAGATATTTCCCTTCCAGACACAGCCATGCACAGCAGCACTGAGATGGGACAGCTGCACAAACTGGAAAACTGCATGGAAGCTCTGGCTCCAGTTTATTACACTTCTTGCAGTTTCTTCTACAGTTTCTTTTATAGTTTCTTCCATGCCTGCTCTGGGAAGTGGCTGAACCAAACAGCACCACCTGACTCAGCAAACCTACTCCCTGTGAATAGTATGGAAGTGGGACTAAAAGGGAAATTCCAGTTAATGCAGCCATGTGCCATGCTGTTTGCAGGTGATTGCATCCTGCCACAGGGGTATGCTTTTTACATCTGCTTTAAAAGCAATTCTGTTCCTATATAAAAGGCTATCTCAGAGTGCTCCAGGATCTTGCTAATTTAATGGTAAGGAACCTTTTAATTTCCAGCCTATATTTGTTGAGAGCCAAGTCTTCTGACTCCATTTTCTCCTATAATTAGAAGTTCATTATACATGCAGCTAATAGCACAGGCTGTGATCAACTGTGATTTTCTTGGTTTTAGCCTGCTTGTTGCTTTCCTGTTGACACAGCCCCAGGGAACAGCAGGGGAGAAGAACTGGCACTGATGTCATAAGGGCACAGGGGTGGAAAATGAGGACGTGCACAGGTGTGACCCAGAGTCTCTGCCTTCCAGAAGCTTCCTTTCTTTGTGATAAAACACTAAAAGGAAATTAGCCCAGCTTGACTCAATGGTCACATTGGTTTTTGAAGGGATGTGGTTGATGAGGAGGGGAAAGGAAAAATAGTAATGAGACCTCCACACATCTGACTTGGGAGTGAACTTATCTGAAATTGAAGAAGAGGCATGAGAAGACACAAGCATGACAAACTTACATGTGTCTGTAAGTGGACTGAGTCCTTGCTGCCCAGAAAATGACCTTTCCAATGGGGAATACCCAGCCAGATTGGTGTAAACGACCTGAGCATGGAGTCCTCAGAGTGGGATTCTTGTTCCCAGATGTGGCTTCCCCAGTGACCTGACAGAACTCAGCTGAGTGTTATTTATCCTCATGTATTTGTAAGGCCTGCTGTCATTCTCCAGGACAGCTCTGCAAAGCTGCTCACAGGGCATGGATAAGCATCTTAAGATATAAAAATGAACCTTTGTGAACCTCTTCATTATCCCTGATTCTGGAAATAATTTGATCTACTGACAAAACTCCCTGTCACCTCTTCACTCTCAAACCTGAACTCAAGTGCTGCCTGCACACAAAATGTAGGAAAATCATGAGCTAGACTTTTTGTGACAGTGGATGCTGAAGATAAAAAAAAACCAAAAAAAAAAAAAAAAAAAAAAAAAAAAAAAAAAAATGAGAAAAATAAGAAGAAGGCACAGAAATACCTCAGTAAAATTTCTATAAATGTGTATCCTACACAGAAACTCCATCAGCACTAAGAGACATCTTGGGGAAAAAGCTGCACTTACCATGCCTTGGGAGGTATCTTGCTGCCAGGGTGGTAGCCAAAATGAAGATGATAATGATGATAATTGAAGCAATAATGACATTATAGGGTGGAGACACAGGAGGAACAATGCAGTCATTTGTTTTTTCTGAGACAGAAGAAATAAAACTTAAATAAAGGGCCCAGCAGGAAATTGGCATTTTAATGTAAGAGCAGGTATGTGAATTTCAGAGGTTCTGGCCAAATTCTAACTCAGCTCTTCAGCCTGGAAATGGACTTAATAAACAAGCCAACAAAGCTGGCACCCAAATTTCTTCCATTCACCCACATTTGCTATGGGCTGAAATTCTTAACACATGCACAGAATGTAAAAGCTGGGTCTTTGTCCAGAACAGGACTAAGATATGAAATATTTAAAAACATGTAGGCTGTTTCAGGGAAATGAGCTAGGCTTGGTGGGCAAGTCTCTGAGTCCACAGCTAGAACATTTCTGTTCTCAAAGGTACTCTGCAGTTTTCCTTACTGTTTTCATCAGACTTATGCCTAATTTTTTTCCCTTTGGATTCACACATGAAGGAGAATGATGCATTTAACAGACTAGAATACACTATTTTTCTGCAGGGCAGGAATGGTGTTGTGGCAGAGATCAGTTTCAGAGGGTCTGGAGCCTTTGGCTTTTCACCACTGGATATGGTGGAAAATCCCATTCCACCACTGGGATTTTAGAATGGGTACTGGGCCATTCTTGTACAGGACAGGACTTGCTGCATGTCCATAGGTCTGCAGATCTTTGTGCACAGACCTTCAGTCCTTCCACCATCTGCATCTGGCACAGGTGAGCATCACTCCACTCCTAAGGCTGATCTGCTGTTCAGTCCTCCCCTCACTCTGTAAGGGTTACTTTCTGCTTTTAGCAGAGGCTCTGTTCTGTCTGTAACTCAGTGCTCAGGAAAGGTTTGTTTGGAGGACCATTTACACCCTGCCACAGTGGGGGTGGTTCCACATCCTAAAAGTCAAAAAGTGGAGGATTTGTGACTGCTGTGGCTGTGTCACTGTTGTCTGCACCCTCCTCTGATTACTGCCTTTTTTTTTTTTTTTTTTTTCCTGTTGCTCTCTTTTTCTATGTAGTGAGCTTATTCTCCCTTCATTAGGGACATTATGCTCTAAATCCAGCAATAGCCAATATTCATAAAGCACTGGTTCCTGGCATTTGTTCTGAAGCTGAATGGCACCTCTCCCCACAAGCCCCTTTGATTTTAGTAAGATAGATGAATAAGCTGCCTTGATGAATAAGGTACAATTCCATAGGAAAAATACAGCTTCTCTATCTTCCCTTGAAGGTGCCCTTATCTCTACAGTAAAAACATCAGACCCAGAGACATTTCAGAATACTTTTTTTGGTAACAGCATTAAAAAAAAAACCCTTTTGGTTTTACGAATTTTCTTGCAAATCCCCTTATTCTACAAAACATCTGGAATGTAGTGTGCTGCCTTCCCTCATGCTGTTTCCACTTGTGCCTCAAGCTTTTCAAAGCACAGACTTATCTATTATGCCATCACTTCTAAGCCATGCTCAGTGATGGAATTCTTTTCGTATGAGTTAACCCTATGTTACATTTATAAGCAGAATTTTGTCTATACCCCAGCTGACAATTTCTTTCACTGAAGCAGGGACAAACATGCTTGCTAAATGAGGAAATTCTTTTGAAGTACAGCCTGTAGCTTTTAAAACACACACATTTCTCTGGTCCCCCCATTCAAATAGCAGGTCTGTGTCACACAGCTGGCAGCAGGACCGTGCTGGTACAGAGGGGCAGGGATGGTGGCAGCCCCAGCCTGTGAGACCCACCAAGTGTGACATTACCAGCTCAGCAGGATCCAGTTCAGCTCTCAGCCCAGCTGCAGGAGAGCAGCAGGAAGACAGAGCTGCCTCTGCTTGTCAGTCACTGTTGTGACTCTCCCTTCCCACCCCGTCCATCTTCCAGCCTTTAAAATATTTTGGTCACTGGCAGGATCATTGGGTGATCCTTGCATGAACACACACAAAACCTATTGTATTCTCAGAGAGGCAACTCAGCAGATTCAACAAAACGGTTTTGTTACAAAAAAACATGAATAAAACATACTGATAAGCAGACTGGTGGAGGTGGAAAAGCCACTGTATCCAACGGAGCAAGTGATGTTGATGTCTTTGGTGACATTGAGCACCAGTTTTCCAGTGACATTGTATGGGCTGAGGCTGGACTCGGACACCCAGCTGGCATCCCACTCCACAGACACGTTGTTGAGGGCTCCAGAGATTGTGGGCTTGGGGAAGCCTCCGTGAGAAGAACATGTTATCACCATGTCAGTGGACTCGCAGGAGTCAGCGGACACCTCTGCTGTTATGTTGGGCTGGCTGAAGTCAGCTGAAGCAAGAGAGATTTGGTTACCACTGTGAGGCCACAGAGAGGTTTGCAGCCCCCAAAACTCATAGACAAAGCAAAGACTCTCCCAGCAGGGCATTCACCATGGGAAGTTTTTCTGCCCATGCAAGCAACCAGTCACTACTGAAGGAAACTTGCTCAACACTGTGGCTGAGCAGTGGCAAGCAAGGAGAGACAGTTTTCCTTCCAGGCCCACTGTCTGCTGAGCAATACAACACTGCCATCCAGCCTGGAAAATCCCTTCAGACATCCCAGCCTGATTCCAGCAATTCCTTTATCCCACCTCACCAGAGGGAGCAGAAGTTACCATAATTATTACAGCTGGCCTGCTAAAACAGCAAGGCGATTTCTGGCTGGAAAGAAACTGGAGTATTTCTGGACAGGAAAAGAGATCCGTAGTTTTATGTTTTTTATGCAGCTAACTCCTCAACCCTCATGGTTAAAAAAGGGTGGTGGCAGTACACTTCCCTTTTTTCATAGCAGTTCCCAGAAAGATCACTAAATTTGTCTCCTTGCCCTCTCTGCCCTCTGACCAGCAGAAAACGGCCAAACCTCAGGAGCTTGATTTTTTTGTTACCAAATCTCCTTCCAGATGAGGAATGCTCCTTCACTGATTTATCTAGAAGATTCATGTATCTCTCTGCTGTTAAAGATATTCAAATGCATGTATATATTTATGTATCTCACTGGTATATCTGTCTTTGGTTGAGATCAACTGCCACAAAAACACCGGTAGAAATGGAAAATGTCAGTGGAACTTTTTGTGGCCTCTAAGAGAAGATTCAGATTCATCTTGAATAAAGGAACTCGGTTTCTTTAATGTAAAAAGCCTCAAAGCTCCATGATGAATTCAGCCTTAGGCTGTGGAGCTGCAGTTCAGGCAGTTCCACAGGGGTTTGGATGCAGGGCTGGGATGCTGCCCTGGCCACTCTATTTCTCTTTCAGCTTGGATGCTTGCCAGGCACTAAGGGCTTGGTCTTGCTTTGCCCCAGAGACAGCAGGGGCTGCCTCAGTGGTACCTCGGGAGCGTCCCAGGAGGGATCCTTTCACAAGAGGAAGGCACCAAGAGGAGGAGGTTAGGTTGGTGTTGGGGTAAAAATTTCTGGGGTAGCTTTAGAAAGGTAAGAATGGATTGCTGAATGGAAGTAATTAACACTTCTTTCAGGCTTCCTGATGAAAGCCTGCTACAGTATGAATAAGCCTGGAAGAGCACCCTTCACCCCCAGAAGCTGGCACTGGAGAGCCTGAGGTGACAGCAGGCAATCCACCTACCTGTCACAAGGAGGATGACAGCCTGGTCGCACACAACGACGGAGTTGCGCTGCACGATGCACTGGTAGGAGCCATTGTCCGGGATTCCCACGGGGGACAGCCACAGGGTGAGGTTCTGGGGGTCCATCTCTGCGTGCTCCTGCTTGTCAATAATGTGCCCCTCGGAGTAGGCCAGCACCACCTCTGTGGTGTTCCTCTGCCAGTAGACCCGGTACTTTTTCGGATCCTCTGAGCTGGGGATTTCAAGACAACAAGGCAGGCTCGCCTTTTCCCCCACCTTGCTCCTGATTACTTTCTTTTCCAGTGCCTGGCCTGCAGGTGAGGGGCAAACAAAAGTGAGTCAGTGGTCCAGCCTTGTGCCAGGACCTGTTGCCTAAAGCTCACCCCTTTTTGGCTCTGACTGCTCACATCTCTCATCACCCACCGAGCTGTCTGGGTGGGATGTCAGCTCTGGGCTGACATCGTGCTCCACTCCTACTCAGGATCATGACCCAGTGGGCACACAAGGATTGCTGCATGGATTGCTGAAGGCAAAGGCAGGAGAGCTGCTTGCCTGAACAGAAATTCTGCTGTCCCCTTTAAAAACAGGGGTAGAAACACACATGCACAACCTGCTGTCTCCTCTGCTATCCCTTTTCAGAGCTTGGTGTTTGAAAAATCTGTGTCACTCTCTACTGGGTTGTCTACATGCCTAACAGGGCCACGCTGGACTATTTGTTCAGGGGGATTTTTGGTACCTATTTTTTTGTAAAAGAAAAAAAAAAAAATTTCAAGATCCCAGAAACCAGAATCCACCCTACAATGATACACAAAGGCTGCAGCCACACTGTCATCAGCCTTCAGGCATTAGCAAATAAACAATTTTGCCTAGTCTAGCTAGAGCAAATTTATTTTGTGAAAGCTCGTGGGATGACTTGGAACCAGCACATGTGCTCCCCATCTCCTGCTAGTGACTGTGCTGGTGCCACACCTGGAGCACCATGTGCTGACAGCAATAAGTTGAGACCCTTGCAGGGTGAAATTAGGTACAGTTTTGACCATGTGGCAGTAACTGCCCTACTAAGCACCCCACTGCCATGATCCACTTTGTTTTCCTACTCCTTCTTTCCAGTGGGTAAAGGCTCACAGAGGATATCCAAGGGAGCAGCCTAGCAAGGAATTCCTGCTGCTGAAAGGTGCCCCAGCACGGACACACAGCCCTGTGCTGCACCACAGGCAGGTGGCTGGGCTTTCACCTGTGCCAGTGCAAGCCTGGGGATGATCTGCACCCGGCTTTGTTAGTCCAGATCAGGTTGCTCTCTCTCCTCTTGCCTCGGCCTCGCTGCCTCAATCTGTTACACTCCACTGGCCAAGAGCAGAAAAACAAGGAAGTAGCTGTCTTCAGGACAGAAAAGATTCAGATTCCCTCTTCTTTCCCTGCAGAACATATTTGTCTGGGTTTGCAAAGCAGGATGCAACCAAAAGTATGTATTCTATCACCATCTGTTAAAAACCAGGTGGGGCAGTGCTCTTTACCTTTTCCACAACCCATCCTCCCTCCAGGAAGATCTCTTCTGTTAATGGCCAGTGAGTCCCATTGCATGGCTGATAAAATTCCATTATCCATCCCATTGGGAGATGCTCCACCCAAGGGGAGGAGCCAAGCATTTCCTACCTAGATAAAAACTGAGATTTGGAGCATCAGAGCAGCCTTTTTCCACTGGATTCCAGAGGAAAAACAGACCCTTCTACATAATCCCTGGACTTTTGGAGGAAAACTGCACCTTCTACAGGAGCACTGCTCCAGCTGAACCACATCTGCCACCATTTAATGGGACTGCTGCCAATACTCTGACTGAAAGAGTGTCAGGTTGTATTCTGACTCTGGTTTGAGTTTTTTTATATTACTGTATTTTGTACAGTATTTTTTTATGATTTATTTTATTTATTAATTTATTTTATTATTTAATTAATCAATTTATTTTATTTTATTTTATTTCCTAGTAAAGAACTGTTATTCCTATTCCAACATTTCAGTAAACGCACCTGAGAGAGGAAGCAGGAAAGTCCTGACAGGCAGTGTGTCACCAATGGGGATCACCCAGCACTGGAGTGCAGAGCCTCTGCCTGAAGTGTGAGCTGAGCAATGCACAAAGCTGAGCCTCAGAATTGCCACTTCCCCAGCAAAGCCTGGCTGATGCTGGCTCACTCTTGATAGTCCCAGCCTAACTGCAGCCACACTGTCCAGAGGCAGAGTGCAGCACTCAGGCTGTGACCAGGATGTGACAGGTAGATCTGGCACTTAGGGACATGGTGGATTTGGCAGGGCTGAGTTAAAGGTTGGGCTCAAAGATCTCAAAGGTCTTTTCCAACCTAAATGATTCTGTGAAATACATTTCACTCCCCTCCCCTGCTGCACACCCACCCCTGTCCCACTTGCATACTTGGCATTAAATCTGTAGGAAACACACCACGAAATACTGTGGAGGTCCTGGTGACACTACGGAGTGTTTTAATGTAAGTTAAATAAAACAGAATATGTGATTCAATTAGCAATTTCTTATTTAACTGGTTTCCCTCCACTCAGCCACTCCACTGGTCTTCCAAAGGGAAAGTTTCAATATTTCTCCCCACTTCCTGTACTTCCCCTTCTAATGCATTGCAGATCCTGAACAACCAAGCTGGGGCAGGCCAGGTGCTGCTCAGCACACTGACCTCTGTCAGCCATCAACTGGCAGCAAAATGAGAGAAAAAATAATTCTTCCACACAGGAGAAAAACTGCCTTGTCTTGCCAACCTTTGCAGCCTGAAATTCAGGATTTCTTGACATCAGCATTTAAATTGCTGCTGCTAGACCTACTCTGCAGGAAGAGTTCTTGCCCTTTCAGGAATGCCCTTTCAGGAATGTACTTACATTTCTGGCATTCACAACGTCCTCTGGCAATGACTTGTGCACTTTGATTACATGCTGTGTGAGAAAGCATTTCCTTCTGTTCACCTTAAAAGCAGCCCACTTCAGGCTGTGATTCTTGAAGTTCCTTCTCCTGCACTTGTGTGTGTGTTTCTCTTTGACCACATCTTCGCTTTTCTCACAGTGCAGCTCTTATTATTTTTGGAGAGATTCGAAAGAGCAGCCAGTCAAACATCCAGTCAAATCTGGGATTGCTGAAGACCATTGTCTATTTTATTTTGCAGCAATAGGGGAAGAGTAGGCGTACAGTAAATGTCAGGGTGACATCACATCATGAGTGGCATGAGGTTCTCCCTACCTTGCCCCTCAGAGTCTCCTTTGCAACCAAAAGGAGAACAAAAACCTTCTCGGGAGTACATGTGCAGGGGCTGGAAACTCCTGCTGATGTCATGTCTACCCTTAAAAGGCTCTGCACCCCTGAAACTGCAACCTGAATGCTGCAAGCCTGAAGGAACCAAAGTCCATGAAGAGTCATTAAGCCCTGCAAAAGTCCCCTTTCACTTTAGAGGTGAACTGCAAAGCAAAAATGAAAATTCAGTTCTGTGCCATTTCTGTGCTGAATGCTCTCTGCAGCCAGGCTGTGGGGAAGGTATTCACCACGGAAATAATTTTTAATTACTTTTCTAGAAAAAGATCCCTCCTCCTCCCACCCCTCTGAAGCCCACCCACTCTTGCTGTGCACACACATCCCTCCATCCTTGGAAGCCCGTGGCAAGTGGCAAAGCTGAACTGATGGAAGGGCTGACTTTCTCTTCCCTGGGCAGAAAAGCTTACTTCATTCAAACTATGCCTGTGCTGCAGATGCCCCATACAGCAGGAACAGAAAGAAATATAGAGGAGAATTTTCCTTTTTGCTCTGAGAGTCAGGAGAGCTGTTTAGCCTGTATCCCTATTTCCTGCACTCTTTGCCCAAGCCTTAACTCACAAATTCCCCAGCCACAGAGAGCTTTGTTATCCTGACCACACATGCAGCCAGACAGCACATGAGAGCAGATTTCCTCTGGCACAGAAGTCTTGCAGAGACATTTGACAGCAAAAGGCAGCTAAAGACCTAGCAATGCCCTGGAGAAGCAGCCTCAAACTGTTGGAAACCTCCAGATAAGTCCTGGAACAGAAGCTCCAAAGCTCCATTCTCCTGTGTTCCCCATTTCTCAGCCCCTCTGAGCCTTGCTTTGCTTTTTTTTTTTTTTTTTTTTTTTTTTCCCTTCTGGATCCCCATTTATCTTTGTAACAGCAGCTGTTATCTCTACTTGTAAAATAATGGCATTACTGGCTGCCTAGGACCATGCACCTGGGATTCCCACTCTGCAGGTAATTCTGCAGCTCAGACCCCTCATTTTCTGTCAAGAGCACATTCACCCCAAACTTGCATGATGTATCCTTCGAGGACAATGCAGTATTTTGCAGGGATTTCCAAGCAAAACAGACAATGAGTCAAGAAATCAAGACATTTTGAAAAGCTGAATCTTTAAAAGACTAGACACTGCCCCTGATTTCATCTTTATCCCAGGTGATTTTACCAATGAGGAATGAGATTCTCTCCAGGCTTTCCATGGAGCCAAAAGCCAGCAAATGTCCTGTGCTACATGGGAGTACATGAAATGCTTTGTGTTTAAATCAGTGACTCCTGTGAACACACTGATGACAGAAAAACCCAGACGTGAGTGCCTGACAAGCCTCTGAGGCTCCTTCTTCACTGACTCCACTTCAGCAAGTGCAGGCATGCAAGGAGAGGTTTTGGCAGACAGGAAAAGGAAGAGTGGCCCTTTCCCCTTGCACAATCCTAAGCCCAACCTGTCATCACAAACCACAGGCCTGCTGCTGCTACAGATGCAAGTCCAGATGCTTTGCTCAGGTTCAAGCTCCCTTACTCATCCTAAATATGCTTAGAGAGGGGAGCAGAAAAGGTGTCCCAAATACACCCAGCACTGGCCCTTTGTTTGGCAGTGATTCCCTGTACCTGCTCACTGTGCCTGCAGCAGCCAAGTGACAGGATTAATCCTAGAGCATGATGATGGCATGGCAGGTCTGAGCTGGGGAAATGGTCTGAACAGGTTTTTCTAAAAGTTCATCCTTGCTTGATTCTGTGCTGTAACCTCGGGGTACCCCATACATGGTTTTATTCCATCTTTGTGCTGTTCCTCCTAAACTAAAGAGTAACCCTGGTTTGCCCAGCTCTACACTGTTGATTTGGCAATTATTATAACACTGTCAGGGTGTTTTGGTGTCCCAATCCATCAGCAGCCTTCATTCCATTGTAATGCTGTTTTATTTTTTCTGTGTTTGCACATCTTCACCTTTAGTGAAGGAATCCTTGAAGCCATGATGTGGCTGTGAAAATCGGAGGGCGATCTGCAGTTAGCATCTGAGATGAAAGGGAATCTGAAATACTTTGGCAGAGGAGCTCGCTGCAGCCAGCTGACACCTCTTGCTCTAGCTCAGGTTTTGTACTTTTGGAGATAAAAATCTCCTGCTTTCTGAGTCAGCCTGGGACAAGCCCTCTGCCCGGGTATGTCCAGTCTGCTGTGTTTGTCACACGAGTAAAATCGCAACTCCGCGCTAATCACCGGCAACTTTCTCATCTTGGCACCAGGCAGGAGGCCAGATCCGAGCAAGGAGCTGGCTATGGAACCAGGAATGGGGACTAGATCATGTCTCAGATCTTTCCCTCTGCTGCAGAGTGCTCCACATGGGAGCTGCTCAGGGAGGAGAGGATGGAGAGCTCTCCTTGTCCCCTGCAAACCACAGGGACACGCGGCCGTGGGGACAGAAGGACGTCTCTGACTTGGAGAAACGAGCAAAAGAAGAGTCTTTCTGAACCTTCCCCTTTCTCAATTCCCAGCCCGTTGAATGTGACCCTGCTGGAATAAAAAACGGCAGGGAGGGCCCCTAAAATCTGGATGTCCTCAGAAGAGTGCATATTTTAGTTCCTTTAGAGATCTAATTCCTGCATCTTGCTCAGCACTCTTTCGATTTCCCAGTTTGGGAGCAGAAACTAGATGTGGCATTTGTGTAAGAGGGGCTGGTTGGGGAGATTTGCCACAAAGACAGACAAAAATAAATTTGTTAATTTTTTCCCCTGCAGACTCTGTCTCTTGCTGGCAGGATCACTTTGTACTTCCTCTATATTTATCTCCCAGCTGAAGATGTTCTCAGATAATTTTCCTAATTCCTCCAGCACCACTGCCATGCATGCTACTGTCCTCACAGCAGTTTCTGAAATTAAGGTCCTCCCCACTGCTTAAGGCTGTAGTTTTTTTCAGTGCTTACTAAATCTCTGTCTCACATGCTCCCCAAGCAGGCAGCCCTCTCTTGAAACTGATAGAAGGTGAAAATACCCAGCAAGTAGGAAAATCAAGTATGATACCTCTCACATAAGTCAAAAAATTACAAATTTAAATTTTTTTTCTTTTTTGCTGCTGAAGTACTTGCCCACAGCCGTAGCAACACTTGTTAGAAAAGCTGGTCTGTGCTCAGCACTGACTCAAGGATGCTCAGACAGCCCTGACAGTCACCCTGCAGCTGGAGGAGAGATTACACAGCCCCAGATAAGGGCAGGGCATGGAAATTGGTAATTAACTGGAGGATACTCAGGAAACCAGAGCAGTCCAGAGTGGTCTGCAAGCCATAGAAGCTGCAGAGGGAGCGGGATGAGAGGCTTGGGCAGGTGCTGCTGGAGGCATTGAGGGCAGGGCAGGCAGGGAAGGGCTCTCAGCATTCAGGAACCAGTGTCTGACAGCAAGCTCTGCTCTCTCTGGAGCACTTCCCCAGCACAGGGATCAAATCCTTGTCTGCAGGGCATTTAAAATGACACCAGAGGGTACCTGCCAGGGTGACAGCAATGGTGTGCCTTTTCTAACAACTTCTCATGTGATATGGTGGGAATTGGAGCTGGCCAAAATGTGGATCACTTTGAGCACAGGATAGGTAGAAATGCCACTGTGAGCCATCAGTCAGCACTTTCTTTTCACTCAGGGAGTCCCCTGGGACCAATGATATTTTAAAAGCATAACAGTGAAAAAGCAGAAGCAAAGCCTGTGGCATTTCCGAGTTGGGAAAGATTTACACTGATTCTCAAATGAACTCCTGAGACTCCCCTCCAAGGGTGATGCCCCTCCAAGGGGGCAGAACAGCTACAACTAAACAGAAAATTAATATATTTTATAACAAAGCAGACCTCCTTCTGCCAAGTGAACATCCAGCACACTGCATCCAGCACACCTGCCTTGCCACCCTTTGGAAGGTACCACATCCACATGTGCACAGCATTTATACTGGGAAACATATGAGAAGCATTCAGCCTGGAGGAGAGAAGGTTCCAGGGAGACCTTAGAGCAACCTTCCAGTGCTTAAGAGTAGCCTTAAAGAAGGCTGCAGAGGGACTTTTCACAAGGGCATGTAGCAATAGGACAAGGGACAATGGGCTCAAGCTGAAGGAGGGAAGGTTTAGACCAGATATTAGGAATAAATTATTTATTGTGAGGGGGGTGAGGCCCTGGCTCAGGTTGCCCAGGAGAGCTGTGGATGCTCCAGCCCTGAAAGTGTTCAAGGCCAGTTTGGGTAGGATCCTGAGCCACCTGGTCCAGTGGAAGTGTCCATGGCAGGAAGATAAGAACAAATTAAGCTTTAAGATCCCTTCCAACATAAACTCTATAATTCTATGAGAATTTTTCTGAATGTGGAAATTCTCCCCCAGCCTGGCACGACTTTGGGATGCAGCCAGATAACAAACTCACACTGATCTCATGCCTTCCTCATGCAGGCAGAGGGGATCTGGCTCCCCTTTCCCTTCCAGTCCCACATGTTCTCCCTTGCAGGGGTTTCCAGAGGCTAGCTCAATATACCAGTCTTAAATAAAAAATAGAAAAAAGGAAACTTTCTGCTAAGCTGGAAGGTGAAGTAGATCATCCAGGCATCAGACATGTGCAAAGAAGAGGAGGATCACATAGCTAGAGAAGAGCAGGATTGCATTTTTTGATGGCAATGACCTGTTTGTACCCTTCAACTGTGACTCCTGTCTGCATCCATCCCCCTCCAGGGTGCACAGCCACTCCAAACTTTGCATGTTTAAATGCAGGAATGTTCACCATGCACAGGGCAAAAAGGATACAAATGTCTCAGTGATCCAAGAAATGCAAAAAAGCTGTTTCAGTCAGGGCAACATGAGGTCACTGGAGCTATCTGGGTTCATTCCGATCTAACTGGAAAAAGGAAATTATGTGGGTGAAAGGAACATTTGACCCACACCCTTACAAACTTGGCATTTAGGCTTTTAACTATATTTTGTGTGTAAAAACAAACAGCTTGTTTAAGTTCAATTTTCTGTGGGTTTTTTTCCTAAAGAATCCTTTCATCTAAGAAGCACACAACAAAAGAAGTAAAACAGTCCTTATAAGCAAAAAGCAGTAGGGTTGAAGAAACCCTTTAGCTGGATTTCTGTTTCTCCAGACAAGCTCTTACAGCAGGTTTCACTCTGGATAGACAGACAGACAGAAAAAGGAGTTATTTAGAGCCACTGCCCTTGTTTTTGAAGGTCATTTTTTTCCACATGTCTGGAACAACACACAGAAACTCATCCGAAAAAAAAGAAATTAAAACAAGAGCTGAAAGCATGAAGAGGAATAAGTCAGAAACTCAATTTGCATCCAGTGATCAAGTGGGCAAATCTGGTATGTAAAGAAAAATTTCTGCCATCTCTGCTGTGAAACCTGCCCCAGCACAACCCACACCAGAGCTGGCACGGAAATCAGACAGCAAGCACCTAAAGCTCATTGATACACACTTCAATATTTAAGGGTGGCCACGAAACAGGGAATCTTTCTCAGCCCTCACTGTCCTTTTCTGAAACCCAGCTCCACCCTGAGCTCCTCACTGGGAGTAACACGAAGGGGATTCCCAGAATAAGTTAATTGTGAGCCAGTGCTTGCTCACAGAAGTGGATATTCCCCCTTCCTTCCCAACTCTCCAGTAACTTAAAAAAGCTGTAGGGAATTTTCTTCAAAAATTCTCAAAAAATTTCACTCCTGGGAAGAAACCAAGAGCTAAATGGTCCCCAGCTGGAAGAAATTACTCCAGGGAAGTTTAAAAATATTCCATGGACTTAAAGCTAGACTTGCTGGGTCCCTGAAGTCAGTGCCTGTGCTTTGTTTGTACACAGGCCAGGGGAAGGTCATACTGAGGGATTCCAAGCTGTATTTTCTAGGATAACAAACTGGGACTGAGAACATCCTACGATTTGTAGGTAGGTGTGAAGGTGCAACAGCAGGACAAAACCAAGCCCATGGGGATACCAGCAGTGCATTCAGATCATAATTAAAAAGTTTGTGCTGTAACCAAGGCTGTTCTGCTACTTTGGGCTGAGACAATGGGGTGTTGCTCATGGTCATCAGTGTCTCCAGCAGCAGGTGACATCCCAGAAGCAGCTCTAAATGACACTGGCATTTCAGTGGGGCACCTCAGGTGAACGTCAGAGTAGCAAAATTCAATTCAAAGGAAAGCAAATGGATCTACACAGCTTGCAAATACATGAAATTCCTATGAAAGACAACCTTCAAATAAACCTTCAGCCTCTCCTATGAAGACAACCTTCAAATTCCTTTTAATTAAGACCTCAGTAATGCCTGATGTGAAAATTCAGCCTGGCATCCTCTCTGTCACTGTTTCACTCACACAGACTTTACAGAGGGCACTTATTTCCATGCTGCCTAACCTTTTGCAGTGCTACATCAGGGAGGTGTGCCAGCATCAGGATACCTGGGCCAATCCAAGGACATGGGCTCTGGAGCCAGCCCTGGCTGTGCCCTGGTGGGATCGTGAGCAGCCCCACGTGGGGTCAGTCCTGTAAATTCTGGCTGTGGTGACTGGCTTAGTGCAGTGTGGGAGGTCACTGCCAGGGTCATGGCACACACCCAAGGCTCCACTGTTTTGCCACAACAAGGTCAGAACTCGGTCCTTGTGGTCCCTGTGGGCAACCTTGAGAAGGCATCACCCACAAGCACCAGCACAGCTTTCAAAACCCAGTCCGTTGTGGGTACTGCACCACATATTTCCAGGAGCACTGATGTAGGAATGCTGATCTTTGGAGAGAAAGGGTTCAGAGTGTGTGTGAGAGCACACAGAGAGAGAAATAAGTGTATCAGCTGTCCTGCTCTTATCTGCCAAACACCTGCTCCTGAGGCATTGTGACTTCCACAGACCGGTTGCTTGAGAAGCATCTAAAAATCATGCCCCAAAAGTACAACTGGTTTTCTACAACTAGTTTTCTATTATCACTTAGTAGTAAGTACACTTATTTTTCTATTATCAAACTCCTATTTCTAGTAGTGGATATTAGCATGCATCAAACTATACATCCAACTATACATCCTTTAGCCAAGGAACCAGAATCTTTTTCAGAGAAATTACATGACTAGAGAATTACCATATGCTCATAATTACATTATTAACATACCACAAGCTTTTAAAGTACTGAGAGAGAAACAGTTCTGCTCATTATAGATTGTTTGCCTGATGCAAATACAAGCAAAATATATTTGTGCTTGACAAATGCTTTGCAAGCCCAGAAGTAGGGGAATGAGTGAGGGGAAGACAGAAGAGCAGAGATCTCACAGTTGAGGTCACTGCTTTCTTTATAAGTGAACTCTGCAATTAATTCCCTGCTAAATTCTCCAAGTTTTGTCTTAAAATTCAGAGACTGAAACTGAAAATGAAATGCAGCATCAAATGCCTCCCAGTTTCACAGTAGCAGCATGAAAAGCTCCAAATTTTTCATTGCTTGATTTTTAAAGAAAGCTTCAGTCCTAGGCTTGCTCTAGAGTATCATTAGCTGCTATGAAACACGAAAATTGACAACAAGCACAACTTCTTTTGCATCCACAATGAACTCCAGCTCAGAAGTGAATTTTGTGAGGTTTCCAGGTTAACATTTCACACATCTGAGAAGACTCATCCCAAGCCTGTTGAGGCGAGATCTGCGTGAGCTTTGTGCCAAGTCCCCAAAAAAAAGGACAGGGGACAGCCCAGGCAGGACTTCAACAGGGATTTGTGCTGTTGGAAAAAGAACACGCTCTGCTCTGTGCAGAGCACTCTGAGCTGCCACCTTTCCCTATCTTTTCCACCAGGCACCCACTTTTATCACCCAAAGAGCAGAAACCACCCCGCCACTGAAGCCGAAGCCCAAGGGGCTGCGCCATGTGCTCCTCACAGACATCAGCTGGCCAAAGCCACCCTCACTTCTGTCACCCTGGCTGCAATGGGAGATCACCATGTCTCTCTGGAAGCCAGCAGCCTGGGGCAATGGGCCTGGGAAGCTGAGAGCTGAGGGAGCCTCAGCGAAGCACCAGCCACACCAAACCCTGAGCTCAGCCCTGGCAGAAGGCACCAGGAGTGCCCTGAGCCCCACCATCCCCTGTTGACCAGCACACCAACCATCACATCAAGCACAAAAGGGGGCTGCTGCTGGTGCCCAGCCCCTTCCCACACCCCCATTCTGGCTCCTGCTTACCCATGCCAAGGCAGAGCAGCACGAAGAGCCCAAGCCCCAGTCTGGATGCCAGCACCGGTGGGGAGGCAGGCAGGCACATCATCTTCCTGTAGTTCCTGGGCTGGGAGGAGAGGGCAACATGGTTATGGGAACGGAGCCTGAGGAGTCACAGCACCCTCTGCAATGTCCTTCTCCTTCCTGCCTGCTGCCACCACAAAAACCCCGAGCAGAAGCCCAGCCTGCCCTGCTTCCCTCCCCTGGTACCTGTTGTGTCCCTGGTCCAGCAGCACCGAGGCCACCCCAGAGGCAGGGAGGAGGCAGGGGGCTCAGTGCCAGGCCATGGGTGCCTGGCTGTGTCACAGGCACTGAAACACTCCCTGGCAGGGTGCAGGGGGAAGTCTGGGTGCTGAGAGACTGCTCAGCCTCGTAAGTCACCTCTCACCGCCCACGGCTTCCTCGCGGGGCGTGTGTCAGGATGCAGCGCCTGCCACCCCCATCCAGCAGCCACCCCGAGGGACACAGCTCTGCCTCCATCCCTGGGGGATGCTCTGGGTGTTCCTCCAGCCAGGAGGGTGCCAGGATGAAGGACCCTGCCTAGGAATGGAAGTGTCAGGCAGTGCTGGGGGCTTTGTAGGTTAAAATGCACCTAACTGAAACCCCGCTTTGGGAATAGTTGTATAAAATTATGTTTGAAATGAAACAAAGTGCCCACACCACCATTTCAGGCTCATTACATCAACAAGATGTAATCCATCAAGAAATGGATTTTCCACAGAAAATTTAAGAAGGATTGCTTAGGCTGCATGTGAGGCATGGACCATCCCTGCTTTAAAGCCTGGAAGGGCAAAGCCATCACCAACCCAAGTGACCAAACAAAGCCAGTCCAGAGCAAATCCTGGGCAGAAAGCAAACCACTTCATAAATAAGAGCCTGAGGGAGAAATGCATGCTAAGTGATGTAGATTTGTGCAGATACTGCACACCCTCCTGCAAAATAAAATAAGCCCTGGTATAGTGAAAGGGGTTACAGTGTAAAGGGTTTTATTTAGCTGTAATAATCACAACCAGAAGGTTGCACACCAATGAGAACCTGGTATTCTTCAAGGAGAAAAAAAAAGTGCAAATACAAATCAAGAGTAAAATAATTAATTTAAATGCAGATTTCTGGTTTGCTGATTTAAATGATTTTGATTTAAATGAAATGCATCCTTTTTATCAGAAACGATTTGCTGCTACATTGCTCCAGTTTTTCTTCAGTACAGGTTCCTTGAATTAGATAGGTTAGATGGACTGGGTTGAATTACAAATCAGAAATTTATTTTGACATAATTAAAACGATGGTATTCTGTAGAGAAATCAAATACAGGTTATATCATTTCTGTAGAGAGAAAATCATTGTATATTAAATGGCTGAGAGGAGTCTGTTAGTGAGTCAGACTGGTGCTTTCTCCATTGCAGGGATTTGAGTGCCTGTGTTTTGTGTTTTGGACTATGATCTAAATCCTGTCCATTTGTACTCTGTCCATGCATTTTCCACCAGCATGGTTTGCAAATGCAGAGGACAGCAGCACCATGTGTTTACGTAGAAGTGTTTCCATGGTGCTCAGAGGAGAAGAAAGTATCATTAATGCAGCCAACCATACACAGCTTCCCTAAGTCACAGCCCCAGCTCTCAAGCAGGGACTGCCTCTATCTCCTGATAGTCTAATCACAAATCCTTGTCATTACAGAGTTACTGGCAACCCTCTTACACTGTACAGTTCATCTCACTTTCATTTTAAATTCAAGCTTTTTTTAAATGCATATTTCTTCCATTAGCATATTACAACTAGAAGGAAACTCCAGCCTGTTACGTTTGCATCTGCATTTCTTCCTCAGGACTTAACCCTGCTGTTGGAGGAGCAGTCCCAGGGAAATTAACTGAGCTGCCAGAGTGCAGCAAGGAAGCACCACAACCTCTTACTTCACACAGAAGAACCTGGACCAGCTAAGGCTGTCTAAATTTTAGGTAGACAGCTGAACTCAAGGATGTTATTCTCACTCAGGGCTCCTTCTCTTTTCTTAGGTATTACAGGAAAATATATTCTTGGCACCTTCTCCTCCAGAGATCTCCCTGATTGCAAGGAGACTGCAGTAACAGAGAGAGAGAAGCAGCCAAGTGCTTTGTTTTGCTTTGATCAGAGGCAGAAGTCATAATTTTTCCATCACTTAAAGCTTCCCTAAGTACATATATCATATCATATCATATCATATCATATCATATCACTGATTAATTGAATCCATCAGTTCAAGGGAAAAGGTGTTACACATCTTTAGGATGTTAACAAAGTTGAAGGATTCATACATACTGAAGTCACAGTATAGAAGACACTGCTTTTTGAGCCTTGCAGAGAATAATACAAGCCCACCATTTCACAACAAAATCCCCACAGAAATAAAGTTTCTCGTGCACTTGATGAGGTCTTCAGCATTTCACCTCTGTGCTTCTATTTAAAAATAGAAGTCTTACAGAAGATAAGCTAAGATTTAATAAGAAAGGATGGTTAAATTCTGCTAAAAACATTTGCTGCAGAAAAGAGGAAGATGTGAGAACATCACACAACTACATTTTTCCATTGCTTTCACAGAAGACCATTAGGGAAAAAGCAGAAAAGACAAGTGAAATTTTGCAGCATATGTGCTGTGCAGGGGAAATTAATTTCAGTAATCAGCACTTCTGGTAGAAATCCTTTGCACTCAAAGGGAAGTTTTTTCAAATACATTGCTGCTAGCAGACCCACTGACATCACCAACTTTTTCCACCCTTGCAGAAACGTACTTCCAGTGCAGTCCAACATAATTACTTTGAACATTTATTGATTGTCAAGAACATACAGATGATATGAGAAATGCATACACATATGATAATTCAGAATTTTAGAAATATATAGGGTGCTTAGGTAGGTGGAGGGGATACATAGTTTATTTAGCAATTATGTAAAAGTATAAAAACAAGTTGTAATAGAACATATAGGAACATAACTTGTTAGGTAGAAACAACTTGTAATGAAACACATAAAGAATTTAGTTGCTAACTAAAGGCCAGAGAGATAAGTAGTATATTATGAAAACTTTACAATTTTAAATTGTGAAGTCCTTATTCTGTAACACACACAAACACCTCAACCTCCCTCTCTCAATGGGCATCTCAGAGAAATATCAGAAAGATCAGAACTGGGTAAACACCAAACCAAAACATAGCACCTCTTCTCCACTGAGGATTCACAACCACATTCCCTCCTACAGGACTGGGACATTGTTTTCATTGTTTTCATTGTTTTCATTGTTTTCATTGTTTTCATTGTTTTCAAGGTGAACAGCCTTTCCAATCTGTGTTAATCTGAACTAAAGCCCATCCACATGCTTTTAGTACTAGAATGTCCACGTCAAATGGCAAGTACCCAAGATACGTTTCCAGAGATGTATCACCAAAAAAATGTTTCTGCAAGTGCCCTAAAAGCATCTTTGTTAGAGAAATGATCCAATTGCAAAGCAGAATTATATTTTTAGGGATTTTTTTTCATAAAATCATAGAATTAGGTTGGAAAATACCTTTAAGATCAATTAGTCCAACTGTTAATCCAGCACTGCTGGGTTTAGTCCATCACTAAATCATGCCCTTAACCACCATGTCTACAAGTCTTTTAAATTCCTCCAGGGATGGAAACTCATACCCTGGGCAGCCTGTTTGAGGGCTGGATAACCCTTTGGTGAAGAATTTTTTTCCTGCTATTCAATCTAAACCTCCCTTGGCACCACTTGAGGCCATTTCCTCTCATCCTGTCAGCATTTGATGGTTCCAATGCTAGCACATGGAATACACGGTATGTGAAGTAATGAACTGATTTCAGCTGGTAATATTAATCTGTTTCTCAGTGGAATTATTTGACAGCTTTTTTTTTTTTTTCCTGTAAGAGAAGGGCAGAAAACAGCCTTACCAAAGTGGTCTCAGCATCCTAAGAAGTAAAGCCTTTCACACAAAGGCTGATTGTCTCCTACACAACATCAATAACAAAATAAAACAACTTTGTGAAGTAAGAAGAAAATCCGGTGGTTTACAGGTTACAGAAAATCCCTTTCATCTTACAAAAGAAAATAACAATAACAAAATTCCTTCAGCTCCAGAGACCTCTTGTACTTGTTTTTCCCTTAGCTCTTCCCAGCCTTCAGACTTTAAAACTGGCAAGATTTGAAGAAGTAAAGTCTTTTTCTTGGCACAGATTGGAGTACAAGGATCATCTTTTTGACAGATAAAAAAGAAGGCAAGAAAAAGAGAAAGAAAAGAAAAGAAAAGAAAAGAAAAGAAAAGAAAAGAAAAGAAAAGAAAAGAAAAGAAAAGAAAAGAAAAGAAAAGAAAAGAAAAGAAAAGAAAAGAAAAGAAAAGAAAAGAAAAGAAAAGAAAAGAAAAGAAAAGAAAAGAAAAGAAAAGAAAAGAAAAGAAAAGAAAAGAAAAGAAAAAAGAAAAGGAACAGATAATGTGCTTTGGTGACAAGGTACATTTGAAAGCACAGGTAGCATATCTGCTATGCCATGGTAAATAAGGAATGACCAAAAAGTTAAAAAAATCTTCTGAACTCAGAAACAGAGAGGGAAAATGTGGGAAATTAAACTCAGCAATGCAAATGCAAAATGCACCAACATCATTTGACAAGTGCAACTTGGACCCAATTACTGCATGGGTGGATATTTGATTTTTACTGCACAAAGCACTGGGGCTTCTTGACAAAATTCTTTAGTAATCTGGGATTAGCCTTCCTCAATTACTTCACAGCAGACTACTGTAAGAAACCCACTGGATTGCAGTCCTTTGCTCTAGTGGGGCACCCTTGTTTGTGCTCACACAGTCCAGGCAGGAAGCAGTGACAGGTCTGTGCATGCAGGCTGGTACAGCTGCCCCATCCACACCTTTCCTCCAGGGCAGCTCCTGCAAGCTCCTCCCTTGCAGCAGAGGTGCTCAGGAAGGAGGATGCCATCTCCTGTGTTTTCCACCCTGTGAGTGATGACAGAGCTGCAAGCACACTGGTTTCCTTCACAAAAGCAGGATGGGCTGCCTGCAATGCTTGTGCCAGGGAGTCACAGTCCTTGGCAGCACCAGGCTGGGAAGAAGACACAGGCTGATTTTTTATTGGTTTTAATATTCCCACCAACTATTTCAGCACACGGGCAGATGAAACTTTGTCTGGCTGTGCTGTGACTTAAATTGCTGCTTGTGCTGGGTGCATTGCTGGCTTTGCTGGCTCATGAGGGGCTATGAGCCTTCAACATCCTGTTTTCACAAGCACTTTAGGCTGGCAGGGAATGGCAGCTCTGTGGCTGAGATGGCCTTATCCTGACTATCTTATTTTTAATTTTTTTTTGAGCTATTACACATAAAAATGTAAATGCAACCAGGAAGAAGCAAGCACTGAAGAGGGTGCACATTCAGAGCACAGTCCCTGCCCTGTTCCCCCACCCTGCAGGCAGGGCACCTGCGCTCCCTGCAGGAACCAGCAGTGCCAGGGTGCAGCTGAGGACAGCCAGATCCCTGGAAAACCTGCCTAATCAGGCATTTTGCTATTTGGCACAAGTGACTGCATCAAGGGGAAGGTGATTTTTGAGCTGTTTCCTATCCAGGACTGTGTGTTACCCTGGCATTCACTGGGGAAAAAAGTGTTAATGTTCCGAGTTGGCTTCAGAGAGGATCACACAGAAACAAAATGTGAGGGCCTTGGTCCTAGAGGTTTTGCAGAGATGCATGGAAATTCACACTGTCTTTATCATGAAACCACAGTGATGATGAGAAACTGACACAGTGCAAACATAAGCAGGTAAATATTTAAGCCTGTGTGTCAAGATGATGGATGACATGTGGATATGAAAATGCAAAATGAATGAATCAAGGTGTGAAGTACCATGTTGGAGAAGCAGCACTTTGGATCTGTCTTCTCCATGAGGTCTGTTGGGCAATTGTCCTGCCAGCTTGAGGAATCTGTCAATATGATTAAGGACTGACAAACTGTAAGTGTGTTTTGCTCAACAGAACGTTGTTTTTGATTTTAGTAATCCACAGTTGATTCCCATGATGCTTGGTTTCTAAGATGCAGGCTTACAAAAATCCCAAGAATTACTTCCATACAGTTGATCAGAGGCAGGGACAAATCTCATCCCTGAACATTTATCCCTCAGTGCCCCCTTGGAATCTGGTTTAACATGCTAACCCTGCAAAGAAAAAAAAATTAAACAAACTTGCTTTTCTTGGCATCACAACATCTTGGATTCACAACATCTTTGTGAGTTGCATTGATTTACTGGAACCAGCAGCAGCAGCAGGACGTGGTGGACTGAGAAAGAGAGAAAGGACTGTTGACAAAAAGTGGGCACTGAATCAGCTCCAAATGTTATATATAATTTCACTCAAATCATTGTGTTCAAACCTCTCCTGCCTCTAAGAGTGAAGCAAAGTAAATCACCCCTGGTGCCCACAGAAGCATGTAATCAAGGAATTAATTAGAACCAATGAGCATGCAACCCAGCTTCCTACCTGCAATTTTCCCATATGGACAAGCACCATATATGTAAGTGTGAATGCCATTTTGACACAGATTTGTACATAAAATGCAACACTGTTTTCAATGGAAATCATGCCCAAAAACCACAATTATACACTCTGTTTAAAGCAGAGCTGAAAGCACTACCTGTAATCAGTGCTGCTAGGCATTGTTGTCCTCCGCTTTGGCTGTGCTTAGCCTTCATTTTAAAAAATTTAACCTGCTGTCATGAATTTTTTTTTTTTTTATCTGTTATGGTTTAGACAGATCTATTAAAAAATCCACCAAAAAAAAGAAGAAAAAAACATGTATTTCTACCACTAACAAGAAAATAAAGTTCTTTTTTTTTTTCTTCTGCTGAGGCTGTGATTATAATATCCTTATTGGGCTCTGTCTTGTTTCTGCCATGGAAGAAGAAATTCAATGATCAGAAGAGCATTGTCAGGCCCCTGCTTTTTCCAACCCTTTGAAAAATGATGCCATATGTGTGTTAGGAAATATTTAGCTGGTTTCATTTTGCATGTGCTCAGGAGAGGGATCAGTATAGAAAATCTCCAAAACCTCCATCTGCAGCAAGGTTGTGCTGGCAACCCACAGACTGGCCACTGTTCATGCTGGAGCAGTTTTCTTGCCAAACACAACATTTCTTGGCAAATTTGCTTTCTTAGGGACAGCTATGGATCTGCCCTTGCTGAGGCATCAGCACACATAGCTCACTGTAGTGTACACACAGATCAGACAGCAACATGGGAAGTGCAAATTCAGAGCTTTCAGGAAGCAAAGCTCAGAAGGACTCAATTCCAGAAACCTGCCAGGTTGACATTTGAAGGTGGGAGGGGGAGTTAGGGAGAAAACAAACAAAAGCAAAAGCCCCCAAAACTAAAACAAGAACAAAACCTGAAAACATTCAGAACCTCAAACCTAAACGTGGTGTCCAGCTTTGGTTTGTTTCTTTTCCATTTGAACATAAAGAGAGTAATTTTCTGTAAGTCTGAGCCATGGGGTTTCCCCTTTTAAATGGGTATCACAATTTTTTAAATGGAAACCCTCAGACTTCTGGGGCATTGGTGCCTTTGACTTGGATCTGCCTTTCTTCAGAGGCCACATCCACTATCAGTGAGGCTCAGGTGAGGCTGCCTGGACAATACAGCTCCTCCATCAATGTATCTTGTTTTCCACTTAGGGCAAAGACTGAGGGGAGGCCTGAGATCTAAATGTGCTCATCAAAAGCTGCCAGGAGAGAC
Source organism: Muscicapa striata striata (assembly GCA_030060385.1). Lineage (NCBI taxonomy): Eukaryota > Metazoa > Chordata > Aves > Passeriformes > Muscicapidae > Muscicapa > Muscicapa striata. The sequence goes on along the minus strand of JAREIS010000058.1, from coordinate 2,566,443 downwards.
AAAGCAATGCCATAGCACAAAGCAATGCCACAGCACAAGGCAATGTCAAACACAGGTGCTGTGTTTGGCTTCTTCAGCAGATGTGCTCACCTTTCTCTTTTTCTTGGCTACACTCATCCTCAATCAAACTCCACTTACTCTGTATTTTTCAAATGGCAGAGGACAAGCTGGGAGCAAAACATCTAGCTACTGTCTGGAAATGCAAGCTTGCACTTTGTACTGCTGCTTTTCACCCTATTTCCCCTATTCTTGTCCTCGGTGCCATCAGTTCTTCTCTTCCTGTAGCCTGAGAAATCTTTGAAGTGACTTAGCCCTTCAAATCTGACCAAATCTGATTACAGCTTGTTTTCCTGCTGGGTAAACAAGATCACCCCTTTGAGGAGCATCATTACTAACCCTTTTACACCCAGCTCACTTCCCTTGAGGCACAACCTCCTGACATCCTTTCTTGAGGTAAATCCTTACAATGCTCACATTAATCCCCTGGTTCTCCAGCTTAATGGCTTTGCCTGTAGCACTGTAAGTGCTGCCTTACTGAAGTCCATTGTCTACATAGTCAATTATCTTATCAAAATAAACCTACTAAGATAGCCAGGCATGAGATAGCTTTGGTAAACTAATTTTGCACTTGATCTCATTTCCCACTTACTGAAGTCAGGCTAGCTGGCTGCTTGGGGATCCCAGCTTACACAGCTCTCCAGCCTTAGTTTCTTAATGACAGCAATGACCTTTGCTACTGGTAGAAGGTCTCACCACCGGACTGTGTTTTCACATGCCAGTTCCTGAACGGGGCAATTATGTTGCCCCTCATTTCCCCTTACCACCACCCACACCCTCTTGAGCAAGGAGCACAAGCAGCTCTGGTGGTTTGCTTCCTCCTGGCCACAGCCCAAGGCTCTAGGGTTCCTCAGAGCCAGCCTTGTTTATGGCTGGACACAGTAATGTCAGTCCAAGCGTGGCCTCGCAGGTTTCACTATCACAGCCACAACAACTCAAGCCACGCATGAGCAGGTGACATCAAAGCAGTTGGCATGTCAGGGATAGTCAGTGGGACAAAATAAGAAGGCTCTGGGGACTGAGGACAGGATAAGCAACATTGCACTTTCCAAGCACCGGTCCCAGTGTGAGCAGGTGACTGAACAGCATGAACAGCACGCAAAAAGATCTCACACTCCTCTGCCTCTTACAGCTCCCCAGCCACTCCAGTGCAGTGGCAGTGCTGACAGACCAGAGACCAGCACATTCCCCACGCCCAGCAAATGTCTGTGCTGACACACAGCCAGAGCCCTGGGCTCGAGCTCCTGTCACATCTGTGCAAACAAGGAGCTGTCCTGTGCTCCTGCTGCTGTGGGGCTGGGGGAGAGCACAGGGATGGGCTTTGGTGCAGGATGAAAGCACAAGTGTGTGTCCTGGGGTGACTTTATGATGCTTGTATTCCCAATTGTCTGTTCTGTTTGTGCTGGATATTAAATTCTGCAACTTAAGACTGGTTCCAGGAGTGAAGGGGGAGAGGAGAAGTGCAGAGTTTGTTATCAGAGACTGCCCTTGCTCCCCTGCATCCTTCACACAGACTGGGTTGTCTGCAGTGGGCAGCAGGAGAGAGCTCTCCTTGGCTTTTAGATAGTTTTTGACTAGCTGAGGCAGAGAAGTTCCCTGGACTGTTTTTCCCCTCCTTTTTCTTGGAATTGTTTGAACCGGCTCTGGACTGAAAACCCAGAGTGGCACCAGAAGCTCACACCTGTGGCACACTGGGCTGGGCTGGGCTGGGACATTTCCCAACTGGAGGGACTGAGAACAGCCTGAGTGAGCTGGACTGTGACCCACGGAAGGGACCCTTCTGATTTTGTCATCTCTTCAGAGCAGTGAGAGGTTTTGCTGTTTAGTATTGTTCATATTTTGTGCTGGGGAGTGCTTTGCCTGCTAAATAAACATGTTTTTTTTTCCACTTCTCTCTGAGGAAATCTTTTCCCAAACCAGTTGAGCAAGGGGCCATTGAATCTGTTTCCTAGAGGGATCCCATTCGGAGGTTTCCTCCCAAATTTGCCCTAAACCAAGAAAGTGATTTTCTCCTCTGCTCCAAGCAGAAGTGACTGCTCAGAGGCAGTGCAGAGGCACTTTCATCAGGGAGCTACAGATCAGAGCAATTCTAAACCTACAAGAAGGCCAGCATCCTTATGTCCATGCCTCTCTCTCTCTCTTGGAGTTACTTTCTTAACTTTCAACAACATGAGGTCTTACACCACATCACATATGCTTAGTTTTTTCCCCCAACCAGATTCTCTTACACCGCCTCGCAGTTTTGTGCAGCCACATACCTGGCAGATCAGCGGCCATGTCCTGCTAGACCTCAAGTGCTATCTCAGCTTTAAGAGCAAGAGGTTTCACAGTTAGCAGCTTCCTTTGCCTAGTGATTGCTGTCAGGAGCTTGCCTGTCCTTTCTGCTGGACCAGGCCCACCCTGGGAACACACAAGGGGACTGAGCACAGCATCAGTGTCTTTGGTGATCTCTCTAAAGTCTTCATTGCCCTGCAAATTTGGGTACATGCACAGGGTGAGGGTTAAGCTGGGAGAGCGGAAGCCACTGCCCATGTGCTTGTTCTTCCTTCCAGGAGGACTTTTCCATGCATCAAAACAATGTCACACTGAATTGCATCATACAAAGCATGTAAATAGAGAAAGGAAACATAGGAAGATATTTTTAAGCCTTGTCAGACCAGTGGATAAAACAGAGTGTTCAGTGATGTTGCTCATATGTTCCTCTTCCGTCACAAACCAGCACTTCCCAATTCTCTGAAATTCAATTCATGAAGAATCAAATGCAGAAGTAACTTTTTAAATGTTGAGCTTTGTGCTGTTCTAAGCCCCTTCTCATGAATTCTCATGTTCTTCTGTTATATGTTGAAAAGCAGGAGCTGTTCCCAAGAACAGCAGTATTACAGAGGGAGCTGGTGAAGAAACAGCCACAAAAGCAAGACAAGAAAGAAGGTCCTGGTTACAACCCAGCATCAAAGAAATCCCTGTGGTGGAATATAACCACCCAGCCAAGTAAGTCAAGGCCACCACAGGGCTTTTCCTAACCTATCATATCTACAATTTTGCCTGCTCTCAGTTTAAATCATTCAAGCTGAGCAAAGTCATCCTTTAGCCTCCCAGGTCCTGGTACTATAATCCCTCCCCAATGAGCTAATAGGAATTTCTGAGTATCATTCCCATCCACCTGCTTCAAACTTCACAAACTTCAACGATTGCCTCCAGACTCTCCCTCCCTCAAGCTTAGCTCTTGTGCCTGTACACAACCCATGATTTCCTCAGACATCTTGAACACACTTGCAACTTGCTGGCAGAAGAAAGAGAAGCCTTTATTTACCAACCTTATTCCTTCCTCATCCTTATTTTTACACTACTTCTATCCTTGCAAAACCAGGAGCCTCAGCAGAGCTTTGGCAGGGGTAGGAGGGATTTCTGCCCCAGAATACTGAGCTCCTTTTCCTGCAGCTGTTCCTTATTTTCCTGGCACCTAGCACATCTTTTCTACACCATGGACTGCAATCATGTTCCCCAGACTGTCTCTTTTCCCACAGAAAGGAGAAACCTGCTCTCAAAGCAGAAAACACATCTAACACTTCAAACATCACTCTTGCACAATGCAAGAGGAGCATCACTGTTTCAAAACCTCCAGCATGATGAAACCTCCTCCCCTCCCATTGCTAAGCACCACATTCCATTAGGGTTTATCTTCACTGCCAAGCACCAAGGACCTCCAAGTTTAGCCTGCTGGTGCTGTAGGGTGAGTTGAGAGTGTAAGGCAGGATTGAAAGGCCCCTCTGCTTGCAGGTGTGATACACCTTTGATGGGCTCCTCTGCACCCTGATACTCTCTGAAACGACAGGGACTCAACTGCCAGCAGCTCCTGCAAAGAAAGCACCTGAAGGGACAACAAGGCAGCCCTCACACACTGCCACCATGCAAGTGGGGAACACAGTGCCAGCACACAATCCAAAATGAATTTTTAATGTTCACATTTTTTTCTAACTCCTGGCCTGAAGGCCTCATGTAGTTCTGAGGAAATGTCCTACAGGGTCTCAAGCAGTTTGCAGCTCCAGTGCTGCAGTGCTACCCCTCACAGCCCCTCAAATAGGAGCCCTCAACCCTGAGCTCATCTAGAAATGCACATTTTTTTAGTCAGAAAGAATTACCCTTTTTTTTCCTGATTAACGTGAAGGAAAATTCTAAATCTAAATGAGTGCTAACCACAGTGTTCAACATATGGCAGGGGCAGGTCAGCAAGCTTCTCCAACGTGGTACTTTCCAGAAGGCATATTCTGGCCACTGATGAAAAAAAGCCTAGATTTTCATTAATAAAAGATACAAAAAAACCCGCCAGAATGGTGCAACATGGTGAGTCTAACTCTTAGCAGTGCTCAGCATCAGAGGCATCTTTGCAAAGGGGGAGAATCATGCCCATCTCTCCACATCACAGTCTGAGCCAGGGCAATGCTCCCCTGCAACACCTTGGAGATGGAAGAGCTCCCTCGTGGAGAATGCTCTCCTCACCCACTTGTGGACATCCCATGGGACTCATGCACCAAGATCCCTTTGGGATCAATGCATCCCTTTGAGCTTGAAGGCTGCTGCTCTCCTCACCCTTGGTTTGCAGGCTGCTGCTGACAGTTCCTGCTTCTGGATCATTATCTGCTGTCTGTCTGTGAGGAGCCCTCAACACTTTTCTCTGACATCTCTTGGATGTCACTTAACTGCATTGCACGTCATGTTTTCATTTTTTAGGAAGCTAAGAATTCAGGAAGCTGGAAGCAATTAGGAGAACCAAACATCTCAGTGCCGCAGGCCATTTTTTGCCAATGTAGAGATGTTGTCCCATCTTCCTCCTCTGTTTGAGGAGCCCTGTGACCCTCTCCTCTCCTCTCCTCTCCTCTCCTCTCCTCTCGTCTCCTCTCCTCTCCTCTCCTCTCCTCTCCTCTCCTCTCCTCTCTCTCTCTCCTCTCTCCTCCTCTCCTCTCCTCTCCTCTCCCTCTCCTCCTCTCCCTCTCTCCCTCTCCCTCCTCCCTCTCTCCTCTCCTCTCCTCTCCTCTCCTCTCCCTCTCCTCTCCTCTCCTCTCCTCTCCCTCTCCTCTCCTCTCCCTCTCTCTCTCTCCTCTCCTCTCTCTCCTCTCTCCCTCCTCTCCTCTCCTCTCTCCTCTCCTCTCCTCTCCTCTCCTCTCCTCTTGTCCTTGAGGCTGGAGCAGAAGCCATTCCCCATTGACAGCCATTCCACAAGACAAAAACAGGAGGGGTTTTCCCTCTCACAGACCCAAACCTCAGGAGTGAAAAACCCCGCTTTGCTTTTGAGCACTGCACCAATCTGGGTAAATTCAGAGCTGTTCTAGAGAAAACAAAATGAAGCAGAGAAGCAGAAAAGGTCATCAGGCACTGCTGGCAGTGTTGGAACACCAGCAGCTTATTTTCCACTTCCTTTTCTGTTACCATTTCTCCTACTAGGTGCTTCTCAAACTCCACATTTGCACAGGGCACAGAGGAGGAGTAGATCTAGGAATGAACATGGCATGATAAGGGCTGATGCTCCCATGCAGACCTCAGCTACCTGAATTCCCCCAGGGCCTCCCCCAAGCCCCCCACTCTGACTTGCCCCCAAATTCCCCAGGGACTCTGCTCTGACCCAGCACATTTGTGATTGCCCTGAAATCCCCCAGGGCTACAGCTCAAAAACTACCACTGTTTTCTCCCACAGGCACCAAGGGGGAAATTTTTGTTCTCCCTCCATGTAAGAGGTGCTGGTAACTTCTGGGGTGAACAAGGGCTCTGGAGACCTGGTGTGGAAGTGATTGCCAGCTGGTAAAAATGTTCAGCTTCCAAAAAGTGCAATTCCAGCCATGCTCAGTCCTGTTTCTTCATCCACTGACTAAATCCTTCAGCGACCCAACCATTACCAAAAATAAAGGATAAAGCAAGGCAGTGGGATCACAAGGCACCTCAGGACACCACGTAAAGCAGCACTGCTGGATACAGCAAAGATCAGCCCTGGTTTGGGAGGGGTTGGGGTCCCAGGGAGCCAATCTGGGCCATGCTGGGGCTGTGGGGAAAGTGTTGCTCCCAAATACTGAAGGCGGTTTTCTAGAGAAGAGGAGGCTCAGGGGTGACCTTATTGGTCTCTGAAACTACCTCTTCTACAGTCTTCTACCATGCCACAGGAACCAGCCTTAATTTGGGACAGGGGAGATTCAGACTAGATATTAGGAAAGGCTTTTCACTGTTAGGATGGTGAGGTATTGGAATAGGTTGCCCAAGGAGGTGGTGGAGTCACCATCCCTGGCAGTGTTCAACAGGTGTCTGGATGTGGTGCTGGATGATGGTGTTTAAGGGGTTAAAGTGATTGTGCTGGGAGGATGGTTGGACTTGGTGATCTTGATAGTTTCTTCCAACCCTGGTGATTCTGTTGGAAATGATGCAAATCCAAAAATTTTTATGTAACTTCAGTCAGTGGTTTGTTCGCCTTTGCCCAGGGGGAGGGGAACTGAAGGTTCTCTTTGAAAGATTCTGTTCAGATATTGGGTGAGGTCTGATGAGTTTAACATCAACAGACTGGGAGTTGCCAGAAAATATACAGCAGGTAAATGAACATTAACGAACAGTACCTGGGATGGGGTCAGAAACACGTAGTCTGGGAAAAGACTGATAAGAGAACCAAAGAATGAGGACCTAATCAGCATCAAAGGCAAAGGGATCAATAACCAAGAGGAGATAGAATACTAAGAATTGTGTAATTTAGGACCAATGAATGTGAATGTCTTTGCAATGTTTTAATGTATAAATATGTGAGAAGTCTAGTAAAGAAACACGTATGTGTAATGATTTTCACTGCGCAAGCCGGATGTGAATGGATGACATAATTTCTACCGCACATCCTGGCCAGAATAAAGTAATGCCACGATTTTCTAACACTGAAAAGATGTTGTCAGAGAGTTCCCGTTTTTCCTGCAGTTTCAGCAGCAGTTCTGTGGTTCTGTAAGGGGGCGAGCAAAGGGCAAAGATTCCTGGCAAAAGCTGGAGGCTCTGCTCAGGCTGCAGCAAGGAGGGGAAATATATCCCAGAGGTGAGGAAAGCCCTCCCAAAATCTGTCACCAGTGCAGACACAGAGTGCTCATCCAAGGAAAAAAAACAAAAACGAGACAGTTGTTTACACGCGTCGCCTTATCGCCTTCACCTCGCCGCTATCAGTTTCGATTGCGAGGGCCCAGCGCGGCTCTCCTGAGGGCAGCCCCGACAATGAAACCCAGCCCGGCCGGGCCCGGGGCGCTGCCGAGGAGGGGCCGGGGGGCTGCCCCAGAGAGCCCGGGGGGCTCGCAGGAAGGGCTGCTCAGAAGGGGCCGGGGGGCTGCCGAGGAGGAGCCGAGCCCGCCGACACCGCCCCGGGCGGCCGCGGGGGCCGGGCCGAGGCCCGCGGGCCGGGGCGGGCGGAGCAGGCCGGGCGCGGAGCTGCGCAGGCCGGGCCGCGCCCCATGGCCCGCGGCGGGCTCGCCGGGGCTCCGGGAAGGCTGCTGGAAGCGGGGGTCGTGCTGGCGGGGCTGGCGGCGATCGCGGGGCTCGCTGTGTAAGTGCCCGCGGGGCCCCGGCGCGGGGGCTTCGCCGCTTCCGCTTCTCGGAGCGAAAAGGAGAAGCGAGCCCTGAGTTTGGGGAGGGTTTTGGGGAGGGCGTGGTTGGTGTTTCATGGCTGAGGTAGCCGCGGGTGGGAGCGCTGGCTGCGGGGGCAGCCGCTGATGTAGCCTGCCGGAGGAGCAGGCCAAGCGTCAGCGCCATTGCCTGGCCCTGCCCGAGCTGTCAGCTCAGCCAGACCTTACCCCGTTCCCTTTGCTTTTGTACCCTGAGGGTCAGCCTCGCCTTACCCCAGCGTGCCAAAGCCGCTGGGTGCCGATCCCAGCTGGCTCGTGCACTCAGAAAGGCAGAGAACATGGTTGTGGTCACATATCCTGCGCATGGTTCAGCAGCCCTGCCCGTGGTTTTTGGTCTTTGAGCCGGGTAGGATGTGCAGCTTTATGCTGGGCTGCTGCCAGTGTCCCAGCAGGACATCTCCAGGTGCCCCTGGCCCAGGGCTGGGCTGCCCAGGGGCTGCCACACCCTCGCCCACTTAGGTAGGTGCAGAGAGTCCACCTGCTGTGAAGAAATGCATCCTCTGAGTGAGACTCGTGTGCCAGGCAGGGTGCCCAGCCTGACAAGCCTGTACTGAACTGGCAAAGATTTAATTCTCCTTCTTCTTTTTTTTTTTTTTTTCTTTCCTTTTTCATAGTATCTTCTACACTGAAGTAGTCGGAGGCAAAATGTGTCCTAAGAAGGTGGAAAACTACGTGGCGTCCATGGTGCTGAGTGCGCTCGGTGACACGCTGGGATATTACAACGGGAAATGGGAGTTCCAGCTGAGCGGTCCAGTCATCCACAGGGAGCTGGCAGAGATGGGGGGACTGGGCAACCTCAGCATCCAGGGCTGGAGAGTCAGCGATGACACCGTGATGCACTTGGCCACGGCCGAAGCGCTGGTAGCTGCCGGGAAAAACCCAAGCTTGCCACATCTCTACTCTCTGCTTGCAAGGAACTACAAGGAGTGCATGAAGGACATGGAGGGCAGAGCTCCAGGTAACCCCTCCGTGGCACTGTCTGGGTAGAGCTGTGCTGTCGCTCATGTCTCTCCTGCAGTTTGGAGTTTGGGCTGGCCCCGGCTCTGCTTTCGGCTTAGAGTATTTACTGTGTTTCACATAAAGGCAAAAGTGTTTCACACTCAGTACCAGTTTCAGGATGAGCTAAAGAGAACAGAGTAAGGCAAGCTGAAGTGGTTTGGGCTTCTCTGAGCTAGATGAAAAAGATCCTGTTTTGCCCACATTTACAAAACATTCATATGGGTGTGTTTGAGGCCTAGCCTCAGCTTGGGAAGGGTGATGGCTTTTGCACTTGGGATTTGTATATTCAGTGAATAAAAAAATGCACATTCTACTACTGTAATGCACACCCTGAGATGCTGTGTTAAAGCAACATTTTAAACAGAGAATACTGAAATTCTCATACAAACACAACAAATTACACATAAAATATATTGAAAGGCACAAAGATCCTTGCTTGGAATAATTACATTTATTAAACCCAAAGTCTGCTTGTGGCTAGCTCTGTAACAGGCCACAATCTTCTGTTCTGAACACTGTACTTCCATCATCTCTCTTTTCTCTGCATAGACACAGTGGTGCTGAGTTTGTGTCACATGCCAAGACATGTACAACACATCCCTGTGGTTCCTAGTTCACCCAGCCCTCCTGAGCCAGCTCTTCCCTGAGGAATCCATCTGTCTCTGTGCTCATGCTCTTCTGGATGCTAGGATTACATTTAAATTGGAGCTGCTTAGGCTGGGCCTCTAATTTGACCAGCACAGGAAGTGTGAAGTATCCAGGAAACACTCAAATTCAGCAGTCCTGTGCAAAGTTTATACATTGAAATTGTATGTATGCTTAGATGTGCTTATTTGGAGTGGCAAGTGTCAAGAGTGTTCTGTCTTGACATTAAACATGGGAAAGGCCAAATCTTGCCACTGAGCATAGTGTGTTGAAGCCATGCATTTCCAAAATAAACCAGGTTGGAAACCTGAACAGGAAATTTATTCTGCTTACCTTTCCATACTAGGCTCCTATCCTTGTGTAAAGAACTAAATTATCAGTCTTCTTTTAACACCCATATTCCCAGTTGTTGGAGTGGCCTAATTAATAAAATATTTAGGAAGGGGTAATGATGCTTGTCAGGACAGCCAAAGTTGGCAGATCAAACTTCCAAGAGATTCACTGCAGTTTTGGTGAAGCAGCATAGTTTAATTCTCCCCAGCCAAGAGGGACTAACCACAGCTGGCAGTGAGACAGCACCTGTAAGGATTTTTACTCTCTAACCTCCGTGACTAAAACCTAAGATGAAAAGAAGAACCTAAAATTTAAATGTTAGTAAATAATATATAAGGATAATAGGGAACCTACTGCATTCCTTCTGTGACTAAACTGACCTGCAGTATGCCCAAAAGAAGTTCCCTTTTGGAAGTGAAGAATTTGAAAGCAAACTTGCTTTGGACATTAAGAGGAGTGACAAGGAAAGGTCAGATTATCTAGGTAAAAAAAGAAATACATGTTGTTTAGTGGATCCAAAGACAATTTAACATCTTACAATCAGAATTGCTCCTGCTGCAGCTACAGGAAAGGCATTCAGCTCTGAGAGTTTAAATCCTGACCCTTAGCACTTTAATTCCCACTGGAGGGAATACCTAATCCATATCTGAAAAGCTGTCTGCAGTCTGGAGTCTTCATGCCATATTGATAAGTCCTACTGATAAAAGCTGCATGCCAATAACCTTTTTTGGCAGTTCAGAATAAGTGGATTTTGACTGAGAACATAACCCACAGTGGTGCTGTTCTGGCCTAAGTACTCATGAGGGAATTGCAGCCCTGAAGGCTGAGAATGAAAAGTTGCTGTAGGAATTTTTGCCCAACACAGAAGAGATTTCCTTAGAACAGTGGGGGAAAGTCACATTGATGGCTCACACGAGGGAGCCCAGACCTGAAAACCCAAAGGTGCAGTAACAAAGGGATTCCCACAACGTTCTGAGTCACAGGACAGCCACAGCAGGGTCCCTCAGGGACACAGCCCCAGGAGAGAACTCTGGGGTAGTAATTCAGTGACAAGGTAATCCCTACATCCACTGTTGCTACTTGTGATATGCCACAGCCCCATATTCATTGTTCCTTGCAGATTACAAAACCAATAAATTAAGCAACACAAATGTAGACATACTTCTTTTTTCACGGTACAACCACACACTTCTCCAGGAAACCTTCTGCTTCAAAATTGTCTTTTGGTCCTAGCCCTCTCCCTTTGGAATTATTTACCACTGTGTGGTTTGTTTAATTCATATTTTTTTTTATATGTACTGATCAACACCAAAAAAATGTTACTGTCTGTCCTCTTGAAGAGTTTGGTAAGTGGAATGGAAGCCTATCCCAAAAACTGAGTCTAGCTGTTTTGAAACTTTTTTTCAGGTTGCCCTAATTCACACAATACCTTTTCCTTGTATTTCTTCTTTCCTTAGACCAGTGCTATGGTTAGGTTACTTTTAATTTCTTCTTGTTAGTACAAAGGATTGCTAACCAGGATGTGAAGGATTTCCAAAACAATTTCCTAATTCAAAAACTCCCTACAGCAGTTTTTTAAAAAACCCGTTTTTAAAAAAAGCCCTGATGTGATTCCAGCTTAGTCTTCCTAAATTGGCTTTCAAATGTTTTAATATTTTAACTGTTTAAAAGTGAGGGATAATACTTGTAATACTTCATAAATTGTAGGAGTCTTAGCTGTCGTACACTGCTTTGTTTTACACAATTTTTTCCACTTGCAAGTAACCAGTAGTCATCTCCTAAAATAATATGCACAGGCTTAAAGCTGCAAGCAAATTGCATTGCACAATAACCTGTCTCTTTCCATTTAAAGCTTTGTCATCTTCCTTTTTATTTTAGCTACATTAGTGCAAGAACAATCTCACTTTTTATCAAGCACTGAGGTGTGTGGTCTCAACCTGCCCAAACATGTCCGGAAGAAATGTTTTTTCTTGAAGTTTCAGCAAGAGTAATCTTTGCTTTTGTTATGCAGATTTTGATTTTAAGCTACCCTAGTCCCTGTGCTCTCTCTCCTCCCCCTTGCTTTCCTGGAAGAAGTTCTCTTTTACCAGAATATACAAATAGAGTAGTTGGTACAACTTTTTAAAAACGTGGCTTTGTCTGACAGGTTCATTTTAATGTCCTGTTACAAGTTATTGGTTACAGTGCTTGGTATGGTGAGAATTTTAGAAAAATGCCTCAATTTTCTGTTAGTCATCACAAGGTTGGAAATTATGCTGATATCCCTCTTAACAATTTTGATACATGACAGCCAGCACTGAATTAGTAAACTACGTGAAATTTAGAAGCCTGAACGTGTTCCCACACTGAGACATCCTAAAAGCAAACTCAAAGGCACTTCAATTAGAGGTCCCAGCAGAGCTAAAGACACTTGGCCCAGCACGTGACATTATTCCTGGCAGTGGCCAGCTGTTAGTTATTTTTAGCACATGTCCAGAAGCCAGTCTTAAAGCTGTGCATGGATTTGGAGATATTTCAGTTTCAAGGGTGCTGTAAATACAGGTAAAACAGACTGTCACAAACCAAACCCTGCTGCCAAACATGTACATGGAAGTGTACAAGAAGCCAAGAGCTGGGCAGGGGACTTAGTGCAGTGCCTGGCTGTGATTAGCAAGGTCACAGATCATGGTGACTGCACCAAAGTGAGGTGAAATTGCTTGAGCAGGCTTCTTCCTTGCTACTCTATTCTATTTAGTTTGACTTCCAAAGTAACAGAGCACCTCACCTGCAAGTTCATCAGCTGCCTATCCCAGTGAGGGAACAAAGTGTAGGATCAACAGTCTAGTTTTGGGGCTGTGGTAACAGCCAGCTGCTGCTGTTACCCTGTCTGAGAGAGGACTGAGCACACTGGGGTTAATCTGTTGAGTCCACCTTTGCCATTGTTCAGCACATTAAAACTTAAATGAAACTGCCTGAAACCTGCCTTGATTTACCTTCCTGCTGGAAAAGAAGTAATTCAGATTGGACCAGAAGAGAAGACTAGGAGAAGAAAAGCAAGGTAGAAGAGAATAAAAGATAATTCAGTGTCCCAAACCTGTTTCTTCTTTACACACAAGCATTTGGGCTTAGCTCTCAAAACATTTCACTCTCTTGGCTGGAGGCTCTTAAATTTGGGTGTTTTCTTTGTCCTGTGAATGTGTTGGATGAACATATGTTAGTCTGAAGAAACAGCTCTGGAAGAAGCAGAGTGATTTCTTTAAAAAGTAAATAGCAGAAATATCAAAGTGATGGAGGTTCTTGCCTCATTTCTTGCAGTATTTCTGTAGTTACCCTTTAGTGGCAGTGTTTGGAGATAAACTAGTAGCTGGACAAACCTTTGGTCTCACCTAGTACCACTGCTCTTCAGCTTATGGAAGAGGAGGACAGTAAAGCCAGTTATGCAGACTGTGGTGAGGCGGGAGAGGTGCTACACTCAAGGCTTTCTGACAAACTTAAACTGCAGCAAGTGAGAGCTGGAAAACATTTTCTGCTAGTACATTTTCTATTAATGAGGCAATGGGAAAGTTTCCTGAGGATTCAGAATTTCAGCCCCAAAAATCTTGGGAATTTTATGACCCAAACCCTTGGAATTCTGGCCGCAAAATGTGGGGATTCCAAGCTTAGAACTCTCAGAATTTCAGCCTGAAAACTCTGGGCATTTCAGCCCCAAAATCCTTGGAATTTTATGACCCAAAATCTGGGAATTCTGGCCCCAAAACTCTGGGACTTCCAAGCTTTGAAGTCTTAGAATTCCAACCCAAAAATCCTGGGAATTTCAGCCCCAAAATCCTGGGAAATTTAGAAGTCCTGTGAAAAGGCAGTTACCTAGACTTGCCTTGTGTCAGAGATCCTACGAACCTTTCTGTTTACAGAGAGAGATCTAGATGTGTGTGTGTGTATTTACTAGTATATATGTTTTATGAGTAACACAAATTGTAAATATAAACCACGTCAGTAAATGAGCAGTGAAGTGTTTCCTACCCCCTAAACATTTTAATTATTTTCACAAACCCAAAATTATCAGGTCTGCTCGGGAAGATGCAGGATGCTTCAGCAGTTTAAGGCAGGATGTGTATGTGAGCAGACAACTTACATTTTTAAAAGGAAGCTCAAATCCCTTACGCAGAGGGATGCTTTCTTCCCCCCTGTCCTGCCTGTCTTGCCCCGTTCCCAGCTATCTCCTGCTGATGTTTGTTTTTCTCTGGCTCTGCTGTCTCCAGGTTCCACGTCCATGGAAGGCACCTCGAAGCTGGAGCCGGGCCGGCCGGACGGCTGGCGGATCCCGTTCAGCCCGCGGATGGGCGGCTGCGGGGCCGCCATGCGCGCCATGTGCATCGGGCTGCGCTTCTACCGCCCCGAGCAGCTGGACACGCTGCTGCAGGTCAGCGTGGAGAGCGGCCGCATGACCCACCACCACCCCACCGGCTACCTGGGCGCGCTGGCCTCCGCCCTCTTCGCGGCCTACGCGGTCAACGGAGTGCCCCCCGAGGCCTGGGGGAAGGGGCTCATGGAGGTGCTGCCACGGGCAAAGGCCTACGTGCAGGAGTCTGGCTTCTTTGTGAAGGAGAACATGGAGCAATGGTGAGCTGAGCTCCCTGCGCCGCCGTTTCTTAAAGCCCTCCTACGGCAGGGCGAGCTCTGCTCATACTTCAGTTTCAGTAATCACATGATGGTGAACTCCTGGGGCACCACACACATGCCATAGAATCAAACCAATTCAGAATACCTTAACTTGGGGGGGAAAAAAAGGCAGGTTGTGTTTGGGTCATGCAAAAAATGTGACCATTTTTTGGGACTAGTGTGAAGTAGGTAGACTTGTCATCTCATGCAACTGTGATCTTATGAAAGATGGCAATCAGGGCTGGGGAACAGCATCAGGCTTAGGGCTGAGCTCAGTTTGAAAGTTATAATCAAATCTGCCTGCATATTCACTGCACCTCTGTGTGCAGGGGCTCACACAGAGGTAGAGCTGCTCTGAATTTGGGAGGATGACTCAGTTCTCACTCTGAGCCTTTGAATCCTGCAGGTGCTGGGCTGCCTTCTCACATGTGGCTGGAGGGAGGGGAAATTTAACTCACTGAAACATGTCCTTGTGCCTCTTACTGTAAATCACACCCCTAGTTTTGACAAACGGGGGCCGCCTGCCATTTTGCTGACCCCTGGCTCTTGGCGTGGCGCGTTTCCGCTGGTGCCTGCGCGGTGCTCAGCTGGCACAACTCACACCGCTCCATCCCATCCTGTTTGGCAGGTATTACTTCGAGGAGCAGTGGAAGAAATACCTGGCGGAGAGAGGCATCTCGGACGGGGTGTCACCGCCCAGGTTCCCCGGCGTACGGCGTGGAGGAGCGGGACTCGTTCTACACGTCGCTGAGCTACGGCGGCTGGGGCGGGGGCAGCGGGCACGACGCGCCCATGATCGCCTACGACGCGCTGCTGGGCGCAGGCGGCTCCTGGACAGAGCTGGCCCACCGCGCCTTCTTCCACGGCGGCGACAGCGACTCCACGGCCGCCATCGCCGCCAGCTGGTGGGGCATCATCCACGGCTTCCAGGGGGTGCCGCCCTCCCTCTACGCCCACCTGGAGTACAAGGAGCGCCTGGAGAAGGTAGCCAGGGACTTGTACAGCATCCTCTAGGCAGCCCACAGGCAGGCAGGCTGTCCTGTGCTCGCTCAGTTTGCAAACCCACTGGATTAAATCTCATGAATGTAAGCCAGAGCCAGACCTGCCTTCTCTCTTTTCAGTGGGGAGGCCACATCAGCACTAGTTTGGGGTTGGTGGTTTGATGGGAACATCACAATGGTGCCCCCCAGGACATCACTGCAGGGTGGCACATCATCTGGTGCTCAAGAGGAGCAGGAGCATCCACTGCAGCCCTGCTGGTCATGCTGCAGCATGACCTCACTCAGGCTGCCCTAAACCAGCATCCTGCCCCTACGATGGGAGCAGGGGGAACAAGCAGCCCGTTGTGTCTGGGGACAACAGAGCTTTCTTAGGAAATTATTTTAGTGGAGGGTATTTTTTGTTTGAAAGGAATGTGGAAAAAACCCCCAAACCCGACCTTAAAGCTGTGTGAGCAGCGCATTTTACCCCATTCCACACCACTTCTGCAATACAGGTAGGAGTGCATCATGCTACTTCCCTATTTCAGTGAATGTGGGAATTCAAGACTCCTGACCAAATCATTACTTAAGGCAAAAGTGGGTAATGAGAATTAACAGGTTGCATTTTACATCAGCTTCTGCAGTGAACTATATTCTGCTTTCATCAAGGTTATTAAAGGTAATTTGCTTAACATTTGCTATGCATAATTCTATTGAAATAAGGTTTTTCTTCAAATCCAGACTATACTATGACACAGCAAAGTGCTTTTACTGTTTTCAGAACAATTTCAAACCCAGTGTATGCCATTCAATAAAAAGACCTGACAGGCCTCTGTTAAATGTTATATTCTATTATGGCATGGGTTCAGGGATGGATGGGGTATGAAATCAGAGGTGCCACGTGTTTGCAAGCTCCAGCTGCAAGAGAGAGGAGATGTGCTACCAATGTTAGGGAGGGAAATTATTGCATCAAGGAGTAGGGACAGAGGGAGAGGGTTCCCAAGAGGAGGGCCTCAGCACACCTTTATGTTGTGAGTGCACATAAAGGGATAACAAAAGCCCAGATCTGACAAAAACCATCAGCAATAGGATTCACAATTTCAACACAGTTTACTACAGCTCTTGGGTGTGTTGTATAAAACATTTTTTAGTGCAACATAGTACAAAGTTTTTGTTGGGTGTTTTTTTTTTTCACCTTTTTCTTTTTTTAAAAATCCCAAACAGATTTTCCACATCATGCATGGACAGGGTCTCTCTCTCTCTTCTTGGGTTCGTTACAGAAAGTTACCGCAGAGAGAGTGATTTGAAAAGCTTTGTGTTAAAACTCATTACAGGAAGAGTCTGCCTTATAAAAACTGAGAGAAGTTTGAGACTGGGCAACACACTGCCAGAGCAATGGAGAAATGTCACCAGCAGGGTACGTTCAGGGACCACCACGGGAGCCACTTCCCAGGAAAGCCTGGGCTCTGTGCAGGAACCGCAGGGCTGGAAAGAGACCCTCCACCCAGGGGGGCAGGGCCATGGGGCAGGCCTCAGGAGAGCCCTGCTCTGGGGCAGACAGGTTGGCGAGGAGGAGTGTGGTGCAGAGCAGAGCTCTCCCAGGAAAGAAGGGCTCCTGCTGACTTCATTCATTCTCTCTTCTTCCTTAAAGCTGAAGTGAGTTGTGGTTCCTGCCCAGGAGCAGGAACAGTCAGGAGACAGTACAGTCAGGAAACAATACCCACTGGCTGCAGCTGCAGCTGTTTGCACCTCAAATTCTTCATTTCCATTCACTTCTCATCCCACTCCTCTCTTTGCAGACGTCTTTGCCAGAAAGGGAAGACAAGTGTGCGGGTGTGCGATACATACAGATATAGGAGTGTGGTTTTATGCATATGCTGGGGCCAGTAAGCAGTTACATCTTGAGGAGGCAGACTTCACAGAGGGATGAGTGGAACTGGGGCTTCCCAGCAGAAGAAGAAACCAGTGCTGTTCTGGTGGAGGTGCAGAGGTGGCCAACTTCAAACACCTTAGCACAGGATGATCTGCAGCCTCTCCCACACAGGGGCGAGGCTTCACGGTGCAGATCTCCTACCTGAAGCTTCACCACCTCTGAAACATCAAGGCATCAGGGTCTAAATGACTTAGTGCTACAGAGCATCTGCTGAGGTCCCCTCTGCTCCCCAAGAGCTGTCCGACCCTCTGGAGAGGACAGGGCTGTGGGTATGGCACCTCTCACAGGTGAGGCAGAGGGGGTCTGGCAGCTGCACCCGGCCACCCCTGGTTGGCTTCAGCCATGCTGCAAGAAAAGAAATGGCCGGATTTGCCAGGAAGACATCAAGGAAGACAACAAAAGGCCATTTTTGGCAAACATTTTCTTCCGCCAGACATAACGCTTACGGGGAGGAGGCGGTTTCCTCCACAGGACAGGGGTTCTTGGCATTAGGGGGTGCAGGAGGACAGGTGCCCCACATGGCCAGAGCCCTGGTTTGGTTCACTGGAGCCATATCTTTCACAGAAAGAACAGCATTTCCTGCCACAGCAACTCTTGCAAGAGCAGGTCACTTTGCCAGGATGGGGAGCTTATGGAGAAATGGATTCTCTTCCTAAAGTCTCAGAAACAAATGGCAGATGCACATACAAGCAGAGGGAAGATTTCTCTTGGCCAAGGGGACAGGGAAGTCCCCAGGGTGCTGATGTGCTGCAGGTCCCTTGCTTTGTTCAGGCTCACACTGGGGAGTAGTGCAGCCACAGGAAAACTCATGACACATGATGGTTAACTGCACGTCCTCACTACGTGGCATGTTTGCTACTGGGCTCCTTGGCTGAACCATCCAGGGACTGTGAACCTGACCCATGGAGCTTCTCCTTTCCTCCTTCCTGGAATCATTACTTTGGTCATGTTGAAGCCTTCAGAGACTGGATTAAGCCTCCCATTTCCAAATGACTGGGGCACAGAGGAGATCTGCCTCATCAGAGATGGCAGCATGGACACCAGAGAGGAGCATGACTCTGGTGAGACTGTACAAGGACCCTCTTTGCTACAACACATTCAGGGCTTTCAGGTGTCTTTCCTTCCCCCCTTCAGTTCCTTGAAACAAACTAAACTGCTTTTGTCCTGACCGCAAGCACACACCCAATATTCAGTCTCTCCAAGACCTGGGAACACTCCCAAAAGGTGAATTGCTCCCTCCTGAGAAAACAAGTAAGATGGAGGCAAGAAGATGCTGAGGCTACAGCCAGTCTTTGAAATGGACCTCTTGACAGACAGACCAGTTAACCCCTCTGGGGACAGACCTGGCTTTGTCTGTTTTGGAAAAGGGAGGAGCTAGCTCAGTGCACCTTGGGAAAAGACCTACTTCACTGTGGCACTGAGTTCCAGAAGGAAAAACAGTCTATTTTGGAAAACATATACATTTACTTCCAAAGAGATCATTCCAGGACCAAATACCCCTGGGGAACTCCACACTGTGTGGAAGGCAAGGAAAGTCTACAGTTCTTTGAGTGACCAAAAAAAGAAATGATAAAAAAGTAACAGCCCAAAAGACAGCAACTGATGTGAGTCAAATTAGTCCGATAGGAACATCCGCTATGTACAGCAAGTGCCTCTGTCCATTGGGGTGAGGGGCTACATTCCCACAGGTGCTGGAAGAAGCCTTGGACCTTCCTGCTCCTGCTGACTGGGCAGAGCTCAGCCAGTGTTGGAGCACAGACACTGAAACAAAGGAAACAAGAACAACAAATCCCACTGTGCTCCTCGGCGTTCCCGCTGTATCTCTGCTTCTCTCCCTCTGTGCGTCCCTACAGGTGTCTCTGCCTCTTTAGTCTATGGTTCCCGGGTGGATGCTGAGGACTGGTGGCTCTAGGCAAGTGGGAGAGTAGTTGAGGTGAGGCTCTTTGATCCACAGCAAGGGAACCCCATTCTTGCCCTCCGAGTTCTTGCTGGAGTTTCGGCTCTTGAACCGCACCAGGAGGATGGTGATGATCAAGATGCCAAAGATGGGGAAGGGGTAGAAGAATACAAAGTAGAAGAGGGCATCATTGGAGCAGATGACAGACTGCAGCGTGGAGCCTGGAAAGAGACACAGGGTGGTCACATTTCATGGTTTCTCTGTAATCAGGGCATGCAAACTTCCTCAGAAACACAGAGAACCAGATGCTCATTATTCTATGTCAAAGCAGGAGGTGGAGCTCTGGGAAATATAACAATGCTAAGAACAGAAGGAAGCTGTAACAGGGCATGTTTCAGCTTTATCCCCCCATCAGTTTCATGATTGATAGGAGTCCTCCCTGGTGGAGATTGTAAATTATCTTATAAAGCAGGGAGCCTTGCAAAGCTTGTATTCTCTCTGTGGTGCTACACGAAGGCAGCAGCACCTCAGGATCTCTGTGTCCCTTAAGGGTCCACAAAACCCTCACGACCTGTTACCTCTGGGGCCTCTAAACCATGCAACAGCTTCAAGAGTGGTGTGAGGAGACCCTTGTGCCACAGCCTATGCTCTTGTGCAGAGCTAATCCAACTGCCCCCAAAGGGGAGGGTTAAATCCCAGGGGGTGGCAAAGTCCGTCCTCACTGACTCTAACACACTGACTCCAGACACACCAAGTGGTACATGCTGTAGGTGAGCAGCCCCAGTACAGAGCAAAATGCAGTGTGGATACTCGAGGCAGAGCAAGACCTGACTGGAAAAGTACCAGCACCACAGACTTGCCCCAGTCCTGCTCACTCCTTGCTCTTTTCATCTGGCTGAACCAAAGATGCAGGGCACGCCAGGGCCACGGCCCCAGCCAGCCATGACCTCTTCTCACCTGCATCCTGCACGTGCACAGCCACCATGCCCGACTCCTCCTGGGCCAGGCGGTACCAGACGCCGTTGGGATCCGCCAGCCACTCCTCCACCCGGCACGAGTAGTTGCCCGTGTCGGCACCGCTGGCCTGCAGCACCGTCAGCCGGAACAGCACCGCCGAGAGCCGCTGGAAGCGCAGGCGGCCCTCCCAGCGCCCGGCCTCGGGGCTGAAGATGGCATCAGGGCCCACACTCAGCACCGCTTCCCTCTCCTCCGCCTCCTCCTCCTCGCCCTCCTCCGTGTGCTCGCCCGCCTCCTTGGCCCGCAGGCTGTACCACGTCACTGCAAAGTGGGACTCGGGGCTGGAGCGGGACAGGATGCTGCAGTCCAGCAGGAAGGACTCCTTCTCCTGCACCGTCAGGTTGGCGGTGGCTGTGTCCACCTGCAAGGTGGGATCTGAGATGACAAAAGTCAAGAGGTGAGCGCTGGGCTATCATCAAAGCCATCCTGTCTCAACACAAACTGTCATGACTCTGGTGTTGGGCACAATCCAAGCAAAAGCCTAAGCTTGATGCAGCCTGCCAAGACCCACAGAGATCTCTGAGGCCAGCCCTGCAGGCACAGCATCCACACACTCACCTCACCGCCGTCATCTGGGCATGGGGTCAAACAGGGACCATCCTCCCCCTGCCCACCCTCACCCCAACTGAGGGACGAGAGGAGAAAGCTGCTGCAGCTCATCCAGACATGCTACGTGTCAGGATACCAAGGTTTGGTGCATGTGCTGAGGAGCAATATGCTATTCCTCCCCAGCTACTGCTGCACAGAACATTACACTCCCTGCCTTTTACTCATTTGAGAGTGCTCAAAGGACGTGAAAATCATTATGACAGAAAAGAAGAAGACCTTTTCCAGCAGCTTGGAAAGTCATTTAGATAAGGGGTTCCTCCATGGAGATGGTCTCAACACTGATGCAGCAAGGATGCTCCAAAAGCCTTCCTCTCATTTTTTTCTCTAGTGCTTGCTGCAAGGCTAAAGAGATGCTTTTACCTAACTGAGACACAGTGGCCAGAACTCACGATGAGTTGATTAAAGGCTGACTTCAAGAGCAATTAACATTTGGTTCAGTCATCTTGCCAGGGAGCCCATACTCCAGGGACCACAATCAGTCTGGATCTAAGCTTTCATTTAAAGATTAAAAAGCCCTTTCCAAAGCACGAGCTGAGCAGGAAGGGCAAGTCGATAGCTCACTGAAGAGAGAGGAACTTTCTCCTCCAGAGAGAAGAGCTGGGAAAGCCCTCCCTTGTGCAGACTCAGGGTGTCCCTGCAGGAGGGGGCTGTTGTCCCTCAGCTCTCATCAGTCACAGGGCTGCTGTGTCCAGTGGATTTCTCATTATGGCACCTGCCCAGCACTTTTTAAATGGTCCCATGAGGAAAGCCTTCATTAAGGCCAGAGCTCTTCAGGCCATAAGCAATGTGAGTATTTGCAGTTCACATCTTCCCAAAAAAAGACTCCTGAGCTGAAATGGGAATCAGTTAAGTCATGAAATTTTGGGGACTACTGAGGTAAAAAGGAGGAAGGGAGGGGAATGGCTTGTCAAAACTAACACAAAGCCTCCCTCACCTTTAGCAGGTTAAGCAGACAGAGAAGAACTGATGTCTGTAGGTGTTGAGAGGTTTTTTCCCCCCTTGCTGAATATAGCCCTGACAGATGAGGCTGGAGATCCTCACTAATGAGACATGAGTCACAAGCATGATTAGTCATTTTGTTAAGTACTGACTGCTATGAAACAACAACAACAATAAAACCAACAACAAAGCACTTTTAGGAAAAAAAAAAATCTTCAATTAGTGCACTCCCAACTCCCTCTCTTCTTCCCACTCCACATTCTTCTGCAATTCAAGAGGAGCCTCAAAATTTTTTCCTGCTGTTCATTATCCCCTCCATCAGGGCTGGCAATTATTTCACTGGATGGAGAGCTGTACTGACAACCCAGCACAGCACAGGGACTGTCTGGGGAGGTGACCCTGCTCAAGCCACTTTGGCCAGCAAAACTTCCCAAGCAAAGATGTGGCAGATAAGAGATCTGCTCACTTATCTATGCTGAGAATGCTCCTCCTCCACAGTACAGATCTCTGCCAGGAATGACCACTAAATTCTTTCCAGAACCTCACACTTTTGCCAGCTCTGCTGCACAGTTATGAGGCTGATATCTTGCTGGAATGGGCAGGCATGAAGCACTGCAGAACATGCAGAGAGTGGTTACTTTAGAAGCTGGAAAGTACTCAGTGAAGGAAGACTGTACTGTTATTTGTCCTACAGCCTTTAAGACAGACATTTAAACTTGAGTCATATGCCTCAAAAACTAGGGAAACGGTTTTTCCAAGGTAAACTGCCTTTGCATCTTATCTGTTGTTAAAACAGGCAAAACTTAGCAGGGTACTCTGGGAATCTGCTTTTGAGGGTTTAGGAGTCCATCAGTGCTGTTCAGTCTTAAGAACCACCTTTTGGGAGCACAGGAGCAGGCAGCTCCACTGTGTCCTAAGTCAAGCAATGTTGGCTGAACAGCAACTGCCTGTGGAGCTCAAGAGGACAAAGAAATTGTATGATCTCTGGAAGTGAGGCTCTGCAGGAAGATTACAGAGCTGTAGTTCGTGTATGCAGGGAGAAGACACAAATGTCAAAGCTCAATTAGAGTTGAAATTGGTCAGTGTTGTGCCAGCACATTTCTAAGGCTGTTAAATAGCAAGAAGGTGTCTGAAGAAAATGTTGAACTGACACCTGTTGATGACAGTTACCTATTTAATAGGGAAGAAGAAAAAGCAGAGGCATTCCATGGTTTTTTGCCTCAGTCTTTAATAATATTGATAAACTTTGGGCCACCCAGTTCCATGAGTCAGAAAACCATGACTGCAGGAACAGTAACTTTTCCATCTGCAGACTCTGAAATTGTGAGGGATTAGCTGTATCAGCTGAATGTCCATAAGTCCGTGGGGCCTGATGGGATTCAGCAAGTTTTACAGCAGGACCCCTCCTGAATATCATCCAAGGGCCCTGGGAGTCTGGGGAAGTGCTTTTTGGCTGGAAGCTGGCCAGTGTATAGTCCAACTTGTAAGAAGGACATGGGGGAAGACCCAGGAAACTACAGAGCTGTTAGTCTAACCTCAGTTCCTGGAAAAATTATGGAGAATATTATCCTGGGTACTACTGAAAGGCATTCAAAGAACAATACAGTCATCAGACACAGCTAGCATGACTTCACAAAGGGGAAGTCTGGTTAAATAATTTAGTATCCTTGTGTCACCTGCTCTGTCAGTGGATGAAGAGAAGGCAGTGGATCCAGCTATTCAATTTCAGTAAGGCTTTTCATATTGTCCCTTATAGCATCCTTCCAACTGTAGGATGGGGGGGTTCACGGTGCACTGGGTGAAGAACTGGCTGAAGGGCAGAGTTCAACGGGATACAGTGAATGGGGCGACTTCTGGCTGGCCACTGGTCACCAGTGGTGTTCCTCAGGGTTCAATTTTAGGGCCAGTGCTGTTCAATATATTTATCCAAGACTGGATACAGGAGTTGAATGCAACATTAGCAAATCTGCCTGACAATACTGAGCTAGGAGGTGCTGCTGACTCTCTTGAGGCACAAGAGGCCTTACAAAGCGATCTAGATAGACTGGAGCTCTGGACTTCAATTAATATGTTCCTTTTCTATCTCCCAAACAAATATCATCAAGACGTTTCAGACTAACTCCACCCCAGAAAGTTTCACTTAAAACACAATCGGCATCTACATTTGGAAAATTCTTTCTAACATATATTAACAGTTCTCTTAACTTTTTATCTGGAACACTAAAATCCTTTCTCCTTAATAAAGATTCTAAATAATCATACATAAATGGGACATTCTGAAATGTAGTGTGTCTGTTTGTATGTTGCGCGTGCCTCAACAGTGACATCTTTCCAGAAAAGCAAGAGTGCAATCAGAAAGATGTGGAAAAAGGAGCCAGCATGGTCTGTGCTGTGACAGATTGGTGACTGGTGTTTGCCCAAAGGGCACGAGGCTGCTGCAGGCAGATGAGCAGCCCCACTCACCTGGCTGCCTGACGGTGAGGGTGGTGATCCCCGAGAGCTGCTCTGCGCGCTTGTACCAGCGCTCGCCGGGGTCCAGCAGCCACTCCTCCACGCGGCAGCCGTAGGCGCCGCTGTCGCGCACGGTGGCGTTGTGGATGGCGAGCAGGAAGCGGCCGGGCGCGGGGCTCTCCAGGCGCAGCCGGCCCCGCGCCTCGCCGTAGTGCAGCGTGCCCTGCCGGCTCAGCCACGCCACCGCGGCCTTGTCGGCGTGGCCCGGCCGCCGCGCCCACCACTCCACCAGCAGCTGCGAGGAGGGGCTGCTGCGGTTGCTCACCAGGCACTCCAGGGTCACCCACTCGTTCTCTCGCACTGTGATGTTCCTGTGGGTCTGGTTGACCTGCAGGCGGTTATCTGTTAGAAAAACCCATTAGAAATGCAACGTGACCAAGGGCTGCAAGGGTCCTTTGTCTCCCAGCAAGCCTTTCCAGCATGGCCACCATCTTGGGGTGTGATGGAAGAAATAAAGAAGTAGAGGAAAAAATGATGGAGAAAGCAAAGGGTAAAAAAATAGAGGAGAAGAAAATAAAGCTAGTGTTTTTTTAGGGTCTTCTGAAAGTCTCAGGCTAGCCACCAACAATGACCCATTCAGCACAGGGAATTGGAAACCCACGATCTCCCAGCAGGACCTGTGAGGTCCAAAGTGCACAGAGACCTAATGAAGAGAGATCACACCTCCCTCTCTTCCCCATCCTCACTCCTAGGATGAGGCAGTAGCCTGATCACACCCCTACCACTAAGCCCCCCTGTTGTGGAAAAAGGAAAAAACCAGCTAGGTGGAGAACAGACAACTGATTACAGGGAACCCCCACTGCAAAACAAGAAGTGGCAAGAGGGCACACGCAGTCACACGCAGTGTTTTGCTGCCTTGGGAATGCCCCTGGTTTTTGCTCCACAACTTCATTGATACAAGGGAGGGTGACTGGAATCAGCTCTTTTATGCGAAATGACGTGTTGAACTCTCCTAAATCCCTCACAATTCTTTACAGGGCCAGTCTGGACTTCCCTGGTACTGCTGCTGCAGCAAGCAACAAGCACTGTACTTCCCAGAGAAAGGTGGGTGATGCAAAGGAGGGGGAGTCACAGTTCCCCTGTCCCTGACCACCCCTCCTGGAGCCATCCTGGGACTCTGCAGACAGAAATAAGGAGCACCCACTGGCAGCAAGCCATGGCCTGCTGTGTGTCCTGCGTGTGTGACCAGGCAAAGCTGTGCTGGGGACCATACCCAATATTCCTCTTGCACCCTTGTCCACAGAGCTTGTGTCTAGCCAGCCAAATCCAGAGAGAGAAAATGCACCAAGCACCCGACTCCAGCCCTGATATCCAACTGCATCCATCCTGCCTGAGGGATTTTATTTTCCAGGCACAGGCAGATGGAGCAAGCAAGGACAAGGTAGGCTTCTTCATGAAGTGCCCACGCTCTGGACAGTACTTGCCTCCCTGCCTCTCTCCTTTGCCCTTTGGCTCAGCTTGATATATTTAGCTCCTCCACCAGCTCACCTTTATCAGTGTCATCCACTGCCAGGGAAACCACCCACAGAGCAGATTTCTCCTTTCCTGGCAGCCAGCTCCCCACCTCATTAAACATTATTCCCATCTCATGTGCAAAGGGAAAAGAGACAAGGCTCCCTGTGCCTGCCAGGATAAAGGCACAGAGTAAAATTAAACTGTGTGCAAGACATAAAAATGCTTTCCTAGGCATGCACACAGAGGCTCTCTCTCAGTAAATTGCTAGTTGACTGTCCTAGGTCACAATGTAAAGATGTGCCCAAAAGTGTGTATTCTATCACCATCTGTTAAAAACCAGGTGAGAATGTTCTTTATCTTTTCCATGACCAATCCTTCCTCCAGAAGATATCTTCTGTTAATGGGCCATCAAGTCCCACTGAATGATTGATAAAATTCCATCATCCCACTGTGAAATGCTCCAGCCAGGGGGAGGAGCCAAACATTTCCTACCTAGATAAAAACTGAGATTTGGAAAACCAACGCTGCCCTCACCCACTGGTTTCCAGAGGACAAGAGCTACCAGACCTTTCTACAGGATCACTACTTCAACAAGATCACTTCATCTGGACTGCTACCACCAGCCTAACTACCACCCTAACTACAGAATACAACTATCAGGTTGTATTCTGACTGTGTCAGTGGTTTTCTTTTGTACTATTGCATGTATTTTATTTTTCTCCTTTTTTTCCCTATTAAATTGCATTTCTGACTTGGAGTCTCTCACTGGTTTTGCTTTCAAACCAGTACATTGACACTCCTGTTACACGATGCTTTCAAGGATAACGAAACCTGGCTGCTGTGGCCCTACAGACGATGGGGGATGGACAGCCTTCATGTGGGGACATCAAAAGGCACAAAAGCTCAGCTTAGAGGGACAAGAAGGGAAAACCCTCATTCCATGCAGGGATGTGCAGGCACGAGGATGCAAGAACAGGGTGGCAATCTCCCAGGAAAGGCAGAGAGGAGCCCACCTGGCTGCTTGACAGTGACCTCGGTGCGGCCCGACACCTCCTCTGCCAGCTTGTACCAGGCGTGGTTGGGGCTGAGCAGCCACTCCTCCACGTGGCAGTAGTAGCTGCCGCTGTCGCGCACCTCCGCCCGCTGCACCGTCAGGCTGAAGAGCCCGCCCGAGGCCGAGCGCTCGAACTGCAGCCGGCCCCGCAGCCCCTCCTCCTCCGCGTAGGTGCCGTACTCGAAGGCCGAGCTGTGCGTGGTCTTCAGGATGAGCTTGCCGTCGGCGTCCGAGGGCTTGTGCACGTACCACAGCACGGCGAAGTGCGAGTCGGGGCTGGTCTGCGACTTCACGGAGCAGTTCAGCGGGATGGGCCGGCTCTCCAGCAGAGTGATGCTCCGCTTCGACTTGCTCACCTGCAGCTTGGTCACTGCCAGGGGAATGGAGAAGCATGGAGAGAGATGGGTCATTAACAGAGGAAAAACTCACTGGATTTGGGGTGGACCACAGAGTCCCCCTCCTGCTTGGGTCACATTTGCCTTTAAGACATTTAGATATTCTACCAAATCTCTCCTTTCAACCCCTATCTACTCCTGAATCCTCCTACTGTGTTCCTCAGCAAGAGAGGCTGCTTTTTCAGTCTGACCTTTGAAAGACTCTTTTTAATTCATAGTGGTCTAAGGCACCAGATTTAGTAAGATGACTACACCCAAACTCAGTGGTTTTTCTCATGGTGAAATCATGCCACTTGCACCTCAAAGCAATGAACTGTTGACCAGTTCCAGAGAAAACCACTTCTGAGAAAGTGAATTAAATGAGACCCCACTGCTGTCACATGCCAGCCATCTCAGTGAGATGTATCCCACACACACGCAATAGCTGGGGGAGGAAGGAAGTGCAGGCACAACCAGAGAAGGAGAAAGAGCACCATACTGGAAGGGATCAAGCTCTGCTCTCACAGCCGAGAGACCTGGCTCCAAGTCCATCACAAACTGCACAGCCTAGGACAAGCCACATCACCTCTCCTGGCTTCCTAAGCACAAGTGCAGCTCCCAGGCTGTAGATAAGCAGTCCCACGGTATTGTGAATGATACAGCAGAATCATTAGCTCTAGTTCCTGTAAGGAGAGACACACAGATTCCCAATTCCTCTCTCCCTGTACAATCACTAGACAGAGCCTCTGCTGCAGCGTGTGCTGCTCAGGCTGTGCTTGCCACCCTGAGCCAGGGCATTCCTGGCAGGGGAGGACACAAGGCGCCCTCCTGTGACACTTGTGCTCCGAAAGGGGCAATGCTGCCTTGCTGCTGACGAGCTGCAAATCTCTTAAATAAAACTTGAAATCGACTGCAGGGGTGCAAGTGGCACAACAAAAGTGTGGCACGACAGGCACAAACAACCGAAGGCTGCCAGGGGACCTGTGCCCATCCGCACCCTGCAAACACATCCCACGCATCCTGTGCTTGTGAGGAAGCAATGCTGTCTCCTCTCTCACCAAGGCACAGGCTCCTTGCTTTGCATCACGCTTTGCTTCCAGCTTCCCCTGGGCACCAGGGCTCGGATGCCTGTCGGCACAAGCGATGAGTGACGGTGCCCAGGGAGAGGATGGGCACAAACAACTTCAAATGAGAGGAACTCCCACCACAGCAATGCTTTCTGCGCTATCACATCTGAGACAGGCCTCCTGGTATCACAGCAGAATTTCCCCTGGAGCCTGGATTGCCTGTGGCTTTAATCAGTATGCTAATAAAGACTCCATGGCTGTGGTATGGCATGCAGACACTGGAGGAAGGAAAAGAGGGAAATTGTCCTTGGTTTTCCTCCCTAGGGACTTCAACCTAATGGACAGAGTCAGTGTCACCCTCTTGTATTTCTGCCATAACCCAGAGACACTCCTTCCCCTTTGTTTCACTTCAGGACAACAGCCTTACACCCACCCTCAACCCACCTTTTTGGCTCACCATTGATTAAGAACAGTTATTTTGAGCATTAATCAATCTTCCAAGTCCCTAGGAGATGAACCAATAAAGAAGGTGGTTCTCAGCAGTTTCCTTTCTCCCCCAGCCCCCTTTCCAAACAGTTTATTTTTAATTGGTACTGGATTATTTTCTGCAACCGTTACTGTGGAAACCTTTGTTACTATAGCAACTGTGTATGTTAAGTCAGTAGCCCTATATCTATTAAAATGCAGTATATACACACCCTGCGTGTGGTGGGCTGCTCAGTATCAACACACACACACACAGAGACAGACAAAGCCATGGCACACACAGATCAGAGCTGCTGAGAGGCAAACACCCCTCTCTCAGTGCTCTTCCCATACTGTGGCACCTCCAGGAGATGAAAATGAGGATGGCTGACACAGAGAAATTCTAATCTTAGTGTTTGGGGCAACACACCTGCACCTTGCACATGACAGATGTATTCAACTGAAGCAGTGAGGGCTTGTTCCCAGATCATAATCACAGTAATTATCACTGTGTACAAACAGCATGGACCCCTGAGGTCATCCAAGGACTCTTAGATGGCCTCTCAGCAGCTTTCCCTGCTCCCATGCAATCTTTGGAACAAATCTTTTTGAGAGTAATGGGGAAGAAATCTTATTAACTCTGGAAAAAAGGAGATCCTAAATTTCACACACACCCCCTGTCCTTCCAAGCCATCCTTGGCAGCCACTGCAGCCAGCATCAGGAATTTGCCCACATTTGCACTGAGTCCCCAAGATATTGATGAGATAGTACTTCTGCAGCTGCTACCAGTTGGAGCAGCAAGTCCTGGCAGGGAACCACAGGTCTTCCCTTTGCCAGACTGCACTCTTGCAGAGGTTCATAACACTGTGCACCAAGTTTCCTCTACATTAGAGGTATCAGTTATATGTAATGACATCCCTGCCAATGCACTTTTCATCAAACATGAATTATTTTCCTAAAGGAAGCACACCACAGAAGATGCAAGCACAGGTTCTATTTCCCTCCCACAGAATTAGAGAGGACATTCTCAGTCTTTTCCAATTCTGTGAATACCAAATGCTTCCATGTCCTGAGCTGGTTCCTGCATAGTATACAGGCACTCATCCCTTCTTCATTACTTTTTGCAGATCCTATAGTAATGATTCAAGGTTTTTATGAACCACAGGCAGATAACTGCTAAGCTGGAAATGCTGTGGCACACAGATTATTACCTTGGGGCAGCTTCACCCTCAGGCTGGTTTGCTTGTCCAGGCAGAGGAGAGATCCTGGTTAAGACATGGGAAGCTTTGTGGGGTAACTCACACTTCTGCTCTCTCATGGGGCTGACCACAAGCCACTGTTCACAGATACACCAACAAATCCACAAAGCTCATTTTGCATTTGGGAAAAATTGTTTAAAATGGGAAAACAGGTAATATTGAAGTTGGTGGCCCAGGGTAATGGGAATGGTACAATATCATGCCAGGGAGTCCATCCATCTCCTCCCATTCTTGGTGCTAAGCCTATTCCAGTGCAAACTGAGCCTCTCCATGCCACCTGCAGTTGCCAGGTCATGTTTAAAGATGCTGCCATGACATGGAAATGGCTGTAGCTGCTGGTGCACAAGTGAGGTTGCAGGAAGTCTGACACCCCAGGCACAGAGCCAGCGAAACCTCGCCCTACTGACAAGGGGGAAACTCCCTTTCCTGGCTTGAGGATTTGCCTGGGCAGAGAGCCAGGGAAGGGCTTGGCCTTCAAACGCTGAGTTGATCTGGCGTGCCCTTGGGGCTGGGGTTTCGATAAGGCAGGGCAGGGCTGCTCCTGAGGAGCAGAGGTGGTGGGAGCAGCAGTGTGAGCAGACACAGTTAGCTGACATTTTCTGCTGTGCTGTCAAGAGGCTGATGTTCTCCTAACAGCCTCCCAAACATCTGCTCTGTGACAGGAGCAGGTGCCTGTGTCTAGGTGAAGTTATCGTGCATATCATCTGCAAACCATAATCCTGTTGCCACAATGTCTCCTGGCTCCCTGGAGAGTGCCAGTAAAGAGGATATTGAACCTTAATGTACTGTAATTGGCCCTACATAAGCTATTAAGGCTTTCAATTTACACTGGCAACAAGTCATGGTTAGAACCTTCTTAGTTTTTTTAAATCATTATCTCAAGATGCCTGTGGCAGCTTCTGGTCCTCAAACCTTGCACCTCTGGCTGGGAGCTCAGGTCAGACACACCTTAAAACCACAGCAGGCTATGACACAGCCAGGTCCTCTACTAGCTGATGTGTACTAGGGGTTTTCTCCACACTATCAAGCAGGCAATCAGTCTCTTCAAGCTGAGCATGTGGTAAGCACAGTTATACAAATATTTGGGGGAAGGGACAGCAGTCATCAGAGGAGGAGGACAGAGTGATGTGATTCACGGTTTTTCTGCTGACTTACTGCCTCTTGGCTCCCTTCCCTCTGTTTTCTATTCATCAAGCTGGGGTTACAATACTTCCCTTTAGCAAAGCACTTTGCAACCTGAACCTAAAAATGCTGTGATAAGAAGATGCTCCATCTCAAACACCTTACATCATTTTGCCTTGTGGGCAGCAAGAAAACACAACAGCAGGAGTTTACTTTCCACCTGGGAGCCACTATTACCAAGTCCTGGGAATGGCAATGTTTAATTGCAGCTGAAGATACCATTTCCCCAAAACAGCCCCACACAAAAACCCCAGAACACTGCCCCTGCAGCAAAGAAGGAGGGGCTGGGGAAGGAGCCAGCAGCTGTGGCACACAAGGGCGGGCAGGAGGATGACCAGAGAGTCCCCAGAAAGCCCTGTCACCACAGCAGGGAGGCGGTGTCCCACTTTGGAAACTGCTGCTCTCTGGGGAGAGCTCCTCCAGAGAACACTTTTGCTTCCAAAGAACTGATGAAATGTTGCAAAAAGTTTTCCAGGGGAATGTCCTACTTTTAAAAGCCTCCACGGAGATTTCACTGTGCTGAGGTGTGTGTGCAGGGGGAGCAGAAACGAGGCCAGTCCAACCTGAGCCCAGCCCTGGTTTAACACCATACAGTGGGTTTAGCAGGCTGATCAGGATTCTCTTCCAGGAGCACAGCCCTATGGTGACTTCCTCCAAGGAATCCCTCTCTCCCTGGCACGCTCAGTGTACAACCCTGAAGGGCACTTTGGCACAAACAAAGCCATTCCCTCAGCCTGTGGTCACAACCCAGGGGTGCTGCATCATTTCCCTCACTCGGTGCCTGAATTGCTCCTGGAGGACGTTTGCCTGGGATTCAAGAGACCAGTGTGCAGGTTACTGCCACAGGCTTAGATATGTACTAACACTCAGACCTCTGCCAGCTCTTGTCCCTTCCACAGAACAGGGCCTGAAGAGCCTCCTCCACCTCCCCAGACACTGCAAGGACTCCTGGTTCAATGAATGGAGTCAAGCAAGAACACGCCAGCCTCCTGATTCAGCACAGCAGAGCTGGGTGACTCACGTTTATTAGGTTTGCTGAAAGCAAACCACCGTTCAAAAGATGTGCAAGCCCTTTTGGAGAGGAGGTATCAGAAGAAAGGCATTTGCAGAAGGGAAGAAAAGGAGATGCTCCTAGGAGGACTGTGCTCATTAAGCTTAACCACAGCACAGAAATCACAGCAAAGTAAAGACAAAGGCTTCCAGCACCGGGGCAACCTCCCCAGAGAAGGCAGGAACATGGCAGCACAGCTCCCAACTCCAGCTATTCTCTTTTAACTGAACACAATTCCTCCTGAAACTAGATTAGTGAGGTTGCAAATTGCATTAGCCAACATGGGAGGCTGCTGGTGCAACAGGAGCAGCAGAAAGGGAAATAGCATTAGACTTTGCCTGCCATTATTACTGCCATTATTAACTTGTCACTTTACTGTAGTGTTCCTATAACAATGAATTATTGCCTGCAAACAGGCTGACATGATTGAATTACTGGGAGAGCAGCTCTGTGGGAAGGAAAGATGGCATTAACCCTTTCCTGGGGAAGGCTCAGCTTCAGCCCCCTCCCACGTGGTCAGACAAAGAGCTGAGGCTGTGACTCTGAACACCACCAAGTGACCTGCATTTCAACATGTTCAGCAAGTTGCTGCACAGTCCACAGCCCAGCAGACAGCCCAGACACTCCCCAGCCTCACAGCTGCTGCTGCAGCAAGACTGGATGGGTATTTAAGCAGCTGTGCACGTCCACGCTGACCATCACCCATCCAACAGCCCTGCCCAGCACTCAGGCCCAAGCACAGGCACAGGGCTGAAGGACTCTGTGCTACTGCAGCCCAGGGAGTGGGATGATGCTCTCAAAATGGTGCCAGAGGGTGCTGTACAAAGCACAACAGGCACCTCTCCTCAAACCCCTATGGTGGATCCACTTGCTCATCTGCACCCCCACCAGCTCCAGCCCCAAGAATTTTGACCATTCCAAAGTACCCACAAATGGCCCCATGCCCTGCCCCATCCCAAAAGCAGCACAGTCAGACTGCACCAAACACTGGGAGAGCAGGTCAAGTCCATCTGTGCATGTGAAGACTGCAGGCAGTGCAAGGACATCTGCTTGGCTAGGGAACAGCCCGGGATCACTAGCTGTGCTGGAGCCTGTGGAGCAGCTAACAAACTAGCAGGTAACCAAGTAGGGCCTCGGGGAGGAATGCCTGTGTGACCCAGAAAGGCTCTTTAAAGCCCAGAAGCCATGCATCTGCCAGCACATACAGGAAAGGCAAGGATGGAAAAGCTCAGAAACTCACAGCCTCCCAGCTCCAGCCAAGGCTAAGGCAGAGAACACCAGCTGGGGATGTGGCACTGGCCTGGAAAAACCAGGATTTTCCCTAAGAAACAGAAACCATGTCACTGTAAAGAACAGCAAGATATACCTCAAAGCAAAATGCCTCACAAACCTAAAATCAGAAACTTTCCTGAAATGCACATAAAAGTTCTGCAGGAGAGAGAGGAAGGGAGGGAGGGAGGAATAAAAGATTCCCAGCATGAGCTGTGCCTGCTGTCAGAAAACAATATATGGCTCACTGATCACTTGTAAATTAAAATATGGAGATAGGATCACTGAAAGATAAATTCAGTACCAAGCCACAGCCACTGAGGATAAATAAAGAAAAAAATAACATACAGAGAGATATTTAATCAACTTCTCGTCAGAAAGATTTCAAACAAAGGAGTGCTCCGTCAATTAGGAAAAAAAAAGTAATTAAATGCACCCAGAGAGCAAGTTGTAACACACACAGCAGCACCACACACCAACTCCCATGCCATGCTGGAGGCTGGATTTCTAAGATCACAAAAAAAACTTGACAGTTTTGTGCTCAGAGCACAACTGCACCCCATAGCACACAGCTGACTTTCACACACGCTGTGTTTGACTTGGGCATTTTCAGCAGCTCCTGCTGAAAAACTGAGTGCTGGGCAGACAGAGATAAGGTGCTCAGGGTGGTGTGAAATGTCATTTTCTTGCCACCCAGAGAGCAAGCTCTCCAGACAGACCTCAGGCAGGATCTTTTGGATACTGCCCGCAGCAGTCCTGCCAGTGCCAGGTGCTGCTCTCCACACAAAGCGAAGTGCCCAGATGAATCCATCCAAGCACTAGCTCACTCTTAAGGAATTGTATTCTTGAACTTCCTAAGGAGTGAGGACATCTTTCAGTATAACGGGCTACAGATCCATCATCATCTGCACTCCCTGCTTCTCTGTTAATTGGGATTAATTGGGACAAAGAAAGCTATAGTAATTTTCTTTAGCAGCATCCCAAATGCCTATTTAAGAAAGTAAGATGGCCTTGAGAGAAAACTTTTATGTATATATATATATAGATTAAAATAAAAGACTCTGAGCCACAGGTTCAGCATGTTTGGAGCCATTTTGCTGTAAGGAAGCAGATCTCAGGTTCAGTGAACACAGGAATTCAGTCTTTGACCAATATTACAATGTGCATTCCTCAGGATACAGAACACAGAAAAGTGGTGCAGGTCCCATGCACAGGGATGGACAGCCAAAGGTGCTGCTTGGGCAGACAGGGAGGGACCCCTGGGCTGGGCCCTGCTCTGACTGGAGGGCTGAGAATTCAGCAAGAGAAATACTGTGCTGCTGCAGCACTGAGCCTGCTGGCCCCAAGGCCACTCACCTCATGGAGGGCTGGGGCCCCATGCTCAGACTGGGACAGGAGAAGAGTGGTCAACACCTGGCTGCAAAGCTGCTCATCACCAGTCCCCCTCTCCCTCAAGGGCTGCCTCTGCTCACTCTGCTTTTGAAATCTTTCAGGACAGGAGGAGGTACAAAGCTTTAGAGCAAAGTACTGCTCACTGCGGAGTATTTTAGTCCAAGGAGAGTAAACAGGGAATCGATGAGAAGCTAAAGTGTATGGAGAGAGAGAAGCTGTTCAAGACAACATCAAAGAAGGTGCATGTGCACAGACTGCAAACAGGCTGACACCATGGTTTTGTACATCCATGCTGCAGACAGGAGTGGAAAACTGCTCAGGAGGTATCAAAGAGAGAAAGCAGAGAGTACTTTGAAATGGAAGTGAAAAAACTGGACCTGAAAAGTAACCATGGAGAGACCTAATTTGAAGAGAGCAGCATATCCTGGATACAGCCCAGCTCTCCTGCCACTGTCAATCTTGCTGGGGGGCTGAAAAGAAAGACTGCCTGCACTAGGATCAGTGAGCACACACAGAGCAGGTTGAGTCAGGTTAAGGGCCCACTGGGTGCAAGGATGCATTCCCACACTCTTCACCCTTGTGAAATGCATCCAAGATGCTTCATCCATTTAAAGTTCAACTTCTCAGCTCATGCCCCTGGGTGCATTTTCCAGGCTGGAGTCCCAAGAGAAACCTTGAACATAACTGACTGCATTTAGCTCAACACACTTGGCTCTTACAGAAGGCTCTCACAGACAAACCTGCAGAGGGGCCAAACAGCTCCCAGAAGGAAAACCAAATGCAGGGAGAGGTGAATCACAGCTCTGGCCCCACAAGGCCAGTGTCACCATCCCCAGTACAGCATCAGGAATGCAGCAGCACATCCAGCATGAGCTCTCTCTCCTGCTGCTTACACCCAGGAGGACGGGATGTTTGGAGGAGGGAGTGATGGCTAAGCCTGGAGAAAAAAAAAGCACCCTGGGCTGCTGGCCTGGCATAAATAACTGTGCCAAGGAGGTGACAGCAAGTCTAAGCAGGGAATCTGTCCCAGAGGACCTGGCAAGTCCAGGGCAAATGGGCAGGAGTAGAAGACTACCTGGGGTACAAAGGTAGGAAAATCAAGCCTACATCTGCTATCTGCAGAAGAAAAAGGGCTCCAGCTGGGTCACTAATGCAGGTCCATGCAAGGGGACAGCTCTGGGTCATGCAACACTGAGCCCCTTCATTTCATGTGTTCATTGTGCTGGAAGGAAGGAGCAGCAGCGCTGAGGAAGAACAGCAGGTCTTACCCCACTGGCAGTGAAGGGAAAGGAGCAAGTCCCTGAGCACACAGGGGAGAGGAGACTGCTCTGCACCACAGCCACTGCTGTGAGGAACAGGCTCCTCTCTTCTGAGCTCTTCTTGAACTCCTTCATCACTCAAGCAGGAGTACAACCATTTGCCAGATGGAGCAGGCAGCTGTAAAGCAGGGAATGAGTGCTGTTCTACAGTGCAAAACCACTCTGGGATCAAGCAAGCAGCAAACTTCAGTTTCCAGACTTCACTTCTGTAAGGAAGTTTCCAGCTCATTAACTTTCCTTGCTTAACTTTATTGCTGGATGCTGCCAGAAGCAAGAAGTGTCAGCTTGAAGCAGAGACTTTGTGGCCTTTGAAAACGCTTGTTTGAGCCTCCACTCAAGAGTCTGGTCAGTATCCCACTGGCCACCTGTAGTAGAAAAGGCATCTTTCACATCCATCCATAAGGGGATTCCTTAAATACTGAAATTACTAAGAATTACTAAAATGAGATGGATTAAAGGCATTAACACTAATATCTGAGTTATGGAAAGCTTCTCACTATACTCCACAAATGTCTTGGTAATTAATTATTTGAAAATCAGTCCTCCTCTCCCAGCATTATAAATCAGCCTCCTTTTCCAGTTCTCCTCTGTCTTGTGCCCTCCTCATCTTCCCAGCATCCTCAGTCTGCACAGTCACAACCATCCACTGCTTGGCTGCCCAGTGAGCCTTCAGAAAGAAGGAGGAGCAAGAGACTGAATAGTCTCTGTGTGGCTGCCATGGATGGGCTGGGACAAAGAGGTGAGAGTCCTTCATTTCCCACTCATTAGGTTTCTCTGGCCATTGCTAGCCCAGCACAGCCACCCCCTGGTTTCTTGTGGAGAGCAGAAAAGCAGCAGAGGGCTCTGCACCCACCTGAATGCAGGGCTTCAGGGAGAGCACAGCTCTGGCTTGCCCCACTCCTGAAGTAAGGTTCAGGAAGAAGCCACCTCCAGCTCCTCCAAGACCAGCTTGACAAGCCTCCACCCTCCTTCTCCATTATGGTTTCAACTTGACAGTTTCTAATAAACCTAACTTTAAGAAGTGCCCCCTGGAGAGCCTCTGGAAGCTAATTAATGCTCTAATGAAGAGCATGACTGCCTTGTTTGCTCCATGGTTCCCAGGTCAATCAATCTGCTGTAGACTGGCTTACAAAAAAGCAGCGAGGAGCCCAGCACCCCTGGCTGTTCTGCTCAGTTATCATCCCCTGCCATCCCTCCTCCCATGTTCATTACTGTCAAACTCCCAGCAGCAAGAGGACAGATTTATGGAGGCGATTGCAGCCTCTCCCTGAGCGCCACATCCAGAATTAGTCATCAAGGAACAGGACAAGGGACAAGGCAAGGATGGAGGGGTGGGGAGCTGCATGAGTAAGGAAGGGGTGAGAAGGTGCTCTGAGGGTGGGGGTGTTATGTGTAAGCCCTGCTTTCTTGTTGTGCTGTTGCCAATACACTCTCCAGCACTCAGACCCCAGACTTTGCTGATTGTCCCCACATTTGTGCTGCAGGGGAATGGTAAGTGCAGTAACACACACAATGACAATGGCAATTTAATACACCAGCATGAATCTGCTCCAAGCCTCCCTGACAAAAGACAGAGCACTCTGCAGACACCCTAGCCTGTCCAGATTGCAGCACAGCCCGTGTCTGCTGCCCTTGTCTGAGTCCTGCAGACCACATGGACACATTCTGCTCCCAGACAGCACCTGCTGTCTCAGTGCTCCATTCCTGGAGGAGATGGGAACAGAGCCTGCCTGACAGCCCTTGGGTCTTCCCCTTGACCTGTCTGAGCCTATCTACCACCCTCCTCCCTCAGGCAGGACCCAGAGTTCAAGTGCTGTTTCCCCTCCATGCTGTGCAAGGAAGGGAGGAGTAGGAAAAGTGTGAGCACTGAGAGCTCAGCCTGAATCCAAACACTTCCAGGATTCAAAAGGAACCACCTGCTTCCCCTAAAACCCTAGAGAACTCTTAAGTGCCAGGGAGTCACCACACATGTCTTCTCCAAGGACAGGACACAGCTAATCCTGATGCATCTCTTTTAGATCAGCCCACTAAGCCTTGCATGCTGGATGCTCCTCTCCACCTGGAAATGGGCAAGGCAAAGGGCAAAGCAATGCCTCTAGATGGGAAAATGGTGGTGAACCCTCAAGGGAAAGGGATGATGGCCTTGGGGATGAAAGACCCAGGTTTTCAGAGGCAGACCTCAGTAGCAGGGGAGCCCCAAACACAAAAGAAATCTCCACTCCTGAACCTGGGGCTCACTTCTAGCTCAGGCTGCACTACTGTGCTTGGTCTCCTGACAGCTTTGGTTTCAGGGAAGCAGCTGGTGTGAACTGAGATGTATTTTTATTATTCTTCCCCTCCTGCTGCAACATGAGCTTACCAAGAAAGAAACAACAGGCATTTTGAGAGGCTGAAGTAAAAAAGAGAACACTCCATTGTAGGAAAATGAAATGGCCACAGGCTATCTAGCCAGTCATGTCTAACAGCCCCCCACACCAGCCTGGATTTCTGCCCCAGCCTGCAGAAGTTAAAACTCAGCAGTGGCCCTAAAGCAGTGCAGGAGTCTGTCCCTGCAAAGCATGTGAGCTCTCAACCCAAGGTGTGCAGCCTTGCACAACACCAAGGAGCAGGCCAGCAAAGGGAGCTCTGGATCCCAGTGCTACTGCTGGTGGACTTACATGATACCTGAATTCTCTATAACCTCTCATACATACAGCCAGCACCCTTTATAGGGAATTTCCTCACATTACCAGTCTTTAGAACAGCTTCATGCCCAAGGGATCAGGAATGTCACTCCCAAAGGCCAAATCTGGCTCAGATACCACACAGGAGACTTGTGCCATCTTGCCTGCAGACAAGAGTTGGGTTAATGCTGCCTTTCTTGCTCCCTCCTTCAGCCCCTACACCTTTCATTTCTCAAAATACTGCTCATTTCTTCTTGGAGTAGGAAGGACTGGATGCTTCAAACTGCTGGCATTCCCTCAGCATTACCTTTGCCAGAAGATTGCCATCTGTGAAATGATTCTGTAGCCACATTAACACATGCAATTCAAAAACAGAACTGCAACTACCACAGCACAGGTGACATGTAGAAACACTACCCCACTGCAAGAGTGTCAAGGAGAGGCAGCCTGAGAACTGAAATGGCAAACCAACACACCAGAAGCTCCAGCTTATTCCTTAGGCATGTGGGATTTCACAAAGCAAGGAGGCCATCACTATTAACTTCCTCTCCTCAACACACTTCAAAGGCTGATGTATACTGATTTCCATGTCTGCACATGGAACCTGTCAAATAAGAAGGTCACTCAAACAGGGAGCAGGGGTTTGACAGGGAACTAGAATCCCCACACTAACTTACAGTCTAGAAACACATGCTGGTTCCATTTGCCAAAAGATCTCCAGACAAGCCTTCTTTATGGTGTCCCTTAGTGGAGATAGGTCACCCCAAGCATATGGGCCAAGGCAGAAACCTGTGGCTAATGGCAAAGGAAAAGCTAGGACTGAGACACCAAATAACAAGCTGAAGTTATCTCAGATTAAGGTGAGTGAAGTGGAACAGAGTAGACCAACAGTGCTCTCAGCTGATTAATTATCCCAGGGTCCTGAATTACCCTTTCTGGAGAAGCCTTGGATATTTATCTGAAAACCAGCACCCACTTCATCAGCACAGGTTTCACTGGGAGGGTTCTGGGAATTCATTCAAAAGTGTCTGGGGAAGGTGTCCCCTATATCCTGGATCCTCTCTGGAGATCATCCAGCCAAAGACCCAGGAATGACACAGTACAACCCTCTGCCACCTGCAAAACCAGAGAGAACCACAGCAGACCCTGGTCTGACTGCCAACATTTCAATCATGGGAACATCAACCACCTGCTCCCAGAGGCTGCCTGGGATATGATAACAAAACACAGAGAGGGTGCAGCCATGGTGCTGGGAGAGCTCTGAGGAGTCCCTCTTGTCTTTCATCCCTGCTTGTGAGCCACAAAGCCTCAAACATTATGCAGGGCTCATTGAACTGACAGCTAAGATTTATTTTGCAGTTGTTTGCTGAGCAGCTGGGAGTCAGGGAGAGGTAAAAACCATGGAGACCCAGACAACTTGTTCTGTTAAGGCATCACTTGAGGGTTACTGCTCCAGTAAAGAACAGGCTGCCAGAGCATGGTTTAACTGAGCTGCCACCCTGAGCTGTGACACACAGGCTCTCTTCTGGAAGCTGTTATCAAGGATTTCTCTTTCCCTCTCTGTCTCACACACAGACATGCATGCACAGGGCTGTGAAGAAGCATGTTACACCAGGGACCACATCCATTCAACACTGTTTCCTAGGGAAGTAAGCTAAAATGATGAACATCACCAACTCGACCTTGCAAGCAGTAAAACATGTATTACAAGGCAGCATAATCAAGATAAATGGAGAAGATTAACCTGGAGATGAGGGCAAGGGAGAGAGAGGGAAGAAAAATGATGGAGAGCTCATGAGGTGGCTGGAGCTCACAGCATCCCCTGAGTTGTCTGAAGACAGGGTTGGGAAGGTGGAGGGAGTATGAAGAGAGGTATTGATTGGGAAAACACAAAGTCCAACCAGGAGAGACCCTAGGAAGGAGTCCTTCTGCACAGGAACACAAAAGGAGGACTAACATGCAGAAAGGACCTGAGGCAATAGTCTTGAAGTTGTTAAAAGCCTCACTCCAAACAACAACTCCATCCCTAAGGCCAAGACAGCAATACACCATTCAGCTCAGCAACAGCCCACAGCTACTGTGGGCATGTATTCTTGCACTTTTCATGCACAATAGGGACACCACCAAAATATCAGCAACAAGACCTACAGAAGGCCCCTCACTCTCTCCAGTGGCTGTACAGGGACAGCACCTTGTAGGTTTTCTGGCTGTCCCTGCCAGGCCAGATGCCTGCTGCTTATCTGTTGCACACTTTGTGTGGGCACCCATGGCCATGGAGACTTTCAGCCAAAAGGGCTCAGTTTCTGGTGAGGATGAAAATCAGGCTCTTTGATCACCATCTGTTTTTGAAGGTACCTCCAGCAGAATGAGAGATGTACCCAGTTATTAGACCAGAGCTGCAGCACCCCACCTACGGTGCACGTGCAGCTTTGGTCCCTTGATCATTTTCAGAGTCTGCCCTGGTAAATGGAGGTGGCAATCTGAAAACCACCTCTGTCTCACAGGAACTCTCCAGAGACTGGACTGAGCTCAGCCACCTCACTTCCCAGAAGGAAACCCCAGGAATAGCACACAAAAGGCAAAGAGAGGACCCTCTTCCCAGAGGTGGATAAAGGAGCTCCAACAACATCACAGTCGAAGAGCTGAGCCAGCTACAACAGAAACATCAGTCACTGACAGAAGAGCAGTCCTAACTCAGAGGAAACCTCTGCAGCACCAGCACATACCCCTAAAAGAAATTTTTATCTTCTCTTTGCCAGGGTTGGGATTAAATGCTCGAGAGATGGTATTCCTTGTTGGGACTCAGAATTAATTCCCATCTATATTACAGTGAGTTCTACAGCACTTTTAGCTAAATATGGAGATGTATCTCTCTCTCTACAAGGCCTTTTAAGACTAAACTGTCCAACTAAGAACAGACACCTAAATTGCTTTTACTTTTAACCCAATAATTAATCACATGTGGCCCACAATGCAGATTTTTCTATCCAATTAAAACCAGATCACCCAGACCCATGAAGAAGAAGGTGAGGGAGAAAGACAAAACCTCCTCCCTAAAACATCTATCTTGCTTTTTATATATCACTATATTCTAAAACCTTAAATTCTAAGTTTTCCACCATGTGATATTACACACTTCTATTTGAACTACACACCTGTGGTCCTGGTTCTATCATTCAATTTTGAAAGCCTTCTCCACAGCTGTAACATTGGTATCTGCATCACTTAATTAGTGGCTTGTCTTCATTCTTTTCTGTCTTCGCTCAGAGTCAGGATTAAAAAACATGAAGGGACGAATTTTCTCATGTTTGGGCTTGGTTGTTTATTACATCTTATCTAAAGTACAGAGAGTTCTGCAACACTTCTACCTACCAGCTAAAAGTAAGCAAAATGGAGGTGAATTTAGCTAGTTACAAGGTCTTTTAAACCTGAACAGTCCAATAGAGAAATAACACCTACATTATTTATACTTTTGACCCAATAACCAAACTCCTGTGACCTGCAGTGCAGCACTAACTATCCAACCAGAAACTACCACCTGAAACCATGAAGAAGGAGGAAGAAGAAAGAGGAAAAAGACAATGCCCAAGAACTTCCATCTTGTCCCATACCTATTCTAAAAATCCCAACTTTAAAACCCTTCACTGTGTGAAATCACACACTCCTATTTTAACTACACACCCACAATTTTAACTCCATCACTCAAATTTGGAAGCCTTCTCCAAGGCCTCAAGTCAAAAGCAGTGTTCTCCTGGAGGTCAGTGCCTGACAGCACAGAAAGCTCAAAAATCCCAGATTTCTGGGATCTGACACACAGCCTCAGGTCAAAAGCTGTGTTTCCTTGCAGGCCAGTGCCTGTCAGCACAGAAAGCCTGAAACTCTCAGTTGCCAGAGTTTCAGCATAGCCCTGAAGCCCCTCCACACTCACCTGGCCGCAGCACCCTGATCTCCAGCAGGTTGGAGGTCCTGTCTGCCAGCCGGGTCCAGCTGCTGTTGTAGTTCTTCCTCCAGAGCTCGGCCACGCACTGGTACTTGCCGGCCTCGGTGTCGCTGGCGCGGCTGATGCTCAGGCGCACGTTGTTGCTGGCCTCGGCCTTCTCGATGGCGGTGCGCGTGCGGAAGGCCGCGGCCCTGTCGCCCCACTGCACGCCGCCGTCCCGCGTGAACGTCACCAGGTCGTGGAACTCGGTGCTGCCCGCCGGCTGGAAGCGCCACGTCACCGACACAGGCACCCAGGACGGGTAGTGCGGCTTGATGATGCACTGCAGGTCGAAGGACTCGTTGTAGGTGACGCCCGGCGTGCGGGAGATGGCGGTGACGGCAACCCGGCCTCTGCGGGGAGAGGGGAGAGCGCTGTCAGACGCCTGCCCGAGGAGACCCTGCTGCCGGCGTGCAACAGCCACAGCCTGGTCACCCAGGGCTGCAACCAGCCTCTGGAGCTGTGCCAGCTTCTCATCTGCTACGGCCAAGTGAGGGGA
Organism: Muscicapa striata striata; assembly: GCA_030060385.1. Classification (NCBI taxonomy): domain Eukaryota; kingdom Metazoa; phylum Chordata; class Aves; order Passeriformes; family Muscicapidae; genus Muscicapa; species Muscicapa striata. The sequence goes on along the minus strand of JAREIS010000058.1, from coordinate 2,523,228 downwards.
AAAGCAGAGCAAAAAACCACACAGCTGGTGACTGCCTAAGCAGCAGTGACTGCCTGAGTGAGCACGGGCTGCAGCCAGAGCAGGACTGCCCTTGATTTCTGCCCTGAGACACTTGCCTTGCAGGCTGCCAAAACCCTGTATGGAAATGCAGCAGCACCTGGCACAGCAGCTACTCACCCTCCTGTGAGTCACACCTACCTCCCACCCTGTCCCCCAACCCAGGTCTGCCTCTGGCTGCTGCAGCTGGAGGAACAATGTGGAAAGCAAGAAGTAGCAGCTTTCAAAACATGCATGGTTAAAAACCCCAGGATGGAGGCAAACTGGAAGAGAAGCTGGTTGCTCCTGTTCCTCACACAGCACAGCTTTTGTTCTCTTCCAGATCACAGCTCCAGCACACCTTTATGCAGTTATTCTCCAATGTCTGCCACTCTGCAAGCTGGTCAATACGCTTTGACTGGTCTACCCCCAGCACTCTGTTTGTTTAGAGAAGTTGAAATCAGCAGTCTATTAGTAATTAAAAGGTAACATATTCCAGTGAGTCAATTGTAAGCCAGTAAGGCTTACATATTCAGAGCATTTCCATTGCTCATTTGCTCCAAGCTGGAGAGAGAAATATTTTCTTCTCTTCCAATCACTTCAGTGTGGCCAGCAGACTTAGCAGGGACCTTGTTTTCTTCAGCCAATGTCCCCAAGAAGCGCTCCTCTCCACAGGGTGTCCCACATGGGCTGACAGTTCTCCCTCTCCCTGCAGTGCTGACCACCCCAGCTCTCAGCAGAGCTGCCACTGCTTGAGGACATCCCAGGCAGTGCAAAAAAGGAACATCTTCTGGATCAGCATGGAGCTTCAGCTTGCTACTGGCTCAAAAAGATGAGCCAGGAGCTCTCTGCTGCTGCAGGCAGACCAGGCACAGCATGGAGCCCACCAAATCTGCACAGCCCCAGCAAGTGCCTCTGCAACCCCACGGCGTCACCGTGCCAGCGCTCCAGGATGTGGAATTACTAAGAAAACAGGTCAATCTTCAGGATTAAAGCCTCTCACAGCATGTTCAGTGATTACTCAGGAGGGCACTGTGAGACCCAGGCTGCCTCTCCTGCAGAGCTGTTGCATCTCAGCCCCATGTAAGCCCCCTCCTTCAGACCCTGCAGCAGCTCTCCTGCCCCAGTAAATGTGTTACCAGATCCAGCTCAGAGAAACCCTGAGCCAGAGAAGGTCCTTGAAAGTCAACTTAATTTCACCAAGACCAGCTGACTCCATCAAGTTTACTCTCCAGTTGGCCTGGGCAAGAAGTCATGCAGAAGCCAAGTGTGTTTCTCAGGTCTTCATCAACATGGTCATGGCACTTAAGTTAACAAACAAAAGCCCTTCTTCTCTTGGGACTTGGTACAAAAAGCATAAAAGTGGGCTGATTTTTTTGTAAAACTTCCCTGCAAAAATACAGCACTCCCTCAGCCCCTCCTTCTGTGGCCAGGCAGGGACTTAAGTCCGTGCCACGTAGAGCCTCAGAAGTTTGGGAACATCTGGTCTCTTCTGACAGCACATCTCTCTCTGCTGGCTGCTGCTTCTGAACCACCCTGTGGTTAGATTTATGGGTTTGAACATCATCAGCTGAAGAGTTTCTTACCCTGACAGGCTGGCAAATGATGAGACCTTCACTTAGAATGTGAGTGTCACTAAATTTACTGCATTTTTTAAAAAACATCGGTTTCTGAAGCCATAAACCTTTCTTGCCTTTTCTTAGCACCCTGAATTCAATTTCAAAAACATTAAGCTCAACAAAAAAATACCAGCTTCAGCAGCAAAACAATACTCAATAGTTTCTCTACTATATTTTTATGAGGTACTTCAGCTCTGCCACTTAAAGACACCCAGGAATTTCTTAGGACTAGACAAAACATCCTCAACAGCTGGTGATTGAGGAGCAGAGGAGGTGGGACAACCTTTCCACCACATCTTCTGGAACTGCTGTGCACTTCTGAGCATACTAAATTTTAACAGGAGTAGAAGTGACACATTTTAAAATCTCAGTGCCTAATCTCAAGACTTTTAAAAATGGCAGAGTAAAGGCAAGGGCTGACACTAGGGACTCGTAGCAGGACAAATGCTGCTGACCTCATGAGAAAAACACTGTTGAAACTAGATGAGAATCTTCCTTTAGTTCTTTACAAAAGAACACCCCTACTTGCTTTTGGAAGCTATACAGAGAAGATTTCTAACTCCAGACAAAACAGCCTCTGAAAGGAGGTCAAAAGTAAAGGAGAGTAAAGGAGGAAAAAAGCAAGATTTTCATCAGAATACAATATGAATTTGAAGTCTGGTCTCGCACATCTTGTCAAAGCTTAAGATTAATATTTCAGAGTACCAATAAAAGCCACACAATCCCCACTCTCCTGCCAAAATTCCTATCTCAACCTTTCAATAGAGCTCCCTGATTGTCTTAGCCTTGGCATTCTGAAAATCAGTGGCCTTCTGCAGATCACTTTTGGAGCCAGCCCACGAGGAGCAAAGTAACTCACAATCCATGCAAAATGCCAAACTCCTGACCTGCCCTCTCCTAAATTGATGTGGTTTCACTGTGCTTGAATAGAGGAGCAGAGTAGCAGCTGCAATGATCCCAGGTACTGGTTTAGTTTGGTCATGGACAACATTGTGGCTCTGGGCCAGCAGCTCAGTGCCTCCTTGCACAGCAGCGAGGACCATTCCTGACTCATGAGATGCCCATCATTTCTGCTTTTTGGGCCAACAGATGTCCAGCATTTTGCACTCCTGATATGGGTGTGGGCAGAGGTAATGTTTACCCAGGGCAGGCAAGGAGGCTTTGATATCCATGGGCTGTCAATGGACTGCACTGGCCAAAACCCAGCTCCAGCACTGGCAGAACACACCATGGGACTGGCAGCCTCTCTCCTCTGAAGGACACTGGAAGCCCTATCCCTCTCTCTCCTGCCACAGCCACCCCTCAGACAAAACAGCACATGCAGGTGTTTTGCACCAACCTACGAGGAGCCGTGGGCAGGCTGCCGGGTGCCTCCATTCTGCTGGCAAGCAAAGGCAGGAGCGCTGAGAACAGCCTCAGTGACTTGCAGGTGACCTCCTGAGGGACGGCCAGGCACATGGGGGCCCCCCAGGCCTCAAGTACTCACCCAGAGCAGTGATGGACACCAGGGTGCTGGTGTGCCGCTCCCCAACCATCTGCCACTCCCCATCCTGCGTCCGCGTCCACTCGGCCACGCGGCACTCATAGTGGCCCTCGTCGGCCTTGACGCTGTTGAAGATCTCCAGGGTGAAGGAGCCGGGCCGCACCTGCTCCACCTGGATGCCCCCGTAGCTGCTGCGCTCGGCGTAGGCGGGCCCGGGGTGCAGCGTGCCCTCCCGGTCCATCCGCACGATTTCGCTGCGCCGGTTCAGCCTGTCCAGCAGCTGCCAGCTGACCGACAGGCGGCTCTGCGGCCCGGAGCCCGAGCGCACCGTGCAGCCAAAGCGCAGGCTCTCTCCCTCCAACACACTGCTGGCGTTGTTGACTATCTCCAAGGAGATGCTGGTCTCTAAGGAGAGAAACGCAGACACACAGGGGAGATGATACACACTCGCCACTGCTTGGGCTGCAAGAGGGACGCTGCTGGCCAGAGACGCTTCCCACCAGGTGCAGGGAACTGCCCACGCATTTGGGTCCAGGCACGTCTTAACCTCATGCGTGACCACATCCAAAAACAGCTGGTGGGCAGCGAGCTGCTCCTGGTGACTTGCACGCTCAAGGCAGGCGTAGGCCAAAGCTGGGAGAAATCTCTGCCTGCGGCTCAGGAGACATTGCCGTGTCTTCTGGTCACAGGTCCAGGATGGGATCTCAGCAAAACTTGAGGGAATTTCTGTTGCTACAACATGCACTGCGTGCAACTGGCTCTGCCAAAAAAAGAAAAGCTTCCAGCGCCCTGTGGCTTTTTCAGTTCACGTCATCCTGGTCACCATCTTGCCACATCCATTCCTACCAACACCTTTTGGGAGAAACTCTCCCATACTCCCACTGCTAGTGACACTACAGGTAGCTATCACTGTTTGGTAACATTCAAAAAAAAATCTGGTATCTTGAGCTTCCCAGAAGTGTAAGGCTTTGTGGCTGGTTTTTCAGAGTGCTTGTTACTCCTGCTGCCTTCCATGAGAGTTATGGACACTTAGCACCCTTAAAAAAAATCATCACGTTTGTTCCCACAGCTGGTTATTTATAACAGGCAAGAATCAAATCTGTCTGAAAGGTGGCTGGGTCTAGAAACAATACAATTTAGACATTTGTCCAATGCAAGCTTTCTAGCTAGAGTAATTTGCAAAGCCAAACAAATGAGACCAAATATCAGTAGGAGAGAAAAGAAATAGAATTTCTTTTGGAGAAATGAGGAGGGGAAAAAAAAGCTAGAGGAAAGGGCTGCATTTCCCTACAAATCTAGGAGATAGGAGGCCAATACAGCACAAAATCCTCTCGCAGCTACCCTCCACTTGGTGCAAGCCCACTGCCATGGTAGCCTGGGCAATCCATGCATGGTTCACCATGCCATGGCTATCAGAGTTTCAGAGAGCAAATCAAGGAATGAGTCAGTGGAATCTCTCCTCTCAACCTCTTATTTTGGTATTTACCATGTTTATCTGACAAATATAAAAGACATTCAAGGCAAGCCTCCAGTTGTTTTCAGCAGAGCTGGCTGACACACAGTGACCAGGATGGAGCTCCATGCTGAAGAGCACTGGGGCTCAAGGAGCACACCTGGTTTCTTCCAGTACAGCTGTCTTGCAAGACAGCTGAATCACCATCACATAACAGCCTGCAGGAACCTAGCAGCTCCCAGGATAAACCAAGGCCAAGCTGGTGTCCCCACTGTGCCTGCTGAGTACTTCACAGAGCACCCGGGCCCCTGCAGAGCAAGGCCAGGAGAGAGATGTAAGGAGCAAGTCAGAGGCTGTCACACATACCTTCAGCTCAAGAACAGAACTGCCAGCTTGGTGTCATTACCATGGACCTGACACATATCCCTCCTTTTCACCCCCTTCCCAACAACAAAAACACATCTTGCCACAAACAGCATGTGAACTCTTACCCTCCCTCTCCCGCACCGCTGCGGTCTGGGCACATCACATCTTTCCCAGCTACCTGCCCAGCACAGCAATGCCCCCCAGGAGGTGATGGGCACACCTCTACTTACTGAGTGGCATGACAGTGATGGGGATGTTCTTTGGCCGCTTGCTCTCCTTGTCGATGAAGTCTCCCGTCACGGTCTTCTCGCGCTCGGTCACCCGGCAGTTGTACTTGCCGCTGTCCTCCAGGCGCAGCCGGTAGATCTTCAGCACGAAAACGTTGTCGCTTTCCTTGGCCACCTTGAGCTGGCCCAGGGCCTCTCGCTGGGCAAACTCGTTGTTGAGCACGGGCACGGCGTTGGGGCCCAGGCTGGCGATGAGGGAGCTGTTGAAGGCCCAGGAGATGGAGAAGTAGCGGTCAGGGACGTTCTGTGCCTCCAGGATGCAGCGGAACTCCGCCGGCTCGCCCACGATGTACATCCGCTTCTCTGTCTCCAGCCGGACGCTGAACTCCTTGTCTGGGGAGAGACTCGTGTCAGGATGGCAAAGCCCACCAGGACAGCCAGCACACCTATTGTGAGCTGCTCACAACATCCCTCAGACAAGCACATCAGAGGTAAAAAGGTCAGGGACTTGCTTTTGTTGTGGGAGACCAGATGGGCTGTGCTGCCAGAGAGGCACCTTCGTGCCCAGCAAGCAAAGGCTTCCTCAGTCACACCCCTTTCCTCCAGGGAGCAGCTCTGGTGTGACACCAGCATCCAGTACCGCTGTGGAATATGACCTGGAACCTAGTCCTACTCACATCCTGCTCAGCTAGAGCCAAGAGGTAGAATCCTCTGATATCCTTGTGGATATTAGAGAGGAACAAAGAGCTCAGCTGGGTCTTTAGATCCTTAGCAGGAACCTGTGCTGAGGGCTAGGAGAAGAATTTTGACTTGGAAATGGAGCTTGTGCAATACAAAAGAGCTTGCTGCAATTTTTAGTTTTATTCCCTGCTGTATCACTCCTACCTCCCAACTTACCAAAATCCTCACTGCCTGTGCTAGGCTTAGGATGTATGTTTTAGCTTCTGTGCCAGCCCTAGATTCCTCACCATGTCAGGGGATGGGGCCTGACACCCAAGCCCCCTTGCTGTCCTTGGCTGACACCTCCTTTGGCTGCAGGCAGTGCCTGGGCCCTCCTTCACCCTGTTTCATCCTGCCAGCAGCCCCCCAGGTGGGCAAATCCCAGCCACCTAAGAAGGCACAGCCCCATTTCCCATCTCCTCCCACTGCCCAGCCAAGGGAGAAGAGGCAGAGGAGACACTGACCAGTGGCTTGCACGTTGACGATGGCACCCTGCGAGCGCTTGCGGGTCATGGCATACCAAGAGCCGTCCGGGTCCTGGATCCACTCGGCTGCCTCGCAGTAGAACTCGCCCTGGTCTGAGGGGTGCAGGTTGAAGATGGTCAGTTTGGAGGTGGTCTCCCCAACCTTGTCCAGGCGCACGTCCCCCGTGGCGTGCCGCTGGGCGTAGGCGCTGCCGGCCGCAGCACGAAGTCGCGGCTGAGCGCGATGATCTCGACGGGCGCCTCGCTGCCCCGCTGCCGCAGCCACGCGATGGACACGTGGCTGTGCTGGGCTGTGCTCTTGGACACCTCGCACTTGAGCTCCAGCGAGTCGTGCTCCACCTTGTTGAGCGTCTGCGGGACGGCTGTGACCCGCAGCGAGTCCGGGATCACTGTGGCACAGAGGACACAGACAGCACGGTTAGCAACGCCAGCTGCTGAGCGTAAAGGCCAAACACCTCAAAAGAGAGCTGGGGGAGAAGTTTCTTTTACAGTTGCAATTAAACATTGAGTATTAGCAAGGCTGTGTTAACTCACATTTAGCCCCTAAGAAGAAGAGAATCATCCCCAAAGCCCTTGGCTGGGAAAGACCACGACCTGCAGCACAAACTAAGTGTGGTGCTTAAATTCCTGTTCAGTGTGCCCCAGCAACTGAACAAAGTTTTCCACCAAGCTGCAGAGCAACACAGTTAAATGCATTAATTCCTCATCAAGGCATTTTGTCATGAGGAGCCTCTCCCCATCATGTCCCCCACAGCATGTTCCAAGATCCCCCTCTTGCCCACATCCTCCAGCTCTGTCATGGTCTTTACCCCTCCTCAATCACTGATGGGGCCAAGCAAAACGTATTCAGTTCCTTTAATCTTCCCTCATAAAGTCAGGAGATCCAACTCCCTTCTTTGTTTATATAATTTCATCTTTTAATGACCCCCTCAGGCCAAAGGAAGGGGTTTCTGCATTCAGAGGGAACTGGCTCCTCTAAGGGCAGCAATGCAATTCCATCCTGACCAGTGTTCACTCCCAGGACACAGCCACGTCGAGGCACTTGGTAGCAAAACTGCTGGCTGCACTTCCAGTTGATAAACCAGAGGAAAGGAAGTATAGCTGCTAAAATCAGGATAAAAGCCAAAAACTGCAGCCCCCCAACCTTGCCTGGATTTAGCAAGAGGTTCTACCACCAGAAGATAAGACTTTTTTAATAAAGAAGCCTTTCTAGATTGCTGTCTCATGAAACACCATGTGGAAAAAAGAATGTAAACCTTCTCCCCAGCTCTGCAGACAAGGCAGTGTTAGCAAGCCTGTTAATGCCCACGGTTTTGCCACATACCAGTGGAATATAATTAACATATCTCAGTTTGGTTTCATTGATAGCACTGGATGGTTTGACAAAATTAGCTGAGCTGCCAGAAGCTGCATCTGTTTCATTCAGGCACTGCTACAGAGAGCAATGAGCTGCAGTGAAGACAACCATTGGGATTATTTATGGCAGAAAAGTCAAAATTGGAAGAGGGGAAAGAAAAAAAGGAACAAGTTGGGAGTAAATGAGAGAGAAATCTTCCCACATCCAGTCTGGATGGGAGCATTTTCTTTTACTACACGTTCATCACCCAGGTTACTGCCTGACAGGCAAAGTACCTTGTAAGGCTGCTTACACTGCAGGCCATTGTCTCTGTGACCACCACATCTTCTACTCCCTCCCTTCCTCTCATCTCTCTCACTGGAACCTCCATCCCCTGCTTGCTGGCAGTCATTTCTGGCCAGGATCCTTCTTACTTCACCCTTCCCCTTCCCCCTGACTCCCATACAGTGGTGATAGCAACAACTAACCTTGCCAGCTCATGCTGCCTGCACAAGCAGCTTTAAACTGCTCATTTCAAACCTTACTGAGTAATTTTCACAGATGCATGGCTCCTTTCTCTTTACCCTCAGGCCACGGGCTCTTACAACTTCCCTTATGTTATTTAAATAAATTAAGCTCATCATCATCTCGCTGGAGTGACTTTCCAGCAGAGATGCTTTGAATGCAGAGCCTCTGTGCCACAGCTTATGGGGTGAAAGCAGGTACCTGTGAAGGAAATGTGCCTGCCCTCTCTCCCCCAGTCCGAGAGCCCTGCCTACCCCACCAGCTCCCTGTGTGCCCCCAGCCCTGCTCAGCAGCACAGCTGCTTTCTGGGTAAGCACAGAGAGCTGCTGACCCCAGGAGCCTGTCTGGCTTTGCAGGACAAGCCAGGTCATGCTCCAAGAGGGGACAAGCACTTGGCTTGCCAGACGTGGAGCTGCCCACTTCCCTGGGAGTAATGCTGGGAAGCCTGTCTGAAGGCTGGGTCTCAGGCAAGCACTTGCCACACCATTCCCTGAGCCTAGCACAGACATCATTTTGCCAGCTGGAACCATGACTTTGTATTTCCAGGTCATAACCCAGCTGGAGGGTTAGCATCCCTTATCCCACATAGGCAGGTTTTTGCAAAGTGCCCTCCTGGAAAAAAAATCAGGAGGTGTCGGCATGTGGTTAACACTGTAATTTAACTGTGGTAACACCTGACACACTGTGCTGCATTCCTCCTGCTACTTTACTTAAAAAAGCCAACCAAGATCCTCCTGGATAGAGGAGCTGGTATAACCTTTTGGGTTGCACACAGCCTTCAGGCTGTTGTCTTACATCACACATTCAGTCAGTGCCACCTTCCTAACCAGGAGGACTTGAGACCTGTTTGATAAATGAAAGCCCAGTTCTTCAAGGATCAGATGAACAGGGAGGAACAAGCCAGAGCCCTGAGGTGGCTGGGACAACAGGGATCACTCGTGCTTGGCCAGCGATGCACAGACAGCTGTTTTATTTACACTGCAAGATGTGCCTCAGGTACTGTGTTCAGTGAGGGGGCAAGTTGGTAGGAGAAGTGAAAATGCTATTCCCAAGGCACAGACCCCACTGGGCTGCACCAATGAGGGGTGACTGAGAGGGAACCTGATCAAGTGTCTGAAGGGCAGGCATCAAGAGGGTGGTGCCAGGTGGTGCTAAGCAGTAGGAGGAGAGAAACATGAGGAAAATCTTATTTTCTCTGAGGATGACTGGAACACTGAAACAGGCTGCCCAGAGAGGCTGTGGAGGCTCCTTCTCTGGAGATACTCAAAAGCCTTCTGGACACAATCCTGAGTATCCCCAAACAGGGAGACTGGACTACATAACCTTCAGTGGTCCCTTCCAATCTCACCCATTCTCTGACTGTATAACAAGAGAGCTACAGGCATGGATTAGCCCAACAGGCTGCAGCAGATTAGGGCTGGAAGTCAGAGAGAAAAAAGGAAGCAGGGAACCAGCAAAGGTGCTCATCAGGGCAGGAGAGAGCATGCAGGACATGCATTATTGGAAGAGAAGTTCCTCCCAAGCCAGTCACCCTGCTCAGCCTTCACAGACATCAGTCTGCATATCAGGGCACGAGTGAGTCTTTGCACAGTGCTCACCTGGGAGCTGGCTTTGCTGCCAGCTGCCCACACTCATCCTGCAGCCACCTGCCACAGAAAGCACCAGGCCTTCTGGGGACACTCTGCAAGCTGAGCTCCACTTGAAAGCAAGGACAAGCTTAGATGAGAGTCACCTCCATGTATGAAAGGGAGCAGAGCCACACCTGAATCAGAGCCAAGTGGGATGCTGCAGGAAACATCATTTTGCTCTTTGTTTCTCACTCAGCTCCTGCCTGCTCCTCCTCTCTTCTCTTCTCTTCTCAATGTGCCATCCAGGCAGCCTTCTCTGCACTTCCCCCAGCATCCAGCCTTGTTTCCTCTTTGTCCCCAAACACAAGTCCATCCCTGCAGTTGTCATGACCCTCTGCAAGCGTCAGTAGAACTGCCTTTTCTCCAGCATCAAGGTTAGGTTTGGCAGCAAGCAGTTGCAGAAGTGACTGAAAAGCAATTCCTGGGAGCAAACCTATTGTGCCAGTCACAGCTGACAGCTTTGAGCTAGTACTTACACTTAAGAGCAAGGAATACAGCATTTCCTATGAGCCCCCAAGCCACAGGTCACTGCACCAGGCACTGGATGGGCTGCTGAGCACAAGGTGCTCACAACCACCACCAAGTTTTGAAAGCTCCTGAAATATTAAATATAAATATTTCCACTAGAGGGTGTCAGGGACCCAGCCAGGGAGAGTCACAGGGCCCAGCTGCCAGGACCAGGAGGAACTCAGAGTTGCTCCCCAATGGCCAGGGCAGCCCTCCTCAGGAAGCCTGCACACCCAGCTCCAACAAACCCTCCTCAAATGCACACACCTCAATAACACAATTAACGAGAACTTACTGAGCTAATTATGTCTAATTTCAGGACAAGGAACTGGCTTACAGTCTCCTGGAAAACAGGAAGGGAGCAGAGACTGGAGTTCCCAGGTGTGCACACCTCAACACACTTTTCTCCAAGCCCCAGGACAGGCTCCAGGTTTCCAGCAGCTCCCAGCACCATGCTGAACTCTGCCCACACACACAAGGATGATCCAGGTGTCTCAGTTTTCCCCAGGCTGGCTCTGGTTCATCCTTGGGTCTCTAAAACCCCAAACACCTCCAAGGGGTAGGCTATGAAAGCTTTTATGAGCCAACACAAAGAGATCTACCAACGTTTTCTCTACTCCCAGGCAAGGCAGCAAACCTGCCTGAGACTCCCTTTCCTTGCTAAGTGAGGAGCATCAAGCTGGGAGCCAGAGGCTCTCTAGCTCAAGCTGGTGAAACAACACTGTGAAAATCACTTAGCACCACAGCAGCATTGCACTTCAGGCTCTTCAGGAGTGAAACAATTTAAGATAGGCTACCCAATACAGCTGGACCATCTCAGGGCCACTGCAGAACAAGCAAAACCCAGCAACCTCTTGTGCCCTAGGATTTCCTTATAGCTTTTACCCACTGATACACTTTAGAGACAGTCTGTGGTGTTTCCTACCCTGTGTTCCCAGCTGCCTGCTTCATGCCACGTGGACAGAGCTAAGCTTACCAAGTATCAGGTGTGAACACATACCTGTATTCCCTACTCCTAAGAAGCTGTTTCTGGCTAAGACATACACTCTGGACTTTGCAGGGAATTAGTGCAAAAGTTGTGCTTCCATCTGCCCCACAACATCTTGCTGCCCCACAAGGATCACAGCTCAGCACCAATAAACCTTCCAAAGCCCTCCAGCTGTGTGTGCAAGACAGAAACAAGATGCTCAAGGAGCAGCTGGAAGGGACCTGTTGTCTCCCAGACACTGGAAGCCCTCAGGGATCCACTTTCCTTCCATCCCTGCCCCACAGCATCTGGATTCCTATTCTGTACAGGATCCAAGTACGTGTGCAGGCATGCAGGAGGGGGTGGTGACAAGGCAGGAGCAGTATCTAGATTAGCAGTGTAATCCTCTGGAGCCCTCGTGCCTGGCAATTAGCTGCACATGCTGATCCATACCTGCTGCAGCACACCAGGCACTCCTCCTGGTCGGCCACGACCACCTTCATTCAGCAGGGAGGAAACACACTGCAAAAAAATGTGCTGCAAAACTGAATGAGACCCTCAATGTCACCTCTGCAAGTGGGAAAAAAATCTGACCTGACCACGCCACTCTTTAGCTTGCCTTATTTTTAAGTACCAGCTAGAAAATCTCAGGTGGCTGCAGGCAGAGGAAAGCTTTATTTCTATTCTGTTTCTGTCTTTTTATTTCACTGCCCAAGGTACTACCTGAGGACCAGAATTTGAGAAGGAAAACCTACCACCCCAAGAGGTATTTTCACTGTCACTGAGGGTGCAGGGACTCTGTGCTGATCTTCCCCTTTACCACTGGGAAAAACAAGCATTAATAGTCTGGTTGTTTGGGGATTACTCTCCTTCAGCAAAGCTCCATCTGCACTGAAAAATAAAGGCAGATTAAATACCAGTAATTGTTTAACTAGACTAAAAAAGAAGTCATGCACTTCTCTGAAATAGTGAATTCCCTTCAAGGTCCTGTAAGGTTCTTTAGGCCACACTACTGCTGCGGCCGAAAGAAAAGCAGTCAAAATATACTTTTCATCTTCATTGAAATATTTAAATCTTATTTTAAAGGAGAAGTTTAACAGCAAAGTCACTTTCAGCTGCAACACTATCCAGAAATGGATAGTGAAGCACTGAACTCATTCTCACTTGTATCACTGTAGCATCTATGGTAAGGGCAGGAAAAAAACAGAATAAAATAACACATCCCCAGGTTGCATGCTTGAAGCTTTTTTAAAAGGGCAGTTTGCTACTGACTGAGATGCTGGCAGGAGACAGAAGGGGAGCTGAAGAGTTAAGTGAGACAGCATGGTAGTTGTTTCACAGCAGCAGTAATAAATCCTCCCATTACAATGGTATCCTTATTGGTACATTAACAACTGCCTGCAATGATTATGCCAATAGAAATGCATCTCCCAATGCAACTGGGTGAGTTCAAGCAGCAAGTGAGAGAAGGTAGAATAAAAAAAAAAACAACAAACAAACCAGAAGTAACTAATGTAGGCGAAAAGGGAAAACACCTGCCCTCTCCTTTTCCTTTGGGCTTTACTCTGGGGCTCCAGCCCCACCAGCACAGTGCTGTTCAGATCACTCCTTTGAGTGGATGCTCCTCCAAAAATGCTAGTCCCCTTCCCCTGACTGCTTTGGGTGCAGTGTGGCTGCTGCTGGGAGCACACCCACAGCCCTTGCCCTCAACTAAAGCTGCTTTTGGGAGCAGCAGAAGCCAGGCTCCTTCTAACAGGCTCCTTCTCTATCCACCCATGTCCCAAAGCATCCCAAGGAGCATCTGGTTATGAGGACAGCTAATTTACGTGGAAAAGTTCAAGTGACCTCATTAGGACTGAAAAAAATAAAAGAAACCAGAAAGGGGTGGTAAAAGGACAAGGCAGCACCCAGCAGTGAGATTCATCATTTGTTCATTAAGCAAAAATTATCAGGAGTGTCAGCAGAGCGAATTCTGATGACAGCAGCCCAAAGGGCAGAGACACTGGGGATGGAGGTGGCCAAGAAGTGCCATGAGCTGGGTGTGGGGCAGGGGGCACAAGATTCAGCCCTGCTTCCATCTCCCAGCCAGCTCAGGGAGGAAAACCTTTATTTCCTCACACATGCATACCTTTTTTTTTTGCTCTGAGAGGTAGACACGCTCTGCAGGGGCTGTGCAGATCAGTCTGCAAGTAAAAAATAGGCTTGAGGAGGTGGAAGAGATGACATCCAAAAGGACACGGATGTTTGCTTCTCTGCAACAAGGAAACTTGTGCTTGGTAAAAGGTTGGATTGTCCCTTCTTGACTACCCAGCACTTGACAGGAGGTGGCTCCTGGACAGGCTCTGTGGTCACAGAACACCCAGACATGACCCAGGCACCCCATGGCACTGCCCTGCTCTCAAAGGTAATGGTCACACCCTGGCTGTGCTCTGGGTGATGCTGGCCCTGGGACTTGTCCCTGCCCCAGCTGCTGTGCTCAGTGACACCTGGCCAGGCTGCCAGCCCAGCCCAGCCCCACCCAGCAACCCACAGACCCCTTCAAAACAGAGCCTGGGGGAGACACCCAGCGAGGGCAGACCACCATGTGCCACACTAGCCTCTCACCTGCAGAGGCAATAACCTCCAGCAGCAAGCCAAGCTGAGACACACCACAAATCCTGCCTCTGCCTCCCTCCCTCTTCCACAATCTCACCTCTGTGAGGGTTTAGCTCTCCTGCTGATCCCGAGCTCCAGCAGCCACCGCAGCTTAAGGCAAGCCTAAGCCACGGCCAACACGAGGGCAGAGCACAGCAGCACGCAACTCTTCCACCGAGGGTTAAGCTGATGTGTTTTACTTAACAGCACTTGTGAGCTAAGAGCAGGGATGTGGGAATTTGTGTGGCTTAAAGCAGCACAGGGCAACCTGCTAAGCCACAGCCTCCTGGAGCCCGCAGGACAGGCAAGGAAAGCAGGAAAGAAGCAAACACGGAGCTGACACAGCCTGGGCTTCTCTGAAGCTGGGCAGGCAACACTGTCTGAATGTCTTACACCTCTGAAGCTGAAGTTAAGAAATGACAGAAATAGGAAGATTAGAAAATCCTCTTTTCTCCAATTTTTGAGAAGCCGGATTTCATTCCATCTAGCACACTTTGGGAGGCAGGCAATACAAACAGCTGAACAGGGAGAGCTGTGCAGTATCATTTCAAAACACGTCCCAGGCCACACTCCCCCTGGACTATAACAACATTTGTGGTGCTTTATAGTCAGGTAAGTCACCCTTCTCAAAAATCAATTTTCAAGGAGGATTCATTCTCCTCTACTTTGGCTATACAAGCAACACCAGGAGATAAGAGTGCAAGAGCTGCTTTCAGAGATTAGTGCCTCTGCTTCAAGAGCTCGGCAGAGATCACACAGGAGGTCAAGGTGTGCACGTGAGAGCTGTTTTTCCTTCACTTATTCAATAATGAAGGTTTTGAGAACTGCAAGTACCTTTCTCCCACCTGCCTTAGGGCACCTAACCTGTCCCTAGAGGAACAAAGCCCACGATCACAACTTCCAATACCCCCTTCTGTCCTACTCCCTTAGGCTTAGCAGTGATTTATTTTTGCCTCCAGGGCAAGACAACACAGACCAAGGCACATCTGGGAGATGGTTTTTGCAAGAATCTGAGTCTATCCCTCCAAAACCCACTTTTCTGCAGAACACACAAGAATTTCAACCCTCACAAGCAAAGTACCAAAGAAAGCACAGAATTAGACTTTACTCTCTGCTATTATAGCTAAAATTCCTGTTCAGCCCAGGTCTGGCTCTTAAGGTCCTATAGAACACTGGCATCCTGATGCACAGACAGGGAAGGAGAGGATCACATCCTTCACATACAGATTACTGAGAGACATAGGATAGTTGATAGGTAGATGAGAAGAAGTTTTGAAATCTAAGGCAAAAACCAAATCCATACAAACTAAACCAGTGGAAATCTTTTCTTCATCTACCTATGTTTAAAGCATGGAAATTATTTGTAACATATTATAGAAACATACATCTTCACCAGACAATAACCATCTAGTGAGCCACAAAGTCAGCATGAGCTGGAGGGATTTCTGGAAGCTGGAAGGAAGGGTGGTGGCTCTTTTGCATATTTCCAAGCTACTTTCTTCCAACAAGGTTTTGGCAGGTCAGAACTGTTACTCTGACGCTGGCAACTCTCATGATGAATGAAAGGCACAGTCTGCCTCTTGCAGGATGGAGTCCAAGTTCCCCAGCCACAAGGGCCACCTGCTCTTCTCCTTTACTAGGAAATGAGGAAAGCATGATTAAGATGAATAAAGCAAATTTAGCCAAACAGTTGACAATCTTCTGCCATCTGGTTAAGGTAACATAGAGAAAACAAGGTAACATCCTGTAAATCTTTTTTTTTTTTTTTTTTAGAGTTTATTTTCTACTGTAGTTCTGCAGTTTGGCCTCTTACTCACATGGCTATGGTCATCTTTCCTCTCCAAGCTTTGTCTAGTTCAGCTGGTGGCAATCTGAGGGACAGAAGATAAGTAAAAGGGAGCTGAAATGGCTCTGCTTGAAACTTTTGGGCTTTCCAGACAGATTGCCTGGCATCTGTGTATTAGTATATTTTAATAAATGAGTTAATTTCTATATGCATTGATCTCAGCAGCACAGACACCCTACTGATGGTTACAGTCATAAGGGAAAGCTCAGTCTTCCAAAATACATCTCCTAGGGCTGCTCCAAGTTTTCCAGGACACCCCAAATCCTTTGCAGGAGACTGTGGGCATTTAAAAATAACTGTTCAGGAAAGAAATCTCTCATTAAAATAAGGAGAAGATGCTTTTGGCACACCTATCATTAACCCAAAGGCACAGAATACATCAAAGTAGTGCATTAAGAAACCCACTCAAAACAGTAAAGAAAATAAGTGACAAAATAAACTAGTAAATAGGAAGTTTCCATGCTGTCTCCAGTGCAGGATCAATAGCACTGACTCCAGCAGAATTCAGCATTTTATTTATAGGGTCTCCAGCCCTTCTACTGGTAAAGCTTCTGAATGAGTGCCAAGCAGAGTTGACACACTCCTGTCCCCAGATCCACAGACAGCTCCAGTTCTCCCACCCTGTGCTTATTTCACCATTGCACCTGAGTGCAAAAGGCTGTGCAGGCTGCCAGCTTCCCAGCTGCTGCTCCCTATCCTGCAGGTAAATGGCAAAATGGCCAGCACAAAGCATGCCACTCAGGCTGCTCCCCAGGAATGCCCTGGGCAGAGGCAGGCTCTGGAGTTTAACTGGCTGAGACACCCAGGGAGAGATGCCTGGGAACAGCAGCAGACACTCTGCTGGCTGCTGTCAGCTCAGCAGATGGAGGAGAGCACAGCATAATGCAAACATCACCAACTCACATCAGCCTGAAATGACTCTGGAGCAGAAGGAGGGTGAGGGAAGTTCTAAGCAGTTACAGATCTCTGAATGTCCTGGGCTGCCATGAAAAGAAAAATGAGGGAGCAGACAGAAGGTAATCCTTTTCAGACTGCTGAAAGACAAGAGTCTTCAGGAGGGGTTTCTCAGCACTGCAATATTCTTTGACAATATATTTTTTCACCTTCACCTTCTGTACCAGCCCCTGGCTGGTAAATGTTCATAGGTTGACCTCTTCCTACAGGTATTTAGCACCACCTGACAGTGTAGTTTTTGCACCTCTCACCTAACTTTAGCAAGTGGCCACTGCTCTGAGAATGGCTGAAGTTCCCAAAGGGAGAGGGAAGACAGCAGCTCAAGACTAACTTTCACAGATTTCATTAAAAAGCTGGAGAAGCAGAAGAGATACCCACCACATACTAACATTTCACTGTGGAGAACAATGAAATGTTTGGTCAACCCTCAGACACCAAAGAAGTCACCTGGAAAACAACCATGAGGGTATGGCAATCAGGAAAAAGCAGTGACTGCACTTTTTTTGATACTTAGCAATTCAACCATGAAGCAAAACCCACAGGAAACCAAACTTTAGTAGTTCTTCTGCCCACATGTATTCTCCTTTCTTTTATAAAAATCTTCATCAAAGTTAGCACTGGTATCAGCATTCTATCCTAAAACAAGGGATCCACTCAAACAAAAAAAGCCACTGAAGGCAGACTCAAGAGCCTTGTTTTGTGGCAAAGCTAGGACACGTCCTCACTTCTTGCTTGTCACTGTTTTGTTCCCTGTAACAAAGCAGCACAGTTTTAAAGGCTATCATATTTCAGATCACAGCTAAATTCCAATAAACACAGCCTTCAAAAAGGAAGAAAAGAGCTTTAGATTGTTCCTTTTCTTCTGTTACATTAACATGGTATGAAGGTGTTTTTTCTTTTTCTACAGAATTATTCTGGTGGAGGTTTTTTTTTTTTTTTTTGTGTTCTGTTCTAAAACCCTTGCTTGAGCACATTAGGTATTCAAGTCTCCTGTGCCCTGGCAAAGTCAAGGGTGACTGAAGAACCAGTGGAACCATGACAGCACAGATGGGAGAGTGGGGGAATCAATACATAAGGGACTGGAGCTTCAGCTGGACTCTTACATTAACAAGCACACTTGGGAAAGAAATTCCTTGGGAAAGACTCTACCTGTGGTCTGATAGCAGAGATGGCCACACCTGAGGCTCCAAACAGCTCTTTTAGCCTGGTTCTTTGAAATGCCACCTCTCTATAGCAAAACAGACTATACAGCAACATTGTACACTGCTGCCCCAAAATAAGCAGGGAAGTGATTTTAAAAAAGCCTAACAAACCAAACATCCTTGTTTAAGAAAAATGCTTATTCTTCTAGCCATCACTGGGAAAAAAAAAAAAAAACAAACCAAAAAAAACAGAAACTACAACATAAAAGAGACAGAAAGCTATTTTCCCATAAAATTCATTGCAAGTTTATTTGAGTACTCAATCATCCTCAGACATTCTGGATCTATTAAGGTCTGGTTTATGCCAGAGAAATCCACACAAAGTGATTTCAGTTAAACTAATGCAGCCTCTTATCCTTGATGTTAAAAAAGATATTTGTAGCAGACTTTAATCCATGCAGTTCACCTAGATAATTTCAGGAATTTAAGAGTATACACAAAGGGGTGGGGGTGTAATAAGACTGTGGAGAAGACACACAGGCAAAATGTAGAACTCACTACCTCACACGCTGCAAGTGAAAAGCCAATTCCTTTCATGCCACTGATGCAAATTCAGCCCCCAAGAGTACCCAGAAATAATATGATAAAAATGTGAAGATAAAATTCCTAGGAGGCTGACAAATGCTCCTCCTTTATCCACAGAGCTGCTGAGGTGCATGACTCCACACTGGGAACATTGAGAGCATGGTCTTCCACTGGCTTTGGGTAAGCCTGGCTTAGGAACTCTTTCCAATGGCCCACAAGATGTTTGCCTGTGGAAACACAGGCTGAGAGTGGGTAAGAGGCAGCCACATCCCTGAGAAATGTGTCATGCTCACCCTGAACACAGCAGTAGAGACAGAGTGGGTGGATGTGCATCCTAACAGGGGCTACCAGCACTGGCTTGCTGAGTTTCACCTCCTTTCCTCCTACCTTTTTTTTTTTTTCTCCCTGCATTTATTTTAAGCAATTAGGTCCCTGTGATTCAACGTTTTTCCTTTAAGGAAAAGAATCATATATCTATTTTCCACCTCTATAGCTCGTGATGACTGCTGTGGTCTTGTCCTAGGTGCAGACCAACATACTGCTGAGAGATTTTGAGACAGGACTTTCCACTGAACCATGGAAGCGCTGGCTCCCTCCTGGAAATGCAATTTCCACAGAGGGACTGATGCTGGTGGATGGCAGCAAAACTGACCCTTCTGGGAGTCATTGTTCCACAGGGAAAGGAGGAAAAGCAAGGTCAGTGAACTCAGTCCTTCCCCATTGTGCAGTGCACAGCTGTTCATGGAGATGGGCAGCACTGAGGACCCCAGCCTGGTTTGGGGCAACCAAATTCCTCCACCTGCCGGTCTATGGGTCAGACCTGACCTCCCAGAAATGCAAACATCATCACACCTCCCAGAGCAGAGTCTGACATCTTCATCCATCATAGCCATGTCCTACCAAGCTAAGAAACCTCCCATAGTGCCAGGGACCTACACACAAAATGAGGTGACCACCTTACAAATCCTCACAGTAGCCCAACAGGAGGATGGCTCCTCCTTAGCATGTGGGGTGCCCTGATCCTTCTTTCCCAAAATCACCAACCACTTCCACAGACACAGCAGAACAGAGCAGAACAGGGCAGACAGCCCCCTGCAGCACACCACTTTTGGGTGGAAAATGGCAGGATTTTCCCCAGGTGTGATCAAAGTCCCTTTCCTTTGCTGGTGGCTGGAGTACCTGGGTGGCTGTGCAACCCCAGGCAAGCACTGAATCACTGCCTCTTCTGGCCTCCCTGCACCTGGAACAAAAGCCAGCAGTGCCCTGGGAGAGGCTTTGCTTACTGTCCATGCAGCAGCTCCTGACACATCCCAGAGAAGGAAAGGCTGGATTGTAACCTGCAGCCCCAGAGATACATAAAAGGAGGACACCATCAGCTTTACACACTCAAGAAACTTCACCTCCCTGGAAAAATAATTGCAAGGTTTGGGCTATGTTTGCTTTTCCAAAGCCCCCAGTAGCTGTCACATTATTAGAGCAGATTACAGAGCATCTCTGCTGACATATTCAATCGCACACACCTGTGAAAACCTCTCATTTTCCTCTTAAATATTTCCCTCCTTCCTGTCTTCCACTTTTTATTATTTTCATTGTTTCTTTGCAACCTCATTTATCTTCAGAGTCAGCCATTTAGATTTTAATAAAAGGCTTCACTGTCTATCCCCTTTTTTCTTCAAAGGCCCTGATTTATTTTGCTGCCTCTTCTTGGTTCCCCCCAGTCTAATTGTTATTATTTTTAACCTTCAGTAGTTTCCTTTGCTTTCTTCTCCATTCTAATCACTCCCTGCTCCTGTTTTCCCCTCTCTGTACTAAATCCTTTCATCCCTCACCTCCCTCTCTGCCCCTGGCCAAGCATCCAAATACAAGTGGAGCAAGCGTAACCAAACATAAATATGAAAGGGATCATCCAATTTCAGCAAAATGCTTGCCCCTACCTATTCAAATATTTAACTTGCAACCCAAGAAGCTCATAAATTTTTTTTTTTACAGACCTCTGCAGGTCTTTAATAAACCTCAGCCTGCACCTTGATGACAGCCAGAGCTGCAGTTGCTGAGCTGTTTCCTATGCATTACAGCAGATTTGCACGAGGTGAGCAAGAGGGACGCCTGGGCTCCATCAGAAGCAAGGAGATTTCATTCCCCAGTTGCTGGTTTATTGAAATTCAATGCCTCCCTCTCACCTGATGCTTTGTTATGCTAACCCCTACCAGCCAGCAAAGATTTCCAGTCCATGGGGAAGGCAGGCACCCACACACTCAAAAACCCAGGGAATTGTGTCCTGCAGGTCACACTTCCATCAGTCCTAGGAGAGATGTTGTTCTGAACCCCTTGCACAGAGCACCCATCAGGGTCCTGCACTGCTACCACAAAAAACCTTGCTATCCTTCAGACACTACACAACCATTTCATCCCTGTGGGCAAGGAGGAGGAGAGGAAGCCATCTCCTACTGGGAACACACTGCTCCCACTGCACTTCCACCTTCCAAAAAGTGCATGGGCTTGCTGACCTGACTGAGTGGCTGAGCTGCAGGAGTTCAGGGCTGAGCAGGCAGCAGGGACACCAGCTACCCCAGCCCATCTCTCCAGAGCCCTGGGCTGCACAGTGATGTCTGAGAAGAAAAGATTAACCTCCAGACAGCTCACAATGCCCTGGGATGAGCACATTTGGGAGCTGCCCTTTCACTCACTGCTCCACCTGGGGAAAAATGCAGAGGCACAAGGAGGGCATGACAAAGATACAGACAAGGAAACCACGCCTGGAGTGTAACAGAGCCCTCCCTGGAGTCATACTGCACTTTACAACATTTCATTAAAAGTAAACCCTCCTGCAGGGAAGGAAATAGCATCTTTCTTTTCCAAAACAGGGGAAAACATGCAAAAACTGAACCATACATGCCCCTGGGTGAGGCAGTAAGACAGCCTATACTATAAATGTCCACCAAGGAGTTGAGACATAGCACTGCCATGGCATTGGCAAAAATACTGCATTTACAGAGTGGAAGAGGGCTGCAGAACAAAGTAATCTAACTCTTCATGCCTTCTCCACATTTCTAGAGGAGACAGAAGGCTGCTTCAAATAGTAATGAAGACTTTATTTGTGGCCAATCTGGCTGAAAGAGAATGTATCTATTTTTTTTACCTATACTGTGAGTTAATTCCTATGCTTCACACTGGCTGGTTATACCTACCCTCAGCCACGGAGGTGCCCCCAGTAATGTGGAAAGCCTTGAGCAAAGCTTTGCTGGAGCAACCCTACTGCACCCTTCCATGTGCAGCGCTGGAAGGGGCTCCTGCCTGCCCAGCACACACCCAGGCACCACCAGCAAGGACCTCAGGCTCTGCTGGGAAGAAGCTGCTTGTGTTTAGCATCCCACAGGAAAAGCAGGTCTCACCAGTACAACCAGCCCCACAGCAGCCAGCTGTGAGCTCAGCAGAGGGAAAGTTTTGTAAAACACCCCAAATTCCCCAGCATCCCTCTGGCTGCTTTCCGGCAAAGCAGCCCTCAAACCAATCTCTCGCTAGGAGGAGATAAATAAATAAAATAAAATACACCCGTGTGTGGGCTCATGCAATTTTAATCACACTAATGTCTGCAAAAGGGGGGTAGAGGGGCGGGGGCAGGGAGGGATTAGGGTGCCACTGGTGCAAAGCGCTCCTGCTCACTCCCCATCTGCGCTGGCTCTCTGAGCGGCACGGGGCGCACACAGCGCCGAGCTGTCCCCGCTCTGGTCACCGCCTGCTGCTCCTGTCAGCTCACAGCACCCCGGGGAGCACTGCTCTGTGCTGGGCCAGCTCATTACACACCCACACAGGCACCTGGGGGGCAACTAACAGGAGAGGAGAGCGAGCATCCTAAAAACAATGGGCAACTTACAGCAGGAGTTAGGGGGCAGGAGTTAGACCAAACCTGCTTCACATGGGGCTGGGGGAAACAGCACCCTGAGCTCCACTGGGAATGGTCTTGGCCCAAAACAGCAAGGACACTGGAAGAGGGGAAGGTGACAGTGTGACAGCCTGGACCAGCCATCAAGGCAAGCGGGTGGCAGAGGAACACTGGAAAGGTAATTGTGGGCATGTCTAGGGTGCAAGGAGAAGGCAGCAAGATGGAGCAATAGCTTGAAAAGTATTGGGTGCCATTACCTGCAGGAGCTACAGGAGGATGACAGAAGCTAGTGGCTTGTGGAGATACAGTGAGGTCTACCAGCTGTGTCAATCAATGCCTGATGTGCTTCAGAGGTGAAGGAGAGGAGCTCATGGTGAGAGCAAAAGGGGAGCTCCATCTCTCACCCGACCAGGCAGCCCTGCAAGCCCCCATCCCTGCCTCTCAGCAGGCCTGCTGCTCAGCCAGCAACACCAATGCTCACAAAGGAACACAGAATGCTTAGTAACCATTTGGGAAGTGGTCCTTTCACCTCAATACCCCACTGGGGGATACCTGAGAGCTGCCAGCTGCAGGGAGAAGCAGAGGCGACTGAGCTGCTTAGGGGGGTTCAGGTATTAACTCACCCCCAGCCCCTGGGACCTGGACACAGCTCCCAGATGGGGATTAAAGCCAGCTAAATGAGAATTTCAAACACACACCCTGCAGCAGCAAATAATCAGGTGCCAAGAAGGAGATTAACCCTGTGGGGCTGAGGGAAACAAAGGCATAAGAGCCCGTCTGTTTAAGAAGCTGCTGCTTCTCCCAGACAAACACAAATCCAACCAGGAGGAATCTGAGGGCAGTGCCTGCCTGAGAAATACTGATTGCTAGGAAATATAAGCCTCTGGTTTCATGCAGATCCACAAGTGGCACGAAGATCTTGCAGTAGCTGCTAGGCAGAGGCAGTGAGTCAGGTAGTCTCCCACCCAGGTTGTACCACAGGATGCATCACTTCAGAGCTAATTTTAGCTGATGGGGAGCAGACCTGCAGCAGTCCCTGCTCTGCCAGCTCCCAGGCCTACAGCAGGTAGCACACAGCACCCTCAGGCACTGACTGCCATGCCCTGACAGACAGGCAACAGCTCCTCATCTGGGGTCAAAGTGACACAGGCCATTGATGGAGCAGCAGGCCTGTGGGGATGTCCTTCACAGGTCATCCTGATTCATTCACAGAGCCTGATTATTTTGGGGACACATGCATCAGCCAAGCTGGAGAGGTCTCTGTACATGCAGAGCCAAAAGAGCAGTGCCCTGGTCAGCATTTACTTGTTCAGGGGACCATCCATTCAAAGCTAGGATGGCAGAGAACAAGGAACTGCTGCTCCTCATTTGCAAGCAGATGCTGCCAGTGCTCCTTTTGGGAGGAGGCTCTTCCTGCACTCTGCTGGCAGGATAACAACTGTGAGAGACATTCACATTCACATTCAGGGGCTAGCTGTGTGTCATGACAGGCTTCAAGAGACACATCCCTAATGCCCGTGCCGCTGCAACAGGAACGTGGTTCCCAGTCAAGCAGCCTCCAGCAATACCACCTTGGGCTGTGATCTTGTCAGGTTTCATAAGCTTAATCAGGCTCTGCTCTGGCTGGCGCACAGGGGTTTCACAGACAGGCTGCCTGGCTGTCCTACTGCTCCACACAGCATCCCCCAACGCTCAACAGCAGTGCTAAGTCCTGGCAGTCAACGGGAGGACTCGCATTTCAGTCTTGTCAACTTCAACCAGGAGATAGTAAGGGACAGGATGGGTGGCCCTGCGGGCATCAGCTCAGTGGACCAGTAATAGAGCTGGGACTGTGGTGCCTGGCTCCAACTCATGACACTTTAGCAGTGATGGAAAGCACCTTCTAGCCTTGCAGTAAGAGATTCGAGGAGGGGAGGATTCTACAGTGGCTCCTGGGGGCACACGTGCCGTCTGAAACATCTCATTAGTGCAAACTGTCCACAGCTATCCAGTTTAACTCAGCCCTACCAGAGCATCCTGTGGCCTGAACACACCACAGGAGACAGCCAAGTCCATCTTGCTGTGCTGATGCTGTGTGACAGGGCTGCCTGCAGAAACTCATCCTGCTGCTGCCACGGGGCAGCCCAGCACCCACGCAGCACCCTGAGCCAGCGCTGCGCTTTTCCCAGCTAAGCCTGGCCCCATGGGCACAACCCAAAACCACAGCTCTGGTGTCCTGGTTCCTCCTGTCCCTTCTCTCCACCCACATCAAACCCTCACCAAGAGGCTCTCTAAGCAGATGGGCTCTGAGGAGCCCAGTGTCCCCAAGGATGGGCACAGGACACGCTGCTCTGGCCACAGACAGCAGGGAGCTGAAACCATCTCAGAGTGCCGGGCACTGCCTCACTCCCCACTGCTCACCAGACCCTGTGACTCACAAAGTCACTTCAAAAGGAGCTCCTCAAAGCACCAGCACTGCCTCTGACATCCCAGTCACAAAGGGAGAGGAATAAAGGGTAGGAGGCAGCAGTGCAAAGGTAATTACTATATCCTGACAGCTCTGATGGAAGACAGCACTGAAACCCCCCATTGTCTGCTCCAGAGTCAAAAGCCTGAGAGAGCATCTAGGGCACTCCAAGGACACATGGAAAGGGTAGGGGAAGAGCCCCCACAAAGCCCTGCAGAAGGAGGCCAGATGGAGAGGGACCCATGTCTCTGGCAGTTCAGGGGCCACCTCCAGTTGCAGGAGGGAGCAGGGACACTCCTTCCACCCCAACCACAGTCCCTCTCTGGGACTCCCCATTTCAGCTCTCCCTGCTTCAGTACCTCCAAGATGCCAATCTGCACACCCCACTGCTCTTAACAGCACAAAAAACTCCCATCCAAGGTCTTCCACCTGCCACTTCCACACTCCCTCCTCCTGCCTTCCCTGTGCTGCTGCTCCTGCTTTTCTTCCTGTTCCCTGTCTTCCCTCCTCTCACCTTCTGCTTGGTTTTTAACCCCTTCACCTCCATCTCCTCAGCCCACTCACTATCTTCATTTGCTCTCCTTCACACTGCCCAGCCCTGGGATGATCACAACCTTCCCTTTCCCCAGTAAGGGCAGGGGTGCCAAAATCCCCACAGCAGCCAAAGGGCTCCATCCTTGGCTGAGCTCACCCTGCACACCAGGACTCTGCAGGAGGCAGGAACCCTTCATGCAAAGGGATGCTTTTCCCTGCACCAGTCCTCTGGGTATGCTCATACACTCATCTGGCTGCTGTATTTGAGAGGGGCTGTTTGGATGAGGGGCAGTGCTCCTAACTTCTGCAGAAGTGAGCAGCCCCCTGCTGGAACCCTGGGCACTGAGAATTTCAGACTTTCTGTGCTGACAGGCACTGACCCCCACAAAAACACAGCTTTTGATCTGAGGCTGTGGAGAAGTCTTCTAAAATTGAGTGTTAAAACTGAGATCACAAGTGTGTAATTTGCATAGAAGTGCATAATACCACATGGTGGAAAACTTAGAATTTAAGGTTTTAGAATACAGTAATATATAGAAACCAAAATGGAAGTTTTAGAGTGGATGTTTCTTTCTTCTTCACCTTCTTCTTCATGGGTCTAAGTGGTACTTTTTTAATTAGATAAAAAATTCCACATTGTGAGTCACAAGTGGTTAGTTATTAAGTTAAAAGTAAAAATAATGTAGATGTCCATTCTTAATTGGACAGATTGGCCCTTAAAAGGCCTTGTAGAGAAAAAGATACATCTCTATTTATAGCTTGTTACCTAGAAGTACTGTAGAACTTACTGTAATATAAATAAGAATTAATAAACATCAAAGTCCAAACAAAAAATACTGTCTCTTGAACTCTGAATCCCAACTCTAGCAAAAAACCACAAAAAAACCACAACACTTTACACCCACTTTCCCTTCCCCACAAGTAAACACTGCTGTGCCAGCATTCCCCCCTTCCAGCCACAGTGCCAGGTGGGCCACCTGTGGGGCACAACCATCACCTGCAGCTTTCCAAGGAGTCCTGTCTGTGGACAGGTGGCATCAGTACACCTGAGAGAGCTCAAAAGGTGACAACAGGCTGCCAGAGCACCTGTGGTCATCTGTGGCATGCTGATGCAATTTTTCAGTGGACAGGGAGACCAACATTAACCCTCTGATAAATAACTTGCTACTTTTTTTTGGATCTCTTTGCTTCCATGCAGCAGCACAATGCCATGAAGAAGACTGATCCCTCTATACCTTCTCACCCTCGGTATGTTTGACATTGCAAATTACAATCAGGAAATGCTTTTGGTAAGAAATGGCTGTATAAAAATCCTGCCTCTCTTGAATAGGCAGCTAAAAATGAAGGATGACAGGGTCTGAGAAAGTTAAGTGCTCAGAGCACATCGTGCCTAGCACAGAGGCATTCCTGCCCAGAAAACCCTGCCTGCCATGACACACTTCCCCAGGGCAGGCATCCCTAGCTCTACATTTCTTTGGAGAGCCCTAAATTATCATTTTAACTCTCAAGCAGCAAGGAATAAAGCCCTGAAGGGCGCAATATGTTGAAACACAATGTCAAGGAAGCTGGGGCAGGGCAGAGCAGGGACACTGAAGGGCATCCAGCCCATTAGCACCAACTCAGTCATCCACCATCCCTTAAGGCACAGGCTCATTCAGACTTCAAATGGGGAGCAGAGCAGCCCCACCTCTTGCCTCCTCAGGGTAAAAATCGCGCTTCTCTCTGCATTCTAAAGCGCCTTTGTTCGGGTTTGCCCTGCTAGCTCTGGCTTTTCTCTGTAGGCTCTCCAGAAACATCTCTTGTTGATGGCAAGGGCAAGTGGGGCGGCTAATCCCACTCCATTAGCATCCTCGGAAATACTCCAAGGACTGGGATGCTGCCGGGGTGCAGGTGGCCAGAAGGCGACTCTCACTAAGACAGCAGGACTTCTGGATGCGTGCACACACATCCAGCCCCAGAGCCGTCTGCCATCAATAAAGCCTGCCAGAGGGGGGAAGAGGATAAACAGACAGCCCACATGTGGCTCCAAAGGAGATTTTTCTCCTACAGGCACAGCTTTCTGAATGCCAAAGGTCGCCACTGCTCCTCTTTTCTGAAGGTGACACTAAACTGCTGAAGTGGGGGCAGCATGTTATGTGCAAAAACAACAGAGCAGCATCCCACCGGGGCAGGGGGTGGATGGGACACACCCAGCCCCACCTGCTCTTGGGGCTGCAGCAGCATAGCTCCATACCCCAGGGGGCAGACAGAAGGTTGACAGAAGCCATCCCCTCCTCATATGATGACCCAGCAGTGCCTGCAGCCCTCTCATGTTCCTTGGAGCCCTCCTTCCCATTACACTTCCCATTTATAAACAGCTGTTTGGCAGTATTACTAATCAGTGCTGCATGGAATAATGTTACATTTCCCACCACATTACTATTTTATCTCCTACCCTCCCCACCTCCAGCTGCTGCTTTCCTTCCACCACCCCCAGCCTGGAAAGCAATAATACATTTCTTCATTTTATTCAGGCTCTCCTTCTCTGACAGCACAAACAATTTACTTACAAACCACACAAAAAAACCAAAAACCAGAAAGTTGGGTTTTTTTAAATTAAATACTGTTAAACCTACTTGAAAAAAATACTTGCTGAAGGAATATCAGCTAGAGACTGCTCTCTGACTTATAATAATCCCACTGCACCCAGGGAAATCCTCTTAAACCTGTATCAGATAAAGACTGTAAAACTGTTAGAGGGCTAAACTGACAGGGCAGGCACAGAATCAAGATGGAAAATTTCTCTCCCCAACTTTCCCTTACCAAGGGGCAGCTCTGTCCCAGCGCAGGTCAGGTTTCCTTCTCAGCACAAAAAGCAAATCCCTGCACCACCTGGAGGAATAGGTTACCATGGGACTCTACAGCACCAAAGAATTCCCTTCCTTTTCCCACCTCTCCTGTGGGTAGCAGAAGCAGGGCAGAGACCCTCTGGAGCTTTAAACCTGAAGAATTCTCCTTGTCTACCCCTCCAGCCCTTCTCCCCCAGATGCTCAATAGCAGCATCTCCAATTGGAGATAAGGAGTCCAAATCCTCGGAGCTAGGGGTGGGAGGCAGTAGAATTTCAAGTTTGGTGTTACCTGACATGACAAAAAGGATCTGATGTAGACTGGTAATGCTGCTAGGAGATACTGGGCTTGCACTGGCCACGTTTGACTTTGTTGGTTGTGCAGTTTTTCAGCAAAAAGATGTGCATCCACACCACAGGGAGCATTTTGTGGCACAGGGCTGAGCAATGGGCACTGCACTCATCCTCTGCTACATGGGTACTCCACTGTTCATCAGCAGACCTACTTATTTTCCAAAGGAACTCAAGGAAAGCATCAGCATCAACAGCAGAAACAGCTGCCCCTGCCTCTCAGGGCAGCAGAGCAACAGAAGTGCAGAGCAACCAAGTGTGAGGGGCTGGAACTAAAGAACAAATAAAGCAATCCTCCGGGGAAAACAAATTAAAAAAACAAAAAGGAAAAGAGGAGTGGGAGGAAGAGTAAGCACAGCAAAAACCTCCCCAGGGAAGCACAGCAGGAAAAACAGGCGAGGTGGAAGGCGAAGTTTTCAGCGGTGCAGAGTTTCTCAGCGCTGCAGCTGGCTGGAGCCACGGGGACTGTACTGCACTTGGAGAGTTCAGTGAGCAATTGCCAAGGCAGGGGACGGGTGCCATATGTCACCAGCTGCGCTCACAGGCATCACTTCCCCCGTTTAAGGCTGAGAGACTCTTTGGAGGCACGCGAGCACAGGAACCTGCGTGCTCTGCGCCTCGCCCCCGCCACCCAAAGGCTGCCAGCAATGCCAGCAGGCAATGCCAGTGACACTGGCTCCCCATGCCAGGGTGGCACCAGGCTGCGCTGGCTGCTCAGTACCCAGCACTGGCAGGGAGGAAGAAGAAGAGATGGGTGTCCCTGAGCTCCCCTCCAGCCCCCAGGAAGCTGCCAAGTGCACAGGAGGCAGGAGGCAGGTGCCAGCTCTGCCCATCCCACTTCACAGCCTGCTGGCTCCACCACCTGCTCGCCCGACCCAGCCCAGCTCCTCCTGCCTCTCCTTTTGTGCGCAGCAGTTTTCTTTTTATCCTTCAGAGCTTCCCTTAGCTGTGCATATAATGAAAAAGTAATCATTTGTCGGGGAGAAAAAAGGGTCTGCAACTGCCCAGACAACATTAGGAGGAAGTGTTGGATTCAGGAAGGGAGATAACATTAAACTGTTTTTGACACCAGACAACCTTTTGTCCCAGGCTTGAACCTAGGATGCTGAGTAACCCACTGGTGGTAGAGCTGGTCTGCAAACACACCAGGATTTCTGACTGAAGATTCTTCTGTCCTTAAAAACCTCTGCATCCTTTATCTCTTCTCAGTGCATTATGTCAATATACACAAACAACCTATGCCACCAATCCGTCTTCTCAGGGGGATGGACTGAAAGGCATCCTATAAAACATGACAATTATGATCACCAGACACCTCATTTTACCAGGAACTGGCAAAGCAAGTGGGAAGAGTCAGCAGGAGAAGCAAAAAGAAGACACAATCTGAGCAAGGCTGTGTTTTCAGCAACTCCTTTCAGGGCAGCAGAGGACCCCAAGCCTTGCAGCATCCTTGACACTGAGGAGGCCAAGGGCTCAGCAAAGAGCAAATGCCACATTGCCATCAACCTGAGAGGAGCCAGACACAGCCCAAGATCAGACTGGAGGGCACCACTCTGAGCCTTCAGAAAAGAGGCTTTTTCAGAAAAGACTGCTTTAGCTTTCAGAGATCACTTTAGCTGACTGTCCTGATGTTACCATTCAGGCTCAGCACTGCACAGAAACCCAGCCAAGCAAAACACTGCAGCTCTTCACAGTCTGAAGGCAAGTCAGCATTCAGGATTCCATGCCTGCCTTTCTGACAAGGAAGGGATGCAGAAAGAAGCAAGAGGGCTCATTTTAAAGACAAAACTAGATCTTTGAGCAGGGGGCTGTGCAATTGCCTGAGGCTGTATTAATTTACATTTTTAGAAACGCTTTTTAGAATACATTTTTTTCTTAAAATGCAAGAAAATCAGTACAAGTGTACAGATACATCCAAAAAGGACACATATTGTAATTGTTCTCCACATGCTAGCTAAATTTTAAGAAGTACCTCTGCCTCAAACCTTTCCTATATGAGACAATATAGGAAAAAACATAGGGAATACAGTGATGTGTATTGAGAAATGGGTAGGTGGATGGCATTAAAAATAAAGAATCAGTTCCCAAACTGAGAGCCCTTCCCACAAAGCATGTCATGCCACCAAGTTGCTTGTGGTTTTGAGGGACAGGGCAGAAAGGCGAGGGAGGGAAAGAAAAAACTGAAGAAAGAAACAAAAGAGTGGATACAATGGATTACCCATTTTTTAGGCACAGTCTGCCCACAATTTGTTACATTTTTCCAGCACATTCAGAGGTACAGAAGTGATGCAATGTAACACAAGAATAAGAAAGTAAAAATCAGGCAAGCAATTCCAACAGGAAAGAATAGGGGATGGCATACTCAAGCAAAGAGGAATAATTGGATGTGTTTAGCAGGAAAACACAGTAACATGGGAGGAGATAAAGACACACAAAACAAGTGAGCCTTATCCCATATGCAAGGACATGCACAGAGATTCCTGTCAGAAGCCATCAGCTCTGACAAAAGAGTGGTTTGGGAAGCATAGGGAATAAGCAGCCCATGGAATTCACTGCCAGATTGTACATGACTAAAGCACAGGGTTCCCTGCCCACAGCACTGCGGATCACCAGCCCCCCAGTCTGGCAGTGCCTATCAGCCTCACAGCTTCTGCTGGGGGAAAATTGGGTGAGCTTAGGCAGCTACACTTTCAAGATAGCAGAAATGACTAAGCAGGACAGGAGATGAATCCTATTCAGCATTATTACCAGGCAGAACTGAAATATAAGCCTTTGTTTTTAACTCCCGCTATCTGAGGAGCTCAAAGCCCATCACAATTATTTAGCTTAGACTTTGTGAAAAGGCTTGTGTGCTATTATCCCTAATTTTACCAGCTGGAAAACAGTGAGGGAGATGGATTGTGCCATATCCAGGGACATGCAGCAAGTTGGCAGCATAACAGGGCTGAATGCCTGTAGCATCACAAACCAGGTGCAATTCCCCAAGCTCTGGCCACAGGAACTGCCAGAGGTAAATATGTTTACCCCTCCCCACTCTTCCCCCATTAACAGACAAATACTTCCTTTCCATCCATAGCAGGAACAGAAAGAAAAAGCAGAGGAGCACACGTCAATTTTTTGGTGAAGGTTACTACAGAGAGAATTAGGCAAGTAAAGGAGGACAGTAAGAACAAAATACCCTGTGTCTAGTTGCAAAGGACCACCTATAAGAAGGCATTTGATTTTTTTTTTTTTTAAATCCCTTTTTAATGTCAGCTAAAGGGTAATTTGAAAGTGAAGGACATCTTACTCCTCTGGGGAGCTAATTACTGCAACAAGCACAGCCCAAACAGGCAAAGATGAATGTAACTCACACAGCACAGCACCAATCCTGCAGCTCACTTTGGTCAACTCACACAGCTTAGCCAGACAAGGCACACACATGTTTCATGAAGGCAGCCAAGCCAAGGAGACAGACTAAGAGAGATTAGGACATCTGTGCTTAGGATTTCCAAATTCCACCTTCAGACACCAGAGCAGAGCAATAGAGACAAACTCCTGCAACCTCACTAGAGAAATAAGAACAACATGAAATATAAAAAAATATGCCAGAAAAAAAATAGAATTTGGGGATGTAAAATAGGTCCTTGGTGTTCTCACCTGGTAGAGATCATCAATGTTATGCCATTATTTAGCTCTGACCCTCCCAACTCGTTTATTTAGTACCAGCCCTCCAAAATGCTGCCCGACAGTGGTTCCTCTGCAATGCAGCCAAGTAGCTCATCACAGGACAGTTCAGGGTGGAAGGGACCTTGTGGGTCCAGAGTGCAGCTACAGGGTCAAGCAGGGTCAGCTATAAGGTCAGACAAGGCCACTCAGAGCTTGATCCTGTCAGATCTTGAAAGCCTCCAGAGATGAAGCCTTTGCAACCTCTCAGGACAGGCTGAACTGCTTATTTCGATTTTTGCCCTGTTGTTGCTTGTCTGCAAAAAGTCTAGTCTTGTCTCTAGGACACAAGCTGCTCACTCAAGTACAGTGACAAACACTTTCCCCTGTCTCTCAGGTGAAGACAAAGAAGAAAAATGCAGCACAGAAAAAAGAGCCCCAAAGACTTCTATCAAAACTGGTAGGTCCTTGTCTCTGAGATTGCCATCTCTCTCTTCAACACCTGCCTCAAGCAAAGCCATCTTCAGCCCTGTTTACAGCAGGAATAAACTAGCAACCACTGAGGTCCACGTGCCCCACATGGAGAAATGTGACTGCTCTCATCCAGGCTGCCAGGAGCACTCTGTGCTTCCCAAATCCAAACTGTGACATGACTTTCTCTTGCCTGCTACACAGAGCTTTTGCTCTCAGCAGAGATCCCAGATGCTTTTGGTGGCAAGCCCAACAAAAGAGACCTGCTTTCTTCTCTTGAGGGCTTGTCTGAGACACACACACAGCTCCTTTCTATCCAGTGCTAAGTGTCTGGCCTGGATAAATCTTTCTTCCACCTCCCATGCCACCAAAGCCTCTCAGACACACCTGTCTACATGTCCTACACCAACACATGTCCTGCCTGTCCCAGCCAGAGGCTTGCAAGTGGCCACTCAGTTACATGCCACAGCTGCAGGGCACAGAGCATCCTGAAGACAACTCCTCAAGGCATGGTCTAAGTGCCCATGGATTGAGTCCTGGTCTGCAGAGAGCTGCAAGTGCCTTGGGCAGCTCAGCATTAGGAGACAAGACCCCAGCAGGAAGAGTCACAGCCAGCCCTGCCCTCAGGCACAGAGGCAGATGGCTCTTCACCCCTTCAATGCCCTTGCCCACCACCACTGCCAAGCTTGGCACGGTGTAGAAACTCCACCACAATGGGCCTATCAGCCAAAAAAGCACACAAAGCCCCTGGGAGTCATCACAGGTAATGCAGGACACAGGAGAACAGGGCAGAGGCCAAGGCACCAACCCACCCAGGCAGGATGGGACCAGTGAGAAATAGCAGAGAGAAAAGTGTGACCAGGCTGGCAGAGCAGCCACTGAATTGCTCCCAGCCAGCATGAAGCCTGTCTGCCCTCTGTGACCTAAGCCTGGCTGGAAGAAGGTCCTGGTGACCATCCCTACACCACAGCATCCCTACCACCAGCTCCACAGCAGCTCCTGCCCACTGCAAAGGCAGCTGTGTTTGAGTGCTCCTTGTTTCTCAAGTCTGCACCAACATTGCTTCTTCCCAGTCTGTGGAGACTGTGGTCTCTTCCCATCCAAACCTCTTTCATTTTTTTGCTTTAACTTGTTTAGGATTGATGCTGTACAGCTGTCTCCCCCAAAAAAAGACTAAAAGAGCTTCCACCTCCTCAAGGGCTTTGAAACCTTTCCTCCTGCTCTATCACAACCTGTTTAAGAAAAACCTCAAAGTTTGATTTCTTCTCTCAAATCACTTACTCTGAAAAAGATCTCAACATTTTTGAGAGCACAGATGAAAAAACACTGAGATAAAAGTCTGAAACTTCTGAAGAGGTTAGACCTGGGCCTCTTCACTGTTATCTAAGTAAGGGTACAGGCACACAAACAATTCATTGCAGAGACACAGTGGAGTACAAATTTGCAGTGACTCATGCTCTTTGAAGGAACTGCCATGTGTTCAGTTCTACCCCGCAGCAAAACACAAGTTTACCATCAACAAGAGAAGCACAAACCAGCACCTCCATTTGCATAGCACTCCTGCAGCTTCACCAACTAAATTACTGGGCAGAAATCTCCTCTTCTGACCATATTTCAAGAGTTAAGAAGAGGGATAATCCCAATGACAACCTGGAAAATAATGTTGTCTTGTCAGTGGTGATACTGTGTTTCTGGGGTGCTGCTTTCCTGCACCTGCAAATCCTTTACTGTCCTTAATTTCTTTAAAAAATGGACAGTCCACATATTTACCACAGCCAGCAACAAGTAGGACCCCAATATAACTGTGTGCATTGTCCCCAGATCCATGATTTAATCAGTCCAATTCAAATTTTGAAATTCCCCTCTTCAGTCTTCCCAATTCAACCACAAAGTCAAAATTCCCACCAGATGCTCAGAAACCTGATAGGGTAAATCTCCAAGAGCAGGGAAGTCTTCAGTCACTAGTGCCTAGCTCGAGTCTAACATGTAGGATCTCTCTTTAGTCAACATAGAGAACAATGCATTTAACTTAAAGATGGACTGCTCTCCAGATCTGTCCTTTTCTGTCTTCTGATGGCAGATATTGCCTGGACATCTACCTTAGGCAGTGAGTCTGGTGTTAAATGGGTGGCAGACAATGCATGAGGTCTTCCAAAATATTTTCCTGCCACCCTGAGGAAAAGAGCATGAACCAGTCTCAGCAATTTTGTGTCACCCTCAGAGAACTGAAACCTGAAGGCAAACAACAGAGCTGCAGACTTTGCACATGGGCTAATCCTTTCTCCTAAATCAATCACAAGGCCCTGCTTCCACAACATCCTGAAGAGCTGCACCCCCTCTTTTTTTTTCCCCACCTCCCTCAGCACCTGAAACTCAGTCTGAGGTGTCCCAAATTCTTCTCCTAACACATCTCACAGCCCAGGTATAACTCCATCCTCCCAAAGATGCAGCTCAGAGGGGGATGAGAAGAGGAGCAGTAAGATACAGAAAGGCTTGTTTTTGAAGCAATTGAAGGAAATTGGAAGACTGGTGAAGAAGATTAAGCCTTGATACACGTTTGCATGGCAAAAGGCCTTTGAACCACATGACTTTAATGAGATTAGCACTTGTGTTGCATGCCTAAATTCAGATAAGAGTCCCACAGAGTGCCTGGGGAGCACTTGTTACTCCAGGCCATCACAGACATCAGGTCCTCAAAGGAGTACTAGACTGTGGCCAAAGTCTCAGTGAAGGAAAAGGAATCTGGAGCGGTGACACTAATAATGGGAGAGGGACAGCCAATCATGCTTGCTGTTCAGGAGGTGGAGAGAAGTGTGCTTTCAAGTCAAACTGGCATGTCTCTGAAGCTGACAAGATTATTTTTTAGCAG
Organism: Muscicapa striata striata; assembly: GCA_030060385.1. NCBI lineage: Eukaryota > Metazoa > Chordata > Aves > Passeriformes > Muscicapidae > Muscicapa > Muscicapa striata. The sequence goes on along the minus strand of JAREIS010000058.1, from coordinate 2,487,691 downwards.
CCTCAGAGCCCTGGAGACAGCCCTCCACAATGCTCAGATGGCAGGAGCAGAACACATCCCAGCTGCTCTGCTGCAAGCTGAAACGCCCCGGTGCAGGCAGCAGCCCCATGTGTGCTGCACCAGTGTCCCATCCAGCTCCCCTGCCACAGGGCTGGATTATGAAAGAGGAGAAAGAAACTCCTCCTTCAGCTCTTCCCTCAAACCACTCGACACAACAATTCCAAGGTCCCAGAGCAGCAAGCCTAAAATCAACACTGCTTCAAACCCATCTACTTCACACATAAGTGGAGAGAACAGAGATGCTAACAAACCTGTCTCCCTTCAGGCTTTGCTGCTGCCAGAAAAGAGCCACTCAATATAATGAGTCAATTAAAAATTCATAACTGGATGAATGAAAAAAAAAGAAAAAGTTTGGTTCTTTTTCTGAGAAAATGAGAAGAGTAACTTCTTTCTGTACCTCTTCTTCCACACTGTCTGCAGAAACAAAACCAGCCTGAAAACCCCCAACCTATGGTTGAGAGCTAAAAGAACATGAAAACAGAAAGGACATGGTATCTGTCCAGCACTGCAGAGAGGAGCCCATTTCCCTAGAAGGACTTCAGGGTCCAGCAAAGTTGAAGTCAACACCATATCCCATGAAGGGGAGGCAGAAGGCAGGCTCTCTGTATGGGCCTGCTGCCTATGGGTCATTGCTGGGAGCACTCTGAAAAATTCAGTTCCTGTCAGAGTTTGGCTAACCCACAGAAGGGAACCTACACAGATGCACATGTTCAAAATGCAGGTGACCTTAAGTCATTTCCAAAGTGAGTTTTCAGAAATTAGCTAAGCTAAACCAAATTAGGGCCCAAAATCCTGAGCACAAGCATCCATGAAGGGGCATAATGTGATTTAACTAATCCACTAAAAGTTACTTTAGATCAATTTTCTTCAGTGTCTGTGACACATGTAAGCCCCAAAGCCAATGTCCTCTAAGCACTGCTCCTGGGGGTCTACAGATCCCAAATCTTACTGGTTTGTAGCTGTGAAAATGGAAGGACAGAGTAAAAACAGATCAAACCAGCTTTGGCTCCCCAGACTCTTGGAGAGCAGTGGAGGAGCTTCCCACTGTCCAGGTACTGGATGTGCTGACTGTGCTCAGCTCCAGCTCTTTGGCAGAGCAACTCAGAATTCACCCAACCCCACCCTGCCCCCAGGCACGTTTTTTCAGAGGGTGTTGGTTTCAATGGGTTTCACTGCCCAAGGTGATTTAACAGCAGCAGCTCTGACTCAGTCTTGTTTAAACTGCAGTGGGAACTGCAAATCCTGACACCTAAAGCAAATTACAGAACTAGAAACAAAAAATAAAGTAAAATATTCAGGCATCTACCCCTCAACTACTCATGGGTATCAGATGGCAAAAATGGCACCTAAATAAGCACGCACACCCATGCTGTGGAGCCTCACCTGGGAGAGTGGCTGGGCTGGCACCTCAGAAGAAAAGAGGCCAAGGCCATGCAAGCTGGAGGCAAGAAGCTCAATTCAAAGGAAGGCTACAGTGAATGAAATCATATCCTGGCTCCTTTCACACTGGATTTCTTGTGTCAACACAGCCTGAACCAGCAACATCACCATGGGCTGGATAATGTCAAAGAGGTTTCCAAGCTGCAGGCTCACAGACACCTGCTAAGGAAAGCAAGCCTGCTTGCTGTCTTGGGCTTGAATTTGCTAGGGCGTGTGTCTGTTGAAAAGGAGCTCTTTTAGGGGTCTTTCAGCCAAAGACTTGGATGGAAGCTTTTTGACTGCTGTTAGCTAAGTTAGACACTTCAAACACTCTTTTGAGATAGAGAAAGCAAGCTGAAGCTTGAAAAGGTCACATCTTCTAGCCAAAGAGGTGCCATGGAAATACTCCAGATTTTAAGGTACCTGTTTTTGATTTTTCTAATGAAAAAAAAATAAGTCCCAAACCAGCTTCTCCACACTCATCTATAGACAGCTCAGTCTGCCCAGTGGTTTCAGGATGTATTCAGCACTGCTCTAAGAGTCTGAAGATGACCACCTCTCCTGTTCCCTTTTATGTGCTGCTCATGACTACTCCTCTCTTCCCTGCTCAGTTATTTCACCACCTTTGGCAAGCAGCTCTCTTGTCTGTGATTTGTGCCATCTGACACAGGCTCCCTACTCCTTTCCCTCTGTATAAATCAGTTCCACATCCCTCTTGCTTTCAGCCATGGCTTCAAACATTCCTCTGCCCAGCTGTGCTGCCTGGGGTCTCATTTTAGTGAAGAAAGCTTGCCATTTCCTGCACCTCTACCTGTGATTTCCTGCAATCCATACCACTGTGCCACCTCCTCTCTGCTCCAGCTCTCCCTCACAGGATTTTTACCTGACAGCCTATGCAGACCTCACTGCACATGGGGGGATGTCAGAGTCAGAAAAAACAGAGATCTCTCTGAGATCCTCAGAGAGAAATCAGCAAGTTCCAGTGAAGGCTGAAAAACATAGTCCTAGATACTAGTGTTGAAAATAAGTTTCCATAGAGGCTCCAGGAATGTAGTTTTAGACATAATAAAGCTATAGTAAGAATATTGCTTACATTTCTTAGACAGAACAAGGCAGACCATATGTGTAGTTTATAAGTAACCTGGTGTGCTAAGAAACTAGAATACTAATAGGTCAAGAAGAAATGGTTCGAGTTTGTGTTTTTAGCTTGTTGGGTAATTTGTGTATAAGAATCTATGCACTGGGGAGAGATTCTTTCTTGCTTGCTCCTGCTCTCTCTTTCTTCTCACCCCTCACAGCTATCATTGTCACCCAGAAGACAGGAGCTGCTGCAGCAACATCAGCTTCCAGGGACCTTGACAGGAGCAGCTTCTACTTCTAATCAGGACTTCACTTCTACTGAGGACTCTACGCTGAAAAACTTTAGCACGGACTTTAACTCAGATCCTCAGGACCTTCATGAATTCCCAGGGAAGTCTGAATCCACCAGGATGGTCCCAGCAGGTGCAGGAGCAGTTGCTACAGGTTGCTGCTATAGGTTCACACCATGTCTTTGGGTGCTGTGAACTCCCTGGTGTATATATTATTCAACTCACTTTTCATCTCATTTTGTGTTCCTGTTTGTCTGTAAACACACAAGGCTTGCTTTCAGCTGTGTCATGCACATTTACTTTTCACTGCCAGGGTAAATCTCCCATACCAGCCCTGCACAAACACCTGTCCTTGTCCCCTCTGCTTCTCTTCCACACTTCCCTCTTCTCTTCTGTTAGTTGCGACTCTTTGCCTCTCGAGACTGAAGCGCCTTTACCATAAACAACTTCACAGCAACTAATAACTGCTCAGCTCTTTACAGAAACTCAGCAGGGGGAGAGGTTCAAGGATGTGCCATGCCAGCTTACCCACGAGGTCCATCTTGGCGCTGTAGCTGCCGAAGTATCTCTCGTCGGTGTTGGGCGTGTGGCACTCGTACTGGCCGGCGTCGCGCTCCTGCAGCTCGCTGATGTGCAGCAGCACCGCGTCCCCCTGCAGCCGCTCCACGAAGATGCCGCGGCCGCGCACGCGCTGCGTGTAGATGGCGTAGGGGAACGAGGGGTCCACGGTGCTGACGATCTGCACCTCCCGCTCGGGGGCCGACGGCAGGTAGATGGACCACTGGAAGTTCTGCTCGGCTGGGCCCTGGTAGCCGCTCACCTTGCACCACAGGGTGACGTGGGAGCCCTCCGTGCGGTACAGGGGGCCCTGCTGCACCGTCACTTGCCGCTGGGCCAGGGCCACGCCTGTGGGAGGAGAGGAGCCCGGTGTTACTGACCAGCAGCAATCCCCACACCTACAGCCCGGATATATCCTCGCCCTTCCATGGCCATGCTGGACAAAGCGAGTCCTCACACCCCATTTTACAGCTGGCATATCACATCACAGAATTCTTGCTTTTAAAAAACACCCCATGAAAGAAGCAGCTTTGATGTAACATAAATCCCTTGTTTGGAAGCAGTTAAGAACCCAGACGTGAAAGGGCAATGCACCACAAATCAGAAACTCAAGGTGACAGGTCTTTGTTTTCAGTACTTTTACTTTCCAACTCTAATCACCCCATGTTCAAGCCAGGGGGCTACACTCCCTCTCCTCTGGTTGCTGGACCATCCAAGTCCAATGCCCCAGGCACTCATCCTCCATCAACAAACCTGCCAGAGGCTTCACCTGGTACAAAACTCCACTCTTTTTCCCCAGACCCAGCACATCTTCTCCATTCTCTCTAATGCTTGTAAAAGCACACAGAGAAATATCAGGTTTCCGGCACTGCCTTCCCAAGTCTATCTGAAACACATTTGAATTGGTTTTGTTTAGTACATAACAAACCCAATTAAAGCGAGCAGAGGGAGTGGGCCCATTACACTAAAGCTCAGTGCCCCTGGCTGCTGAAGTCAGAGCCCAGGCCATGTACACACACAAACGTGTGCAGCACAAAACAAAGACAGCCCCGCAGCACGGCCATCCGCTGGATTTTTACACAGATTATGGATGGCTGGCCCTTGGGCTCATGGCACATTACCAGCACAGCCCTCCAGGGGCCGGATAAATTACAGCCATCTATCTTGTTTGTTGCTGCATCAAAGGCTCGAGGTCTGGAGACCACGGTGGGTGTTCATCGGTTATTGAGTTACCAGCAGCATGCACACATGGCAAGGCCAATCACCCTGGCTTCTGTGACTGCTTGCTTGCCATCAGAAAACAGCAATAAGCCGATTTAAAGCAGGTCCTGCATAATCACGTTTGCAAATTTCATCCTCTCTGTGCGTGTGTATGTTAGGGGTTTCCCCGCCCTCTCTAATTTTCAGTAACAATGCTCAAGTCCAGAGAAGAATTTAAGCTTTCAAAAACTGGCACCTTGCAGGTGAAGAGGTAGCCTTGAAGCTGGGGTTTATTGATTCAATCCTGCCCTCTGAACATCGATGTCCAGAAACGAAGTTTTTCTCCACAGCCAGCCTGGACTGGAGCCAGGAGAGATGGTTCTTAGCAGCTTAAAACAAATTGTGAAAAATGGGTTCAGCACATCCATCAGGGCATGCAGCTGAACAGATGGAGTGCAATTCAAACTATTAACTTGGGCTCAGCTTGCTGCTGCTCCAAATTATGTTTCTTTTTACTCTTTATGAAATAATGTGATTTAAGGGGAGGACAGGGAAAGCTAGCACATTTGAAACAAACAGGGAGAGGAACAACAGAGGCAAACAGTCCCCCACTGTTTGCTGTACCAATCTCTTCATCCTGGGGAAAGATACTACTAGAGACAACTAACACATCTAAGGTACAGACAGCCTCTTCTCTCACCCCACAAAGGCCAAAGGACAAAGCAAATACCACAGCCTTTGAAGTGAACTGTTTTGAAAGCAGCAGGAAGGACAAGATCTTTATTACACACCTAAAGACAGCTCATAATCCAATTTCTGTATGCACATGTAGTCTTGCTACAGCACATGCATATCCCACCTGCAATGACAATTAAAATTGCACCACAAGGCAAATATGCAATGGTAGGAATTAAAAGTTCCACACACAACACTCAATCAGGTATTTCTCAGCTAAGTGCACACCTTTGTTTATCAGGCTTTTATCACGGTGCTGGATTTTTACATAGGAATTTTCCAGCTATCTAGTTTTAAAATATCATTTTATTAGGGATGGGTATCGGACTTCCCAAAGTTCACTGGAACACCACAACCCCAAGGACCCACTGCACAGATCTTTGTTAGATGTCATATCTCACCACCCTCACAGCCAGCACTAATGTGGGCTTCCTTCTTCCCTTGCCAGTGTCCTCCACTTTAACTCTGCCTGGAGTCCTCCTCCAGGTTCTAAACAGACCCACTTTCTACATTCCTCCTCTTCTATTCCCCTTTGCTCTGGATTGCTAAAGCAGCCAAAAGTAGAGAGAGCTGAGAGCCAAAGAGCTCCTTGCTTCCCGTTCTGGCTCCAAGAGCCTAAGAACCTGACGGGACAGAAGAAGACAGTGCAGAAAAAGCCCTGCCCAGCTCTAGTATGAATAGAAGACAAAGCAGTCAGGCTTTTGCTACAACTTGCAGCAGGTTGCTGTCCCAGAGGTGAGACACAAAGGCTCAGAAGTTGGATGAACAGGCTGGATCTCCAGAGGAGCAGCACATCCTCAGTGCTGTTCCCTATGCCTGGCTGCAAACTCCTGCTCCAACACAGCTGGGCATAACTGCTTCTCAATACTTAAAAAAAAATCCCTAACAGCAGAAGCAGAAATACTGCTCCAAAACTATTTTAATCAAGAAAGGAAAGAAGAAAAACAATCAGCCTGAGGCAGACATCCACCAGTACATGATGTGCTCAGTTACCTTTTGCATGATGTTTGGTACTTTGCAAGCTCTGGGAATTGCTACGTACATCACACAGGGTATTAAGAAGAGAACTGCATTTCTTATTGAGCAAGTGCTCTGATTAACAAAAATAACGTGCCTGAGATCCCATTTAAACTCTTATCATTCCCTCTTGAAGTGAGAGAAGAGCTCACTACAGGAGGAGCTGTGTGCTCCACACCTTCCCTAGGACACCCAGGAGATGGTGATGGTGGCACTTGGCTGGTACTGCACTGGCACAGCTGGCTTTTAATTGCAAATCCAATATAATTTACTGACAACACAAGGGCTGATAGGGAGGAGGTAGCGAGCCAAGTGCTACTTTAAAATTAATAAGAAATTATAGGTTTGTGCATCTGTATTTTTCCAAAAGACAGCAAATCCCATGCAATAGGGGGGAAGCCATTCCCTGATCCTTATCCCCTTTTGAGCTAGGAGCAAGCCAAACAACAGCCAGGCAGCTCTCAGCTGGCCCTGGAGGTGCAGGGGGGATAACAGCACTGGAAAAGGGGACAGTGCAGCCAGATGATTAGACTGAAGCAGCAAGAGACAGGCAGGACTCAGGAACCTCAGTTCCTGCACCTGCCCTATGCTGGCTCACCCAGCAGAGCCACTGCAAATGTCATGGGCAACAGCTCTGAAAAGCACGGGAAAGGCAAGAGAAAAATACTATGTCAGTCTCCCTTGTCACATCACAGCCAGGATTTCAATGCCTCTCCAAGAAAGAAAGGAGCAAGAAAGGAGCATCAAGCATCCCTGCCAGGCAGGCATCTCCCCCAGCAGTGCTGCAGCTCATATTCTGAGTACACTGAGTCTTTGCAAAATCCTCACAGCAACCTCAGATGATTTTGGCAAGATCTGACCTTTCCACAGAGACACACTGAGCTCCGAGCTCAGGTTTTCCACATGCAACTGGTCATTCCAGGTGTCTGATCTGAAGTACTTTGAAGATGCCCCATTTCAGAAAGTGCCAAACACTCGGCCTCTGGGAAGGAGGTGGACACCTTCAGGTCCCTTTCACAAGGACAGGTGTGCAAAATTTTAGCTGAGAACATTGACTCAAGGCTTATTGCGAGGGACAGGTGGGTGTAATAAAAGGATGCCTGAGCACACAGAAATTCTGCCACCACATTGACAGATCAAAAGAATAAATAAAAACTCATGACAGAATGATGTAGAGCCTCTTGCACAAATATTCTCCCCATCTCAGACCATATGGGTTATGTCTGCACCACATCCAAAAGCACTGCAGCAGTTGCACCAAGCTGTCTTAGATATCAATAATGACTGCCAGTAGTCATTTAATCTGAAAGAGAAACTTGAGCTCTTATGAGTATTATCCTGGGTCTCTAATCACTAGACAGCAGCTAAAAAAGTCTTGATATAGATATCTCCTTGGTATAGATATCTTCTATAAGCACCAGGGCTAACAGTGCTGAACACCAAATGGATTACATAGTTTGAGGGGATAGTTCTACCCCTGCAGCTTTACAGCAGTTTTCCTTCACTGAGAAGCTCTAAAGTACTATTTGTCAATAACTGAAAATACTAATCTTAAATTTCCTTCAAAAATTACTTTGTGCCTTTGACTACAGTTATTAGACAGAAAACATTTCCAAGGAGAACCCTCTTCCTTTCAGAAATACACAGCACACATCTGGGTTTTGTTGTTGCTGCTGTTGTTTGTTCAACTTACAGGCACTCCTGAGGAAGTGTCAAGAGAAGAGCAACAACAATGATAAACACTAGGGAATGGCTTCTCTGTCAGAAATAATGGAGTCTGGAGGAAAAAAAAAAAGGTGACTTGAAGGGGATCTGGTAAAGGTTTTTTTCACATATATATACATACACCATAGCAAGGATGGTCAAGAATTTGACTGTTCACCATGTTTTCTAGTTTAAAAACCAAGGGCCATCAGCCAAAACTGGTCAGATCCAGGTTTATAACAAGTGAGGCAGTTTTTGCAGCTGCACACAGCAGACCTGTGGATGCCCTTGCCAAAGGATACAGTGAGTATGGAAGAAGTTTACATGGGTCAAAATACGAGTAGGACAAGCATATGAAAGAGGGCTACTAAACAGGTAAACCACATCACGTTCCTGGTAAGGCTCCCAAAACAAGCTACAATTGCACAGCTACCTGCCTACAGCTTTTTGAGGCATGATGCTGAGCAAAGTACAGGATTTATTCTGAACTGGCCCAGCTGTCCTCGTGCCCCTTCACACCTCATGTCATTGCAGACTGTACTCTTCAACAAGGTGGTCACATCTGGTCTGCAGACTATGCCTTGGTTATATTAGAACAGAAGCTAAAAAAGGTACAATTTCAGCTTCTTCTCTAAGAGCATGATTACTTCTGCTCTGAACAACCAAACTGGTTCCCTCAAAACATCTTTAGAGCTGCCATGGGGAAGGGTGCATAAATCCTACTTGGCTATGACAAATTAGCATCTGTGGCGGACCACAGGACCTGGCAGAAAGCCCCCAGTAATGAAGACAATTCAGACATAAGTGCTAAAGGGCAGTTATGCTAAAGCATCTAATTCTGAGCTTCAGAGATGCTCTGGGCAAGCTCAACCCAAGAGCAGGTGCAAGTGCACCACAGGATGTGGCCACTGCTGCCCTCCTGCAGGTCTGAGGGGCAGGGGACCTGCAGGAGCCCAGGCTGGCCACCCAGCTGGCCACTGTGCTCCATGGGATGGTGCTGTCTGAGTGAGACAAATGCCAGCAGCTCCTGCTGCTCCCCATGTCTGCAGGTTGTGGCATCACCCCTCCTCGGTGTTCTGCCTCCCCTGCCCCAAAGCAGGAGCACAGCCCTGCACTGGCCTGTGCTCCCAGTGAATTACTCAGGGACAGTCAGCACCCTCTGAGCTCTTATTTCCCCTTAAATCAGATTATTTTTTCAGTCTCACTCATGCACGAGCCTCCCCAGGGGATGCCCCCTCCTCTCTCCCTTCTGTCACCCACAGAGGATGTAGACACCTCCTGCCAAACCCAGTCCATTACTTAGTCCCTGCTTTTTCTCTGCACTCCACAGCAGGGCTGACACACACAAAACAGTAATTCATTTCAAGAAGGCTCTTCTCCAAGCTCACCATTGTCCAGCCACTAAGAACACTTCCCCAAGCAACCATCTTTTTTTTTTTTTTTTTTTTGCCAAGGGCTGAAGACTAATGAAATCTCTGGGGGAGAATCTGCCCCACCAGGCAACACCAAAACAGAGACAATCTTTTAGCAACACACACCTGCTTTTCTGTGAAGTCTCCTGTTAAGGCACACAACCAAAATTAGGTTTGAGCTTAATTTTTGCATAAATGAGTCACAGCAGGAACAATCTCCATACACTGCAACCTGCTGCCAGATGGAAAAAAACAATGCTATCAGAAGAAAACATGTGGTAAGCCCTCACCATTCCCTCAATATGGTAAAGCCTCATTCTGGAGAAATACAGTGTTTTCTTGGTGTATTTTTTCTCATGCCAAGAGAGCTCAGTGGACTGAAAGGCTAGCTGGAGCCACCTGCAGAACAACTCTGTCACTACCCTCCACCTTTCCCTTTAATGTTTAAATGGTGCAATCAAAAGGATGCCTGATCCCCTACCCTCCTCCACTCCTGCCAACATCCCAGCACATGGACCATCTTTCCTAAACCAACTCATCAAGCTATTCATTCCTCATTCAAATTCTTCCCACTGCTGAGCCAACTAAGGATGGCTAAGTGGCGAGGTCAGCCAGGAGCAATTTATACAATAATTGGTATGGAAATATCAGAATCAGAGGGGAAATATCAAAGCATGGGCAAACTAGACAGGAGCTGCCAATGAAGCTCTTTGTTCTTCCAACACCACTGCCTTCCCTCGTCTCTGCTCGCTGCTCCGTCTCACAGCCGCTCGCTTCCACAGCAGATGTTTACTGTCTTTTAAGAGAAATGTTTTCAATAAATATGAAAGAGATGACATTTCTTTTAATCACCATAGATTGTGGTGGCCCGTGCCTAGCTTCCCAAGTTCTGTCTGTAAAAGAGGTCTTGTACCTCTGCTATAATTATGCATCCAGCCAGACGTCCAACCCCCTCGCCAAGATCAGAGCCATTTTACATCCTTTGGTTCTTCTCAGATCTGGCCCTTATATTGACAGAAGACTTCCTGATTTTCCCCAGGATGGCATTGGTATTCTGCAGATGCACAGTGTGAAATGTGATCTGCCCTTGTGATTTCTTCCCTCCCCCCTTTTTTAAGCAAACTACATCCTATATGGATGTCACATTCCTCTAACTGCTCCTTCCCTGTTCTACAATTAGGCATGATAAAATATGCTAGCTTTAACACCACCTCAGAATAGCATATTCTTGAGCCACAGATCAAGGTTGTTCAATTACTACAACCTTTAAACTTCTAAAAATGCTGAAAGGATGGAATAATAATTCATTATCTACACTGGGCACTGCAAAGACAAGAAACAATAGGCTTGGATTTGAAAAGCAGAGTCAGACTTGTCATAGGAGCTAGCTAAATGCTCCATTTCCCAGAAGCTAGGAAAGTGAGGCACTAGATAGACTGCTCTGTGAGACTGAGGCATCTCACACTACAGCTTCCTCTAATAGACACTCATTTTCTGGGAGGATACCATAAGGCAGAGATGAACCTGCCCCAGGGGATGCACAACATAAGATCGCCCTGCTCTTACAGTTCTATCATTCTCAATCATCCCACCAGAAAGTATATTTAAAGTTACTTTGCTGCACAGAAGCCTGAAACTACTCTTTAATCTAGTATAGCTTTACTTTGAAAAGTCAAAGTACTCAGCATCCAGAAGCCAGCCAGACACGCCTGTGGTCAGAACAAAGAGCAATACCCATAATAACCAAAGGAAGCAGGATGGCTGGGCAGTCCTTTTGCACACAGATCCCTGAGCTCTGCAGCTCATGGTGCTCAGCCTCCTTACTTCACAAGGGCTTTGAAGCACTTGGTGGCACAAGATGTACCTGGATGTAAAAGGAAACAACACATGCTGGTGCATCAGGGACAGACTGAGCTGGCTACCCTGCTTGTTCAGACTCATGATGGGAAAGGACTGCTGGGACCCAAATATCTTCGTGCAACACACCTACTTCTTATTGCAGTTTTATTATTTTCCTGCAAAGCTGCTGAGAAAAAAGAATCCCTTATAACTTGCAATCTCTGTATTCACCAAAGTTTTGACTAATCCCACAGAATGCTGGCTCTTTTCTTACCTAAGGTAGAGCTTGTCCTGTGAAGCATTTAATCAACTATTTCTCTTCCTCCTAGGTCAGCACATGACCTTTGCAGCCCTTTTCCATCTCCTAGATCAGCATGTTCCTCACACACAGCACCATCCTCACCCTTATCATTATGGGAAGAACATGCAAGCAGAAGCTCCCTGGCAGATTCTGCTTATATTGGGAGTATGCAGGCAGGAAGTGTTGGATTGCCCACGCAGTACTTCTAACTTGTGCCTTATCCTTAGGAGCTTCTTCTTCCTCACAGCCCACTGAATACATGCCCCAGTAACTTGTATCACTGCTGTTGGTTCCAGGTCTGGTTAAGCACTACAGTACAAAGCAGCATTTACAGTGGCCTGTAACAGTGGCCCAAGGCAATGCCTACTTTTATATTTCCCAATGAAAAGCAGTGATGGCTTCATTAGTACATCCCCAACCTGAGTTTTGAAGCTTTCACCACATATACTCCTTGTAAGATTTAGTGCAGACCTGCACAAGAAGTGAAGTCTGCTAAGATTCCTATGTGTGCTTTTTCCTCTGTTCTTGTAGCTCTTAAAATACATGTAGGACACACCATTTACTCTGGTGTCTCAAGCACTGCTCCCAGACCTCTAAAAGATTCAGCATTGCCATTTTAGTACCAAAGTCATGAAGCACCAACTATGAAGCATTTTGGACTGCTGAACTCTTGGCTGGTATGTGCTCCCAGCCTATCAGGAGGGGAGGGTGAAATGAAATTGCTTTGAGCATCAAAGCTAGGCAGGAAATTTCTGACATAGTTCATTATGCCCTCCAGCCCCTGTATTTCTTTTTATTATCCTTCTTTAGTCTTCAAGTGTTACATGTACAACGTCCAGGGTCACTCGAAGAATTGTCAAACATTATTCCCTGTGCTATCACTCACTCTCAGACAGTAAGAAACTTCATTTTGTTTCACAGTCAATAACGTTTTAATGTCACTTCTTTTTTTGCTTTCCTGCATGCTCCGAGATCCCTTCCAATATTAAAAAACAGTATGTCCCTATTATTGCTGCAATTCACCTCCTAATATCCAGATGCTTAAATACTCTCCCATGAGAAAAGAGTGTGGAGTCCCAAATCTCACCTTCACATTATCCTTGCCAAAAGGAAACAGCATTTTCTACCCAGGCATTCATTAAAGGAATTCCCTCTCTTTCATGAGATCACTTAAAGTACTTCTGATGCATGGACAGCCAGGTTTCTTACCTTCCCTCAAATTTATTTTTCCTGAAGAAAAACAAAGCTTCTTGTCCTCTTTATTTAAAACATGGGAAGGACAGACATACAAATGCCTCCCTCCATCTCCAAAGAGAAACACCAGTGTTTTGGCCCACCTTTCCATTCTCCTTGAAGTTGCTTATTTGGTTTCCCACCCTTCCCCTTGCTCCAAGTGACTCCAGATTTTCCCTTACTTTGGCAAGGATAACACTTAGGAGTTCAGCACCTGTATTTTTCTCTGTAACCTTTACTTGCATCTTTGTTCTTGCACGCAGGGACAGAGCATCTCCTTTTCAACCTCTAAACTGGAAGCCTTAGGCAGCCATTTATTAATTGCTTAACCTCGAATTGATTACCTTCTAGAGAGAGAAATTTAACAACAATCTGTCCAATATTGACAGGCTGGAAGAGCTGATGACAAACTGCCCTGCTGCACATTCCTTCCTACCTCCCAGAGCACACCACTCCTCCAGCAACTCCAGCTGCATCCTTAAGCACAGGTTCTGCACCTGCTCCCCACCTCCTCTGGAGCACACAGCTCTGTAGAAATAACACTAAAAAAAATCCTAAAATGTAATATCTTGAAAAGAATGCAGCTGAGGCAATCTCTCCCTCTTCCTTCTAGCTTGCTTAAAGAAACATTTGTGCCCCTCAGCCATGACCATTAGCATGAGAGAACATTCAGTTTGCAAGGCAAAGCTGCCATCTTGTACTTCTTCAGCAGAAAGAGCTTATAGGTAAACAGCAAATTGACTTATCCCCAAAGTCAAGTGTACTGGCTAAAAGCATGCATTTCTCCAAGATAGTTTTCCCACCCCACCATAAAGGATCACAGGAATATGAAGTATAGCCATATAGCAGCAGTTGGTTTCCATTTCCTCCCCACAAATCCATCTGGATTCTTCCCTGCTCCCTAAGCAGCAGCAAGATGCTGCCCCTCAAAACTTCTGTGATTCAGTCAGACAGCATCCCTGAAAGACAGACAAAGATCCAGGGAGATTCTTCAGCTACCTGCTCCCTTTCACTGCTAATTAAGGTGTTAGAACTCCTTGTCTGCATACACTATAATTTATTAGTTTGACACGCTACACAGACTATCAGCAGTTGTCACCAAACTACCAAGGCTCTCATTTCAAATGAGAGGACAGGAGCTTTCTGGCATTTGGAAAGGAAAACAGAACAAAACAAAACAGGATGCAGAAGCATTTATGCTACTATTTCTTTCAGGCTGGGAGGGAGAAAGTTACAATTATTCCTTCTCAGCACAGTATCGCTATCAGTGAGTAAGAAGGACAATCATGCAATTCTCCTCCCTGAGGAGGAACAAGCCCATGCACCAGGGGGAACTGACCAGCTGGAAAGCACAGGAAAACATGTTTTATACTGAACAAACAAACAAAACCAACCCACAACAGTGAGGGCTAACTGCTCCCTGGCACAGGCTGCCTCAAGAGATTGTGGAGTCTCCACCCTGGAGGTACTCAAAGTCATCTGGGCAGGATCCTGAGCAACCTGCAAGGAGCTTGGACCAGATGACCTCCAAAGGTCCCTCTAATCTCGACTATTCTGGGAAGGACTCTCCAACATGACTGCATTTTCACCACTGCTCCAGACTCAGTTACCTTAGCTCAGCACCAAGCACCTACGCAGAGCAACCTCACTGTACCAGCTACAGAGAAAAGATGGTAAAACACCCTCATCCCAGGAGATTCAGTTTAAAAATGAGGTTTCACAATGCAGTTAAGCTGCTCTAGGTACCAGCTGCCACAACAAAAAAAGCTTTCCCACTCACTTTATTCCTGGCACACTCCTCTCCCCATGTTTGACCTCTACATGAGCTGAAAAAAGAATGACCCAAGGAAAGAGTTTTCACTAAGAGAGCTGGAGCACCTTTTCCTTTGGGGGACAGGGGCAACAACCCTTTTAATTAGCAGCTGGGATATTGCACCAGCTCAACCCCACTGTGAGACAGCACCTTCAGCCAGGCAGCAGGTGGGTCAGGAGAGGGCAGGAAAGGAGAGCAGGGCAGAGTGTGACAAGTGCCAAGGTCTCTCTGTGCTGGAAGATCCTGATGGCAGCTCTCTAACACGCCTTCTGCAAAGGCAGGAAGTGAAGAAGTGCTGCAGGTGCTCGCTGCAGGTTACTCCCCATCACAGAGAGTAAAACAGAAGGGCTCCAAGCCACCTCTTTGTGCAAACAACCCTAAAAGCAGGGGACTTAATGAAGCCTAGCTTGCTGTACCTTCAGGAGGGAGGCTGGCTCTGAGACTAATGACTACAAGCTCCAGCTGGAGCTTCTCCTACAGCTGGCACAGTCATTTGGAGGCACTGCTGAGGAAGAAAAGGGTCTCCTTCATCCCCTGCCACTGCCCTCATTCAGCTACCCACTCTTTACAAGGCTTGCAGGAACTCGTTTCTTTCCAAGCGCTCTGCTCCTGTCAAATTTGTGTAAAATTGGCCACAGGGCTTCCAGGTTCTCTGGAAAGGGGTGGCAGAGGCAGCACGATCAGATAAGCCCTCTTTCTCTGAGAACCCAGCCTTAGGAAACACAATGAGAGGCATAGCCTGGGAATCAAAAGCCACAGAGGGAAGAAGCACTAAAAAGAAAAGGTAGAACAAGGCTAAAAAGGGCTTTAAAAAGGGAAGACACGAATCTTGCACTTGGCACGGCAGAAGAGGAGGAACTAATTTGAGAGTTCAGGGGAATCAGCAGACAACAAAAAAACCTGAACGAATTTCAGAGGCAGAGATGGATAGGAAATGCTGCAGTTTACACCCCTTAAGCAGAAAGACCCAGGTGTGTGCACATGCATGTAGGTGAGCACCAGAGACTGAGGTTAAATTTTGAATTGAAAAGAAATACAAGCCTGTAACATCAGCAGAGAGAGGCCACTCCATTTTTTTACCAGTGGACAAAATTACACAGAGGCAGAGACTGTAGGAAGATCTGGACAGGGTCATAGAATAAAGCCCTTGTAGCCACACAAAAACAAACCCTGAAGCTAGTATACAGGGTAGACTCATGAGGTCACAAGAAAAGCTCTGTCAGAGACAGGAAAAGACAAAGAAAACAGAACTTCGAGGAAATCTCTCCAGGAACAGACCAAAACTGGTTGGTGCAAGGTCAATTACAAAGTCAAGAAAGGTAATATTTGATCACAACCGAGATGCAGAGCAGTGGGGGGTATTAAGAAAGCCCTTGTGAAGTAAATCACAGAAACAGACTAAATTGGCAGAGAGCTGGGAGGCAAAACTCCAGACAGAGCATCCCATGGGGTTTGCACAGGACACAGCAGCTGCTGGAGGAGGAGGGGATAAAGCAGCTTTGCACTGAAGGAGAGAGGTTATGAGTAGGAAAACAAATGACAGAGGCAAGGGAAAACGAGTTGGGACCCTTAAGACAAGCAAAAATGTTAGAAATTCTACCTTTGTGAAAAGCATGGAGAAGGAAAGCAGGACAGAGAAAACCAACAGGCAAAGACACACCGTCATTTGTATGCCAGCTCTCTTCAGCTTGGGGAGAATATCACCATCAGCATTCAGTACAGCAAAAATTAAAAGAGTTTATGAGGGACAAGGCAGAGAGGGAAGAGGCCAAGCTCTGAGATAGGGAGGTCAGTGTTGTCAGAGGACTCATGCCAGTCCCACACCACTATATGACAGCAGCAGCAGAAGAAGCAGATGGGAGAGAGAGCAGAAAAAGTGTCCTGGGGATGGAGGGAGATGCCACTGCATTGGTGGTATAAATAGCTATGGGGCAGAAATACTGATAAAAGAGGAGTGGGGGAAATCCAAATCCAAGGCACACAAAAAAGCAGAAGCAGGAGTGGCAGGGGAGGAGAAAAACAGAAAGACCCTGAAGGGGAGGAGCAGAGCTGACTGAAAATCAAGACAAGCAAAAGGCTGGCTGGCAAGCCAGGCACCTCATTATGGCATGGGTGATCCAGGCACAGGGAGGAACGACTCTGGACTAACCAACATCATCTGCTGAACAAGAGGGGCCCCAGCCCTCAGCACCAGGACAGGAACTACACACCAGAGGTGCAACACAGAAAGGGACATGACCTTAACAACTGCAAGACTCATTTGATGTATGGAGTCTGGGAAAAGCTGCAAGTTGGATTTTTTGAGGATTACAGAATCAGCTCAGCAACACCACACCTCGGGCACCAGTCCAAGTGCCCTTCTGGTTCCCAGAGCAATGTGCCTCAGACACAAGATGAGATGGGGCAGCACAGCCTGAGGGATGCTCCAAAGGCGATACACCCTGACTGCAGCAAGAACAGCCTGGCCACTTTGCAGGGCTGCAGGGTTATCTGAGGGTCTGAAAGAAAGCAGAACCCCAGCTTCTAGACACAGAGGATGTGTTTGAGGGTGACTAAACAGCATTTGTTGCTAAACAAAGAAACCTTTCCTAATCAACTGAGGAAAGGAAGGGTGGGAGATGAGGTAAATCTTTCCTCTGCTGATACACCACTCTGAGCATCCTCCTGCCTACACTCCCTGATGAGCAGACATATGCAGAAGTTTTCATCCTCAGCTACTTACTTAGCAAAGCCTAGTCCCCTCTGATCAGGGAGTTAAGGAAAGGCTTACACAGCTACCAGGGAGGGAGGGTTTTATTTATCTGATTTCAACATGCCCAAGTTATCAGACTCTAGAGGAATTAAATTAATGAGAATAAAACCCTTGTTTGATGCAAGTCTGGAAGGGTGCAGCGGGTTGGTTTTTTTTCTGTAAATAGCTGCACCCCAGAGATTTTACACTGATTATAAGCCTTAACAGCGAGTGACTGATGCAAGTTTAACAGATTCAGCAGCTGTACCAAAACACCACACACGCTCCAGATCTGTCAGGGCCTGACACAGCTGGAGGAGACCAGCACAAAGACAGGGAGAAGGGAGGGGAAGTGGGGCTGCAATCCCAAAGGAGCTGCTGAGGCCATCCCCCTCCTCACCTCAGAGCAGCAGCAGACTGCTGGTGAGGGTTGGCACAGGCTCCAGCCACTAGCACAGCTTTTTGAGCACCTGCCTGCAGCAGCTGTGAAATATCACCTCCCAAGATGAAGGCAAAATTAAACGTCCTGCACAAGGCTTGTGGACCACAGGCACTTGGCTGCTCCTGGTCAATGTCCCAAAGCACACAGCAGCCAGCCCCATGCCCAAGCCAGGCTGTCCCAGGCTGTGAAGGTGTCCCCATGCCCACAGGGCTGGCTGCCACCACAGCATCCCCTGGGTCCCAGGTGAGGCAGGAACACGACCTGTGGGGACCATGGCACACACTGCCTTGGACTCTCACCCACCAGTGGCCAGGCTACTCCTGGTGTCACCACCTGGGACAGAGCTCCTGTCCCTCCTGGCAGTGACTGTCCCCACTGGCTCTGCCCAGGCCATGCCCACCCAGTGAAGGGACACAAATGGGGCACAACCTGCCTGCCAAGGGGCTCCAGCAAGCCCAAGGGCTGGCCCCAACATTTTAAAAGTGGCCTGGGCTAAGGTTGGACTCTGGGCTGTGAGAAAGAGGGGGAAAGAAAGAATTCTGAGAGCAATACAGGCTTTGGAGAATTTTACTGAGATAATCCTCTCCTAAGGTTGGCCAGCTGGCTTTAAAGGGAACAGACGGAGCAACATTACAAATCACTGAACCGATGGGAACCAAACACAGGGCACAAAACTCTTCTCACACAAACGTTTCTTTTTAAATCCTGCCATGAAGATAAGCACAGCTCCCAACACTGCTCCCAGGCGGTGCTAGTCCTAGGAGATTTACCCAATGTTTATTCAATGCACATTTCTCCAAAACCCACATGGTACATCCAGCCAGGAAACAGAACAAACATCCATAATTTCCTTTGACACCTCCTAGGCTACACTGTTCTGACAAAAGCAACCAGAGCCATCCAGTACCACTGCATGCCAAAAAAACACACACAGAAAAAAGGAAAAAAACCAAAGAATCCCTGTTTTCTTACTAAACCCCTTCAACACAACAAGAGGGAGGAATCACAGGCTGAACCAGCCAGATTCCATCAGCTGTTCAGGACAGCACCAATAATACCTCCTGGCTGTATACTTGGGAAAGACATGTAGGTGTTTCTATAGTCTACTCACACAGAAACCTCAGGAACTCTCCCCTCTCTTCCCTAAGGGAGATTCAAGACATTTGAGGTTTAACAGCTGCAACAAACAGCGTCCTCTTACTAGAGAAAATATTCAGGAACAAGATAACAAGAGACACGGTTACTGAAACAGGATGAAAACATGGAAAAAGCCTCTGGGGTCTAAGTGCTGCCCTAATGACTGCAGACTGCTACTCAGAAAAATCTGAATTCAAGTATACAGCTCTCATCACCACTTGCAGATCAAATAGGAATGGCAAGATGCAAATCTTGCTGCCTGCAAAAGAGGTAATCTAAGACACCATTTGTGAGCAACCTGCTAGCACTGCCACAACCCCTGCAATGACAAAGAAATAAAAACTGCAAATGCCCTTGATCTTGCATTCATTCCCCAGTAGATTACTGTGCTGAACCCAAACATCACCACTTCAATGTCTGGAGCAGTTGAGGGCACAGTTATTACTACACATTAAATAGCAAGGGTATATATTCTCTATTCAAATTTGATTGCAGACATGGCAGATGGGTTAAAAACATGAGTTAGAGGGAAAATAATATGAACTATTCTCTTTAAAATAGTTTTAAGACCAGTATCTTATTTATTTCACAGCCAAGAGGTAAAGCAGTTCTACAAAGCCAACTCAAAATTAGCAGATATATTTTCCCTTTACTCTAGAAAAGAATGCAGATGCTAAGCCTATTATATAGACAGTGAAGTGTCATCAGAGCAAAGAAGGCAAAAATAGCTAAATTATCTGTAAGATGACTAAGCAAACGGATTTTCAAAAATATGCTTTAAAATACGACACCCTTTTCTTAGAGCTGCATACATCCGTTTAGCTTTGTTAATTTCTCAATTCTTTCTTTTGATAATTTATTTTTAGCCTCCCACTAGCATACTTCCCCAGAAGCCTCACTTCACCCTACCCACACTCAAGATTCGCATCCACATATGGAGGATGATTTAGAAAACGATGCTGATCACCCCAGTAACTATGGAGAATCTCTACTGCAGCACCTTTAAGATCACATACATGCATTTCTTTTACATCTGTCCACCCACTGGAAAACTGAAGTCCTCCTGTCTTTCACCCTCATTTCTTCTCTTCATCATCCCCACCCATCTCAGGGGCCTTCACCTTCCAGGACTGATGAATCCTTTCTCATGTGACCCTTGCTCCCATCATTTCTGCAGGTAAGAAACAGCTCACATCTTTCCCAGGTCACCACCAGTGCCAGGAGGAGGAGGAGGCTGCATGATGCCACCTGAGGAACAGTGGTTAAGGGAATGGGAGCAACAGAGCCAGGAGCCCCATTCCCCAGCACATCTCCTGACCACATGGTTTAGAGGCTGTTGACATCAGTTATGCTCATGCTCCTCTGCACATCTCCCTCTTCCACCAACACCCAGATACCTCTACAAGGAAAATTACCCTTTCCTCAGATTACATCTCTTTAGGGACTTAGCTGGCACCCACACAACTGCAGCCTCTGCTAATCTACATTTCTGAGGTAACAGCAGTAGCTTGAGCTTGGCCAAGCCTCCCACTGAGTCATTTTTCTGCCATGCCAAACCCTGCATATGGCTCCTCTCTGACACTTCCCCATGGAGGGATGGGTACCCTAAAGAGGGTGATGAAACATTGGAATGGGCTGTCCAGGGAGGTGATGGAGTCACCACCCCTGCAGGTGTCCAAGTGCCACTGGACACAGCAGTCAGTGCCTGGTGTTCAGTCACAGGTTGGGCTCGATGACCTCAGAGGGCTTTTCCAGCCTAATTGATCCTGTGATTCTGAGGCAGCTCCTGCTGCCTGCCCTGTCTGTTGCCCTCAATCCCCAGGAGCCAAGCACAAAGCTCTGGGATCCCCTTCCCAGCAACTGGACTTCCAAGGCTCAAACCCATTACACTGAAATCATTAGGATGCTTTTAGTAATGTTATCTCAGTGGATCTGCTAGAGCAGCTATCAGGCATTTGACACACAGCAAATCCTTCCTCACATTCACCTCCCTACACCCTACCCCAAAACAGCCAGCCTAAAAAAATCAAGGGGATCCAGATGAGAGCCAGAAGAAGGCTGACAACAGCTTAAGAGGGGCAGGTTTGGAGGAGAGGTGACAGACCTCTGTGAGATCAGCCCCTCAACCTCCCCTACATTACCCCATGCTGCTCAGGACATCTCAGATAGCTTTCCCCACTGCTCCAGCAGGAAACAAACCTCCTTCCCACTACAGACTGGCAGCCACATTCTTTCCTGCAAAGACTGAAAGAAAAAAAAAATCAGCCCAAACACCAGAGCCAGGCACAAATCAGAATAACCACTGAGTAAATGCTGCCCTTCCTTTGCTTGGCAGCCACAGGTTAGCATCTGCAGAGGGACCCTGCAGGCACAACTGGACAACTCAAGAGGAGTGGATGAGGTGTAAGAGCAGCAGAAAATAGGAAATAAAAACTAGACATCTCATGCAAGATTAATACATATAAAAGAACCAAGACAAGGTCCCTTTATGCTCTAATGATGATGGCAGTATCTGAGAGATCACCTCACACGTCAGCAAGGGGAAGAAGTGGCATAAAAAAACCACGTGAGATGAGAAGAGCATGTTTTGATATCTAAACATGAAGATGAGCAGGTAGATTTACTTGTAGTCCTTTGGACTCTGGACAACTTTTGCCCCTCTGCAGCACAGGTATCTGAGGCTGGACTCTGAGTCCTCCTACACGCAGGATCACCTGAAGCTGATCTTGTTCAAGTTCAACTCATTTACAGCAGAAAGGAGTAAGTGCTTGCTTGACTTCAAGCATTTGGCAGCTACACACTCTAGATTAGATTTCACTGCCAACCAGCTCATTGCATGGGACTGATTAGACGTAACAGCTCCTAAGGTGCCAGCGACCCATAGATAAACTGTGCTGCTGTAACACTGATGGCTGGGATGAATCACAGCAGCTCCACGTTACAGGCACATGGGCCGTGCCCCACCACCTAATGGGGCTGCAAAGAAAGCTCTCATTCATGGAGGATAAGCAAGAGAGCTTGTGCAGGTAAACAACACCATAGAGCTCAAAGTGAAAATCAATTTTCTTCTTTTTCTAACACCAAGAGTGAAATCAATCAGGCCGTAACAATCTCTTCCACGCCACGTTTTCTCCCATGCATAAGAAAAAAAGCAGCCTGTTTGCTTACAAACAGCAAGCAAGACCTCAGCCCTAACACTGCATATTTCCTCCCCAAATGATCCCATGACACCTTTTAAGCCACTCTTTCTACTTCAAGAACAGAGACAGAGCGACTTGCCTACAATTATATCACAAGTCAGAAGAAAGCACTGGAATTTGCACGCTGTGACTCCTGCTGTAGTTGCCAGATAACACTGCTGTAGGCATAAAGGTCAAACCCTTCGGCAGGAGCTCTCAAGATATTGTCTGCAGGCCACAAGCAGGCAGCAGAAAGCTGGGAGATGGCACAATGCCAGCCCAGCTTCTCTTGGTTCCATGTCCTTCACTGGAAAGCGCCTTAGCACCTGGCAGGGTGGTTCAGCACTCATCCCCCACAAGCCGGAGCAAACATCCCTCCTCTGTAATGGGATTAGACATAAGAGCAGGAAAAAGGGATAGGGGAACCTCCAGGAGAGGAAAGCAAAGCTTGACAGCGCATTCAGGAGGGTGGAAGCAGCTGAGGGCCAAGGATTCACTGAATGAGAGGGGAAGCAGCAGAAAGCACTGAGTCAGGGAGATGAGATGGTGAGAGGGGGCAGAGCACTTTGAAAGCACACCAGAGATAAACACATTCAGATAATTGCTCAGAACTGAAAAAATATTAGTAAGTACTATAATTACCTTGAATGAATTTACAGAGCTGTAAGAAGAAATAAGACTGGAAGAGAGGCTGGCACACAGATGCTTGTTGGGAAGCTCCTATTTCAAGCTATCAAGAGGGAACCAACAAGGCCTGACACCCAGGTTGGTAATTTCAGCTTGGCAGCCAGCCAGAGCTCTTTGGCTGGATCCTAGGTACTGGGTAACTTGAGTTAATAAGTGCCAGATTCCAGCAGTATGACTTTCCAGAGTACTGAGCTTCTGGATGACTTCTGGCAACAAACAACTGCCTTATAGTCATACTTGGGGTCCAACTTCCCTTTCAGAGAAATTTGGAGGAACCTGGGCAGATTCCTGTGTTCATGGTGCTGATGCTGAATGGAGACAAAATGATTAATCCAAGATGAAAAAAGCCCCATTTATCTAAGCAGCCAAATCTTAATAACCTTGCTGTCACAAGTGATCAGAACCCTTCTTTCCCACAGAAACAACCAAAAATTCTGCTATTTTGGGGCTCAGTATCTCATCTTCAAGCCTCCATTTCTCTAAAAGCTTCAGAAACCACCCATTTCACAGTAGTCTGGGTCAGTGCTGAGTTCCTCTCAAACACAGAACAGACATTTAGTGCTACAGTCTGCTGAGAAACAGATCTACCTCACCTCCTTCTCCCATCTCCCATTGACAAGCTTATCAACTTCCACATAAAGCCCAAAAGCCATGAAAGTGACAGCAGGCCTGAGGCAGACACATCAGGAATGCAATGTGGAAGGAACAAAAAAAAAAACCACCCCAAAAATCCCCCAGATGCACCATCATTGCCTGTTATTCCCCCTGTAATCACAATGACTCTAGAAGGGAACATATTTGCTGGGAAGCAAAACTATCAGTTTCTGTGATAGCAATCATAGCAGATGACAGCAATTCCAGACTCATGCCACCAGTTAAAAACCCCCAAAAAATTTAGCAGTGGTAAAACAGCTATCAAAAAACACCTCCAAACACATCAGAGCCTGATGAGCTGTTCTGCAAGGGGCAGAAAAACAGCATGCAGAACAGCAAAGCAAACAAGTGGCATTAGTGAAATGCTTGACAATGCTAATGGCTGTGCAGCTGCCCCAGAAAGCTGCTCTGGACCCCAACTGAGACAACTTTGTCACCAGAAACTCCACTGGAATCTCCTCACTCCTGCACTTGCGCAGCAACCTCATCCCCTCCTGACCAGCAAAGTCTGAAGTCTGCCAAAATCAGAAGAGACAGAAGTGCTAGATGATTTTTCAAGTCCCAGGTGGAATCAATATCTTGTTTGGAAAGAAGTCAGCTAAGAGCAGTGGTTAGTACACTGCTCAGGAGTAAGACAAATACAGACAGATCCTCACTATCTGAGTTTCTTTTATACTCAGGAGTCTTTGACACTTGAAAAGTGATGGGCAAGCTGTAAGGCCTGGATTTTGGCAAGATCCATGCTTCAGAGCCTGCTCTCCTCTTTCTTACCAGCTGGGTTCTTCACCTTCCTTCTCCCCCTAATGCTTTCCCTTGACTCATCCGTTTTACAGCCTGGAGAAGGCTCCAGGGAAGCATCACTGCAGCCTTTCAGTACTCAAAGGGGGCTTATAAAAAAGATGGAGAACAACTTTATAGATGGCCAGATAGTGATAGGACAAAGGGGAACAGTTTCAAATGAAAAAAAAGGGGAGATTTAGATTAGATGCCAGGAGGAAAGTCTTTACTCAGAGGGTGCTGAGGCACTGGAAGAGGCTGCCTAGAGAAGCAGTGGATGCCTCATCCCTGGAAGTACTCAAGACCAGGTAGGATGGGCCCTGAGCAACCTGGTGTAGTGGATAGCATCCCCACCCATGGCAGGGAGGGGGTGTGGAACTAGATGATCTTTTAGGTCCCTTCCAACCCAAGTTATTCCATCAGTCTGTGATCCTTTTCCTACTCCTCCACTTTACACTGCACCACCTTTTCCTCCCTGTGGATCGTTGCCCAGTAAGAGCTGGAAATGGACCTAGAAACACCAAGGAACCACCAGCACAGGAGTAAAATCAGGAAGGAGGAGCCGTAGGAGGGCTCAGGCAGCAGTTTCAGCCAGAACCTACAGATTAAACACTAAGCAGGACAGAGCAGCAGCCTGTGTCAGGGGCTGGTAACGCTGAAGAGGCTGGCTGGATCAAACACTAGGCTCACTGGAGGGCTGAGTAACTGGTCACACATCCTTAGCCCCACAGTAACAAGGTGCTGGGACATGGAGCATGCACACCCCAGCAAAGGGGGGAGCCCAGCCAGGTGAACTTGCCATGCCCTCCATCCCCTTGCCTCCACAGCACTGCCCTTCCCATGGCATCCCATAGACATAGGCAGGACCACGTGAAAAACAGATCTGCTTTCATGTCAGACACACACACAGTCCCTCCATGTATTTACTGGGTTTGCCAAGCTAGCTTGGAGATCAATCAAGTCCCTCCAATTGCATGCAAGCAGCCTGACCTGCACCCACCCCTGCTGCCACACCAGGCTGGAACACCTCCTTTCAGGAGCATCCCTGCTTTTTGGCATTTGCTGAAGTACTGTGCAATGTTACAAGTCCTGAGTGTCAAAACCTTTCCCTTTCCAAGAAAGCCTTCCCATCATTTAGCTGAGATGGTCTGGTTTTGTGCTCGTGTCCAATTACTTACTGAAATGTGACTTTAGCAACAGTCAGAAAGGCAAAACTTCCTCTTGTCTCATTGCCACTTCCTAATTAAACCTAACAAGAAAAACCTTACTGACTTACATCGTTTGAAACGTGCTCCTGATGGAGACAGGGTGAGCAACAGGTTAGAGCTGGGCATGACACAGATGCACAGAGACAGCCCAGACCCACCAAAGGTAGCTGCAGACTCAATTTCTTTGCCTTGCAATGTGATCAAGCCCAGCTTTGGCAGGAAAGGCTCCATTTTAGCCTCACCAAGGCTGATAAGAAACAGATGCTAAATGTTTCCTAATATTCTAACACAGGGAAGCATTCCTTAAGAAGATTTTATACAACTAGCAAAGAAATGCCAATATAAAAATGGAGTCAAAACCCATTTAGCAGGTTATCATTAAGAAGTATTTAGGAACTTCAAAGCCAGAGGCAAATCACAATACAGCAGTTTTCCAGACATTGGCTGGAGGGCCTAAACGTCCTCGATACCAGTAGACAAGTCAATCATGAGCTGATGAACCCTAGCAACAATAAGAAAACCGATTGTGCTCAAAAATCTTTCCCTTTCCTTTCAGTTGATTTTCCTGATGCTTTAAGTTCCTGGGCAAGGAATCCTGGAGCAATCCTGCAGACTGCTAACTATCAGACAGCAAAGAGCACTCTTTCAGGTTACAGCATTCTGATTCACCCAAGGTAAACCAATGAAAACACCTCTGGCTTCAAACTAGACTATAAAACCTTTAAGCCAATGACAGAACCCATGACCACTTTTGTATGGATAAGAAAGAAACCAAGAAAGACCAAAAGAAAAAAAAAACATTTAATTTTTTTTCAAAAAAGGCAATTTCCTGGTTAAAAAACAAAAACAAACAACTAAACAAGCCTTCCAACAACGAAGCGACGTTCTCCTAATGACCCTCTCTCTCCCACCTCCCCTGTGGTCTGCAGTGCTGTTTATTTTGCCTTTCACTTTATATAATGGGTCTGGTAGAAGCGTTCTAAGTACACATTCGATTTGCAATAAAAACTGCTTTAATAAAGACATCTAACTTGACGGAAGGTCAACTAAAAGACAACAATTCTGCATAAACCAAAACCTCCTGTGTAAATAAACAGGATCTGCAGGAGCCTCAGGATGTCAGACAGTCTGGCCAAGAAGGCAGGGAGGGAGTCTGCCCATGAAGAATTACACTTGGGGACGTGCAGGAGAGGAGCCTGCCAGCCCAGCTCCGATGGCTGCAGCAGTGTCCCACCTTAGGGACACGCAGAGAGCCACCTCAACCGCACACAGAAACCAGGCAGCGGCCAGAGCCATGTGCAGAGCATGCTCCCCAAATAAAGCAGAGTCACAACACACTGAGGATCAGCCCTGCACAGCACAGTGATCCTGAGGCAGCAAACACAGGCACGAGGGCAGCGGAATTGGCTGGAAAAGCGAAGCTCGCGGCGCAGGACTCGGGGCAGACGCAGATGGAGAAAGCTCAGTCTTGGCCACTGCTGCTAACAGTGCATGGAGGAGCAGATGAGGCGCCAGCAACGCTGTGGTAAACAAAACCAGCCCCAAAGCCCTGTGTGCAAACACCCACTAGGCTGTTTGCTCCAGATGTTCCCCTCCAGCCAAGCAGTCCTCACTCTACTGCACCTAAACTCGAGTTTAGCCTCAGTCTGGGCATCAGCAGAAGAGCAGGAGGGTGCAGGAGCAGCACTCTTGAGCAGCAGCCAGCTGCACACTGCTGATTCCCAGCCAGCACCCCTTCCCCTCCAGGAGACAGCCCTGGAAAAGCATCATTTCATTCTCCAAGAGTCACCTCAGCACGGGTATTCCACTCCAAGGAGCCATTTACAAGCGAGCTGTAGTTTGGAGACCTTACACATGCTCTGCTCCCCTCTAGGAATCGCAAATAAATCACCAATTACTATGCATGAATAGAGAGAGGAAGAGGGTAATGAGTCTATGTACATATATACATATGCAATGTTTGAACACAAAGAGCCGTAAATTGCATTCACAGGTGGTATTCTGGAGACTGCAAGAGACTCAAAAGCAGAACTATTCATAAACCAGTCGCTGACATGAATGAGTTCAGCGCTCCCCAGAAGCCTATTGTGTTTCCTATATATTACACTATAAATATGAGGAGTATCAGACTTAGCATCCCTGGAAAAAAAAAAAAAAAAAAAGGAGGTAA
The DNA here is from genome assembly GCA_030060385.1 of Muscicapa striata striata. Taxonomy (NCBI): domain Eukaryota; kingdom Metazoa; phylum Chordata; class Aves; order Passeriformes; family Muscicapidae; genus Muscicapa; species Muscicapa striata. The sequence goes on along the minus strand of JAREIS010000058.1, from coordinate 2,460,045 downwards.
ATCTTGCAACTACACATAGGATTAGCACTGGCTGGCACAAGTATTAATGGTCTCATTGCTGCATGAGGATTATTTACAGCACTTGCTCTATTTTCCCATTTTGTACTTGTTGTGATGAAGTGCCACTTGTTTAAAGAACCCTGTAACAAACACTGCAGTGAGAAGGGGGGAAAAACCAGCAGAGATCTACAAATGTTACACCCACATGCCAGATGTGGGTTTTCAGACCCTGGTTTCACAGTTACTTGGATTCTGGTAGGTAGTTAATGCTTGATATATTATATTAAATCACCCACCATCTCTTTCTGTAACTACAACTCCTCCTTCAGTGATTTTAATGAGTTTGCAGAAGGGGAAGGTAAGAATGAGTTGCATTTCTTTTTCTGCATATTTGACCCATAGTATCTTACCCTATATTTTAGCAAAAACGTTACTTGTTTAGAAAGCAACAGTCCTTTTCTAGACTGTGACTTTTCTAGTCACATTAACATAACAAAACATGCATTTTTACTCGACTAAGTCAAATGATATCTCAGTTTTACAAGGGGCAACCTAAAGCACTTCTGTGTGACTTGTGGCTTTGAGGCACTGTCACACATCCCCAGCTTTATTAAAACTGGCAGCTGGGTGAACACGGACCAACAAGCTAAAGAAGTCCAGGTGAAAAGAAAGAAAAGTAACTCCAGGCACACACGTGGTGCCCTTAAAAACAGCCTCATGTCCAGCACAGGGAGGCAAGCACGATGTTTTTACTAACTAGAGAGGTCCACAGGATTTGGGGACCACTGAAAAGCAACCGACCCTCCGAAGCGACAAATGACAGCTCGCAGCTTGTCCCCCGGGGAGGATCAAGGCAGGGCAGAGCCAGCTTTAGGTCAAAAGCAGAAAGGTAATTCCGGCAAGCAGGGGGTCGGGGCGGCAGCGGGCAGGGCTCAGGGTGAGCACCGGCGTGGGGTGTGGAGCGCAGGGCTGGCAGGTCCCGGAGGAGGGATGCCCTGGCTAGGAGGAGGGATGCCCCGGCTAGGAGGAGGGATGCCCCGGCTAGGAGGAGGGATGCCCCGGCTAGGAGGAGGGATGCCCTCTGCCGCTGCTCCGCCGCAGCAGCTGGGCGTGCTCCGGAGGGAGCGCTCACCGACCCACAGAGCCGAGCGCTCCATATTAGGAATCCCTAATCCAGAATGGTGCTATTGTTCTTCAACAGCAGAGACGGAGTGTGCGAAGCCAAGGCAGCAAGCGCTGTGCCCTTCGCCTACTCTCATCTTGCACCCTCCCTGCACTCACGGAGCAAAGGCACCCTGGATAAACTTAGCTCGGAGACGGCTTTTTTTCCAAGGAACCCAGCTAGTGGTTATGGGAAGTTTGAATCATCTCCATAACCATTTCAAAGAGTTTGCTCTGTCTCTCTGCTTAAGACAGGCAGAGCACATTAATTCCCCCCGCTCCCTCAAAATTACAGACATGCAAGCATGACTGCAATTCTAGCAGAGATCTTGTTTCCAAATTGGCAGAGCAGGTATGCGTGTAACAATTCTCAAGACAGTAAAATTGCCAACCCCACCGCTTCTTCCCTCAACAGCATTAATGCCAGCAGAAAATCATACCAATGAAAAGGCAAATCAAAACAAGCTCCGAGGTTGCTCTGCACATACACAGGCAGAACGGAGCGTGAGGGTGCCGTGCTGTATTTTCCACAAATGCTCCTATCAACTCATCAGTACTTAAGCCTCACACATTGGTTCTGCAGCAAAAAGCGTAGAGGCGTTTCAACTGTCTCGTATTCTGCTTTTCCCGGATTTGTAGGAAGGAATCTGGCATTCCCACAGCATCTCTCACCCAGCCCTGGGATCCCAAAGGACTTTAGAGAACTACACACACTCACCCCTGGGGCAAGCACTTGTGGGACGACAAAACCACACGTTTAACGGTTCACGGGGTACAAAACGCCGGCACAGAGAAGGGACTACAGCAGGACTTTGAGAGGCAGCACAAAGCAATCAAATTGCATTTCACGGCAGCAGGGACTGCCTTCCCTCCACATTTCAACGCGCTCTTCGCGAGCCAAGCAGAGCACTTTGTTTCTGCAGCCTACCTTACCCCAGGCATTTTCTCCGCTTCCATTGTGCAAGCTCAGCACAGAGCCGTGTAACTCCCTACCCTTACGGTTCCCCTCCGGGACACCCCCCGACCCCACAGCAGCCCCTGCCCGGCGCTCGCCTTCCCAAGTTGCGGCCGGAGCCCGCCCGGAGCCGGAGCTGCTCCCGGGGCACGGCGAGGAACGGTCAGCGGGATGCCGCGGCTGGAGATGAAACCCTGGTGTATTTCATACACACACACACAAATACACATGTTTACGGTGGGTTTATTTCCGCCACTCCTCCCTCCGGCCACAGCAGCAGCGCGGGCAGTGACAACTCCTGAGGACGGGCGCTCTGCACTGACAAGGGGTGACCCTCCCGCTCGCCCTGCGCCCACTGGAGGTCCCATCCCGTCCCGTCCCGCTCCACTGGGACACCCCGCGCTGTCCCGTCGCGTCCCGCCCCTTACCGTCCACTTACCGAGGAGCAGCAGGGAGGCGAGCTGCGGCCGCAGGGTCCGCATGGCTGCCGGGGCGCGGGGCGGCGGCCGCCCTTGCCGCCCTTACCTCCCGCCGCGGGGCGCCGCGGGGCGCCGGCTGCCGGGGCGGGCGTCGCGCCGGGCCCGGCGGCACAAAGGGAAGGCGGCGGGGCCGGCACGGGAGGCGCCAAGACAGGCGGGGGCATCGCCCCCGCAGCGGGGCGGCCGCCGCGCCTCCCCTCCGCGCCCACGGCTCCCGAGTGCGAGCAAAAACGTCTCCTCCGAGGGGCGGAAAATTTTAAAAAAAAAAAAAAAAAAAAAAAAAGAGCACGGGGAAGGTGCGGGAGGAGGAGGCAGGAGCGACAACAAAAAGACCCCACCCCGGAAAGTTACAAAAAAATCAGCGGGGCGCCGCGCTCCCGGCTTGCTCCGGCCCGCCGCCCTCACCTGCCCGCCCGTTCAGCGCTGCCGCCGCGGGCTGCCCGGCGCTTCCTCCGCCCGCCTGAGCCCGCCCCCGGCCCGCCCCGGCCCTGCCCAAACCCGGCCCACCGCGGCTCGGCCCGGCCCCCGCCCGCTCCCACCGGCCCGGCCCAGCCCGGCTCGGCCCGGCCCCAGCCCGCTCCCACCGGCCCGGCCCAAACCCGGCCCACCGCGGCTCGGCCCGGCCCCAGCCCGCCCGCTCCTCCGGCTCTGCCCGGCCCCGGCCCGCCCGCTCCCACCGGTCCACCCCGGCCCCGGCCCCCGCAGGCCGCGGTGCCCCCGGCGAGCGGCGCTGCTGGGACGGCGCTGCGGAGCGCGGTGGCTTTGGGAAGGCTGTGGTGTGAGGGAGCTGCAGGGATAAACCGGGATCCTTTGTTTTGGGTGGGGGGAAAGAGAGCCCGAGAGTCCTCCCTCGGGCGCTCCTGGGAAAGCCGGCGTCTTGGGACATGATATAAATGCACCTTTTTGTTCTCATGCAAACCAGAAATAACAGCCCGGCTTTCCAAGTTTCGTGACCGTCCCGCTGCGATGCGCTGTTGCCGAGACCCGAATCCAGGGCTTGTGTTAATTAGTGCCGGGTTGCCAGATGTGAGCCCTCCCCAGTGCTGCACTTGGGATGCTGCCCAGTCCATCAACGCCACAGTGTGTCAATGGCAGAAGTGCCTTAAAAGTACATCCAGGAAACCCTGAAATGCATAAATATGGCAACACTATGGGCTGGGGCTGAGGTTGTTTGTAAATAAAACGAGAAAGAGAAAGCCTTTCTCAGGGGTGCAGACGTTCGAATTTCCTTCCAAATGAAACTCCTAGTTGCTTGTTTGCTTACATAAATAAGAAAGTGACAGCAATAGCAGAATGAAGTACCCTCCTAGTGCCCCCACCCTGCAAGGATCCTCTACAGGAGACCCTTCTGCCTACGTACAGAGTGTCCCTAGTGAAGTGTTGGTGATGCAAATGTAGGAACCCAACCCTATTATGCCACAGAAAGGCAGAAAACAGCACAAACCCAAACTGTCTAATAAAAGATGCCAAGTCCTTAAATGCTGTACCCAGCAGAAGTCAGAAGCTGTCTGGATTACCATATGGACTTGCTTCCCATCGTGGCTGTCATGGCAGATGCGTTTGTAGCCAGCTCCTAGTGACCCAGCAAATTCTGTTTCTGCAGGCTAATAATGCTAAGCATGCCGTTTTCAGAGTGGGAGGTTTAATTTGAAGCTTTGCCATGCTCTCTGAGCAGAGGAACCAAAGAACAGAACAACCAGAGATCTGGGAGAGAAAGGGTTAGTGTTGTACTTGCACTGAAAATGAAGCTCATGCCTTGGCCCTTAAGCTTTAATTGCATCAAGACTGCCTTCAAGAGAGACTTGGAAAAGGAACAGAGGTGTTGATAAGAGTTCATAGAAAATACCAGTCTATTTGGCTTTTCTCTTAGGTGATTCGAGAACTGAAATGTCATCCACTGTAATATTGCTCAGCTTACCCAATATTTGTCACATTTGTCCTATTATAAGTCCTCACGGACAAGTCTGTGAGCATTCAGAGGAAGAACCGTGGAGCTGCTTTCAAGTAAATGTCCAACATCTTTAAATTGGTGCAGGATAGACATCATTTACTCTTTTGCTTCAAAAGATGTATAACTAGAGAAATAAATAATACCGAAAGAAAAAAAGGGCAAATTAGGCAATATAGGGCACAGGCAGGATAAACTCAATAAAAAAAAGAAGTATTAAAGCTTTGTGATACACAAGATAGTTTTTCTAGATGGCAAGGGATACAGACCTCAGATTCATGACATTCCTATATGGACACATTATTTCCCTCTTCAGATGAAGAGACAGAGATGAAAACACTGGCATGATTCAGGTGAGCTCCCGGGACAGGTCAGGGACAAGCCTGGTGTCTTGGCTCTGAATACATTGCTTTGCCAGTGGAGCCTGTTGGAAGGTAATTCAAGATGAATTTATGTGAATTCTTGCTATTTTCCAGGCACTATGTGACTTTATAGCATACAAGCCTAACAGGAACATAAAAATGCCCTGCAAAAATGTTATCAGAGATTCACTAAACTCACATCCTCTTCTCAGAGCTCTTGCAGAGTATTGCATTAATGCATAGTAACAATAAAAATACAAAAAGACCATGGAAATGACATTATAGCATTATAAGATTAATCCAATTCCAGTCAAATTAGATTATAATAAGAACTGTGCGTGCTGAAGACTATTAATGGGAACTTGTGTTTCGAGAGCTTCATCACCTTTGCACGTGTTCTCCTCCCTGACCCCAATAATAAAAATAGCTCGGCATTCACCAGAGCGCCCTTCTCCAGAGGACTTCACAAACACCTTCTGGTCTTTTGGGGAAAACATTGGCCTCACTTCTGCATCAGTGGAGAAACTGAGGCTGGGGCAGGACAGCTTTCCCTAGCCCAGGGAGGCAGGGCTGGGCTCAGGCTCACGTGGTGGGGCTCTGGCTCCCTGCGGACGTCTGTCTGTCCATGTGGTTCACTCACGCGGCTGAATGGAAACGAGCACCACAGCCACCTCAAAGACAAAACCCTTTCAAGCACAAGGTTACTGTGAAGCAGCTTTCCAGGAAGGCAGATCTGGGCTGCCTTGTTCTCCCAGCACAAGTGAGTCATTCAGGAGCGCCATCCTCAGCCGCAGCCGGATGGTTTTGGCCGGGCCACGCGGTCGCTCTTTGGCAGCAGGGCAGCTGTAAGGGCTGGAGGCAGACAGGCGTGACTCCAGCCTGATGATGATACACTCATTAGGTCACAACCCACACTGCCTCTTTCTTGGTGCTCCAGCACTGCCAGCAGTGTGCTGGGACTTGCTTCCCATGGCTCGCCTTGGCAGGCAGGGCTTGAGGCTGGGCAGCAGCAGAAGGGGAATGATCCCACATGGAGCTGTTTGCTGGGCTGCTCAGTGCTCCTACCAAGGCACAGGCACTTCCCTTGCTCCTGCCTTTTCCAGCAGAAGCACAACCAACAGGTGCCTGAGTGAGAGGCGAGACTGGGCGGCTGCTGTGTGGCCCAGGGCCATCAGGGTAGATGCATCCCAAACCTCTGGCTTGCCAGAGGCTGCTGTAACACACAAACTGTGACTGAGAGCTGCCTCCTTCACCCGAGGGAAGCACAGTTACAGCAACATCCAGCCTCTGAACAGGCTGCTTGCCTGATGAGCACAGGCTTCCCATGGCCCACAGATGAACAGTGAAGTTAAACTATTGTCTGGCCCTCAGAGAAAAGAGGTTTGGCAGAAATGCAACTTTTGTACATTATTAAATAAGAATGCTGGTCCATTTTCAGGACAAAACACTGCACACCCTTAAGTTTGGACCCAGTGTGGATTTACCCTGCTCCTCTGATTAGCAGGTAGGAGAGGGAATAAGGCACAGAACAGTTCTGCAATTAGATTTTAGAGCAGGCAGTAACCTGGCTGCTAATGGTAACAAACTATAGCAAAAAGAGAGACTGGATGAAACAGAGCAAGGCAGGCCCCTGTCTTATTTTCAGCAAGGTAGGAGACTCCTGACTGCTCTGTAAATCAGAAGAAATTATTTCCTTCCTGTAGGAGAGGGAAAGAGATCATGGGGGAGAAGAGGAGGGGGAGATTTAACTGCAGTTGCAGGAGTGACTCTCTCCCAAGGGCCATGACTTGGGCCAGAGCTGGAGAACAGAAACAACTGTGTGGCTCAAAGACAGGGGCTGTATCCACATCCCAACTCCTCTCAGAGGCCACCTGAGCATTTCACATTGAGCAGTCAGAGTCAAACCATCCAGAAACAGAAAGCACTTAAAAAAATGATCCTGTGTGATTTGCCCAAGATCACACAACACAATCCACAGAAGTCAGGGTCTTAAGCCTGAAGATGTGCTTGGGGGAACATCTCAATCAGGTCAAAGCTCCTCTGCCACATTGTGAAAGGGAGAGGAGATACACCTAGAGCTCTGGTCTGAAACAGGGAGGAACAGCCAGAGCCATTTATTTTGACAGAATCATTGCCTAAAACATTTTCTCCAGACCTTATTTACACTGTGAAGTTTTGAACATCAGTTTCACCCAGAGGAAAAAGAAGATATTTATATTTAATGGCCAACATTTAAGCTCCTTTAAAATGAGCTGAGAGTTTGCAGTTGGAACAGAAAGAAAACCCTAACTGCCCTGGCACAAAGCAGCACTGCTGCCATTGCAGGGAAGCTGGCATCTAAATGAGACTGAGGTTTTGGGTTTAACCCAGCCCAGATTGCACCCTAGGACCCATGTGCCAAACTGTGGATGGCATCAAGGCAGTTCCCAGGGATTTGAAGGAATTCCCATTTGTGTGCACTGAGAAGATGGATGAGGAGAGGGAGAAGGAGAGAGAATGAGAAAAAAACCAAAAACCCTGTGTAAAGATAGATCGACACATTTCCAGATTTTCAGGACATCTGTCAGCAAGCCCCAGAGTGTATGGCAGCTAATCCCTTTGCAGATTTTCTTTTAACTGTTGCTTGACAGAGGAGTATGCCAATTTTTTTCATAAATGTACCGACGTCTGATGTTGCACTCAGCCTGAGGTTATGATCTATCTGCAAGGAAAAACATTATACTACCACCTTGGGAAATAACATTAGGGAAACATCTCTCTGAGAAACACACAGCAGCTTCCAGCTTTGGAGTGTGTGCAGAGTGAAAGATGTTTTCTGAAGATGAAGGAGGCAGAGGTGAGATGGCTACCTGACTACATACCTGCAGTTCTCCAACACTCTGCTGGCTGCTGGATTCTTCCCAGGCTGAGCCAAGCCAGTGCAGCACAGAGGGCTGGTGCTGCCCAGCAGGGCTGATGGTCAGCTCTGCTTCCAACCCTCTGCTGGAGTCCTCCCACAGACACAGCTGGAGCATTAGTGCAGTTTGGTGAGCACTCTGTGAGACCAAAGAGCTACAGCAAGGCAAAGCTTTGCTTGTTCCTGATTTAACTCTCAGACACTGTGTTCTGCAGCATTCAGCTGTTGCATCCTTCATCTCTAAGGATAGGCAGCCAGCAGCCCATAAGGCTGTTCTTCTGTGCTGCAGGGCTGAAATGACTTGGTCCTGACCTGGCCACGCACAAATTACAGGGGCAGAGCCCTCCAGGGCCAAGAAGACTGGGCTCATTAGGCACAGATGACAGAGGCCAGGTCTGCTCCACAGCCAGCCAGACCTGCAGCTGCTGCTGGGACCTTCCCAGCTTCTGTGGGCTCCACCTGGAGTACACGCAGGAATGAGCACACTGCTGTTCTGCTCTCTACTCCTACCTACCAAAATCAAACTCAGGTGTCAGTTTTGTGCTGTTTTGCCAGTAATTTAGACCTCCCCATGCTTAGAGTGAGTGCCAGAAATAAGCATGTCAGTAAAAAGTTGACTCCAAACCTCACGATCACTGATGGAGCAGGGGTTTTTCTTTGTTTTTTTCCACCATGGGAAGAAAAGTGACATAGAAAAAGGGGCAAATGGACATTTCCATTACCAATTTCTTCACTGGCAACCAGCAAAAAAAAAAAAGGGTGCTTCAGCAGTAAAAAGCAAATAAAAATCACCTCTGCCAAGTACACTTTCAGCCTCATCTCGCAAGACTTTCAGCTCCAGGTTGCACTTCCCATTTTTCCACAGAATCATTTTTAGGAAAGAAAACCTATTTCTTGGCCCAATCTAAAAATGTGAGACTCTTTGGGTGTGTCTGAATTCTTTCTAAACAGTTCTGGGCAACTGTACAAAAAAAAAAAAAAAAAAAAAAAAAAGAAAAGCAGTCTCTCAGCTGCTGTCATTTATCTTAAAACATTTCTTTCATCCAGTTAGCTATGATAAGCACTTTCATTGTTACTCTGGAAGAAATATGTTATCATTAGGTTTCAGAGTCCACACCTTCATTTCTGTGACTGAAGCCAATTCATACCTCTCTCAATATTGGCCTGACAGCAAGGTAGAGCTGATACTGGTAGATAGCAGCAATTGTGCTTGCATTTTGCTGTGGGTGTTGGTCACCTTTATGTAATAAAGAAATGGCCTGGGATTCATCTAAGAGGGAGAAGTCCAGGACACCATGCCCTTACTCCCACGGCTGTTTTGCATTTTACATTCAAGAATCATTATAGAAACCTTGAAATATTCATGACAGCAAGAATGAAAGCCCAGGAGTCTCACTTTCTACTGAGGTTCCTGAATGTTGCATTACGAGACTTGGTCCCCTGTTTATCCCTCCATCACCTTCTTCTTTTTCTCCCTTAGCATTTCATTTCCCACTCCAAGAAGCTGACATTCCCAAACAGAGCAGGCTTTGCTATTTCCCTTCCAACCTGAGCTGAAAGCACACAGCACAGGCAGTCAGATGCCTTGCAATGCAGGCAGGCAATGAATGGCTTCTCTACTACATTGCAAATGACTCATCAGCTCCCAGAGTCTCCCAAAGGAGGCAACAGGTTTTGTGCCTTAGTGCTGCAGCCAGGTAATTTAAATGAGTGCACTGGCAGGGTAAGCACTGCCTCTTCTCCTTATGGTGAGCTATGGTAGGAACTTGGCCAATGTGTCACCCTTACAAAGTTAGAGCAGGGCAGGCTGTGGGTGGAGAAGCACACTTACACTTCCACAACAAAATGTGGTCAAAAACCCTCTCCAGAGGACCAGGAATACCTTTTACCCTCTACACTTCAGTGTCACCTCCTTCAGTTCTGTGCAAACAAGAATCCACACTGGGGACAAGGCAAGTTTCAGTGTGGAGCAGGGGTGACCTTGGCTCACAGCTTTCTGCCTTGCCCACAGGACAGTATCCTGGGGGAGGCAAGGGGGCCACCCTGCTCCAGGGTTTCCTCAGCTCTCTCAGCTGAGCCTGATGGCAATGCACTCACGAAATGTCAGCTGCCAACACGGTTTTGTGCTGAGTCTTCACTTCTCAGCATTGTTCAACACGTGCTGAGAAGAGCTTTCCCATCACATGGGTCATGCGATATTTGCTTCTCAGGAATGAGGAAAAAATAACTTCCTGAGTCTGGAAGCTTCTTTGGTGTGATCCTCCTCTCTGCACCCTGTCACTTCTTCACAGAGGCCCTGGTGGGGAGGAGGGAGTCCAGGGAAGCCTTTTCTGCACTCTGCCTCCTGCATAGATGAAGATGAAGATGGAGATGAAGCAGGCACAGGGCAAAGCTGGGGGAAGAGACAACAGGTTTGCAGGATGGTTATTGTCAGGATGATTTGCTGTCCTCAGCAATTTCCTGCCTGAAAGCAAATGCTGTGACTAAAGCTGGCCCCAACACAGATGGTTAACAATTCCTAGAGATATTATCTTACTCCCACTTTACCTTGACGAAAAAGACAGATCAGGGGACACAGCAGGAGAGAGCTGAGGTCATGGGCTCCCCTGAGGCACAGCCCCCTCATAAACACCCAAGGGATGCTGACTTTGACTTGCTATCAGCCCAATCACCCTGGCCAGCCAGCACGGACAGGTTTCCTCCTGCAGTGCTGGAGCTGTCCGGACCATCCCACCCCCATGGAAATGTGATTTACAGCAGGGCTGCAAACCGAAAATCAGAGTCGTTACTCTGGTAAAACGAACACCAGATTCCTTTGCTAACCTCCCATTACAGAGGAGCCTCTGTTGTAGCAGATTTTTCTTCCCTAAGGCAGAAGGGAACTGTCACTTGCCCTAAAAGGGCTCCTGGCTCCAGCCAGTGGAGCTCACCAGATGCTTTTCAAGAAGAGTCGTTTGCTCTGCTTTGTTTTCTTTCAAGGGCTGTTTGAATTCCTCTGCAGACACACATGCCAGGCACAGCTAATGCTACAATGGGCAGTTGGAGCTGAGGAAAGAGGGATATTTCTGCTGTCCACTGGCCCCCATCCCATGGGGACAGCAGAAATGGCAGCAGTCAGCCCAAGCTCTGTACTCTAACCTTAGTTTTCCTCCTGGCTTGCTTTAGGGTAATCAGCTGGATACTGCACCCCTCTTTGCCTTGGTTTCCACCCCAGTAGGAAAAAATAATGCTCTCTGCAGTGCCTCATGGATTTTCTGGCAAGCACCCCTGCCAGAAGGGGAAGAGCTGCCAGCACCTGTACTTGCACTTGATCTGGGATGCATGGGTGCAGAGACAAGCCTCACCTCAGAGGTCTGGACAAAGCCATGAAAGACCAGATTTGATATCTTCATATGCCCAAGACAAAAAAAAAAAAAAACAAAAACAAACAAACAAACAAACAAAAAACAAACAAACAAACAAAAACAACAAAAAAAACCCGCACCACCATAACAAAATAAACTGCACACAAACTCACCCCCTAAAATAGAATTAACTAAGAAAAAAATACCCAAAGATCTCTTTTAGAGATGGGATTTTTGGAAGTGTGTCCCAGACCAGTGACAGCACCTGAGAAGAAGCAAGGCAAGAGTTTTGCAACCTGGTTATAAGCTAGTTCCACTTTCACCTCAGCCAGTATAATGCCAAACACAATGGCATTATAATGCAAGCATGGTGTCATCTTGTTGTTTCACAACTCACATGGAGGGATGGTCCTTAATGTTCACAGAAAGAAGCTTCCTTGTACCAACAGGACATGAGTTGCCCTGCCTGTGATAATGAGATGATTTTGGAAGCTGTCATAGCCCCTAGGACAAAGAGGCAGAGATTGGGGTGGGGTGGAGAAGGGAAGAGGAAATTCCCTGGTTCACAGTTATTGATTGGTAAGCAAAGCAACAGCAGATGGTTGTGGATAGAAGAGCATGAAGAAGCCATGAGGCAATGTTAGTCATAGTGATTAAGCCCCAAAAATGTCTACATTGGCAGTTGTTTGTAGACACTCATGACAGGAGTTTCGAGGAGATGTGGAAAGGGATGAGAGCAGATGATTGTGGATGTCCTCAGCAGGCTCCTCCCTGGCAAGAGCTGTCATACAGGTACAGCCCAACAGTGCTTGTCTGAGCAGCTGCCAAGGGAAGGCTGGCACAACCTCCATGCCTCCCAGGTCACCTGGAACAGGGACACCCAGGAACAGCTGAAGAGCTGGGAAGTCAAATGAGAGGAAGCCAAAAAAACAAGCATGAGGAGGATGACCCTGTTCAGCATCATTTTGAAGAGTTTCTTCAAATCCTCTCCTCTGAAGGACAGAGTGAAGGGCCATTATGAGGTGTCTGGATGAGACAAGGCTGCTCATCAGCAAGACAGGACAAGGTTGTGGGGATGGGGAAGACAGCAAGGCAGCCAGGGTGGAAGGACCAGTTGCCTGGTAGCCCTGAGTGCAGGGGTGTGGGGAAACCACAGTCCCCTACAAGCTGTGGGGATTGTGAACAAGAACATCAGCCTTGCTGAGCTCGAGCTTTTGGGAGCCCTCCATAAAGAAACAGCACAGGAACAGAATTAAATGTTAATTTGGACTGGAGTACATGGATTTAAATGTGAGACACGGGTTGATTTGTGTTCAGCATAAGGATAGTGGCTGGGGTTTGGTTGGTAGATGAGGCTGGGCACCTCACAGAGGTCCTGTTCTACCCTCTCCAAGAGGAAAGAGAACTGTTGAGGAAGGAAGGTGGCAACCTGAAGGATAGCAGGTTTACTTAATCTTCACAACAGTATTTCCACCTGATGTGCTCTGCAGGGCCTATGCTGAGAGAGAGAGAAGAAGAAACTTAGAGTGGGATCTGTGGCTTCATATTTTATGGATCTTTCCCTCTCTTTCAGGGGAGTATCTGCAGATAGATCCTGAAAAGAACAGCAGCCATCCATCACCCTCAGCACACAGCAGTCCTACTAATGCTTGGTGGAACCACCAGCCCTCTTGCAGGGCAGCACATGCACACAGCTCTGTAGAATGGGGCTTGGAACAGGATGTACTGGGATACATGTCAGGAGGAACTTGTCACACTGAGCTCTCCCATTTGCAGCATGGACCTCACAGTCCTGCCAGACAGAAAGCACCATAACTAGGCAGAGCTTCCCAGAAGGGAAATTACAGTCCAAATACGTTTTCTGTATAGGAAATCCAAAAGAAGAAGAAGGGAAAAAAAGGAAGCCCTTATCTATATTTATAAGATGAAGCTTTTCCTACATGAATAAACCTCTTAACACATTTTTCTGGGCACTGAGGTTATATATTTAATAGGTTTTTCTGGTATCACTTAAAAGTAGATCACCACCATGCAATGACGCCTGCTGCACTCTTTTTCTGGCATCCTCACTCGCTCCCTTCACCCGTGCCCCCAGTAACTAGAGCACCGTGTGTTATTCTCACCAGACTGAGAAAGAGGATTTCTCTTTCCTTAGGAACTTCTACAGAACTGCTTGGTCAACTCCCTTTCTTTTGGCCCTCTGTGCTTTATTCTTTCCAACTCAACAAAGAACACAGGAGGCACTCTCCAGAAGAGGAGGGAAAGCACGTATCCAACTGAAATCCTCCTCCTAGCTCTTTCTTAGCATCCTGGGGGTGCAGATCAGCTAGTCTGCCCTAGGGTGCAGATCATGGATAGCAGAAATGCAGACAGGCCCCCAGTCAGCCTCTCTGCAAATGAGAGCACAGCCTCTCATGCCGTGGGCAGTGTGGCTAATGCCTATATTGCACCTTTACAGAAGTTTATAGGGCAATGAAAAAAGAAGCAGCTGCCTTATCAGCATTCCCAAGTGTCTCTGACTACCTTGCTATGCAGAGAACAGCTCTCAAGGCCTGGGGAGCCTCTCCTGTGCATTGCTTTGGTGCCCTGGTGAGTGCTGCAGCACAAGCATCCTTTCCAGCAAGAAAAAAAATCACAAATTAGCAATGGACATAATAAAGTACATGAAACAGTCCTTAAAAACTAAACCCTGCAGGGCTGTCTCACCCCTCAGCCAAGACTACTTTGGTTTCCTTCTTCCTAGTGCCTGCAGTTCTGCACTGCAATGCAAAGAGCAGAGCTCTTCTGCCATGGCAGAAAACGTTGATAGGAGTGATGGTAGCTATAGGCAACCAAAAAGAGAGTGCATCCATCGTGGTCAGAGCCAGCCCTGTGGAGTAAGTGATTTGTAACCAGTACACCCCGGCTTTCCACTTTTCAGACATGGCATTTGGACTTTTGTCTAACCTCTTTCCCCTTCTTGCTGCATGCTGGGCAGAAGTTTCATTTTGTTGCTTTATTGTCTCACAGCTCCTTATTAAATACAATAAGTTAAAACCACTGCCTTTACAGCCATCCCTCAAGAGGGAAGAAGTGAGTTACTGTGGTGTCACTCCTGTGTTCCTGACCTAGGAGAAGAAAAATGGTGGGACTGCTCTCCTTTGCCTCTGCAAGGAATAAATGTCTTGAACTGATTCTTGAGCTGTAGCGTGCTGTAGTCTTCTCACTGTTCCCTCCATTCACTTCCCACTCTTTAAGACAAAATAACTGCCTCTTCATCTAAAGAGATTTATCTATTCACTTTCGTGCATGGACAGAAAAAAAACATTTCTTCCCCCGCAACAATGCAGCAAACTCTGGGGTAGAGTTTGACAGCCATTTCACAGCACAGAAGGAGTGGCAGGGAAAATGCAGTTGTTTTTGCCTGCAGAGATGGAACAGAGGATTGGAATGGCAATTTGACTGGAACCTTGAGAAATCCTTCATGGTTTTCATAACTTAGGCCAAAGGAAAAATAAATAAATAAATGAAGAGCTGCCTGTAAAGGAGAGCAGAGACTGATTCAAAGGGAAGGGCTCTGTTCAGTGAAGTGCAACACTACCTGCTAGAGCACCCACATATTCCTTAGAAGCCCTTTCATCTACCTAGTGAGTAAGCCCATTTCTGCTTACTTGTGAAAATGGGCAATCTCAGAGGCAGGAGCACCAGGGCTGCAGGTGAAATAGGAGAGGTGTGGGTCACTCCCTGCTCCTTCAGAGGGCCCAGATCACCTCACACAGCAGCCAGCTCATCTCACCTGATCAGAGGGCGGGATGCTCATGTGAGAGCTGATCACAAGCGCTTTTCCTCCTGGTATCACATCTAACATGTGCATTAACCAACATTTCCCCTGCCCACCTCCCACCATTCCCCTGCCCAAACCTGCTCCAAAGAATGAAAGCTTCAGCAGAACTGGATCTCCACCAGAGCTGGTTCAGGGATGTGCCTCACCGAGGGCACAGCAAGGTGAAAGTGCCGAGGAATCACAGAGATAAGCTCAATATAATTATGTGCTCAAGACACTACAGATAATTTGGAGATTCTGAGCTTCTGACTATGCAAAAGCAAATCATCTCTACACTGTTAAGAGTGGAAGGTCAGAGCATAGCAGAAGTATGCGAGTTAAGCAAAAATCAGCCTTCAGTGGGACTTCATATATCACTGTCATTCACATATAAGGTAGTAAACAGAGTAGATGTTCTATGCATATCCTCAAGGAGAAATCCAACCCTGTGTCATCCCTGTCTGCCAGCGTCCTTCTCTGATCCTTCAGTGGGAGGCACACCAGGAATTACACACACAAGCATCCCTGCATGACACTGTGAGTCAGAAGGGGGGATATGCTCCTCAATTTCTCAAAACACCAGGAATCCCAGCTCCTTTGGGTTCTGGATGTCCTTGCTCTCACTGATAACACCTCTGTGGTCCTAGCCTCCTCCAGAGACCCCCAGGAGCAGGGTTGGCTGGAAGTATTTGGCAGAAGAGTTCCCTGAGCAAAAGAGGGTGGATCAGAAGAATGACTGTTGCATTATGCAGCATGCAGTCACAACAAGGGAGCTAGATTCTGATTTGCTTGCTGAAGTTTGCTATTTCTACTCTGGTACTTGATGGTCAGCTTGGTGCCAACATCTGTATAACATCAAACATTTGCATCCATATGGAGAATGTATAATTAAAGCTTTCTGCAGACAACTGTGAAAACTTTCTCATATTCTCCCTAAATTGCATTGCAACCCCCAGATGAGGGCTGGGAGCCAAAATGTAAAAAGTCTGGCATAAATATTTAAATAACTTGAGATACGTATTCTTCAACTATTAGCTAATTATTTTGTGCCAGCCATAAACTGCATCTGGTTCGTTAGCACGGGACACACAAGGATGCTGCAGGTTGGGCACATAAGTGGGAAATGAAACGTGACTTCATGCTAATTAATATTAATGAATGATCCAGAACCAACATCTCTTTGAAAATATGAGCTCAACAGGAGCCCAAGTGTGATTCATTATGATTATTGCTGGGGTGACAGCCATTACCAATCTCAGAAAAGCCTCTGTTTCATGTGGCATCTCTTCAGGAAGGACTTAATTGGCTTCCAGAAGAAGTGAGGGTGAACAGGGGAGGTGGTTTCAGACCAACCTGCAGGTATGTGTTGTATTATTGCCATTATTGCCCTTGAATAGGAGCAATAGTAACAATTCCTTTAGTGTGTGTGTGCTCTGGTTACCTTTCTTTGCTTGGTTTGCTGAGGCAAGAGCTGTAGCCTGCTGTCAAAATCCTGATGTGTTTACTCCCATCCCTAACAATTGAGTCCTTTCCTTTATCCCTCAGTCCCTCTCCCACCAAACTTATTCCTTATTCCCTAGACACCACCCACCTTGCTGCTGTTCCAGACTGCCTTGGCAACCAGCTAGCTCAGCTCTGAAGCCTTGTACCTCAAGTGTGTTTTGCCTGGGAAGGAGAAAGTTTGTTCTCTTAATTCACACACCACCTCTCTGGGATGTGCTCACCATGGTACCAGTGGAAAGTCTGGGTGGTGACCTGGGCAGCTTTCTTCCTTAGCTGACACACTGTGATGGGAATTGCCAGAAATTCCTGGTCTCTTCTTTCAAGCCTAGGTGGGCTTCTCTCCACTCCTGAAGCACACTCAGTCCTTACCTGGGAATGTCTGGAGATTTTGGACAATTAGCAGTTGGTAGCCTGTGGCTTTGCTCATCTGTCATATCTGTACACCACACTGAGCTCCTGTGCTGACAGACCTGCAGCTTTAAGTAGGGATCAAATGGAAAGGCTGGACTCTTTCTTTAGGCCTGTTGGGTCAAGGAGAAGGTCTCCAAGTTGGTTTCTGCCCTTGAAGCAGCTCTTGAGCTTCCATTATTATATACATTTGGGAAGTATGTTGGGCTTTTGGATTGCATCAATCTTTTCACTACCTAGGAATTACCACTCATCCCATCATTTGCCAACTATTTCTCTGCTGTGTTCTCTATTTCTCAGTCAATTTTCTACTAACAGCTGACTAGTCCACCAGCTAATTTCCCTCTGGTCTTGAACAAACATCAGCAAAAATCAACTGAAGCTGAAAGCCTGGTGCAGCTTTACACTATAATTTTCCTGAATCAGGCAAGTACAAAGACCCAGTAGGACCAATCATAGATTTGCAGAAAGGGCAGGAGACCACTACATCTGAATCATCACTGCAATTCCCACTAGCACAGCTTTAACACTGCCACTCCTGCATTATCTTCACCACTCCCTTAAGTCTTTGTAAAATCAGCCATGTCACTGATGACTAACAGGAAAAGAGACAGGGCAATTGGTGTGCAGCTTGTGCTGGGGGCTTGTGATTGGAACTGGAAGCTGGATCTAGGAATCCTTCCCCAAGGTAGTTCATCATGTCTTGTGATTTCATGTGAAACACTTATATTTCCTCCCATCTTACTTAAGCCTGGATGGGAAATTTGTTTAACAAAAATGTAAGGAATCTCTCAATGCAGCAGAGACTGCTTCGGAGCCAAGATTCCCAGGGGAAATAAATGATGTACAAAAACAAACAACAGCACAGCTCAAACTATTCCTCCCCTCACCACAGTCCTGAGATTTCATAATTGCTCCCTTCATGGCCATTTTGGTTTGTAATATGCAGAATAAAGATTTCCATTATAGCTGTGTTTACTTAATCACTATAATTTTTTTAAGTGAAGTTCAGGCTGTTGAAAGAACCAGGCTGCCAGCCCCAAGCAAATTAGCCATGAGCTAGTTGCACTAGAAGCTGTTCTGCTGTGATCCTGAGCAAAGGGTTTGCTCCCCAGCAGTCCCTTCATTCTCAGATGGATCACCCACCTCTGGGAATGAGAAGGATATTTAGCATGTTACCCCCTTTGCCTTATCAGGCAAGAAAAGGAGGGTGTTTGTGCTTGTGTGCAAAAAAAAAAAATCAGTCTCTTGGAATGGGATGATCATGTGGACATTTGGGACTAGGCTGACATTCATCAGAGAGAAGCTAGAGAATGGACAAATGTAGAATTCATTTCAGAAAGCAGCAGGACATTGACTGCATCTGCAGAATAGTTTTTCCAGTGAGATTGCATTGAATATTCTCATCGTGCATGGCACAATATCCCAGCATGAATATTTAATCATGCAGGGCAAATAGAAATAGACTGAAATTCTAAGTGATGGCAACTTTCAGATGACCTAGGCCCAGACTAGAATTTGTGATTTCAGATGGGAAGGTTCCACCTCCCATTCCTGTCCTCCTGAGACAGTGGTCTCTGTTTATGGGAGCAGGGAAACACCTTAGCTTTTATAAAAGCAGCAACAGCTGCACTGAAGACTTCAGCTGATGAGACAAACACATGGAAACAGTCAGTACCTGCAGCTGCTGGAAGGGAGGCATTTCCCTGGGCAGGGTGTATGAGATTTGCTGTCATCCAAGGCAGACAGCAGCATCAGCATTTCCTTGGCATTCTCATAGTTTCCAGTGCCCCAAATCAAAACCAGGCTCAAAACCAAACCAGATTTCCATTGCCATTGCCAAGCTGGATTGGCCTGAGCTGCTGGGCAAAGCCACCCCACTCTGTGTACTTGCAACCTTCTGGAAATAAAGGATACAGCTTCTGAAAAAAACACTCAGGAGTGCAGTATGTGGCAATTCCTTGGGCCTAGTGGATCTCCAGCAGAGATCTCAAATTATTCTAATGGGCACTTTCACACTGGCCTTTCTGCAGGTTCTCCACCCTCACCTGCCACACTTCCCAAAGTCTCTACAGATGGCAGAGATAGGAAAAAAAAAAGAAGTGGAAGTGCATTGAATCATAGAATCATGAACTGTGGAAAAGACCTCCAAGAAAATAAAGTCCAACCTTTGACTGATCAACACCTAAAGCACCTAAACTCAACTACACCACAGCACTAAGTGCCACATCCAGTCATTTATTGTACACTTCTAGGGATGGTAAATTTCCCATCTTCCTGGGCAGCCCATTCCAGTGGTTAATCATTCTTTCTATTAATAAATTCTTCCTGATGTCCAACCTGAACCTACTCTGGTACAGCTTGAAGCCATGTTCTCTTGTCCTGTCCCTTGCTGCCTGGGAGAAGAGCCAAAACCCCCACTTTTTTCAGGCAGTAGAGAGTGAGAATGTCCCTCCCCAGCCTCCTTCTCTCCAGGCTGAACACCCCCAGGTTTCTCAGCCACTCCTTAGACATGTTCCAGACCCTTCCCCACCTCCACTGCTCTTCTCTGGACTTGCTCAACACTTCAATGTTTTTCTTGAACCCACTACAGACCAGCTCTATCACAATATCAGGTGCACAAACCCCATAGAAACAACAGAAAGGAGAAAGTTCACTTCTCTTGGCCAGCAGCTACCACAGCACTGGGGCTCAGTGTATGATCAGATAAAAAAATATATACATTATCAAGAAAATAGGCATTAACAAGCTTATTCCTTTTTGTAGTTAGAAGGTAAAATTCTCTATTCCTGTGTATAAATCACTGTAACTCATTTCCTACTTTCTGCTGATAGGAATATAATTCAGTCACTTCAGCAAGGTTGTCAGGCACTGGTGAATGGTCCCTGTATTGACAGCTCCAAGCACTATCCCCATTTCCTAGTGGGAGAGATTCAGGAAGCTCAATACCACCTCTCTTTGCAGAAACAAATGCACATAAAGTGAAGCTATCATAGCAAATTTTAGTGCACATGTTTGCGTCACACAGAGGTGGAGGGGGATGCAGGAGAAATTTCACTGTACAGGCAACAGGCAGAAATTAAAAGAGCACCAAGTGGCCAGGTGGTGAGGGAACTCACTTCTGATTTACAATTGCAATGATTGCAATGAATAGGGAGAGGCTGTGATTAAAGACGTGTCTGAAAATAACAGTAATGATTTCCACTTGTGTGCCTTTGATCAGGCAATCTCACAGCATTGTATAAATGAAACCTCCCAATATCTCTGTGAGCTTGGAAAGTCTTCTACTGACACGAACATGTCAGAAATAAATACCAGCTGAATGGTGTTAGACAGGTGATGGCTTAGATATTTCATCTTCTCGTGGAAGAAAAGCTTCTAGAGATGGAATTTGTCCCAATTATAAAAGAGGAATAGATCCTCAGCATGAGCTATATTGGACTACATGCATAAATTACAGTACAAAATGAGCATTCAGCCCATTCAGTTCTCATTTCTGCAGGTGAAAGTGCCAATAAGGGGACTAATCACCTGTCTGTGAGGATGATTTTAAAAGATGGAGACATTGCCCATCAAGAACACCACTGGGAGTCATCAACTCTGTTCAAACAGGCTGCTGGTAGCCATCAGGAGGTAAGAACTGTACTTCCACTCTCAGTGACTGCAGGATTAATTTGAGTGAGCCATCTGGAGTGAAAAAAATGTGTATTCCTTACCATGCCCTTGTGCACTACATTCCCCAGCATAAAATTGTGCAGGACTATCACATGCAGCCATAATCCTGATGAGGAGTGTCCTGCACACCTCACCCCAGCTGGCTCCCTGTAAGCCAGGAGGCATCCAGGCAGCTTTTCCACAGGTTTTGCAGCTAAATCCCACCCAAGGGCAGGAGACATCACAGAATATTTCCCTTGCAATAGCAGAGTGGACCCAAAACTAAACAGAGCACGTATTTTTCTGTGGTCGGGCAATTTTTTATGTTTGGAAAGACTGACACAGCTTTGTTTGGTCTTGATGGGGTGTTGAGAGGGTTAAATATGGCTCAACACTTATATTTCACTTATGATTATGTTCATCCTCCTGTCACCAAGAAAAAAAACCAAAATATATTCTGATATTCAGATCTGACTATTTTAGTTTGCACTCTTCTCTGTTATTCAGTGAATATGAAATTACTTTTCACCAGTTCAGAAGATATTTGTATAGTATTTTTCAAGGATAAGTTGTTGAGGTCAGACACCCCAACTTCCTTGTTATGGTTGATAACCATAATTCCTGGCCTTCCTCAAGAGCTAGTAATAAGCTGCCTGCATTAATCCTATTTAGATGTTTGATTTGGCTATATCTGTCAGCAGGCAGATTATATAAATGCAAGATTTGAAGGAAAAAAAAAAAATCCTCATGCTGCATATAACTAAGAGCAGTTTTACCTTGGTCAGGAGAAGGAAAACATCACCCAGCTAGTCAAATGCCAGAGATGCTCTCCAGGTGGCCAGAGGAATAAGGCAGTCCTTAAGCTATTTAGGGCAATGTCAAAACACCACCCTTAAAAACTTAGAAGAAGTCTGCCTGGACTCCAAAGGAGAGCAGGTCTGTTGTTAGGATACTGCTGGGAACCAAGAAAGCAGCCATTTCTCAAGCTGCTCAAGGACAAGAAATTATAACAATGATTAAACACCTGCTGGAGATGTGACATTTTGCAGAAAGCATGTTTTCAAAGAGGTGTTGCCTCCTTGACCAATGAGTCTTTTCTATTTTGTTTTGCACAAACTACCTTATATAAGTGTAGTGCTTCTTTAAATAAAGCTGTCCTGGTTTGAAGGACTGGTGTCTGCAAATAAAGAGAGAAGCTTCTTTTTGAAATGCAGAATATAAGCCCCCTCCCTCCAAATTATTATTATAATTTTGAAATTAAGGGGCTCTCAGGCAAAGATATGGGAATTAGGAATAACAGTTCTCTACTAGGAAAATTAAAATAGAAATGCAGTATTATAAAGAACAATCCCAACACTGACAGAGTCAGAATACAACCTGACCCCCCGTCAGTCAGTCAGGGTGTTGGCACAGTCCCATTCCATGGTGGCTGCATCCTCCTGCAGTGGCAGATGTGGTTCAGTTGGAGCAGTGCTCCTGGAGAAGGTGCAGTTTTCCTCCAAAGGTCAAGAGATGATGTGGAAAGGTCCAGCTTCTCCTCTGGAATCCAGTGGAAATATGGTGACTTGCTGTCCAAAATCTCAGTTTTTATCTGGGTAGGAAAGGCTTGGCTCCTCCCCCTGGCTGGAGCATCTCCCAATGGGATGATGTAATTTTATCAGTCATGCATTGGGACTGAATGGGCAGCAGCAGATGATATCTTCCTGGAGGGAGGATGGGTTGTGGAACAGATAAAGATGATTGCCCCATCTTGCCTTAAAAGTTGGCCCATTAGCAGATGGTATGTGCCACGGAGATAAGGAATCACTACCCCAGGTTTTAACAGATGGTGATAGAATACACATTTCTGGCCACATCAACCCAGCTCTCTCTTTTGCTTCTCCATTACACAAAGAAACATGTTGCATTATCCTTTCTGCCACTCCTATAGCAAAAAATGCAACACAGCTCTAAATCCAGGCTGTTGGTTCTGCCCTCACTGCTGCTGTCCCCTGCCCAGGGGACAGGACACAGCACCCCTGTGCACTCAGAAGGAGTGGGGTCAGGGCAAGCTGCTCCCTGTGTTAACCCCCCAGCTACCCAGCCCAGAGCATCCAAACACTCTCAACTTCTTCCCTGCCAGCCTCCCTCACTGCCCAGCTTCCTACTCTCCTGCTTGAGCCCAGCCAGGGCTTGTTAGAAAGAATAAAGCCATGCAGGTATGGCTCTGTCTGCCTGTTCCCCTAACAGGTGCTCTGCTAAGTGGATCATGCTGTGTTTAATAGCTTCCCCCACCCCCCTGTAACCTACTTACATATTTTCTGTGAGTCTGCTGGCCTGGTGATCTTGCACTAGTACGGTGTCTCTGCTCCAGGAAGGGTCATGTGGTTCCTGTAATTAAAACAGGGTGGAAATGGGCAATTTCTCTGCTTACTCAGAGGGAAAACAATGGGGATGAGGGGAAGGATACCCTTAGCTGCTGACATGAGGGAAAACAAGACAAGGCTGGAGGATAAGTTGCCTCAAAGTTCCACTTTGATTGTTAATACAGAGTAGCACCAGAAGCCATCAGGCCCTGTGCTATCAGCAGATCACTCAAGTAACATTAATTATGGTCATATATGGAAAAAGTGTGGTCACATTTGATTTCTTCTCGCCTTCTTCCTTCTCCTTCACTTCCCTGGAATAACTCACCAAGGCACACCAAGTAGAGACCTCAATTACACGCGCCATTGGCACCCCCAGTTCTGCCAGCAGCAGAAGCACTACTCCTTAGAAACACCATTAACCACAAAACTCACTTGAGTTTGTCCTGTCAATTCATTATCTGGGATTTTTATATCTATATGTATATGAACATGTACATGGGACTGCCACCCTCTGCACTCCTAGTGTACAACCACATCTGATCCTGGTGTATTTCAAGTGGAAACTTCTCAAGGCTGATACCTCTGGGTAGCACATGAACACCAGAAATGGGCTGTGAGCTTAAAATTCAGGCTGATGCTGATGCCTTGATTCTCAAGAAAGATACCCCTGGGTAGCACATGAACACCAGAAATGGGCTATGAGTTTAAAATTCAGGCTGATGCTGACAGCTGGTCCAGTGTGAGGGAAACCTCTGTTCCTTATAACCTGACAATGGGGAAGAGGACTCTATGCCAGGGGCTGAATCAGTCAGAGGCATTATTAATACATCTGATACACTCTCTGTGGGAGTGCACTAGGGTAATTCAGGTTGTGGGTGTCAGAAATAGTGCATTAGTTATGGGGAGGTGGGGGTTGCAATCAGGAAAAAAAAAAAAGTACAGGATTTTTCTGCAGGTTGTTATGAAATCACTTAAGAGAGCATGTTGCAAGTCATTCTGCTGAGAAACAGAGCATCCAAAAGAGAAACTGCTGTAGGATGCTGAAGAACCCATATACTCAGTAATTGGGAGACTGGTGCAATGAAAGTTTACCAACTGACTGAGAAGAGATGGAAGCAGAGACAGGAAAATAAGGGCTACAAAGTCCCTCTTCTCAGCAGAGCTCTCTGTTTTCAAATAAGCTTGCAAGCAGTGCATGAGGAGTCTCACAAATGCTGGGTGGCTGAAGCCACAGCCCTCTGTAGAGACCCTATATTAGCATAAAATAAGGGGATTCTGGAGACCTGCACTGAAACCTCACAAGCTCTGTAAAATCCCCAGGATGGCCCTCAGCACTCTATTTTCACTCTATAACTCTCATATAGGGACATAAATAATGGACTGTAAGGAAAGGAGGGGTGGCTTCTTGAAACTTCCCTCTGGAAGGGAGAGTGTTCTTAGAATAAACCCTCAGTTTGGACACTGAATGACAGAAATCTGGATCTGGTGGGCAGGATGGTGTTAAGGTTGCAGGCAGATGCTGGTGAAGCCTTCTGCTGTTTCCTCTCTCCCTAACATTGTTTCCAGAGACAGTAATTGGACATTTAATTTTTATGTTGGTGTAGTAAACTAACCTTGCTGTTAACTCTGTCTGGTAATAAAATATGGTCTCTCTATAAAGAAGATTTTCAAGGCCATTTTTTTTTACAAGGCTTAGAGATTTTTTTTTTCAGGAAGAGTAAAGTGTTTTTCAAGTCTCTCCCACCCAGAGCTAATTGTGTCATTACCAAGAGCTGGGACACAAGTTTCACATTTTCCCCACAGGGGTTGTGGCCCAGTAACACTGGCTGCTTCACCATGAGAAGGGAATTTCTATTCAGTGTGTAGCAGGAGAGGCAGGATCATGGATTCTCATGCTGAGAATAATCTGTTCACAGGAAGGGACTGTAAAGCATCCTCCAGGCTGGTGGAGCTGAAGGTACTGTAAGTGCTGGACAGCCTGGCCCCTATAGATTAGTCCAATGGGCCATGAGGCTCAGAAGGAAATTTGGCCATTATTTCTTCTGACAGGGATGGAGGCAGCATGGGGCCCTAGACACTGAGTTACCCATCCTGCCACAATAATTCTTCTCGGAATGCCATCATTCCTGAGACCATTTAGCATTTCAGCGGTCGCTCTGATCTACTCTGGGCTAACACTTGCTCAATAAACTATAATAAACCTATTAGATAGGTTTGCTGAAGTGTACTGCCAGACTGGGACTGAGCCATTTTTCACTGCATTCGGTTTCATCCAAAGTAACGGACCAAGAGGAATTAATGTTGATGTGATGGAGTGGTGTGGTCTGAAAATGACCTTTTCTTTTTATCCTCACACTTTTCTGAGAGCTCTTCTCTGTGGGGCAGAGCAAGTGTATGTGCCACTGCACAGGGGTCCCCTCCCCAGATGTAACCATGCTGACATCTAGGTCTAGGGAACCATGCTCTGGCAGATTCTAAATTATGGGCAAAAAAGATTTTTTTTCTCCTCAGTATCTGAGGGCTCTTAGTATCTACAGTGTACCCTTTTCTTTATTAATTAATGCTATGTTTAAAACATAACTACGTTCTTATTTCTGCTTGGTACTTATTATAATGCTTTGTCAGCACTTCAGTGCCTTCTCTTTCCCATCAGCCTCAGAGCTGGGTTCCACTCCTGATGTGTCCCCCTGCTCAGAACTGTGGTTTGCAGCACCAGCACCTGTATTTGGGTTCAGCTCCTGATGTGTCCCCTGCTCAGAACTGTGGTTTGCAGCACCAGCACCTGTATTTGGGTTCCACTCCTGATGTGTCCCCTGCTCAGAACTGTGGTTTGCAGCACCAGCACCTGTAAAGGGTCGGAGTAACTCCCAACCTGGAAAGGGGAGCCTTGCATTTACCTGCACGAGTACAGATGAGGAATTCCAGCCCATGCCTCATGTCTGTTGCAGGGCCCCTGTCCCAGGCTCAAGGTGTCACCACTGGGGTGTCCCACAGCCTGTCCCCATGGCTGCAGCATCACCTGGGCCATGCTGTGCTCCCTGGCAAGGCTGGCACCTGCAGCAGGGGGATAAACAAGAGCATGTTTGGTTCCAGCATGGGAATCAGCTGAAGTGATAACCACAGGCAGTCTTTCACTCCAGTCTTGGTGTTATACCTCTGTTGGGACTAATGCAACCACTGCACTTTTGGTAAAAAGAAAAGAACACAGGGAAATGCTCCCATGAGAGCTCATTCCCTGGGAAGTGGCCAGGCTCAGCTGGGCAGGACACTGTCACCAGTGTTTAACCACCAGCCCATGGGTTTCGTGTCTCACTGCTGCCCTTTTCCAGAGAAACAGGGCATGTGTGGGATGGGAAAGGATGGAAAGGAAAAAAGGATGGAAAGGGAAAAAGGATGGAAAGGGAAAAAGGATGGAAAGGGAAAAAGGATGGAAAGGGAAAAAGGATGGAAAGGGAAAAAGGACGGAAAGGAAAAAGGACGGAAAGGGGAAAAGGACAGAAAGGGGAAAAGGACGGAAAGGGAAAATGGATAAAAGAAAAGGATGGGAAAAGAAAAGGATGGGAAAGGTGAAGACACAGAGAGACCCTGCATTAGTGAGGGGGAGAGGCAGGCAGGAGCTCGCCCTCCTCCCTTGGAGCACAGCTATATTTAGAGGCAAACTGCAAACAAAGTGAGGTGAGCTGCTGCCGCTGCCCATAAATTATCCAGCTGCGTGGGATGCGGGCGGGCTCAGCGACACCACAGAGGCAGGGAGGAGGTGCTGCCTTCCCAAAACTTGCCAGGCTCCCCCCTCACTGCCCCCATCTCAGCCCCTCTCCCCCTCCCCAGGCAGCAGGAACGCCGGTTCCACAGATGGTTGCCATGGGGACGTGAGATGCTCCTTCCGAAATAGCAGCGCTGATTGGGAACAGGCTCTGAGCTCTCACGCCAAGGTTGGCTCCAGCAGGATCTCCCTGCATGGGGCAAGGCACAGCTGGACCAGCAGCTGGGGCTCCTGGGCCCCAGAAATCTCCCCACAGCCCAGGTGGCCTCACAGCATCCTCACAGATGAGGTGCTGTGGAGCAGGGGTGATGCCCACAGCATCAGCTGGCCCAACAGAGCTGGGACATGGTGCCAAAAGATGGGGAGGGTGATGGAGGAACAGCGACCCTTGGCAGGCAGCTGCCCCACTGCACAGGATGGACAAGGAGCCATATCCAGATTACAGACCCTGTAATGATCCAGATGGCCAGCAGCAGAGGTGGGGGTACATCCCAGCCCTCCTGTGCTTGTGCTCCCTCTGGTGAAATGGTGCTTTCAGGAGGAATTTCGTGGGGCTTTTCCAGATGCTTTGCCACACTGACAGAAAGTCAGCAGGATAACTGCAGCAGGAGGGGATGGTAATTGGAGAGGAGGGGCACCTCAGGGATCAGTGCCCCCCTCGTTTTAACCTATTCCTTCCTTAAGATGATTAGAGCACGATCAATAGGCTTGCAAAACTTAGATAGCATAACCTGCTGCCACCAATTAAGTGAGATATTTCATTCCTGCAGAGGACTCAACACGTGGCACAGGCTGTCAGTACAGCTACAGCTTCTGCAGGCAAGAAGGAAAGCTGGTCTCCTGCTCTGGGGAGACCCAATCCCATTCCCCATCCCACCTCCAGGGACCTCCTGGCTCCTTTGCAGGCTCTGTTTCCCCTGCACTACCCAAGGCTGCTCTGGACTCAGCTCTGCTTGGGCAGGGTGGGGGTGAGCACAGGAGGGTCTGTGCAGTGCTGTCCATGCAGCCTGAGCATTAGCAGTGCTGTTTCTGCATTATTACACATCTGGTCTGTTCAGCTGCTGCACCAGTAATGTTTTACCCAGGGCTGCACCACTTTGTGAATAGGTGGCAGAAGCCCATTTAGTGTATCCCTCCTTCTGTGATCCTTTCCAAAAGTTCAGCTCTGCCTTCCCCAATGCCAAAATCCCCATCTCACCTCCCTCTGATCCTGTCCAAGCACCTCTGGATTTGGTCATCAGTTGCTGCAGGCTTCTCCAAGATCTTGTCAGGGTTTGTTGGTGTTTCCTGTGAGCTTTCAGGGACATTTGCAAAACTCTGCTGCCAAAACCAGGGACTCAAGGCTACCTTAGCATCCCTTCTTGCCACACACATAGAATCTGAAAGCATAAAAGAGATAACTCCAATATTTTTAATGTATCAATCATTTTTGGTATTGCACAATCTTTTTGGGAGATTTGGTGCCCTACCAGCAGCACTCCTTTCATTTCATTGCCCCAAGTCTGCAGGCTCCACACTGCCCTTACTCCACAGACTCCTTACAAGATTTGCAGGAAGCTCTGCTTCAAGACATAAAAAATCCCCACCCACAAAAAAAGTGCTACTCAAATTGTTCCTGTGCAATCCTAACCAGCCCTCTTAGCTCCTGCAGGGTTTGCTTTGCCCTCCACTTGCAAACTTTGGAGATCAACACCATTCACATTACAGAAACCCATCAAGAGACAGAAGGGTGCAGCACAGATTAGGTTATCAGATTTGTTCTGCACAGGGCAACAATGACATGGGGAATGTGACATCATCTGTGGCATCTGGAAGGCATCAGAGTGTCTGCAGTGCAGGGTGAAGTATCTTGGCAGCACTGCTGGGGAATTAGCAGAGATTGCAGGGTGACCAGAGCAGGCAACAGCAGGCTGGACTGCAGAGACATTGTGTGATGCACTGGAGGCTGACCAGTCTGTCTGTACACACAGAGGCTCCTAAATACCATCCTGTGTGCTGTACTGTCAAAAAAAAAAAAAGTATTATGCAGCTAGGAAAGCTCAGAGGAGGCTTGACTTAGCAAAATATTAAAGAGTTTAAGATGTCTTTCCTGGCCAAACATCAGCTAAGGCTGAATAAAATCCTCTTCTACAAGTATCCTAGGAGGTATAATGACCACAGTGGGAGAGTAATTGCATCCAGAAGCCAAAAGGAGAATTGATAAATGGAGCAAGATGAAATTGAGCTTAAAAAAAAAAAAAAAAAAAAAAAAAAAAGATGGATAAAGATTTTTCCTAACATGGGAATCTGTTGAGCCAGAGAAGAAGGAGGCTCCCCTGGTTGTGCCTTTTAAGAACAGACTATAGAATATGGCCTACATTGCTCTTTAGAGCAGAGCAGAGTACACACCAAATCAAAGATCTTTCTCTTTAGTCACAGGCCCATGGGGATGGCAGCATTTCAACTCACTTTTTCCAGCCACCAAAGAACCAGCATTGGATTTCCACACCTACCTAGCTCAAGTCTGGCAGGACACGTGCAGGTTTTGGGGAAAGTAGCCAAATGTTCCAGCACAGCCTTTCCAAGTGCTCCCCAGAGCAATCACCCCTTGCTGTCCAGGGCACAGGCTGCAGGGTGGAGCAGGGAGCAGCACGGCCACGGCCTCATTAGCAGGGATTCATCAACACCCTCGTTAATAATGCAGGAGCTGTCTGTCTCTGGGGGAGTTCCTCAGCAAAAACTGCACTGCTCCTGTATTCCAGGCACAGCCTGTGCTGGTGTGATGGGCATCCAGGCTGACACAGCATTTTGGGTGTTTGTTATTCACAAGGAGCGTCGGTGCTGAGCTGAGAGGCACACCCAGAAGAGAGGAGAGAAAAGCCAGTCCTGTGCCTGTCTGGGACCCTGCCCTGTCTCAGCAGCAGCAGGGACAGTCTGATTGCTGATGAGAGTGCTCTCATCAGTGATCTTCATCAGTGAAGTGTCCCAAGGGCATCTCTGGAGAAGGCAAGAGTAGGTCAGCCTGTCCTGGCATTATCCTCTGTCCATTCACTCCACTGTAGGGAAAGTGGTCCTGCTACCCCCAGTCTCCTCCTCTTTCAGGGTGTGTTGGGTTGATGTGGCCAGAAATGTGTATTCTGTCCCCATCTGTTGAAGCCAGGTGGGGCAGTGACCCTGATCTCCATGGCACACATTATCTGCTAATGGGCCAGCTTTAAACCAGCTGGGGCAACCACATTTATCTTTTCCACAGCCCATCCTCCCTCCAGGAAGATATCATCTGCTGCTGGGACATTCAGTCCCAGTGCATGACTGATAAAATTCCATCATCCCATTGGGAGATGCTCCAGCCAGGGGAGGAGCCAAGCCTTTCCTACCCAGATAAAAACAGAGATTTTGGGCAGCAAGTTATCCATTCTTCCACTGGATTCCAGAGGAGAAGC